>CAVLJG010000006.1:58174879-59434563 GCA_963669975.1 Acanthoscelides obtectus | reverse complement strand
CAGGTTTCGACTATAGCGTATCCAGGATCGGCTGTCACAGCAAATTCGTAGATCGTGTGTGCAGGCGTGTCTCCGTCAAAGGCTCCCGACGTAATGTTAGCATCAAAGTGTATGGTTGATACTTTTATTATGTTTACAGGTAAATCAGAAGAATGCTTTTGACCAGGATTAAGAACTTTTTTCGAGAATCCCAATAGATGTCCAAGATTATTCGGTTCTGTAAAAACTATTTTATAATACTTGCTAAAGATTTCACATTGCAGTGTATTATTGTTAGGTTTTAGAGAAAAATAATCATCCGGAGGAGCAACTTCATTTTCAAGATTCATTTGCGTTCGTATAAATGTTTCTATGTCGGTAATTTCATAACAACCTGTCGGAAACTCGATGACTTTTAATTGACCACCACCACCTATCCGGTCGATATAATAAAATTTATCTCCTTTTTCAATATTCGGTATGGAATTGTATGAAGTAAAAGACCTAAGCGCCAATTCATAATCTTTTTTCGGATCCAACACTATCGGTGTTGAAGGACGAAATGAAAATATATGAGTAGTGCTATTGACTCTCAACAACTGCGACATGATGAATGAAAAAATATAGCTGTGTACTAAGCATTTATTCAAGTTTTTTTTTTTGTTTATTTTCGAATGGATAATTTACAGAAATAACAATTGCTTGAGCAGTAGCCGGTCCATCCCAATGTGTTGTCCAATCAGGTCTGTTGTAGTGAACATAGCATGGAAGTCGTATTTGAAGATCAAAATTGGATGTGTATTCTGCAGGCAGTTTGTGCCATATACTCATAATTCTGCAGGTCTCACATTGCTTATTAAATATTCCAGCGGCGGAATATTCTTCTCAAACTCTTCTAATGTAAATTCCGATAATGTTTTATTATCCATCGTTGTTGTTGTTGTTATTGTTATTGTATAGAAATTTCAAACACAATTGTCCGCAATTAACTTGATTATAAGTTTGGTAAGGATCGTTGTTGTAGAAATTTTAGCGTTTTTCAGATATCGAACAAGTTCCTGTGGAGGCTTCAGGTTACCAAATGAATCGAATACTCAACGTTGTTGTTTATCTTTTATAAGCTACCCAATGAGTTCCGTTGTTTTGTGAAATATCTAAGTTCACGACGGCGCATTCTCTTTTACGTGGACCGTCTCGTGGTAAAGTGTCACGCATGAAGACACCTCGGAAATGAGGTATGTTCAAGAGCTTCGCATATTGCTTTATTTCATAATCATAAAGCGCTTTCTTGGGTAGCTTGATGTTTAGTTTTTTTGAGTTTTTTTTTGAGGTACAACCCATAACCACCTTTAGCATTTTTTCTCAAATACAATCCTTTGCCCAAAGACTCCATAGCTTTGTTATGGCGATGGTCTTCCTCCAATTTCTTTTGTGCATTCTTGGCATCAACGACCGTTTTGGCCACACCTGCAGCTCCCCCTGCGAGCGCCCCCAAGGCACTTAATCCGGCGAAAAGGGGGATCAAGGGTAGGAATCCCCCAGATTTTCCTTCGATCGGAATTATTCTCGGTAGTCGAACTTTATGTTTTCCACCTGCACTCTTCACCGCTAATCTTGCCGCTTTAAGAGCAACCAATGCAGACTTTTTAATGTCGTGGTGGTGGGAGCATTTTTCTTCAAGGACTTTGTGATTTTCGTGAGAACACCTCGTCGAAAAGATGATTTCTTCTGCCCCATACCCAATTTCGCTTAACTTTCATTGCGGTGGTTGTTAGCCAAGCTGCAGTCTTTTCTCCTAGTGAAGCGTCAGGTGCTTTTACACGTTCCCAGGCTCGGTTCTCAAGAATCCAATCAGCTTTGTGTCTGTCTTTCAAATTTTTGTATAAGGCGTATGCAATATCGTGGTCTCTTGCAGCACGATCCAATGGGTTCTTTCCAGGATCTCCTCGTGCTAACCTCTTCTTTAATTTAGTCCCCGCTGAAAATATACATATACATGTGTGAGAATGAAAAAAAAAAAAATATCCTAATCTGTCGCACACTTACGTCCCAGGAACTGATACGAAGGTACGTGGAGTTCTATCGGAAGATTATTTATCAGAGAGTTTACAACACCTTCACCCTTGTACGTTAACATGAGAACTGTTGATGATGCGTTAGCAATATCTACATATATACTTTTACACATTCCTTATTCGAACGCCACACGATGAAGGTTGTTCAACAAGAGCAGTCATTACCCATTGATAACTTGGATTTTACAGCAAAAACTCAACATAGTAAACATGGTAAATTGTTACCGAATTCGTTTCGCGCTATCATCTGCGGACCAAGCGGATGTGGAAAAACGAACGTAATGCTGGCGCTGCTTTTCCATCCAAACGGTGCTAAGTTTAAAAATGTTTACGTTTATTCAAAATCGTTGTATCAACCAAAGTATCAACTGCTTCAAGAAGTGATTTCCGCTGCTAAGGGTGTTGGCTATTTCCCATTTAAGGATAACGAGGAAATTATAAGTCCAAGTAAGGCTAAAAATAGCTCTATATTCATATTTGACGACGTGTCGTGTGACGGTCAGCAGAAAATTCGAGAGTATTACTCCATGTGTCGTCATAAAGATATCGATGCTGCATATCTCTGCCAAACATACTCTAAAATTCCAAAACAGCTCATACGAGACAACTGTAACATTATAGTACTATTTAAGCAGGATGAAATTAATCTAAAACATATATTTGATGAGCATGTATCTCCAGATGTTACTTTTGATGAATTCAAAAAGATGTGTTCGGAATGTTGGGCAGAAAAGTACGGTACGTTAGTTATTGTTAAAGACTTTCCTCTTAATTATGGTCGATACAGAGTAGGATTTGATAAGTACATAAAATTGTAGGCTTATCATGTACGCCATCATTCAGTAACATGATGTCAAAGGACCAAGTTGCCGTTGCTAGTCATAAAAGAAAGATCGCAGAACTTGCTCGAGCTATACGTAAAAAGTATCTTACTTTAAAGTTAGGTCGAACTGCAGAAGATGAATCTATTAGAAAACTTTTCAAACCAATATCTGAACCTCTTAAGCAAATAGCTAAGACTCAGCAGCATCCTTCATTTATTATTAAAAAAGAGGAAAAATTGAAACAGGATGATGATGATGATAATGATGATGATGATGTATTCACACAGAACCCAAACTATCTCAATTTAGAAGACGTGGCTTCAACTGATGAACAAGGTAATATACCGCCGAGACCTGAAACACCACCACTACCTGAAGAAATGCGTCCTGCTGATTTTTCACAAGAAGCAATAGAAGAATACTTAGATCAATATCCCCCAATAAGCCATAATTATTTACAAGATTTTTGGACACAAAACGATAAAATTGATAAAAATTATGGACCTATATATACCGACAACATTGGTTGGATGTTAGGTAAACGCCGAATTAAATTTGATAGAGCGACTGGCCAAATACAGATATTACCTGAGGGGACAAACTTAGCAGGTACATGGTTTCGTGGCACACCTGGGCTGTATCAACTTTTATTCTATAATGACCCAAACTATGCAGATGCAGATTTACAACCCTATAAAAATCTATTGCAAAGTACCGGTGTTCATTTAGATTCGCTTGGACGCCTAAAAGGTTCGACAGGATTTAAATATAATCACATTATTAAGCCTCTCTTTAAAGATGTGCAGAAAAATAAAGGTACAATTGTCACACGATCAACATCTACAAAAATACGTAGTCCACTTAGTCGATCATTAACAAGATCCACTCCCTCAACAACAACAACAACAACAACAACAACATCATCAACATCAAAACCGCCAACAGGAAAAGGTATCGGTGATTACTTGACATACAACGAGGAACCAATCGAATACGTGTACTGGGATGATCCCAATGAATTAATCGATCGACTTAAACTCCTTATGGCATCTCAGGAAGCTGGCAATACGTCGCATGATAATGAAATAGTAGCCATCCTCAACGAGCTAAAAGAAGCTAATATAATACAGTAATCTAGTTCCTTGGTCTTTCATTTACACGATGAGTCTTGATAAATTCGGACGTCGCTTTGATAAACAAAAGACACTTCCGTATATGCGTACACCGCCAAAGTTAACACTACCCCATACTTCTGATGGAAATGTTGACTTCAAGAACGTAAAGTTGTGTAATATAAAAGATCCCACAGATAATTCAGATGCGGCAACTAAAAAATACGTAGATACTTCAGTGATTGATTTAAAAAAAAATAACAGCAAAAACAGATCAAATAACAGAGTTTATTTCGAGAAATCCGCCTACTTCTGGTAAACATATGGCAACAAAAAAATATGTAGATGACTCTATTGCAAATATAACAACAAGAATAGAACAGGAGTTGGCTACAATTAAGTCTCATACCGATTTGACTCCAATACGGAAAAATATCATTGAATGAATTACAACTTTTGCAAGGACGCACATCATATATATCATTGAAAACATTCGATCTTGCTAAGCGTATAAAGCCGATGGAACAACAATTTAAAGCGTTAAAACATGATGACGTACGCCAAGGAGAAGCTACAACTAGTTAACGAGCTGCACAAGCCTGCTCGAAAAAATTATCTAAGACGACGTACCATCATTAAAGGCTTAGACGATTTATGGCAGACGGACTTGGCTGAAATGCGACCTTATGCTCATCAAAATAAAAATTTCAAATTAATTCTCGTCGTAATCGATTCTTTTTCCAAGTTTATGTGGACTAGACCGTTAAAGACAAAGACGGGTGAGGAGATAACTCGTGCGTTTTCGGATATCCTCGCACATACGGAACGTACGCCGAAAAATCTACAATCTGATCAAGGTAAAGAATTTTACAATAGTAAATTTCAAACTTTAATGAAGAAGCATGATATTAATCATTATAGTACATATAGCATCAAGAAAGCGGCCATTGCTGAAAGAGCCATAAGGACGTTGAAAAATAAACTTTACAAATACTTTAGCTTAATGGGATCGTATAAATGGATTGATATATTACAAAGCATTACCAATGAATACAATGGAACACGTCATCAAACCATCGGATGTAAACCATCACAAATTAATAAATCCAACGAAAAATGTATCTTAAATCGAAAATATACTCATTTAAAAATCGCGGGCCCGCGTAAGTTTAAAGTTGGTGACATTGTACGCATCAGCAAAACCAAAATGCTATTCGACAAGGGATACGTTCCAAGCTGGACAACGGAATTATTTAAAGTTACTAAAATTAATATTACCAACCCTGCAACGTACATGCTCGAAGATATGCAAGGTGCACCGATCAAAGGAGCCTTTTATGACGAAGAATTACAGAAAACAGCCAATCCAGATGTTTATTTAGTTGAAAAAGTTTTACGTCGTAAAGGTAAAAAAATGTACGTCAAATGGCTTGGCCTTGATGCAAAACATAATAGTTGGATTGACAATGATGCGATCGTCTAGGTGTATGGGGTGGGGGGGGGTTTCTGCTAAAAGTGAGTTCTCAGTCGGTTGCAGTCAGTCAGTCAGTCAGTCAGGCAGCTAGTAAAAAAAAATGGATACCAGTGGTAGTGGTTCAAGTTGCAGCGAGTTTGACCTCACCACCAGCAGCTCACACGAATCATCTGTAAACTACGACCGTGAGCTGGATGCTATTCTGGAAAGGTACGAAGAAGCGGCCAAGAACGAGGACCATTATCTGCTGTACACGCAGTTTCCAAATGGATCATACCAAATTGGATGCGGTCTAAGCCCAGCGAGATCATTTACTCCTGCTGTAATTGTGTGGAACTCATCACGGTTGAAACTATCTTTCAGTTCCTATGAGTGGGAACAATTAATCACCCAGCTCAATGTGGTAACGGTGAAGGAGACGGAGGAGCAGGAGGAGGAGAAGAACCTTCCTGACAAGTATGATCCTGTCGAAATCGAGTGCGGTGACTATTGCAGAATTCGACAACTAATCTATGATAGTACGAAAATTCTCGAAATAACCAAGCACAACATTAGTTTCTACCTCTCAGAAATGGACGTGAACGCTCTTTTAGAAGCAAATAATGAACTTTTAGTACCGTATATGTCTATGCTAGAAACTGTTGAATTTCCAAGCTATTATTATAATGCGCTTAAGATTGTTCGAGCTAGTTTTAATGATCAAAATTATACGTTTTCAGATGCTATTCAAAAATTGTATACATTTAAGCTCGTAGGCTGTACTTTACAACATATAGCGTTAGGACAACATATATTTTTCTATAGACATAGGATCGCTAATGATCTTGAACGATTTTAATAAAGTTTTTGTAAAAATGCATATCTGTCGTTTCATTATGATATACGTCACGTAACGTGACACGTGACGTGACGTGACGTACGTGACGTGACACGTGACGCACGTGACGTGACACGTGACGTGATACGTGACGCACGTGACGTGATACGTGACGCACGTGACGTGCACACTTTGTTCAAAAATACCAAAAAGATGTCTTGATAGCCCGAAGAACCGCGCCACAACATCAGAAGTAATGTTAGTATTATGTGTGTGCGTGTTTTTTTTTTGTTTTTGAACACGCTAAGTTTTGAACTCCAACCACGCACTAACATTGCTTCTGATGTTGCACACCTCTGACGACTCAAGCTATCAGGACATCTTGTTGTTGTTGTTGTGAACTCTTCTTACTAGAAAAATCTAACGAAATCAATAAAACATCTTTTTATAAATATTCATTTATTAAATCTAATTACATACATGTTTGAAAAAATATATATATATATAAATGTTAGTACTACATACATGTTTGAAAAAAAATATATATATAAATGTTAGTACAATAGATAGAGAGAAACTGGAGGACGGATGAACGCTTTTTATATATTTTTTTGTAATTTGTTTGCTGTGATGTTTTTTTTTTAAAACTCAATATCGCTGTCTACATCAGATTCATCAAATCGGATTCGGATGTTATTTCTAGACCTATCATGTAAGGCATCTCTGCAAGATTCCTGGTCTTTTAGTTCAAACACTACGCTTTTAAAGCAGCTGTGACACCAATTATACTTTTTTTGGTATACGTTCAAAATAATGTCATGTGCATCGTGAACCTCGTGAGAATGGTCATAGCAGGCAAATAAACGTTTATTTAAAGTTTTATGTATTTCTTTAAATTTAGATAAACAATTTTTACATACGTGTAGGTAATATTGGTCCAGCCAATATCCACTTGTCCATAGACAGTAACTAGAATAATCTTCAAAAACATAACCCCAATCTGATTTTCCTAATATAGTGTGAATTAAATTTGGATCTATTTCTTTGTGACATCTAATAAAGTTAATTCCTGTATATGAAGAATCAAGATCATTTTTGGCTTCTTTAATCATAGCGTGCCATTTATATAAAGGAAATTGTTTCACAATTTCCGTAGTTAATTTCCATGGTAGTGGAGACTGCTCCATGAATTCTACTGCTGATGATGTTATTGATTCGCAAATTTTTCTAACAGCTAACTCTGATAATGTTGGGGCATTCATCTATAACAAAAAAAAAACGCTATTATAAGATACTGTAATGCCCCCACGGAAGTGTGTCAAAACTGTTCGGAATTAAATAACGTTTGTCGTCATACGGACTTAAACTAATTTTTGACTGTTCAACAGAATATACGTTGTGTGCATACGACCTGATACAGCGTTGTGTAGCAGTTTTTTCCTTAAATTCTTTCAAACATTCAACATAATCCTCAAATGCAATTTTATTTTTAACAACATTGTACTTAACCCCTTTAGATTTTTTAACCACCTTCCCACCCTGCACCTTGTAACTATACATTTTGCTTCGTAGTCCAACAAAATGTGTCATAATTTTACCGTTATTTTCATCTTTCATTAGACCCGGCACCTTTTTGTTCTTACGCAGTATTTTATATATGTTATTTTCAGGATAATCCGAAGTATCAAATTTACTGGAATCAGCTTTAATGATCTCCTCATATGCATCCTCACATTGCAATTCGTAGATAAAACTGTCTGTGTCCATGTACATGAGCTTACACCTTTCTGCACCCATTTTTGGTAGCATATAGGTGTAATGAAAATCGTACATGACTAGTTTCGATAGGTCTAGAATTGCCTGCCCTACATACAGAGGTTTGTTAAACGTTATTTCAGCCTTGTTCAATTCGATAACCACCAGATTTTCCTCTAAAATTGTGCGACTGTGGAACCGAAAACTCGAAATCAAGTTTGCTGCCCCATAGCGACCACCCCAAGATTTAACGATTTTACATACGCGGTGCTTACGTATATTTTCCATGGTCTTACCGAATACTGCATTATTCATTAATTTAAAAAGATTTTTTTCGAAATCATTCCGGGCTGCAGCTCTACATCGAGTATTCAACTCGATGTAGGGTTTCAGCCAGGCTGCTTGTTTAAATTGTAAAATTTTATGGATTTTCGTTAACTTTAACCCATTAGCTAGCATTTGTTTTAAATTTTTATAGTGAACCGTGTACTCTTTTTTATCCGTAAGTGTTGCCATTAATTTCGGCAATTTTACCCCGCCGTCGCTGGGTGGTACGCTACGTTCTGCCGCAAACGGAAAATCTTTGTGTTTATCGTGCAGTTCTTGTGGGTACGATAGATCGACTTGTAGCACGTACCCTACGTCAGAGTCGTCGGGTATTGACATCACATCAAACGATGTTACATCATCTACCCATTTGAACCCTCCGTAGGGTAAGGGTTGCTGCATAGCATTCCCATATAAGCTATTCACATCCAGGTACATAAGGTACTTGGACGGCTTTTCAGGATCATATTCGGGCATATATTTATTGTTGGCCTCCGAAAATCGGTTGCTACACACCGAAATTCCACCTCTTATAGCATTTTCGTAAAACATCACCATATCTAGATCCTTTAGTAGTTCTAACTTACACCCAGTGTATTTGAGCATACAGTCCCACGTATATCCGGGCATTGTATAGTACCACGCAGGATCCAGACCATAGGTGGAGAAACATTTTTTACGCAATTGCTCAAAAACGTCGGCAAGAAGCAGAATATCTGTTTTTAAATATATATCAGAATACTCTCCTAATGTTTTAATGTTAAACTGTTGCCAAACAGATTGCGCATGAGCATACTTCTCGTCACTTACACTTTCATCGTTTAATTTATTGTAAAATTTTTCAATTGGGGGCAAAGTCGTTTCATTTAATTTTTTCAACGAATCAATGTAATCGTAACAGAAAACTCCTTTCTGTGTTAATAATTTGAATTTATCTTCATCTAAATTTTGAAATTCCCTTTGTAAAATTTTCTTTTCTGATACTGCTAAAATTGAAGCTAATTCATCAAGAGACGCCCCCATAAATCGAAAAGAGTCTATAAACCGCAATTTAATGTTATTTTCATCTGAGTGCAGCGTAAAGGAGATGTATTTATCTTTGTTGATGGGAAGTAGACTTAAGCGACCTTTTTTACATAAATTCGAAATCATAAAGTGACTATCGTACCCACTTAAATTATGGAATATAACCGGCACAACAAACAATTTTCTAAAGTTCAGATTGCATGCTTGGTGTGCGTAACCTCTGAACTCTCCACTGAAATGGTTGTGATCTCTAACGATTATGTCTTTTTTTGTTTTTGAAAATCTCTTACCGCAAATATGACATGATGTTGCCTTACATGTGTCTAATTTTTCAATCATAGGTACGCTTGTTTTTATTTTTGAGTTTACAAATTGCGCAACACCAGCCATACGATTTGCAAACCAATCCATACAATCTGCACCTCGAAAGCTCTCGAAATAAGAAAGGCTATCATCATAGCTGCATTTTACATAGAAACCAGCACTATACGGAACGTGTTTTTGATATTTTATGGTTTTAGTTAAATTTACGACGCTACTTTCTTTATGATTTTCTAATTGACATTCAAAATCTGCATAAACAACAAAAGGAGTATTTTGTTGGTATGTAAAGTTTTTAAATTCAACGCAGCTCTCTTTAGGAAGGTTAATTTTATATTTATTAAATTTAGAACACAGTTTTTCATGTTCAACTAATTTATTTTGCTGATGGAAATAGTTCAGACATCTATCGCAAATAAATTTTTTCTCACGATGTTTATTTAACTGGCTACTAATAAGACGCGAAAGATTTTTAATCCAACAATAGTGATATTTAATTTCATCGATTGAATCATTATCTTCATTTGCTGGCGCTGGTGGAGGAGCATCATAATCATTTAAACGCGGATAATATTTATTTTGAGCTAAAAGTAAATTAACATGCGTATCCCGTTTATTTTCCGTTAATCTTGCTGGTACTACTATGTAAAATGATTTTTTTTCTGTTTCGATCAATTCTAAAGCGTAAACATTGACTGAAATGTTATTCATCTTTTCAAATTTTGAAATTTTTGTTAGCAGCATAGGACTATCTAAATTTTCTGTTTGTAAAACGTCAGTAAAGTGTGGATATGAGGAGGTTAGTTCTGCATGTCTTTTATTGCTAGGAGTCCGAAGAGCGCTTACAATGGCCCAGTAAAAGCAATTTTGATCTATATTTTTAATGTTTATACAAGCATTTTTCCTTATAATCGGTTCTGGTAGTCTAATATAAGATGAACCGTTTCCCAATTGATATTTACTGATATTAACAACTAAGGAAATAATTTTATTTAACGCAAATCCCGAATCTTTTTCAGCAAATTCCGATAATTCGTTTAAAAGTTTATCTTTAACATATATCTTAAACCACTCGTCTATTTGAGTTGATGTATCAATAATATGATTTTTAGTATTAATATATTTAATTCCCAAAATTTCATTATCCCCCGATTTCCTAATAAACTCCCCGCAAAATGTTGTATTTACTTTGAGCGCACAATGGGTGTTCAAAATATTCCTAATTTTCCTTTTAAAAACAACTACACAATCTGCTAAAAATTGATTCAAGTCCTTATGACGCAAATTAGCTATGGAACCGGTTTTTATTCTACTTTGAAAGCTCGATTCTACATTTTCCCATCTAACCCTCTGACCCAATGTTAAGTGAAGTCCTGCCCCAATATGTCTAGTTAAAATCAACTTTCTAAAATGTTTAAAATGCCCCAAATTTGTTTCTACTTTTCTACAGGTCCCTACAGATAATTTATTTTGCCTTCTACTACGAATTACCCGTTTACATAATCTAATTTGTTTTTCTATTCGTTTCAGCCACACTTCCGCGTCTCTGATTGTAAAATTATCAAATAAAATTTTCCGTAGACTAACAATTGATAGTAGAACACCGTCTGTTTGTTTGATGATCTTTTTAACCTTATTTGAAGACATTTGAAAAGACGACATTTTTTTTTCAAGCAAACACATTACTCAAAAATATATAAAAATGCTCACCCTGTCCTCCTCCTGTTCTCTGCTTTGTTAATTTTCCACTATTTTGAATGATGCTAGCGGTCGGCTTTTCCCTACGTCCACTTCCCCTTGGAAGATGATCGAGTATTTTCCGTGAAAAAGTTCGTCGATGACCGGCTGGTACGTTTCCGTCACCCGCTGTGGTAGAAATAGCACTTCCGGTCCTAAATCTAGTAGCACGGCTTCCCCAAATTTCGACTTGACCACTTTAGCTGCTTGGATTGCAAATGGTGTCCCGACTGGTAGGTCCTTTAATTTTCTGATAGGTTTGCGGTCTACAATCGAAGACGCAGCATTAATTTTTGATAAATCCATCTATAAAAAAAAATTGAGTCGTCTAACTATTTTGAAGCATAACACGAAAAAAAAAACAGTTGCACTTAGAGACATAAAAAAGAAAAATATTAAATAAAATAGCACTTACTTTTTTTAAAATTTTCGCTCTCTCGTCTCTCTCGAAGCACTAATTGTACTGCGGTCGTTGTTGCAGCTTGCAGCGTTGTGCGTTAAGTGTGAAACAATGATGACTATTGCATGCGCTCGCTCAATATAAGTACGTAGTAGAGATGACACACGCGTGCATGAGATAATTGTATCGTAAATATGCATATTATATGCATCATATTCTCAGTACCATTTTTATCGAGAAAACTGCATGCGCTCGCTCAATATAAGTACGTAGTTGAGATGACACACGCGTGCATGAGATAATTGTATCGTAAATATGCATATTATATGCATCATATTCTCAGTACCATTTTTATCGAGAAAACAACATTCATTGCGGTTGCAGTATTTTTTATATAATTTCTTAGTAATACATGAATGTATCGTTTGTCCGGCGGAAATTCCAATTACAAGTTGCACATGAGAGTAGAATTTTAGAAATATAGAAATTCGTGTATGATTATTGTATATTTGCTGCCTAATTTTTTTTCAGTCAAGATTTTGATTGGGGGGTAAACGAATTTATATTTGCTATCTGAGATTTTTGACATCATTCTCTATCAAGATGTTGATGTGGGTAGACGTATTATTTTTTATTTCAACTTTCACATACGTGCTTTGCAACGATTTCTCCGAAAAAGACGCTATAGTATACCTAACTCAATATGAACATATCATCGATAATACAACAGATCTCTCTACTTTGCTAACTAACTTGCAAGAAAAGTATAATTTACCAGTGGATGGATTGTTGAATAATGCAACAATTGAATTTATGAATCGTCCGCGTTGTCAATACAGTGATGCTGAATTTAGAGCAAGTTTTCCATTTCGGAAACATGACCTGAAATGGTATTTCCCTCGAAACACACCTGCGGCCCAAAAAGATGCAGAAATGGCTTTTCAGATGTGGCAAAATGTTTCAAACTTAACATTTACAATGGTTACCAATCCCACTCTATATCCTCCTGATATTACTATAACCATGGTTAGCAAGACTCATTATTTTAGCGCAAACTGTATGGGTAATGATGAATGTCCATTGACATTAGATGATGCTGGCGGCGTTTTAGGACATGCATACTTTCCTGACTCTAGCGGCACCTGTAGAGAAATCCATTTAGATATAAATGAACGCTGGTATTTTGGAAATAATCCTAATATACCCAAAAATCAAACTAGTTTTCTTATGGTGTTGGTTCATGAAATTGGACATGCCCTCGGCATAGCACATAGTGCTTCTCCGAATGCTATTATGTTTGCCTTCTATCAGCATGAGATTCGTGGTCTAGATGTTGATGATATAAATGCAGTACAATATCTATATGGAAGAAAAAACAAATATGATTCAATCCCAACGTCTACCACCGCATCAGCAATACCAAAAACAACAACAACTATAAGATCTACAACTCGTAAGCAGCCGATCCTCAAAAATTTGTGTGATATTATTCCAGATTTTATGTTTTTAGCTATTGCTCCAGAGTTTTCAAATTACCGATTATATATTGCACATGATATGTTTATATGGAAACTAGACTTAAACGAAATGATTATCCCATCTCAGCCTGAACTTCTTGTCGATTATGTTCCTACAGAATTACGTCAATACACTTTACAACATATTTTCCAATCAACAAACGGTGACTTGATTACCATTGTGTCTCCAAACAAATATTTCTCAGCATCATTCCCTACCATTAAATTTCTTGATAATTTTTCAATTGATATACCCGATAGGGCTCGAATCAATGCTATTTTTCAATCAAACGCAGGACGGTCCTATACCTTTTATAATAATATGTCATATATAGAATTTTCTAACGATTTTACTGATGTGTTGAACAGAGGACGGATAAGAGACATATTTCCTGAATTACCTGAAGATATTTCTTTCGCATTTCGATGGATTGATGGCCATATTTACTTTTTCCGTCACGCAACTTACTATAAATTTAATGAATTTACAAGAAAAGTTGTTGCGACCGGACCATTTCATTGGACTCTATTTGGAGTACCATGCCCCAGCGAGGATTTGTTACATCAACTAAAAACTCTGTTATCTAAACTTGTATCTGTATATCATTAAAAAAAATACATTTTTCAGAAAGCTATGTTTATTTCGTATTCAGCCTGTTGTCAAACAAAAAAAAAACATTCGGTTCCTTCGACTCCCCACCCCCCACCATCATTCTACTACATAAAGTCTGTGTATCAGCACTAGCAGTGCTACAGTATCAATCATTCAAACCAGTCGCAAGCAATTGTTTTGTTCAAAAAGAGGTAAAAAATGGTAAAACCAAAAATAACCAGCAAGGAGGCTCATTACGAGGCTTTTAGGGAAAAATTCAAAAACAACCAGAACTGAACCGTAAAATACATAGTTTGATTCTTGTCTGTCATGAACCAACTCAGTTGTCGAAGAATGATTTGAGTCGATTAGTATCAACATCTAAAGTACTCCCTGATAATTACAAGAATCACTTAAAACAATCATTCAATCTACCTGCACGACCAGAACACAGCGATATTGATTCAGACGACACTGTAGGCAACTGAAAATTTCATACACACACACACACACACACACCAATCAACCTTATTGTTATATATATATACTATATGTTTCAATAAAATATCCATTATACTATTTTCATTTTGAACGGTATCATCCTGTATAATAATAACAGTACATCGTATACAGGTTATGAGACATTCTGACCGACCGACCGACCGACCAGAGGAGCCCACCACGCTATTTAGGTCACGCCTTGCTATATACGATTTAACGATATACCGTCGGTCCATCGATCCGCTATTTTTCGATGCACCCCTGTATACACGTTGCCCCCCGTAATCCACGCCAACACCAGACAGGTGCGACATCGGCGCCATCTATGCGCGAGATGCCCAACCCATCAATGGCAGCTGTCCAATGACACATAGATTCCGTTTGGTTTGTACAGCGCCAAACAAATCGGCGCCATCTATGCGCGAGATGCCCAACCCATCAATGACAGGTGTCCAATAACACATAGATTCCGTTAGGTTTGTACACCGCCAAACAAATCGGCGCCATCTATGCGCGAGATGCCCAACCCATCAATGACAGGTGTCCAATGACGTATGACAGATGACGTTTTAACGCCATCTATGCGTGAGATGTCCAATGACGCATGACAGGTGTCCAATGACACACAGATTCCGTTTGGTTTGACAGCGCCATCTAGCGGCGGAATCCCCAACTCATGAATTTCGATTACAGATTCCGTCCAACAACCTGTCAATGGCGCGCGACGCCAGCGCCTCTGGTGGCGGATTTTGGAAGTTTTGAGACCGAATCCCCATAAGACATCTACTACTGAGCTACCAGTAAATGCGTCTGTTTCGTTTTCGATGCGCCACCCTGTATATGCTAACAGTACACAACACAACGCGGACGCTGTGGTGATTTCCCGTAATTCTCCTCAAAGTTTTTCGTAATTTATAACTTTGAACATAACCTATCTTCAGAAAACACAACACAAATAACCAGTCGGGCTCAGCTAACAGATACACTTCATTGGTAGCACATACAGTATAATGATTTTATACTAATACACATAACCATCCACATGCGATCTTCCTATTCAGCCAACTTTCTTCTCAGAGATGAAAACTCAGACCACTCGGCTTTACAAAACGTATGCAACCAACGATGCGTATAGTTTAATTGAGTCATTCCTCCATAGTTGGTCGCTACAAGAATCCTATTGAGCAAACGTGGAATGACTGTCTGCACCCTAAAAACTACATAGTATGCCAGATGACATCTTACAGGCTTTTTTTGACGTTTTATAGGTTTTTTACATAATACGGCTTAAGCCGCCAGTTTGACAGTTGTTGACATTTCACATGAAATTCGTATTTTTATGGCAAAATATATAAAAGTGTCCCAGACAATTGTTGAAAAAGAAGAAGGTGTCTGTGGAATGCAAAAGCCTATTGAAACTGAATAATAGACCGAATTTCAGTTTAGTTAAAAGGATTGAATATACAGAAACATTGAAGGCCCCAAGCAGGAAACAGGTGCAGGTTTATATAGGAACAGATATGATCCTGGGCATAGTATGCCACTTGGAAGACACACCTCTGCATTTCAGACAGAAGTGTATGCAGTCTTGCATTGCGCAAGAGTAAATAACCAGCGAGCCTACAATAACAAAAGGATCGCCACATTAAATGTGTTTAATTTTTTCAATTAAATTAATAATAATTACGCAAGTTAGAAAATATAACGGTTTTTATTTTTTTACTCAAAAATGGCGCATCGAAGGAAAACAATTCAAGAGAGATCATTTGTTTTAAATTGAATGGGGAATTCAAAAATTATTTTTATTTGGCAAAGAACCATTGACGTACATTTTTGGTAGACAATGGGAGACAAATGTAGATTCGCCATCATCCACCAGTCGCCGGATATCTCACACCTATGGCATTGCATAAAGGAACGTCTGCAGTTTTTTGTGCGGAAGTTTAACAGCGTTTGGACGGAATAGAAATAATGATATCGATGTTTGATACTCGGCCGAGCATCGAGTAAGCATGAGAGGAAACGGTGAACGTTTAAGTGATGAGGAGAGGCAGAAGTACAATGGGCTCAGATTTCAATTCAACCGGCAGCGCGCTTGTTGTTGACGGCTGTCCAAATATTACGGGACTCATTCAAATTAAACAGTGTTGGACTCGCCCAAGAAGCTTTGGAGCCCGTGAGAATCTTTTCTGTATAATAAAAAAATTGGATGGATCGAGTCAGGCGAAGAGGCCCATGCAACTAGTCTATACCCCAAAGTCCCCACCCATTTGATAATGATAACGCTAGTTTCTTGCTCTATGTATAGACCATCTTTCAGCGGTGCTGAACCAAAGTATTATGAACGTTGCGTTGCGGCCGTCCGCGACTGTATGTCGCGTCTACAAATATTTGTTTCAAAAGCAAATGTGTGGGAAAATCTATTGTGCATAAAATATGTACTGAGAGGTACCTCAAGCTAATGGGGCTCGAAGTAAATGAATATACCGCTGCCAAAAAATGATATATGTATACCGTCCTACAACCCCCAAACTCCGATTTTCACCACCTAAAAATAATAATATAATGAAATAATTTTGTCTGAAAATGATCAGGAGCCTTTGAAACATCAAAAAGCGAAGTTTGAGCGATTTTAATTGTTTTTGTTTTTGCCCACAAGACTTTCATCTAAATCGAGGCGTTACTTCTCAAGCTATAGGCAGTTATGAGATGGGCGGACAGAGCGACAGACAGACAGACCGACGAAAATGAGTGACATGGTTTCCCCTGTTGTACATGTCATATAATATCCAAAAAACATATCTCATTTTCGATAATTTCCGCGATAACAGTATTTCCCCGCCAGTAGGCGTGGGAAGTGAAATTTTTCTCACTGGCGAAATGAAACGAACCAAATAATGTTTGAGCCCTTTGTCTACTGAGATAACGCAGTGGAGCAGTTGGTTATAGATACCTATCGCAATAGGGCAGCTGTAATAGTTATTATGCCATCAGGCGATTGCTTTTACTAGACGGGCTTTTTGAAAGTCTAAGCACCGGCACTAGTGGCAGTATTGAAAAAAAAAATCCCCATCACTATTATTTTACGCAAAGTAAGCCTCAGACGGTAATAAAAATTTTGGGTTTTGATAAAATTGATAAGAGCAATACGGTTAAAATATGTATGACATCCTATATCTCAAATGTGCGTTTACATATGAGCACGCACGCACTGAGCATACGCGCACGCGTTCGTTCGCGTGCGTGGAGAGTGTTTAAACTGAAATTCATTTTTCAACGCATGGGCTGATCCAGTCGTTGGAGTACGAGGTTAATATGGAGAATAGTCATATAGCCGCGGCCAATTTTATTATACTGCATAATTTAATTAAAATAAAAGAAACTCGGAAACGAAAGGTATTAAACAGTCTGTATGATCAATTCAGAAATTTCACAAGAATGGCCAAGGCTGACTTTGAATACCTGCTTACCTTGGTAACACCAACAATAATAAAAATGGATACACAGTTTCGAAAATCTGCATCACCAAGAAAATATTTAGCAATAACCTTGAGTCTTTTGGCAACTGGAGACTCCTACAGTGGCTTACAGTATCTTTTGTCAAAATCTTCATTTTTTTTTTTCGAGACGAATTGATCCCATCAGACTTTCATTATTTTTCTATGCTTCGCTATGGTATGAATTTTCAATGCTACAATTGATTAATTACTAGTTGTTTCCATGCATCATTTTTTTCGATTTTGAATAATACTCTCCGTGCCTTACGTCCCACAGTACCAATAAAATTTCTCAAACTCTTGCAAGAGTTTTAGAACTTTGGTATTATCTTATTTCATCATTTACTGAACTAAGTACAATCAACTCGTTAATCCTATACGCCGGGTTGTCGTTTCCGTCCGCACTGAGCATTCGCGATCGACAACAGGCGGATCGCGTTCGCAGCTGCCCGCGCACATGAAGATACAGGGTGAGGATGCGCGCATAGCCGTTTACAGCATGCGCGGTGGATCAGTGCGTGCATGCTCAGATCTAAACGCACCTTCAGGATGGCGAGTGCCAACCATCCAGTTAATTCTAAAATAAATGAAAATGCCCGATGGCGAATTTTTCAAACGAAAACATATTTTCATTGCAGAAACACTGCAAATAACCTTTCAGTTAACCTCATATACTCACGTCATTGCAAACTAAGATGATCTGATAATTAAAGGCCGTATGAAGTATTTAAAGTATTTAAAAAAATTGTCGACAAGTAGGTTGACTCTTCCCACGCATTGCCGTCATGAGTTCATAAAGGATTACGTTCAGCACAAGTTAGACCCTATAAGAAAAGAGTTAGTAACGAACATGTATAACAGAGGTAATAAACGGATTAAGTTTGTCAAACAGGCCCATGCAATTAATCCATAGACATTATTTTCCTGCCCTCCGGTAGCACCGTTCATCTGGCAACGTCGCCTCTCCCTGATACCTGAGCGCACGACGCGTCAGATGCGGGAGCGCAGCATAGCTACAGTTATGCCATGACACTTATCAAAACTGGCACGTCCACCGGTGAATCCAAAGAAGCATTTCTCTATCATTTTAAGTTTTAAGGGTAAATGTACGGGGAGATCTGTATGCAATAGGTGCGTACCCATGTTGGAATTGTATAAATAAACTAACATCAAATATTTGAGATATACCCTCGTCACGCCTAACAATGCCCAATTTCTAACTTCCACAAATTTTTATCTGTAAATGATCAGGAACCTCGAAAAATGTTAGATGTTGGCCTGTTCTTCCGCCGCCACAGGACCGGTTTCAAGAAACTACAAAGCTTTTCATCCTGGGCATTGTAGTAACCTTGTGTAAAAGTTTTATCCAAATCAGAGCAGTACCCTCCAAGTTATAGGCGGGCCAGAGATTATCGGACAGAGGCAGACAGACACACCTACAAACGGAGAGACAGACATACTGACAGACAGTCCCGCAGACAGACCAATAGACAAACCGACAGACAGACGGAAATGAGTGGCCTAGTTTTTCGTGATGTAGATGTCATATAACATCCAAAAAACAAAATGTCTCATTTTTCAAATTTTTCGCGATTACAATACTTTCGCATCAGTACTCGTGGGAGCAAAACAGGTGTGAAAGAACTATATGAAATATTGATCAGTCCAGTATTGTCTATCCATGCGCAAACGTCTGAGATCAAAAATGTCGTGTCCTAACAAAATCGTAATTAGACTTTCGATATGTCACTAGTAACTGTCGACCGACGAATTTACCGACCTTCCTTTGTTTTACGCAAACAGTTCTTCTCAATCCTCTGGCAATTTCGAGCGGCTGGCAATCAGCAGAAGACAAAACGGCCGATTAGCGCGCTCACGGTGAAACGTTGGAAAGGAGAGAAAAGGACGGGACGTAGATTTTACACTCCTTTTACTTCGGCTAACAAACATCAACCGGCTGAAATTAAGATTCTTTTAAGTTTTAATTAAACCCATTATTCCATCGGCTGCCGGAGTTATTGGCTGTTTGTTCCTTGGTGCCAAGAGATTCAGATAGCCGAGGTGCTCAGTTTGCTAGGCTAGAGTCTAGGGCGCTGTTTTACTACTATTAGCTTTGTGTGGAATTACTGTTCACATTATTGCAGTTACAACTAGCTTATCTTCCAATCATTGCTACATAACCCTAAGTAGTATCCCAACATCATTAACGTGAGTTGTCCATGTCTCCTAACCGCTAATCAAAGCTACATACTATGTACGAAGGCTTGTATTTTACTAACGTTTCGTTTATCTATCATCGCGGTAACAGTTCATCTGTTTCTACCGCTAGCATACAGTGTTGCAACAACAGCCTCAAAGTACTGCACCATGCTTGAATCATACGCAGTCATCATTATAATTATTTTAAAACAGCACAGCGCAAACCCAGTAAAGTCCAGGATTATCTGTGGTAGGGACGGGTATTATGTAAAAAAAAACTATAAAATGTCATCTTGCAGATTAGGTAGTTTTTGGTGTGTAAACATTAATTCCACGTTTGCTCACTAGGATCGTTGTGAGTGTCCATCTATGGAGGATTGGCTGAGCTACACTACTACACGCATTATATTTATCTCTGAGAAGAAAGTTGGTTGAATAACAAGATCGCATCTGGATAATTGTTTGTATTGATCTGCATGTGTATAAGTTGGGTGATATTTGCTATGTGAGAAAATCATTACTGAATGTGATATGCTGACAATGAAGTATACTTATTAGCTGTGCCCGACGGGTTATTTATATGTTGTCCTTTGGAGACAGGTTATGTTCAAAGTTATAAATTATCTGTATGCTTTTTTTGTGCTCTCCAATATGACTTGTAATTCGATAATGTACAGTGAATACAATTATTTCTTATTTCGCTCATTTTTTATGTTTAGTAAATATGCATTATATAATGCATTTGCATTCCAGAATGGACAAGAAAAAGTGGATGCGCAACTAATTTCTAGCTTTGAATCTCAAGTAAGTGTATTTGAGACAAAAATCCAATGGAATTATCATCAACACATATTATAAGCACACAAATCCTCACTATGCACCTACCTCCGGTAATGCCATTTCTGGAGCAGATTTTACATCACATTAGAGCCAAACCTTGATAAATGACAACTTCAAAACGATTTCATATCGTGTCCATCAGTTAGTGCTAAGTTAATATCTCGTAGAAAAACCTACATAATGTCACAAAAAAACAATATAATATCAAAGAAAGTCGACATACCGTCACTTCTCATGATACGTAATACCCGTGCCGCTCCCAAAGACTTATCCAAGTATCACCAAAGGTATGGTGCCAAACTGATTTTCATCATCATCTCACACGATCAAAACGATAGAAGAAACCCTTACGCTTTCTGTCTCATAACTGCTCCTCGAGCAGTGCTAAACCGTATGTACTATGCACAGCACAGTAGATGTCGCATCACCATCACGGACGACCGTCAAGTATTCTGAATTCACTGAAGATAAAGGCTGACGAAGGCTTTCTACGTATACATGTATAAATAGACACGGCTGAAATAGACATATTTGGTTCCCGTCTCTGTAACCATGACCAACCGTAGACAACACTGTTTCGTGCTCATTAACAACTCATCAATGCGGTATAGGTCTAGTTTTGCACGAAGATGAACCGAAAGCAAACAAATGGGTACAATCGCTACCTCCTAATGGTTTGCCAAGCTGATTTGCATCCTTATTACATTCGATGAAAACGACAGAGAAACGGTGCTATCTGCGGTTAGTCAGGGTTACAGAGGTAGAAAGCAAACATGCCCATTCCAGGTATAAAATACATAGTCACTGTCACTTTTTTATCTGTACTCTGAAAGATTCCTGCGAAATGGCCTAAACGTTAGTAAAAATTCAGGCCTATAATATGCGGTGGCTAATCCGGAGATTGAAGGCATCTGGCTTCTTCTATTTCCTGAAGATATGATAGCAGAAATAATTCAGTGGACAAATGTGAAGATCATTGATGCAAGAAAAAAGTATAGAGACCAGGCAAGTCCGATATTATCCACCACCGATGAAATAGAAATGAAGGCTTTTTTAGGTATGCTAATATTTACCTCAGTTTTCAAATCAGGAAATGAGAGCATTGAGTCCTTTTTTGCCACAGATCGCACAGGAAGAGACGTTTTTCGATGTACCATGGCGAAAAGACGCTTTGAGTTCCTTCTTACTGTTCTTAGATTTGACGATGCAACTCTACGAAATGAAAGACAAATTGAGGGCGATCTGTGCGTCACATATCAAAAATATTCAATAAATTCCCAGAATGCCTTCTCTATTGGCACTAATGCTACCGTGGATGAAAAGCTCGTAACATTCAGGGGCCGTTGTAAATTTAAAATATATAAAAACGGGCTCGTTATGGAATCAAAATAATGTGCCTGACAGATGCCCGAAATAATTACCTTTATAATGCCTATATTTACGCTGGAAAAGGATCAGATTCACTAACATTATCTGCAAATGAAAGAAAATTTAAAATCCCAACACAGTCTGTAATCAGGCTAAAAGGCAAATTCCACAATTTATACACCGCTGCTGTATTCTCTGCATTAGCTCCAACACCCTGTACCTCAGTGGGAGTTTAGTTTTCGTCTTGCTTTTTAACCTATTTATTACCCCACAATATTGTCATATGTTTCTGAATCACCCTGCATTCGTATATCTGATTAAACTGATATTGGAGAATCCGGATTATCATTAGAACGTTTCTCAAAATGAATAAAAAATACGAAGCAGCTGTACTTTTGATATCAGTTTTAAGCCTTCTCCAATTGATGACTGAAAGCTCCTTGCCAACAGCCTACAAATCAAACTAACCACAGACAACACACTTTTTCGTGACCTTTCAGATAAAAAGGTATAGACGAATGTTGTAAGGATGCAGCTTTTCGGGGAATCTTTTTAACTAAAAACTTGAATTGTATGTATCACTAAATAGGCCACTTTACACGTACGTTCCAACTTGTCGCTGTTGGAGCTTCGTCTGGCGCGTTTAGAGTGGCGTGTATGCTAGAGCGTACGCGTTTGGCACGTTGTACAAGAAATGTGACAGCGTTTGTGAAGCGCGTTCCAACTTTTTGCGTTTGGAGCGTACATGCCAAAACTGTACGACTTAACACAAAAGTTTTGAAGTGCCGCGTTGGATTTCCAACTGGTTTAAGAAAAAATTAAGAGACCAGGCGATAGCTTGTGCTGCAAAATACGTATTATTTCAACAGGGCAACCAAAATAAAAGGCGGTTTTGGGTAAAAAGTGGCGCGAAGATTGAATTTTTTCTTTGTAAAATTGCACTAATTCATGATAAGCAATGTTTTTTTAAGTTTTTGCTTTTATAGTCTCCACTGTTTACCTTCCATAAGCAAGGATGGTCCCTATATACGAGTATATATATATATATATATCAATAAGTTTTTCTAAGTTGTCCCTCGTCACGCCATTATGATATTTCAAATTCCAACAGAGAATCACCAGAAACCCAGGCGCCGGGCTAGCGAGTCCAGACGTGTCTGTGTAAGTGCTGGCCGGCGCGCGCTCCACGTCTGCGTTTCGTTCTGGAGGTCCACGCGACGTTCCACGCACCAGCGGCCGAACATTCAGACGGAAGAGTTGGACCGAGAGAATTGGCGCGTACGCCCCAAACCGGTCAAAAAAACCGTACGTGTAAAGTAGCCTAAACACATGTACCTACCCGTTCCTATGCCAGATTGCCCAAGCGACTAGATACAAATGTATCTATATATCTGTAATGATATATACCAGGGCTGTCTAACATACGGCCTTTCTTGCGGCCCGCTTCACGGGTCATGTATACATCACATGTATAAATTACTCTCAAATACCGAATATGCACAATTCTTACATTAACTCTGTAATAATGTTGTATAGAAAGATTTTATAATGCGGCCCTCCAAACTGGATTTTTTTTTGAAGTGTCCCTTGGGCCACATTAAGTTGGACAGCCCTGATATATACAATGGTTGAATTAGGGTATACACGAATAATGGCACAGAAAATTAAAGGGTTTCACCAAAATAATGAAAATAAATATACATATATAATAAACTATATGTGTTCGGAATTAGAAAAAAACGACTATATTTCCACTAAAATTATATATGGTATTTCATTTGTAAATTACACTTTACTCGAAAGCACTTTTCTGAGACATATACAGAGAGTTTATTTGAAAAGGTACCTGCTTAGAAGAAAAAACGCTGAGACACGTCAAAAGATTGGTCAAGGGGGACAACTCTTCAACCAAAAACGACTTCACCCTCGGCCCCCAGGTTCATTCCCTTAAAAATATTAACTTGATAAGTGGTGTCAAGTAATAGCTTGCTTGAGAGGTTTTTCGAAATCCTTTATTTTGACGTTTGATTTTTTGGAAAATTTTAAAGGCCTTTATTTATCGCAAGTTGTTCAGATAGACAATAAAAACACAGGAAAATATCATTTTTTATTTCAATAGGTGTTCAAAATGTTGCCCGTTAGAAATGATTCTAATTCATGGTGCCCAAAATCTTGTGCTCGGAAAACTGCCGTCACGTTTAACGCCAGACATCCTGGGAAGATAACTTCGCAGATGTATGTTTTGGACCTTGTTACTAAATTTACTCAAACTGGATCTGTTGCAAATAAAAACATAAAAACGTGATCATCGGAGAGGTTTGGATGAAGCCGCTCAAGTTGAAGTTTTCGGTAGTTTTGGAATAAATACTAATACTTCATTACTCAAACTGGTTGCTCCGACTGGTATTTCATTAGGCTCTGTACACACATTTACTAAACTCCATACATTTCATCCATTCAAAATGAAAATATTGCAAGAGTTGACCGAAGATTAATGTTAATACCATTCATGTAAAGAATACATGTTATCTAAATGAAGTTGTTAAAAAGAATAAGTGGAGCAATGAAAAAGCTCATGCTTTTGTAGAAAGGCATACCCAGTACCCCCAAAAAGTTAATGTCTGGGCAGGCATTTTAGAAAAACAAAGTGATTGGACGATTGTTTATTAACGGAAATTTGAATGTATACATTTATGTTAGAAAATACCATCAATCCGCTTATGACTGAAACGCTTGAAAACCAAATCGAGGAGGATGGAAACCCTATACATGAGGAAATATTTTTCCAGCAAGACGGCGCTCCTCTATGTTCTTCCGGTTCGGCAACGGCAAGACGTGTTTCCAGATAAATGGATAGGGCGAAGAAGGCCTACAGAATGGCCTGCTAGATCTCCTGATTTGACGCCATTAGAGTTTTTTCTATGGGGTCATTTGAAATCTATTGTGTTTACTCCCCAACCTGAATGCGTGGATTAATTTCGTCAACGCATCATCGAAAACTGCCATGATATCGCATAACATGTTTTCTATCTGAACTAATCAAAAATAAATAAATAAATATTTTTCTAATTTTCTTGAAAACGATCGACCGATGTTAAAATGTCAAACGTCAAAATAAAGGACTTTAAAAGACCTTTCAAACAAGCTTTTACTCGATAACCCTTGTCATTTAAATTTTTTTTGGGGATGACCCTGAGGGGCAGAGAAAGAAATGGGTTGAAGTAGTTTTTGGTTGAAAAGCTGACCTACTTGACAAACCTATTGACGTATCTATGAGTGGTTTTCGATAAATCCATAGTGGGAATTTTTCAAATGTACACCCTGTATATAATGAAGGTATTGCACGTAAGGTATTGCATTAGATCTTATAACTCTGTATACAGGGTGGCGCATCGAAAACGAAACAGACGCAATTACTGGCCGCTCAGTTTTTTTTTTGAAAAACGCTCAGACTCGTCGATTTTGTTGTTGAGGGGGACACAAGTATGGCAAAAAATCACGTTAGCACGTGCAGCCCCCTAAGCGGGGGTGACACCACCCCCAAACTCTTAAATGGAAGGGGAGGTCGAGTGATACCTTATTCTAAAGGTCTTTCAATTCCCTTTATAATGTTATAAAATTAATGTACTTCAGTTCAGTAGTTTTGAAGATTTATTGATTTAAAGCTTAAATAAAACTAATACATCATCATTAGTGGAGATCAATACATTTGGCAGCAAAGTAATTTAAAAATGAAGAATCAACTGACCCGTTAGGCAAGTAAATGTTGAAAATGGCCACCATCGCTGCATGGAGAGTAATAAAGATTTTGCTCAAAACGTTGCCGCACATTTTTCAATATTTGAGGAGTAATTTGAAGGCGCTCATTCACAATTCTTTGTCGCAGGTGTTCTAATGATGTTGGCTGAGTAGCATAGATTTTGCTTTTACATCTGGCGATCTTGGGGGCCATTCAATGGCACCTCTTCTACCAATCCATCGATCTGGAAATGTCTGATCTAAATATTAATATCTAATTATGGCTGTTAATGCAGGATCTATGGCGTCTTCCAGTAATTCCAAATACATTTCACCGGTCAAATTTCCAGCTAACAAAAAGGGACCAACTAAATGATCGCCAAAAATACCAGCCCAAACATTTAATTTTTGTGGCTGCTGTGTATGAACCTCATGATAAATTCTGGGATTAGAATCGGACCAATATCGGCAGTTATGACGATTTACTACGCCATTCAAGAAAAAGGAACATTCGTCGGAAAAGCAAGTGTTGAATAGAAAACTTTCATCGTTTATAATTCGTTCACTCATATCTTCACAAAATTATAATCGCCAATCAAAATCATCTTCATTAAGTTCTTGTACCAGGTAAATTTTATACGGATGAAAACTATGGGCCTTTAGAATCCCTTGGACAGTATGTCGAGTAACACCACACACAGTCTCCAATTTGCGAGTACTTAACGTAGGATCTACATAAACTTGCCCTAAAGCCCCCACTTCTATTGCTTCGTTCCTTATGTTGCGTTTTTTATTGGCGACTGACCCAGTTTCCCGAAATTTAGCTACAAATTCTAGAACATATTTTCGATGCACGTTACTGTTCTCATGTCGCTCATTAAATATTTCTGCTGTTCTATTAGCGCACTGATTATTTACCGAAAAATATTTCGATAATTTCAACTCTTTCTGCTGTGGAATATACCATGGTTAATAAAGCGTTACAAGTTATTTTAGCAACAAAGTTTGGTCAAATCAATCGCAAACTATGTACTAAATTCCTATTTAAAATAAGTACGAGATATTTCCTTATCTTTCTTCAAGAAATAACTTTTTGCCACAAAAAAACGCTCCAATAGCCATTTTCAACAACAAAATGATAAACAAACCATGGGCGTAGTGAAGAAAAGCACTTACTTATTAAGTGAATTCTTCTGAAAGTAGTACAAATTAATTTGATGTACATATTAAAGTCTACTTTAAGCTTTAAATCAATAAACCTTCAAAACTACTGAACTGAAGCTCATGTATTTTACATCATTATGAAGGGAATTGAAAGGCCTTTAAAATAAGGTACCTATCACTCGACCCCCCTTTGCATTTAAGATTTTAGGGTTGGTGTCACCCCAGCCCAGGGGGCTGCTCGTGTTAACGTGATTTTTTGCCAAACTTGTGTCCCACTCGAAAACAAAATCGACGGGTCTGAGCGTTTTTCTAAAAAAAAAGTGAGCTGCCAGTAAATGCGTCTGTTTCGTTTTCGGCGCATCGAAATAACTGTATAACATTTTGATCTGAACGGTCATACAAAAAAGTTCGAACGGAGGGTCAATTTATAGCTGTGCGATCTGATTCATATGGCAACACACACTCAGTGCAAAATCGTCCAAAATTAACCGGTGAATTCCAACGTCGCCTCGTTGAATTTACGATTAAGTCGAAATCGGCGACGTCTCCTCGTGATTAACACGCATTTCGACATTTCGGCACTCGGTCCGCCCTCAGTGAAATGGCCAGAGCCATGATCAAAGCGAATCTGGTGTCGTTGGAACACGGCCAAACACTATTTTCTATGGGAAAAAGACATAATCGAGAAATCAACATGGGCGCCACGAATCTGTTGCTGGATGTAAATTATAAGGAAATAAAAAGGTATGGTAGAACCTGAACACAAAATAAACATTTTATTGGGGGTAACAATAATAATCATAAATAAGCAGCTGTTTAAAATGTTGTCCGCTATTTTGCCAGTATAACCTGACTCTTCTCTGTACATTGCCCACTGCTCGATTTACTTCTTTTCTTCACAGTCTTCCAGATACTGTTACCATGTTCAATTTGAGGTCTGTCCGGTATTCGAAACAAATGACCATCAGATCATTTCAAGGCCTATCTAGGATCTTCTGTTTTTTCTGGAACAACTGAAGTCTGGCAATGTGAATGTGTGACATAATATACATTTTTGGTAGCATAATTAAAAACTCCATTCTTCTGCGGTAAAGTCCAATATGGCGTCCATAAAAAAGCAAAGTTAATGTTGGAGGACAATTGATGAATCGTTGAAACCATAATTACGCCATCTTGTAGAGCAGGAAAAAATGAAAACGAGCTTGGAAAAAATGAAAATGAGCTTGGAAAAGTTCTGCTCTTTCTGTCTCTCTCCGGCAGTACCTTCGAAACTGTCTAAGCCGTATTCTGTTAGTTACTTAAGTATGCAACTTTGCCCCCATTTAAGCGAGTTCCTATCTCCTACCGGGTCCAAGATTCCAATGGTAAGGGACGAATTTGAGACACCCTGTATAAAGATAATATTGCACTCATCTCGAATGTGTATATCGCATCTGCTGCATTCTTTTAGAAGAGGTGCACGACAAATGCAACCGATAGGAAACTGCAAATGTAAGGGGAACCCTAAAGTGTGAGAAATAAGCCTAATACGTGCATAGAATTACCAGGGTCAGAAGTCTAATTAAATAGTAACATCAAAAATTGGGATACACCCTTCCCCACTCCTCGACTAGCAAAGTGGTGCTGTAAATTTTTGGTAAAGGAACTGTTCAGCCGTAAAATCTCTCTTTTGTTGTTGCCTGAACACCAAAATGCTGGCTTAATGTTGTGTGGAATGCAAATTTGCTTTCTGTAACATATTTGCTCTAAAATGAGGTGTCTAAATCACTCTTGTGGGATAGTTATACAACATCTTATATCACAAATTTTGCACAAATTTTTATATGTACAAGGATTTTGTACGACATATTTATATGCGCGGTAGTCAAAATGGTTGTGTTGTGGCAACTAGGATGTTTAAGCGATTATCATTTTTTTGTTGTTTTCGGCATTTTCCGCCGCCGCCACTGAACCGGTTTTTAAAAGCTACAAAGCTTTGTCCTTTTTGGCATAGTAGTGAAAATTTCATCAAAAGTGGTGTAGCACTATCCAAATAATAGACGGGTCAAGGATAGCGGACAGACCGACAGATAGACAGACAGACCGACGGAAACGAGTGTCATGCTTTTTCAAGATGTACAAGTAGTTGTACATGTTGCATCACACCCAAAACGTATCATTTTCGAAATTCTTGCGACTATAATGTAGGCGTGGTAAGCAATATTCTTTTTCGATGTTATATGTGGCATGCACGTCGGTCTATCTGTCCGCTAATCTTTGACCCCTGCGTAACTTAAAAAGTATCTCGAGTTTTGATGAAACATTAACACAATATTTTACTACTCTGCGCCTACCGTATCAACGAAAGACGATTGACTAATATGAAGTGGTTGATCCTAATGATTCGAGTATTACGCACACTGAATATAATATTCACACATATTATTATTTTCCATACATTTTCCATTGGAACAAAATTGAAAATTAATAATTGCTTAGATACCACTAAACAGAAGATTATATCGGGTAACATGGCCATACCACACTGAAAACGCATGTTCTCATCAGTCTCTGAAGCTAAGCAGTAGTACCTGGATGAGTAACCGCTTGAGTACACCGCATGTCGTAAGCTTTGGCATTAATTTCGTGATCGCAGCGTGCTTCGTATTTCTATCGTCTTGAAAAAAAGTAGAAAGACTCATCACAAGCTACTGCTACTTGGAATTGACAAAGGGATGCCGGGCTGGCAGTGCCGAGCGATGTGTTTTGGTTATTTTCGATATCTGGGTGTAAATAGGATTCGGTTTCATTTAAGTTTCTTAAACCACCTTTTGCGTGTCACGCCTACTGGCGAGGAAGTATTCTAATCGTGAAAAATTTCCTACCTGAGATAGTACGCTTATTGGATCTTATATGACATGTACGTTACCAAAAACCTTGCCATGTCCGACAGAGTTAAGTATCGGGGAGAGGCGACTTTGACAGGTGTACTACTGGTGGGGCAGGGAAAGAATGTATATGGACTGATCTTTTCAAGTTTTAGATATCAACCAATCACTAATAAATTTCACCTCACTTCCTTTAGATCTTAAGCAATTACTGTCACGAAGATTCAGGGTGGTGCTTAAACAAAAGGCGGTGTAAATAATTAGCGTATCATATCAGACTAACACGTAAGATAAGTACGTTTGTAGTACAAAGATAGTGCTTTACGCCAGTTCAGCATCTTTTTATTACTATTTGTGAAATCAGCATCCCAATATAGACAGTTTGCGTTAATAAATTTAGTTTTTTGGCTCTAAACAGCCGGCAAGCCTGTTTCATTATAAACGTATTACTCATATAAAACTCATGGTATAATTGCCGATTATAAACTACGTCTAATAACCTTCCATTGCAGTCGTTTTTATGAAGGCGGAGCAATATTTTCTGTTTGTTAATTGCTCCACCCACATCGCTTTCAAAATTGCCGTGACGGGTGGTAATAAGCATTTCGTGTAGATATAATTAGTGGAAACATGCAATACGATATGAGTTTGTTGGACGTTAAAGGTCAGGATACTAGATTGGTCGTCTATTAAAATTAACTACGAATTCTTTAAAATTGGTTGGCAAGCAGAAGCTTGATTATTTCGTATACTGACTCATTATACATCATTGAAATCGGGATTATAAATTATATTTTTTATACAAAATAATAGTGGGGTTGATGATGAATATTCGAAAGTCTGGATTAGAGATCCAGATCACCCTGAAGAGGGAGTAGTGTGCTGCACGACAGACATCGGTAAGAAGAAATTTCTGTAATATGCTTATGTATCAGCCTCAAGGCAGAAAACATATAGGTATAACAATGAAAGTGTTGCTCCATCGACCTCAAACTAAAAGAAAAGGCTGAGGTTTAATTGTTTTATATTGATTTGCTTCAACGAAAATGGCATCAAGACTCTAGACTTCCCACGCATCGCCGTCATCAGTTCATTAAGGACTGTGACAGCACAACGTAGACTCTAACGAAATAAGACATAGAGTTTGCTATCCTTTTGTTCGTTGTCCCAGAGACCAAGCTGATGGCACGGAACAGCTGTCTGCGGTTGGCTGTTCTTGGTCGGACGGATCAAAGAAGCATGTTTAAGTTAGACCCCTCTAAGAAAAACGTTAGTTGCGAACATGAATAACAGTGAAATTAAACGAATTAAGGGTGGGTTTCACCAAGGTTGTCAAATCAACAGTCCGTTATTCTCCACCTATAGGGTAACAGTCCGATATACAGGGTGACTTCGAAGTTGAGTCATTTATTTTAACAGTGAGTAGATCTGATCAAAAGAAATGTTTTTTTCCTTTATCATTTTCCTGGTAAAATTAAAGTAACAAAGTTATAGCCCTTTGTAAGTTTGAGTACCGCCCTGTCTCAATAACAATATTATGTGGTCGTGTTTGGCGACAATGGATATAATCCGCCGTATCGGTTCATCGCATCGGAAACAAAAAAGCGAAAGAACTTGGAACGATGTTTTTACAGGTATCTCATTCATTTGTATACAGTTAGTGTCAGTGAATAGTGGTATGTGTTGCGTGGCTCAAACGAAATAAAAAATGGCACATGTTTATGCGGATCGGTTTCCCAATCGAGTGCAACCAACCCCTCGTGCCTTTGTTAATGTAGTACAACGGGCTTGTGAATCAGGTGACTTAAGACCTCACAGGGGACCTCACGATCAAATACAGGTCCGCACTGAAATACTTGTCGGGAGGATACTTTATAAAACAAGGTAAAATTTTTTTTTTATTTTTTTTTATTTTTACACACATATTTTGGTTTATCTTCCTTCTACAATCATTATCTGAAAATTAATGACTCAACTTCAAAGTCACCCTGTATACAACGAATGAGCTTAAAGTTCCAATCAACAAATTTTAGCAACCAATAGCTATGAAATGTTGAAAACAAAATACTGTCAAAGTATGAGATGATATCTTGTCATTGAAATATCACCAGCTTATTGAATATTAAGAAATTACATATAATTCAGTCAAAATTTAAAGAAATGTTTGATTTTTGAATTAAATTCATGTTTTAATTACTATTGTTGATTTTTTGTCCAAGTTTATATTATTTTCTTCAATTGATATGCAATTTTACTGTTTTACCAAAAAGTTCATAGATATTGCTCGTTTCCAAGCATTCATTCATTTACTTGTCGTTCATCAGAACCATTATGGCACCTTAGATTGATATTCCCACAAAACCATTCAGGTCTTTTGATATCCATATATCCATAAAGTTGAATATTTTTCGTTGTTCAGGAACTGAAGAAACATCCACACTATCTTCACAGCGATTAAGAAATTCTCAAATATATGCCTTGAAGCTACCAGCAAACCTAAAACCGGCAAAAAAACTACAAATTTGCCATATTTTTCATTTTTTCACTAGTATTAAATTCTAGGTTATATTTATATTAGACATTATTTGAATACAGCCGATTATTGCATTTCAAGACTCATCGAGTGACACACGTGTGGGATCTGTCAACTCTTGGTCCCAGTCACAAAACATATACTCTGAAGAAGGTTTAATTCCATGCTATACAATGACAACACGGTGACTTGTGTGGTTGTCAGCGGCCATTTTGGGAGGGTGCGACGTGGTTTCCAGATTGTGCATTAATATCCCATTTCACCCCCCTGGTCCCAGTGGAGTAAGCTCCGCCAACTGTTGAAATATACTCTACTATGCTTTATAAGAGTATTCGTGGAATTTTTCCTAAAATCCTTGCACAACACTTGGAAATGCAAATGAAAATTTAAAATTATTTCCATGACGCTGCAAAATAGCTCCGTCAGTACCTCGGGTTATATCTTGACAGTAAGGATGTTCGACAGGATGCTATATTTAGAAGTATCAAGGCATTTCACGAGTATCGTCATCTTTCGATCCGGACTGTGTCAGAAAGAGTGACTGCTATTTGGCTGCGAGATTACCCTGCCAAATCATACATATCTTTCATCATTTTCAAAGAAATTGTACAAAATCTTCAAATTTGTGAAGTTAGCGAGTGTCACTTCATACGTTGTTACCAGACATGCCCAAATCATCAGTTGCTGCCGTGATATTCATCCCGACCACTGCATCCCCACAGCTAGGCGACCTGTATGTTAAATTTGTATTGATAGGGCAGCGGGTTATGCTATAAATCAAATGTCACAGTTTTTGTGCGCTGATTGCAACGGTTAGATGATACCAAAAATATTTTCATAATTAGGAGATCTTTCCCATTACGGATCGAACAATCCACTAAAGATGCTTATAATCATGATACCTAGTAAATTTACATGAAAAACCCTCTGTATGAGGTTTCTTATATTTGTTCATCAACTTGATGATACAACACATCTGCTAAAAATGATCACAATCAGGATAGTAAACTATGACGAAGGTCCACTGTATGTAAGAATTTTCAGATACTTCATTTGCAATTTGACAACAGACCATGACGGTGTTTTCAAATATTCTTCAAGAAGTGTTATCAGTCTAGCTCCAACTATCATAAGTATTATGTTTGTATTCCTACTATAAATACAAAACCAGCAACTTGGCAACCCTGCGAGTGACAGATAGATAACCCCACCAGTGAAAAAGTCAAACAATAAACATTAATAGTTTTTATGATTTTTGGACTTAAAAGACATTATTCGTGAGATTTTTCATAATTTTTTGTCTATGTCTATAGTAATTGCATTATGCATCACGGATATGTAGGAATTGACACGTCTTACACGTATTTTATGTGTTTTAGGATGGAGAGGACAATGTTTTTATTGCTTTGAAGAAATTCATTAACCCGTAAATTGATAAATGACTACTATGATGTAAAGGAAGATGAGGAATTGGATGGAATATATTTTATATTCTATTTTCTTGCAAAATACAGACAAATCCACACTAATGATAACAGTATATTGAACTTAAATTTGAGATTACCATGCATTAACAAACGTCCAAATCTGCTGCCAAATTTAACAGTTAGAAAATCGACCTATTATTTGCCGCATTCCCATTGGCGTTTGGGGATAACTGATTGTTAAATGTAAATTTATAACACAAATCAAAATACATGAAAGTTGACCTGTTTTCTCTGTACAAAAGCATCATATTGGAATCAAGAAGCGGTCTTGTTTATAATACAGTCGGATTTTCACGATTTTATTCAATATTTTAATAAAAATCACTGATATTCTGAGACCTTTGACAGCTTCTGTCAAATTGCATTTCGATAAGGTATTTGCCCATTGGTCCATAATATGAGCGTTGGTGAAATGGGCCCTAAGTATGTCAAACAGGTTCATACAATTAGCTCATAATGTCATTTTCCTGCTCCAACTGTGCCCCCCATCTGGCAACGTCACTGCTCTTCCCGCAGAAGCATGATGCATCACACGTGGCAGAGTGCCCAGCCATGCAAGACACATGGATGCTTATCTAAAACACTGTTCTATCGTTCTCAGTTTCAAGGACAAATGTACGGGTTTATCTAGGATGTGTGAAATATGCCTAATAGGTGCGTAAAATTATTATGGTTGGAAGTATATTGATATACGGACATCAACAATTGCAAAACATCCACCCCTACTTCCCTACAACCCCCACCTAGCAATGTTTTGCCCGTAAAAAACAAAGCTTCGGCGGTTTCTATTATTTTTCTCGTTTGTCGCCTTTTTAGTTGCCGCCACAAAATCGGTATTCAAAGAACTGCAAAGCTTTTCCGTCGTTGGGATAGTAGTAAACTTGAGTGAAAATTTCATCAAGATCCGTTTGCCACTTCTCAAGTACAAACCGACAGACAGACAGACCGCAGACCGACAGATCGACAAACCAACAGACCGTCAGATTGACAGACAATTAGTGCATGGTTCTGAAAAAACCTACGTCTTTTTGATGCATTACATGGAAAATTGAGCATGAAGTTGCTTTGAAAGCTTGGGAAGTATACAGTTAATCTACTTGACGCCATTCTTTTATACTCAAGCAAGCGGGTGGGCGGAAGCCTTAAAAGCGAAATACGAAATTTTCAAACTCGTAATCTATGTTTCCGATTCACCCACCAAACGGGCTTTGGTTCAAAATACACATCAAATTTTTCGATTGATCGTGGAGAACATATTTTTACAATGAGATTTCAATTTAAAAGACTACAATATACGTCCAAAACAGATTAAAGTTAATCTCAAGAAAATCGGTGATAATTTGATAATGCCTTCCTTCGAAATCCACTGTTCTCCAAAACGGTATCGTTTTTCCCTTCCAACCCTTGTTTCTCAATCATTCTAGCTCAAGGGAGCCTCTGCGTTATATGTCTCACAGCGCAAACAGGGAAATTCCGATTTAACAAGGCAGCCCTGGGTTTCCTTTTGTTTTTCTATTTGAACAAAGCTAAGCGTGCCTCTATTGCGAGTTCTTTCCTAGCTCTGAGCGCGATACGTGTGCAACTTATTCCGGCGCTTTTGCCGGTTCTTTTTCCCTACGCTATTACTATATCGTTTAAAAACCTGTGCTGAAGTTTAATATTACTGTTGCTGATAAAAACTCATTTAAAGCGGTGTCATTCGAAAGCAGCAGCGCAGTTGGTGTAGAAGATTACCCTGCCTTGAGCGATGCTAGGAATAAGTTTGGAAGTATGGTAGTTGAGATGTCAGTACTTAAAGCTTATGCTAGCAGGAACTTGATAGAATATGCCCGTAAGAAAAGAAATAACGTAAGAATTAATGGTGCAACAGTTTGAAACTTTATTCCGACAATCTTTCCCGAAAAATGGGGTCAAGTAGGTGGACTCTGCACTTCCCACGCAGTACTGTCAACAGTTCGAAAAGGATTATGCTCAGCTCAAGTTAGACCCTACCGAAAGAAGATAACGGCATAGACCTTATATTCTGGATAGAGCCTAGTTGCTATGCTTTTTTTCGTTGTCCCTCAGATCAAGCCTAGAGTATGCTGATGAGTTGTTAAACAGTACGAAGCAGCTGTTTGAGGTTATCTGTCTTGGGCTGGGTGGACGAAAGCAGCATGTTTAAGTTGGAGCCGATAAGAACAAAGTTAATTAAGGACATGAATAACAAAGCAATTAAACGGTCAAGTCCGTCACAGGTCTGTTTCCCTGCTGTACCAGTAGTACTGTCCATCAGACTACGTCGCGTCGTCTCTCCCAATATCTCAAAGCATGATGCGTCACTAGCGGCAAAGCTGACACAGAGCACCGGTAATGCAGAACACATACAAACACCGGCACGTCGGCGGTACCCCATTAAGTCAGCAGACGCAGGGACGCCTACGCAAAACATTTTTCTACCATACTAAGCTTTAAGCTCAAATTTACAGGACAATCTATGATGTGTAATTATTGGGGTTGGAAGTGTATTAAGATAGTATCATCAAAACATTTCAATACACCTGCCTCAGCCCCTGCAACCATCCATTCTCAATTTCCTTATAAAACGTTATAACGAACGTTAAGCGATTTTTATCTTCCTGTTTTAGGCCTTATTCTCCGCCCTCGAAGCTTTTTTGTCCTGGGCATAGTAGTAACGTTGTGTAAGACTTCATCAAAATTCGACTGGTACTTTCCAAGTTATAGACGGGTCAATGGTTAGCGGACCGACACACAGACAGACCGGCGGACAAGGCCTTTCGATGTAAAGCATCGTCAATCGGATCTAGATCCAGAAATCTCTATACGAACTGAACCCCAACTTCAATTTTTCTGAGAATATTTTGAAACCACTTATGACTATAGTTCTTTTCATGTTTTTCGAAAGCCTGTCTAATTTAGATATCTTCAAGTCTTCGAAAAAACTAGTCAGTACTTTCTCATATATAAGTCCATAGCTCCTCACAAAGCGTAGGTATATAATAAGCTTAATGTTGGATATCCTGTTTATTTCATTACCTCTTTATTGACCCCAATTTCGTCTTTCACAAGCATCAATCATCAATTATGTAACTCAGCGATATCTACCCCAATTAACTTTTTCATGGTGATCCACCTTTTCAAATCAAACGTAGATCCATCAAGCTGCATGTGGCAAGTAAACGACTCTAGAAACTGACAAATTACCCCCATCATAACGACTCAATCCCAAAATATTCATCCGTGACACATTACTCATGAAAAAGCTCGATTCCCACCCCCGAAATACGCCGATAAGGCACCCATTAATTAACCCCTCGCATTCCAATAATCCACCATCTCCATATTAATCTAAAATGGAGAGAATGAGGGGTTGATAAATATCTGGCAAGGCGCGGAATTTCGTTATAACGGAAACCACTGGAATTTCGGAGGAAGCACCTAATTCTCGCATGATATATTAAGCTGGGATAGTCAATCAATGTGTGACAGAGTAAGATCAAGTTTACCACGTTTTGGTTGACTGATGGATGCTACCCTAAATTGCTTAATATAAGGGAAATTCAACTTATTCTAGCAAATTTTGAGACAATATACAGAGGAAACACTATCTATCAACAATAATTTCAGTAACATCGAAATAAGACACAAGCGCCATCCGTTACCAAAATCCCACATTGTGAGATGTATAATATAGGAGTTATCATTTGGAAGTCTAAAGATTCCAGTTCGCCCAGTCACCACTTTGACCGCTAGATGCTGAGGATTCTGGCGGTGTATGGTCATTGGCGAAAATACCACGTCTGCGATACCGGCCAAATCGTGAGCCTCTAGCGGTCACAATGGTCACTGTGCTATCAAACGCGAACTAAGATCTTTATAGCTCCAATCGATTGCTTCTATACACTCTGGCAGTGGTTGATTCGGGTAACAGATGGCGTTTTGTGCTGTCTTATGATTATGATAGATCTCATGCCCCAGATAGAGGACAGCTTTTGTTCGATGTCCCAAAGACCAAGCCTAGACCATGCTGATGAGTTGCCAAGAAGCTGTGTGTGGTTGGCTGTGTCTAGTATCATCGTCTCAGTGTGGTTCAAATCCGACCCTCAGCATTGGGATCTCGGAAACTGTAAGAGATAGGAAGTCGCTTAAATGGATGTAAAGTTGCGTATTTAGGTAATTAACAAAATGCCGCTCAGAATGTTTCGAAATCCAAAGTACAAAAACCAAATTTACCCAAAACCATTTAAATGTTTTCGAAGTTGGATTTCAAAATAAATTGTACATATACACTGCCATTTTTTCTCCTCTACAAGAGGACGTAATTAGAATTTCAATATGACGTTTCGTCACTTGTCCTCCAGAATCAACACTATTTTTTCTTATAAATGCTTGGATTTTTGGACAGACCAATAGAGTTTTCAATTCTGATTACAAAGATGTATAATACGTCATACATTGGCACTGCCAAACCTTAGTTACTTAAAAAAAGCTGAATTCTCTAGGTAGGCTTTAAAATTATAGTCATTTGTTTTGAGATTTGAGTTGGGACTTCAAAATAAATTGCATGTTCTCATTGCTGCTTATTCTCCACTACAAGATGGCGTAAGCAAATGTCCAGTTCGACATTTCCTCTTTCGACTTCCATCACCGACTTTGTTTTTTCGACTCGACGCTATGTTGAAATTTTGTACATTTAAATGGACTTTGCGATTTTAAATTCAGTGATGTAGTTCCTAAGATGGCCTTGAGTCTGATGTCTAAGTAGAAAATGAAAACTTAATTGACGGCAACAACAATAATAATCATAAGTAAGCAGAGGTAAATCATAATAGTTGTTTCAAATTTCTATTATTTTTAGACAAAGGCTGACTCTTGTCTGAATATTGTTCATTGCTCGATTTATTTCTCTTCTTGTCAAAAGGCTGTAGCTATGTTCAATTTGAGATTTGGTGAAAAACAAAGCTGATAATTTCAAGGCGTATTTAGGAACTTCTGTTTCCATATAAAAAACAAAGTTGGCGATGAAAGAAGAAAACCTGAATTGTAGAGTAGGTGGCAATGACGACATGCAATTTGTTTTGAAATGTCGACTTAACAAATTGTCAACATGGACTTAGACCGGGATTTTCAACCGAAACGGGTACAACCGCCAGAAATAGATATGTAACCGCCATATTTTTGCTTTGTCGACGATTGGATTCACTCGTTTTTATCTCGGCGTAGGATCGTTGTTAGGGTAAACGAGACCCGCATGGGTATCATGTAAAAAACCTATAAAACGTCAAAAAAAAACCTATAAGATGTCATCCTGCAAACTAGATATTTTTATAGGGCGCAGTCATTCCACGTTTGCTCACTAGGATAGTTGTGAACGTCCATCTGAACTACACGCATTATTGGTTGCATATGTTTTGTGAGGCCAAATGGTCAATGTCTGTAGTTTTTATCTCTGAGAAGAAAGTTGGTTGAATAACAAGATCGTATCTGGATGATTATGTGTATTGGTCTGCATGTATATAAAATCAGTGATATTTGCTGTGTGAGAAAATCATTACCGAATATGCTGCCAATGAAGTATATATATATTGGCTGTGCCCGATGGGTTATTTTTATGTTGTGCTTTCTGAAGAGAGGTTATGTTCAAAGTTATAAATTACGAGAAACTGAGGAGAATTACGAGAAATTATCACCGCGCCCGCGTTGTGTGTAATTACTATTAGCATGAAGCTGACTTGTAATTCGACAGTGTACAGTGAATACGAATATAATTATTTCTTATCTCTCTCATTTTTAAAATTCAGCAAGTTCCTATAGGTATGTAATTTCCAGAATGGATAAGAAAAAGTGGATGCGCAACTAATTTCTAGCTTTACATCTCAATTAAGTGTACTTGAGACAAGAACCCAATGTAATTATCATTAACACATACAACTTACAGCTCAGACCTCGAGTAATGCCATCTCAGAAGCAGATTTTACATCACATCAGAGCCAAAGATTTAAAACTAGCTTCATGACGTTTAGGCAACACATACAGTTAAGTGCTAAGTTAACATCTTGTAGAAAAACCTACATAATGTCAAAAAACCAGCATAATGCCAAAAAAAAAACGACATAATGTCACTTTTCAAGATACGTGATACCAGTGCCCTTCAGATACATTTGATTTGGACCTTGGTACATCACAAGGCAGCGGGCTTGGCCCACACGTATTTCTACTATATGTGAATGATTTACTAAAACATATCAGTAATGCTAAAATTATTTTATTCGCAGATGACGCAACAGCTCTTCTTGTTGGTGATTCAGAGGATGAAGTTAAGTGCAAAACAAAACCTATAATATGTGACATACAGGATTGGTGCGACAAAAACGAGCTTATGCTTATGTCACTTTTCAAGATACGTGATACCAGTGCCCTTCAGATACATTTGATTTGGACCTTGGTACATCACAAGGCAGCGGGCTTGGCCCACACGTATTTCTACTATATGTGAATGATTTACTAAAACATATCAGTAATGCTAAAATTATTTTATTCGCAGATGACGCAACAGCTCTTCTTGTTGGTGATTCAGAGGATGAAGTTAAGTGCAAAACAAAACCTATAATATGTGACATACAGGATTGGTGCGACAAAAACGAGCTTATGCTTATGTCACTTTTCAAGATACGTGATACCAGTGCCCTTCAGATACATTTGATTTGGACCTTGGTACATCACAAGGCAGCGGGCTTGGCCCACACGTATTTCTACCATATGTAAATGATTTACTAAAACATATCAGTAATGCTAAAATTATTTTATTCGCAGATGACGCAACAGCTCTTGTTGTTGGTGATTCAGAGGATGAAGTTAAGTGCAAAACAAAACCTATAATATGTGACATACAGGATTGGTGCGACAAAAATGAGCTTATGCTGTACAATCAGAAAGTATGCATTTTAACACGAAAACTGAAAAAAGCTCTCCTTTTAAGATTAATGTTAGAAATTCGAGAGAAATCAAGTGCCGTTTTCCTAAGAACAACCCTGGACCGTGACCTTACATAGGATCAAGAAATTGAGGCAACCTCTAAGAAATTAAATAAAGCATTTTCTGAGAAGAATATTCAGGATCATATTCAATCTTAATTATAATGACTTCTGTCGGTATGTGTTGAAAAAATACCATCTTCACTATAACAGCAATATATCTTTATGAACTATTATCCCATATACGTCGCAATAGAGAAAGATCTCTAATCTTCGGCTTTAACTATACTTATGAAACGAGAAACAGAAATCAAATATGCTTAGAGGAGCTCAATCACACCTACTTTATGATGTCGCCTGATAATGCTGGATGTCGCCTTTACAACCATATTCCAGTATTTATTCGCCACATAAAGAGCTACAGAAATTTTAGACGTCAGCTGAGAGTACTGATAATTGAGTGCACCTTATACGCTCCAGGAATTTATTGATTTCACTAAATTTCTCTGATGGGCATGTAACCTTTTTGATTTGGTATTTTTGTTTGTCAATTTTATCGTGAATCTGCTGTCTTTTTTGTCATATACAGTGTGTCCCAGATTCGCTTCTCTAGGTAATTTAGTAAAATGCACCCCACGCTTTTTACTCTGAATTGAATGATTCTGTTAATAACTTAAATTTTATTATAATTTTATTTTAAGGTCATTGATTATGACTGATTGTTCGACCATCTACTACTGCAATACAAACTCTTTGTAATTGGAAATTATTTTATACTTTTTAGTTCCCTTAGCTGTAAAAGCGTGTTTTTTTTTTAGTTTTTTTAAACTATTATTTATTTGGAATAACTTATGTTTGACAGCACCAGTGTATGTCGTATTCATTTGTAGTCATCAGAAATCAGAACTCTATTTATCTGTGCAAAAACTCAATATAAGAAAAAATGAAGTTGATGCTGGAGGACAAGAGGTGAAACGTCATATTGAAATTCTTATCATGCATACTTGACAAAAAGTGGCATGTTAAGGTTCCAATGGAATTCCACTACAAATAAAGTCAGGAAAAAATTAAAGCGACTTTGGGGAATAATTACGGAAATACTTTGAATTTATAAACCTTGTAAGCGGCATTTTGTCGATTACCTAGATACGCAACTTTGCTCCCAGTTAGACGACTTCGAATCTCTTACAGGTTCCGAGATACCAAGAGTGTCAAATTTGAAACACCCTGTATAGCAAGCACCCTATGCAGATTCTGGGCAGTATTCTCGATATAACAATATTTCATCCATAAAACTAAAGCTACAGGAAAACACACTTTTCTTGCTGTCGCCGGAAAGTCTTTTATTTTGTGTAATGGATATTAAGTCTGAGGCACCCTGCTGCTACGCTCAGACACCCCCTACTGTCATCCTGCAACCTTCTACCAGGATAACTACATAACGATTTTCCACTAGTGTTGAGGTCGTTGACATCTATGATAGAGGCATTATTCTGTGTCCATAATATTATAACGAAACGTGCATTAACTAAACAAACTAATTCATTACTTCTTAGCAGCATAGATATGTCAATAATAATTTACAACAAATTTGTATCAGAGTAGCAGCTCGCGCTCGCGTCGGCTACTCTTTTGGCCTAATCGTATTAGACGTAAATACCCCTGGTTTGCGAAATAATCGTTTTATTGCTGCAAGTTGTTCAAGGGGGTATTTAAAACATGGACGCCTAAAATCTGTATACCAATGTTTGTGGGAAAGCTTTTTATTACAAAGAATGAAAAAACGTGTTTTTTGGGATTCAATCGAAAGTGTTGGCAGGAACGCAAAAACTCTCTATACAAGATTTTTAGGTATTTATGAGACCTACAAAATGAGACCAGACGTAAAAAGATCCAAATAATAGCAAAAAAGTTATGGCCGAAAACCGAGGCAAACTGCAGGCTTTGGCATTTGTTGGTAATGCGACAATGGTTTCTTGCAGATATTTGAAATTCTTAAAACTCGTAGGACTTGTATTTCTAAATAATCATAACAAAATTGAAGTACATTGGTTTAGTATTTGTTTTTTTAGTATATTGTTTGTCCCAAAACACCTGTGTTCCGGCCATCACTAGGTACTAGTTTATTGAACAATATAAAGGGATAGTTCAAAGGGCATTTTATAGCAAAATCCACTAGCTTGCCTTGCCGATACGAATCGCAATCCATTCCAGAGGATATTTGTAATTTTTTTTTGCAAAAAAAGAATGAGTCCGTCTTTTATTCTAAACAGATTCAAACATTTCGTATTTGTGATAAATTCGCAACAACAGATGACACATACATCCGCTTTGCTTTAAAATTTATACGCAAACGTATGTTTTTTGAATATCGTAAGCCATTTGTTCAATTACTTACAAATACGAAATGTTTGAATTTGTTTAGAATAAAAAACGTAACCTTTGTCGCATAAAAATATTTATGTTTCGGAACAGTTTGTGATTCATATGTGAACGGTAAACACATGTATTTTACTATTAAATTGTCTTTGATCGAACCGTGTATATTGCTCAATAAACTAGTTGGGATGGCCGAAAAACAGGTGTTTTGGGATGAACAACTAGACTTTCTCAAAATACTACTTGTCCAATATAATCCAATTTTGTTGCTGTTGTTTAGAAGTATGAATCCTACGGATTTGAAGAATTTCAAGCAGTTGCGTGAAATTATCGTCGCATGACCAACAAGTGCCAAAACCTGCATTTTGCCTCGTTTGTCGGCCTTAAAATGTTTGCTATTCGTCGGATCTTTTTACGTGTAGTCACATTTTGTAGGTCTCACAAATGCCTAAAAATATTTTTTTTCGTTCCTGTCAAAACTTTCGATTTAATCCCAAAAAACACGTTTTCTCATTCTTTGTTGTCAAATAAATTGGTGTACCCATGTTTTAAATATCCCCTTGTACAACCAGACTTTAGAATTATTTCGGGGAAATTTGCTAATATGATTAGACTATTTGGGGAAAAACTGACTCTTCCCAATCATCGAATCATATACTTATGTTGCCTATTCTCAGCTCCTTTCAGAAAGTTCGGGAATGTTTGAAGTCTGTTCTGGAGGTTCTAGTCCCTGTACTTTCGGTGGTTGCTGATATATGACGCTTGTCATTTCGATATATGCATCTAAGAACGTTGTAACTGGCAAGAGTCAAGTTTTCAGGAGAGCTATATCAATTTTCTACCAATTTTGACTAAGCTTTTTGGCACTATGCATGTAACTTCGTACACGTTTTGCGGTTTTGTAAAGATTGGTCATTGGTTAACGCTATTTTCTTAAAAAAATTGGAAAAATTCATGCAAAAAGTAAAAAACGGGTAATTACAATGCGACGAAAACGTGCACTTAGCTGTATAATCATTGTAACGCATGTAACAATATTCTTCCATAAAACATAATCATTATTTATCAATTGTAAGAGCATATACAATGATCAAATTACATAAACTGTACCTGAAGTAACATCGTAAAGGCTCTTACAGCAGCATTAACATCAGGGTGACGCTATAGGAAATGTGTATTTGCTTGATATTTTCCGTACAACGCCACTTATAATGTGCCATAATAAGTTTGCGCGCATTGATAAACACTGTAAAGGCAAATACAATATTCTAATAATAACAACTGGGTTGTCGTACATGCGTAACGTACTTTACAATATCCTGCGTAACCTGTAGTGGAATTGTATCGAACATTACCATGATCTCACTTCTGTACCGTGGCAGTATACAGTTACAATGATATTCAAAGAACTTTTTTCTCATCTTTGATACAAAACAATGGGTAAATTCTTATACTAGCTGAAAGTATTAAGTAAGCTCTATCTGAAACAACTAAAAACAATAAATCGACCACATGTCAGTTACAATGTTCTTAGATGCATGTATCGATTTGTTCTAGCAGAATCCAACAGATGGCGTCATAATGTTGAAGGATAATCTTGCAAGAATATAATGAAAACTGAATATATGATGCTTATTAGAATCTTTTGCTGGGAAGGATATGCCTGAATACTGCGGTACTATGACTACTATGAAAAAGTTGATGAGTATACAGTTTGATCTAGCTAAGCTTACTTAAAATGTGAGAAGGTTCATCGGATGCAATTTCTTCACAATCTGATTACCCCCTAGAAACAAAGAAGTGGCCATACTGTTTGGATCTACATCCTTGGAGTGCCAGAACAGATTGAAGTGAAGGGTCAAAGCCTGGCGAGTCCATTTAGCATAGTCTAAAATTGCTGACAGCGTGGAGAATGATTCAGAGGAATAAACATCAGTAACCCATTTTCTGCTAAACAATCCTGGTTTAATGTCCTTTTATGTTAATGAGCATTAGTATCAACATTTGAAGCATGAGCTTATTAAGGTAACATTTTTATTTTCATAGTTCTCTACGGTTCCATGCCAGCGCTCTATTTTGAAGTTATTTTACAAATATCATGCTTTTCATTTATATCATCTGTCATATAGACTGAAATTTCCTACTATTCAAAAAAAAAAATAAAGCTTCACAATAGAAGAGTGCTAACGCTGACTCGGAACAGAAGTCATCTACAAATCTCCCTGTCTTTCTGAAGGAGAAAAAAGACTGTGAAAATATGTTCACACGCAGTTTCTCGTACTGGGCACCCAAACTATATAACTGCTTATCAAGTGAGTATAAAGAATATAGCCTAAGCAATTTTAAAAAAAGGTTAAAGATGAGTTTAAAGCAGTCGGATGGCTAAAATTTTACTTTATGCATATCCACAGGTAATTGATTGTTTCCTTTCTCTGAAGTGTTATATTCTAAGTTTTTTTTTTTTCTCTCTCTCTATAGTTTGTGTCAATGTTTTCCAGGTCGGGTTGAAAAACAGCATAAGCTGACACTCCACCTTTTCGTCACTGTTCCTTTTAAACCAATTATTTTGTAATCGTGTGACGAATAAAGGCCATTTATTATTATTATTATTATTATTAAAATCTAGGAGCCAATAAAGGCGTCCAATAATTGCGGAAACGACTGACAATACGGCCGTAAGTCTATAGGATTCTTATGAATTACCTACGTATTCCACAATACCTTACGTATCAAAAGAAGCAGTTTTGAAAGTGATTAATACTCAATCACGTCCAATGCTTCTGAAAAAAGCAATTAGCCGTGTCTATAGCACACGGAAACACCCTTTGCCTTATCATAAAAAATTAATCATAATCAAAGGGGTAGAACAAGCTAAAAGGGCCGTCAGTCAGTTCTAATTAGGGGTTTCAAGAAAAATGGACCATGGCGCTGCTCAATCGCCACCCTTTAAGAGAGAAAATTCATTCTGTCTATAACAGGTTTTGCAGGGAGATGTCTGGAAATGGGTTCTTTCTTTTTCTCAACCCTTGACAGTTCATAAAATTATAGACCGTGATGAAAACACGTTAAGACGCATCGCATTACCTCCTGCAGGGTATTATTTAAAAAACCTATATATTGTCAATGGATCGGTGAAATGTCAACTTGTGTACTAGGTAGTCGCTAGTCTGCCGTTAGTTCATTCCGCGTCTCCTACAAGTGAACATGAGCATAGTTCAAAGGAGACATTTTGTAGGAAATCCTACATGATTAAAAAAAACTTTACATAGTGTCATAAAAAACGATATAACGTTACTTTTCAAGCTATGTAACCCGAGTGCGGATCTACTGCTCCGCGGATGACAGCACTTGACATGTGTGCGTGCTAAAGTACCTATTAGGCTCTGTCTTTAAGGAAACTTAAGTGCTTTCGAAGCTTCGATCTTCGTTTTCAGAAACAAATATGTTTGAAATGATAAAAAATGAAGACTCAATAATGAACTCTTCAAATGATAAGAAGTTTCAAACACCGCCCTGTCGCATGTATCCTGTAATTACCAATCGAGCTTATCTCCATTCAGTTCAAAAACACGAGTTTGTCAATTAGTTCCTCGATTCGTAACGTCCAGGGCTATCTCGATCTTGTACTTGGTCCAATCAACGGCCTCACAGACACACAATCTACTAGATAAACAAACATATTTCAAATGAGAAAGAACTTTAACAACTGATCACAATGAAGTTGAACATACGTATCAAAGATATTAAAGATAAAAAATATGGTTTTGATAACATAACTGCATTATACTATGAAGCAAATAAACCACATCTGATAACAATGCACCATCCGCCTGCATTTTTATAGGTTAAGCCAAAGCTTATGATAGCAGCACTCATAAAAAACTAACTACCTTACAGAATTTGGAATTTAGATGAAAAACTAATCTTATGGACAGTTACATAAAAAATAGAACACAATGTGTATATTTCAATAAATCACGAAGTGAAAACGTTACACTTAGGTGTGGAGTTCCACCAGGAACTGTGTAAGGACCAGTTTTATATAATCTATATGATAATGATTCCTTTAAATGGAATAATGATGGAAGAACTATTATACGTCAAGCATATGGTTCGCTTATTATGTATTCAGATAATGATTGGAATTTTCTATAAAACAAAATCGAATGGGATATCCAAAAGATAATAAATTTTTCCATGGAAATAATTTTGACAATTAATTTTAACAAAACATACTTCATTACATTTTCTTCTGATATGAGATATTTTTAACCCTTTATCAGACTCCAAATTCAAACACCAAGATATACAATCAGTAAATAATATCAGATACTTAGGGATGATTATAGATATGATTTAAAATGGAATATACTTATTGAAAGCTTAGTCAAAATATTAAGATACTTTTTCAAAAAATTAAATATTTCAGCAGTTTCATAGATGTAATATATCTCTACATGATTTATCGCGTACTCATTTCGTATGGAATCTTGGCAGGGGGTAGAGTCACGAATAAGTATTTTAAACAAATACAAATTGCTCAGAAGTGGATATAAAAGATTACGTTTAACAAAAATAAATTATATTCAACGGAAAGTCTTTATGGTGAATCTCAAATTTTGGACTCCGGGCAACTGTATTTCTACAATACAATCATATATTTGACTAAACATACAAATTTATCACAATGTATAGATCATGATCATCAAACACATCGAAAAACACATCAGCAACTATGCCCAGATTAAATTAGACCTTAAGTCAACGATCATTTTATTTTCTAGGCCCAAAATTTTATATTTTTTTACATAAACTCATAGGCATCAAAAGTCAGCACATCGTATGACTTACTTATTATTTTCACTGGAGCTATGTAATTTTATACACTTGACCAGAACATGTTGGATTTATCATGTCTCAAGCCCAAACACAAGTTAATACTTTTTTTGGTATTTCAGGTTAGTATATTTTCACGTACTATTGATATTACATTTTGTATATTAACCAAAAAACATTATGATTATTACTGAAGTGATATACACGCGCCAAGCATCAGCAGCCTCTTGAAGACGCTCACCGTAAACTAACAACAAATCGAAAAGTTACTTGTTGCTATGGGAACATGCCTATTTCTGTTTATAGAGTAGATTTCGTATTATAGATTTCTTCGAAACCTAGAAAACCGATTATCTTAAGAATGTATTATGTACCTATTTGGTACTAGGAAAATGTGCATAATTTTACAAAAACTCTACGCTGCCTAAAGGAAGGTCTCAACTTCTTCTCGGAAAACAATACCCATCGTTCTCACTTTAAACACGATTGAAGCAGCATTCAGCAAATTTCGATCTGATCCAGGAGCAAAAATAACATACTTCAACAACAGCAATTTCGTTCGACTTCTCAGGACTCAATACCCGTATCATTCTGTTCGATTCCCAAAAGACCATCTAATAAATGACTCTTATGATGCTCTGAAGGCCCGTTTTTCTAAGATACATCAAGCGCAACGAGCAATATTGCCCTCCTTTGTAATAATAGTATATAATTCCTTTCGAATTTTTCACTATAGCGCAGTCACAGTAGGTCAGCAGAAAAAAGAAAATTGAGACTTTCTTTCTCCAAAATCCAGGGTCATGATCAGTTTAAGGCATTGTCAAGAAAAGTATTTGAGTAGTGGACTCTGGCTATATTCAGACGACTTTTGTGTGTTCCAGTCTTTTGATATTCGTTGGATTCAAAATCATTCTAATCTAAAGCAGTGTTTGCGTAAACATCACCTGCGTAATTTAAAATCTTCGTGTATTTATTACAATAAATAATGATTCCACACTAAATGTTCACTCACGAGTACACCTGTAAGCTGTTCTACTTCGTTCATTTGCAGTTAAAATTCTTTTCCGATTCCACTTCCTCTAAATACTTGAACACTCTCAGTAAATACTTTCTAACTGTTTTGTGCATATTCCATTAGTCCTAAAAACCTTCGCGTACATGCAGTAGCTCTTGAATTAGCCATTTCACCAGTAAAAAATTGAAACGGCAGTACCAATTAATCATACGATCGTGCGAATCACTTTAAATCTTAATGAGTATTGATCTTAGTTGGATTTGGGTAGGAGGTTGAACGGACGATAGTCTGGACAAAAAGTGACTGACATTTAATAATAAACATGTTCTGTTTTTATCCTACCGACCAGAAACAGCCAGCCATGGAAAGGTGTTTGGTGCTTCTTGTCTACCCCTCGGCATAGTCTAGGCTTGGAACTCTCGGACAACGAACGAAAGCATAGCAACTATACACTATACAAAGTGATGTTTTCTATCGAAATCAGACATCAGGTAGATGGCGCTTTGCGCTGTCTAATTTTGACCGATATTTCTAGGCGGAGTATAAGTTCCAACACGTGCGATAGCACGAAGGTGCTTCCGATAGGAAGAAGGTGCACTTCAAGCAAGTCGATATTTGACAGTTCTGTCATTAGATTCGTAAATTAGGTTTTATTTTGCAAGTGCAAGCTTTTGCAGGTAATTGTAGTGTTGGACGATTTCAAAACATGGTACTTCTTACACAATTTACAAAGAGCGGCACAGGTAGATATTTCGAACGGTAAGTATTATTATGTTGTTACAACGCTGTCACTTTGATATGCATTGCTGGACAAATGAGTGAAAAGCATACATTACTAAACTAAATTTGGCGCCAAACAATGCATTGTAAACGTATGGGCTTGGGTCCTTTCAATCTATCGGAATTCGTTAGTTCAGGCAGTATTACGAAAGATACTGTATGAGACTACGTCCTAGCTTGGTAAACCATTGGCAGGTGGTGATCGTCGCATTTTCATCTAATTGCACACAATTTTCAGTTTTTCACTTAGTGCTCTCCGTTTCGTCTACCTGCATGACTAGACTTTACAACCCAAAACAGCTCTGTCTGCGGTTGGTCATCTTTAGAGGAGACAGAAAGCAAACATGTCCATTTCAAAGGTTAGTGTCACATAGATGGCGCTGTAGCAAACTATTTATACACTGCGTCCCTATTTCCATGGACAAAGAAGTACCACGTATTCTTAGACTCAAAATAAATCGATTAACCTACATCCAAAAGCGCCTCGTTTGTCCGTTAGAGAGCGTCAAAGCTTTCTTTCTAAAACACATTTTTCCATATATTTTGGGAACCGAGAGCCCAATTTGAATGAAATTTGGAAAACATACTTTTTGCTAGATGCTCTAATGTTTGACTTGTACACTGAAGGGCTCGCGATGGGTGAAAGCTACTCCCATCCCTACATAGATTATAGTAGCTTTTGGCAACTTCGCCGATGTCTCTGATTTTTTTTATTAAGCAGATCCTTTTGTTCACTTCATTTTGTTTCGCTTATTAAAACAGGACATTTCCGATAGTTTACAAAAAAAGAGGTTTTGAAGCGTCTCATCAATTCCTTAGGTGGATTTAGCGAAATAAAAAGGTATGATATTACTTACTACCATTTTATTCAATGCAGGCAATATCATATTTAACTTTATTTAAGATGTCATTATTCTTTAATGTATTTGCTCCATCGTGCCCCTAGGTGACTGGTGTTGTCTACCTGAACCTCGAATATCTTGTTTTTAATGCTCCTGGTATAAAAAAATCGCAAGGGAACGAGGTGGCCATTGAAAAGGAGGTTCTTGACCTCTACCAATGCATTTACAATCAAATTTCTCCTTCAAGTAATTTTTTACAGCACGCCAAAGTGAGGTAGAGTATCATCATGTATAAAAAATATGTCTCCTCTAACATTCAGAGGCAGTTCTTCTAATAATTTAGGTAAAACTTATTGTAGAAAATGAAGATAGCTATTTCCGTTTAGTTTATCAAACAACCTATATAGATCAACTAACAAACTGAAAGTTGCCAATAATCCCCATCCAAACGATAACTTTCGATTCCCGTTGAAAATGTCTTTCTGAAACTACATGCGGATTATCGTCAGCATAAACATGTGTATTACGTAGGCTTTTGATACCACGTCGGGTAAGACCTGACTGATCTGTAAACAAAAGTTTCTTATGAAATGGCCTATTATTTGCTCTGGGGTCTGATATATTCCTTACAAATCCTAAACGTTAGTAGTGGTGAGTAGGAAGTGATTTCTGGATACGCTGAACGTGAAAAGAACGAATGATATTTAAAATCCGCTTAACGGTACTTTTTTGTTCATGTTCTAATCTGCGAGTGCTGAAACCTTATTCTTGTACGAGCACTTCAAGAACAGCTTCTTCCATCAGCGGTGTTCGGGTTGGCCGCGGTTTCCCAGCGTTGACTCCTAGAGGTTGGAACCGACCAATTTCTCGTAATAGTAGGCGACCTGTGCTTGAAAAAGTCTGACGATTCATCGAATCGGATATCTCTCTTGATACATGCCACCATTTTTTCCGCAATTTCCTTTCGAGAAACAACGTACCAGTCAAAAGAATATTCCATATTCACGAGGTAAAAACAAGAAACTACCTTAAACATTTATGAAAAAGAAACAACAAATTAACAATCAGAAATAAACTCAACCATTGCTTAATATAAACTTTATGAAGCTTGTTGACAAAAATAATCTGACACTGATGTAATATCCGAATTTACACCTACTACTTTCTTAGAAACCTACTCCAAAAAATATTTTTTTTCAAAAACTGTGCAAGAAGGGCTGTTTTTATAAGAAAAACAAATGTAGTAAATGGATGGATAGTTTAAATGCAAAAATTAGAGTTATTGGGAGAGTTGCCAAAAAATTGTGCTATAACTTATTAGCCTTCTGGATTTTTTGCTTAAGTCAAATATTCGGACTTCTGGCAAAACACATGTGTTCGAAATTTCATTTAGCAAACTATAGCTTCCGAAAATATCTGAAAAAATGTGTTTTAACAAGGAAACTTTGACGCTCTCTAACTGGCAAACGGAGCCCTTTTACATAAAGGTAAACCATGTCCAATCGACTCATTTTGTAATACGTGGTACTTCTATGACCACGGAATATTGGAACACCCTGTATTAGCATTATCTACTACTGCCAGTACATTACCAATCTTGAACATATAAAATGTCCAAACAAGGGTAAGTATCACCTAAAGTGCACAGAAAAAGCATTCATCTCCGACTTATCTGTAAGCGCACGAAACTGGCAACATTTTAAAACCAAAAAAGTGCACCACCGGCGGGCCATTCCCGCCGGTGGTTTTACGACGGTGGGGCTGAAACGACCCTCAATAGCTCTCCGGGAAAAATACAAACATGAAATAAACCCTCGGGAACCGAACATAATCATCATAAAAAGGGAACTTCTCGCTGCCTGCGCCCATAGACAAAGGGAATACAATTACCTAAAAGATATAAGGAGCATTACTATCGGGTGATAAATTGTCTGAAGGGGAGGATAAGGGAGGATAATCTGGAAGCACGGCGGATGTGAAGGTAGATAGTTGGGGTGGAGAGGTATTATTGGGGGTATAAACAGATTTTTAACATGCTGGGAGTACTATTCATATTAATACTGGAATAGCACAGTTGGAGATGAAAAACTGCTTCAGGGACATGATTTTCTGCTAAGAGGTATCTTTTGAGCAGCATGTTAAAAGACAAGTTTCAGGCGTTGACTTCTCACGCTGAATGCTGTACACAGTTTTAGGGGCGTGAGGCAAAATGTAGCTAAACCACATTGAATTTATTTCAAGAAATCTAAAGTTATATTTTCTGTAAGTCCTGAAATCACTTTCCTTACTTAAAAGCGTTTGAAACGTTACACAATAGAGTCGAAAAGATGTAACGTGAAAAAACTCATTTTTCAAAATACTGGGGCGTTATTCAAAATGGTTGTACTCCAAGGGTACTTTGAAAATTGTTTGTTCGATTAGCGTATAATATGTATTCATTGTTAGACTTGAAACATTATGCTTCGTGAAATGCGTTCTCTATTTCGGAAAATTTATGGATATTGAAATTAAAGTTATGTGAGGTCTAGGATAGTCGGTGTCAATAAGAATGATAATATATTTTGATAAATATAGGGTTTGAATGAAATTTGATGACAATGTGGATGATTGAGATTTTGCTTCTTGAACTTTCATTGTCTTCTCTTTGTCTTGTGAGGGAATATTTAAGATACAGCAGTATGGCTTTGAGACAGCTAAACTAAACATGTGCGCATTTGAGATCCAATAACAAACCTTAAAAGATTGTGAGTACTAGTTTAATTCGATGGCCCATACACTTCCATTTTACACCCTAAATATATAAATAGCTACTTTAAATTACGTTAATATTTTTATCAAATTGTTTCAGTATATAGTCGCTTACCAACGGAGTCCGGAAGACATGGGCCAAAGTTGTTTAAACAACCGCAGAGTTGTGACACGTGTTCCCCATTCGCCTTCAGAAAAATGCTACCTGCAAGGCTACATTATCTTCTTTAATGTATAAAATATCACCATAACGCACCGAAACTGCATAAAAGATGAGAACAGATACGTCTCAGTCTGAAAATCCGTGTGTGCATATATATTATGTATTCGTTACTTTTGTATATTTTCCCTGTCCAAGAAAAGCCGCTGGTGCATTTCACTAGCGAACGAATCTAACAGGACTGTATCTGGGTTAGATGATACTTGAAATAGGCCGGCTTTTTGCAGAAAGGAACCAACCCAGAAAAACAATTATTTAACAATGAGGCTTCAAAGTTTTGACAATGATAACAAATTCATTTCAGACCAAACACGATTTTAATTAATGGCACACTTAAAGCTTTAAATATGTGTATGGATCTTTTTTACAGTAAATGATGCTCGTAATAGTTTATTTTCCTAAAATCCATATTTAAGTTAGACATATCTGAAAAATTGACACCATTTTGTCTAGTGTGTATGGGATTCTCTCCTGAAAAATGGCGTCAATTAAGTTGACTCCTTTCCACGCTATGCTGTCCTTAGTTCGTAAAGGACTATGTTTGGTCCAAGCTGGCCCTTCTGAAAAAGCTAGACACGAACATGTAGACCAAAAAATTAAATGATCGTTGCGATGGCTATATTGGTCTTCACCATGCATAGTTCACACAGCCCAGCCCCCGACACCATAGCAGTGGGCAAAAGCGATAGCTGATTGTGACGTACGGCCACCAATGACGACGCTTATCCATCGGGGAACGACGTCGCATGTAGGGACATCCGACTGAAAGCGATATTTTAAGTTTAGAGGTTAAATGCTCGGGGACATATGATGAGCGAAATACATCCAATATGTGCGTAGAATTCTTGGGATCTGTATAAATACACCAACATCAAAAAATTTAGATGTATCCTCCCCCACCCCCTATAACCTCTAGCCACCAACTTTTAGCTCCTACAAGCATTTTTTCGAAATTGGTCGGGATCGTCTGAATCGTCAAAGACGCAGGATACTCTTTTGTTTTTGGATTTTTTCTTTGCAGCCACTAGACCGATTTTCAAAAACTAAAAAACGATTGCGTCCTTGGCATAGTAGTAACATCGTGTAAAAATTCCATCGAAATCGAAGTTATAGGTAGTTATGTGATTAGCTAGCAGACTGACAGACAGACTGAGACTGACGGAAATAAGTGACATGGTTTTTCGTGATGTCATATAACATTCAAGAAACATATCTCATTTTCGAAAATTTTCACGATTACAATACTTCCCCATCAGTAGGCATGGGAAACGTATCTGCTCTTCATATAACCCACAAGGCCAAAGTCTAAGGTATCCATGAGATAGTACGGGAGAGGTGCTAACCTATAGAAACGAGATTTCTTCTCTAGTACCATGTTTTTTAAGCACTCTGTTTAATACACTGAGAGATCTTAAAATGATCAAGTCAAGTCATTGTTGGTTGTCAGAGCGGTCCGTGGGACCTTAGCTCTTGAGTCAGTTTATAAGTCTGTCAGGTCTGGTAACCCAGAAACCAGACAATTTCAAGTAAAAAAGGGAAGGAAAGGAGAGAAGGAAGAACGAGAGCAAAGAGGAAGAAGAGAATCTTTTAGGATAGGCAGCGTGTAGGCATTGTTAAAATAACTTCACAGATTTTAATATGGTCTAAAAATATTTGACTTTTTCTAAAGATTTCGTCAAAATGCTCCGATTTGGTTGTTCTAAGTTCACGAATTAATTTTGATTACAGCGCGAGCCGCGGCCGTTTGTGCTTGCGAACTTACTCGACTGTGTAGTCCACTGACTCGCGCAACAGAGGGTTTCTGTGCGATTCCGCAGGCTATAGCGCCGCTGCGCCTGTTGCTTAGTGTAGTCCTTTAGGTAAGGGGCATTGGGGTCTCTATGAAGAGTTCCGTTACAGACATGGGGCATCAGTAATAGTGGGCAACGTCCTGCTATGCAGAACCTGCAGATTTCGCATGTGTGTTTTGGCAATAAAACACCAAGTCGCACATGCGTAAGTCATTGCTGGTCTTATGATCACCTTATAGAGTCGAATCTTGTTAATCAAACTTAATTTTGAACGTTTACATAATAATGGGTAAAACTGTCGAAACGTAATTTGGACTTTAGTTTTTAACGCTTCTATATGATTCCACCAAGTCATCCCTTTGTCCAGAATGACACCGAGATACTTAGCGGAGGATTCCCATGGTATAAGAAATCCATTCATTGAAACTTCAGATTGAACGCTGCGACGTCTTTTTGTACAGTAGATTGCCTGCGTTTTCGAATGGTTAATTTCAATTAGCCACCGACCCGCCCAATCTAATACTTCCTCCACTGCACTTTGCAGCTTGTCGTGGACTAGGTCACCAGACCACGACTGAGCCACCAATGCAGTATCGTCAGCATAGAGACAGACTTCACAGTTGCTGGGGCTAGGGACGTCATGGATGTACAGTGAGTAAAGGATAGGTCCAAGGACCGAACCCTGAGGGACGCCAGCTGTAATCAGGCGTGTTGTCGACAGGACATTGTTAATTTTGATCCTAAACTTCCTACGTTCAAGGAAGGATCTCCGTAGTTTTAGAAGCCAAAAAGGGAAGCTCTTTTGGATTAGTTTATACAGGAGGCCCGCGTGCCACACCTTGTCGAATGCTTTGAGACATCCAAAAGCAAGATACCAGTACTTTCGTTGAGGGTGTGGTGGTTACTCGTTCCACCAGCCTAACCGTCTGTAGCTCAGTACTATGTTCAGACCGAAAACCGAATTGCACGTGAGGAATCACATGGTGATCTGACGAGAAATTCTCAAGGTGACATAGAGTCACCTTTTCAGCGAGCTTAGACGGAGCTGACAGCAGGCTAGTGGGACGATAATCCTATGGAAATATCAAATCCACCTTCTTTGGAGTCATTATAACTTCAGCGGTCTTCCACGCACATGGGAAGTACTGGGTCCTTAGCATGGCATTGACTATTGCCACGAGATAAGTTAAGGACTTCCGCGAAAGCAGCTTCAGCGCTTTATTAGTGATTTGTTCCTCCCCAGGTGCTTTACGCATTCTAAGATCTTTAATATGATCTTGAATCTCTGCTGGTGTGCAATACGGGGTCTCGGGAGATTCCGCTGATGTGCTAAGCAGAACTTCGGTTGAAAAAGCTTCTGAAGAAGAATCGTCCGATGAAGAAAACTCATCAACGGTAGCGCGACTTTCACTGACGCCGTTGGCTCTAAAATATCTCATGACACATCTTACGATGTATTGCTCCTCGTCGAGGTCATTAGCGGGATCATAGCTGGGAGAGAACTGTCTTTCCATGGCATCGGGGAAAACCTCATCATTTTCCTCTGTTCTGAAGACAATGCCTCCAGGACCGTGGATGTACGGGATTTGTTCACACTTTCCGTTTCTATCTTAAAATGATATAACGGACAAGTATAGTAATGTGTGATCGGTCTTTCGTGTCCTCTGTACAGTACGTTTCAAAAAGGTTTCAACCTCACTTATTGACATTATGTATGTTTTCCTATATGATTCAACTTGGAACTAGTTGCTGTTTACTTGATCTGCAATCGTTGTGTGACTGTTTGTTTTGCCTAAGCGTCATGACGCTTGAGCTATCATTATCTGACTGAAATGCGATGCGACATCTCCTTCAGATATGGCATTATTGGAGATCTAATCTGTAAGTTGTATAGTATAGCTGGAAGGAAACTGGCGAAACGGCAGTGTATACCTAAGTAAGTACCTTACTTAGTGGGGATTTGTGTGCTAATAATTTGAGTTGATGATAATTCTTTGGTTTATTGACTCAAATGCACTTAGTTGAGATGAATGCTTTATTCTGGAAATTACATATGCAAATTTGGTGAATTTAAAAATGAGAGATATAAAAAGTAGAATCCCTGGTTGGTGAAGTAGGTATATTACAACTAGCAGGAGGTGAGAAAATAGGCCACAGACAGGAATATATATGAAACGTGAGAAGGCATTTTACATTATTTTTTATTTCCAGTCATTTAAATCTTATAGAAATTTATTTTGTGATGTTAAGTAGAAAATACAAACTCAGCGCCTAGAAATGAGGCACTGCGAAAATGTTTTGTGTGTGATGCCTCATTCCTAATTTTTCTGTGATGTGGCTTCATTACAAACAACGCGGGCGCGGTGTGATTTCTCGTAATTCTTCTCAATGCTTTTGAAAACACCGAAAAACGGGAAAACCATAATGTGAACATAACCTCTCTTCAGAAAGGACAAGATAAATAACCCGTCTGGTACAACAAAGCATGCTACCGAACTAACTTGCAGGATGGTCGTTGAACATTGTCGTTGAGTCATTCCTCCAACGGTGAAGCTGGTGATGCTCACAGCGAGCAATAACGGGAGGACTATTTGCTCACTAGAAGCTATCTAGTCAGCAAGTTGATATTTTGTCGTTTTTTTCTATGACGCTATTTAGGTTTTTTACGTCATAACCCTGTCGGTCAAGTTAGCAAGCTGAAATTCTTGGTAAAGCAATGCATACTATATTTTATCGTGACAGTAGCAGTTGAGAATTTCAAGACGGCAACCTTATAATAAAAAAATCACTAGCTTCCAAAATAGTGGACAGGTTTCAGATCGACCTCTCGGAAAGAAGAAGGTTCTTATAACACACTCTAGCATTTTGATGGTAGATTGTTGAGTTAAAAGAGCCAGTCCGCTACCTTGAATAAAAGTAACTTCATACGCTAGGATGGAGTACTGAAGAAGAACTGTAACATGAGATATGACATGACCCTGATTCAAGGAAGGATCCTGGGGGATGTCTTGGAGGCGCCGGCAAACCCTCAATACAAATATCCCAGTTTTAAGAAAATTTCGAACGTGCTCTTAACTTTTAAGCACACATAATAAAAAACAAGTCTACAAGTCTACTTAATTACTTGTTAGTCCACTTCAGCTTGTGCTCCATATTATGTTATGGTATTTTCTGGGAAAGGGTGAAGCGACTGATTGCAGCAACTGCTGGGAAATTTCGCTATTAGATCTAGTATATAAAACTTTATCAGCACTGCTAAAAGTAACACTGGAAAGGATTACAGATCCACAGTTGGGACATTATCAAGCTACTTTTCGGAAGGCAAGGTCGACAATTGGTCAGATGTTTTCCATGAAGGAACGCCTATGAGAGGACCAGAAGGAATATAGTACAAGTATAACTCGCTCGAGTCATTTTGTTTTCCGTAGTGTTTTTTTTTGTGAAACAGTTTTTCTTATTGTGTTCTAAAAATAAATTACATCAATTTCGAGTAATGGTGTGTTATCAGGTTTTGCTTCAATACTTGGGCACAGTATAACAAAAACTATTGCTAAACTTCAGCAGACTTATGTAGAAAGTGTTTTGTTAAGAGCCCAGGTTTTTCGGTGGTTTACGGCATTTTCAGATGGAAGAGAGTCGATTGAAGCTGAACCATGGAACGATGATGATCGAGCAAGAGTTAGATTTTCATCAGATCAAGAAAAACTGGGTGATGCATCACGATAATACTGCTTGTCGCACAGCAATGTCAATAAACAAGTTTTTGACAGTAAAAACAATCCTGTGGCTCCTAAGCCACCTTATGCACCTGATTTGACTCCTTCTGACTTTTCCTCTTCCCGAAGTTAAAAAATTACCTCGAGGGCACTCATTTTGGTCAGTTCAAAATATTCAAGCAGCTATAACTGACTGCTGAAGGCTATTCCAGCATCTGAGCTCCAGCACTGCTTTGAGGAGTGGAAGAACCATCCCCAGCGCTGTGTGGTTTCAAGAGGGCGACAATATAAAATTGTAATTATATTCGAATAAAAGATTAAAAACGGATCAGTCCTACCACACAATTTACAGACCTCGTATTATCTACTCTTTTAGTTGGAATGGTGTTGGAAAAAAATTGTTATTGAATCAGTTAAATAGATAGATATTGTTTTAAGTCACCAACTAACTGCAAATTATGAAGATGTAGTCAAAATAGCTAGGGATATAAGGACGACGTAGAAAGCGGTGTGACACTGTATACCTACACGTTGTGGCAAAAATGGTCTGTCAAGCAGAAACAAAGTCAGAAATAGTGGTAGGGACAGAAACAAAATATGTGGATGAATTTGTGAGCTTAGGATCGCTGATTAGTAATAAAATAATTGAGAAAAGAAAATTATCTGTAAAATTGGTAAGGCCAATTAATTTGCGGGAATGCAGAACAGGGATATAAGAATGTATCTAGGATCTCTGAAATAAGGCTATGCAATAAATTTAATAAAAAAGGTGAAGAAACTTTACTAGGGTGTTCAGGAAAATTTTAAGAAGGATATTTGCGGGAGTCAAGGTGGAGGAAGGATATGTTGGAAGGACTAATGTGGAAGTGAATCATTTGTATAAAGAACCATATATTGTAGAAGTAGCTGGGGCCAGAAGATTGCAGTGACTGGAGTACCTGGAAAAAATGCCGCATAAAAGAACAATGAAGCTACTACGGAGGATACCGGAGAATAAAAGAAGGACACCGAAAATAAGATGAAGTGATGCAGTTTTGGGAGATTTGTGGAGCAGGAATATAAGAGACTGGAAGAAACAAGCATTAGGCAAGAAGTGGTTGAATAAACTTATTAGGATTAGAGTCTGATGGTCTGTATTTTAGCTTTCATGTATATTTTCTGAGCGGACAATTTCAAATTAATAATACCTACTCGCCCCTCAAAAAAGAAATTTTTCTAGATCTGTACTTACCATTTGAAAGAATGTACCGGTCAGCAAGGCTCTTACATGAAAAAATAAATAAGTAATACACAAACGTTATTATTGAATGTAAATTTGCCGAAAAAGCATACCCTAGCCTCGCTTAGGTGCAAACGTCGTGGAAAATCGATTATCCTCTTTCATAGACGACATGCAAGTGTAATTTTTCACAGTCCAGGGAACGCCGACACCTGAAGGTGTTTGCATGTTACATAACTTTAATGGAAAGTTATGAAAAGAGAATAAAGCGGAGCCCGGAAAGCTTACGGAGGGATGACGGTCGAAAAAGCAGGGTTGGACGGAGGACATCGGGTAAAAGCTTTATTTGAATAATTCTTTAAGCGAACAAGGAACCTATCGTTTACATCCATCAATATTTAGATGTGTTTTGTGCTTCAAGGCTCCATTTTCAGCAAAACTCTGAAACATCAGTCTACCAAGACTCATTCGTACAAAGTTTCCTAAAAGTCATCACACGAGAAAATTTTCCAAAAAGCTCCTACGTCGAAAAACAAACACTCAAACCGTCGGTGAACGGTGAACAGTCTACGAATCTATAGATCAGAGCTTGTCTATACACATTATAGCTTCAATAGCATAGGACCAACATAGGTAATAGGTTTTTTTTTTACAAACGACCGAGCATGATTCCATACATTCGCGAAAATATCTGACACACCTAAGATTCTTGCAAAACATAGTAGTCATCACTATTAGAACTTACTCCCGATCATTCACGAATGAAGGCCCGAGTCCGGTAAGACTTAGCGCATATCGCACATATTTCATTTCTTATTTCAAAATGAAAGATTAGGATGTAACTTTTACGAAAATATTTTTTCTTTAAGGAACCCTCTGCTTGCTATTTTATAGAACTTCAAAGTTGCAATTTTGATGGTAATACTCTAGAATAGATTATAATATTGTTATATACGCTGTGTTTGTCTCTAAATTATAAGAATATAACATCCACGGTATAGTACTAAGGAAAGTAGAAGTGAAATTGTACAAGGCCATTAGTTTTTCAAAGAAAACGGTTAAAAATTAGCCGTATAATAAGCTAAAATGCCTTAAATCAGTGGCAGATTTAGGAGAGGGGAGGGGTCGTCTGACACTTGCTTTTGTAATCTAACACCATTGTGATACTTTCTGACACATCATGGCGACAGAGGCATAGAGGAAGTGCAGCATCTTTGGAATACTGCAGATAACTTAGAATAGCTAGTTATCTAAATAAATGTAAACGCCATATGTATTTTTTGCCGTCATATTGACATTTCCTGCTACCAGCCACACGGGAATGAGACGTCTACTTTGAAAACTTGTTTGGTAAGAATGCGAACATTGATAATCATTTACTATGTAATGAGTTCAGTCAATGGTGCTTCAAAAACAGACTAATAATAAATACAAAAAAGACCGTTTCAGTTGAATATTTTATGAAGCCAACAATTCCGCCAAATTTTAATTTCAGTCTTCAATGCAAGACAGTTGTAACTTCCAAAAAAACTGTTTTTTTAGGTGTAAGCTTTGATTACAATTTAAGATGGACAGAGCAAATTGATTCCGTATGTAAGAAACTTGGAAAAAGTCTGTATTTAATACTTACGCTAGGGAGGATGTTAAACACCTCAGCATTAATGGATGTCTACTATGCATGTGTACAGTACACTCTGTTATTTCATATGGCATTACTGCGTGGGGCCAGGCTAGTGAAATCTCTAGAGTGTTTGTCTTACAAAAAAAAATCATTCGCATTATATTTAAAATACGGTCCAGTTCTTCCTGTCGTGAGATATTTATTAAACACAAAATACTTACAGTAGCATGTATATATCTTTATAATATTTTAACATATATTTTTCAGCACAAAAATTATTATCTTAAGCATACTGACATCCATGACTACAGCACTCGTAATAAAAATAATATAGTTAGGCATGTATCATATCATACGTTTCATTCAAAATCTCCCATAACAGCAGGAATATACTTTTTTAATTTATTACCTCCGGAGATCAAAAACGTAAACTCCGTAAGGCTTTTCAAAAGACGTTTGCGGAACAAGCTATCGGACTGCGGTTTTTATGACCTAGGTGAATTTGTCACATTCCACAGTGCTTCTGATAGATCTTAACAAATAATTTATCGCCATGTATGTATCATATGGTTTTTTATGTTATTATTGTTATTTGTATTTTACTTCCTTTTATCTATATTTTAATCTGTATACACCGACTTATCCAATGTCTACAATGTAGATCTAACTGTATCAATAAATGAATCTGAATCTGAATCTATGATACGTTGTAATTATTTGAACGGTTATGAGTCCTTGTTAGTTTATAATTTTATTTTGATTTTGTAAATATTCACAAAATTAAGAATTAAAAATTTGACATGGATATTTTGTTAGGATATCATGTTAATTTGGAATACCGAAAGACAGTGAATATGATTTGGAATATTCCAAATTTATTGCACATATTTACGGTATAGGTATTAATTCCTCTGTGTTTTTTATAAATATCAACATTCCTCAAATACAGGAAAAGAAATAGATGGGAAAAGGTGAAAATGTACTTAATGTGCGTAATGTGGGTTCACGCTGTCTGTAGTAGTTATGAATCCGGTGGGTATATCTGTGACTGTTGTAAGAATAGTAACTAAGAACACTAAACTATAAGTTCGGGCTAAATACTGATTTGTGATTATTGTGACTGATAACTTAATAATCAATAATTACAAGGCATTTTGTTAAACAGATTAATTACCAAAGACTGTAAAACAGTTACAAACTTGAAAAATTTATTAGTTTCTAGGAAATAGTGTAATGAATTGTCCAAAAAAAGGTGATAATAGTTTGTAATATACATACATATTACCTGCACATTACGTAAATTTACGATTTTGGAGTTACTTATTTTGATAGATATTTTGATGGGGCTACTGGTTTTTGTTCTGTTTGATTGCTTATATCATTGAAATTGAATAATTTCCTAATAATTTAATGTATTTTTCATTTTGCTGTCCCATTTATCTTACAATTTATTTCCAGAAAACAAACCAGTATTCTAAATATGCTGCAGTTCCTTTACTAACTTTTTTTTCGGTCAACGTTGCCAATGAAGTTTTTTATGTTTTAATCTTTAATATTATTATACTAGTTAATTATAAATGCCACGTACTCATTTTGTTCTCATATAATAAAATATGGCATTTCTGGGGATTTTACAGCATTTTCAATGGATTTAAGGAGCAATAATAGGATAAATTCTAGAAGTTCCACTGAGGTTGAAAAATTACCAGCCTCAAACATCGTTTGCGCCCCCTAGACGAAATCCTAAATCCGTAGTTGCCTTAAACGATGCATTCTTCTGAGTTAACTGTTTAGAGGTGTTGTGTTAAGGTTTTCCAATGTTTTTTTGAAGCCTCTTAACCTTTTTTTCAAGTTTCCTCAATAACATTGGAGTTTTTGCGTTTATAATAGATGTTTGAAATCAACAGCCATTTTATAACCTTCATTTCTTGACAGATGGGAGAAATGCATTATTGCCAAACTTTTTGTTTACTTGGGAAAAATACGTAAATCAAAGATGAGGTTATTTGAAAAATAAAAGTCTTATGTAAATGGCTTGTTTCCTGAGTAGTTAACCCAATATTTATTGAAAATTAGGTGAAAGTTTGAGCGGTATGTGCGTAAACAGTGAAAAATTCACCAAAAGCTCGTGAGACTTAAAAAACTCAAGGAGGTACCAACAGAAATTGCATATAAAAATACATGATAGCTATTTATCGATTTCTCGACCAATATTTGTATCAGAAATCTTATAATCTTATAAGATGACACACTTAAATAAATTCATAGCTAACACACCACAATGCAATGGTAGGTGGAGAAAGATGTTTTTCGGCACCAGGATTACCTATTTCGTAGGCAGCGTCATTATAGCTCCACCCTTTCGTGAAAGCGTATAAAAACCTGTAAAAAAGAATCAATAAGATACAATTACAATTTTCACAACCATCATAATAGTCTGTTAATCTTCAGATTCGAATTGCTGATCCTTCTTTCATATTTATACTGTTAAAATACCTCTTGAACTACTTCTTCAAGTACAAACATAGTAAAGATAAATAAATATTATAATATAATATAGAAAAGAACTAACCGAAGTACTTTTGGGAAGGGCATACGACATTCTTCAAAAAAGTGCTATTGGTCAAAGATACCGTAGGGCAGGAAGTAGATCTCCGACAGTAATCCTGTGACGATTGCACATTTTTGCCCATTGAAATAATCCCCGTTCTTTGGCCCAAAACGATTCATGTTTTGGAAACATTGCTACTAAACGGAGAAATTCTGATAGTGATGTAGTGAAACCTTTACTTTAAATAAGAGAAACGATCAAACGATTACTTCATTTTAATCATAAAAATAATACAAAATTGCTTTATTGCGATGAATATTGTCACAGTCCTATGAATGAATGAATGAATATTGAAATTAGAGGCTTTCTGGCCACCATAAGGAGCCAGTGCATAGGCCGCTTAAGCGGGCCCTTATGCACCTCTACAATCCTTAGATCACAAGCCTCGCCCTTTTAGCGAAGTTGAGAATCGCCTTGAGTCCAAACTCCTTGACGTACGTCCTGAGGGTCCAAAGTAATGGACCCCAGTATAGTCTGCCTATAGTAGCTCAGAGCTTCACAGCGACACAAAACGTGCACCGATGTCTCTTTCTCTACTCAGCAGCATTCATCCAAGGGATCCTCAGCCACCCCCATCACGTGCAGGTGACGCCTTAACGTGCTATGGTCAGACAACGGTCCCACCAGCAATCTTAGGTTGGCTCTATCCAGAGATAGGCAGAAGCGTCCATCCTTAGCACTGGGCCCTTCAATGAGTTCCCGTGCCTGGCGGAGATGTCTGAAGATACTTCTCCATTTCTGAGAGTGTTGTCTTGCAACCCACGTCTCCATTTTCCTCCTAGCTTTATGCGCGGTCACTCCTAGAGCTGGCTCAGGACCAACGAGCTTGCTGGCTGATCCTGTCTTCGCCAGAGTGTCCGCCGTCTCATTGCCCCTTGCCCAGAGTGCTATACAGCGTATGCTATATTTTTATAATTTATAGCATCCTTTTGAGCAAAAAGCCAAAAAAAAACGGCGTATAAAACAGTATATTCTAAAATGTTACCACCAAAAACGCAACATTGAAGTTCTATAAAATAGCAAGCAGAGGGTTGCTTAAAGAAAAAGTGATATTTTCGTTAAAGTTATAAAATAGAAAATGAAATATTTGCGATATGCGCTAAAGTATAGTTCATCCCCGAGTCCTGCCGGTTTGCTGTTTCTGATTAAACTGGATCGAGAAGATTTAGCTTAATTAATCCGAAGAATTTAGTTACTTAGACTTCGAACAATTAAAACATTTATTTCGAGCAATGAAAATTTTCCAGAAAAGCTGTTTAATTGACCGCGTTTTCTCAGTTTACTTTCATAGTTGGCTTTGGAAATTACAGTTCATGCTTATGATTTATTTTTGAAAACTTTCAATTAGGAAACACCCTATCTATGCGCTTAAGGGCTCGATAATGTTTTAAGGAAAGCCTATGATGCCGTGGCTTGTCTGCCAATCTGCAGATCAAAGCCTCTCTATATGCACTTCAATGACATAGAACCAACACAGGTAATAGGTTTCTTTGATACAAACGATCGAGCGTTATTTCATACGTTCACGAAAATATCTGGCAAACCTGATTTAAGTGGGGTGTAATTGGAGCTTTATATGCGAACTGTATGCTACGTATAAAGCAGCGCTATTAGATAACGTGCAGCTTTTAAAAAGTCCTTTCAAGCACGGCGCCGAGCTACCTCCCGTTTTATTTTTATGCAGATGCCGCAGTCATTAGGAACGGGATCGGACGTGATCGCTTAAAAGCTATACAGAGGGTGTACTAAAATTATTGTTCGTCGCTCAACAGTAGCAGTAGCAATTCGAGAACGTGATATCGAAGGCCGTCATATTATGTGGATTTTGGACGCAGGCTTTGACCTGTAGAGTTTTTTTTTGTCCAAAAATCCATTGTTGGTACATTCTTTATGACTTTCTTCTACAATCACAACTTGTTAACAAATAAAAGTACAGTTCTGAAATTGCTTGAGGATATTCCATTTTTATAGTAGACTAAATTGAATCCGCGGCTCCTGTAAATTATAGGTAATTCGTTCTGCATTAGTGTAATGCAATAGTTACTTTGGCAATGAGCATGTTTTGTCGAACTCCAATGTACCTAACATCAAATTAATATATTGTCCGCAAAAAATAAGGAGCCTACTTAAAAATTTATTTGAATTTAAAGTGACCGTAAATATCATGGCCAGGTTCATTGGCAAGCATATACTTGAACTGGACAGCTTGCACTTTACTAATCAAAAATAGACGTCTCCCGTTAAAAATTAATTTGATCCACGAAGTCGGTCACATTCACGCTCAGGGACGTACTTCCTGACATACTTGAACATAAACTTTCTTGCTGCTTTTACTTTCGGCGTCAGAAATAGTATGATGCATAAGGGGTTTTTGAGAAAAGCAAAGACTATTTTGAGAAAAAAAATTATAAGTAACCCTTGATTTCCCGCTCTAATCTGCCATAAAGTGAAGTATTCTTAAACAATTTCAAAGCTGTACTAGTATTTCTTAACAAGTTATGACTGTAAAATTCATAAAAATGCATCAAAAACGCATTTTTTGCCAAAAAAATTGTTGACGTATTGTTTTTAAGTCATCGCTATACACACCACGAAATAGTTGAAAAGCATGATCAATTAAACCCCACTGAGTGGGGCCGCGGCAAATGCAGGTTCCAGAAGTTATTGTATTCAGTATACAATTTCTTCACTTAACACGCAAAAAGAAAGTGGTAGAATAGGACCAGTCGATTGAGACGGTACCACCCGCTAGCTTTCTCCAGGGTGTCTTAAGAATGTCAGCAAGTTTCCACACCTAAGCAACGCAGTCGGTTATCTTCCCCAACAAAGAAATAAATAATAATAGTAATAGTACTAATATTTATTTGTAAAATACATTTAGTCTCGAACAAAGCAAATAAACACAGAGTACCCAGAGAAGGCAGTTAGTTGCCTGTGCGCGGGTATTTACCCATACGAAACATTGTCATTACATATTGATATATTCTTAATTATTATTGAATATTATGATTACATCACACAATTACACAAGTTTATGATTTAATATATACCCCGTTTAAGTAAACTGAGGTTCAAACCTTATAAATTTACAATTCTAGAAGTAGGTAAGTTTTTGTCGAGAAAATCTGAGTAGTATACATTATTTTTTTATTTCATTCATCATATACGGTTGTTTTTGTAGCCACAGTTTTATACGTTTTTTATATATGTATAGTAATTAGTGTATTGTTTACATTCATCAGGCAGAAGATTATAGACTCGTGGGCATATATATTAAAATTTTACAATTTGTTTCGTGATTATGTTCTGGTTTCAGCAGTATATGTTTGTATTTATAAATGAATAACAGCAAGTTCATACAATATAATTGTCTGATACTAAAAACACAAGAACCCTGATATACTTTTTCGGTTGTGTAAAGAATGTTAACACATAAAATAATTTTCAAAATCCATTGATGTACAACTTCAAGTTTTTTCAATGTCGTAGGCAGTACTCCCCCCAATGCAACAATGCCGTAACTTAAGAGTGATGGATTAATGCATAGTATATCGAAATTAATTGTTTTATAGATAAGAAATCTCTAAAGAACTTGAATCTTGGTACTAGCGATCTTAATTTATTTGTAAGATACTCAACCTGGGCAAGCCATTTAAGGCGGCCATCAATCATTATCTCTAAATATTTTATTTTAGACGTTTGATTTATATTTATACCATTATTACTTTTTATATCTAGTGATGAGAAATTTGGAGCAGTTTTAAGACTATTATAGAAAGGTAAGAAAAATGGTTTACTAAAATTTATCGTTAAAATTTTAGTGTGAACAAATCTGAATATATTTTCAAAGTCTAACTCAGCTGTTTTTCGAACCGATTCCAATGATTTATCCTTGAAATAGATCACTGTGTCGATTAAGTAGCTTTCCATAAGCGTGTAGGCATTTACCTCTAAAGTCTAAGTTTTCCAATGTTTACAACAGCATACTATGAAACACGGTATCAAAGGCTTTGGCTAGATCAACAAAGATATACAGACAGCAATCATCTTCATCTATGCAATTGTATATTTTACCTAAAAAGCTAGCCTCTCTGAAACCAATTTGATTGTTATTTAATAATGCATATTTATCAATAAATGCATTGAATCTTTCTTTTAAGACAGTTTCACATATTTTAGTGAACACCGATAATATTGATATCGGTCTATAATTTTCCATCTTCGTTCTTTGACCTGATTTGAAAATGAACTTAACAACTGCAAATTTTAAGATATTTAGGAAAACAGCCGATTCCGAATAACGATTGATGAGAAAACAAATAGGACGTGTGATGAATGTAGATTTATGTTTCAAAACCCAAGACATTATACCACCCAGACCGGGTTCTTTATTTATTTGCAAATTGTTTATAATCTTAAGAATTTCCTTTTCTTCTGTCTTCGTTAAATATAAAGAATTCACTATGCTATTGAATTTATATTTAGTATTTTCGTTTTGCACCTTTTTGGCCAGTTTTTCTCCAACTTCACTGAAATAGCGACAGAATTCATTCGCAATCTTTGATTCATCCGTTAGAGGTTGACTACAGTTGGAATTTATTTCACGAATTGAATGATGTTGTGTGTAGCCTTGTATTTTTCTTATAGACTGCCATAAATGAGAGGGTGAATTTGTATTTCTTTCTAGCTGCTCTGTCATATATTTGTTTTTTGCCTATTTTATTAGACGAATTAACTTATTGTTATATTTAGTATATTCGTTTTTGAAAATGATATTGTCCGGGTTAGCTTTGGCATTTTTTGTATAGCTTGGTCTTAGTCTCAACAAATTTTACTAATCCATTAGTTACCCATGGGTGCCTTTTTATTTTGTTTCTTTTTATTTTTGCTACCGAGGTAGAACTATTTATACTCTGTTGGAGAATAGACACAAATAACTGAAACGCCTTGTCTAAGTTATTTTCTTTATATATATCCAATCAAGTTCCTTTTTCAAGGTATGCATTTAGTTTTTTATAATCTATATAGTTTTGTGTTGTCATTTAATTTATCTTCAGTTTCAATATCTAAATTTTAACGCTATAGGAATTCCGGACGTAAACTCACTCCACTCTCGGAATGTCCGGGTGGAGGGTGGTCTCGAGGCAATATCATCTATGGTAAAATTTGTTTCACAAACATCTGCGGGATTGACAGCATCATTGATGCTGTTCATCAGTACCTTCAACCTAATCGTCTCGCAATGTTTTTCTTAGCCGAAACGAAAATTTCAGAATCCGCACCGATTAATCATCTTAGCTTCCCAAATTATGAGGTGCACTCCAATCTGAGAAAGAACGGGGGAGCTGCGGCTTTTGTCCGCGGCAGTCTCTATCCAGAGACGTTTCTTTGAAACCAGACCGGAAGGACATTCTGTGTGGCTTCGCCTCAACTCAAAAACAAACCCCAAATATATCTGATGCATTTATGTCCCTCGGACTATAACTGGGATGACATACTTGAATACCTAGCTGTCAAGATCGATTTCTTGAACATCAATCACCCCCCTCCAGAGGTTATCCTTCTAAGTGATTTCAATGCCCATAATGAGCAAACAAGATGTTCCCCATTGCCCTGGCCATGCCCCAGCTGGTGACGAGCCCTACTTTGTTTCCCCATGCTTCGTTACTCTGCAGTTGTATACTAGATCTCTTTCTGACCACGCATCCTGTCCCTTAAAGCACTGCGGTCCTGTCTCGATGGGTAACTCAGACCACGATGATGTGGAGATTAGGCTTCGGTCAAAACTCGCTGTGGCAGCAGAATCTCGGTCAGGCCGCAAACATTGGCACGAACTTCGTACATCCGAAACTGGCTAATACAACTGCTTCTGACCCAAGGGTGTCGAGATTGTGGCACAATCTATAATAGGAGGCTTTTAATCCAGTCTTACTAACCTTAGGCTTAGTTCAAAAATTGGATTAACAAAGTTTTTTGCAATACTCATAGCAGCCACGGTGCTTGGCATCTAGAATTCTACATGAGCGGTTATTTTGGGGTAAAAAATTATCTTTGCTAGCATTTTAGTTGGCTCTGGTGAAGCTTCTATTTAAATTTCTCAATAATGCCATAATTTTGTACGAACCTCTAATCATGTCTTAAATTACTTATTGATATAGTTTATGTTCCATTTTTGGACTCCATTTCCCTCATGCATGACCAAAAAATTCACAATTCCTATTGCAGATTGATCAATAACCTAAGAAAATATGACCATGTCAGCTCTTATTTAAGAGATACGAAATGGCTGACAGTAAAATAACTATATGAGTTACACTCAGCCACTTATACCCATAAGCTTTTACTTACAGCGCTTCTCTCATTTTTAAAGGATAAACTGATACCTAGGAGTAATATTCACACAAGAGATATTCGTTTTGCGGAGACGACTACAATGTCTCTCTACAAGACAGCCTTCTTTCGTAAATGCGTCACATTTATTCTCTCTAGTTCCACTAGCGATAAAATTGGTGAATTATTTATGAAACATTTATAAAACATCGAAATATTTATTTTGTATAAATATACTTAAACTAGTTGTTTTTTTAATCTTTCACTACACAAAATTTTTCAATGTATAATAGGTCTTTCAACTTAGAGCTGTTATATTCATATTTTATACACATCTTACCTATACAACTATTATTACTCTTGTTAAGATTGTAATAATTTATGTTGTTTTTTTTTTGTCGTAGTTTCGAATATCACAGTTCTAGAAGTATCGGTGGTATGCGCAGTAGAATATTCTGCGTTCGAGCTGTGCGAAACCTGTTCTGATGTTTTGCAGGCTATCGGTCGGTCCGGCACCTGTTAAACAATATCCGTCCAGTATATTTAGTTTCATACTTGCAACATTTTGGCTGTACAGAAATACTCCCAGCTTAGGGACCCACAAACCTTTTGGATAATGTTTGTATTTAAATTTTTGGAGTGATGAATTATAGCGAATTAATATAAAGGTGCATATACATATGCTAGCCGACCGTTCGAGAACCTTGGCCGCTAGAAAACTGTTCTTTAAAATTATTTTTACAACGAACTTCCAATGATCCACAAAAAAGCCGAACCAGCCTCAAACCACCAGCGGCCACCGGTCTGTGCACTTCAGTTTAAATGGTGTCTCCACCCGAGGAAATCAACGCGATCATTGTAATGAGTGTTGCGGCTTTAGTAATGGGTTGTTTGTACAAGAAGAAGAGGAATCTGAGAAGTTAGTAGCCTCTTCTCTTATGTATTCTTAATGGTTATTATTTTGAGATCCTACAACAAAGATTTAGATTTATAGCCATTAATTATCCGAATGAGCGGTTGATCAGTTGTCTCCGAGCACTTGGAGAGTCAGGACAGGCATTTTCGCGCGACGTGTTTCTGTGAGTGGTGCAAGCCGAAAATGCAGCGTTCGTTAGAGCAGAGGTACGCGACTAAATGCTGTGTGAAACTCGGTAAAACTGCGACAGAGACGTTTGATATGATCAAGCAGCCTTACCCAGGTGTTGCTTTAGCAGAAGTGGTGTGTTTCGGTGGCACCAGGCCTTTTTGGAGGGCCGGGAAGAGGTCGTTGATGAAGACCGTTCTGGAAGACCTTCGACTTTTTTTGAACTCAGACCATCGACTAATTATTCGCTTAATTGCCCAGATGTTAAATTTACCAAAATCTGTGGTTCATGACATTGTGACACTGCATTTGAACATGCGCAAGACGTGCGCGAAGATGGTCCCAAAAGTGCTCACTGACGACCAGAAGTTGCGGCGAGTGGAAGTGTGCCAAGAAAATTTGATCATGTGTGAAAGTGACCCCCAATTTTTGAATAACGTAATCACAGGTGACGAGTCGTGGATCTTTGAGTATGATCCCGAGACAAGGAGGCAATCTTCCGAGTGGCACACGACGGCGTCTCCTCTCCCAAAAAGTAAAGAATGAGAAAATCCAAAGTGAAAACGATGCTCATTGTCTTTATTGACATTAAAGGCATCGTCCACCATGAATTTGTTCCTCCCGGACAAACCGTTAACGCCAAGTTTTACGTGGAAGTGCTCAGGAGAATCAAACGAAAGGTCAGTCGGGTCCGACAAGACATCGCAGTCGACTGGAAGTTGCACCACTTCAACGCCCCGGCTCACACCGCCTTTCTTGTGAACAGCTACCTGACCAAGGCCGGCATCCCAACGCTTCCGTAGCCGCCCTACAGCCCAGATGTGGCCCCCCCGGACTTTTTTGTTTCCTCGCCTGAAAAGGCCGATTAAAGGCAAGCATTGTGAGACGACAGAGGGGATCCAAGCAGCCTGCACCGCGGCTCTGAAGGCCATTCCGGAGAATGCCTTCCGTGACGCCTTCAATGCTTGGAAATCGCGCTGGCAGCGCTCCATCGACGCAGAAGGAGAATATTTTGAAAGTTTTTAAAGAATTGTATCGATTGGCTCAATAAATTTTTTTAAATCGACTCAGTCCTAATACTTTCTAGACAAACCCTGTACTTCCTAGACTACATGGTAATAAACAGGCGCCGTATTTTTGCTGACTATAACTCTAATATTACTATGTCTTTTCCGGAGGACTAAACAACAAGAGGTTGTTCTGTATGTTTATGTACGCCGAGTGTCAGAGACAACTTCATTGTATATAATTCGTTAATTACGACTTGCTTTAAAAAAAAAATAAGTGCAAAAAATGTTCCGCAGCTGTACGAGTATGTATGTGCATGGCTTTAATAGCCGTCTGAGTTACTACTGTCTCTGCTGCCTCTGCCTCTGTTAGACTTTGTTTGCAGATTATAAATTCCGGCCGTAAAATATAATGAGGACGACAGCACGACGAACAAGACAGCCAAAGTGCCATCACAAAAACTGCAGCAGTATTGTTCAGATCCGTTATAGTACAGTCGACAGGATCTTTGCAGAATCGTATATCCGTTCTAATAGTGATCGAAACAATAGTCTCCAAAAAAGGTGTGAAATCTTATACCGGGTGTTTCAAATTGGGATCTCGGATACGGTAAGAGGTACCAAGTCACTTAAATGGGGGCAATGTTGCGTATTTAGGTAACTAGCAAAATGCCAATTAGAAAGTTTCGAAACCCAAAGTTTTTTCAGAGAAACAAGGAAAAAACCGAATTTTCACAAACTCGTATTTTGCTGAGCTTAATCGGAGTGTAATTTGAAAAAATGCGCATTTCTGCATGATTAGAATTTTAATATGATGTTTCGTCTCTTGTCCTCCAGCATAATAGAGGTAATAGAGTCGCACATTTCAGTATATCTCCGGTTTAGATAAATATGTATTTGCGTATTTCCTGTTCTCACGTTTGATTAATTTAACCAGCTCACTGAAAATTATTGGATAACTGAGAAAATACAAAAAATAATAATGGTGATTTTAAGGTCCATGCCTTCACTGTGATATTTTTATGATTTACCAAGTCAGAAAAAATGTAAATGAATCGTATCAAACGAGAGCAAAATCTCTAAGTTCAATATAACACAAGATAATCTGCATACTAGGTTGTATCTTCCCCTTGTTTTACGAAACCCGGAATCTCTTGAAACACTTGTGGCTTGCTAGTCTTCATCACCATTAAATTTCTCATTCGCTCGTTTTAAACAACCCCCCCCATTTATTTTTTGAACGGATCGAATTAGGAAGCTTAAGTCGGGTTGATGAAATGTGATGCATGGATACCATATTTTAAAGTAAGAGTGACACTTGAAAATTCCGAGATGATAAGTGGGCAGGAATTTTTTCAAATTGAATCTATATGGTATCCCATTTTTAAGTTCCTTGTCAGTACTTTATAACCCTAGAATATACATTTAAATCTTAGTCTTTTGAAACGGTGAACTAACAGGTTGTCAAGAATTAAGCGTTTTTTTGTACATTAAATCGCAACTAATCATCGAAACACATGACATATCAGTCTCCTTGTTTTAGAAGATATAACGAAATGTGCAAGAAAATTCAGTTGAAAAAATTAGATGGAAAGGAATGTTCTATATCTTATTGCACATTCAAGTAGATCCTTCTCCATAAGCAGAAGAACCATAAGTACTATGGCGTTTTGATTATTCATTTTACAGTTATTAGCGATTCACTGGGCAAAAGAGGCCGTCGTTTTAAAAGACAGTGACTTTACATCCTAGACCTACGAAGCACACACGATGAGGTATCACTCGATCCTCCAGTCCACTTGAAAAGCTGTACGGAGCCAGTTACCTCCATTTCAATCTTCAACGTCTGTCCATTTTTAGCTTAAATATAGCTGAGCATAAGTAATGAATGAGAGGGATCTTTTTTAAGAGCCTGTGCACTTAAGATGGATATTGCAAATGGAGGTATTTGTTTTTCTCTCAATCAAACGCCAATCATCAAAAGGTGGTTCCAGATGTCCTACAACTTTGACTGAATTGATCTCCGAAACATAATTTTTCATGCACGGTTTTAAACAACTGACCTGATGACAAAATTTTAATGCTGGTAATATGATCATAATGATGGCTGACTGCAAGTATACAGAGTTTTCGAGGTTGAGTAATTTATTTTAACAGCTTGTAGAACTCGTCAAAAGTAATTGATATATCAAGAATCATCTATATAAAAGTTGCATAATGAGAGGGTTAGTTTAAATTATTAAAAATTATTAAAAAAAATCATTAACAAGGTAGATATATACCGTTTTTTTAAAAAACTGTTCAAAATTGTCCACATTTGTTCGATTGACGCAAAATCTTGCACGGCGAATCGACGACACATTACAAGCTTCGAAGATAAAATCCTGGTGTCCAGGAATTAAATTACAAACATTTTCAGTGCTCTTTTGATGTTCTTCCAGAGTATTCACTGCTCCATCATGATACACCAACTCTTTCAAATAGACCCACATAAAAAAATTGCAAGGTGTCAAATCCGGGGAGCGAGCAGACCAAGAAATGGGCTCATTGCGCCGTATCCATCTATTCGAAAACCCATTATTTAGATGTTCATCTAAATATAAATGTCACCGGTCAGTCTAGGTGGAAAAAAGTAGGGGCCAATAAGCATGCCATTTACCACACCCGCCCACACATTTAAAGAATAACTATGTTGGAAATGAGTTCTTTTTAGAGCATGAGGATTTTCTACTGCCCAAACATAGTTGTTGTGGAAATTGTGCACTACATTTCGTGTAAATGTGGTCTCCTCTGTACACAAAACTAACTTCGTAAGATCTTCATTTCTGCCGAACTGGTCTAAGTGCCACTGGCAAAATCCAACTCTTCTAGGATGATCTTCAGGTTGTAGTACTTGTAACCGTTGATAATGGTATGAATAATACTGTTCTTGTCATATTGTCTTCGACACTTTGCTAGGAGAAACTTCAATTTGAGCTGGCTCTGGGTCATCTTCGACCATTTCTAAAATCCCTTCCTTAATTTGTAACATTCAAAGTCACGAAGTCTAATAACTAAATTTACACACATCGTGGGGCCGGGATATGATTTCTTAAAGAAAACGTTTCGCGCACTACCTGCATGCTACGGCTGCATTTTGTTGGCACTCTCCGTATGTTAGTATTGTCCAGTAGTTCATTGTTTTCGTAAACATGGGACATTTTTTGGCACAAAAAAAATCAGACACGTGAAAGTATACGCACTATTAAAAGACTGATACAACTGATCGAACGAAAGAAACGTACTGAAGACCATACAATAACACAAAAGGTTTGGCAAATTTAGATAAACGATAAGAGCAGTAAACAAAAAACGCTACGATTTTTCACGGAGGTGATCGAGAATATCAGCGAATGCAAATGTCCCACATTTGACTCCCCGTCTAAAAAACTCTAAACCACGTATATACATCTAAAAGGATACAAACTCCAAAAATGCCCGTTACTGCATACGTGAAAGAATGAATGAGCTATTAAATGCTTCTGAGATTGTAATGTCACTTTTTAGATAAAATATATTAAAAAAATGAGTGCTAGAATTCTAATATTGATGTCTAGTGGATTGTAATATTTATCGGCGTTATGACTAAGAGCGCTGAAACATGGTTGTGCGATGCATTGGTATGTATAGTGTGCTGGTATACTTTGAACTTAGATCATGAATGATTGTTCAAAATGTCTTGTTCCGTAAACATACTGGTGAATGTAGAGTTAGTTAATTCTACAAATGACAACAAATAAATATTTCAACATGTCATTAATCTTGAGCCATCTTGATTGGGCCGGTTACATCATAATATTTCCTAATATATTTTGCTGATCGTCAACAGAATATTGTAATTTTCTCTAGTCTGCGCGCAAATATTATACGTTATTACTTCATGTGAAATTTTGGAAACAATTATTGATTCACGGTATCGCTTTCTTAAAACTCAGGAAGTGCTAGTTGATATATAACAGATCCAGCCTTAAATAGCATGTTTGATTAGTTGCACTTTAGCTGATTTTACCTCACCGAACCAAAATCTAAATAAGTATTAGCACAAATCACTCAGAGGTCATGAATAGTCTAAAGATTTCTTACGCGTTACCTCAAAGTCATTTTGAAATAGCCTCATAACAATTTTTTTGCAATATAATTGACCGGAGAGGTAGCTCCAAAAAGAATCAATCAGGATGAAGACAGGGACGTTTAGAAGACACTTGAAGGTCATCTCCAAGGCAATGGTTTCTTGAAGCTGCGTAAGGTGGAAGAAGCTAGCCGATGTTCGTATACTCCTCAAGGGGCAGTTTCAGTATAAATCAGATCACATGAATGTGATTAAAAAACACAAATAAGAATGTGCGAACTCAGCTTGTTAAGGCTACAGCAAGACTCAGTTCCGAATTGTCATACACAGGTCATAAATTCAGTTTAATCTAAACCATCAGGTGGCATTTTTGGGATGGGTCTAGTTTTTCAACATCGTGACATGATTAAAGAAATCAAATGATGAAGAAATATTCGAACATAAAGTGAAGATAGTTTAAAAAGTTAAGTTTGTATTCTTTAACCTAAGCATGGATTGTAAAATATGATATTGTAGTACTTTCTTGGGGGTTACCTTCAAATGTCCATTGGATGACTTTAAAGAGGTCTATACAAAACAAAAGAAAACTTGAAGCAATCTTCAAGCTCACTCGAATGTCATTTATGCTTCTTGGGGCTGTCGACACCTCTCGTCTGAATGTACGTTCAATGTGTAAAAATGCTATCGTGTGAGAAATTTTATTTGTATCAATTATTTTTCCGAAATGTCTGAATGATCCAGAATTCTAGATGGCCTTGTCGACTGTACTATGTGTCGCTACAAATAAGAGCCGCCGTGTTAGGTCTTCTGAAAGCGCCTTCTGGTGTCGGTGTTTGTTTGTTTGTTTTGACATTTCGGCCGCTAGACGCTGATTGGTTGTAAAAGGCGGTTTGGTTATGCCGGTGGCGCCATCGTGAAAAAATTGAGGCATTACGGATAGATGGGTTTCGGGGTCGTTATTGCAGGACGCCCATTATGGGGTGTCATAAAACGAGAATGCTCAACGCTGGTGGGAGACAATGGAATTCTCAACAGCGATTAACGCACGGGTAATGAGGTCGACGGAGGAAATAAGACTAAGCACAGATTTGTTGCGAGCTACGAAATCTGCTACACTGCCATACTTAGGTAAGAGGCAGAAATGTTTATTTACTGCCTTTTATAAATTTCCACGACAATACATCTCTTGATTACAATTACAAAATGTAACATTATTTATTATAATATTTCATATTAATTACATTTCCTAAGCATAAAAGCAGTCGTATTTCAAACTGTACTGCTTTTTATCCTTTCATAACCTATCATGATGTTTACTTATTTAGTTTTTTATGTAGTACTTCTATCATTTTTGGATTAATATTTATTGTTATAAGTAATTACTTCTCCGAAAGAATAATTTTGAAAGTATTCTTCGTTTAACTTAACATACAAGACGACTTGCTGTTTTTAGTTTAATTACATAATTATTTTTTTAATATAGTTACTAAATGGACTCATATAGCTGATAGGGTGAATTATTAGAAGTTGAAGGGATTTACTTTTGTGCTATTTATGTGATATGAATAAATTGAAGGAATATAAAATAAAATGCTGTATTACTGCGTTCATGCTTTGAATAAATCATATAAATATATTATGATAACTACAAAAAAGGTATTAAATTTGTTTTAGCAGAGTATAAAAGCAATATATCATGTTGCTGCTTTTTGATTTATAACAATTAAAGACGAAATGTCATTTATTTTAGGCCTCAGCAACAATTATGATCCAAAATCACATATAAATGACTATTAAGTCATTTAACTTTGCAATATTTATTCATTTTTGTTCTGACGGAATAATACTATTTATATAGCTAAAAAGAATCCAAAATTTCTCAGATTTCGATTTCTACACTTTACTATCTTTTACCTAAGTACGGAAGTTTAGTGTGTTTATCCAAGAAAGACATTAAAAAAAAACAATATCCAGCGCGTTTTCAATGCCTGATCAGCATGTTCATATATTTCAAGAAAGGCAGAGCATAACTGCTATTGGGCAGAACTGTTGGAGCCCATATACAGAACCAATGCCAAACCAGGACGGTGAAGTGGGAGAAGACACGACAGTGCATGCAACCTCGCCGGCCGTGTTACTCTGTTGCTCGGCGTTCTGGATATGCGTGACATGGACATCTTCCCGAACGTGAATCATGGGACTATCACCGTGTTCGTTCTGAATGATTAAGTCCATGCAACGCCACCGTGTACGATATTAAATGATTGTTTACATCTGCTTTAACAATTATTTCCTGCGACGACTGTAGCAGCGCTGCTATAAGTCAAGATCGAGAACTCCAGCAATGCAGTTATACGCAGGCGAGGCTCCACGAATAAAGAAAGAAGTATGTGATGTGCGAAATATATACCAATAGATGCGTAAAATCAAACATTGATCAAACATTGACATATGCCCTCCCGTATTCCATACAACTTCGAACCCCAATTTTAAGCCCTTACATTTGTTTCTGACAATGATCAAGAGACTCTGGAATGATAAAAAACTAAATTTGAGTGATTTTTTTTATTGTGTATTTGGTCTTATTTTCCGCTACCATTCAGGCGACCGAGAGTCTGACAGAAGTGGTTTTCCGTGATGTATATGTCATATAACATACAAAAAACAGAAAATCTTCTTTTCCAAATTCTTCGCGATTACAATACCTACAAATGTAGGCGTAGAAAGTAAAAACAGAGGACTCATTACTCATACTCATTACTTGTGAATGTCTTGGCTTAGTTGATTAAATATTTCCTGCCATCACTGAAATTAGACGTGTTTTCCAGATCATCGTTGTATCGCCAATTAATTGACGTAAGTTTGAAGCTTGATTCATGACTAGGTATGAATACATGCTATACTTGAATCCAACGAACCACTTAGTCGTGATCAAGGCTGTGCATTATTATAAATAAAAATGTATTGTACTTAACAGTATTATATAACCCCATAACAAAGCAGACTGATCGAATATTATGTGTTGGCAAGTCTGACAGCTTTGACATCAAGTTTAGTACATTTCGTTTTCACCAAATTTTTTGATATTATTGTCATCAATGATTTTTAGGATTGAATAAATTTTTGAGAAGTATCCATTTGTAGTGTGTGCGCGGCACAAGACTTTTGTAGGAAACGTGAGTGGCTAAAATATAGAGGCGTTATTATGTTCATCGGCTGTTTCTAACTTCACACAAGTTTTACTGACTGAAACTTGAGTCGTTATTGTGTTTTATCCGGATGCACTTCTGTGCCAAGTTACACACAAGGAGTTTATATTAGATACTGGAATATTAGATTCACCAAGCAGGGAGATGTTTGTCTCTCAGTAAGAAAATTGGGTACTCATGAATAACATACAGAATCACAAATTATTCATAAATTCAATAAGGATTGTTAGTTATAATGGTATTTAATAATGGAATGTTAAAGGTTCTTGGGAATGATACACTGTTTAAGCATACTTCAGAATATTACATACAATTTCTATCACTACCGCCATGTTGCCAAGTAGTGTCGCAATGATTCCTTGAATGTAATGAGAACAGCCTCTTCTTTTGAATACTAGCACATTACATGCCTTGGTGGAGAAGTGTGCTATTATAGGTCAAGCAAGGACAATAATGGTCTCTACCCAGGTATGTATAGAATGTTTCCCAAACATTTAATTTCCTGAACGTTTGGAATACCGTTAAAATAAAGCCGACTCAATATATGCATCACAAAACGGTGCGTAAGAGAGGGACGCTCTTGCCAGAATGCATGTAGGATTTTGAATATCGCAATATCATTCCAGAACGCCTCGCCAGAAACTGTTGTAACGACGTAGTGACGGTTTTTTCTATAGTTTGTATTATTTCATCAACATCTTTTTTGAACCATCTTAGGCGCTAATTCAACATTTCAATTCGGTATTTTTGAAGACCAGATAATGTAACAGGTTTACGCAGATTCCATGGTTCATTTTTCTACGTCGTCGCAACAACATTGCACAGCTTAATGCTTCCAAAACACAGTTCTGTACCTGGACAAACAAAAAGCGTCCAAGCACTCATCCGGTTTTGATGGGCGGCCAAGTTCTGCAAAAGAATCATTTATTTCGGCTGGTCGGAGTCCAAATCACCGAGAACTTGATCTGGCACGAACATATCTCGTCAATAGCGGCAGATGCTGAGAAAAAACTTGGCCATTTGCTTAGGGCTAAGGAGTACTTTTGTCCACATGACCTTTTCACCCTATACAAGGCCCAGCCCGAGTATTGCTCACACGCTTGGGGTGCTGTCACCCCGGTTACATTATCTATGATGGATGCTGTCCAGAGGAGGGCTGTCCGACTGATCGATGACTCTTCTCTAACGGTCAGTCTGGGGATATCAACAGGCTTTGCTCTTCAGAGATCTTCTCCATGATGCCGCTGCACGATGTGCCTGCAGGACAGACCCACTTGACTTCAGTCTCCCATTCTAACCATGTCGAACTGCGTACATCCAAAACTGGCCGATACGACCGCCCCTTCGGACCGAGGATGTCGAGATTGTGGTACAATCTACAAGAGGAAGCATTTCCAGTTTTACTAACCTTAGGGAGATCAAAAGTCGTATCAACATTTCTTTGGGATCCCCATGGCAGCCGCGGTGTCCTGGTATTTAGGCCTCTGCCTGCGCGGCTGCTTCGGTATCAAAAAGCATGAGATAAGTAAACACAATTAGCAATAATAATTTCAGTTATAAGATCTTTGCTCAGAATTAACAATAATTTATTAATAATATAAACAAACGGAAAAGTGGTGACAATTTTGCGCCCAACAAGCCAAAGAGGCTCTACATGAATGCGCACTTTTATTATTTACCTAGGCCCTTTTATTGACCCAGGGCATTGAATAATAAATTCTACCTCAAGATAGTCAACCTAATTATCCCGCATCCAAAAAATCCCATAACGTCATCTATAAGAATTTATCACATAATATATAAATCTACTTTAAGAAGTTTAATTTTTCATAGACGGCGCTGTAGCTAAACATATACTATATGCTAATACAGTTGGATAGAGTATCATCTATGAGACACTAACCTCAACAACGTAGATTTCCAATTCATGGCAAGAGGAACGACATTATTGTGACAAATTGTTATAGACGATGCTATATCTGATTTGATCTCGGATAATTTTTCGGACGCGTGAATACAGCATTAGGTCAGCTAGAGTACATAAGTCAATGCTTAAGGGAAGAAATGCATCTACTCCTTTTAGCAATGCGATAAATAATGTCGATTTATTAGATTAATAGAGAAGAAACAGTCTCGTGATATACTCTCAAAACACAAGAACTGCATCAAGTATCAAAGTATCCAACCTAGAATATATGTCGATCGGGTTATTCAAAGCATCCCCAAGTTACTATATGAAAGGCTGCTGTCTGGTTACAACCCAGCTCCTTTAATCTGTCAAGCAAATCGGAGGAGTCTCCAGGGAAACCGCCACGTCGTTAGATAGTTTTACCATGTATAGATCCGATTTCACCGCCGGGAGTCTCAAATTTCATCGATGACATTAGGGAGAGGCCGGTAGCATAAAAGGTAAGGCTGTCCATGCACTACCGTTGTGCAAATCAGAAGACCTGTCTGGAGATGAAAGTCGGGTGTACAGGGCACTTCGGTTCATAGACAAAACGTATCCTGCCACATCAAATGAACCTTGGAACTACGTATATATTAGCATATATCCGTCGTGTGCCGCTATAAATTGACCCCCCTTCCAACGTCTTTGCATGACCTTTTTAAATATATATATGTATAATACAATCAATTACAATTAATTGGGAAATTGGCAAACTTTTAGGCTTAATTTGACTCTTTTGACGATAAAATCAAGCTTTTGGCATTCTCTATAGGGCCTTCATCAGGATTCTGAAAACACAATTAATTGTGATGCTAGCAACCAATACAGGACCAACTTACATTGTCAAACCACTTACCCGTCGTTGAGGTTGCAGCCAAAAGGTGTTTCCAAACGAACGTAGAGATGATAGAACTTGTTACAAATATAAAAACAATCGGACGGAGACATTGTGCTTATTGATAACGACAGATACCTTCGTTATGTGTTAAAAATATCAATACACCCGAACATATTAAAAATTAGTAATCATGAGAACACATTTTGGGAAACAATCGGATTGCAGTTTCTAACCTCCTACTTCCGCTACACGTGGAGAGGGGGACGGAACGGAAAGATAATGCGTCGACAGATGACATGTGATTGACGCGACGGAACGTGGAACTGTAAACCTCATTGTCCAATTTGGGTATGAAGTATACGAAGGACGCTCGGTAAACCTCCACCCAAATTACTAAAATGCTGAATTAATTTGTTTTGGAATAGTGTGTAGTTCATATGAGTGTACGAATGTGAGATAGTGATATACACTTGAAAAGATGGATTATGTGAATTTATATTAAAGATTGTGAGTGAGAAATTTCAATTAACAAGATAGCAATTGGAAATATATTCTAGTTTTGGGACGACGTTGGATCGATTTGGATGTGTAGCCGTTCTAGCTTTTCGCAATTCAACAGGTTGGAATAAATGACACTAAACTGCTTAACATCAGCCTTTTTATTCATGCGATGATCTGTCATGAAAATGTGTAAAATTTCTAAAAATAAACGTTTTGAGAGTCTTTTTCCTTTGTCAAGAACCACAATACTGCCATAATTCATAAAGTGACCCGTATATTGTTAATATGCGATGCCAAAGCACATCTCTCTGGATGGAATCTGGCGTCACTTTTGTGTGAAGTTATCCTGACCTATATAAACTAAATTACAGTTGTTGCAATTAATGCGATAGACAGTGTTGCTTGAATCAAGCAACTGAACCTTATCCTTCATTTTGGACAACAAACTGTTAACTGTGAGCACTGATTTACAAGCAAAACGACAATTAAAAGAATTATACAGCCTGATCAATTTAGGTGTTAGTTCTTTGATGTATGGCAAGACAACATAATTAACTCTGGAAATAGGAGCAACCACTGTAGTGCTGTTATTCTCATTGGTTGAAGAATTCATGGGCGTCTGGTTGGACCGAACAGTGTTGTAATTTTCACTATCGTTATTCGCCATTGGCATAATATTCGGAGGAGAGCTGTGTTATCAGAATCCTGATGAAGCCTCCATAGAGAATGCCGAAAGCTTGAGTTTATCATCAAAAGAGTCAAATTAAGCCTAAAAGTTTGCCAATTTCCCAATTAACAATTAATTGTATTTTTTGCCCAACTGGTCGTTGGCAATGGCAATGACTACTGCTCATATATATATATATACAGGGTGACTTCGAAGTTGAGTCATTTATTTTAACAGTGAGTAGATCTGAGCAAAAGAAATGTTTTTTTCCTTTACCATTTTTCTGGTAAAATTAAAGTAACAAAGTTATAGCCCTTTGGAAGTTTGAGTACCGCCCTGTCTCAATAATAATATTATGTGCTCGTGTTTGGCGACAACGGATATAATCTGCCTTATCGGTTCATCGCATCGGAAACAAAAAAGCGAAAGAATTTGGAACGATGTTTTTACAATTATTTCATTCAGTTGTATACAGTCAGTGTCAGTCGGTAGTGAATAGTGGTTGTCTGTTGTGTGGCTCAAACGAAATAAAAAATGGCACATGTTTATGCGGATCGGTTTCCCAATCGAGTGCAACCAACCCCTCGTGCCTTTGTTAATGTAGTACAACGGGTTCGTGAATCATTTGACTTAAGACCTCACATATGGACAGCATGCCGGTGCTCCAAGACCTCACGATCAAATACAGTTCCGCACTGAAATACTTGTCGGGAGGATACTTTATAAAACAAGGTAAATTTTTTTTTTAATTTTTTTTTTTATTTTTACACATATTTTGGTTTGTCTTCCTTCTACAATCATTATCTGAAAATTAATGACTCAACTTCAAAGTCACCCTGTATATATATGTATATGGGTGGCCCATCCATGTGTGGACGGAATATTACTCAAAAACAAATACATTTTGGGAAAATATATTTATGGCATGTTATACACGACATTTGAGGGCATATTTGTAAAATACGAGTACTTACAATTTTAAAGGGTGTCCCAATTTTGACCTTTATGTCAAACTTGTGATTTTTTCAATTGAATGCCTCAAATTTTATTGCATATTTGGATAAACCAATTCAAAAGAACACGATTGATATAACATACTATGGGGTTTTGGTCATTAGCTACCGAGGTGTAAGGTGTTTTATCCAGAAAAACCGTCCACTTCGGCAACCCCTCAATCCGCCATTTTGAAATTTGGAGTGCTAAATTTTATATCAAAAAAAACTTACACACCTCAGCTTTTATCTTATTTGTTACTTTTTCGAATTTTAGTATTTGCTCATACAGGGTGGTCAAAAACGCGAATTGTACTTTTTCTCAAACATTTCAAATGCATCACCCTGTTTATTTGTGCAACTTTGGATTCAATTTTTTATAACCTTTTTACTTGTATAAGGTTTGATTCAGATAAAATCACTAAATTTTGAGTTATTAAGCTTTTAATAGAACAACACCCCAAAATTAAGAAAAAAAAATCACATCATCCATGGAAACAAAAGACAAACAGTGGGCTAGTTCTATATTGCCACTAAGAGTACAGATTTGACGTAAAAACTGATAACAATCAGAACAGTGTAAATCAGCTTCAAGCGTATTAGGGAAAAATAACTATAACAACAACATAAACAAACAAGTATCACCACTCAAGACCTAATTTACAAAAGCTGCTCGAAAATATCTCCACCATGTTGAATACACAGCCATAGTCTCTGGATGAATGACCGTCGCACATCCCTCAGCATGTGTTTCCTTATGTTCAGAAAAGCATCCTTAATCCTTTCCTTCATATTTTCCAGGGTAGATGGTGGATATCTATAAACTTCTTGCTTAACGTAGCCCCATATAAAGAAGTCCATCGGTGTTATATCTGGTGAACTAGGAAACTAGGAGGCCAAGATATAGCCCACCACGGTTGTTACTGCAGGTGTCCAAATAGTTACGCACACGATTATGATAATGCACAGGTGCTCCGTCATGTTGGAAGTACATGTGCATCCGAGTTTGCAGGTTGACATCCTCCAAAAGCAAACGCAAATGTTCGACCAAAAAATTCAAGTATTCTGTTAGTCTGTTGTCGAAAAAGAAATTCCCAATAACCTGTCTGCCAATACCTCCTCCCCAAAGATTCAAGCTTCAGTTATTTTGGAAATCTATTTGCCTAACGGTTTTCCGTGGCATAATTGTGCATGTTATGCCTGTTGACAACACCTATGCTGTTAAAAGTTGCATCATCGCTAAAAAGAACCTTATCCAGGAAAGTAGTGTCTTTACTCACTTTATGTAGCATTATTCTACTAAACTCCATTCGAGCTGCGAAATCCTGAGGACGAAGGCCTTGACGCAAGCATAGGTGATATGGATGGTAGCTATGCTTATGAATAATCCTTTGGACAGAAGTTCTGTATATATCAGTTTCTGCTCCAATTTGCCGTGCACTTAAATAGGGATTTTCCTGCAGCTTTAATAGTACCTCCAACTGATGCGCCTCATTGGTGACACTTGGATTATTTATACAATTTTTAGTATATTCCACTGCTCCACCTGATTCAAAACGTTCTCGTAGTGTGGAAAATATTTCAGGCATTGGATGTCGCATATTAGGGTACCGTTGCTTATAAATGCGAGATGCTAGGAAACTATTTCTTTGGGCTTCGCCCAAAACGAGCACCATATTCACCGTTTCTTCTTTAGAAAAATTCATTTTTAAACACATTTTTATTATAATGCTCACAAAGCTAATTTTGACAGTTTGTGACTAATCAACAATTTATCTGTTTCCAAGGATGATACGATATTTTAGGGAATTAAGCCGTTCCATAAAAGACCTGCTAATAACCGAAAAAATTGCCGTAAAAACCCTTATGTGTCTACGATCAGAAAAGGCTTATAAAAAAATGAATCCAAACGTCCACAGGATGATGCATTTGAAATTTTTGAGAAAAAGTACAAGTTGCGTTTTTGACCACCCTGTATGAGCAAAAACTAAAATTCGAAAAAGTAACAATTAAGATAAAAGCTGAGGAATGTAAGTTTTTTTTATACAAAATTCAGCACTCCAAATTCCAAAATGACGGACTGAGGGGTTGCCGAAGTGGGGGGTTTTTCTACACGAAACACCTTATATCTCAGTAGCTAGTTACCAAAATCCCATAGTATGTTATATCGATTTCCTTCTTTTGAATTGGTTTATCCTAATATGTAATAAAATTCGAGGCGTTCCATTGGAAAAATCACAACATTGATACGTAGGTCGAAATTGGGACACCCTGTATAATGGTCAGTATTTTAGAAATGCGCCCTCAAATGTCGTGTATAACATCCCATAAAGAGATTTTCCCAAAATGTATTTGTTTATGAGTAATATTCCGTCAACACATGGATGGGCCACCCTGTATATATTTATATACGTAGTCATGCCATAAGTTCTGTCCCTCGTTTTCAAACAAGTGTAGACCTGTTAATACTTGTCCGATTGTTTACATTGTGGTGTCAGTTGATTAAGCGCTTTTCGGGTAATTACATATACCTCAGTTTGTATTGATCTCTCGAAGCATAACGATGGAGTGGGGCAAGGCAGAGAACCGTATTGCAGTGATAGCTTTACATAAGTGTAATCACAGTGCTAGTCAGATTTTTGAACTCTTACGCGGCCTTCAAATATCGCGTAAATTTGTGTCTAGGACCATTCAGCGGTACAATGAGACGTCCTCTGTTGATGACAGGCCAAGAAGCGGAAGACCTCGTCAAGTAAGGACTCCAGCAGCCATCAAAGCCGTAAAAGCCAGGATTCAAAGGAATCCACTCCGGAAGCAGAAGATCCTATCCAGGGAAATGAAGATTCCTGTCCGGACGATGTCGCGCATCATTAAACAAGACCTAGGGCTAGGGGCTTACCGGAGACGTACGGGCCAGCGACTTACGGCCACCTTGCGACACATCAGGGCGACAAGATCCAAGAAGCTCTTGGAGAGGTACGCAGCTGGGGGATTCCGAAAGATTTTGTTCACGGATGAGAAAATCTTCACCATAGAAGAAAAATTCAACCGACAAAATGACAAAGTGTATGCAAGGAGTTCACAGGAAGCTTCGGAGATCATTCCGAGAGTTGAGAGAGGCCACCACCCTGCGTCAGTCATGGTTTGGTGGGGGGTGTCCTACGAAGGGGTCACTCAGCTCCATTTCTGTAAACAGGGCGTGAAAACAAAAGCGGCAAACTATCAGAGCGACATACTGGATCCTATCGTCAAGCCTTTAAGTGGTACATTGTTTGCCAACCAACACTGGGTCTACCAGCAGGATTCCGCCCTCGCTCACAAGGCTAAGAGTACGCAGCGCTGGCTGGAAAGCAATGTGCCAGAGTTCATTGCTGCGGAAGATTGGCCCTCAGGGAGTCCGGACCTCAATCCTTTAGACTACAAGTTGTGGGACCTGCTAGAGCAGTTGGCCTGCTCCAAAGCCCACCGTAATATCGAGTCCCTGAAAGCGGATTTAATCCGATCAGCGGCAGCTATTCCTTTGGAAGCTGTGCGTGCAGTGATAGATGAGTGGCCCGCGAGATTGAAGCAGTGTGTGAAGGCCAAGGGGGGACATTTTGAATAAAACTGTTTGATTATGAATTCTAAAAATGTTGTCGAATAAATAATATCTTTCATATAAATATATCTTATCTTGTTTCATTTTTATCATGAGATTATCATGGGACAGAACTTATGGCACGACTACGTATATATACAAAAGAAAAGTTGTGGGATCTAATATAACGTTTTTCAGGTAACTTCTATTTTATATGCAAAATTGTATTTTTTAATACTTATATACTTTTAGCCAAAATCATAGCCGTCCCTTTTATTCTAAATATATGTTTATTATGCTTGTTTGCATTACTTTAGTGAAAACCTCAAATCATGTGTCATTCAATCATATGAAAAATACAACTACATTCGACAGCACATTTCTCCGATATCCTGTAAATAAAAAAGTATTGCTCGTAAAACCTAATATTATCCCTCACTTCCAGGGCCGTATGCTCCGCTGTTCGATTTTCGTTCGCCGGCGCCCATGATGTCACGCGGAGAGTGATTATAATTTGGGTTGATATGGATAACGTGCATATTTTCACCTACAGGCCAAACGGCTGGACGGATTTTCACATATGAGGTGTCGTTGGATTCGTCTTAGCGGTGCGAGTGACACTAGCTACATCAAAATTTAATACAAAACAGAATGGTGGATTTTAATAAGAGATTTAAACCCTGTAATTTCTATTTCACAGGCTATAGCTTAAACGGCTTCTAGCTCCACAATAGACCGTATCGTCTCTTCACTGTAAAGACAAGATAACCCCACTTTTCTACATTACCTATATTTTAGTATATTCTGTGGAGCAGGATTAACATGTTCATGTCATAATACTATATTTATCCTTATTCCACAGAACATTCTATGTGCATGTAAGTGTGAAAATGTACTCAAGTCGAAAAGTAGAAAAATGGAGTTATCTTTTTTTTGCAGTATGGTGGTGGTATAACAATAAACAGAAATGACTTAGTCTAAGCAACACTTTGTTTCCATTTCCTTTTACGATTTTTCTGGTCTTTCAAAGTTCCATTCAGTTCTTTGATCCGGAAGAACATCCTTGACCTGAAAAAACAGTTTTTTAGCTTTTTGAGGGCAGTCGATGTTGCTGCTCTTCAACAGAAGTTCACCTATAAAATTTTGCTTTTTTGTCACTATTCCATCCCCATTGAATGTAGTGACCTTGTTCAGCTTGTCAATTTGATTCATGAAAGTTGCGGAAGGTTTTGATAATCCACCCACACTAACATGGTCTATCCATGAATAAGTTTCATTTGAGGAACTTTTCAACCTCTCATCTTGCAATTTATTGCAAACAAAGCCGGCCAAATTTTCCAGCCCGTCATAATCGAGCTCATCTATTTCTTCCACTAAAACTTGCTCGGTATAGTCAGCTGATACTTCAGGTGCATTCAGTTTATTCTCGTTAATGATGCGGTTAGTGGTTAGTGGAATGTCTGAAGTATCTTCTGACTTTACGCTGCAATAGCTACTCCGAGTATGCGCCTTCGTTTCGCCCCAACATATATGACCTTATTCTATACTTAAACTCTAGAGGACCACGCAGGGTATATAAGGTATGTATAACTAATACAACAAGTCACAAAACTACCAAAAAAACACCAAAAAATCGCACTATATAGAATTAACCACGAAACACGTGAACTGCAGTAACGTTACGACAATCGTACCGCTGGTAACCACGAGCCGATAACGCTCCGAGTGACGTCACGAAGCTCCGCCCACATGCGCAATATATCCTATCGTCAGTGTATGTGTACCGTGCCTGGCTTCAGCTCTTGCATTAAAATCAGTCACTTGGATATTTCGTCCAAGTCTGTCTGCAATTCTGGTAGAATAGTTAGAAACTTACCAGTGCATGCCAATGTCCCTAAGCCGATCCAGCGGTTTGTGCGATTGTATTTAATTGTTTACAGATATTCGTTTGATTGTATTTTTAATGTTTGATGGTCGGTGACTATTAAAACATGTGAAGGGGTGAAAACCAAAACAAAGATTATAGGTTGGGAATGTGACGATGAATATTTCATCTGTTTAGGTTGGCTAACCTTGCTTGACTGAACCAAGGAAATTACGTTTCTTGCTTAATTTCGATTGATATGCTATAATCGGTTTACAATTCTAGAAACAGACAGACGGATTTGGTGACAGCAGAATCGGCAAAATATACCGCATTTTTGTGAAACAAATTCGTTTTTGAAAACACTGAGGCTTGGTACATTATTGAAAAAAATTGTACTCCAAGGGTAATTTAAAAATGATTTGTTCAACAAAGATATAGGTATTGTGTGTGTACCTTGTCAGAGACTTTAAACAGCTCGTTTCATCAAAATCGATGGACCATCTGTCTACGTCGAAACTTTAAATCTATGGGATATCGGGATTGTTCAAAAACCCGTATACAAATTATAGCGACATCTATCAGCGAATTCAAAAAAAAATCAACTTCGGACATGGACACCTACGCCACGGGTGATTTTAGATGTAAATGTGGTTCTTATTGCTCCAAGCCCTTCAGTTAGATACAGCTCAATTTTTGAAATCGTTATTTCTCTACAGCCCAAAATGTTTATGTGATACTAACAAGAAAATTTGGCATCGAGAATTTCTCAAGGATGAACAATTTTTGCTTTCGATATAATATATAGAGATCGCTAGTTACATCACCTGCAATCTTATTATGTCGTCACTAGGCATTCGTATTCCGCTTTGATTGAACTTTTTTGTGCCAGCTATTTGACTGTACGATAGAATGCTGACATGCGAATATCCGGAAAAGGGTTTAACTAAAATACATGTTAAAATAGATTGACTGGAATATGGTATATGGTACCCATCCATAGGTTCATCGTTATGCTACAAGTATCATAGTGTGTCGTGGAATACCGATCATTTTTATCCACAGTCACAACCATCATAGTACAACCTAAGGTGGCATGGCATTCCATTCGAAACAAATGCCGATCGTTGAGAGGACTTGAAATCCCCATGCCGCAGCTACCTATCATCCGGAACGGTAGCTAGACGGTCACCGAAGCACTCGAAGTGCCAGAATCCGTCCGGAACCGAGGTTTGGCACGTCGACAACGTTCCGTCGGCAATTAATAACCCGTATTCATTAGAGCAAAAGTGTACAGGCTAGGAACAGTAAGGTCACAAGGCGGTCCAATCAAGTGTGGCTCCCCTACGATGAGCCGAAGGTCTTGCCGAAACTTCACGTCATTACAAGCAATGACGCCAAGTAGGTTGACTCTTCACTTCCCACGCATCGCTGTCATCAGTTCATAAATGATTAACTTCGGCACAAGTTGGTCTTTCTGAGAGAGCTCCAAACATGCATAATAAAAAAAAATACTGTCAGTCAAACAGGCCCATACTGTTAGTCCATGCTCCATACTCCCCACCCGTATGTTAACGCTAACGATAGATTCTGTCCTACCCTGTGTATCCACCACCTGGCGACTGTGCCATAAGCGTAAGCTATGATACTATACTAAGTGACATATAAATCCGAACACCCAGTTTAAATGGTTTTATTTTAATAAAATTTTGTATAAGTACTTAATCATGCATAATAAGTAAATGATAAAAATTTCAAAATGATTGCACTGCTTTAAAGCCCTTTGACCTTTAATAATGTATGGATGCACCCTGATGTGCTACGCATTCTCCAACGCGCCTAGGCATGCTTCTGATCAGGTGGTCAATGTCCTCCTGTGGTATCTCATTCCAGGCAACTACCAACTCCTCTCGAAGTGCTTCTAGGGTCTGAGGAGGACGTTGCAAATTGAGCAATCTCCTACCCATCATATCCCACACGTGCACAATTGGGGATAAGTCAGGAGATCTTGGTGGCCATGGTACCAATGTGACATCATTATGTTGAAAGAAGTCTATTGTGACTCTTGCAACATGTGGTCGGGCATTATCTTGTTGGAAAGTTGGATCTGCCAGGGTGTCAAGATAGGGTAAAAGATGGGGTTCTAGAACTTCGTGGATATAACGCTGCGCGTTCATGTTACCTCTGACGAAGATTAAAGGTGACCTGGAACCATAAGCTGTAGCACCCCAAACCATAACTCCAACAGTGTGATGAACATGTCTTTCAACAAAAAACTGTGGATTCCTTTCACCACGTCGCCTTCTAACCCTGGCACGACCATCGTGCATGCCTAAACAAAATCGAGACTCGTCACTCGCCCATTCCTGATCCCAGAGTGACCGTTGTCTGCACCACTCAAGGCGATTACGTCGGTGTTCTCGAGTTAAAGGGAGGACCCAGTGTGGCCGGTATGAAAACAAGCCAAAACTTCTCATTCGTCGGTAAACACTTTGCATGCCAGTAGGTCTTCCGTGTTCTGCAAACCATTCATTTGCAATGGACCTGGTAGTGGAGAAACGGTCCCTTAAGACCAATAATCTTAGGCGGCGATCTTCACGGTCTGTTGTTCTACGGCGGCGTCCAGTACCGCTTGCTCTTTGCGTACGGCCTTCTCGAAGCCATGCCTGACAACACCTAACCACAGTGTCTACACTTCTTTGCACTCTAACTGCAATTGCCCGAAAAGAAAGTCCAGCTTCCCGAAGTCCCACTATACGGCCCCTATCAAACTCACTAAGTTGACGAAATCGTACAGATCTCCGTACTCTAGGCATCGTAACCGATCGTAAAGGATGTCAAGAACCAAAATCCGCCAACGTTGATTCTTTACTGCGGCTGAAATATTCATTTTTAGAGAGTTAGTGAATTAAAAAAAGCAGTATAAAAACCGGAATGTCCAACTGATAAGGCTGAAAATTTTTTCACTTGTTATTTACAGTAAGATAAATACATTCACCAAATTTTATTAAAATAAAACCATTTAAACTGGGTGTTCGGATTTATATGTCATTTAGTATATAATTATGTATATTTCTCCCAGTTATATATGGAAATGTATGATATGTGACAGGTGTACTAATCATAAAATTACCGAGGTTGGGAGCCAAGCAAATGAAATATAACCTCGCCTACCCATCACAACCTTCAAGCCTCAATGCTCCATCTGAAAAGTTTTCTGAAAATGATCAGAAACCTGTAAAACGTGAAAAAACATAATTTGAATTATTTTTGCCCTTAATCCGTTGCCACTAAACCAATTTTAAAAATTTTCGTGGTATACAGACCGACAGACAGACCATCAGAATGCGTGACATCGTTTTACGTAACGCCTAAAAACCATAATATCTAATTTTCGAATCCTTTCGCAATACTTCCTCGCCAGTAGGCGAGGGAACTAAAACATCTGGTTTCTGAGAAAGTTGGAGGCTTGGTTCAAGCTTAGGGACAAACTGTTGAACGAAAAATTGCTTTATCGAAAATTGCCACACTAAGATAATGTTCCTGAATAAACTACAAAACCAAAACGATTAATGTTTGTTTGAACACCAATATACAACAGACAGCTGAGATTAACTTATGGTATAAGCAGTTTAGAGTACTTAAAAACAGACAAACCAACATTGTCATATATCTGGAAAATCATTAATTTGCGAAGTAGAGAATGTAATGCAAAATTAACCTGATCTTCAAGGCATAATACTGTGAAATTATAAAAAAATATCTCCAAAAATTTACTTTTTGAGTTTTCTGAAATGTTAGCTTCATTTTCTTGTTTTCAATATCCTGTAGTACTTGCTATCCAAATTAGCAACAGATTATTCTAAACTAGATAAACTAAGAACTTAATATCCTCAGTCTAGATGACTGTCTGTTACATATATGACTTTTCGAATATGGAACGGGCTACGTAAAAACGTGTACTGTTAAACATGAGGGGCGCGAAAATTTGGTCAAAGAGCGTCAAGGTAATTCTGAATCCCGCCTTCTCAAAGTTCCCCTACTAACACTGGATGGCTCGGTGCTACATATGACCTTCCGAATGTGAAACGTGCTACGTAACATCGCGCACTGTTAAATACGCGCGGTGCGAAATTTTTGTAAAGGGGGGTTAAGGTCATTTTTATTCTGGCCCCTTATAGTTTCCCTACTGACGCTCTTTATGCCAGCCCGAGCATATTCAACAAGTGATCCCACTTCTCGCAATCTGTATACTTTGATTGGAGAGTCGGACGGGTTGCATGACAAGGGGGTCGCTTGGTCTCCTGGACCGCCTTATCGGGATGCCTGCCTGCTGATTGATGACGTGCCTGCCACCTCAGGTATGCACGTGCGAGCACTGATGGCCCTTCCATGCTAATAGATATGCAGGATGGCAGAGGAGATGGAGTTGTAATAGAGACAGATATTCTAGTGCTTTTGGTTAGCGAAAAGGGGATGATCATGACGTCACTTGGAGGAGATGCCAGCATTAAACCGAAATGTAATGATCGGACTTAGCTAATAACGTACTACTCTTTGATGTTAGCCAGTGGTCGAGAAGCATAACTGCTGGTTAGTCGACTCGGAGGCCCGCGAGCTCGAATCTCCGCTTCGGAAAGTAATTTCGAACAGAGCTGGTTGATTCAACAACCACTTACCAGTATATGAACATGTGAAATAAATAATGCGCTGTTGGTACTATGAAGTCAGCAAAAAGGGTCATAAGCTACCGTAGGCTAAGGTTACCAATGTTCCAACACTGATTCTCAGTTTCGACACACATCCTTTTAAGCTCGTTAAAAAAATTGCATATTCTCGAAAAATTTCCAATTGAATGCTGAAGGTTGTGAAAATCTTGGATATTATGGATACTTTTGAAATTTGGGATTATTAAGAATTTCTGAAACCTACATAATCGTTTTAATAGAACTTTCTTAACGGTTTGAAACCTTTTGAAACCTGAAAGATTTTAATATCCTTATAAATCCTTATTGAGAAGTTTCTGAATAGGGTAAAGTCGGCTGAGATGGCCAAACGGGAGAGATGACCAACAGCCAAATTTTCATTTAAACGTTGTTAGATGGCGCCACGGTTCCTCTCCTGAGATAAACGGCCGCGGCGTAATACGGCCAGTGTATTTTGGTCTGCGCCAAAGTCATACTGAAACATTCCGATAATAAAAACATGTTCCAGTTCGAATAAAATTTCAGGCTGATTAACCGTTCGTATTGCTTGGGTAAGTACAATGCTTATTTGTGAATTCTAACCTCTAAAAGCAGTCAAAATTGTACAGCGGCCATCTCTCTAAGTCTTTGGGATAGATGGCCATCAAGTTGTAAGTATAGATGGCCACCTATTATTTTTCTTTTTTGCTTTGCAGTTCGACTTAATTTTCAAAACATTTGATAAACCTGCCTACGGAGTATAAAAGAAAGAACTCAAACCGTGGAAATTATACTGAAGAATATTTGAGGATAGCAATTCAAGCTGTCAAAAATGGTTCTTCTGTAAATGGTGCTTTAAAAAATTATGGCATTCCTAGAAAAAACCCTGGAAAGGAGGGTAAAAAATAGTGTGTCTGGGTCTGGGAAAATGGGACCTAACAGCACGTTAGGGGATGTCAATGAAAAGAAATTAGTGCTACATATTAAAAAGGCACAAAAATATGGTTTTCCTATGACGATAACAAATGTTCGGAAGCTCGCCCATAATTTTGCCCAAAGTCTACAGATTAATCATAAGTTAAACAATGAAAAAGAAATTGCCGGTTCCGATTGGTTTAGGTCTTTTTTCAGAAGACATCCAGTCTTGTCTATTCGCAAAGCTGAAGGTGTGTAACTAGGACGAGTCCAAGGCATGAACCGCCTAGATGTGTGAAATTATTTCAAACTGCTTCAAACTACAATGGAAGAAAACCTGGCTCCATCTATAATGTGGATGAGACAAGTCTGCAACTAGATGATCGACTTGGGCGTATTGTAGCCGGAAAGGGTTCAAAAGACGTGGTTACAATTACATCGGGCGACAAAGGAGAGACAATCTCATTCATAGCCTGTTGTAATGCTGAAAGAGTTTTCTTAGCTTCCATTTGTGTATTTAAAGGCAAGAACATAAAGAGCGAACGGACTGATTCAATGCCGACTGGTTCAGATATTGTGATTTCCCAGAAATCCGCTTACGTTACAACAGAAATATTTTTGAATTGGTTTAAAAACCATTTTCTACCACGTAAAGGTGAAAGAAAGGTCTTGTTACTTCTTGGCGGACATTCGTCTCACTGTTCGTCTGTTGAACCTTTAGAAGTAACTGAAGCAAATAATATTAGTTTGCTTTGTCTACCCCCTCACACGACACATTATTTGCAACCGCTGGACAAAGCTTTTTTAAGTCATTAAAGACATTCTACTATCAATCCTGCAGAGAATGGATGCAAAGTCACCCTGGGAGAAAACTGGGACGACTGCAATTTGGTGAACTTTTAACTAAAAGTTGGGGAAAATCAGCGACCGCTGGAAATGTCATGTCCGGTTTAAAAGCTACTGGAAATTTCCCTGAAATCCATATTGCATACCCGATCATGCCTACGCAGTTTCTGACCACATTGTCGGCAATGAAACCCCAAAAAACCAAAACCAAAATACTAACATTCAACAGACCAATTTCCAATTAGATAAAGTTGAACCAACATATGAAGTACATGACCAACAAACAGAAAAATTACAAATGCTGTAATGGACGCAGTACCATCTGGTAGCCATACAGAGCCTGGGAGCGCATCTCCAGTAGAAGGTACATCTGTGTCAGATCTGACACCAGGAAAACTTTTGGATCAGATTAACCCCACACCTAAACTAGTTGCATCTGTAAGAAAACGAGCTGAGGGTATTGCTACTCTATTAACTTCACCTGATCAGATTGCTATGGTCAAAAATAGATTCGCGAAGAAAGAAAAAAAGCTTTCCACAAAAAGCAAAAGGACAGAAACTGTTCAAAAAAGAAGACGCTCATATTCGTCAAGCTCTGATGATAATGAGGATGTTTCATATGAAGAAGATAGTGATAATACCCTTTCAGAAATAGATGAAACCGAATGCAAGGAGTGTGGAGAAAAATACCATAACGCTCCTAAGCAAGAAGATTGGTTGTAATGCATCATGTGCCATGAGTGGTTTCATAAAAACTGCTCTTGTTTTGCAAACACTTGCCAAATTTTCGGCAAAAATGCGTTCAAAAAGAAGGCAAAGAAGGCAAATAAGTAGCTTTTAATCAACAGTATTTGTGTATCTTCTATTCTGACGTTCAATATTTTTCATTTCATTAATATTGTGTGGCCATCTCACCCCGATATGTGGGGATAGATGGCCAAATTCAAATTTATATTTAAACAATAAATGTGTGTTTTTGTGAAGACAATTTCTTGTTGTTATTTACTGATCTATTATAACGGTTGTTGAACAGTTGTAAATAAATATTAGTATGAGTTTAACCCTTATCGAAAATTTACAGCAGCCCACTTATGAAAATAGGGGCCATCTCACCCGATTTTACCCTACAGCAAAAATGACTATGAGAAAAGATTGACTATATGAATATTGCAAAATGCAGATCCAAGGTGGTTACTTCAATTTTCTTGAATTTCATTTTCTAAAACTCAGAAAGAAGGTAGTACCCGAATTTAAGTAAATCTGCGAAACTTTTACCTTTTTAAATGATTTATACAGATTTCCATCACAATTACGGCTTTACCCCCCAAATAATCAATTTTGCATTCATTCAAGTCAACAAGCGCGTTGAAATGGATCCATTAAAATTCCTTGATTTAATTCTGCCATCAAGTCTAGATTGCCGTGGAATTCTTTTGCATAATAAATTACGCAAGGGATTGCTCACCCCTTTGCATGGGGTGCATGCGAAATTATTGGCAAAGCAATCAGTTGTGGAGTGACCAGATAGATTTGTCCAGACAAAACATGTTTATTGAGGATACGTTTTCAATAGGGACTATCAATTAGAGAATCCAACAATATGTCACCTGTCGAGCACTAAACATTGAATACAAACCTACCATTAATTCCGGGTTGTTTCCAAAAAGGTGAACCAAAATACTAACATTCAACAGACCAATTCCCAATCAGATAACGTTGAACCAACATATGAAGTACATGACCAACAAACACAGAAAAATTACAAATGCTGTAATGGAGGCAGTACCATCTTGTATATTTAAAGCCAATCGCGGATCTAGCTTTATTTGGGAGTGCAGCAGATGATAGAAGACGAACGGAATCAATTCGCAGCGTAAAAACTCTTGATGAACTCACACAAGAATTACGTAAAATAGGATTTGACATTAGTCGCAGTGGGACATATCTTTCGTTTAATTCCCAGAAAACCTAGTTCTGCAGAGGGATGAAGACATGAATCGACAGTCCCTGTTAAGCTCATTCGGGCTCAAACTGATCACCACAAGATCCACTTAGATAGCAAGTTCGCTGAAACATCAATCCATTATTTAGAGAACATAGCATCCATACTTGGACCAGATCAAGTATGTTTCATATCTCAAGATGATAAAGCTCGAGTCCTTATTGGCGTAACTGCGGCAAATAAGCAAGTACCTCTTCTAATGTACATGGAATATAGAATCAAATTGCCTGATCACGATTGGGTAATCGCTGAGCGTCATACACTAATACCATCTGTTTCTGCTGGTATCAAAACCACTTCCAATATGCTAGGACAACCGCAATCCGTTGGATATTCTGGACCAACATACATCGCTATTCGAAGTGGAAAGCATAGTTCATCTACTGCTAATACTCATGCTCAGGATTTCGAGACGCTTCTCAAACTTGAAGAGTTTCGACCATTAGCTAAAACTGACCATGGACTAGTAAAGCCAGTGGTAATCATGACGGTTGATGGAGGGCCAGGTGAAAAGTCATTGGGTTTGCTATACAACACTTTAAGCGACATGATCTCGATGCATTGTTTTTAGCTACCAATGCTCCTGGAAGAAGTGCGTATACCAGATTAGAGCGCATAATGGCTCCTCTTAGTTGGGAACTGGCTGGTTTAATATTGCCTCATGACCACTTTGGGTCTCATTTGGATGAACATGGCGTTACAATTGATGAACATTTAGAAAGATCTAATTTCGAATTTGCAGGAAATGTATTAGCTGAAGTATGGAGTTCAATGGAAACTGATGGCTATAATGTTAATGCAAAATATATTGGGGCAGGTGAACAAGATCTTCCTGATTTTCCAGTCATTAAATGGTATTCAGAACATGTGCGTGAGAGCCAATACTTGCTTCAAATTGTAAAATGTAGAAATACAGTATGCTGTGGTCCAAGAAGTGGCCTATTTAGATTACTAGACAATAGGTTTCTTCCACCACCTGTAAAAGTAAAGCAAGCAGTTGATGACTTGGTTTTGGATGAAGGGGGGCAATTTCTTAATCTTCCTGTCAGTTTAGCTCTACGCTTAGGTGCTTCACTCAAAGATTTCCTGCAAATGCCCTACGATTATTTTTGTCCGACGGTAAAATTGAGGCTATCAAGTCGAACATGCAAAACGTGTGGTCTTTGTCATGCTTCCGTCAAGTCACTAAATCGTCACATCGAAAATATCCATAAAAAATGTAAACACGCACACTGATAGGAAAGTTAGATCTGTAAGAGTCGCTGGTCGTCGTGCTAATGAACTGATGTGCATTACTCAAAATTAAGAGCACCATGATGTTGAATGGCTCGATGAGAACGACGTAGACATTCCAAAATCCGATGAAAGCGAGCAAACTCACAACACTGAGCAGCAATCCAATGTCATCGAAAACTTAGAATCACGGATTCGGGTTTCATGGACTGAATACTGTTATTTTGAATTTAATATATGTACCAAAAATTTAAAATAAGTTTGTTATGTTAGTAAGATATAATATTTTTGTCCTTTACTCTATGTTGAGTACCGTATCAGTAAAGTATAATCTCTGTCCTAAATCTATTTTCTTATTTTTCAAACTATAATTACAACGTTACAATTATAATATAAAAAAAACAATACATTAATTGACAAATGTTTACGTAAGCATGGGGGGAGGGGGTAAGAGCTTTGTTTACTTTTGCTGACAAGGGGGATGGGGAGGTAAATAATTGTAATAAATCTGCTTACGTAATACTTGAATCGCCCCATATGGAGTTCACATTACCGATTGTATGCATTCTTTATTGAACTGAAGACAGTCAAATCCAGTGGCTGCATTTTGTGAGATACATGAGGTTGTAAGGAAATAACACTGGATCTTCTTTTGTTGGTCTAACAAAAGAAATGAAGTGGTGCAGATTATGAACAAATATACTCATTGATCCAACCAGAATCAGAAACTGTGGCAATCATATCTCTATTACAGCACTTCAGTAATAGCTCGCTCATTCTTTTTCTTTTGAAGATGAACATAGGGGGTACATATGTACCATTGGCGCTAGCAGCATAAACAATGGTTGTTGTAACACCACGCTCTCCACTTGTCGCTTTTGCTACTTGTCTTAAACCTTTTGGAGCTAAAATTTTAGAATATTTTTGAACAGTGCTAATACCTGTTTCGTCAATATTAAAAAGTTGATGAACAGAAAAATTGTGTCTTGGTTGCAGGGCTTCTAGTTTCACTTCAGTGGCATTAAAAGCGGTTATTATATTATATGAAGTAGCTTCTGCTAATTGAAATTCTTTGTTGAATCCGTGATTTAATTTGTTAGCTTCAGCAAATCTATAAGCAATACTCCGTAGTGATTTTGGGGTTATGCCATTAAAAGTCTTCCAGCAACCGATTATGTATCTTTCTAACTGGTCTTCTTGATCTTGATTAAATACGGAGTGCCGACCTTTTTTTGGCAACTTAAATGTTTCTGCTTTTACTTGTTTAAATAATGTAGTTTTAGGTACCGAATATTTAGTAGCAGCTTCACCCAAAGTGCTCCTTTTGCTTCAGCTACACGACGAAGATCGTCAATGTCGTACTTGGGCGTGGTTTTTCTTACGTAACTTCTAGACATCTAAAACAATTATCTAAAATTAGAACAGTATTACATGATCAACCAGCTAACATGCGCGCAACCTCTCACTTACGCCTTTCTGGGCTTACTAAGCGCCGCTTGACTCGTTTATTCAACATGTGCTTGACGCAGTAGTGCGGGGGGAAGCACCTGATACGTAGCTGTTCCCATTTACCCGCTGTTCCCAATTACCCCACTTTCCCCTGCGGTAGTCGGTAGATATATAGTTCTAAGCATGTGTTATTGGAGGCGCCACGATATACAGGCATCAAGTCACATCCAAAATCCGTTAAGTGCAACGTATGGAGCCTACTCGTATATACCAGGAGAACCGACAAACTGACTTCGAAACTTGACGCATGTTACTGCGCAAGCTCAGCGTGTCTCAGGTTATAGTACGAGATCCGACCACTTGAATCTGCAGGTATCTACTATTTTTTATAAAACTTATACATCATTCATGAAAATTAAGTTTTTATGAGTGTTCATATGACGCATCTGTCAAAGCACAGCGTTGCAGAATTTCCCCGGGAGAAAAATCCACACGAATTGCTAACTTTTTTGAAAAAAAGAATAGAAATGGCTCAAACTTCATTTTCTGGTATTTCCGAGGACCCTGATAATCTCAGAAAAATTTTCAGAGGTAAAAAAACCTGGGGGTGGGGGCTGTGAGAGGCTGGAGAGGGTTTGTCTCTACTTTTTGATCTTAGTACATTTACAAGCTCCCAACCATGGAAATTTTGCGCATCTGGAAGACGCATCATAGATTTCACCATGGTGGCATGATTACTCTTTCCCCTTTTTTAATCAATTAATAAATTAACAAAACATGTTAAATGAAATCTATAGGACAGTCAATGCAAAACAGCTGTCTAGTGGCGTGCAAATTTAGGCACTAGCTCAATAAAGCGGAGATTAGGGGTGGTTAAGAGACGCCACTGACTTGAGACAAATAAGCTACAAACCTCCGAGATGTTAGTCGAAAAATGTTTTGCTTGACCAGCACACAAAAGGAAAGAATCTAACAGCAATGACGAAACCTACTTAATTGTATACAGAGAGCCAAATAAAACAAGATGATTAAAAAATATCACAATATATTATCTAATCAAACAGTGCAGTGCAAGTTAAAAGAAAAAGGATTTTATTATTGTTAAACTGCCGCACAATAAAATTATTAGACCGTGATAATCAACTCTGCAAAACGTTTACCATGGTACACGTACGAGGACTTCACAAATATTTTAACGCCTAAACCTAATTTTTTCTGGAAGGTGGTCTCCTTCCAGTTACGGCTCTAGACGCAGCCGAGGTGTCCCCAGCTCACAAACGCTCGGGTCAAAAACCAGTGGCCAATATTGGGCAGTGACATGAGGAACGTTACAAGGTACGGGCTGCTTTCTTCGTTCTCAAAAACCTAGAGAGAGAAAGACTGCTTGAAAATTTACTCTCTACTCTCTGTCTGAGACAATACTACGCGTTTAAGACATTCGAACTTGAAAAAAAACCATGTACATTCTCTTTTACAAGAAAAGTGAAGCCAAGGCAAAAAAGATAAAAGTGTACTAAAGTGATACACCCTCAGAAAGTTATCCCTTGTTCTACAAAAAAGTTATAGTAGCTCAAAAATCAAAATCATGATCAATCTATGTAGTATGCTCAAAAGAAGGTGACATGTAGGCACTGCTCCATATTTGAATTTGTAATCAAGGACACTCTAAGAATTTCAGTCAGCGATAATCTATACATTGATATCTATAAAATACCGAATTAAAATAACATTTTACCTGTTCACATCAGGATTTTTTTATCAAGGGGGAGGGGTGACTTCCAGCAATATCAGCTGCAAAACAGCTGCAAGGTAGTTACAAAGCAAAGCTGGAGGAGTGTGAATGGGGGTTCTTCGCAATGCCTTCCCACTAAAAGGAAGCAGATATTGAACAAACTTCTTCACAACATGCATTATTGTACGTGGTCCGATGCTAGAGAAAAATGAACTTACCGCTGAAGGTTAAAATCCTATAAGAAAATGGACGGAGTAGCACCCTAACCAAAACAACTTAACGAAAGGTACAAAATAAAAGGCTGACACTCCTTAAATTGGTGTTTGGGAGTCTAATATCCCAGAATCTGAAAGTTAACGAAACGCCGCCCACACCACAATCTCCGCAGGAAAGTGAATGACGCAGAATACCTAACTATTGAAGAAGGTGTGTTCGATAAGAAACCAAATATTCTTATATAGGTTAGTACGTATAGAAACCACAGAGTGGCGCTGATTACCAATGGGTGGAACCAACTCTGCGAGGGACCAACGATATTTTATGAGGAAATTTGTGAGATAGTCGTTAATAATATACTATAACATTAGTGTCAAAAAGATTTCAACACAATACTGTGTCGCTGAGAAAGTAAGATATAATACGTGTGAAATTATACAATCGGTAAACTATGAAATTTGTCAAAAGAAGGTAATTGAAAACGGTTTGGACTAGGAATCGGCACTCTACCATTAATAAAGAGAAATTCAAATTACTAGTAAATGAAATTTTAAAAAAAAAGGTTACGTGATTTTGGCACGTTACACATTCTCCTCAAAACTTTAGATTCTCAGCAGGCGAATCGTGTACTTACCGGCCGATGCTGCTGCTCCCGGCGATATGCCGCCGGCGTTGATGGGCGCTCTGTTCTTCTGATATAACACGTATTTCTGCCGTGCTACAGCTAGTGTTTCCTATGCTCTGACCGCGCTGCCACGTCTAACCGACGGAGGAGGCGACGCTCCCAGATGCACTACCGGTGCTTGACGCCCGTTTTTCAATACCAAAAGTTGTCCTAAAATACTTACTGTTCGCGTATCTCCAGACATCTCCGCCAGGCACGGGAACTCATTGAAGGGCCCAGTGCTAAGGATGGACGTTTCTGCCTATCTCTGGATGGAGCCAACCTAAGATTGCTGGTGGGACTGTTGTCTGGCCATAATACGTTAAGGCGCCACCTCCACGTGATAGTGGTGGCTGAGGACCCCTTGTGTGAGCACTGCGGGGTAGAGGAAGAGACCTCGGCGCGCGTTTTGTGTTGCTGTGAAGCTCTGAGCTACTATAGGCAGACTATACTGGGGTTCATTACTTTAGACCCTCAGGACGTCAAGGAGCTTGGACTCAAGGCGATACTCAACTTCGCTAAAAGGGCGAGGCTTGTGATCTAAGGAATGTAGAGGTGCAGAAGGGCACGCTTGAGCGGCTTATGTACTGGCTCCTTATGGTAGCCGGAATGTCTCTAATTTCACGATTCATTCATTTTCACTACATACTACATACCTTCTAAAAATCATTGTACGTCGATGTTTCCAAAACTGTTATAAGAAGAGCCTATAAAATACCATCGCCGGATTCGATGGCCCAGTGAAGACCCGCTAGACTGGTAGTTCCTGTTGGGAGCTCAGATATTCCGTAGAAAGGGCATTTCCGCAACTATATTTTTGCGAATATCTGACATTTGTGGCAACTTTTTGTCATTGAAACCTGTACCTAATCGAGGCTAATCACAATACAGGGTGTGAATTAAGAGACTTACATATCAAGAAGAAATCAATGACCAGAAGTAAGAAAAAAACAAAAAATAAAACCCTGAACGATAATCAAAGCGAAAGTGAAGATGAAGTTATTGAAACAACGTGTAACAGCCATAATGAAATCAACTTGATAGACCAAATTAAAACTCAAAATAAGGAACTAAAAAGAACAATTGAACAAAACAATGTTTTACTGTTGGAAAAATAAAAATACATATTACAATTAGAAAAAGAAAACAAAAGACTACAAGAAGATTACGAACAAAGGACTAATATAATGCATTATATCGAAAATGTGGAAGATAGAATTAAAGCTGTTGAATCGAATGGCATAAACCACCGATCATATAGCCAAGAAACAGCCAGAACTAAGACATGCAACAAACCCCTAAAAACACTGCGTGAATCCTACTAAAGAACAAACAATACTTGGAACAAAAAAAGATTGAAATAAAATTGACCTATCGACATTGAAAGTACAAGTAGACAACATTATACACACTAAAAAAGGAGGAATTGAATTGAAGCTAGAAGAAAAATACCTCACTACACTGAAAAATAAAGTCGAAAAAAGATATCAAGCAAATACAATGTTATAGAACAAGAAAAGATACTACCAAGTATCAAAATTGTCGGCTACAGAAGTGAAGAACCACCTACTGAAGCAAGCCTCAAGGAAAGTATTATTAGGCAAAATCACTTCATTCAAGAAAATTATATCAAAATTACTTATATAAGAAAGAATCGCTTAAAAACATATTATACATTATTTGCAGAAGTGAATGGAAAAACATATAGATCCGTCACAAATGAAAATAATGGTAAAATATTATTAGATTGGCAGAATTTGAATGTATATGATCATAACCAAATCACACAATGTAACAACTGTTTTAGATTTCACCATACTTCTTATAAATGTAGAAATAATACGGTGTGCATCAGATGTGGAGGGAATCATGAAAGTCGCCAATGCAACATTGGAAATAAATGTGCAAATTGCATATACAGGGTGTTTCAGTTTATTGTTGAATAACTTTAAAATTCAATAGAACTTTTAAAATTAATGCATAAAGTCTATATAAACATGGGTCGAAAAATGCGTGGCTTCCGAAATACAGGGTGTTTAAATTTACTTTTTAAAATAGTTTTTTTTAAATATTTCGAACAATATTTGATGTATAACAGTGAAAATTGGTATACAAGGGTTTTTTGGTAATACAAAATGAACCATGGCCATAGTTTTACTGTAGCCGCTAGAGGGCGCTCTCTACTGTACCTGTAGTGTATTTAAATGACCGAAAATTTTTTCTTAGAGCAATTTTTTATTCTCTGAACAAAAAAACTGATTCTTCGCACTTTTCAACATAAAAAAGCTCTCTTGTGAATTTTCGTTATAGTTAGCCGTTTTTGAGATATTTCGATGTTTAAGGATTGCTGCATTTTTAATTATACAGGGGTGACTTTGAAGTTGAGTCATTAATTTTCAGATAATGATTGTAGAAGGAAGATAAACCAAAATATGTGTGTAAAAATAAAAAAAAATAAAAAAAAATGTTTACCTTGTTTTATAAAGTATCCTCCCGACAAGTATTTCAGTGCGGACCTGTATTTGATCGTGAGGTCCCCTGTGAGGTCTTAAGTCACCTGATTCACGAGCCCGTTGTACTACATTAACAAAGGCACGAGGGGTTGGTTGCACTCGATTGGGAAACCGATCCGCATAAACATGTGCCATTTTTTATTTCGTTTGAGCCACGCAACAGACACCACTATTCACACGCGTTACCGACTGACACTGACTGTATGTATACAACTGAATAAAATAATTGTAAAAACATCGTTCCAAATTCTTTCGCTTTTTTGTTTCCGATGCGATGAACCGATAAGGCGGATTATATCCGTTGTTGCCAAACACGAGCACATGATATTATTATTGAGACAGGGCGGTACTCAAACTTCCAAAGGGCTATAACTTTGTTACTTTAATTTTACCAGAAAAATGGTAAAGGAAAAAAACATTTCTTTTGATCAGATCTACTCACTGTTAAAATAAATGACTCAACTTCGAAAACACAAAAAATTGCACTAAGAAAAAAATTTCGGTCATTTTAATACACTACAGGTACAGTAGAGAGCGCCCTCTAGCGGCTACAGTAAAACTATGCCCATGGTTCGTTTTGTCGTACCGAAAAACCCTTGTATTCCAATTTTCGCTGTTATACATCAAATATTGTTCGAAATATTAAAAAAAAGCTATTTTAGAAAGTGAATTTAAACACCCTGTATTTCGAAAGCCACGCATTTTTCGACCCATGTTTATATAGACTTTATACATTAGTTTTAAAAGTTCTATCGAATCTTAAAGTTAGGCAACAATTTTTTTATAAATTATCAATTTCACGATAGAAATAACCTTATTCCGTTAGATCACTTATATCACACTAGAAACAAAATCAACAACATTAAGCGAACACGTTTCACCTCAAAAAGTATAGGTCAAAGATGTCATATTTACCTTTCCAGTAAGTAGATTATATAACATATTAACCAAATTATATAAGAAATATTTCAAATAAAACAAAATTCAAAATTGAAACCAAAAAATTCATAATTGAAAAAATCGACATCAAATTTCAAACATGATACTTATGAAAGAAATTTAAAATTAATGTAATAGTAAAAACTCTCCAACGTTCACGTACTCGTATATGTGTGTATGTGTGCATCTATTTATGTGTTCTTTATTTGTATGAATATATACGTGTGTATATGTATATTTATGTAAAAATGTAAGTTAATACCCACACACAAGAATTTATTCTTCTGTGGGTAAATTCAGTTTATTTACGTTAGTTTTAGTTATATTTGTATGTTACGTGAATAAACTTATTATTATTATTATTATTATTGTTATTAGATATTCATTCATACTGTTCGCGTGATGGACACTCATAGAATTCCGCTCATACCTCTTTTTTGGACGGTCTCTAAATTTCTGGGGCAACAGTGGCGTCACTGACCTTCCAAGATAAATCAACTTGCCACAATTACAGCGATAAACCTTATAGCTTTTTAATCATAAGGTTTGCGGAGTTTCTCGGCGGCATTCCAACTATTTTAAACGAACCGACGCGACGTCGGGAACTTGTAGTTAGCTTTAACACCTCGTTATACGTTTTCCTACAATGCAGAGCCTTCGAAGTACTCCAGAGTTTTGTTTTAGGTATCATACTTGGTGGACGTCAGTCATAGTCCAATGAAACTGTTCAACCATTTTAATGTGTTTCATTTATAATTGGGATTATTAATATAAGAAGACCTCTGCAGCCAGGTTCACAGTTATCTATGGCAGGGTAATTTTCGCTATGGCCCACTTCATATAATTTATAAGCAGGTAAACCACTGTTACTCATTTCCGTCTTCATGTCTGTATGTCCACTGACCTTTGGCCCGCTCTTAGCTTGAAAAGTTTGTAGTTTTTGAAAATAGTCCAATGGCGGCGAAACGACACGCGAAAAACGAAACAAAAAATGCTCAAACTCGGTTATTTGACTCCTCAGAAATCATTTTTGGATTGGTGAGAGGTAGAAAATTGGGCTCGGGCATTGTAAAAAATATTGCATCTTTGGTATTAGTGAAATAAGTTCCATTGAAAAGAAGCTTCTGATAAGCGAGCAGACATATCCCAGATATAATAGCCCGTACATGTTTATTTAATTGAATCCTGGCTCTAAATCAGGTGTCATAACCAGACAATAGTAAAAAAGGCAGGCGACGAATTATCTATATATGTTAGCAATCCAATTTAATGGACTAACGTGATATTGGGGGTAATATTCACGGTCAGTTGTTTGAAACTGCAATGAAAATAAAAATTGTAACCAATGGCTGTAGACTGAGGAACTTTTTTCTACTTAAACTTTGAGTAGTAAGTTAATGGTTTTTCCAGGAGTCAAACGACGTATCAAGAGCTATTATAATCATGGGAAGTGGGGGGGGGGTTGTGCACCAAGGCAGATTGAGAAAACAAAATAGCAGTAGCGTGAGTAGGTTTGAGTTTGCCTCTAACACTCGATCCTCAAGGTTGACAGCTGGTAGGCTAATCGGTTAGATCGACTCCACCGAATGGATGAGATGTGGGTGCTTACTGAAACAGAAGCAGCTCTACACGCCAGCTGAAAACGAATAAGGATACAATTTACACAAATGCTCATTGATGGATTTATGAGGATTGAGGATTTTTGTTGAATAAAAGGCCCAAACAATATACAAGACTTACGTCTTTTGAAGCTATTATGTATGGATGAAATTGCACTACACGGAAAATTGTACTAGAAGTTGTTTCGAAGGCGTGAGAAGTATAGGAGAGGGTATAAATATGGGCTACCATTTTATTTAATTGGCATATTTGACACATATTTGGTCTATATGGCTCAACTTTTTTTTTCTCGGATAAGCTGAACCTAATCTAACTTGATGCTGTCAGTTTTTATTTTTTTTTACATAAACCTTATTCGATTTTTTATATGTTTAAATAAAATTGGCATCATAAAAGATATTGAGACAGTGATACAAATATGGGCTACCAGAAAAAATACCTACACATGGTAACTAAGAGCTTTATTCAAGAGCAAAATTTTGAAAAAACAGAAGCAGTTGGCAAGAACACATTAGATATTATCCAGTGCGACAAAAGTCACAAACATAATCGTCTTTATCAGCACCTGCACAATCAACATGACACCACATATTGCACATTAAACATTGAACCCATAGTTCTCCTTTGCGGTCTTCGGAAAATTTACTTTCACAAATCATCTGGTTCCTTTTGTCCAGGCAGATCATCCAAATCTAAGTCATCATCTGCTAACATCAGCTCTGTTTCATCGTCATCACTTTCAGATTCTCCTAAAGATTGCTGCTTTTTATTCTCCTTCGAAGATATGGACGATCTCTTTTTGGTTGATTGAGAAAACACCTTTTTTTTAATAGATTTAATCTTTTGTTTATTTTTATTGGCAGTGCTCAACAATAATTCATTTTTGTAAGGGGACGAAGTAATTACTGCTGCTTGTGATGCTTTCCTACCCCTATTACTTGTTTTTTTTTAAGATCGGAACTGGTGAAATATCGAAGGGAGTCACCATTTTTTTTTTGATCCCAGATGGTCCAGGCTGAACGCTGTCGTGATTGAGTAGCTCTACATCAGATTGAAATTTACCACTTGGCCCGGGTTGAACGTTGTCTAGACTAGGAGGCTCTAGATCTGATTGAGTAGTGCCCAGTGTGCTCTGATCGAAGTCATTTTCAGCGGTACAGTGTTCTGTTCCTTTTTCTATTTCGGCTGCAAGAAAGTCCACTTCGGAAAAAATATTCCTGTTAATCGGAAAAATTCCAGTAACGCGGAATCCTTTTACGGCGATTTCTCCAGTCTGACTTTTGAGATAAGCCCTTCCCAAAAGTTCGCCCATATCATATTGGGTTAAGGGACGATGATTATGACGAATCCATTGTCTAATCTCTTCGCTGTAGTAAGATTTTAATGTACCCATGAAAGTTTTGTCAAGAGGTTGCAATTTATGTGTTGAATGAGGGGGTAATGAGATTATGCAAACATGATTTTCTCTCGCCATAATAACAACCTCTAAATTACGGGTATGACTATAATGTCCATCTAAAATTAGAAGAACAGGTGAAGATGCAGTTGGTTTTACCGTGTTGATGAAATGTTCGAACCACTGGGCGAATAATGAGGCCTGAACCCATCCACTTGGGTGAACTGCTGATATTGATCCTGGAGGAGTGCCTTTCATTAATTGCACATTCATATTTTTTCTAAGAAATATGAGCATCGGTGGAACGAAGTCTCCCCCTGCATTCATGCAGGTAATCAAAGTGATTAAAGACCCCCTTTCTAATGATGTTAAAGATGCAATTTGTTTTTTGCCCTTACGACCAACCACTTCAGCCACTTTATTTTGCACAACAGTTAGACCAGTCTCATCTACATTAAAGACGCGATTAGCTGGGAAATTGTGGTCTTCATATGCTTTCTCCAAAAGTGTAAAGAAGTTGTCCACACTCTCTTTGTTGAACCCTTTGGCACGTGCAAATGATGTCCCAGTAGGTTTTCTAACCGACAAAATGTTGTGTCTTTGCAAAAATAGATCTAACCAGCCCCTTCCTGCTGTTTGTGTATTCCCAAAAGGATGCCTTATGCCGTTTTCTTCTGCTAAGTAAAATGCCATACGTTTAACGTCTTTGCGGGTTAAACCATAGAACTTGGCTTCCATTTCAAGAATATAGCGAACTAATGATTCTTCCAATTCTGGAGTCAAAACTGTACCTCGCCCTAATTTGATCTGAACAGCCTCCTCCACGCTAAGATGGTCCATTTTGGCCAATCGCTGCACTTTAGTTCTTGGAACGCCATAAGTTTTAGCTGCCTTTAGAGTACCCATAGTTTTTTCTCTTACCGCTTGAACAGCCCTTTTCATATGGTCTACATCCCATGTCTTCCGTTTCTTGGCGCTCAACTTGGGACTAACAATAGCTTTTCTGCGTGGCATTCTAAAACAAGGTTCATGATTTCTACTACTGTTACAAATATGGGCTAGCCCATATTACAAACGTAATACCAGCCCATATTGCACATAACCTTCAAAAAGTTTGAAACTCCACAAATATTTTATATCTTATATCTGGGTAAAATTAAAAACAAAATCTAAAAATACGAACCTTATTTTCAATTGTAAGCTATAAAAATCCAGTTAAATTCTAAAGCCTACTTGGTTACAGCGACAAATAACCACCACTGCAAAACTTATAAACACTGATAAAGACCAAATCACACGAAACTGAATTGCATATGTGAAAAGAAGAATTCTGTGATCAGCAGGCGGTTAGGTGCTCTAAAGAGCATCTAATTGATACATTACTCGATAGATGACTCTAGGTGCATCAGAAATATCAACGTAGCCCATATTCCCCGCCTAGCCCATATTTATACCCTCTCCTCTATCTAGTTAATTTACATGGCGCCATTTTTTTTGCCTACGGAAGATGAGTTCGAGGTAAGGCACAAGCAGATTACTGATGGATGTAGATAAGTTAGGTTGACACGTGCCAAAATCACGTCACCTTTTCTTTCTATTTATCACTTATCAGTAATTTGAATTTCTCTTCAATGATAATAGAGTACCCATTCATAGGCCAAACCCCTTTTCCATGATTTTCTTTTTTCAAATTTAATACCTAGTTTATTGATTGTGTAATTTCACTCGTATCATATCTTTCTTTCTCAGCGATTCAGTATAGTGTTGACGATCTGCAAAAAACTCTGTAGTCTTTCTCTGTTAGCTGGATTCCTATAAAACATATCTTCTTCAAGGCCACTCAAAATTTCTTCCTCTAGAACGTCACGTATTCTGCGTGATTTGCTTTTCAGTTTCCGTTGAGGTCGTGGTGCAGGGGTCGTTTTGTCGTTTTCCGGACTCTGGGATATTAGGCCCCAAGCGCCCATTCATAGACTATCACCCTTTTCTTTTTGTTGTGTAATTTAAGTTTAGTTATTTTGGGTGCTACGTCTTCCATTTTTTATTGGAGTTTGACCCTCAGCGGCAAGTTCTTTTTTTATATACCTTCGGACCGCGTGTCCTGATGATGTTCATTCAATATCTGCTTTCTTTTTGTCAATAGAAACAGAAGGAAATCATCATCTTTTCTCCTCCAGTCAGTTGCAGCGTTGCAGTTTTGCGAATTGGAAGCCATTCCCTTGAAAAAACCCTGATGTGAACAGGTAAAATATCAATAATTAACAATTTCATAGATCTTTATACATTTATTATTGCTTACTGAAATTCTTAGCGACTTCTTGAATTTATTAGACAGTCTACGTATTCAAATATGGGGGCAGTGCCTACATGGCACCTACTATTACACTATTACATTGATCCTGATTTTGATTTTGGAGCTGCCATAACTATTTAGAACAAGGGTATATTGGTTAGTACATTTTTATCTTCTTTTTTTTGCCTTTGATTTACTTTTCTTGTACAAACAAATGTACACCTGTTCGCTTCAAGTGCGACAGTCTTCAATGTGTAATTTTATCTCAGACATGTTACCACCATAATTTTTGGGACTGAGGCAAGCAGCCCCTGCCCAGTGACGTGCCCAATACTGGCCACTTTTTTACCTTTACTCTGTGTGTACTGTTACTTAAATTTCGTCATCCCTGTTAGATTATCCTTTTGTGTGCGGAGTTGTGGCTTAATCCGTCTTAAGTCACTGGCGCTCTTAACCCCCCCTACTCTAGACAACTGTTTTGCTTGGACCAACCGTTAGATACTATTTATCATGGTGTTTTATTAAATAGCCAAAAAGAAGACGTGGCATGGTTACGATGGTTCACAAAGGATGCTTTTTTGATAATAATAATGTTTATTGAAGAGAAAATACCATTCAGGGGCAAAAGAAAAAAGCATATCCCGAAATAACTAGAGACACACCACAAAAAGCAAATGCTCGTGCGTGGGGGAATAAACCTACTGAGGTCGAACACTTTCAACTTATCATTGACCTGCTGGCACATTTTTACCTACATGACGTTAAAAATTTGGACAAATTGCGGTTTGCAAGTCTGCTCCATATTTATAGTAAAAGCTATAAAAATATACAAGGCGTTAACAATGTCTTGTTAATTTTAAAATCCTACATCTAAAAAACAGAAATATAAAAGTATTACCTAATCAACAGTTTACCGATGTGTTAAAACATCTATACTCTTTTTTTAAAAGATAGTAAAGACAAAGAAAACATGTACTGAACTTTATCAATAAAAAAACATGATAGTTGAGTCAAACATTTATCTATAATAAAATCGGTAACAGATTTTTTTTAAATATCTACAATCTACATGATACACTAAATATAAATGTAATATTTCACCTATTTGCTATGATTCTGTGAACTTGTTCTTTTCACTTTTCAAGTAAGGATTTTTTATTTCTTTTTTAAATTTTGATAACGAAACTATTTTTTTATTTCTTCAGGCAGCAAGTAATATAACCGACTGGCGAGATATTCATAGCACCTCTGTCCTATTTTTTTAATAGATAAAGGGATCCTGCTTATTTTGTTGATGTTGCTGCTAGTCGAATAGATACGAGTATATTGTATATTTTAGTATCAGTAGACAGGCGGCAATCAATGCCATAAGTGTTGGCAAGATAACATAGGCACGTTCTGGGAGCTAATTATCTGAGTGAAAGGTAGAATCGCTGAGAGAAAGTACCTTTCAGAGAACTGTATCAACGAACACTGATAGAAGAGTCGCTTGTCTGGTCTTTTTCTAAAGAACAAATGTGGAAGTAGCTTAGCACTTTCATCTCTGGAGATGAAATTAACTTCGCTTAATGATATGAAGAATCTGAAAATATATTACTTTGCCAAGCAGCTGTCAGAACCTGAGATCATTCTGCTGCGCTCAAGAATTGGGGTCATTGTAGTATGGGAAGGCTGCATCATTATGGAATTTAAAAGATTGAGGAGCCTAATTACTAGCCAACAAACTGTTGAATTTATGAAGCGGTGAGTACCAACAAGACAAATTCAAAAATAAATTAGAATGTAGAATGAAGAGTTGAATTTAATAATTGTATCGGTAAGTGCAAAAACTTCCTAAGACCGGTAACTTGAATTTTCCATTAGACAACAAAACCTGTCACTGACAAATAAACCACATTTGAAGTACTCTTTTTAGGCTTATCCCTAAAAATTCAACTCTAGAATTATCTTCGCAGCTCATTCACAATAGTAATGGAAAAACGCGGAACAACTGATGGACTACGTTGTTTTAGCAGGAAATATCGTTGATGGTACACCAACTTAAGCAAAGGAATCATACTAGTGAAATATTTTATTGCCTGTTGCTGAAATTTACACTTAAATATTGATTTATTTACATGCCACTTTTTTTTATTTTGCATGCTTTAATATTTTCAAGGTAGTTAGGGAAGACCCTGGCAAAGCAAACACCTGAGAAAGCCGGATTTCCCGTTTCACATCTAAACCATTAGGTAATTTATCGTAAAAAAATAAATGAATTTGTTCATTCAACTTTATTCAATGATCGGTACACCTTGTAGAAAAACCAAGGTGCTTGTATAACTACCAGGCATCAAATCGTATTTTTCCAACAACAACAAAAAAATTGACAATGCAAGATAGGTGTAGTGCATGTAATTCCTTTTATACTCTCTTTACGAACAGAAATTAAAAGTATTTAGCGTACACTCAAAGGTCCTTCTCGTTCACGCAAATAAGAAGGATTGAGTTAATGGTTTTGGTAGTTAGCGAATTCAAAAATTGATATTTACGAATACAAAATAATACAGGTAAACGTGTAAAAGCCACTTAAGTCGCGGATTTACATTTTTTTTTCACTGACTATGCATTGTGGTGCTACTTGAAGGAGAAGAATTGTACTGATTTACGAAGTGTTTACAGAATATGCATCTACCTTTGGTGAGGCGTTTTCAGTACAAAAAGCATGTATGTAAAAAAGGTTTTTGCACTGACCAATTCAATTCCATATAATCATAGCAACAAACTGATTTAGTCTTGACATATCTTGGTTGATGTTCGTCCCCCATAGGTGTATTCGTCAGGGATAAGAAAGACGTCAAATAGGTTCGCTCAACACCTCTCAGGCAACGCCGTCATTAGTTCATAAAGGATTATGTTCAGCATAAGTTATAGACCCTATCGAAACAAGACAGGGCCACAGACCTTATACACTGGGTAGAAGATAGTTGCTATACTTTCGTTAGTTCTCCCAGAGACCAAGCCTAGACCACACTGATGAGTTGCCAAGAAAACACGAAGCAGCTGTCTGTTTTCAGCTATCTTTGGTTGGATGGTTGAAAACAGCATGTTTTATGTTAGGTCTTCTAAAAAAATAGTAAAGATCATGTATACCAGAGGGATTAAACGGACGTCGAACAGGTCCACACAATCACTCCATAAGATCCTTTGCCTGCCCTAGCAGTAGTACCGTCCATCTGGCAACGTCGTGTCTCCTCTCCCCAATATTTGAAATCTAGATGTGTCACACGCGGCAGAGCACCTACAGAGCACCAGTCATGCGGGATTCATACGAACACCGGCACGCCAGCTGAGACCGTTGGAGTCAGCAGACCCAGGAACGCTTGCCGAAAGCTTCTTTCTACCGTTCTAAGTTTTAAGGGCAAAGGTATGACCTGCTAAATATACCTAAAGGTGCACAGAATTATCACACACACACACACACACACACACACACACCCTCCTACCCTGTGCGGTCCCTCCACCACCCCTGTTCCGACAACCTCAAACCCTTGAGAAGTGGGGGGAAGAGCAATCTCTATCGACAGGCTTCTTTTTGTCCACCCGTTGGGTGTACAACTGTTGTCGGTCTTCTCCCCTTTTCTCTGGCCACATCAGCTGCTAGGGCCAAATTTCTTCTTGTTGCAGCTGGCTTTTCGGTCTTTCATGACGTTCTTGGGTCGTAATCCAAGGCGTCTTTAATCAGCACATTTCGGTGCCTTTCGTTCTTTTCAAAGAACTTTCGGGCTCTCTCTCTCTCATCTGGATTACGACCGGTACCTATCGTAGTTCGTCATACAGCACCCTGTTAGGTACATACCACGGTGCGTCCACCGCCTCACGGAGTGCTATGTGTTGTCGAGCTTGGAGCCTCTTCTTCAACGTTTTGGAAACGTAGCCCCAAGCTACTGCTGCATAAGTCATGATTTGGAGCAGCACCATCTGAATCATGATGATCTCATTCTTTAAGGACACTTTGCTTCTTCTGCCTATTATTAGTTTTGAGCATGCCATCTGCACTTTCTGCACCTGGCCCTCGACATGGTTCTTCCAAGTGATTTTTTGGTCTATCTTGACTCCAAGATACGTGCTGGAGTCCTTCCAATCGACCTCAACTTCTTCGTCTCTTCTCCAGCCTCTCTCCATTCTGGTGGTCGTCATCATTATTTTGGATTTAGGTAGTCTTCGATTTCTTCGGAACAGTACCGCTTCGGTCTTCTCAGGGTTGAGACGGATCTTCCACTTGATGCACCATTCCTCTAGGCTGGTAGTCGCTCGTTGCAGATATTCCGTAACCATGCGGGGTCTCGTACTTACTGCCGCATATGCTCTATCGCCCGCATACACATACAGTTGCGTTTGTGGAGTCTTCGGGATGTCTGAACTGTAGATTGCATACAGCAGGGGTGATAGAACCGCTCCCTGCGGTATTCCTGCCTCCACAGTCCTCGTCGTCGAAGATGTTTTACCAAGCCTAATTCGGAATTTACGATGCTTCAAATAGGACTTCACCAGTTGGATCATCCCCGTTGAGTATCCGAGTTCTACCATCTTGTAGATCAGTCCGTCATGCCAAATAGTGTCGATCGCCTTAGCGGCATCCATGAACGCAGCTCCCACGGCCCGCCGAGTCTGGAACGATTTCGTTGCCATCTCGACTAGCCTTAGGAACTGGTGCTCTGCTGAATGTTCGCTTCGGAATTCGAACTGTTCGTCTGGAACTACTCGGAGCTCTTCAGTTTCGTTCCTCAGTCTTCGTTCGATTACCCTTTCTGCAATCTTGCTCAGTGCCGTCAACAGGCTTATGGGTCAGTAGTTTTGGGGGAACCTTGGGTCTTTCCCAGGTTTTGGTATATTGATCACTTCGGATACTTTCTGTTCTACTGTTCTGGGAAGTACCGGTGTCTCAATATGGCGTTGACAATGTTCGTGATTGCCATTATCGCTTTCCTCGGGAGTCTCTTCAAGACTCTGTTCCCAATTTCGTGTACACCCGGTGCTTTCTTCATCTTGAGTCTTCCGATGATTTCCCTTACCTCGCCTCGAGAGGTCATGTCCTCAATGGCTCTTCCTCCTCTTACAGGTCTCCTCGATCTGTTTATCACCTCGTCGACGAAGTCTTCGTCTTCTTTGGGGTGAGTGTTGAGAGTACACTGTCTCTGAAGGTTGTCAGCAAAAGCTTCTGCCTTCTCTTCGGTTGTGTACACCATCCCTTGTTCGCTGTGTACTGGGGGGATGGGCTGTCTTCTGTTTCTGAGGATTTTAGCCAAGTTCCACATCCCTGGATCAGCTGGAGATAGTTCTTCGAGTTTATTATCCCAGGTGCTCTGATGATGCTGCTTCAAGGCGTCTCTTGCCTGTCATGTCAGTCTGTTTGCCACCATGATGTCCGTGGGGCTTCTGGTCTCCTGGGCTACTCTTCGGGCTCTATTTCTTTCGGTAATCTTGCGATTTACCTCGTCAGGTAGGTCCCTGAACCTGTTTGGTTGCGTTATGTCTTCCACGGTGGTTGCGGCTTCTAACGCAGCCTTAATCTTCCTTTCTAGGTCCGTGACCGCTTCCTCTATGTCTACAGGGCTGTCAATCTGAAGTAGGGCTCCTAGTGAACAGTGCAGTCTGATTCTAAATCGCTGCCAATCTACTCTCTTCACTGTTCTTTGCTCCACAGGTGTTCTCCCATCTCCCAAGTGAAGAAAGATGAGGTTGTGGTCTGAGCTTCCCTCTTGCAAGGCGCCGATGGTCGTGCGCAGGTCGATTTGTTTCAGAATCGCCATATCTATGACGTCTGGTCTACCTCCCTTGCTGGGGTATATTATGGTTTCGTCAGGACCTATCACGGTGTGTCCAGGTTCATCCATTAGTCTTTCGAGAACAGTGCCATGACTGTTTCTATTTCTTGAGCCCCAAATGGTGGACTTCGCATTTAGATGACCTACGATCACGGTACTATTTCCCAGTGCAGTGATACAGGTGACATCTTCCAGATGAATCGTTGATGTAGGTGGTACGTAGATCGATACGATGTCCAGAGGGCCATGGTTGGTTGTGCGTACCGTCACTCCTACGGCCTCTGCAGATCTCAGTTCTGGCAGTCCCAGTTCCCAGTGGGTAATGCTGGTCTTGACAACAAGCAGCACCCCACCTCCGGTTCTGTTCCGGTCCTTTCTATATGTCGTGTATCCCTGTATCGTCCAGTGTGGGACTTCCCCAGAGAGCCACGTTTCTTGTAATTCCATTACATCATAGTTCCCTCTTGTTAGGACTTCGCCCATCTGATATTTCTTGTTGGAAACGCTGTGAACGTTCCAACTCAATATCTTCAGGCCCCTGTTAGCAATGGTTATTGGAGGGCCCATTTGGAGTTTCGGTCAGTGCTATCCTTTTTTAGGCGTATTTTCGCTCCAGATGAGCAAAATACGGTTTCTTGGCAGCCAGATTTTTCATCACCAGCGACATCATTTGAGATGCGTACTCGGTGGCAAAGTCTGTCAGCTCCTCGACGTCGCTGTTTTTGGCACGGCTGGCCTCAGCGGCTTGTGCCCCTGTAGGTGTCCTAGCTGTTGTCTCCGCATAACTACGACCCTCCTGTACTGGACTAGGCCTAGTTATGGTTTTGGGTGCTGGCGCTGCTCGCGCTGCTCGCGCTGTGCCAGTTGCTGCCGTCTTCTTATCTCTTGGTCCTGCATGCGGCCTCTTTGGGCATTCCCCAAAGTTTGCGGGATGCTCTCCCCCGCAGTTCGTGCACTTCGCGGGCTTTTCATTCGGGACCTTACAGTCCGCCGCTCTATGCTTTTCTGCGCACCCAACGCAGCGTGGCTCACCCGAGCAGTTCATTTGGCTATGGCCAAACTGCTGGCATCGGTAGCACTGACCTGGTCCGGTCCTCTTTCTTAGTGCCTGGATCACCATGTGGCAAACAGCATTTATCTTGTAGATCTTCGTCTCTTCTTTTGGGAGATCTACTTTAACCAGCAGTATCGCTTTGTCAGTCCTTCTGCTGGTCATCCTACTCACCCTCTTTGGGTGGAAACCTTGCCTTGCCAAGTCCTCTTCGATCTCTTGACAGGTGGTAATGATGGGCATTTCCCTTAATACCACTCCCAGTGGCTTATCTTCCGGAAGGGAGTATGTGTGATGCTCAATTTTGGCATCCTCCAGGGTTTTCCTGACCCTTCTATATTCTTCACTGTCCTTTGGTTGGACCTTAATACCTGCACCAGTTAGTAGTGCAGGTTTCTCGATGGAGAGCATCTTCTTGTTTAGCACCTCCTTCCACTGCTCTTCCTTGTGGATGTAGAGTGGTGGTGCTTCCCTCCGCCGACGGAGGTGTGCCCAGAATCATCGGGGCTGGCAGTGTATTAATATACTAACATCAATTAATTGCAATACACCTACCCATAACCCCCCCCCCCACCCTCCTCTGAATTTTTTTTCAAACATGACTAGGATCTAAAAAACGAAGGATGAGCGATTTTTATTTTAGTTGTTTGTGGCATTTGTACGCCACCACTGTACCGATTTCCAAAAATTACAGAGCTTTTTCGTCCTTGGCATAGTAATAACCTTGTGTGAAAATTTTATCACAACACGATTGGTACTTTTCAAATTATAGACAGGCCGAGGATTAATGGACAGAGAGACAACTAGACCGTTAGACAGACAGACAGGCCGACAGACACACACAGAAATAAGTGAAACTGTTTTTCGCGTACATGTCATATAACATCCAAAAAACATAATATCCCGTTTACGAAATTTTTCGCGATTACAAAACTCCTCCCCAGTAGGCGTGGGAAATAAATATATAGTCAAGGAACTAAATATTTAGGAACGATCCAACGCCCCATGCATCGTTTGAGTGACCCTTCTACAAAAAATACGCCCATGGGTTTCTAGGTCTGTATTTGGTGTTGTGAGCCGTATGTCGTAAATATGACATCACGACGTAGCTCCAGTCGTCCGGAACGTTTTCCTTTTCTCTTCATATTTCTGTTTGGCGCAGCTCGTAGGATTTCCACGATGTTTATGGTCACTGGTATCGTTTAAGAACTGTAAAGTTGGAGTAGCTTCGAGTTGGAGTTTGCTGTGTCAAGACTTTATTTTAGAGTTTTAGAGCGACGAAATATACAGCCACTTTTGCTAATGGCTATGGTATTTTGGTTCTACCGTAAGGACTTTTCAGATGATAATGAGTGCAAAATATACCGGGTGTCAAAAAAATCGTTTTACAAGGCACTATTTAATTGCTGTTTAAAGAAGAACCTTGAAATTTTGTGTGAAAATATGACTTATAAAAACTCGGATTATCTATTTAAAAAACAACTGAGTATCGCTTCCAGTTTGATTGGAAGTGAGTATGAAATAGAATTTTAAATAGGACGCTGAATATATTTTTACATATTTGCAATAGAGCTAAAAATTTCCTTTTCAACGATGTATCTCAAGTTACCATTCTTTTTGAAAATGGTGGCATAAATGGCATTTATACCAAATTCAATATTGTGGCGTTTTGACAGTATCTATGGATTTTTTCACAAACTACCCGCTAATTTAAGAGGCAAACTGGATTCTCTTGCCGCTTCTACAATCAGTTAGCAAAACAAAAAAATTGTCATCAATTTGGTACCACTTATGGTTTTACTAAAAATGTCAAAATGTATTTAAAAGTTTCTCAGAAATTTGAATAGGAATCGGAGCAATAAGAAGCGTCTTATTTCCGAAAGGAAATGCTAAACAATATGCTTCATTTGTATTTTTTTGTTTCTATTGATAACAAGATCAATAACGTAAATTAGCATAGTAAAAACTAAGTAACAAAAGTAACTAAATAACAAATAACTTGGCAGATAAATTACTAACGAAAAATTAGAAAAAATCATTCAATTAAGTGTTCTATGCGTTGGCTGCCGAGTTGTTGACACAACCTAACTCTCTTGATGTTTTCTATATGCAATTTTCGTAAATGTTCTTGAGATATATTTTCAATGGCTGATCTAATTCTATTTTCTAGTACTTCTAGAGACGGTGGAGGAGAGGCATAAACTTTTTTTTTAATGGCCCCAAATTGAAAAATCCAGAGGGGTTAAATATGGCGACCTTGCAGGCCAACGGATCGGTCCGTTGGCTCCTAGCCAATTACCACCGAATCGCTCATTTAAGTAATTAGTTACAACTCTAGACTTGTGGGCAGGGAGCCATCCTGCTGATATAATAAATGTACGTTGTTCTACAGATTTTCTATAAAATGTTCTATTTTGTTTTTTAGAAATTCCAAGTACATATCACCATTTAACGGTAGATAGAAAAATATAGGACTAATGATATTAAGCCCTGCTACGCCTAACCAAAAATACACTAAAAAACGTTCCTGGAAAGCACCTTCTCCCACTAACCTTTGGTTCTCCTTAGCCCAATACAGTGTATTATTTTGATTATGGTAAACATCCCTAGATTAGTAAACCTAGATTCATCAGAAAAAATAATATGGCATTTATGTTCAAATTATTCAAAAACCAGTTGCAGTAATTAAGCCGTCTTGGAAAATCATATTCAATCAGATGGTGATGAATTTGGTACTTAAAAGATTTAAAGCCATGTTTCTTTGAAGATTTTCTTGCACTTTCGTGGGAAATTTGGCACTGCGCACACTGCTCACCTATTTCGCGAGTAGAAGCGGTACGATTATATTCTACGTAGCCTAGGACGTTTATTTCGACTTCTTCGCTTACTATAAAATCATTACCATGAACTGGATGGTTATGTTCATTTTTCAAATATTCTATGAGCCAATGATAATAGGCGTGTGATGGAGCTTGACGATCTGGAGACCGCTCCTGATATAATCTTGCTGGGCGCCTCGAATTTTTTTTTTGGCATTCATCATAAATGAGCAGGTCGATTTGATGATCTCTTGAATAATTCATTATACTTTGTATCAGTTAACTACTAAATTGATTACAAATAAAAATAAAATAAAAAATATTACACAATAAACGATGCTGACGCGTGGAAACGAGACTGATAGTTGACAGTAATTTTAAAGGCTTTCCCGTTCATTTGTTTCCAAAGCATCCCCAGATCTCCGTGCAAACCAGTGAAGTATTCATCCCTGTTGATTATTACAATTCTGGTTTTTTAAAATAAAGAACAGAAAACAAAATAATTATGATAAAAAATGAAAATCATAGATATTTTCTGTCACGTGACTAGATAAATACCTATTAACTGTGCTTAGGTAATAACAAATACTAATTTTATAATTAGTTATAATGCATGATATAGCCCTCCAAAACTCCCCAGCTTTTTTTCTCTAAGACAAGCTCCTTATAGTGGACATTTTTTTACAGATATTCCGACAGACTTTATTAGTAGTACTTAGAAAACACCGTTTCCTATTCAAAATTCTGAGAAAAACTTAAATACATTGTGAAATTTTAAGCAAAAACTAAAATGGCCGCAAATTTATGATATTTTTTTGCCAACTCAATGCAGAAGGTGCAAGAGAATGGATTTTGCTTCTTATTTCAGCGGGTACTCTGGCAAGAAGTCCATTAGTATTGTCAAAACGCCGCCATATCGAATTTGGCGTAAATACCATTTACGCCGCCATTTTGAAAAAGAATGACAAATTGTGATACATCGTTGAAAAGGGAATTTTAAGCTTTATGAAAATGTGTAAAAATATATACAGGATCTTATTTAAAATTCTTGTTTCATACTAAGTTCCGGTCAAAACCGGAAGCGATATTTAGTTGTTTTTTAATGGATAATCTGAGTTTTTCTATGTCATATCTTCACATGAAATTTCAAGGTTCTTCTTCAAACAGCAATTGAGTAGTGGCTTGTAAAACGATTTCGTCGACACCCGGTACATTTTTTATGCCGAAGCAGCTGCTATAAGAAGCTTAATGAAACTTTGTTAATCTGATTTTTGAACTGCCTAATGTTAGTGGATCTGGGAAAAGTCTCCTCAGGCAGATTGTTGCACAGTCTCGACACGCTAAAGATAAACGAGTGGTCGTACCTGGCCAGTTCTAGATGTACGAGGTTCGACGCGGCAAGGATGGGAATAAGAAGTCAGGTGGGTCTGTCTGGTAGGCTCATCACGCGGCGGCATCATAGAGGAAGGTTCTTAGGAACAGAGCCCGCTGACAGCGACAGAAGATAACCAGTTCACTGATAGCCCGTCTGTGCTAAGGGTACTAAGACTGTTCCTTACAGAGGAAGCATCGATCAGTCGGACGGCCCTTCTCTGAATAGCATCTATCATGAATAGTGTAGTCGGGTGGCAGCACTCCAAGCACGTGAGCTGTACTCGAAGCTAGGTTTTATCTACCGGGTGATTCTCCAAGGTGACTCACCCCTGTAGCTTTTTTATTATTGAAGATAGAAATACCAAATTTGGTGGTTGCGTATTTTAGATGAGCTTACATTTTCTGACATATCCACGTGCTTTGACGTATCTCCGATTTGACCGGAAACGACTCCAACTTTCGATTTAAATGGAGCACCATATATATTTTTACTTAATTTGATCGAAGATGACATTGTGAACTCAACGAAGCCTCACTTGTCGATATTTGACAAATAAGGTTATTCTTAGTTCAGTTTATATTTATCGATCTAGAATGGCATGGATCCTGTAAATCGCTTCAGTTTTGATCAAGTAACGCGGGGAAAATACGATTTTGAGGCGTACGACCTTACAGTCGTTTTAAAGATTTTCTAAGAGTTACAATCACTATTTTTTTCACTGTACTTTCTTTTTCTTTCAAATAGAAAGGAGGTGGCTTATCGGCTTTTTCTAAGAGACCATTATCTTATGAATGGTTTGACACTACAGAGTCTTATTTAATTTCCACTGTTTTTCTGAATAATTGTAAAAAACGATCATACCTAACAACAAATAAGACGTATCAGCATTCGGTTTACCTATGCACTAAGTCCTATTATTCTAGTTATCCGTGACAAACAATTGAAGGTGTTGCTTTCGAAATACAAAATGTGCAATTAACCAGAAGAAAATGCGAATAACTTGATCATCAGTGAAGAAAAAGAAATAGACGTGTTGGTCTATGGTGGAGTAAACTATACAAATGAATTAAATACATATCCTATCATGATTATAACAAAAAATAAAATTCAAAAATGTGCCATTAAGGTTCGAAGTGTTCAAAACGGCATCCTCCTTGATCACAGCAAAGTTCAACTTTATCAATTTCTTGATGCTTGTATTACATTGATTAAGTGTTCCGCAATACCGCCCTTACTTCATGCTCCAGTTCTTCGGGAGTAGTTTCATACACACAGAAAAAATCTAGCTGAGTAAGATCTGGTGATTTAAAATATGAAAAATAAATTCGACGTTGTGAAAAAATTATGGCAAGGATGTACCTCGGAAGCTACTGAATAGGGCCATTGGTGTCAATCCACATTTCTGGGAAAACGTCACTCAGATATTCTCTTACCGCATGAAAATGGTGAGGTGAAGCTCCACCTTGTTGAAAATAGATATCAACTCGGTTAGCCAGTGGCAAATCTTCAATGAAACCAGTTATTTCATGATTTAGAAACTGTAGATATCTTTTCGCAGTGAGTTGTCCATCGAATATTTTAGTGCCCCAAAAGGTTTTTTCTGATATTACCCATCCAGCAATTGAAACCAAATCGCTCTTGAAAATTTTTGCATTAGACGTACGTTTTGTGACCATTACTTTTTGTTATACCCGAGTTGGTAAACCGACTTTCGTCTTTATTAATAATTTTAAACGGAAAATGTACTCGTACATCTTCTCTGTATTTAGTCAAAAACCAGTTGCGATAAGTTAATCTTCGGTTGTGGTCATCAGTTTAAAGATGTATAATTGGTACTTGAATGATCGATAATTATATTTATGAAAAACTCTCCAAACGGATGAATAACTTATGTCACATTCTAGAACGGTTTGACGAGCTGACGATGTACAATTTACTTCAACATAGGTCTATTTCTTTTTCTTCACTGACAATAAAGTTATTGGCATTTTCTTATTGTTCATTTCGCACTTTCTGTTCCAGTTTTGGACAATAATGCCGAGTGGGATTGCGACGGTTGGGGAATCTCTGATAACAAATTCGAGCTGCCTCAGATGAAGTTTTTCTTGCTTTTCCGTAATCAACAACATATCAATTTTCCCATTTCTTGTATAGTTTTCCATTGTGAATTAACTATGGTACGTAACAAATTAATTTTTAAAACTGACAGAATTTTTAATAACGTAGATAGATTCGCTGAAGTAACTCTATCAACACCTTCAATTGTTTGTCACGGATAACTAGAATAATAGGATTTAGTGCATAGGTAATATGTATACCGAATGCAGATACGTATTATGACGAGTAGCTGTTAGGTATGATCGTTTCTTAGAATTATTCAGAAAAATAGTGAAAAGAAAATGGTCTCTTATTAAAAGCCGACAGGCCACCCCCTCTCGATTTGAAAAAATCAAGTAAATTGAAAAAATGCGTGTTGTTGTAACCTTTAAAAAATCTTTAAAACGACTGTGAAGTCGTTCGCTTCGAAGTCGTATTTTTTACGTATTACTTGATCGAAAATGAAGCGGTTTAGAGGATCCATGGCATTCTACATTGAAAAATAAAAATCGAAATAAAAATTACTTTCTTCTGTCAAATATTGACAAGTGAGGTGTTGTTGAGTTCAAAATGTCATTCTTGATCGAAATAAGTAAAAATATATAGGGTGTCCCATTTAAAAATCAGAAGTTGTAGTCGTTTTCGGTCAAAGCAAATTAATATGTCAAAAAATGCAAATTCATTTATATTATGCAACCCCCAAATTTTGTTTATATAATAGTATAATCCAAAGGTGTTGAAAATAACGTTCCTCTATACGGAGGCATTAAATAATATCTAATATAAATTAAAGTTTTGAGGCAGATTTAAACACGACCCTTGATGATGCAAGATTATGTTACCACGTTTTTTTTTCTGGACTGGATGCAATCTCCAAAGGGCAACTGAATCATTGAATCTAATAAAGAAAACGCAATTAAGCGTTGCTGTCACAGACTGAATGAATCACTTCTGACTCGATTTAAATGCACCCTAATAAATGACTACGAGTACAGGACCGTACTATGACTCACTGGAACTTTTCAAAATCTGTTATACACCAATATAGGTATCATGAACAAAATGAGTATTGTAATGTTCATTCCAAGGAATTCCTTAAAATACCTATTTTTTCTTATTTGTTATTATTGTGATTTAAATTTTTATAGACCTCAAATAACGAATGGCGTCAAGTGGGTTGACTCTCCACTTTCTAAGCAACGCTGTTATCAGCAACCTTCCCCCTCTGAGGGAAAAATACGAATATGAACAAGAAAAAAAATAAACGGCTCAAGTTAGTCAATCAGACTCATACAATTAAAATTTGCATATTATACCATGCTTTTTGAAACCTTGGGGGTCTCTTCAGGATTTGGTTCCCTGAGAAAATATGTTCTCCCTCGCCCTTCAAACAGTGTTGGATACAGTTACGCTTTCACAAAAAAGTTATCGCTTGTCCCCCTCCCTCTGGTGAAAATTTCTGCAAGCGCATATGATCGAAACTATATACACCTGGATGACGTTTGGCATGACATGTATCGGCAGGACCACGAAGCGTATGATCTCGAGGATCGGAAATATTTCTCCACCATTATGTTTTAAGGATAGATGTACGGGGAAATATTTTCTGAGTGAAATAGGTCTATAAAATGTGTTGAATTTCCACGGCTGGAGGCGGATAAATATACCACTCTCAAAAAATTTAGGAATAATGTCAAAAAAGTTTGAGCATTTTTTTTACTTCTAGTTCCGTCTGACCTGGATCGAATTTGATACACTATCTAGCTCTTTTAGATGTAGCATTAGCGGATTGGCAGAGAGATAGACAGGCTGACGGAAATGAGTGACATGGTTTTTCATGATGTACATGTCATGTAACACCCAAAAAACATAAGTGGCGTAAAAGTAAAATGATGATCCGACAAAAATTTCCCGATGAAACCATGAAAAATTAAATATTATTCAGAAACGAAATTGATGGTCCAAGCCATCTGTCAAGTAGCTTTATCATTGTTGTTTAGAATAGCTATTGGAAAAATCATCCGAGGACTCTGGTCCAACCCTGTATGCTGAAAGCGTAGACCAACCCTTGCTCGTCAGCCTGTCCAGCGCTTGAAATTATGCAAAAAATGTTGTGACTAAGCAGGCCGCGAACCAAACGCAACGCATGTGCTGTATTGGCAAAACAACTGAACCGCGTTGCGTTGAGGATAGGGGTGGGGGATGAGGATATTGATGATGGGCGGCGAATTTGCGTACGTAACGACGTTGCTAATTAGTAGGCGGTGGAAGAGAGAGGGGGGTAAACAATGAGCAAACGGCAAAAAGGCGAAAGAGCAAATACGTGTTGGATGTGTAATTTGCCTCTTGCAAGCGCTGTTTATAAAGAGGTGGGGATGAAACGTTTTAGGCGTTTACGGTGAACAGTGTGGATGTACAAATGTAAACTATACTGATAGAAACTAAAGGCTTGTTGGAATGATCATAATTTCAGGAAATATATGAAAATCGTAACTGCAATATAGTAATAACAGAAACTCGGAAGCATTTCGAGAACAAGTAACCAGTGCTATTTGCCAGGCCTTTTGTGCCTGTATTGATGTTCACTTGCAAGAACAGGTCCTCTTATAAAGTAGCAAAGCTATTTGGATCCATAATACTGGAAGTTTGCGCGCTGTTGCTGTTGTAATATGATTGTCTCAAGGTGACCTTCAAGAGGTAAGGACCTTTTCAGACCAAAGGTGGCCTTCAAGTTAGAGCGAAATCAGTTTCAAGGTTGATTTACTAAACGTATTCTTCCTGAAGATAATCAATCACATACCGCGGCGTCCAAAATAGAATCTAAGAGACACTAGCGCCAGCTATGAGACAGTAGCAGAACTCGAATATTAATTCAGAAATCTACTTTGAATAATGTAGGACTGTTTAGTTAAGCTACTGTCAAATAGACGTCGCCAGGATCTTCAATCCCAATCATGAGGTGGCTTCGCCACGTAAGGATGAATCAATTGAGAAAACGATATTTGTTTGTTACCTTACTGTAGAGCTGCCCCACTTGAGTTGAATGAATTATGTGACGACGTGCACGCACCTTGCAGATCTCTTCAGAATATGTATATGCTATTGTGATTGATTCCTCTCAGCATATCTCAAGCTCCTCACGAACGCTTTTAAGGATAAGAATGATGGGCAACCAGGATTGAAGATATAAAGTTGTAAAGAGGATAGATGTGCAAGAGAATTTGAGAAAAGAATAATTCATGACTATATTATGGTATGTAGTATCGTAACAAATTAACATGCACATTGGAGATTCGTCAAAAAGGTATTATCTGAGACAGTAGCAGCACCAAACACTCTATTTTCAAACAAGATTTCTTAATTAATTTTTGTGCTTTGCTAAAATCTCATAGATGATGCTCGTATTTTTCAAATCACTTTTGAGGCGCCAGAATAAAGTATATGTATATTTGGTTAACTTCATGTACAGTGCGATGATCAGCTTTCTTTCAAAACAAAGATTCCTGATATTATATTAGGTTGCCTCAAGATGAATTGATCAGCCTGTGTCCATTTCTTCCAAGAACCAAATCAAACTTCCGGTTATACGTGCATTCCAGAACGTTGGATGTAATAATTATTAACAGATGATCTGACCTGATCTATTACAAATTGAGTTTTTTCGACCTCAGGGCGGAAAACTAATCATCGCTCGTAGCTGCCCAGTGGTCAGTTTTCAATTCCGACTCGAATATCACACCAGTTTTCAATTTAAAGGCCTGAAGGGAATCGAAATGCTAGCAACCGAATTATACGTTCCTCGATAAATGCTTGCCTGGACTTGTGTCTACCTTTTTGATGTTGATCTTCCATAATGAAATGCAAACAGGACAAGATATTTCATGAAACCATGATGCAACTGCGTGTGATCCACGGGGCTCCACCTAGGGACTGGCTGTTTTTTATTGTAGGCTTTTAAGAACTAGAGATGCTGTCAGAGAGATATGATGGAAGATGCTGACAGCCTTGAAATAATCGTGACGGGCAAGGAGAAGTATACATGACCATGCTCAGAATTTAGCAACAAGTTCGGACCAGGTAGAAGCTAGCACGCAATCTATGCTGAGTGACAAAGAAAGGTAAACACCTACCTATGTTTATCCGATTTCAATAATTTTTGGGATATATGTTCACTGTCCTTTACTAGTAAAATGATTAAATTTTCAGCTTGTTTCGTCAACTGACTGCAAAAATTGGTTGAATAATGTGTTGAGGATCCACGATTTCTCATACACTCGTTGACACGCCTGGGCATGGTGCTGATAAGGTAATCGATATCCTCCTGTTGGGGTATCTCATTCCAGGCTACTGCAACTTCGTGTGTAAGAGCTGCTGAAGTCTGTGCAGGATGTTGTTGATTCAAGAGCCAGCGACCTATCACGTCCCAGACATGTTCAATTGGAGATAGGTCGTGAGATCGTGGTGGTTAAGGTAAACGGTTGATGGGATGTTGATCCATGAAGGCTAACGATGCTCTGGCAACATGACGCTCCACTACTTCCTGATTATAGTGCCGGGCTGTCATATTGCTTGTGATGATGATTAGTGGTGATCATAAGCAATAGCACCCCATACCATAGCTCCCACGGTGTGGTGAACGTGACGCTCTCTGTCAAATTGTGGGTTACGTCTTTCACCACGTTGCCTTCTCACTCTTGCCCGACCATCGTACATTCCAAGACAGAAGCGGGATTCGTCACTAAAGACTACCTGATTCACTCCCCGGTCTCATAGAATTATTTCTCTACGCCGATGTTCTGGTGTGAGAGGTAGCTCCCAATGTGGGCGACAAGAAATAATGCCAAACTATCGTATTCGGCGATATACAGTACGCATACCAACCATCCTTCCATGCTCTTCAAACCACTGTATAGCGATGGCTCGAGTACTACTGAATCTGTCTCTCAGAACCAGAAGCCTTAACCGGCGGTCTTGTCGCTCTGTGGTCCCTCTGGGAGGTCCAGAACCCCTCGCTCACCACTGTCCTCGGCCTTCCTTGGTCCACGCTCGTTCACACTGCAGTATACTATGTAAAAATCTGTTGGTCCTCCTAGAAACTTCTCTTGTCGATAGACCGGCTTCACGCAACCCTCTCAAAATCACTTAGCTGGGACATCTGGCGAATTCTACGCACTCTAGGCAGTTTGAGCAATCACAAAAAGGCTTCTCAATAAGCTACACGAAATTTAACATTTAACTGACACTGAAAATGTACGAACATTTTTTACCAAACCCGAAATATTACATTTATTCGGCTATTGAACGTTACAAAATGAGCAGAACTAGTTCTGTGCATTTCGAATTGCACAGAACTAGTTTTGCTGATTTCTAAATGACCAGAACTAGGCCTAATCGTTTCATGCAATGATGTCGGAACCAGAATAGAAAGTAGGGTTATGTTCATATTTATGCTTTGAAATTATTTGACTAGCACTGTGAAATATGTAATTTCCTTCAAACCATCTTAAATGTGTTTTAAATATTATAGAACACAAAGTCAATATATTTTTGAACATATTTTATTTGTATTAATCAATAATTATTTTTGTGTGCAAGAACTTGAATGATGACATTTTGAATTGCACATTACATTCTTCTTACGGCAAGAGATCAAGATATATCGGAAGATGCAGTTCTAAGAGAGATCTCCTTCTTGCTGTCAACAGTACTGTCTATGATAATGATATTGTCAGCCAATTGGAATTAATTTCTACAAAAGAGTCTTTGTAAAACTCCAGTCTTTGTTGCTAATTTGTAAAATCCATTATCAACAGATTGTACAACTGCCATTGCGTTTCTTGGTGCTAGTCTTCCATGATCCACCTCTGGAATTTGTACTATCACACTGTCGCAAACTGGGGCTGGTTTAAATTTTTTACTTGATTGTGCGACCATTGAACTGGCTTGTATTTCCAAGCCTCCCTTGGCTTTTTCTCGATTCATAGTTATATCACAGGAACGTTGACAGAGTAAGCATTGAAAATCTACTGCATATTCTTTGTTAAGTTCTAAAATACCACAGCTGGTATGAATGTTACCGTTACACTTTGAGCAGATGTCTTTTTGACATACGATGCATACTGAACCTTCATTCTAAAATTCTTCACTTCCGGTAGGGGCTTGCATCAATTATTAATTTGCCTTTTTTCCTATATCCTTATTTTCTTTAAGAGCCTGCACTTCACTATCTGCTATATTTTCCGTGTCTCCCCCATCAACAACAAATATTTGTACTTCTTCAAGGTTTTCAGATTCTTGTAATACTTTAGTTGAATTATCCTCAACAATTTGTTCAGTAGTCTCATTTAACAATTTTTCAGATTCAAATAAGTTAATCAGATCTTGAGGTAGGTCACTGCCTCTTAATCCATTTCTCTGGGAGCACCCAAACATAGCCTGATATAGTGATTGCTTAATTGTCCTGTGGAAACTTCTATTTTTTTTACTGAACATAGCCCAACAGCCCAGTGTCGGGTATTCTCATCTGATATCCAACATATAAGAGCATCTCGTCCACCTCGGTTACAAGGTTCCACAGAACCTTGACTCTGTGAGTGACGAGGTTTTCCATGTACAATTTTCAAATGGGGCCACTCACAGGCTAAGTTGTTAATTACCTGGTTAGCAAATTCACGGCCTTTATCAGAATGAAGAATAGATGGAGCTTCAAATAAACAAAAAAATTCTATTAAGTTCTTGGCAGTTTCCAATGCAGTCTTGGTTTACATTGGGTGTAACACACAAGATTTCGTTAAATGATCTTGGTTATTTAATATAAATTTATAGTCTCCATCGGGTTCCGTTTGCATGTCAGTAAGGTCTACTTGGCAACGAGAGTTCATAAGTTTACTTAAAATTGGTTTAACAGCGATGCCTTTCTTATGTACAGTTTTCTTCAATTGACAGGTTGGTTTCGCACAATTTTAGGTATATGTTAATAATTTCTCTAGTAATGTATTCATATTTTTTTCTCAGCTCTTCTTCCAATGATGAGACAAAGTACGTTTCCAAGTAATAACCAAACAAAATTAGTTGCTATGCTGAAAAAACCTTTATGACGTTTACGACCTGTAGCGAGATATACCTGGTGAATGATGGAAAACAGTTCATCAGTCGAAACAAAATACAGGGTGGCGCATCGAAAACGAAACAGACGCATTTACTGGCAGCTCAGTTTTTTTCGAGGGGGACACAAGTTTGGCAAAAAATCACGTTAACATATGCTAAGCGGGGGTGACACCACCCCCAAAATCTTAAATGGAAAGGGGGGTCGAGTGATACCTTATTTTAAAGGTCTTTCAATTCCCTTTATAATGATATAATATTAATGTACTTCGGTTCAGTAGTTTTGAAGATGATTTAAAGCTTAAATAAAACTAATACATCATCATTAGTGGAGATCAATACATTTGGCAGCAAAGTAATTTAAAAATGAAGAATAAACTGACCCGTTAGGCAAGTAAATGTTTAAAATGGCCACGATGACTCTCCATGCAATAATAAAGATTTTGTTCAAAACGTTGCCGCACATTTTGCAATATTTGAGCAGTAATTTGAAGGCACTCATTCACAATTCTTTGTCGCAGATCTTCTAATGATGTTGGCTGAGTAGCATAGATTTTGCTTTTTAAATGACCACACATAAAGAAATCCAAAGGTGATAAATCTGGCGATCTTGGGTGCCATTCAGTGGCACCTCTTCTACCAATCCATCGATCTGGAAACGTCTAATCTAAATATTGTCGAACACGAAATGCGTAATGTGGTGGGGCACCATCCTGTTGGAACATCAACCTATTCGCAATGTACCGCCGATCATTCTGATTTTCAATCATGGCTGTTAATGCAGGATCTATGGCATCTTCCAGTAAGTCCAAATACAGTTCACCGGTTAAATTTCTAGGTAAGAAAAAAGGACCAACTAAATGAGCGCCAAAAGCACCAGCCCAAACATTTAATTTTTGAGGCTGCTGTGTATGAACCTCATGATGAATTCTGGGATTAGAATCGGACCAATATCGGCAGTTATGACGATTTACTACGCCATTTAATAAAAAGGAACATTCATCGGAAAAGCAAGTGTTCATCGTTTATAATTCGTTCACTCATATCTTCACAAAGTTGTAATCGCTGATCAAAATCGTCTTGGTTAAGGTCTTGTACCAGGTGAATTTTATATGTTCGAAAACTATGGGCCTTCAGAATCCGTTGGACGACTAACACCACACACAGTCTCCAATTTGCGGGTACTTAACGTAGGATCTACATAAACTTCCCCTAAAACCCCCACTTCTATTGCTTCGTTCCTTATGGGATTTTCAATGTTGCGTTATTTATTGGCGACTGACCCAGTTTCCCGAAATTTAGCTACAAGTTCTAGAACATATTTTCGATGCACGTTACTGTTCTCAAGTCGCTCATTAAATATTTCTGCTTCTCTATTAGCGCACTGATTATTTCCGAAAAATATTTCGATAATTTCAACTCTTTTTGCTGTGGAATATACCATGGTTAATTTATGTAATAAAGCGTTACAAGTTGTTTTAGCAACAAAGTTTGGTCAAATCAATCGCAAACTATGTACTAAATTCCTATTCAAAATAAATACGAGATATTTCCTTATATTTCTTCAAGAAATAACTTTTTTGCTACAAAAAAACGCTCCAATAGCTATTTTCAACAACAAAATGATAAACAAACCATGGGCGTAGCGATGAAAAGCATTTACTTATTAAGTAAATTCTTTTAGTCAAATTTCTTCTGAAAGTAGTACAAACTAATCTGATGTACCTATTAAAGTTTACTTAAAGCTTTAAATCAGTAAATCTTCAAAACTACTGAATTGAAGCTCATGTATTTTACATCATTATAAACGGAATTGAAAGACCTTTAAAATAAGGTATCACTCGACTCCCATTTCCACCCCCCAGGGGGCTGCACGTGTTAATGAGATTTTTTGCCAAACTTGTGTCGCCCTCGAAAACAAAATCGACGGGTCTCAGCGTTTTTCCAAAAAAAAAACTGAGCTGCTAGTAATTGCGTCTGTTTCGTTTTCGATGCGCCACCCTGTATAGTATCGCTTCCCAATCTTTTATTCGTTTTTTAATTATCTTTTCCACACCACCTACACTTATTATGTCAAAGCGCTTGATTCTCCTATACTGCTTAGCAGATAGAGGTTCCGACTTAGCTTTCAACATATTTGCTTAATAAATTTGTTTTATTGTGGTAATGTTCTGGCGACATGAGATTATGTTTTTGGGCTCCTGCTTTAAGCAGTTGACCTACTTGAAAGTCGAATTCACCTTGCATATTTAACAACAACACCAACTAAAACATCCACAATTCAGAAGCACCAGCCATATAATCTTCAAAACATAAGGAAGAACGTAACCCTACTTTTTATTCGGATTCCCACATCAGTGCATAAAACGATCAGACCTAGTTCTGGTCATTTAGAAATCAGCAAAACTAGTTCTGTACAATTCGAAATGCACAGAACTAGTTCTGCTCATTTTGTAACGCTCAATAGCCGGATAAATGTAATATTTCGGGTTTGGTAAAAAAAATTTGCTCAGAACTAGTTTTGTACATTTTTTCGGGTAATGTTCGAACTCGACTATTGAGCGTAACATATACAACAAGTCGATCAGGCTTAAGCCGACCATATTTTAGTGTCCCATACAGTTTCCGTTCATTAACAAACTTTCTTTGACTCCATTACCAAACGGTTCTTACTTAAAGATGGCCCTCGGAAATTCGTATTTTTATTTATTTACTTTGAGAACGTAAAGGTGCGTGAGTTTCCATACAGTCCTGGTGTTTCAGATAATTGCCGAAAATGTAAGAGGATAGGTGTCAATATAATATAGTCATCGAAGTTGCGAAAACACTTCAACATTGGGCTTACTTGGACAGTTATGAGTTAAAGCTAATTTATTCCAATTCACATCTTGTCTATTTGAGTGCTCAGTGCCAATCTAAGGTTTGTTAATAGAATGTTATACCAAAAGCAACATTGAAAAATGCAAAATATTGGAGACGAACCAGAATTTTTGACTCATACTAAGATACCCAACCGAAGTTTTAACTTTGAGTCTTACGTACTGTGACATTTCAAATCAAAATGCTCTTAGGAAAGGTCTGTGCTTCTAAGTAATGAGTAGTAATTTTATGTTTTCTCATCTTAGTGCCACAAGATTCTGTTGAGAAAGCTCAGTAAGGATCTAGGATCTATGAATATTAAATTAATTAATTCACTTTAAAACCTTTTTATAGAAAATAACTAGGCATCTGCTTTCAGCCAAAAATCTGCTTGGATCGAAATAATTACATGGAAAAACAGAGTAGGTAAAATGTATTTTAAGCAAGGTGTCTTACTATTTCCAATGTCAGGTATTCCGCCATTGCTGCTGTTTGATGGAGACAATTTTTCACCTTCCATAATCACGAACTAAGCAGAATTGTTCATATGTAGTATCGTTAATAAATATTTAATTTCGGTTATTTGCCTTATTCAATTTATCCCGGTTTATTAACAATAATTCAAAGCGATTATCATTGTACCATTCCTTGCATTCATACTCCTATATAATAATGAATAAATAATGACTGGATAAAGCTAAGAGCCTTACACTTTGGAAGCAACATACCGACAACGATTCTGAGAAATCTCGGAATCCAGGCAGTAAATTTATTTCATATCCGCTCAAAATACGGAAGGAGTAAGTAGGCTAATACAGATTGTAGTATAGCCGGTACACATAATTTAAACAAAAGAAGCGTATCAGATATGAAAGCGGACCACGTAAGTCCAACTGCCGGTGCTCTAAATGAAATGGCTTGGAAGTCAGTATAAAATCGTTACCATAGTGAACAAAATGCTGTCCGGCATATATGTGCCTGTTTTCTGGAAATAAAGGTATTCGGAAGGCGAGGTCCCAACAGCGACTTCCTTATTGTCATCCCCCTGAGGAGAAAATCCTTTTGAATTATACAGATTGTTCTGAGATAAATTTTAGATATATATATATATATATATATATACTCGTATATACGACTAAGTGAAGTGGACTCTGATATATCCCTTAACTGGTGACATGCCGTCTGACAGACTACACGCCAGTAATATTTGTCTATATTTTGGATTTTGTCCCGCCCACATTATTATACCCCCACCTATTCCTCGTAATATTAGCCGACAACAGATCATCAAATTTGTGGTGGCGGCGTGTCAGTATCTTGCAGGTTATTGCGGAGTTTATTAGAACCACAGTCTGTCGGACGGCACGTCACTGTTAGTGTTAGTTGTTTTGTTATAGTTAATTTCGAAAATATGGCCGGCCCCTCGAAACGTGTCCGTTTAGGTGATCCCCATTATAAAAAAACCCTTCTGAAGTGGTTTAATGAGGCGTCTGACAGTGGAAGTGACATAGATGATGTACCTGAAATCTTTGTTATTGAGTCCGAACTTGAGTCAAACTCGGAACTTTCATGTGACGGTGGTGATAGTGAAGTTGAGGTGAACACTGATGATCCAAATATAGACGATTCGGATACAGACAGTAAAAAAACCTATGTGTACGGAAAAAATCGTTATAGGTGGTGTACGTCAGAAGTTCGCCCTTCATCAAAAACGAGAAAACATAATATTGTCATAAAAGTTCCTACTTTGAAGGCAAGGGCTAAAAGTCTTGGTGAGGCAGCTGATCCGTTGTCAGTTTGGAAGTTACTTTTTGGGGACAACATGTTGCAAGAGATTGTGGAGTGCACTAACAGAAAGCTATGTGCAATACGTGTACGTTATTCTGATATATCTAGAAGTGAACTTGGAGAGACAGATATTACTGAACTGAAAGCATTTTTGGGCCTCTTAATTTATACAGCTATATTCAACTCCAATCACGAAAATATTGACAGAATATTTGCCACCGATGGGACTGGTCGCGAAATGTTCAGAGCAGTGATGAGCAAAAAAAGATTTTCTGTTCTCCTTGCGGTGATTCGATTTGACAACTTTGAAGACAGAGAAGAGCGTAAAAAAATCGATCCGACTGCCGCAATTTCTTTTATTTTCAATAGCTTCATCGAAAACTGTCAAAGCTTATATGGACTTGGTCAGTCTACAACAGTAGATGAAATGCTTGTCAGCTTCAGAGGCAGATGTTCGTTCAAAATCTATATGCCTAATAAGCCGGCAAAGTACGGCATAAAAATTCAATGTTTGACTGATGCAAGAAATAGCTATCTGTATAACGCGTACATTTATTACGGAAAAGATTCTGATGGATTTGGACTACCTGCCGAAGATAAAAAATTATTAAAACCTACCCAAGCCGTATTACGCCTGAGCAGTCCAATTTTCGGCACCAATCGTAATATTACTGCCGACAATTGGTACACATCTATAGAGCTAGTGGACGTCTTACGAGAAAATAATCTCACTTATGTCGGTACCATGAAGAAAAATAAGGCAGAAATTCCACCAACTTTCTTGCCAAATAGGAAAAGACCTCAAGGCTCATCACTTTATGGATTTCGAGAAGAATGTACATTGATAAGTCACGTTGGAAAAATTGGGAAGGCCACAGTCTTGATATCTTCAATGCATGATAGGATTTTCTCTGATCCCTCCACAGGAAAACCCGAAATAATTTCGTATTATAATGAGAATAAAAGCAGAGTAGATTCACTAGACGAGAAATGTTCGAAGAGTTCTTCAAGTCTAAGATCTCGCCGATGGCCGTTAGTAATTTTCTTCCGCCTTCTCGATATCTCAGTTACAAACGCTTATATACTTCACCAATGTTATAAAAACAACACTATAATCAAAGAGAAGAGCATTTTTGGGATGCAGTTGGCTAAGCAGCTCGTGCAGGAACATATGAAAAGGCGTATGGTCAATCCTCGCATCCCCCGTGAAATACGAACTTCAATTAGGCGTATTATTGGAATACCAGAAGAGGAGGAACTTATTCAGAGGCAGGAACTGGTTTTAGAAAAACGTGAACTTTGTTATTTATGTCCAAGAAAAAAAAAACAGAATGACAAAGTTCCTTTGTTTGCAATGCAAACGACCCGTTTGCTTACAGTGCACCCATCCAATGTGCAAAAATTGTTCTGAAAAACAATAAAAATTTATAGTTGCTGGAATGCATATTTTTTTTAAAATAAGTAATGCATAAATATTTTCACATTTTCCTTATATATTTTCAACAAAACTTCAGAAGGAAAACACTTTTGGTTGTCTTTTTCTTTTGATTGTGCAGCCTTGTTCGATGGTCATATTTTTTAAGTTCTTTGTGCAATATGTTTATTATGTTTTTTAGTTCATGATTTTCTAGGGTATTTTTTTGTTAATTTTTGTGAGTTTATATTCAAAAACATCCGGACTAATTATGTTTAATAAAAAAATAATGAAAATTTTCAATTGTGTTTAATTTTTAACCTCATATAAAAAATAGTCTGCCAGACGGCACCTCACCGTTTATGTATCTCATACGGCACGTCACCAGTTAAAGGATATTTTACAGAAATGAAGGGATATTTTCTAAAAAATAGTATTTAAATTGCATATCAATTCTTACCTTTTAAAAGTATATTGTTGTTGTTCTCGCTTTTTGCCTCATTTTCCCTCGCAGTTATGACATCGATACCACGAAAAAGCATGCCACCCATTTCCTTTGGCTGTATGTGTATCGGTCTGTTTGTATGCTAATCCCTTGGTTCGCATCACTTCGAAAGTAGTACCGATCGGATTTTGATGAAATTTTCTCAAATGGTTACTACTACGCCATGGATGAATAAGATTTGTAGTTTTTCAAATCGATCCAGTGGTGGTAAAGCTAGGGGCAAAAAAACTAAAAAAAAAAAGATCAAATTTCGTCTTTTGACATTTCAGACGCTCCTGATCATTTTCAGAAAAAAAAATTGTAGTGGATGAAAATTGGTATAATATCCGTAAAAGACTGCTTATTATCCAGAAATTGGTGATTCCGGTAGTATTACTCACCTGTTAGGTACATTATTACAAGTATCTCAATTTTGGGCACGTGCCTCCAGCATCACCCAGGAACACGCAATATTCTCCACCAACATATTGACACATACTCTATACAAGCAGTTGACCATATATTTTTTGTCCAGATTTCTTATATGAAGCTACTTTTCTACGGTGTTTAAAACACATACTTTTGACTTATTTAAGCACCATTAACTGTAACTAATTATTATGGTCCGTACCAGATCTGGACTCACATTTTCTCGTAAATAAGCAATGGAATTGCGGCATGTCGGTATTTAAATTTCAACCCGTTCCCAAGGAAAATTTATGGCAAAAACCCACCGAACGCCAAAGTAAAAAAAATAGCAGAAGAAAAGGAAAAAACACTGGCCATGTATCTTAGCAATTAAACGCAAGAACGCTGTGCCATCAATACTTGTCTTGGTTTCGTGGCATCGGCTTGGGAGAATTTTTGAAACGGCGGAATTTTCAACCTACACATAACTCTCCATCTGACGGGTTTAAGCTTGAGGTAGGGTTAGAGGAAATGCCTCGAAGTGGTATTCGATTGTTGATTTGCTGTATACCGGGTGATTCAAATTCTACTTTCACCAAGGGGATTCCGCAAACGGTAAGAGAGACGAAGTCGGTTGAATGAGGGTAAAGTTAAACAAATAAACCCATATGTCCATAACTGTCTTACGTCGACATCTTGAGTAATTCGTCGTTGCAGATCAACGCGAGATACACTATATTCATTAAAAGTTAAAATCTTGCAGATCTTGTTCAAATGATCAATTTTGTACCTCCTAGAGTCTGATGCCACTCTGTGAATGAATCCGTTTATGGTGCATATTCCATTATTTAGTGAAAATTTGCGACTTGCGACGAGATGCCAACGATTCTCGGAACAATTCGTGTTTGTACAAAAATATTGTGAGGCCGATTTTGAAGGAGAAATAGTCGTCTAGGGCCACCTGTTAAGCCTAGCTCTAAGTTGACATTTAACTCGCATTCATTTCACTCGAAAAATGAGCTTTTATCCGATTCACAGATCTATTTATTTCATTTATTCATTTACCCTCCTACAAACACATAAATGTATTTAAATGTAAAAGCCCTTACCAAAAAATAAATTACAGACTCAGAACAGCATTTTAAAACACAGACTTGATTTGTCCTACTGATGTACAAGAAGGTCTAAGTCACACCGTTGCATAAGAATGTTACATTCGTACATCATCCTATTTATAGGAGAGCTACTTCACTTTTTGACACTGGAACAATTGGTTATTCCTTATTCTTTGTTTGGCTCTAGGAACTACAAATAATACATATTTATATAAATCACATTTCTCATACTTTAGGTTGTTAGTGACATTGTAGAGGAATAAAGCATCACTCAAACGTCGCCTATCACTCATTTGACCATTTTAAATTTATTAAACATATTCTTATTTGAGATCATAAAGAGATATATGTATATTATGTGGTTTAGAATACAAGTGTCTGAGAAATCTCTTTTGGACTCAATCATTTCGATATGGTTCATTGTTTGTGGTGACCAAATAGTTGATGCATATTCTAAATTAGGACTCACTAGAGTGTTGTACAAAGTTATTATTGAATTCATATCCATGAAATGTCTTGTATTCCTAATTATGAAGCCAAGGAATTTATAATATTTATTCTCAATGTTTTCGTAATGCTGGACAGATGCAAAAGGATTTTTAAAATGTTCTTATGTTTTACAGTAACTTGAATTCCAGCCAATATCTAGAAAATGGGGCACCACCAGAACAAATGGGCTCCGGATTCGTTTTAAGTGTACCAAAATATTATTACAGTATTAATTTCCTAATTTGTTCAGTTCACCTTCTTCCAACATTAATTGGAACTTTGTTCAACAATCTTCATTACCTCTTTTTAATCATACGTATTATATAATCTTTTCCTTTACGATCAATCTGCTTTGCTGATGACAGCAGGCATTCGCAAGTGCCAGGCCGATCTCTACCGATGGGAGGGACAGAAGAAGACTAGCAGCGACTTTGTCTCTGACAACAGATCTGGAGGATATTATTGCTTGGGGACGCAACAATCTGGTACAGTTTAATGCTTCCAAAGCACAGTGCTCGCAAAAAGCGACCTAGCGCTCATCCAGCTTTGATATATGACAGAGCTCTACCAGAGAGTCATTCATTTTGTCTCGTCGAAGTCCAGATCACCGAGGATTTGATCTGGTACGAACACATTTCGTCAACCTCGGCAGCTGCTTGGAAAGTTCTTGGGTATCTGTTAGGGCTATGAAGTACTTTTCTCCGCAAAAGCTCCTCACCTTATTCAAGGCCTAGATATCTGGTCAATTGCAGCAGCTGCAGGCTATTTGTTCAGAGCTAAGAACTCCCAGATAACATCTTCACTCTGTACAAAGCCCTAGACTTGAATATGGCTCACGTGCTTGAGGTGTTGTCGCCCCGACTACGTTGTCCATGCCCGATGTTGTTTAGAGGAGCGTTGTTTGACTGACCGACCCTTTCGCATCTACGGGCCGTTTGAGATGTAGCTCCTTTCTACCGCCATGTCAACGGGCTCTCCTCCTCGGAGCTCTCCTTCACGAAGTCGCCGCGTGTTGCGCTTACCAGACAGACCCGCCTGACTTTGGCCTCCCGTCCTTAGCATGTTATAATTCCTACATCCAGAACTAGCTATGTATGTATGATTGTTTTGTTCCTAGGGTGCAAAGATTGTGAAATAATCCACCTGAGGAGGCTTTTCCCACTTTTACGAACCGAATTAACAATCTGTCTTTGAGCTCCTTATAACAGCCGGGGTGCTCCGGTAGGTATTTATGGCTTGTATCTAAAAAAATTAATGTACGATATTGTCAAATGCACCTTGAGGGTCCGTAAATATATTAACAGGGCTGGTGACAATTTTCCCTGATCCCACCATGCCAAAATAAGGAAGCAAAAATAAAGAACAGCTTCACTTATCGAAAAGTTCTCGCCGCGCTTTCGGTGCCGCGGCATCAGCGGATAAAATCAAAACGGAAGTAAAACTTTATTGAATGCGGCAAATAGGCGTTAAATTTTAAGCGAGTTTTTAGAAAGTTTTGATTGAATAAAACTGTCGGGCGTTGATAAGAATCCACAAGTAGCAGTTGCTGTGAGCTGCGATTCGACTATGCTGTAGCCCGCGAGGCAACAAAAAATTACTGCTATTAGAGATTTCAGAAGTTTTCAATCGCGAGGTTCTTTCTGAGTAGAATTCGTGATTAAAAAAAAATTTGGGACAGTGTAAGTGGGAGATTTCATCTCAAAACTTGTCTTATACCTTTGTGAGACATCATAGGCAGTGATGAGCGCATTGCATACAGAGTGTCAATTTGAAAACTTTCACAACGGATCTATCGAAAACCACTGATTAAAAGAAAAAACGCCGGACACGTCAAAAGATTTGTCAAGGGGGATAACTTCCTAACCAAAAACTATTTCATCCACTAGGCCCCCAGGGTCATTCACTTAAAAATCAGAAATCACAAGGGGTATCGAGTAATACCTTGTTTGAAAGGTCTTTCGAAGTCTTTTATTTTGACGTTTGATTTTTTAAAATCAGACGATTCGTTTTAGAGAAAATTAGAAAAATGTTTTTTATGATAATTTGTTCAGATAGAAAACAAAAACATACGAAAATATGACTTCTTATTTCAATGATTGTTCAAAACGTTTCCTGTTAGGGTTTTTCAAATCTACAGCTCCTTATTAATTTAAAACGAAAACTACCAACACAAATAGCAAGATTAGACTTGGAAACAACCAAATAACAACCCGAATTTGTTTGGCATTTTTTTCATCAAAACAGATATTCTGGGCGTACAGTATTTGCTAAAGGAAAGAAAGGATTTTAAACGCTGTCACTGACCTTTGTGACAATCTTGGGATAGTGAAAATTGATTTTATTGTTTCAGATTTTACTTCTAAAATGGCTTACACACTACCCGAAATAGTGGAAATGATTCTAATCTATCATGCCCAAAATCAATGTGCTCGGCAAACTGCAGTCACCCTTAACGCCAGACATCCTGGGAAGACAACTTCGCATAGGTATGTTTTGGTCCTTCTTACTAGATTTACTCAAACTGGATCTGTTGCAAATAAAAAACGTAATTATCGGAAAGTTTTGGATGAAGCCGCTCAAGTTGAAGTTTATGATCATTTTGGAATAAGTCCTAATACTTCATTACGTAAAGTTGTTGCTGCGACTGGTATTCCATTAGATTTTGTACACACAGTTACTAAACTCCATAAATTTTATCCATCCAAAATGAATATAGTTGAGTGTTGTGAACAAATGACTGCAGCGATTAATAGTAATACCATTCACGTAACGAATATCTGCTTCAGTGATGAATGCACATTTTATATAGATGGATTTGTTAACAAGCATAGCTGCAGGTATTGGAGCAATGAAAATCCTCATTCTTTTGTAGAAGGGCATACCCAGTACCCAAAAAGACTAATGTATGGGCAGGCGTTTTAGGAAACAGAGTGACTAGGCCATTGTTTATTAATGAAAATTTGAATGGAGACATTTATTTGGATATGTTGGAAAATACGATCAATCCGCTATTCACCGAAACTATTGAAACCCAAATCGAAGAGGATGGAAACCCTATTCTTGATGAGGCTGAAATATATTCCCAGTAAGACGGCGCACCTCCTCACTATGTTCTTCCGGTTCGGCAAGGGCTAGACGACGAGTTTCCAAATAAGTAGATAGGGCGAAGGGGGCCTATAGAATGGCCTACTAGATCTCTTGATCTCACGCAATTAGACTTTTTTCTATAGAGCCATTTACCCCCCAATCTGAAAGAAGCATTAATGCTAGGACGCCATGGCTGCTATGAGGGTCTCAAAGAAATTTTGTTAATCTAATTTTTGAACTGCTTAAGGTCTGGGAAAAGCTTCCTCTTGAAGATTGTTCCACAATCTCGACACCCTCAGGACAAAAGACCGGTCGTATCGGCCAGTTCTGGATGTACAGAGTTCGACACAGTTATGATGGGAGGACAAACTCAGGCGGGTATGTCTGGCAGGCACAACGCGTAGCAGCATCATGGAGAAGAGCTCATAAGAGCAACGGTTGCTGGTGTAACGGTAGAAGAGAGCTAGATCGCGGACGGCCCGCCGTCTGTTAGAGAAGAGTCATCCATCAGTCGGACAGCCCCCTCTGGACAGCATGGAGCATAAATAATGCAGCCGGGGCGACAGCACCTCAAATGTGTGAGCAATACTCCAGGCTAGGCCTAATCTTGGTCTTGCATAGAGTGAGAAGGTCATCCGAAGAAGAGTACTTCTTAGACCTAAACAAATAGCCTAGCTTTTTCCCAGCAGTTGCCGCTAATGACGAGAGCTGTTCGTGCCAGAGCAAGTCCTTGGTGATCTGGACTCCGACCAGCCGAAATGAACGGCTCTTCGGCAGAACTCGGCCATCCATCGAAACCGGATGAGCGCCAGAACGTTTTTGTTCGTCAAGTATAGTACTGTGTATGGCTTATTTTGCCGTATGAAGTAATGACCAGCTCGAAAACTCTCTTTCCAACTGTGCTGATGAAGCTGGAACTAGCAGCAGTTTCAGTGAAAGTCTGATTTTTTGGTGATTTCATTCCGAAACATTAAAGGTTTTATTACCGTTTAAAAAGGCAAAGTAGCGCGTCGAAAGCAGCATATTACAATACGACAAAAGTACTAACATGTACGATTTCAAAGCAGCTGAATCAGATAACATTTTTTAAAAATGCAGCTCTCGATGGATTGTTTTCTTATATGTTTGAACCAAATTAACCCTGGTTCATCAATTCTCTTATTTTTAGCCCGCTTAGCTTATTGTTCTTATAGTTGCCGGCTCACTAATGTTTGTACGTTTGCAAGAAAACATAAAACCACTCATTCATTGCATTAGCGATTGTGTATGTAGTAACTTCTTAGAGAACTGGCTTCTTAGGGAAGAAACCGTTCACCCAGTTAAGTAGCGCTACTTTTGCCTTTAAGAGAAATTCCGAGTATTTTTGTCTATAAAGCTAAAATCTCCAGTAACTTATACTAATGACGATTTGAGGACCTATCTAGCTGTGACTGAAGCGAGACCAGCTTTATAGAAACTGCAACAACCTGTTCTTCTAGGAAGCTAATTGCTTAGCTTAAAATCTAGGAGGAATCATTCAATGAGAGAACAACTAAGAGAACAATGAATAATATAAAATCAAATCATCATTTTATACTCGTGGCCCGTGAGAAAAACGAACATATGTACTTGTATTATAGGTAGTATGGGACGACGGACGCCTGACATATTTGAAAATAAAAATCTATCAAAATATCACGTACCTTAGGCGCTGTTGAACCGATTTTAACGAAATTTTGCACGATGCTAAAGTTATCTAGGAATGATTTTGAACTAGTCAGACGATAAAGAAGTATTTTTCTGAATTTTATAACCCGGGCTTTTCGACTGAATATTGAATTATTTTACCACTTGCATAAAAGTCGTTAATAAGCAAAATCTATAAGGTGCGCATCTTGATTTTTTAATTAAACATTTTCATTTTATCTGAAACAAGACTGTTATGTTGGTTAGATCGAAATTTTACAAGGTAGTACTTATATTCATCTATAATGAACGCGATGTTGAAAACTCCTAGAGCCGGATTTAGTTTTTTCATAATTTGTTTGTATTCCAGTGAAACATCCTACAAAAAACACAAGCGTGCCCAAAAAATGACATTTGAAATCGCCATTACATTCTTTAGGCTCTCACCTTCTTAGATCACTGAAGCTTGAAACAAACGTGGTAAAGAACACAAATGCATGCAATAAGAGTAACATTGCAGATGTGTGCATCATGATTTTAAGAGAATGGTTTAATCGGTATCTCACCGGGTGGTGTAGCTGTTATTGGAAAAGAAATGTTCTATATCAGAAAAGTTAAATAACAAATCCAGTGAAGTCAATAACATATTTAGCTCAAATTAACCCACATATATTACAAATTCGTCAAAAGGATATTCTTACGTAGTAGAACGGCATTTCGAGGCTACACAGAAATTGAAAGAAACTGCTATCATATCCCTAAGCCAAGGTTTGCAAATGTTTAAACTGAAGACGAAACCTTACAAGACACAAAAGCGTATTTAAGGCTTAGCAGATCGTAAATTATAATTGCTTGGAAGGCTAACAAGAGGCGGGTTTTCAACTTCTTACAAACTGTACCGGTGTTTTATGTGAAATATTGAATTAATATTATATTATACATCGTAGCTTTTAAGCTAGGTAACTGATGGTTTCTGTCTTCTAGAAAAATAGATTGCATTTTCTAAGAAGCTGAGCTCATTTCAGCCACATAGACGATGGGCGGGCCTATAGAACGTCGTAACTGGAGATTTCAGCTTCATAGACAAAAAAAAACATGCAATTTTTCTAAAAGGCTGGTTTATTCAGCTTTATAGCGTGCATCTACAAAGTTATTAGTGTAGGTAGCGCTACTTAACTAAGGACCGGTTTCTTAGCTAAGAAGGCAATTCTCTAGGAAGCTACGACATATACATTGTCTACGCATTGTCTACATCGAAACGTAGAAAGTTAAAATATACGCGTAAACCCCCATCACTGACCTTAGGTGCAGCTGCAGACGCATGAATATAGGTCTACAGGGTGTCTCGCTATAAATTCACGCACTTATATCTCTAACCTTTTTGTATTAACGGTTAGAAGAAAAAGTTTTACATAAAAGTTATAGCATCTGATATAACGTATACTCACATCACATTGAGAAGGTATAACCTTAGAATGGGCCTATATCTGGTCCCACATTGAACTTTATCATTCCTTAAACATTTGTTTTCAAATAGAATCTTATATTTTTGACAATAAAATATCAGCACCAGTCACCAGTATTCAGATTTCAAGTTTCGACATAATTCTATCTGACGGGTTTAACTTTGACTTTCATCTTTTAATACATGTCCCAAGAACCTTAAAAGCTCCCAGAAAGTAGAAATATTTGCACTACGTCTGAGACAGTCGGAAAGGGATACGTCTACATACAGAAACTTTTCAGATGATATCACCCAGAATACGCGAGAGAAGACAATCGGTGGATATAAGCAAAGTTTACGAAATATTAGTAGTAAGGTCAAACCAGACAAACAAAGCTGCTGCGTTCCTGAATGTATGAACGATATTTGGTCTTTCGTTTTGTAAATGTTCGAGCTTATACGACGCATATACAGTAAATACATAAACAATTGTATATTAACAGACTCACCATGATTGATTTCTTTAATAACCCTAGTAACTGACACGAAATTCATTGCTGATTGAGATAAAAGTTGCGGGTCTTAAACACAGTCTGAGATACGCTCATCTCACTTCAGTACGCTCTGTTTGTTGTACGTCCTTTTTATCAAAACTCAGCTTAAATTAGGTGAAATACCTCCCCGTCCCATTGCCTCAACTGCTTTAACATCAAACCAACCTCAATTAAGAATTGTTCTAATGTGCAGCTTTTAGGCTAAGTGTAAATTGTGACCGCATCCTTTAGCAGTGAATATAAAAAGATCAATTATAACGCAGTAGATTATAATGAATGAAAAATAATCATGGATGGGGAATAATTAGGCAATATTCTGATCAAGATTAGCTTAGATATTTTTTAACTCTAAAGTGAACGATAAATTCGCTGCCTGTCTCACTTAACTCACTAAATGAACACAACTACAGAAAGAACACCAAAATTACCCACTGGCGTTGATTAACATGTTCTACCTGAACATTGTCAACCTTATACTGTATCCCCGCGCCCAAAATATTACCCGGGATGAAATGAGATACCGTGGTGCCATCTATGATAATTTATCATAACTATGTTTCTCCTCTCTACACTAATTAGAACTCTACCTTAAAAAGTTCAGTGTCTATACTAAATTGGTGCGGTGAGAAGACATAGAGCTGTGACAATGCTTGTAGTTAGTAGCTCTGTCATGTCTGGTTGTCTGTACAGCAAATTCTGGGAGAAAGAACGAAAGGACAAAGGAAAGTAGGCGAAGAGCATTGATAACTAGGTCACTAGTCGATTTAAAAGACGAGAATTATGTTGATTATTTTCAGGTCGAATACGTTAATCAATCACAGTGGTTTTTCCAGGATTATCGAATTAGGTCCTGGGTATGTAACTGTGACAGTCCTGGAAAACAGATAAATACATAAAATACGTTGTTACTATCACTATTTGATTTTCACTTTGTAAAAGGCCAAACGAGTTCAAAGCACAAGTCAATTATTTTTCTTAATTGAATGTATACCTAACTGTAGCTTGAAAAAATTACTTGAATCCTATCCAGAAAGAATGATTGTGGAACTGATGGAATCACAATCGTAGTTTAAAATAAACGACTAAGAGTTATATTTTGTCAGTTTGTTGGTAGAACTGTACGATGTTGCGCGTTTTGAGTAGCAGGTCTATGGTAGCTGTAAAAGTGGGGCACTACCTCTCATAATCAAATAAAAAGTACCATGATTGGCGCTTATTCGGAAAATTTATTTGTAAGCAGTTGCAAAAAAATGAGCAAGGGACGAGTAGTTTAGAGACTTCTTCTAAAAACTGAAGAGCTGTAAGGGATGGGTTGTAATTTGAGCAGGGCCGCGAATATCGGCGACTAAAATGATCAAAAAGTAGGAGAGAGGTGTATTAGTCTAGTCTAATCATATCAACAAATTTTCCCGAAATAACTGTAAAGTCTGGTTTTATTGGTGCAAGTTGTTTAAGGGGGTATTCAAAACATGGACGCATAACATGGGTACACCAATTTCTGTGGGAATTTTTTTTTATTTGATAACAAAGAATGAGATAACGTGTTTTTTGGGATTCAATCGTAAGTGTTGATAGGAACGAAAAAACTTTTCATACAAGATTTTTAGGTATTTATGAGACCTACTAAATGCGACCACACGTGAAAAGATCTGACTAATAGCAAAAATGTTATGGCCTTAAAACGAGTCAACATGCAGGTTTCGGCACTTGTTGGTAATGCGATTATAACTTCATGCAACTACTTGAAATTCTTCAAATCCGTATTATTTATACTCGTTAACAACAACAACAAAATTGGAGTATATTGGTCAAGTTGTTTTTTGAGAATATCTAATTGTTTATCCCAAAACACCTGTCTTCCGGCCATCACTACTAGCTTATTGAACATTGATACAGGGTTTATTCAAAAAGTATTTAATAGCAAAATACATGTTTTTACCTTGCTGATATTATGAATCACAGACCATTCCGAAAGATAAATGTTATCTTTATCTGAAAAACATAGGTTACGCTTTTTTCTTCTAAACAAATTCAAACATTTCGTATTTGTGAATAATTGAACAAGTACGATACGATATTATATATATTATAATATAAAAACGTACGTTACTATGTACACATTTTAAAACAAAGCAGATGTGTCCATCATGTTTTGTTGCGCATTACTCACAAATATGAAATGTTTGGATTTGTTTAGAAGAAAAAACGTAACCCATCCTTTTTTGCTTAAAAATAACATTTATCTTCCGGAATAGTTCACGATTCATATCGACAAGGTAAACTAGTGTATTTTGCTATAAGATGCCCTTTGGACTAACCCTGTATATTGCTGAATAAACTAGTAGTGATGGCCGGAAGGCAGATGTTTTGGGATAAACAATAAGACATTCTCAAAAAATACTTGACCAATCTACTCCAATTTGGTTGTGGTTCTTGAGAAGTACGAATCCTACGAATTTGAAGGATTTCAAAAATATGCGAGAAATCATCCTCGGCATTACCAACAAGTGCCAACATCTGCAGTTTGCGTCGGTTTTCGGCCATAACTTTTTTGCTATAAGTCAGATAATTTTTAAGTGTTGTCTCATTTTGTAGGTCTCATAACTACCTAAAAATCTTTTATAATGAGTTTTTTCGTTCCTACCAACACTTTGATTGTATCTCAAAAAAACGTTTTCTCATTCTTTGTTGTCGAATAAAAAGTTTTCCCACAAAAACTGGTGTACCCATTTTATGCGTCCATGTTTTGAATACCCCCTTGAACAACTTCCAGCAATAAAACCAGACTTTACAATTATTTCGCAAACTAGGGGCATGTACCTGTATGTTTGCCTCTGCACTTCCCACGTAACGCTAGTTTCTTTCCTGCCCTAAGTAGAGACCATCTGGTAACGATGCTAAACCACACCAGTCAACCAAGACGTAATCGCCAGCCACGTTTGAGAACGCGGGCGATGTAGTCAGTTGCATAAAGGTTGCCGTCGTCCCGACGAACCGCCTGTAAATATTCAGCCAAGTTTTAAAGACAAATAAACGGGGCAATCAATGATATGTGAAATATATACTGCGTGAAATTACTGGGGTTGGAGATGAATAATAACTCCCAATTTTTAACAGCTGCGAAAATTTTTCTGAAACTGATCAGGTGCCTCAGAAACGTCAAAATATAAAATTTGAGCGATATTTATTTTCTTTTTGTTTTTTACCCTTCATGGCGCCGTCATTGGACCGATTTTCAAAAACTAGAAAGTTTTTCCGTCCTTAGCATAACAGTTTCCTCGTTTATATATTTCATCGAAATCCGAACGGTACTTGAAAGGTCAAGAATTAGAGGACTCACAGACCGACAGACTGACCGGCGGAAATGAGTCACAAGGTTTTTCGTGATGTACATGTCATGTTGTATCTGAAAAACAATATCTTATTTTTGAAATGTTGCTCGATCACAACAGTTAGGACAGTAGGTGTGGGAAATAAAATCACTAAAAATGGGTAGTCGAAATTGTTATGACTAAGAATGATTAAATAAAATGGGTTCGCGGACACTCTACTGCAGATCTTTTTTCTGTATATGCCAGTAGATCGAAATGATAGTGAAACTTCAGTTCGACAACTGCGGCCATTCAAAAGTGGGGAACCATGAATGGTTTTCTGCGAGTGAATTTACTTTCTAAAGTCTATAAACTGTGGATATGAGAATGTTAACTTGAAAAATATAATTTCGGATGGAAAAAGTTTAGAGGGATAATGCGGGGCAAGCGGATATGCCAGCTTGTCTCCGGGAACAGCATCTGGATATTTGTTTTTAATATCTGGAAAATGGGGATTTTGTGCAGAGAGAGCATTTATTTTTTTTTGACAGATTCAGTATGCTCAGGATAGATTGAATGTGTAATGGACTAGAAAATGGATGTTGAGTGAAAATGAAAATAGAGTTATCCAACTATTATGGAGTTTTATATTTCGTGTTATACTCTATTATGCAGGATGACTAAGATTATATCCCTGGATATAATTCAAATATATTATAAACATATTAGGTAAATCATACTAATTAATGAACCACATGACATATAATAATGTGCGCTAAATGCTAAAAGTACATGTATATCAGTGTGAAGAAGCGTTTATAGATAAAGCTGCGCATTATATTAACATCATTAGGAGGAACCTGAATTTTATAGGATCTTATGGAGGCTATATAATCAGTATCACCGCAGAATCGATCAGCTTCTGACGTGAAGTTTGTCAAATTGGATGGGCAGTATGAGTTTATGGTATAGATTTCTGTATTTGATAAATTCATGTCCAGTAGCGTCGCAGGTAGTTCTGCACACCAAGCGCTTCCTTAGAGACAACAAATATGACTCAAATACTTTGTAAGACAAAAGAGGAGGTTTTGAGAGAATTCACAATTCGAGAACGATATGAACTTTTGGGAGATTAAGTTGATATATTTTCTAGAGTCCTTAATGAACAGCAATAGGCCTGATTTTTCAACAGAATGAGGAACAGAAGCTTGGCGGATCCCTTTGGAATGTCTAGAACGCGTCTGCATTATGGACAAATAAAGCCCGTTGGCATATCGATAGAAGAGAGCGAGGTTACGGGCCGCTCGTCAATGCAAGTGATTTCGACTTTACTTGCATGTGTAACTCTCGCTGTCAGTGTGAAAGCATGCTAGAGGATAGCATGCTAGAAGATCGCAAGCCATTTGATTTTTGTGTGCCAGTAGACGGATTTCGTCGAGTGCATGGAGGGGGAGAAGCTTGCAATTCGTGTCGAAACATGTGTGAACGACGTCGTTGCCAGTACCTCGCTTCTGAGAAACGGCTACTCCTCAAATATATTTTATTAAATCGGATATGCAATATAGTCAATCAATGTTTGTGGGATACACCATCTCCACTGTATAAACATAAGGCAGCATTTTCAGGCAGCAGCGGTGGCCGCTGTAGTAGACTCTTCGGTCTCCTGATCAGTCGCCGTGCGCTGTGCGGGTTCGAGTCCCGTCCCAGGAGAAACTTTCTCTTGGCTATGGCTGTTGTGATTATCCGTAGGTGGTAGACGGTCTCTGACTGTCGAACGTGGAGGTACCATCCGGCGGATCTCGTAGGCGGGGCCAGAATGTGTGCATGTTGCATGCACTCGTGTTCCCTCTTCGTGGTAGTTGGAGTATAAAAAAAATAAAACCGCTAGAGACAACGTTCATAAATCTTTATTGGAGCATATGAATGATGATAACATCGAAATGTATCAAAAATAAAATAAAAAACCGAAAAACAGCTTATCACCAAGAGTTAAATAAGATAAAGGTATCTACGCGCTCAGATGCAAGTCAGATCTCTACAAACCTACAATTCTCTGGTTTAAAGAGATGCATTCCTCTTTGGGCGATTCAACACAAAATGGGGATCCGGGAACCTCCCGAGGACACAAACTGGCATATCCAAAACTAGCATGTGTATTCGAACAACTCGAAGGGCAAGTAGTTAACATGCGAGTAACCGGCCACTGGTATGCTATTTTACTGGCTCTCGACTTTACTGATGAGCTGCCGGGTTAGGTATCGGGGAGAAGCGACGTTGCCAGATGGACTACCAGTACCGCATAGAAAAATGTATATGGACTCATTGTACGGACTTATTTGACTGACTTGATCCGCTTAATTTCTCTGTTACACATGTTCTTACTTTTTCTGGGGGGTCTAGCTTGTGCTGATCAGAATACTTCATGAACTGATGCCGGCGTTGCGTGGGAAGTGCAGTAAGCCTACTTGACGCCATTTATTTGATGTTACAACACGGCAATTCTACGCACCTAATAGACATTTATTGGGTCTAACTGTGAGTCTAAGCATGCTGCTTTCGCCCGTCCGACGAAAGACGAACAACTAGTATTTCAAGCTTTTCTGGCAACTCATTAGCTGTCTCTAGAATAACGAATAACGAGCGAATAACAACTATCCCCCACACAGATTTCAGATCTATGCCGCTGTCTTATTTCCATAGAGTGTAATTTGTGATGAACATAATCATTTTATAAACTCATAAGGGGGTTGCGTGGAAAGTTCGGTATCAACTTTCTTGACGCCATTTCTTAAGTAGTTGATCATTCCGCTGCCTTAATTCAAACAAAGATTTAATAGATTTAATGTTTCTTCTTTAACTCCATTGTGAGGGATTCTCACGTTATATGTCCATACTTGGTCACCCTGTATATGGCCTCAAACCCTAGTTCCGACGCCACTGTTACCCTGCCAATCAGCGTGCAGATATTCAATCTCCAGTAACTAGATTTTACGACCCCTCAAATATTCAGACCGTAAATAGCGGAGAGTTAATTTCGAATTTATACTTTGAACGAAGATTCTTTACATAACGAAGTTGCCAGAGGAATTTTAGGAATAACAATTTATGAACATGGTGGTATTTCAGTCGATGATGACACGGTAGTATAGCAGCAGAATGTCAAAATTATTAAATTTCAAAAGTAATAGACTATGCCACAACTACGCAGCCACCAATAATAAGAAAGGCGTCGAGTAGGTTGACACTGCACTTTCCAGCCACGCTGTAAAAGACTGCCATGCACAAGTTAGCCACTGTTTGAAAAAAGTCAACTACAGACATGTAATAGTTAAATCAAATAGGCCCATACAATTGTTTCCTAGTCTCCATCCACTTGATAATGTTGCAATCTAGTAATTTTCTATCAGTTTTACCAATTATACGATACCGCTGCGATCAGAGTTGTGACAACCAAATCGAAAAAAATAAGCATATCTACCTCATTCCCTACGACCGCGCACTCTAAATTCTTTTACCCACCACCCTCCGACCCCCAAAAAAAAAATCCAAATCCAAGCAGGGGTATCTGAAATGTCAAAAAATAGCATCAAGCTTTTTTTATACTCCAACTACCACGAAGGCCTAAGGCCTAAACACCCATGAGGTACTGTGGGGCTATAGGGGGATACAGGGGAAAGGGGGGACACCACACGAACTCTGGCGAGGGAACACATGTGCATGTAACATGACACATTCTGATCCCGTCTACGAGATCCGCCGGGTGGTACCTCCGCGTTCGACAGTCGAGTCGAGTCTACCCACTGCGGCCACCGCTGCTGCCTGAAGTAGATTGACTCTGACCTAATTCTGGATAAATGGACTTTGAATATGCAGTATGTATAATCTATCTAAGTCAACTTTTGCATACTTTATCTTTGACGGCTATGAAAATCCTTGATCGCAAGGTAGAATGAGTATCAGTAGAAAATAGTATCTTTGACCAAAACAAAAAATTATAATTATGAATTTTAAATACGCACCACTAGTATCTGAATAAACTGTCGTACGTTATGGTCTCTTTACTATACGCCGGCCATGGAATGAATATAATTGAATTGGTTATTTGAAATTCGATTATATATGGGGCATAACGTCTGGACAACTTTCGTATGCCCTGGTATCACTACATAGTCACACGTCGTTGACAGTCTCGATAACACTGTTGCTGAATTTAGATGATACCCTCCGCAGGTATAGGATGTTGTTCCTGGGCAGCTGGCATTACTGGAGTCACAGAATTAAATATCATGAAAAATATGTGTGATATTATGTCCAGAGGATGGGTTCACAATCAGTAAGCAAAAAAGAATTTTTTTTGCTTTCTCTTTAAGAATCCATTCCACACCTTAAGAATATACCTAAAAAGGTTCCCATCCTCAAATTATCCGTTATGAAAAATTAAAATATTCATTACTTTGATACAAAAATTGACCCTATTTAGGAATAGCGATAGGATAGGAATTACCCCAAAATCTAATGGCTCTGAAGTTGTTGATCAAAATTCGACACCTCTTCCGAATTTCAGGTTCCACCTAATTTTTATGAGATGAAGGGCAACTCAAAATTCGGGAAAAGTGTCGAACTCTGATCGAAAACTTTTGAGTAGTTAGATTTTTGAATCATTTAAACCCCTGAATAGGGGTAATTCTTGAATATTTTCATGAAGACGATAAATGTTTCCTCTTTAGACGTATTTTGGGGTCACTTTTTCTGAATAATAAAACGTCTTTCACTCATACCAAAGTTGCAACATCCACAATTCCCTACCTACTACCTCTACTCAAATCTTTCTGTAAGTGATCAAGAGCCCTGAAATCACAAAAAAGAAGTTTGAGCGTTTTTTCTTACCATTTCCCCCAGCTCCGACACGCTCCGCCCCTCTCCGCACGCGCTGGACCGATACTCAAAAACTGCAAGGCTTATTCGTCATTGGCATAGTAGTAACCCAATGTGAAAATTTCATTAGAATTCACCGGTGCTTCCCAAGGTATAGAGGGGTTATATTAGCGAACTAACAGACAGACCGACGGAAATGATTGACATGGTTTTTCGTGACGTGCATGTCATATAACCTTGCATGAATTTCTTTTCAAAATCCGAGTTGAACTTGCCAAGTTATAGATAGGCCAATGATTAGTGGACAGACAGACGGACACTCCGGCAGATAGACTGACAGACCGACGGAAATGTATAATTTTTTGGTAGGTAGTCGTATTGCTGCATACTAGATGAACATTTCTAGATCAATCCACAGGTGTTCCAACGAGCAATAATCCACAATGATGTGCTTTTATTGAGACAAAGCTCAGCAAAGTGATATCTATATAGTATATATATATAACCGGGCCGGTAAAATTTTTATCATTTACGCCACGTTTCAGTACCTTTATTGATTAGCATTAGGCCGAGTTTCCGGTTTTTATGAACGGGACGTGTTCGGAAATATATCTCGGGGTAGGTTGGCTTATAGAAGGGGTGGAATTTCATAACGCAGCAGAACCTGAGAGGCATAAACTCCTCGTTGTATCGCCGATTCGCACGGAGGGTGTTGGCAATAAATAAAAATGAAACTGATCCCGGTAAGTCAAATGAAAATTAATAAGGTACTGATATATTGCTTTTAATTTAAATAACTAGGCGTATACATAGAGTTTTGAGGTCAGTATAGATTTTTCCTAATTTTTGGAGTATGTAAGGTATAATAGCAGTCGCAGTGCTTCTGCCTATGCGGCTACTTCGGTTTCATTTTGCTCTCTACCATTTTTACAATAACTTTAGACATTAATTGACGCATTCTGCCTTAAGATAGCCAACTGTATACTCCGGCGTTCAAGAAGGCATCTGAAGGATGAGATAACAATAGAACACACAAATTAATTGAGAAGTCCACTTTGGAAACAGTTCTAGTGTTTGGTTGGTCATCTTCAGTTTACTGCTGGCGCCTTTTTGATATTGTATTGGTTTGCCATTTCAGCCGCCTTTCTACTGTCTATTTTAAGTGGGTATCTTAATGCATTGAACGTATTCCACGAACATATTTTAATTGTTTATAAACCAAAAGTAAATGTTATCTTGTTAGTGTTTTTAAATGGCTCCCAGTAAACATGGCAAGGTTATATTCTTGGAAAGTACGTTTTCGATCCTAGAAGAGATATCCGCACAAATCATGTTCTCAGAAAATACCGTTCATATGGTTTAAAGCTTATTTCCCGGCTAACGTTCAAAACGGAGTTGTTCAAAGCGTATTCACTTAAGGGATATCCATTTGCTCGCATGCTAGGAATATTCATCGCTAGAACATCCCGATACAAAATCCTGTCTCCTGACAGTAACATTCCACTGGCGAATTTTTCGGCCTATTACACACGTGCGTGTGACCGAGTGGACAATGGCATAATAGTAAGGCCTCCATTTTGTTTTATTCCATGTATGTATCTAACAGTTTGCATCGTGTGAGTCTCCATTATTTGTCAGTGATTTTTGTGGAAAAAGGTAGCTTCCGTGATAAGTACTCGAATCCACCTCAATTCAGTTGATTAATGTACATTATTCTTCCAAATGAGTAAGGTGGCTACATGATCATAACCTCCAAAAACATCGCTGAGGATTCCAAAGAAGTTCTTTAATCAGATTTTTGAACTGACTAAGGTTAGTTGAACTGGAAAAAGCTTCCTCTTGTAAATTGTTCCACAATCTGGACACCCTCGTAACAAAGGAGCGGTCGTATCGACCAGTCTTGGATGTACGTAGTTCGGCACGGCTAGAATGAGAAGATATTGTCATCTGCAGCTACTTCTGATGGAGAGACGTAGGTAAAAATAAGATCAGAACAAAAAAACAAGAATAAACATTTAGAATAAGGTAGAACGCACTTTGACTTTACTTGACTGCATACATATGATATACACATCTTATTTCCAATACATGATCAACTTGCTATGTTAGGTTTTCAATGATCCTTTCCCTGTTTTGAAATTGTACTTGACCGGTCGACATGCCTATGGTGTGATGACCTGGATATACCTGAAGCAGCCGTGAGATGTTTCTATGACGAACCAATGGATACTTCACGAACATTCAGTAGACGTCCGCTGGATATATTAAATATACAACTTCAATATTTAATGTCCAGTTTCTTGAGCACATGGGATATCCAATGGATGTACTGGGTTAGTACAATAAAAACTGACCTCTTTTGGTACGATGCTAAATTAAGCACCTAGCAAGAGAATTGCGTTTGATTGATCCAAAGCGACTGGATAGCTCGTGAGAGAAAGGTCATTTTCCTCAAAAAAATTGGTAATAATTATAAGCTTGCAGAAACCGTTGAGCATTTTTGAATGATTTTTTGTTGATCTTGCACACCAGTTTTAGCTTTTGGCTAATATTGCAGATTTACCGTTATACAGTTTCAGTAAAAAACAAATGTAGAAATCGGTTACTTGGATTTTTTTAATAACAAATAAACTGTTAGAGCAAATTACTGGACGTGTAGCTTATCATTCCGAAGGTGTTTCATTGAAATAGACATGCTTGCTTTCTGTCTCTGAAACTATGGCCAACCGCATACAGCGCTGGTTCGTGGTCATTAGTAACACATCAGTGCGGTATAGGTCCAGTGATTCAAGACATAAATGAATGGGAAGCAAACAAGTACATATGGTCGTTTGAAAAATTCAGAATACAACGGTTTGCCAAGTTGATCTTCATCGCCATCAGATACGTTGAAAGTTGACGGAAGACCCGGCTACCGGCTCGTAACTGCTCGTCGGTCTACGCAATGCACAGAATGAGAATAAAAATGAACTTGGTAAGCCATTGCACAGGTAGGTGGAGATCATCAGATTTTTCGCTTACCTCTGCACACATATTTTCACTCCGTACAATTTTTTTTGGCCATAGTCAGCAATAATACACAAATAGTTGGATAAAAGCGGAAAAGTTATTTTTGGAACTTTGACGCTTAATAGAAAAGTTACCCAGCCAGTTTCCTTGTGTCTCTCGATGCCGAGGGACTCTAGAGAATATTGTTACACATTGAAATAACTTATTAATTTGTTTGTCGAAATAGGGTAGGTCTTAGGCTAAACTGTATCCATCGAAGAAACAAAGTAAAATCAAACATATACACCCATATTGCACGTGATCAAGAACTTAACCGTAGGAGACGCTACAGGGCCGTATCAAGCTATTGTGTCTGATCTATCAAAAAATGTCGTACAAGATATGTGTTGCTGTAAATTCTATCAAAAGCATAGTAAATTATCAGGAATATACCACGCCTTTCTAATCATATTTCGACATTAGGAATTAGTGCAAAAAATTCTGTATTCACCATTTCAGCAAAATGTTACTAAAACGCACACGAAAAAACTTGTGGACCATCTCAGTTGAAATTGTTCATATTTTATTATTAACTTACATATATACCCAATAATATTTACAAATCAACCTTCTATTCACAATGCAGAGCAAACTTTTTTGAGCAAATAGAAACTACAGACGTAGTAGTAGTAGTACAAAAGTTTATTACAGACTCCATAAAGTTTGTTAGTTTGATTGCTATTAAAATTTACATGAGAAATAAGAAGAAGGTCAAAATGGCACTATTATGCTTTGGAACTCCTAAATTAACCCTAATTTTGTGTAATTATAAATTTGGAATTTCCACATTAATAACTAGAAACTTACACTTTGATTGCAGTCTATAATGAACTTACCTGTCTTGCCAAAAAGCCCGTTAAACTGCCAGTCTTAATGGTATCAATCGATTTATATGCTGTATTCCGAGGAGCTTGAATCATCAGAATTGTTGATGTCAATTATAAGGGGTTCAACTTGGGTGTCAATGATATTGTCCATATCCCACATTTTGGTTTCAACCTTGGACATGGTCAATACATGTTCTCCATTTTGCTGGCGTAATTCTATCGACAGCAACATCAAACAGTTTTTTAAGGTCAGAAAACTTAAAAGTGCTGTTATTTGACGCCACGAATTGCTTGATGTCGGCCCAAATCAACTCGATAGGATTCAGTTCGCAGTGATAGGGAGGCAGCCTGAGAATCGTTTTATTTTGGTTTTTGGCCATTTCGTCAACAATTTTTAAATCATATTTATACTTATGTCGCTTGACTATATTTATCAGCTCAGCTTTGACCATTGTTTGGTCGAAGTCGATCTTCTTTGAGACAAGCCACTGTTGAATGTCTGCCTTTTTGGTGGCCATTGTTGGAATTTTTTCCAATTTTCTGGAGTGGTACGGGGCATTAACCATCACAATAATTGCGTTATCATCAAGTGTCGGCAAAATTTTTTTGAACCAATTTTCAAATGAGTTACCATCCATTTCTTCGTGATAGTCTCCAGTTTTTTTGGATTCAAATGCCCACAATGCTTCAGGAACAAATCCATCTACGCTACCTATGTGGCAAATGATCAGGCGTTTTCCCTTGCCTGAAAGTAATTAGTTATTTTACTTCTCAGCGAGCGCACTAAATGACGAAATTAAGCAACTTACTCTTTTTAGGTTAGTGTAGGATAGGGTCTTAGATTAGTTTTTGGGTGAAGGAAATACTCAGAAACTTGGATGAGATAGCAAAACTGAGTTCGGAGCTTCCAAATCATTGATTCGATCAGAAAATGAATTATCTGCATCCAAAAAAGTTCATATACTTCGAAACTTACCTGCAGGATTTTTCAATCCCGTCGAAAGGCCATCTAAAAAAGCCTGCCTTGAGGACCTCACAGATCTGTCTACCCAAACCTTTCCCTGCGTATGCCCCGCGTTCACCCATGTTTCGTCTAAATAATAAATTTTTCTTCCTTCAGCGCGGAATTGCCTAATTTTTCTAAGGTATTCTCTCCTCCAGATAACAATTTCCTCCTTTTCTATCAATAAACTATTCCTTCCTCTTTTCAAAAATCGAAAGTCTAATTCTTTCAACAGCTTATGGAACGTAGATCTTTTAAAATTTGGCAGGTCCTCATCATCATTCACTTGCTTCAATATTTTATCTATTGTAGGTATTTCATTCCTGAAGAAAAAGTGATGTACTTTTCTTCTAATGGCACTTTTGTCAAAGTCATCTATTTTTTCGATGATTTTTTTTCTCGCTGGATATGTTTTTGGCTCAGATAGTGAGTGATTTTGTCTAACGTATATTCCTTCAAGATTTTGTAAACACTTGATCGACCTACTCCAGAAATTTCAGCAACCTTACATACGATATTTTCTATAGCCAATCCACTATTCTCTTGCATCTGGTTCTTGTAGATATTTAGAATAATTTGTTTTTCACCTGCGCTAAGATGAAGCTTTTTAGCCCTTTTTCTGGGTGACGTTAAGCTGATTTCAACCACTTCATCAGCTGTATCTGTGTCAGACATTTTAGACTAATATTAAATTTCCGCAAGAAAAATCAAGTCAAGACGTGCATAAAACGTTCGCGCTCATAAACGGGTATCCGTAACTGATTCACAATCCTGTGCGTGGTGACGAACCATCAACGTGACGCTGAGAGTTCCCTCTACTATGCAGCGTTGCCAGGCTTAATGTCACAATGATCATGTTTTATTGGGAAAATTGTCAGAAATCGCCGAATGTTGAACAGAAACATTACAAGAAGTCTAACCTTGAAATGTGAGGCTACAAATCGATATTCTTATAGGGGGGAAGGGTAGGGAGCTGTTATGGTTTCTATTAACCTTGGTGAAAGATGGAAACGGTAATATCATATATGGCATACATTCGGTTGAAGGTGTGTGCACGGAAAATAGATTGCGGATAGGATTTTAATAGATAAATCTGCACAAAAAAACACAAAAGGAGATTTTTGTATTTCCCTGAAGCTCAAGGTTATTTCAGATGTACTCATCGAAACTTTATGGAAGGATTATCGAAACCTTATTTTCAATTGCGATAGGGCCACATACCTCGACATCGCATTAATGTGAAAAATAAGACAATAGAAAAAAATTCCCTCACTGATGCTATCTCTTAGGAAAAATTTAACTATAAAGATTGCACAAAAATTTTCTTCACCTTTTTGAGCTTGTTTTCGCATCTCCGTATATGCCGTTCATAATTTGCTGCAGATCAAATTGGAATATACCTTTGTGATGCCATTTATTTTATATTATATTTATTATATAATGTCCTTTACAACAGTTATTGCACGTATTGCACCAACAGATTGATTTGTGATCCATGCGAATGTGATCAACCACTCTGGCGAAAACTCGCCGAGCGTGGCAACCGTGCGACTTTGTCTGGAGGCTCGTCGCTACAAGCCAATCAGGAAGAGGCCGACAGAGCGCCATGGCTACCGATCACGCGTTGATCACGAATCAACCACTGTTTACGATTACTTTGTAGCTTCGTTAGATACACTTTAGTTGACATGGTCTGTAATGTTGGACCAGCGAAAGATTGCAAGCCGAAAGAATGCGGACAAAAAATTGCGAAGTTGTCAGATGTTCTACATAAAATGCGGTCCATACATATTAACATATTTAAGATATAGAATTGTTCCGCTGAATTTGGCAATGTAGCTGGAAAACCCAGGCCGCAGGTAAACATCCGGTCGCTGATTGGTCCAAAACTCTTATCTTATCTGAAACTAGAATAACGTGCCGATGGCACGGTCATTTATAAACCTACTCCCATAGGCGTAGGCAGTTGGCAAATACTTTGAAAATATAATTTACTGTTTAGTGGTGATAATGGAATTCAAGCATGGGAAAGTTATTCACAGCCAGGCAAGGGAAATAATAGCAAACGTGATACGTGCTTGCGATGCAGAAGCGGCTAACAATACTTTCGTTTATCCACTGGTAGCTAGAAATGCAAGGGCGGCATATTATACGGGTGTTAGTGAACGAACTATAAGTAAAATTAGAAAAGAAGATAAAGACAGGCAAAATGCAACCTCCACACAGCCTTTAGCTTCTCCCGGAAAAAAGAGATCACGCCCTTCTGTGATCCAAAAAATTGATGGAGTCGATTTTTCCATTATTCGGAGAATGATAGAAAAATTTTACTGTGATTTTAAAGTGGTACCTACTTGTAGTAAACTTCTAATCAAACTGAAGGAAGAAATGGAATTTCCATTTGGTAAAGAATCGTTGAGGCTGCTTTTAAAAGCAAAAGGATTTTACTGGCGTAAATGCCACAACAAAAGGAAATTACTAATGGAAAGACCCAGTATTTTACATTGGCGATACAAGTATCTTAGGTCTATTAAAAAGTTCCGGGAAGAAGGAAGGCATATTATTTATTTGGACGAAACTTGGGTTGATAATGACCTCACTTTCAAGAAATGCTGGCAAAGCGAAGAAATTATGGGTGTCCTGAGCAATATAAGTTCTACAGGTAATAAAGTTTCTTTCACCTCGATTTTGCTTATTATACATTTTTCTCAATTTTGGAATATTCTTAATAAGTGCTCATTTAATTTGTCTAATTGAATACATAATCCCTTGCAAGTATTTTTTTCTCAAAAATATGTTTTTTATACATAGTGATTCAAAAAGGTGTTGGCAAACTTAAAATAACACTAAAATGAGGCTATTTATTCATTTCCAGGACGACTTATAATTGTTCATGCGGGTTCGCAAGATGGTTTTGTTCCTGGAGCCTGTCTCATTTTCAAGGCTGGCTGTGCCACTGGTGATTATCACGGTCAAATGAACCAAGAAAATTTCACGAAGTGGCTTACTGAAAAACTATTTCCTAACATTCCTCCTAATAGTATTATAATAATGGATAATGCACCTTACCATTCAGCTTTGGAAGACAAGCCTCCAACTAGATCTTCTCTAAAAAGAGACATCATCACGTGGTTGAGCAAAAAAGGTATAGAGCATGATCCTAATGCTAAAAAAATGGAGCTTTATGAAATAGCTTGTCTACATAGGCCACCATCTGATGAGAAAAATTATAAGATAGATAATTTAATAAGAAGTTTCGGACACACCCCACTTCGAACGCCACCCTATATGTGTCAGTTTAATCCCATAGAGATGATTTGGGCACAAGTAAAATTTTTCATTAGAAGCCATAATACAAGCGGCGAATTTACTATAAAAAAACTAGATGAAATTTCTAATAAGGCCATCGCTTCAGTAAGTGCCAGTGACTGGCAAAAGGTTATTGGACATGTTATAAAAATTGAAGATGAATATTGGGAAAAAGACAGTCTCATTCAAGAAATACAGGAAGAAATAATAATCAACATAGGAGGTGAAAGTGATAGCAATGACAGTTCCTCAGACAGTGATCATGACTCTAATCAGGATTGAAACTATACTAGATTGGCTACCTTTTAGAATTTTTAGATATTCATTTATTATACTATTGGTTTGTGGCTTTTAGTATCTCAGTAGAAAGTCTAATTCTATGTGTTGTTTATGGGTTATTTCATCAAGAAATTACTTTTTGTTTTCCTATATTTTTCTATTCAGTCAGATATTTTTGACTTGTTGTATTCTATTTTAGAAGAATGCATAATTTGTTTTGCTGTTCAATCATAATGCGTACATAGGAATATTACTTGTTGCCTAAAAAATATATTTATTTTGTTCTCAATATTCAGTGTTTGTGTATATTTATTTCTTATAATGTATGTTTGGTATCACGTCATTATGAATCGCAAAAAAATATTAATACTACCAGTTGTAATAAAATATAAATTCAATTAATAATTCAAGTCTCTCCGATCTCCGCCTATGACTCCATATAAAATCGTCTAATGGTAAGGTTTTTTCATCGCATTTCCCCCTTTCGTCCCTAGCAATCTTTGGCTGGTCGATCAATACATAGATAATCCAGTGCGGCTATCCACAATGACCAGCTTACGGGGCTAGCTAACATGATCGCTGCGCCATCTGTTGGTCACTGCAAGCACCATCGCGCTGATACGAGCGCCATCTGCTGGCGGCAACTATAACAACTAGCAGCGCCACCTATAAACAAGCACCGGGACTACAGCGTCTAGAACTTCAGGAACAAACCTCATTTACTCTCGAAGCTTCCAGAATACTCGCAATACATGATGTACCAATGGCAAACGGTTGAAGGCAGTCTAGTCATTCGTGAGCCAGTCAACGAAGAGTAGTCGACGCGAACGCGAAGCTACGGCTCAGTAAGAATTATTAAGATTAATAGATAGCAACACATTAGTCTCGTTACATGTATAGTGATTCTAAACCCTCAAAACCTACGAAGCATGGGGCATGACGGAATCGGTATATGGCAAGACGGAGGCTCGTAAAGAAAATTTATCGACTGGCTGTCATTACGGTTTATTAAAGCTGAAATAATAAATGGAGGAAGGCCTTACGCCAGACGCAGTTACCTCGTAAAGATAGAGCGCGTACGAACGCGTACATGCGTGGTGTTGACTTATGCATGAGCCGTTGCGATATGTTTGTTTTAATAAAGGTTATGCAGATAGATGTGCTAGTGCCAAATTGTTTGCGGCATTTATCAGAGGTGGGGGAAAACCTAAATGACTTGAGAGATGCTAACGAGGAAATTTGAATGCTCCTAACGTATGTCCTTGAGCTGCGTTGGGTACGAAGGACTAATCTCTATATTCGTGATAGACGTAAGGTTAAAGGCATACGTCATTGAATTCTATACGGCAAAACTATCCATAATGTCACAATTGCAAAGTGTCCTGAAAGATGGGACTGCTTGTTTCAGAGAAGACTATGTTTTAAATAACCAAGTTGATTTGCGGTAAAATAGCACGGAAAACAAAAAGGAAATTGAAGAAAAATATTCACTACTTACTTGCATGGCATTCTGAGTACTACCCTGTCACATATTTTTGAAGCTGTTACCGTTCGCTCAAAAAACACCAGTTTGTTTACTTTTTCTCAAATTTGTAACATTTGGGGCTTTATGTATCTTTCTGTATGTTCACAAAGACCACTTTTGCAAGGTATAAACAAACCTACACAGCTCTGAAGGAAATATTGACGGCAACGGCAACGCTCTGAATACTCGAACACTCGCGGAGTATCAATATGATCTTGAAGAAGCTTACATTATCTAAAACCAAATCGATAACTACGTGGTTGCTGTAAGAATATGCCAATTTTGGTTTTCAAATGCAATTTGTTTATGAACTAGGTTAGCCTACACACCGCACGGCATCTTATTTGGGTACTGACATACGTAGTTACCTATAGTACTACAAAATATACTGTCAAAAAAGTGTCAATTGTACTTGGAAAGGGTCACTGTTGGGACCAAACTGTCGTACAAAAGGAGATATATCAAACCTATATGTACTTTGATTCGGCCAGTAAAACATGGTGATTATCACAGGAATGGCTTATTTGGAATTCTTCAGAAGTTAATATCTCGGTTATGTTAAGGCTTTGAGGAAATCCTGTTTACATACTTATACCGTCACTTTAAATGGATGATTGCTGGACTTTGATATTTATATTTGAGACTTGATGAACCATAGAATACTCAAATAGGACTGCATAAGCACAAGTAATCATTCAACCCTCGTTTAGTTCCCGTTAGATTATGCCCTAGGGTTAAGGGGGAAATAATATAATTGAATTTTGTCGCGTCATGTGGGTCTTTTTACTTATTGAAATGTAAAACGTCCGCGTATTTTATTGGAATTGAATGGGGTGTTACGCTAGCAGAGAAACAGAGTTGAAATTCAGGTTCGTCCAACAACTGTCATAATATGCGATAACTGGGGAGCGCCAACGGTCGGAGAATTAGGTATTAGGAGGATTAGCATTAATCTCTTAAGAAAATACAGATCAACCAGAATACAAGGGGAGGGATTCGGCAACATTGACAAGAACGAATGCATAGCCTAACGCATTATCATCGTCGTAATTGACGGGTCCTCCTCTTCATTTAACAGTGTCAACGCAGGTGTTTCTCAGGGATTGGACTTGGCTCCAACATTGTTTCTATAACAAATCAGCGATCTTCTTTCCTGTATGATCAATCCGCTTTGCCGATGACAACAATCTGCATATAGAGTGCCAAGCCGATCTATGCTGGTAAGAAGAAGTCCGGCAGTAACTTCCTTTCTGACAAGAGATCTGGTGGTTATCACTGCTTGAGGACGCAACAATCTGGTACAGCTAAATGCTTCCAAAGCAGAGCTGCTAGAAAAATACTAAGCTATTTGCTTAGGGCTAAGAAGTACTATTCTCCACTTAACTTCCCCACGCTGCATAAGGCCCAGCTAAGACTTAGCCTCGTGTACTACTCACATGTTTTCGGTGCTGCCGTCCCTACTACATTATCCATGCTCGATTCTGTTCAGAGGAGGGCTGTCCGACTCACCGATAACTCTTCTGCAACGGACAGTCTCGGGACTCTTTCGCACCGATCGGCGGGGCGTTGGCGATCTGACTCGATTCTACCGCTATGTTAGCGACCTTTGCTCCGCTGCTTGAGGTCAAAAGCTAAGATCTCATTTATAGCGCGTCAAAAAATAAGTTTGATGTTTGATATTTACGAAATGAGCCCAACCGATGCGTTTTCTGATCACCCAATAGACTGAAGAGATCTTAGCTGAAGATAGATAGCTGAAGACTTAACGGAAAAATCATATTTTCTGATGAACCTGAATTTTAAATTGAAGGCTACGTAAATGAGCAGAATTGCCGAATTTGTGGATCAGAGAATTCACACGTGTGTGCAAGTGCGTTGTTTAGTTTTTAGTCCGGTGCCAACACTGAACCACCTTTCTTCGAAGATAAGCAAGGACTTGTCGTGTCGGTCAATTTCGAGCGAAAATGTGTTATGCTCACATTTTGTTTGTCAAAAGTTGAGGACAATGGCATTGACGATGTTCGATTGCAAAAGGACGGTGCAACTTGCCACATAACCATCGCAATAATCTAACTTACGGGCACCGTCTTCAGAAAACGAATCGAATAGAATTTTCTGTCGGCATGCATTAGGGATACACGTTATGCCAACCATCTAGATTTGATTGAGGCCTTGAAACACGAAACCCAAGTTGCCATTCAAGACATTCAAGCTCAAGCAATCTAGAAGCACGCACTTGAAAATAGGGTTGATCAGACGAGGGACTATCGGGCCAGCTGTGATACTCATTTGAATGATATATTGTGTTTCATTCTCAAATATCATGGTACAATCTTTCAAACAAAATTTGAACAAACCTTGATTAGTTCTTTTATATGATACTAAAAAGACGTACGCTTTCTCAGAACCTGTAAAGCACTATTTGAGCTTGTCATGAAAAGCAATTTTCTCAGACTGCTGCAATGAGAGTGTTGTCACATGCCAAATTCACGTAACCTTCTTTTTCACTGTTTTGATCACTTACCAGCAATTTGAATTTCTCTTTATTGATAGTAGAGTACCGAATCCTAGACCAATCCCTTGTTAATGATTTTCTTTTGTCAAATCCCATAGTTTGTTGATGGTATAATCTCTCACGTATTATATCTGTTATTTTCAGCGACTCAATATTGTATTGAAATTATTTGGCCCCAAAAAAATATCGTTGGACCCTCGTAGAGTAGGCAACCAGCGCGCCACCTTGTCACTTTACACGTACTAGCAGTACAGGGATATTTTGTTCTGTTGAACATGCCTTCTCCAGGGCCACTTATTTAACCTTCTTTTAGGGGGTTGCGTGCGCAGATGGTCCAGCGCTATTTTCTTTCTGCTATAGTTTTGGTTGTGTTCCGGCCTTTTTTTTCGATAACTTCCAGATTTTGGGATATTAACACCCCAAACACCAGTTTATGGAGTAGTACCGGTTTATTTTGTACCTTACGTTTAAATGTTTTGGCTTGGGTCTACCCCGTCCATTTTGTAATGGGATTTTAACCTCCAGCGGTAAGTTCTCTTTTGTATACCATCGACCTACGTCCATTAACGCTTGTTCTGAAGAAGTTTGTTCAATATCTGTTTCCTTTTAGTGGAAAGCCATTGCGGAGAATCACCATTCCCAATCCTCCAGCTTTGTTTTGTAGCTGCCTTGTAGCTGTTTCGTAGCCGATTTTGTTGGAAGCCTTCCCTTTGACAAAAAAACCCTGATGTGAACAGGTAACATATCATTTTAATTGTGTATTTTATAGGCATTGATATATTGATTATTGCTGACTGAAATTCTTTGAGTGATTTGGTTTGGCGTTTAACGTATTCAAATATAGGGCAGTGCCTACACCGTCTTTTGGGCTTATTACATTACATTAATCATGATTCTGAATTTTGAGCTGCCATAACTTATTTTATAACAAAGGATAACATGGGTATGTCACTTTGGTATATTTTTATCTTATCTTACCCTTGCAGAAAGAAAAGTAAATTTCTTGTGAAATAGAATGTACATGGATTTTCCTTCAAGTTTGAATGATTTAAATGTGTAGTTCTGTCTCAGACATAGGGTAGAGAGTAGATTCTTAAACAGTCTTTTTCTCTCTCTAGGATTTTTTTCATACCGTAAATTTTGAGAACGAGGCAAGCAGCCCCTACCTTGTGATGTTCCTTACGTCGCTGCTCACTTCTGGCCACTGGTTTTTGACCTGAGCGCTTGTGAGCTGAGGACATGTCAGCTGCGCCTAAAGCTGTAACTGGAAGAAGAACATTCCAGATAAGACCGTTGTCCAGATAAGTTTAGGTTTAGGCGTTAAATTATTTGTAAGGCCTATATTTGTAAAGCCTTCGTACGTGTACCATGGTAAACGTTTTGCAGTGGTAATTATCACGGTCTTGTAATTTTATTGTCAGGTAGTTTTGAATAATATCCATGCTTCTAACACGTTGACTACCGTGAGGTACGCGGTGTGTGCCTCCCTTTAATGTTAGGTTGGTGTTCCGAGGCATGTATTTGTGCCACACGTACTGCTATCATTCGATTTACTGTGGTACAGCGTATGGCTCTCACCGACCAATATTTCATACAGAATCTGATTATGCGTGGCACAGTGGACAAGACACCACAAAAAGCCGCCGATAAATATGTTTGATTCCTTTTTTTTTGTTATATATCTACATGAGCCTTGTCAGATGCTACAGATTTTTATATAAAACCCACATATACTCCATTATTGTAAATTATGAAAGAAGGAGATTATTTATTGAAGTAAAACATTTATTCAAACAAAGTCTTTATGAATATCTATATTAGTACAAACAAGAAGTTACAGGAAAAGTTGCATTCAAATGAAGTAAATTCATCTTATATATAATGATAGGTCTTATGCTAAATAACTTTTATGTGAGTGAAAGAAACAGTTCACACAGTGGGGCTTTTTACAGGTTGAACAAGACCAAGTCGCTCTGGAAGTTTTGTTTTGAGTTTCTTTACGTCCACACTCTGCACTCATTTTTTCGTAGCATACTGTACAACGCAACCGCTTGCCAGTTTGCTCTAGTTCATGTCGATCAGTTTGTGGATTTGGTTGAGGTGTGGGCTCAAAGGATGTTTGTTTTTCAAAAATGTGCTTCAAAATATCTCTTTTGAGTTCTGTTATAGATTTTTTATCTTGTGTTAGTGACAAATACACCACATGTGCGTTTACTAGTGTAGTTCCCAACAATAGCTCAACTGCCAGTTTGCGATAGCACTTTATACCGCGCCTGAGGGGGGTATTATAGGGTTTTTGTTGATCTGACAGATCTATATATGCTTTGGAGTTATTGTAATCAACGGTTAGCGACGGTTTTTTTCTATCAGGATCGGTTCGGCTTGGCTTAGCTATCATTTCATTTAGATGTTTTGTACTAGGTGCCAAAACATACCTTTTGTCTTTCCACTTTAGCATAACGATCCCAGGATCCACAATTGTAGTAATGCATTTTCCTTTACGAACTTTTGTTTGTTCTATCTCTTTACTCTTATGTTTTCTTCCATTCCTAAGGGTTCCAACTAAATAGATTTTTCTTTCTAGTAATAAATTTGCGAGATTGACACTGGTATAGTAGTTGTCTGCGTATAAGGTTCTACCAACATTCAAAACCGGTTCCATCAGATCTAAGACAACCTGCTCTGAACAAGAAAGTGAAGTATTAGCTTTAGATTGTCCACAACAAACAGACAAGTTGTACTTGTATCCCCCATTGACACAGAGCTTGTAGACTTTTATGCCAAATTTATGTCTTTTGTTTTTTATGTGTTGACGAAAGCCAAGGCGTCCACGGAAAGGTACCAATGTTTCGTCAATACATACATTTTCTGGTGGTACCATAACATATTTATACCTTTGGATAAGCAAATCTAGAAGCGGTGTAATTTTGCGAAGCTTATCGACGCCTGTTTCTGGGACATTTTCATTATCCGAGAAATGTAACATTCGTAGTATCAATTGAAATCTGTTTCGACTCATATACTTTGGGATACAGTTTTTGTAGATTTCTTCTTTAGACCAGTAGTCTGTCATTGACGGAAATCGACACAAGCCCATCCAAAGCAATATGGCAAAAAATAGCTCTATCTCGTCCTCGGTTGTATCAGTCCACTTATGAACGCGAGATTTCGTTTTTTTTCGTGTATCGTCATTTACTCCTACTTTAGGTATGCAGTGATTGGATTCCATCCTACTTGTTCATCTTCTGGAAGCTCTTTTGCGCTGTCTGATGATTATTCGGCAATGGTTTGCCGTATTACCTCTTCTATGGTTTGGTCAACAGATGTGCTTGGAACAGGCGCATCCCCACTAGGTGTATCCGTTCCTTTCTTAGACCCCACATCATTCATGTCGCGCCTTGGCCTCTTTGTAAGCCGTTTTACAGGATTTTCCTCGCTGTCACTACCGGTCTCACTTTCTGGTGAATAATCATCTGAGGATCCATTCCCGGCGAGAGGATCTTCCTCCTCGTCCGACAGTATCTCGTCCCATAATTGTTGGAGCCTACGTTGCTCTTTTTCATAACTCATATTTCACGCACTGTTTACTAGCTAACGTATAATTGACAACTGGCATGTAAACTTCGCGGATGCATACTAGTTGTCGAGACATGTCAGTGAGGCACAGTATGTGTACCTCGCGGCAAATGCTGTTCATCTGTATCCTTCTGTGCCGTGAGGTACTAATGCTGTGACATATCCTTTTTTGTAAAAATATGCAAAATAAAAATATCTATTGTAATTTGGTAAAGGTTCGTGTAATCTGTGAATATACTCATATCGATTTCTGCATAAAACTAGATGTGGCACCCGAGTGTCAAATTTTTCGTTCCCATGGTGGCAGTTAACGTGTTAACATGCTGCTTGTTTTGATAATATATTGTGATTCTCTTTTTAGATATCTTGTTTTATTTGGCTCTCTGTGTACAATTAATTAGGCGTCATCATTAGTATTAGAGTCTTTTCTTTGTGTGGTGGTCAGGCAAAACAAGTTCCGACAAACAATTAGGGGATTTGTGGCTTAACCCGTCTTGAGTCAATGGCGCCCTTAACCCCCCTACTCTCCGCTTTATTGAGCTAGTGCCTAAATTTGCACGCCATTTGACAGCTGTTTTGTATTGACTGGTGCTTAGATTTCATTAATAGTAATTTGTTACTTCATTAATTAATAAGAAAAGGAAAAAGGAATAATACCACAATTTCCTCTTGCTGTTTATAAAAAAAGGCGTGGCAGTGTCCTTACACGAAAGTCTCACCTCGTTAGACCCCTGGTGTAAAACTGCTTGCCAACAACACTACTATGCTCTATTATAATATTATGTCACAAAATTAAATAACCTCATTGAATTACACTCATACAATCATAACTCCCAAAAATATTCAGGGTGTGGCGTAAAGAGCGGATAACCTTTAAACTGCGGTTAGAGGACATCATACGACGTTTTTCAAATTAGTACCCCCGACACCAGTTCCGTGAATTCGGCCTTCCGTGTACGCATTATGCACACGAATGAAAACACTATAATCGGGATGGCGTGCGTTAGGGTACCTTTCCCGATAAAGTGCTGCGGCTTGATTTTTTTTTTTATATATCGAAACAGCCGCGCAGGCAGAAGCCTAAATGCCGGAACACCGCGGCTGCTATGATGATCCCAAAGAAATTTTGTTAATACGATTTTTGAACTGCCTAAGGTTAGTAGAACTGGGAAAAGCTTCCTCCCGTAGATTGTTCCACAATCTAGACACCCTCGGGACAAAGGAGCGGTCGTATCGGCCAGTTCTGGATGTACGAAGTTTGACACGGTTAGGATGGGACGCCGAAGTCAGGCGGGTCTGTCTGGCAGGCACATCGCGCGGCGGCATCATGGAAGAGAGCTCTGAGGAGCAAAGCCCGTTGGTGTAGCGATAGAAAAGAGCTAGATCGCCGACGGCCCGCCGGTGCGAAAGAGTCCCGAGAATGTCTGTTAGAGAAGAGTCATCGATCAGTCGGACCGCCCTCCGCTGGACAACATCGAGCATGGACAATGTAGTCGGGGCGGCAGCACTCCAAATGTGTGAGCAATACTCGAGGCTAGGCCTTATCTGGGCCTTGTATAGAGTGAGAAGGTCATGCGGAGAAAAGTACTTCTTAGCCCTAAACAAATAGCCTAGCTTTTTCCCAGCAGCTGCAGCTATTGAAGAGATGTGTTCGTGCCCGATCAGGTCCTCGGTGATCTGGACTCCGACCAGCCGAAATGAATGGGTCTTTGGTAGAACTCGGCCGTCCATCGAAACTGTATGAGCGCTAGGACGCTTTTTGTTCGTCAAAGTACAGTACTGTGTTTTGGAAGCATTGAACTGTACAAGATTGTTGCGTCCCCAAGCGGTGATAGCCTCCAGGTCTCTTGTCAGAGAAGAAGTCGTCGCTAGTCTTCTTTTTTCCAGCTCAGCGGCAGAGATCGGCTTGTCACTCTGAATTCCTGCATGTAGAGTGCTGTCATCAGCGAAGCTGTGGATTGGGTTGATCGTGCAGGAAAGGAGGTCGTTGATATGTAAGAGAAACAGTGTTGGAGCCAAGACCGATCCCTGGGGAACACCCGCGTTGACGTTGTGGGATGAAGAGGAGAATCCGTCAATTACGACGGATATCTTGCGGCCAGAGATAAAGTCAGCCACCCATCTGCAAAGCTTTTCTGGGAGGCCATAGGATGGAAGTTTGGTTAAGAGGGCAGCGTGCCACAGCTGATCGAACGCTTTCGTGATGTCAAGAGCAACGACATGAGCCTCGCCATGAGACTGGATGAGTTTACTCCACAGTTGCGTGACGTAAGCTAGGAGGTCCCCTGTGGATCGTTGGTGCCGGAAACCGTACTGCCTGTCGCTAATCAAGCTGTGACGTTCGAGGTAGTCCAGAAGCTCGCGATTTATGCACCTCTCCATCACTTTACCTATAACAGAAAGCAGAGCTATAGGCCTGTAGTTGTAAGGGTCGGTCTTAGATCCTTTTTTTGGGATGGGCTGTACATGAGCAAATTTCCAGTTTTCTGGGAAGGTGCCGGATTCATAAGATATCTGGAAGAGGCGCGAAAGAACTGGAGCAAGCTCCGCTGCTTGGCCAGCGTCCAGAAAGACCGACTGCCATTGCGCTGCGACATTACCCTGTGCCTAACTTTTATATCATGCTGGTTTTTGGCATTGCGAACCGCATCGATATATTTGTTTCTGGACTCGACGTCGGCTTGTCTGTTCTCTACAGTGGGGTTTTGTAAGTAGGTTCTATGTGCCTTGATCTTCTGCTGGCGAGCAGTGTCACACGATTTGTTGAACCAGCCGTTGGACCCTGGTTTAGGAACTTTCACTGTATGAGGGATGTATTCCTCCATTCCGACGTGGATAATTTCAGTTATTGAAGAACAGACAGTCGACGCATCCGCGTCAGTGAAACAGACATCTCTCCAAGGAAAGCTAGAGAAGAAGTCTCTGAGCCCCTCCCAGTCGGCATGTCCGTAATGCCAAGTTTTGCGGCCTGTGCGAGTTTCTGCTGCCACAGTGGCTTCTGACCGATACCTAACCTCTACAACACCGTGATCTGAGTTACCCAGGGGGAACAGGACAGCAGTTCTGTAAGGGATAGGATGCGTGGTCAGAAAGAGATCCAGCAGGCTACTGGCGTGTGACGAGACGCGGGTGAAAAAACTAGGGCTCGTCACCAGCTGGGTCAGCCCTTGAGTAAGAGCGAACGCTTCGACTGCACGACCTGCTGCATCGGTCTTATTTGAGCCCAATCAAAGCTCATTATGGGCATTGAAATCACCGAGAAGAACGACCTCTGAAGCGGGGTGATTGATGTTCAGGAAGTCGATCTGGACGGCGAGGTATTCGAGTAGGTCATCCCAGTTATGGTTCGAGGGAGAGCGATAAAGGCAGCAAATAAATTTGGGCGATGTTTTGGAGTTGAGGCGAAGCCACAGAATGTCCTTCCGGTCTGATTCCAAAGAAATATCCCTGGAGCAGGAAAGACTGCTGCGGACAAAAGCCACAACTCCCCCGTTCTTTCTCAGATTGGAGTGCACCTCGTAGTTTGGGAAGTTGAGATGGTTAATCGGTGCAGTCTCTGAGATTTTTGTCTCCGCCAAGAAAATCACGGCGGGACGATTCGATTGCAGGTAGTGATGAACAGCATCAATGTTGCTGTTGATCCCGTAGATGTTCGAAAAACAAATTCTATCTTCGATGTTGTTCCCTCGAGCCCACCCTCCACCCGGACGTTCCGAGAGTGGAGTCAGTTTACGTCCGGAGTTCTTAGTGCTCGAGGGATCCATCATCATTAATTTATTTGTTTTGGTAGATAACCGACTGCATAACTTAGGTGTGGAAACATGCGGACATTTATAAGACACCCTGGGAAAAGCTAGCGGGTGGTACTGCCTCGGTCGACTGGTCCTTGTCTACCACCTTCTCTTTACGTGTTAGTGATGTTGAATAGACCTAAAGTGGCCCGTTGGCGGACTTGTACCGCCACCCGGCAATCGGTACTGAGGTATTCCTTAACGCGTGCACAATCACTTGGGCGGGAAGAAGTTGTATACTGGATACAACAACTTCCGGAACAAGCATTTGCCACGGCCCTCGCTCAGTAGGGGATAGAATTGCCATTACCATCACACCCGTCATACATGAAATGCATTTGAGCATACTCGCTTTGACTGTACTGAGACTTTTCCGTTCACAATATTCGGCTATTCACCAGATGGAAGATCTAAATCCCTATACAAAACCTCTGCGTGCGGTCTATTAAGAAATCTTGACACTTGATCTGTCGCTATGGCATCAAACAAATGAGTAGCTAGGCAGATGTGATTTCCCCATATTTATTATTTAAGTAGAAATTTTAAGAAATAGGAGTCCTAGCTAACCTTAATAGGAGTATCATTTGAATTGACGGCAAAAATGTAGTGTATCTCAATGAATTAGGCAAATTATTCACGTCTGGTTTTAACAGGTTACCGCAATATTATTGGCACCACACGTGGTCAAATTTAAAAGAGAAAAAAAAAACATTTTTTTTGAGCTTTTTAAAAAAGCAATTAAACCTGTAGCACGAAACTGGCAATTTATATTTTATGACACCTTATTCAAGAATACTATGTTGAAAAATGAATGGCATAACTCTTCATGTGAAAGAAGGTGCCCATTACCTCCAAATTTGAAAAAGTCACAAAAAGCAACTTTTACTAGATACAATTTTCAATTTTTTGAATCATAATTATGTCCATTAACTGCAGGTTAAAGGTTATCCACTCTTTACGCCACACCCGATAGATAATATCGGGCAAACCTCGTATTTCGCCTCGCCGCTAGCTATTATACCTTTATACCTCTCGGATCGAATAACAAAGACCGATATGCGATCCGTCTGCTGAATTTAGTCTTAGGCTGGGCGCATACATTCATTTTCCGCGTTCGATATCCGAGAATTCGTTTTCCGCATTCGGAGACCCGAATGCATCAAAGGCTAATAAAATACATTGACTGCCGCACACGTTTTTTTTTTCGAACGGAACACATTCCGTACGTACGTTCCGTAAAAACGGAACGGATAAAACCTAGTGACGTCACGCGGAACGCAGCACTGGCATACATTTGTAATGTACCTCCGTACACAGTCGGAAATTTCCATCCAGGACAGCGCAGTGACGTGCGTATTGGACGTCACGTCGTTGCATCAAGAGCTCGAATGCATCAGGACAAAGTGTGAAGCAGAAGAACTAACATTGGCTGTTGAAAAGCACTCCTGCTTGTGGGATATTTATGACAAGGGCTACCACAATAGAGATGTCAAAGATTTGGCGTGGGAGCAAGTTTTCAAAGAGGTTATACAGGATTCGAACTAGTGCACAAAAATGAAAACAGAAAACAAGAGGAATATTACTTTCCTTTCACTTTTATTACAAAGACTATTACCTACTGTACTTTAATTGTTGTAAATTGGTAATCCTTACGTCATATAGGTATGATATTTCTACTGCCGGCGTCATGAAGTACTGAGCAAACCCGTCTCTTATGCTTCGGCCTCGGTTTGTAGATCTATGTTGTGTATCCAGAGATAGTCTCATCCAGGTATCTTGATTCCTTAATTTATCACGTATGCCATTATCAAGTTCATCGAAAGATTGTATTGACATCCTGTAGAAATCAAAGAATTTATCTGAATGTGCTCGAAACTTTGCTCTTTTTAGATAAAATGGACTCTCGTAGATTCTCCGACTGTTTAACGGATGCACCCAATACCGACGTCTCTTTTTCTTCTTTTTTGATAATGATAATAGAATTGCAATCGCAATTAAATCGTCGTTCACCATCGCCAAGCCTTCTCAGACCGGCCACTGAATGTACTGGTAAACAGGGTGACTTTGAAGTTGAGTCATTAATTTTCAGATAATGATTGTAGAAGGAAGATAAACCAAAATATGTGTGTAAAAATAAAAAAAAAATAAAAAAAATGTTACCTTGTTTTATAAAGTATCCTCCCGACAAGTATTTCAGTGCGGACCTGTATTTGATCGTGCGGTCTTGGAGCACCGGCAGGCCCTCCCCTGTAAGGTCTTAAGTCTTCTGATTCACGAGCCCTTTGTACTATATTAACAAAGGCACGAGGGGTTGGTTGCACTCGATTGGGAAACCGATTCGCACAAATCCGTGATGCCGCGGCAGCATTTGTAAAGATAAGAATCATGTCCACAAGTTCAGCATTTTCGTAAACATGTGCCATTTTTTATTTCGTTTGAGCCACGCAACAAACACCACTATTCACTCACGCGTTACCGACTGACGAAAAACATCGTGATAAACGTTTCAAATTCTTTCGCTTTTTTGTTTCCGATGCGATGAACCGATAACGCGGATTATATCCGTTGTTGCCAAACACGAACACATAATATTATTATTGAGACAGGGCGGTACTCAAACTTCTAAAGGGCTATAACTTTGTTACTTTAATTTTACCAGAAAAATGTTAAAGGAAAAAAACATTTCTTTTGATCAGATCTACTCACTGTTAAAATAAATGACTCAACTTCGAAGTCACCCTGTATAATATTCACTTCAACGTTTGCGCTAGGCTCACGGAATTCCGAATTGGAATTCCCGATTAGGATTCACAGACAAATCTATGAGGTATGAAATATCTGTAGTGTAGGTGTGCATAATTATCGGGGCTGGAGGTGTATTAACATACCGACGTTAAAAATTACGATATACCCTCCCCCGCACCCTACACCTTCCTCCACCAATTTATCACATCTGAAAATTTTTTCAAAAATGACCAGAAGCCACTAAATCGTAAAAAACAAGGTGTTAGCGATTCCTATTTATTTCGATTTTGACCATTTCCTCCACCGCCACTGGACCGATTTTAAAAATATACACAGTGTTCTTGTCCTTGGTGTGGAAATTTCATCCACAAAGCGCTCCAAGGTCATACAGATAGACTGACAGACAGACAGAACTGAGTTACATGACTCTTTCGTTATAAACATGTCATATAACATCCAAAAGTATCTCATTTTGTGAAGTTTTTCGCGATTACAATACTTCCTCGCTTCCTCGTGAGGAGTAAACGGGTTTATTGGCGGACCTTAGCAAAGCGATTCCCACACTCGACCATTGTCAAACGATGAAGAACGCCAATGCAAAACAACGAGCCCAGCTGTAAAGCTAGTTTTGTTTCACAAAAAATCGCGTCGCTAGCGCAAGGATATCCTTTCTGATAACGAAGATTGGATATGATTGACGTTGACGCTGTTCGATGGTGCTGTTCGCTTTCCATTTTCCTGTATTTTCCTCCTTTTTCGTAGACGACTAGACGTGCAAAAAGCATCGAGTCGACGCTCTAAACATGCTCGGCCGCCTGCTGCCAACAATGGAAAGGTGGATGTTACAAGCATTGGAGGGGGCAGTAATGGAGGACGTCACATAGAGCCGGTAGAGAACCGGACGTGGAATGGCTTTATATAGTTTTTGTTGCTGATATCAGGCTACGGAAATAGAGGAAGCTGGTCAGAGGAGGGTACGGTAGAATAAAATACTTAACAGATACTTGTTTTCCGAAGTTTCATGCTTGCTCAATTCATTAACCTAAGTAAGCTGTCGGGCTTGATTTTTGTATAGACGTTAGGTAAATGTTGCATTAACAGGTGGTTAAGCCCAAGATAAATACATATGAAAATAGCAACATTAAATTTTCAACATGTACAATAAAATAGTTAGTTCCAGTTCCACAGTCTAGACAACTTGTGCGAGATTAGTTAGACCCAGGACTTGTGGTGTCCATTTTTGATTATCACAAGACTGCCGAGGAAGCATTGTAATAGCGAAAAGTTTCGAAATTGAGATTAAGGTTTTGGATGTTGCATAACTTGGAAAGTACCCCACCGTCTAAATTTCGATGAAATTTTACACAAGGTTACTACTATCCAAAGTCAAAAAATCTTTAGAGTTTTTAAAAATCGGCCCAGTGGCGGTGGGTTGGCAAAAAACTAACGAAATAAAAATTGCCCAAACTCTATCTTCTGGCATTTCAGAGGTACCTGATCATTGTCATACATTTTTTGTGGAGGCTGAGAGTGGGCAGTTATAGGGGTGCGAGTATATCTCAATTTTTTGACGCTAGTATACGTATTTATAGGCTTTCAGCCCCATTTTATTGCATCATAGATTTTGTGTAATTAATCCACATCACCAAATTAGGAATAATGCATCATATATTCTACTTGACATCGTAAGATAAAATTGTATCAAATTTAAGTTACTGGAAATAGAAATTAATCTTAAATCTAATAACTTTCTTACGTATCATGAATACTGTACCATATTTTTTCAGCTGTTAGTATTCCAGCCAGGGATTTTGTGTTCTTATCGCACTCTTTTTTGAAATTCGGCAAATTTGCATACGTAATTTCCAGGTTGAATAAGAAAAAGCGGATGCGCAACTAATTCTTAGCTGTGCATACATCTGAAATAAGTATATTTGAGACAAGAAACCAGTGGAATTGTCAACAACACAGACTAACCAAAGAATGTTAGCTGAAGCAACACGTACAGCTACGAAACGAGTACACAACAGGTGCTCAACAGCTAGTACTAAGTTGACATCTTGTAGAGCAACCTACATAATATCACAAGAAACCTATATAATGTAAAAAAATACATAATATCACTCCTCAGGATACCTAATACCCCTGCGGATGGTCCGTACTGTCCGTAGCGCAGGAGTGAAACTTCTAGATATCAATGTTATCAAACGTGTGGGGACTAGGGAGTAATTATGTAGCCTTGTTTGACTGATTTGATGCATTTAATTATTTTGCTATACATGTCCGTAGTTAACTTTTTTACTTGTGCCAAACATAATCATTTATAAACTAATGAGTGCGTTGCGAGAGAAGTGCAGAGACAACCTACTTGTCGCCATATTTTAATATTGGGCAATTGTATGAATCAGTTATATGCATTAGTTGATTGTAGCGAATTAATAAAATTTGACAGTGGAGACTCTATTTTCCCCGCAATTATAAAACAGTCTTAAGCTGTGCTATATTTTCGGATGTTTTTTTATAATTCAATGGCATATTAGAAAGATTTTTCTTTACAAAAGTAAATATTTAATTTGACTTTCAATTTTCTGGTGGTTTCATGGCTTACGCGATTTGTAGCTTTGGAATTAAACATCCACAGCTTTTGAGTATACTTAGCTCTTTTTTACGGACACTAAGCTTTGATAATTTCATACTCACGTATTGTTTTGCGAGTCCATAGCATTTTGGGTTACTGTCCATAGTCCAAATATGCTTACTGCCGTTTCGCTCTCTCGGAACAAGTGATCACTCTTCATGGAGGACTTTCTACTTGTCACTGAAGTATAGCAACACCCGTTAGCAAACGCAGGAATTTTGTACTTTTATTCATCCAATTTAAAAAAAAATCAGTTCATGTCATGCAAACATAGATGATGGTTGAGTCGAACGTAAAACTTTATGACTTGGCCAGTCTACGTCAAATCGGGCTTATTTGTTCCCTGAAGAGGACATATGGAGGTATAAAGCTTTGTAAAATTTCAAGCTCCTAGGTCGAATGATTCGCTTTTGAAACGTTCGTTTGGTGTTTCTGAAATGATACGAATTTCATCAATTTGCCATTTTTTCCATCTTTTTATCACTCCTGCCTCTAAATCGCGTCAGGAAACGCCGAAGTGAAAATGTCCAACGATTTCAGAAATGACCTATACATTGAGAACTGATAACTCGCTCGGCAAATATTCTAGTCGAAAATGATTTTTGGGAATGTTTTCGCTGTTTTTATATAGCTCACAGTTTAAATGCCTTCCAACAGGTAAAAATCGACAATATTACATTTTTCATGAAGGAGGACCAACCTATTACCATATATGAGTTGAATTTGTACTCAGACCTTCAGATTGTCGAAAAGGTCTGCCAATTTTCATGATACTGATAGTGGGCCATGTCTCAGATCGAGCTTATTTTTTTGCTGAAGAGCACATATGGAGGCATGCCACTTTATAACACCTATTTTTTTAACTTGAGCGGTTCAGAAAGTTTGGAGAATATGTCAATTATAGCATTTTTTCCAACTTCTACAATTTCTTGCTAATCCGATCATTGGAAATTACGCCGCGCATATGACAACCGCTATGACAGGTAGTGGCCTCTTAGTTTTAACCACACAGCCTTAATAAATTCTATTGTGTTCTTTTTTGTCACCACGTTATATCTTGCTCCGTCTTCGGTATCTTCCTTTACTCATTAATATGCACCACGATTCTGAATACCCGACATTTCCCGAATCACTCTTAATGTATTTCAGCATATACGCTAAGTGCTGCGTAAACATACAGATGACAGACAGACAGAAAACAGTCATTCATATAGCTTCTCCTGTACCTATATTCGACTGTCGCCTTGATGTATAAATCTTGTACAGACTTAATAACTGCCTAACGTACACATTCGTCAGGGAGCTGCTCAAATAAAAGATATAAAAGCAAAAAGCGATACTGGGGTGCTCTGTCACCATTAGGGAGTGTCAGTGCTCAGGAGACAGGTGGCCTGACAATGTAGTTAGTTCGTTTGATTCGAGAGCAAGAGGACGAATTACTCTACGAGGGGCCGTTGAAAACTTGCTAAGCTTTTTTGCTTATTTTGGAGGGTATTTTGAGCCACCTCTTCCGATAGTGCACATCCAAACCAAGAAAATGCTGGTACGCACACACAGTATTAAGGGTGGTGTTACTTGCGTAGTAACTGTGTTCAAGTTTATACTGATATGTGGAATATCGACATCATAAATAGATGTATGGATATTCGAATACTAAGTCAACCAAAACTCCTATTCAAAGGGGATCGAGAGCTACGTTGTCTGCAGGCTTTATAATAATACTATTTGCATACTAAGAAGAAAAAAGTTATTCAAACACTGTTTAAAACAGAAAATAGAAAACAGCTAAAAGTAAATACCCTTTCTCCCTATTTTCTTCGGTCGTTTGCAATGTCCCTTTAAAGCATGGGTATATCTCGCCGCCTTTTTTCCCTTGGTTGCCCTTCAAGGGCATTTCTCTGGGGTAAAACAGTCGCAGTGGCGTGCAGCAGGTGATTTTCCTAGAAGAAAATGTCGACTTCAATTTTATTTATCGCAAACCCAACGAAGTCAGATGACAATTTTTCATGGTTTTTGCGAGGAAACCTTCACAGCTTGCAAACATATATGAGAACAGAGTATGCAATTAGTATACAAGTATCCATGCGACCTTGTAGCAAGATGTGCATTTCCGAATCGGTGAAGGGGCGTGTCTTCTGTTCCCTTGTTTCTCCTTCCTTCTGTTAGTCCAAACATCAGAACTAAGAGACACGGCGGCGATAATACCACTTAGGGCTTGCTAAATGTGAGAATCGCACTTTATTAACAGATATCAACTGACACGAGGTCAAAGAATAACAGTCCTGATCTTATCGGATCACTCGTTGGTCCATTTTTTTAATCCCATCTCCAATTGAGTAACTACAAGAAAAAGCATGCCCTACCGATTTTTTTTTGATCTCTCAGATGATTCTAAACAAGACAGATATCCAGTAACTCTTCTCTAAAGTTAGTCATATCCGAGCTATAAGATGTATGGATATTCGAATACTAAGTCAACCAAAACTCCTATTCAAAGGGGATCGAGAACTACGTTGTCTGCAGGCTTTATAATAATACTATTTGCATACTAAGAAGAAAAAAGTTATTCAAACACTGTTTAAAACAGAAAATAGAAAACAGCTAAAAGTAAATACCCTTTCTCCCTATTTTCTTCGGTCGTTTGCAATGTCCCTTTAAAGCATGGGTATATCTCGCCGCCTTTTTTCCCTTGGTTGCCCTTCAAGGGCATTTCTCTGGGGTAAAACAGTCGCAGTGGCGTGCAGCAGGTGATTTTCCTAGAAGAAAATGTCGACTTCAATTTTATTTATCGCAAACCCAACGAAGTCAGATGACAATTTTTCATGGTTTTTGCGAGGAAACCTTCACAGCTTGCAAACATATATGAGAACAGAGTATGCAATTAGTATACAAGTATCCATGCGACCTTGTAGCAAGATGTGCATTTCCGAATCGGTGAAGGGGCGTGTCTTCTGTTCCCTTGTTTCTCCTTCCTTCTGTTAGTCCAAACATCAGAACTAAGAGACACGGCGGCGATAATACCACTTAGGGCTTGCTAAATGTGAGAATCGCACTTTATTAACAGATATCAACTGACACGAGGTCAAAGAATAACAGTCCTGATCTTATCGGATCACTCGTTGGTCCATTTTTTTAATCCCATCTCCAATTGAGTAACTACAAGAAAAAGCATGCCCTACCGATTTTTTTTTGATCTCTCAGATGATTCTGAACAAGACAGATATCCAGTAACTCTTCTCTAAAGTTAGTCATATCCGAGCTATAAGCCATTTAGGCCCGATTTTACTAAGGCCCCATTAAATATTAAATAATCAGTTTACTTACTGTTAACGGGAAGGTGTCCCGCACTATACTGGACAGTATGACGACTCCACCACCACGCAGACATACGAATGCATGGTCTTCAATGATTAAAAACTCGGTTAAAAAGCATTACTTCTGAAATAGCTAAGACCTACCCCTACAAGAGTATTTCAAGATTAATTTATTTTAAAATGATTTATGAGTTAGTCTGTTAGATAAAAATTTGTGAACCAATGTTTTGTTTATAGCAAATTGTATCAGCAGTGATCTAGTTCAAATATTCAGGGCGTACCAAAAGTAATGGAAAAGTATTGATAGGGGAAAAGTTAACTGCCGATATACTGCGATAAAGGCAAATTTAATAGAACATTGGTGTTGGCTTCAATTTAACGAAAGTGATATATGTATGTCAGATACAGTACTCATAATTGGTTGAGAGCTAATGCACAAATTAATATTTATCTTGATAAATGCTTCTAGAACGCATTTGGTAATGATTAAATACTGTTCATTTAAATATTGGAACTTGCCAAAATCATGTAACCTTTTTTTACTATTTTGATGACTTACACACTTACATTGTCTCGTTATTAAGGATGAAATGCCGATTCCTAACCCTTTTCAATTATTACCTTTTGGCAAATTAACTACCTAATACTGAAAGTATGATTTTACACATATTATATGCTTCTTCCTTAGCGACCCAGTATTGAGTTGAAATCTTTTGGTCATGTTATGTTATAATACTTTATTAATGACTATCTCATAAATTTCCTCATAAAATATTGTTGGTCTCTCGTAAAGTTGGTTTTCTAGGGTTCGCGCATTGGTAATCAGCGCCCCTCTGTGGATTTACTCCTTACTAACCTATATAAGAATATTTGGTTACCCATCAAACATACCTTCAAGACTACTCATTTAATTTCCTTTTATAAAGTTAAGTGTTATGTTTCAGTAATTCGCCTGTTGAGGGTTATGGTGTATCGATCCTCAGTTTGATATCCAGATACTGGGATATTTAGGCCCCAATCACCAGTTTATGGAGTAGCACCTTTTTTTGTACCTACCCTACGTTTAGTTGTTGTTTTTTTATTTGGGTGCTACTCTTTCCAATATTATGGGATTTTAACTTCTTCAGCGTGGGACGGTATGGGGAAAACCACCATTTGCACTCCTGCGGCTTTGTAACTGTCTTGTAGCCGATTTAGTTGAGAAAACACCGCTTTCCCTTAAGAAAAAGACTCTGATGTGAACAGAGTTTTTTACACCGTAAATTTTGAATATGAGTCAAGCAGTCCCAACCTTGTGACGTTCTTTACATCACTGTCCACTACTGGCCATTGGTTTCAACCTGAGCTTTTGTGATCTGAGGATATCTAGCTGCGCCGAGAGCCATGACTGTAAGAAGACAACTATGCCGTTAAGCTTAGGTTTAGACGCTAAAATATTTGTAAGACCTTCGTTTGTACGTTTTGCATGGTGAATTATCACGGTTTAATAATTGTATTGTGGGGCAGTTTTAAATAATATCTTTTTTTAACTTGCACTCCAGTGGTAGGACATATGAATGTGCTGTTATTAATCAGTTAATATATTGTGATCGTTTTAAATATCTTGCGTTCTATTTAGCTCTCTGTACAATTAATTACGTAGTCGTGCCATAAGTTCTGTCCCATGATAATCTCATGATAAAAATGAAACAAGATAAGATATATTTATATGAAAGATATTATTTATTCGACAACATTTTTAGAATTCATAATCAAACAGTTTTATTCAAAATGTCCCCCCTTGGCCTTCACACACTGCTTCAATCTCGCGGGCCACTCATCTATCACTGCACGCACAGCTTCCAAAGGAATAGCTGCCGCTGATCGGATCAAATCCGCTTTCAGGGACTCGATATTACGGTGGGCTTTGGAGCAGGCCAACTGCTCTAGCAGGTCCCACAACTTGTAGTCTAAAGGATTGAGGTCCGGACTCCCTGAGGGCCAATCTTCCGCAGCAATGAACTCTGGCACATTGCTTTCCAGCCAGCGCTGCGTACTCTTAGCCTTGTGAGCGGGGGCGGAATCCTGCTGGTAGACCCAGTGTTGGTTAGCAAACAATGTACCACTTAAAGGCTTGACGATAGGATCCAGTATGTCGCTCTGATAGTTTGCCGCTTTTGTTTTCACGCCCTGTTTACAGAAATGGAGCTGAGTGACCCCTTCGTAGGACACCCCCCACCAAACCATGACTGACGCAGGGTGGTGGCCTCTCTCAACTCTCGGAATGATCTCCGAAGCTTCCTGTGAACTCCTTGCATACACTTTGTCATTTTGTCGGTTGATTTTTTCTTCTATGGTGAAGATTTTCTCATCCGTGAACAAAATCTTTCGGAATCCCCCAGCTGCGTACCTCTCCAAGAGCTTCTTGGATCTTGTCGCCCTGATGTGTCGCAAGGTGGCCGTAAGTCGCTGGCCCGTACGTCTCCGGTAAGCCCCTAGCCCTAGGTCTTGTTTAATGATGCGCGACATCGTCCGGACAGGAATCTTCATTTCCCTGGATAGGATCTTCTGCTTCCGGAGTGGATTCCTTTGAATCCTGGCTTTTACGGCTTTGATGGCTGCTGGAGTCCTTAATTGACGAGGTCTTCCGCTTCTTGGCCTGTCATCAACAGAGGACGTCTCATTGTACCGCTGAATGGTCCTAGACACAAATTTACGCGATATTTGAAGGCCGCGTAAGAGTTCAAAAATCTGACTAGCACTGTGATTACACTTATGTAAAGCTATCACTGCAATACGGTTCTCTGCCTTGCCCCACTCCATCGTTATGCTTCGAGAGATCAATACAAACTGAGGTATATGTAATTACCCGAAAAGCGCTTAATCAACTGACACCACAATGTAAACAATCGGACAAGTATTAACAGGTCTACACTTGTTTGAAAACGAGGGACAGAACTTATGGCATGACTACGTATTTTACTCATTGCAGATTCTTTTCTTTTGTGTGAGTGGTCAAGCAAAACAAATCCGACTAACATCTCGGATTTGTAGCTTATTCCGTCTTGAGTCACTGGCGCTCTTAAGCTCCCCTACTCTCCGCTTTATTGAGCTAGGTCCTGAATTTGCACGCCACTAGACAGCTGTTTTGTTTTGACTCACCATTTGACTCAATTTATCGTGTTTTATTAATGTCTTAACTAATTACAAAAAAAAGAATTTGGAAGCACACCACCATTTCGTCTTGTTTATAAAAAAAGGCGTGGCAATATGAACAGCAAATTGGTAATTTACTCCTCGGCAAATGGTTATCCAATTCTAAAAGAGTGTTGTAGTTGCACAAAAATCAAACTTAGCTTGTATTCCTTTATGCAAATAGTTGATTAATGTGTCACAATAAAAAGGAATAAGTATTCAAGTTCTTTCAATATGTTCCCATTGATATTCCTTTTTTTATCTTTTTTTAATAATATATGTCTTAAACAACAATGTTTTCCTGCTTCATTTAATAACATATTATTCCTTTAATTACATAGAAATATAAACTAACTAAAATAAATGTTCAAATTGCTTGATAGCATGTACGTATTTCCATTATACTTAAGAGGGAGGGTTAATAGAAAATGGAGAAGAAGTGGGCGCCCGACTATTGTTTCTTGCCCTTTTATTATTTTTATCTGTTCATAAAGTGCGATCCTCAGATTTTGCAATTTGAATTCCGAACAGCGCTTGCACGAAGGTAGCGATTTTCTACAGACTCGAAATGACGATCTCTCAAAAACCGTGCATAACTGGGTAAGGATATATTCGGCTTTTCTGATTGGACATGACCCCCTATCAGTACCTCTCCATGACCTTTGGGACACCATGTATATTAAAAAATAAATGAAAGCCGATACACTTTGCTATAAACATTGATTTTGGCTTCAATTTAATGAGAATGGTATGTATAGTCTGCAAAAATCAAAAGTTTGCCAATTTAGCCTAACAAACTAACTTAATAATCGCTTTAAAATAAATTGATCTTTAAATACCCTTCGGGGTCTTGGCAACCTCAAAAAATATTGAATTTCATCCAAGTATTTGATAGCTCAGAATGACCATTTTTAGGGCTATTCAGACACTAAATGACATATCTCGAAAACGACTAACTTTAGACAGAAGCTACTAAGGATTTTTCTTGGTCTTGAGTGATCTGTGAAATCAGAAAAAAAATAGTCAAAGCTAAAAAGGCTTTATTTTTAATCACTTAAGAGAGGGGAAGATTGGAGAATGGCCCCAAAAATTGGTCCATCAAGATCCGAATTATCATTATTTGACTTCTTCTCAGTTGACAGGTATAAACTGCATACCCAAATGCAACCTGGTCTCACTCTCGCTGCTGACAGGTATCTACTTGTAAGGTTTAATAGTTTCCTTTTTCCGACATCATGCTTTGGTCTTCAATCACAGATGTTGCAAGTAAGTACAACTTTCACCTAAATTCAATTCAGATCAAGCGACTTTATTGTAATGAGTACAGTTAGAAATGACAAAGTCTGTCCAGTGACCATTTATACTTAAGAACAGATTTTTTTACAAAAAGTGAAACATCGATTCTCTCCACTGAGCACTTTACTCTTCTCTGACCAAATTCTAAGTTTGTATCTCGGAAAACAAATGAGTTATTCGAGAACTACGGATGAATGTTTTAATGTTTTACATATATGATGATACTTGAGAGTCTTAAAACTCCTAGTAGATAAGCTGATACTTGGTGGTTTAGTATCAAAAACAGTGAACCTTAAAAATATGTATACGATCATGTGATCTAAAAATGGCAAAATAGGGTATATAATTTCTCATTGCCCTCAGGTCCCTTTAACCGCAAGCCACAAGATCTTGTCTAGTCATAGATAACATGATCTGAGCGTAAGTGATCGTGAATGACAACATTGGCTCAGTGGTGCCCTTCTAGAGATGTGCAAGATAGCGTGTCTAGTGACATGATCAGGTTTATGCTTAGACCAGTTGTCACTGGCAACAGTAAATAGAGCCGTTGCTCTCTTGACTTGGTTGATGCCGATTGATAATGGGGCGAGTAGATGCATTAAAAAAGAGAAAGTGCTAAGGGAAGGCAGCACTGCATGTGATCTGCGCATATAGAGCGGTGTCGACGGAGGCGCTGTCGGTGAAACCCTGCCAGCAGATTTGCTAGCTGATGAAAGATGTGCACTCTCTAACGGTGCAGAATATATGAATGATGAAGCGGTTGTGATATATATTAAGTGGCAGCAAAGATAGGGTATAACCAGCCATGAAACGTGGACTACGAGGCTGACGGTTGCTTTAGATGCTACCAGAGCGTGTAGGAAAGAAAAAATACTGCTCGTTTTGTGTCGACGAGGAGGATACTCCTGAGCATCTATGCGAATGCAGTAGATGGGTTGAACGACGGAGACAACTGGGATGCATGATGAACTACTGAGAAAAGTGAGTACATATACCGTTCTTGTAGAATCTCACATTTTGTTCAGTTAAGGCCGATAGAAAGAATCATTGAAACCTTTTCTGCCTAAGAGTGGCTACACAAGCTTTTTCCTATCTAAAAGAATATATTTTAAAAAGCTGTTGTACGCACCTGATTTCCCACAACAACAGGCCGACTTATCGCCTGCCATCACCGGCCACCGGCAAGGAAAGGCAGGCGTGTTTTCTATTTTCCACCCCATAGCTTCGGGGGGTAGCTGCGAAATTAACTTTCGGTTCTTTATATCTCTAATACATCCCGTTCTTCACCCCCCAGCCCGATCTCGATGGCTTTTAAATGTCACTGCCACCAAAGGGTAGTTTCCGGTGAAGCGTATGACTCAAACGCGCCCTTGATGTTATAGCCATTGGCGAAGAGTAGGGAAGTCAATCGGTTCATCTCACCAAGCTGGTGGAATTCCCAGGGGTTATGGAAATATGCATAGATTTTTTATTACTTTTAGCATTGATTAACTGATGTAGGGTACAAGTTATATGTACCTTACGATTGACTTACGAGTAACATTTTAATAAAAAACCACATTTCCATCTAAATTCTCTGATAGATGGTGCGTTTATTTCTAAACAGCGTTTTTGGACATACACGATATCTCATCATACATTTACGCAAAGGAGCCTATAATAAGCCACTTAAATTCCATGTTGGTGGTCAAATGGAAATTAGTCGATGGTGAAAGCAATGGATGTTTCAATAATGCAAAGAACAAAGGTGGTCTTGATCCAGTTCGGATGACAGTTTGGAGCTCAGGCACTAACCTCCGACTGATAGCAGTTCGGAATATGAGCGAGTAACCCAGGCGAATCAATAAATTTGTGACTTTGTTACGTAGCAAAACTATTGTTTGTATTAGTTTCACAATACCACCTGATAATGACTTCAAACCATCCATTTATCAAAAGATTCATTATCGTTATTGAGAATGACTATCGTATATCGCAAATAACTTTAATATTTTGCTTTGAATAGCTTATGACCAAATCAATTTATCTGTGTGGCATGTGACCCTCTTCAGCCTTCAGGAACGTTGAATTTTTTTTCAAAATAAAGAACCATCTGACACAGTTCTAATGAAACAAGAAATATTTGACGCATTTGACTCCATATCTGTCAGGAAAAAGAACTATAACGTAAATAAGGTGTCCATCAAATTTAATGCTGTGCTGTTTTATGTGTAGCAACAACCACCGAAATTGTAGGTTTATAAAATAAATCATTTTCAAATTACCCTTCAACGAAGCACCGAGACCATAGTATTTTTAAAAACAAATTAATTTTGCAAACATGCCAATGTCATATGTTCTCGATTCTGTCGTCACCAAATTTTTGTTTCTTAACATGTAAACCTGTTGTAGCATCTCAGTCGAACTTACGCAAGAAACATTTTACATAAAACTTTTAAATTTAGATTTCTCGAAATAAAGCCAATGTGGCTTAGGTACCTTGTTCCCAGAGCCTTCCAACTGAAATGGATATATCCTTTTGAAATATGTGTTAATCAATCCTAGGACGCATTTTGTATCTCTCTGACTGCCCGTCTGTTTCAAAGCTGAATACCACAAAGACAAACTGTAACATCCAACCTCACCATCAAACGAGTTTGATTTACCCACTAACAGTCAAACAGCAGCTTCAGCAAACAAACAGCTGAGGGTGTACACACACTGGCGGGACGATAGTTTGACGCGTATCCGTCATTTCCTTGCCACGCGGCGTAATTGCCGTTGTAGCGGGGTGTCAAACAAAAGTACACAACGCCCTCTACCGGCCGCTATTTACTCTGGATCTTAATTAAATTGAGTAGAGGGGTGCTCCCCTCAACTTCCCCACACAGCCCTTATTTGTCTTCACATGTTGGCCAGATGTAATTGCTTGTAGTATGGGTGGAGGCTTAGAGCATGATGACGTAGATATTGAGGTGTAAGAGAAGGGCAATGATGCCAGACGAATTCTAGATCTCATGAAAGACTAAAGATAAAAAAGAATGTATTCTAGTTTTAATAAGTAGTAGTAGTAGTGAGGAGGCGAAGCCTGGGAAACAGAACCTTCACTGACCCTTTCTGCCGAGTCCGTTGTACAAACACTTTAATACTCCACATGCTTATGAACTGGTAACTGATTTATTGTGATCTAATGTAGTGAACTATAAGAATTAATAATAATAATGTTTCTGTCCAAACTACAAGCAGATTATTAGAAAGGACATCTTTAAAAGCAATAAACTTGGTAGAAAACCCGCAGAAGGCTTGCCTTGTATAGGGGTATGCGTGAGAGTACTTACTCGCACTGTGTCAGATACACGCCAATAGCAATACAAAGCCTTATAAAGAAACTTACATATAGAAAATCGATCCAACCTAACATATATGAGCCGGGTTTGTTGTTAAAACTATGTAAGATCTACAAAATTTAAGATATCAATGAAACATAAAAACTATATAAACATACTGTATATACCTATGCGTTTAAATCTACAACCCGAAAGCAGACAATTTATCTGGTGTAAAAAAATAAATTATAAAATACTACTAATTTGCTTGAGCTTCCGATTCTTGTGGACCTTGTAGATTGTTCCTTCTTAAGTATTTTCCTTTTGAAGCAACCTTGTGCCTCTGGAATGGTGCTACCTGATAGAGGCTATATTTTATTTCAAGCATCGCAGAACATTTTTTATATTGCAATTAAGTCGCCTACTGAGTTAGCATTTTCCTTCACTCCATATAAGATAAGGTTATATTATTTCGTTTGGCACTCTAAGCTATTCAATTTTCCTCTCAGCTCATAACCTTGTTTCAACTTTTTATTCTCTTGCAAGATGATTAGCTATGATTAGAATTTTCTTTTAGATTTTGGATTCCTTGTTTGATCCCCACTTATTATTTTTCAGTTTCTGTTCGATTTCTGTCTTCAAGACTCTCTGCAACAGGTTGTAGATTGCGTTATTTGTTATAACTATGCTCTGTTCCCTCATCACATTTTCTGACGGGATTTGACAACCAGACAGTAAACCAATTCCTTTACGTTAGGGATCACTTTTTGTTATTATCGTACGTATATGATTATGTGTACTTAATGCTTCTTACACTCTATATTACCTTGACTTGATGTTAGTCGTGTAGGAGGGTTACTGCGATCGATATGCGACAGTTGAATAATTTTGATGCAATTATTATTATAGTCTAATCGTTCTATTTAAAAATTTCAAACCTTCCAAATTGCATGCCCAAAAATCACCAGGAAATCAAAAACACCAAAACACAACATAGAATGTTCTGAAATTATTTGTTATGGTTGTTAGCTTGTACGGTTTCATCCAAATATGAATGATCCTTTCCGAGCTATAAATCAGCCGTGTTGGCAAAATCTAAGTAACAAAGTAAGAGACATCCGTGAAGGAGTTAACGGGATTGGTTTGATACCTGGCTTGAAATAACTGAAGTTAGTAGACCGAGAAAAACATTAAAAAGTGTGTCAATGAGATCTCCAATATCACATATGTATGCACTTTAACGAGTTAATCTAGCGCTAAACATCGTCTGAAAATTGTGCCTCCTCCACACTGTCGGAGCATTATTAGCTGCTACTTGGAGTGCTTCTCACCCGATATGGAAACTTTTTATTCCGGCGACAAGGCAAATCCCGGCGACATCCCGCAAATCCGTCCCCAATAGCCTTTTTCACTTCCTAAACGTATTCCTCTCAGCGCTGACGCCTAAGCTGAACTCATCGACGCAGTCTATACAAGGTTACACAGCAAAGCAAAGCATTCACACGCTTGACCGTACACACGTTTGGCTTTTCTGATAACGTTTTTTTTTATGTTAGCAGGTGCTTCAGTCTGCTCTGAAGTGACAAGCATGACGGACATCGAACTTGTGTCGGCAATAACATTCAGATTAACTTAGTTTTGCGATAAAACCAAAAAGTTAGACAAAGAAAATAAGTACGCTCCCCACCAGTGCATAAGCGATATTGAGGGCGCACAAACATGTGGACGCGACACAAGGGCTTGCGACAAACCCCCTTTATGTTGGCCAAAAACCGACACCCGATCGGATCGACTACAATCGTTTGCAGGCTTACTCAATCCAAGCCAAACGCGCTGTTCGCATGCTTGCTTTTGTGAAGGCTTGTTGAGTTTCACCAAGCATGCAAAGTGCATCCGTCATATCCAGCGTTGCCAACATATCGGATTTTCCACAAGATTTATAAGCATTTGATTGCATTTGCCGGGACAAAATTAGGAATTGCAGATAACGGATCATTTAACGGAAAACAGGTTCACTTATATTAGTATTTTTGAACTTTCATCTAGTTTTTTATCCCTTACATCATTACTCTTTCTTTTGTAGCGTTCAGATAACCTTACTTGATAAATCTGACATTATTAGTTTTATTAGAGTTTTACCTTGAGATTTTGATTGATTTGTTTGTTTTTATACGCTTTCGATCTTCTATAACCTCTAATTTTCATAGATATGACTGCCTAACGATATCCACTCAACAACCACGTTATGAAGTATTTAGTTGTGCAAGAATCTCTTTGAGACAAAACAATGAAACCAACATTTTTGTAATCTTTATATGAAGGGTATCCTTAAAGTTGAGACTTTCATCTACGTAGTGTGTGTGTCGGACAATAATAAGCAAGTTTTTTTAGTAACCCACATTTCAAACCCTTAAGATAACCCAGATACTAAGTTCCGAGAAACTCTGCAAGCGTCCCCTCCTTTGTCAAATGCCAACTTTCTGGCTACGACTATGTAAGTCTGTATCCTAATCAGGTTTATTGTGCATGTCTTTGGATTGATACTCCGCTAGTGTATTCGAGTATTCAGAATGTCGCTGTCCAGCAATGCTGTGCTGCATAGGTTTGTTTATGTTCTTCAAAAGCCGTCTGGGTGGACACAGTAGAAGATTCATACAGCCCCAATTGTTGGAAATTTAGAAAAAAGTGCACCAACACGTGCTTTCGAATTTAACAGCGACATGTGTTCGGTACTATAACAGCAAACTAACTTTGTTATTCGAAACGTAGTTACTTCTGAAAATGAGAGTTCCAACTTTCAGGATGCACTGTATGAAAATGAATGCCTGTTCAGTCTGTCTGAACCAATATACGGAGAGTCGTAAGAACACAAATATTCGTACAGCTACTAATTGATACCCGAGGGAGGATATCGGAGTCATTGCCGATTTTGCAACCAAGTGGATGAACATACATGAGCATATATTCTTATAGATGTCGCTACAGTATCTCATTTCCTCTCGGATAATTTTTTGGACTCCGGGATATAGTATCAGGTCGACTATATTCAGGTAGAATACGCTGATCAGTGCTAAAATTTACAGGTAATTTTTATGGGGTCGCGTTGCTGCGCAATACTGTATATGCTGGATCATCAGGGCGCCTCGAAATTTTATTAGGCTTTTCCCCTTCCGTCTCTGTCAGATCATTGCCAGCTATTGAGTGACTCACGTACGACGGATGGATGATGCCAGTGATGGTATCTCGCTCCCCATTAGTGAATTCACTCTTCACTAGCTCGAATTCCGCAAGCTTTGTGCTTCTCACAGGCGACAATGTTGATAATTGGAGCTTTAGATGGCATAGGTGGAGTAGAAATTAGTCCTGAAGGTTCAAATTGTCTCGTGGATAGTTTCTGTAAATTTGTAGAAACTTAATTTAGGATAACTTCATATAATTCTGAATTCTTGACAGGCCAGAGCGATCAAATTTCCCTAATTAGTTAAATTGACTAATATTACAGATGTATCTTAAAATGGCAGCTAAAGAACCATACCACTCTATAACATATTCTAAAAATACATTTTATGTTATCCTAGAATATCTTGAGTACTTATATTTTATCTTATCTCCTCTATTCATAGGACAGCATCTCTTTTACGTATATTTTCGATCACATTTCCAAAATATTTTGTCATTTATTAAACCTCAACCGCACTTATACGAACCATGAGTATATTCACGATTAGGCACCCAAACTTTTTTTTTGGGGGGTATATCGCAATTAATATACGTCCAACCCCGTTCATTCTACGCACATATTAGATATATTTCACATTCTATAGATTTCGCCCTACAGTTGCCTCTGAAACTTAGAACGATAGAGAAATGTTTCCGACACGCGATCGTGCATCTGGCTCCACCGGCTGGCTTGTTCGTCTATGTAAGTGTCCTCCTGTGACTGGCAATGCGTCGCGACTGACGCATCAGACAATCAGGTATTGGGGAGAGGCGACGTTTCCAGATAGACGGTACTACGGGTAGAGCAAGGAAAGAGTGCCTATCGAAGAATTATTGTATGAACCTGTTTGTACTTGATTGGTTTAATTTCTCTGTTATGCATATCTATAACGAAATTTTTTCTTAGAGGGTCTATCCAAAACGTGTTACTTTTGTCCGCCCGGCCAAAGACAGCCGGCCATGGACAGTTCTTTCGTGATGTTTTGGCAACTCATCCGGTAAGGTCTAGGCCTGGTCCCTGGCACAACAAACAGAAGCTTAGCAACTATCCTCTATCCTGGATATACAGTCTATGTCACTGTCTTATGTCAATAGAGTCTAACTTGTGCTGAATATAATCCTTTATGGACTGATAACGGCGTTGCGTGAGAAGTACAGAGCCTACCTACTTGACGCCACTTCAACTTGAAATCTGTGATTTCCGTCAGCTTGAAACAGGAATCAATCATAAAAGACAAAAAGGTATTGTAAAAAGTTAAGACTTCAGATTATGTCCGAAAATTTCAATGAAGTTTCAAAGTAGACTCGTACTTCGATAATTTAATCCTCTCAGCGTTACGCCTTTTTTGGTTATCTTTGGAAAATATAGATCCTCTATTATCAATGATCTACACCACTGTGAGGTGGGTGCGACTCACATGTCGGAAGAAATAAAAGTAGAAAGCGAAAAAGACATGAGGGTGGGCAAATGTATAAAAGCCCGCCCCATAGACACCTAAAGTGTTTTTTGGGATTCCTCAGCATGTAGACCATTCCGAGATGGCTGGGAATATGGCTTTATTGTCATTTTGTGTATTTGGGCGTACGCTTGAAATGACCCAAGAACTCCTCTATGCTTCCTGAAAGGATCTCGCAGCAAGTCATGTGTGAATGAGATATTTTTGGATGGTTGGAGTTGCTGAATGAAATGCTTTTAACTTTAAATAGACATTTTAAGGCATATGTGGAATGTATTTTATTTTACTGAAATTATAACTTCCACTTAATTTAGTGCAAAGAGTAGTTATATCAAGTGAAGACAGTTAGACAGGGATAAGAGATGTATCCAAAGACAAAACAGTTGATGTCTGAACAGGTGGTGTTCTTATTTAGTCAGAGATAAATGCGGTGCTTCCAGATAGCTAATGCTTTTTGGACTAATTCATTGACCATCACTTGTGTTGAAAACGTTTTTTGTCCAAATTTACTTTTTTTGGATAATTATTAAATATATGTTTCATCCAATAAAGCTATGAATCAAACTTTTCGCGAGTACTCTCCGCGTCATGTAAACAGAAGTTATTTTCAAAACCTGTAAGTTATCACGTTGCTTCTAGTGCTCTGCGTGGATTATCACAGGATTCAGGTTAGTTTGAAAAGGGGAACGTCAGCTTTAAATTTAAGAGTTTTCCAACTTTAAATTGGTTATTTGACCACTAGTCGGTATTTTTGATACGGTTGCCAGTTCTCTAGACATACTTGCCTGGAGCCGATAAGTTCAGCTATTTCGCATGACTGTTTTACGTAACGTCCAAAGATTGTGCAAAGAACTGAGCCCCAATCAGCCCCGTATAAATGTAGCGTTTTCTGAGCAGTTTGGAAACACCACTTCGGTACATGCATTTATGAATGAATGGCCAAACCAAGGACGGTATGTGCACAGATCGCTGCTTTTATTTGTAAACCACTATTAGTCCAAGAGCTGACCTCAAAGTTTTGGTTATATCGCATGCTAAGATGATAGGTTAAAAATTAGTCAAATCCTACGTATCTTGGTGCTAAACAGCAAACTACGTAAGGCGTGACGTGACTAGCTTTTATCGTATCGTATCATTAGTACGCGATGATGTAACCAAATATTTGCGATCAGCTTCCCTACTATACTGCACAAGAATTCCAATGTCAATGGGGGCGAATTCTACGAAATGCCTTCCCTTGATATAACTACTATTTGCTTAGTGTTTCATCCTCCACACAAAATTGCGTCATGTAGATTGACTTTATACTTCCCAAGCAGTTGTTACGACTCAGAATATTTCATGAAGTTTATTTCTACCCATTCATACCATAGCGTGGTCGAAAACACGTGAGTTTTGCCATTTATACCCTCCAAAAACAATCGAATATTACTCCGGAAGGCATAGGCGTAGCCAGCGGGGGGGGTTTGGGGGTTAAACCCCTCCCCCCCCGAAAACTTCTGAAAAACATGTTTCCTAAACTATTTAAAACTATAATTAAAGGTTTATTTGAGCTACTCAGTTTGAGATAAGTATGACTAGTTCAAGATACTACATTGCCCATTTTTAAAAGAGGATGAGAGACTAGCAGTAAAAAAGACTGCCTAGGATACAATATTTAAAATTGAAAAACTGAGGCGCGCCCGCCGGCATTATCCGACACCGACTTCAATCTAAGCATAACGAAGAAACAGCACAAAAAGCAGTCCAATTGCTTTATGCATTTCCATCTTCATATTTTGTGATGTGCTCGGTGATTCTTCAAAAAGTAATGAATCACACGTACATGGTCGCTTTGTAAACTACTGCAAGAAATGCTATTTGGTTGGTTTTTGGGTAGCTAGGCCCATGGGCACCCATTGGGGGGCAAGGTGGGGCATACGCCCCTCCCTGGATTCTGCTTCAAAGTGAAATATTCTTAATGATATACCCAGTCTTTGGGGTAAGAGGTGGCGTGTGAGTGTTTTTTGCTCTTTAAAACATCCCAATATTAGAAGATACTATTTCTGGTACCATTTTGAATACTTGACCAAATAACTGCAAGCAATCAACACTGACCTCATCACAGCATTGAGCCACGCGCTGGTGTTATTAATGCTTTGCAACTTTTGACGAATAAAACTGACGAGTATCCCCATCTCTATGAAGAAGCAAAGGCTTTGCTAGAAGAAAGTGGTGGTACAGTGGGGATGCCGGGCATCGTCGGAAGGCAGTTGAACTGCTTTAGCATTTCTTCACCGGATACATTTCAAAATAAATTTATTTATCCCATTCCTTGAACATACAACAATTCAGCAATTGACTGAAAGATTTACAAAACACCGTAAAGTGATACTATCTGGTGTGTTACCTACGAATTTTGCGGCCAATTCCTAGATAAGTACAATCAAAAAGTATATCCAAATATACATTGCTACAAATTATGGCAAGCATATCGGTTTCCACTGCTACCCCAGAAAGGTCTTTTTCAAGCCAAAGGAAACTGAAAAACTATTTGCGCAACACAACGAGTCAAAACAGACTGAACGGTTTGGCCCTTAAGAACACTCACTATGAGACTGAAATTGATGCCGACGAAGTAGTGGATATACGTATTTAAAAAGAAAAACAGACAATTAATTTTAGAGTATTAAATTGCATCAAAACTTCGAGGTAGATAATGGCAGGCAAGTGGATGGGACAGCGCGTTCTCTCTGAAATCCTTTTTTTGAATGGATAAGATTGTCATTTGGAGCATATTTTTGTCATTTTATTTCATAATATGACCCATTTCATATTTGAAAAATTGCAATTTGTGTCACATTCGATCCTCGAAAACAATATGAAAAAACAAAAATTTTATTCTTGCCAAAGTTCCTAAATATTTTTAATACATGAATTAGCAACACCCCAAAGCATTTTAGGTGGCATGGTTATTATAAGCCCTTCCTCCTTATTACAGCGTAAGCAAGCGAGAGAGATGCAGCTGGCGGCAGCCTCTGAGCTGAGGATATGGTTACTTAAGCACTATAAATCGAAAATGTCTGATATCAAACTATATTTCTGATTTAATGACAAATGTGTGAAGAAATATGTGCGACTACTACGACTTACATATGCGAAGTGTTACAGGGCTCAAAAGATCTTTTTTAATAATTAAGCATATTTCATCGATATCAAACATTTACCACCCTCTGCGCTTTCCGAGCCCCAATCTTCAACCTCTTCGAAAAAAATCTGAATAAACAAGCAGGAATTTCTCAAATATTAGCAAGCGAAGCTCCAGTCGTTTCTATTTGAATATGTTTTGCCCGTAGAACCGCTACCACTGGACCAATCTTCATGTGGCTTTTCCGACTTTGGCATAGTAGTAACTTTTTGTTGCAATCTCATCAAAATCGGAGTAGTACTTTGCAAATTATAAAGATTAGTGAACGGAAATAAATAAGATGATTCTTCATAATGTAAGGCCATATCGTGTGGTTTTCATGTTGACGAGATGCCATTGCCTTGGCTCTAAAGTCAAATTTACTGTTTATTGTACGACGTTTCGGCCATCTCAAGTGATGGTCAAAACGCCCGGTTGCACATTAAACAGCAACTAAAACATGTGTGGTTTTTCACGGTGTAGATCTTTACGTAACGTTTAAAAAACATATTGTCTCATTGTAGAAATGCTCCAAGCTTAACGAATGCTAATTTCCGCAAAAAATAAGTTCGTGCATTCCTGCACTATCTGTCAAACTTGTAAGAAGATTATTTTTAAGCCGTTTCGCAATGAAGCTAGAGAAACTTAAATTGTATCACTAACTAAAAGATTAACACTTTTTCCAGTTTTCAACACGGTCGGCTTTTGGATCCCAACGCCAAAGAATGCTGCTGCTTGACCGTTAAACCAGTTAAAAACTGTTCCTTTCAACATGTTGTCACCTTCCAAGCGCTTTCCACCAAGAGATTCTAATGGTTCTAATGGTAGATGATCCACTACTTCTGAACGAAACTTGTTTAGTTACGTCTGTGTTCTTGTCGCAACGTAAGGCCTAGCGTTGTCGTGAAGTAGAACAACGCCGCTAGACAGCAGCCCCGTCGGCGGTTTTTAGTAGCGCTCCTATTTAAAAAGTTGTGAATTTCAAGGGAACTTGGATCACACAGCGCACTTCACAATCTGCGAGGTTACCGAGTTACGAGGCAATAAACGAAGCGGTATAGCCACGCAGCCAATACCGACAGAGACGTGAAACGTAATGGTGGTGTAGTGAAAGACTGGCCAAGGGTGTCGAAGGTTGAACGAACGTCACGTTACTGGATGCGCGGGTAAGAAAAATGTGTCTTGTATGTTATGCATAAACTTAACTTGTATTTCGATTAAACGTACCAAGCAATTTCTAATCAACTTTGGTGGACCTTCTATCGGGCACAAAACCATGTCGACTAAGACTGAATCAAAATAAAATCTAAACAACCCGCTACGAACTTGAGTTCCTATTGATTCTCGACATTGGAGGGCTGTTTGTTGTGGTACGATGGCCGCTGGTAGTAATCTGAGCTAAAATGCGGCTGGCAAGAAGTGAATGCCTGCTGGCGTTTCCTTGCCTTTGTGTTGCGAAGTTAGTTCGAACGCACCACCACAGTTCTATCGGAATTACTCACAGTTTTGTTGGATGCTTGCGTTAATTCTATAATATAACTTCGTTAAACATCGATACAAAGGCAATGAGTGAAAACGGTTTATTTAACTATCAGACCGGTCGGCAGGTAGAAATAGACAGCCAAATTAAAAAATCAATTAGATTGACCCTGCTTTTCCCACTCAACGCTGTCACCAATTCATAGAGGGGTATATTCGGCACAAGTTAGTCCCTCTTAGAAAAAAGTTCTCTGCAAACACGCATAACAAAGATATTGAATGGATCATGTCAGTCAAGCAGGTTCATACAACACGGCGTTGCATACACGTATACAGGGTTTGTCCGGAAAGTAATAGGACTCATTTTCTTCCGCCATGACAGTACTTCGGAGCGTGCGCGCACCGACTGGATTCGGTAGAGGGCGTTCCTAGCTAATGAATGAGCGGCTGATCAGTTGTCTCCGAGCACTTGGAGAGTCAGGACAGGCATTTTCGCGCGACGTGTTTCTGTGAGTGGTGCAAGCCGAAAATACAGCGCTCGTTAGAGCAGAGGTACGCGATTAAATTCTGTGTGAAACTCGGTAAATCTGCGACAGAGACGTTTGATATGATCAACCAGGCTTACCTAGGTGTTGTTTTAGCAAGGAGTGGTGTGTTTCGGTGGCACCAGGCCTTTTTGGAGGGCCAGGAAGAGGTCGGTCATGAAAACCGTGCTGGAAGACCTTCGACTTCGACAAACACCGATAATGTGACTCGTGTGCGTAAAGTTTTGAACTCAGACCGTCGGCTAAGAATACGTTTAATTGCTCAGATGTTAAATTTACCAAAATATTCATGACATTTGAACATGCGCAAGGTATACGCGAAAATGGTCCCATAAGTGCTCACTGACGACCAGAAATTGCGGCGAGTGGAAGTGTGCCAAGAAAATTTGAACATGTGTGAAAGTGATCCCCAATTTTTGAATAACGTAATCATAGGTGACGAGACGTGGATCTTTGAGTATGATCCCGAGACAAAGAGGCAATCTTCCGAGTGGCACACGACGGCGTCTCCTCGCCAAAAAAAGGGAAGGATGAGCAAATCCAAAGTGAAAACGATCCAGGCAGCAGCGGTGGCCGCAGTAGTAGACTCTTCGGTCTCCTGATCAGTCGCCGTGCGCTGTGCGGGTTCGAGTCCCGTCCCAGGAGAAATTTTTCTCTTGGGTATGGATGTTGTGATTGTCCGTAGGTGGTAGACGGTCTCTGACTGTCGAACGCGGAGGTACCACCCGGTGGATCTCGTAGGCGGAGCCAGAATGTGTGCATGATGCATGCACACGTGTTCCCTCGCCAGAGTCCGTGTGGCGTTCCCCTTTTTCCATGTATCCCCCTATAGCCCCACGGTACCCAATGGGTGCTTAGGCCTTAGGCCTTCGAGGTAGTTGGAGTATATAAAAAAAAATAAAGATGCTCATTGTCTTTTTTGACATCAAAGGCATCGTCCACCATGAATTTGTTCCTCCTGGACGAACCGTCAACGCCAAGTTTTACGTGGAAGTGCTCAGGAGACTCAAACGAAGGGTCAGTCGGGTCCGACAAGCCTTCGCAGCCGACTGGAAGTTGCACCACGACAACGCCCCGCCTCACACCGCCTTTCTTGTGAATAGCTACCTGACCAAGGCCGGCATCACAACGCTCCCGCAGCCGCCCTACAACCAGATGTGGCCCCCCGGACTTTTTTTTGTTTCCTCGCCTGAAAAGGCCGATGAAAGGCAAGCATTTTGAGACGACAGAGGGGATCCAAGCAGCATGCACCGCGGCTCTTAAGGCTATTCGGAGAATGCCTTCCGTGACGCCTTCAATGCTTGGAAATCGTGCTGGCAGCGCTTCATCGACGCAGAAGGAGCCTATTTTGAAAGTTTTTAAAGAATTGTAACGATTGGCTCAATAAATTTTTTTAAATCGACTCAGTCCTATTAATTTCCGGACAAACCCCGTATATTCGTCATCGCTCAGTTATCTGTCAGCATTCGAATCAGCCACACAACATATGCTTGTGGAGTTTTCCGGCGTGCGTATATCTCCACTATTCCGGTTTTAAAGGCAAATGTACTGGAAAATCTATGATTTATGAGGAAAGTCTAATAAGTACGTAAAATTACCGGGGTCGTAAGCGTAAAAGGGCTAAGAAATTGACATATACTCTCCTCCACGTTCTACAACCCCCAACATCCAATTTTTAAGCCCGCCACTCACGATCCAACACCGCAGTACGTGATCGTGTATTTTTATTATCCAATCAAGTCGGTACGATTTGACCGCAGACAAACAAGTTAGTCTGCAGCAGTACAATTCTGTTGGCTGGATCGTTTATTTGATCGTGTATTGCGACGTGCTGATTTTGGTTTGGCAAACAGCAAAGCATACGTAAAAACAACCTAAATTCGGTCTATGCATATTTAAGGAAATGGCTTACAATGAGGGTTTTTTAAGAGAATTTTTTGAATTATATAAAGAGCAAGAATTCCTTTGGAAAATAAAATCGCCGTATGCCATTTAAGAGACCAATTTTTACACCACTATCTACGTTTCTTATTTTTTATTTTACTTTTAGTAATTCAACATGCAAGAGCCGCTAAAACTAGATTTTCATCGGTCATCTTTCAAATCAAAATTTATAGTGCAAGATCGTTACAAGTCGGTCCTTATCCAATTTTCAACAAGTCTGCGGCATTGGATCGTGAGTTGCGGGCTTAAGTGTTGCAAGTTAGAGCGATTTCTATTTCTATTTTTGCTTTTTTTACCAATAGCTCCACCGCCAGTCGATCGATTTTCAAAAACTACAAGGGTTTTTCGGCCTTCACACAGTTGTGTGAACAGTTCATCAAAATCGGAGCGGTACTTACCAAGTTATAGACGGGCCAAGGATTATTGGACAGACGGACAGAGGGACTGACAGGAATGAGCTCGGAGATGAGTGACATGGTCTTTCGTGATGTACATGTCATATATAACATAAAAAACAGAAATCTCATTTTCGAAATTTTCTAGCAGATACTTCCTCGAACAGTGGCAGAGGAAGTAAAAAATTCTGATAATCCGATAAAGATACTTCTCCATTGAGTTTTTGTGTCCATTGACATAATTCAGTTGAAGTAACACTTATTAAAGGCTTCCAGGATATAGTCGATACCTAAATGTCGAACAAGCAAGATAATAGTGTAGGATATGGAACCAATTGCCCACGGATTTCAAATATTTTCAGCAACACACTTAGTTTTGTAATCCCTTAGTTGGCGCTCGCCAGCCTTAATCTCATTTTCGATATGTTTCGTGATCACAATACTCCTCGTCAGTGGTGTAGGAAGTAAGAAATGCTGTAGAATCTTAAGAGTATGAAAAACATTCATTAGAAATGCATTTTAAAGCTCATGAACTGATCCATCATGATTCCATGTTTCCATTTGTGCTCCTATAGTATAATCATCATATTGGCAAATTTCCGAAAAATAATTGTAAAGTCTGTTTTTATTGGTGCAACTTGTTCAAGGATGTATTTAAAACATAGGCGTATGAAATAGGTAAATCAATTTTTGTGGGAAAACTTTTTATCCGACAATAAAGAATGAGAAAACGTGTTTTTGGGATTCAATCGAAAGTGTTGACAGGAATGAAAAAACTTTTCGAATAAGATTTTTATGTATTTATGAGATCTACAAAATGAGACTACACGTTAAAACATCCGACTAATAGCAAAAATGTAATGGCTGAAAAAAGAGATAAAATGCAGGTTATGGCACCTGTTGGTAATGCGACGATAATTTTACGCGACTCCAATTATTTACCCCAAAAACATCACGGCCATCACTACTAGTTTATTGAGCAATATACAGGATTCGTTCAAAGAGCATTTAATAACAAAAAACACGTCCTTACCTTTGCCGATATGAATCGCAAATCATTCCGAAAGATGTGTTATTCTTATGCAAAAAACGTAACCAATCCTTTTTGCATAAAACATAGCATTTATCTACCGGAAGGGTTTGCGAAGGTAAACTAGTGTATTTTGCTATAAAATGCCCTTTGAACTAACCCTGTATATTGCTCAATAGAATAGTAGTGATGGCCGGAGAACAGGTGTTTCGAGATAAACAATTAGAAATTCTCAAAAACTTCTTGACCAATGTACTCCAATTTTGTTGTGGTTATTTAGATGTATGTATCTTACGAATTTGAAATATCTGCGAGAGACCATTGTCGTATTACCAAAAGTGCCAAAACTTGCAGTTTGCCTCGGTTTTCGGCCATAACTATTTTGCTATTAGTCGGATCTTTTTCCAAGTAGTCTCATCTTGTAGGTCTCATAAATACCTAAAAATCTTATAAGAAGAGCTTTTTCGTTCCCGCCAACACTTTGAATCCCAAAAAACACGTTTTCTCATTCTTTGTTGTCGAATAAAAGGTTTTCACACAAAAATTGGTATACCCATTTTATGCGTCCATGTTTTCAATATACCCTTGGAACAAGTTGCAGCAATAAAACCAGACTTTACAATTATTTCGCAAACCCGGGGTATTTTCGTCTAATATACTACTAGGAATATTATCTTGCACTGTATAAATAAATAAAATAAAGCATCCCTTAGAAAATTGGCAGCAATAATCATGGTGTAGGGCGTTAATCCCGAACTTTGGATGTGCATATCGTCCATCATCGGTTGAAACGTTTTAATGTAGACCAACGGCGTTGTTCGCTGCGCGGGGTACGTTCCGCCAACTCATTGTATCTACTGGCAGGAAAACAAATGTTGGGACAGTGATTGGTTGTTTTTGCGTTCGGAGCTTTTATTTTCGGACGGCACGACCTGCCTGGCCTAGCTATAGTTCAGGCGCCATCCAATAATCGCCTATTTTTTCAGTGCTGTTATCTCTAAAATAAACCCGACGGCAACTCGATTTCAACCCAATTTCTAGCGCAAATATCATCCTCTTGAGGCTCTACAAAGTGTCACCAGTAAGAATACGATATAAATCGACCGTTTTGATTCTTAATAACCTTGATCAGAAGAAAATATGTAAGGCATTTAACAAATAGAATCTAGTCAGATCACTCAATCAACATACGTGGGGATCTGCGGAAGTTAAACCTTGTACGCAAACATATTTCTTCAGTCTGATGGACACTCCTCTGAGGACACGATCATCCCAGCTATTACGTAAAAAAAAACAAAAAAAAAACGTCAAAAAACGACAAAATGTCAACTTGCTGCCTATATAGCTCCTAGTGTGCAAGTAGTACATTCGTTTGCTCGCTATGAGAGCTGTAAGCGTATATCTATGTAGGAACGACTCAACGACCTGACAAGCACATTGACCATGCTGCAGGCTGCAAGTCCGTTCCAAATCATGCTTTGTTGGTTGCAAAATGCCGAGACCGATATAGTCTGTAGAGTATACTATGAGAAGATGTGTGGTTGAGTAGCAGAGTAGAAAGACCACATCTGGATGATTGTGTGTATTGGTCTGCATGTGTACAAAATCAGTGATATTTGCTATATGAGAAAATTATTACTGAATATGCTGCCCATCAAATACAAGTATATCTATTATCTGTGCCAGGCGGGATATTTGTGTCGTCATTTCTAGACAGAGGTTATGTTCAAAGTTATACATTACGATCCTCCCCGTTTTTCAATCAGCACCGCACGCGCCTTGTGTGTAATTAAGATACATCACAGGAAAGTTGAAAATAGCGCATCACATAAAAAACATTTTCGCACTGCGTCTCATCTAGGCGATGATTTGTATTTTCTACTTGACATCGTAAAATAAATTTCTATAAAACTTAAATGACTGAACATAAAAATTAATGTGAAATGTAACAACTTTTTTACGTTCCATTAATATTTCTGCATGTACCATATTTTCTCACCTGTTAGTTTTAATATACCAACCAGGGGTCCTCTTTTCTTATAGCTCTCTTTTTTAAATTCGGCAAATTTTGCATTAATTAATTTCCAGAAAAAGCGGAACAGCAACTCTGCCTCCGACATGCGACCTTTCCAATATGGTACGAACAACGTGACAAGGCGCACTGTTGTCTGGTCGCTTTCGATCAGGGTAAGAAATACTATACAAATCTGAGGTGATTTCCCTTTGGCGCCTGGACTATGCAGCAACAATCCATCGCTCATCTCTCGGATGCTCTATTGAGATTTTTGTTCATTATGATTCGCTCGCCGATAGCAGCGATAACAGGGCCTACATGAATATAAATGAATGATTGAGAGCATCCAAGATGGACTTCCGTTCCGCTTTTTCGAATATCTAAATCGTCAACCGTTCAACATTTGTAGCAATAAATAGCTTTTTGGAACCTTTGTAGTTAAAAAGCATATTTCGTTGATCTCGTCAAGCGCGAAAGCTTGTTTTGAAAGACGATACATAGTGTAACTGCGAAGTTAGTTTTGAAAAAAGACAAAACATGAAGGGTTTTGGCAATGTTAGTTATTAATGACGACCTACAAAATCAAGGTAGTTCAAATGAGAGAAATAAGTTATACACCAATTTATAACCTTGTTTCCAAGGAAGGTGTTGTGTCTCTATTCCGTTATCTGCGTAACGGGAAAAGCGCAAGGTGTTTATCAGTTGCTTTCCAAGTTTGAGGTCTTATTTATAAGATATCTGAAAGTTAGTTAAGTTCAAAATTTCCAGGATCTTCAAAGCCTTATGAAGTTTCAATATATTCAAAAATTACAAAATTCCATGGACTTATAAATTCTAGTTGCGTTAGATTCTAGATGCACTAAAAGTATATTTACATTTATGAGAAAACATCCTAAAATACTAAAGGCCATATTTATAAAATATCAGAAGAGTGGTTAAAATAATCTTATTAACATAGTTTAGCTGCATTTTTAAAGCCTCCAGGATATTCAAAGTTTTCGAAAGCCTCAGCATATTCAAAAATTCCAAAATTTCGTATATTCGGCAAACTTCTGATTGTCCTGGATTCTAAATCCTAATTAAAGGTGTATTTACATATATCCATGACAAATCGTCATAAAATACTAAGCGCCATCTTTCTATGATATTTAGAGCTTAGTTGGAATAATCTCCTTAGATAGCAGCATTTTCAAGTCGTCCAGGATCCTCAAGGTCTTCAAAAACCACAGTGTATTCAAATTTTTCAAAAGATTGTGAATTTATAAAAGTTCTCGGTATGTTAGACTCTAAATACATCAAATGCGTATTTCTATACATGACAAAACATCCTTAAATGTTGAACGCTATTACATTCTCAGTCACCTGCTCGAACCTTAAATCCTTGACAAATTCTACTATTATATGAAGGGCTTGCACCTAAGCCAGATTTGAAGAAGCTACATTTCCATCTATAAGCACCCGTGTTGGAGTAATCTCCAATGTTGATTTTTTGACAATTCGCTGATAGATGTCGCTAGCATTTCTGAATGGAGTTTTTTAAAGACCACATTGTCCCTCACATGTTGGCGCCATGAAGGTTTTTTAAAATTCCAGGATGGACACCAAAAGGAAATTATTCGAGGGTGATTACGATGGATGTTCCAACAATACATAGACCACATACACCTTAGGAAAAACCATTGTTATACATGGGAAATCATTTCTTGGCAACAGCGCATCGGCTCGTCTACTTTCATCGCTATTCGTACATATTTCTTACCGTTAACGGGCGTGCCGTTGTCAAGTGCGATAAGGAATTCATGACTCACTCTGCGGTTGGGTTTTGTGTAGGAAAGGTGCGTCTTTATTTAATCCAAAATATCTTAAAAATTTACTCGCAAGAAGAAAAATTTCAAATGATAGAATGGTACATCCAGAATAATTCAGCACGCGCGGTTGTTGAATTATTTACGGTACGCTTCCCAGATCGGCCAATTCCGTCTCACGCAACGGTTATAAATACCTACGAAAAATTCAAGAGGTTGGGCTGCTTACATAAGTGCCATAGCTGCATGCACCCTGAAGGTTGGAAACCAAAAATTATCGAGAAAAGGGAGGAGATCGAAACTGCTGTTTGTGCCGCTGCAGAAGTATCTGAGCCATGCTCAAGCAGAAAAATTGCTGAAATGGTACCAATAGCCGATCTCACACCCAGAACAACAAGAAATATTTTGCATCGCAACGGCTATCATAGCTTCAAGGTTGGAACGGTCCAAGAAATATTTCCTTTAGACAAATACCGTCGAATGGAGTTTTGTGAAACGGTCATGGAGAAGGGATGGAAGTTTTATTGGTAACATTTTGTTTACTGATGAATCCACATTCCCTCTCCACGGTCATCACAATCCTTCAGTCGTCCGGTATTGGTCTCGGGAAAATAAACACCTCAGTATTCCCGTCCGCACGCAGTATCCACAGAAACTGAATGTGTGGGCAGGAATTCTAGGTAATAACATTATCGGACCGTTCTTTATTGATGGAACTCTTACGGCTGCAAAATATTTGGCGTTACTACAGACGCAGATTGTTCGTGCAATTAGGCAGCTTGGCATTGATCTCGCTAATATTTGGTTCCAACAAGATGGATGCCCGGCGCATAATGCGGCGATCGTACACACTTACCTTGAAAGTGTGTTCGGCCACCGGATCATTGGCGGTAACGGAACAACAAAATGGCCTCCTAGATCACCCGATCTAGCGCCCAATGATTTTTTCTTGTGGGGTTATGTGAAAAGTACTGTTTACACTTTCAATGAGAGAGCAGACAATTTGCATAACCTACAGGTGAAAATCGTTGAAGCGCTCGGGCAAATACAGCCTTCTTCCCTCTTGAGAGTTCGTCAGGAGTTTTATAACCGCCTGACGTACTGTTCATTGAATGAAGGAGACGTTTTTGAGCCCCAGCTGTGAAGGACCATTTGAAACATTTGTGTTCATTATTGCGTTTTATTTTTGAGAACTTATTTTTTTGTTAGAATATCTTTTTATTTTCGTTACACATTTTTAAGAGTGTACTATTTTTTGTTAGAGTGGGTATCTTCTTATTTTTGTTATGAGACGCAACCTTTATTGCTACAAAACCAATTATCCATTCATAAAAATAAGTAGAGTGATTTAGATGATTTCGTGAAATCTCGAAATCACCGAAATCAGTTCACAGGACGTCCAATCGAACTGGTGCGTAATGCGCGCATCTACGGTACTTCTTCTATCGACTCAACGCATACTGAAATTTGCAGCAGACCGCAGACCTGTATCACGAATGAGAATAATAGGCAGATACGCTGTGTTGCCAATTTGAGTAGAGCTTCCCGAATTGTGGGGAATTTAGAGTTAAGTATTGATTCATTCAAGCTTTTAATCAGCATGGCCTAGACGTTAGAACTTCATAAAGATAACATTGAAGCTGAATGCTGCTGGAGTATAGTGTTTCGAATATTCAAAGCGGAGCGGGACACTATCCTCGTTCAGTGGGTCATCAAGCCACAGTCTTTTCAACAAAGAAATTAATTTACGAAAATGCGTTATATTTTTACGATTTTGTCGTCACCAAATCTCTGTTTCTCAAAATGTACGACTATTGTAGAATTTTCAGCAAACTAAGCAAGAAACGTGATCTAGTATTTACTCAACATTACGGATTTCTCGAAATACATTAAAAAATGTGACCTAGATACCTAACTGCCCCAAGCTCTTTAAATATAACACCTTAAACCAGGGTTACCAGGTGCTCAGTCACGTTGATTGTCATGTTGTACTGCGCAAGTCAGCAAACAATCTGGCGTAATAAACGTTAGGAATCATCAGGTATTGCCATATTCCCGAATACCGGGCACCATAGTACCCGTTATAGTTGTCCTTCAAAGTTGTCAAATCGCCCCTATGGCGCAAATTCGCCACACCAGGCAACTGTGCTATAAACAAACCCTGTTTATCATTACTATTTGATAGTCATATGGTAGTTGTAGCCCTATCTAGCGGTCCATGATTTCTCTCAATACTGTTGTATCTCTACTGGCAACAAGAATAGGGATTACAAAATCATTTATACAACAATATACAAACATGATTTGAACCATGAAACATTAATACAATTTTAATAGTTTGAACTTTTTTCATTTTTGGAATACTCTTATGTGGAATCCGCAGCTATTTTTCCCGAAATTTGGGTAGACTTAGATTTCTGAGAAATATGACATATTGGTATCGCAACTCTGCGAATGGGAGAAACAAATCGCATTTGTTGAGCGCATCCGTCTAAGCAGCAGACGCCAGCGCCCGTTCTGCCATCTCTCTTTTATCACTCTTCTACTTTACCCCGTTGTCCCTCACACTCCGACGCTGCCAGATAGGATCCTACAATCGAGTGTCTTTCACGCACCTACATACTTTTGTATATTTCCATCTCTCTTCCTCATCATAATGTATAATAATGTTTTTTCCCAAGGTGTATACGAGGGCGGTTCAATAAGTACCCGTGTTAGAAATGAAGACACCAGTTTTTCCAAAAAGATTCTTTTCATTTTTCAACATAATCCCCTGTTAGAAAGACACACTGTTCCCAACTTTCCTGTCATTTTTTTAAGGCCCTAAAAAATTTGGATTTTTTCGAACTCTCCAGAATACGCCTTTCTCGGTAATGACTTCCTCATTTGAGCTAATTGTTTTTCCTGCGAGCCGTTTTCTCATGTCAGGGAACAAGAAAAAGTTGCAAGGGGTCGGATCGGATGAATAAGGGGGGTGCGGCAACACTTCATAACGCAATTCATGTAGTTTGGCGGCGACAACTCCAGATGAATGTGCTGGTGTGTTATCGTCGTGAAACAGCACCTTCTTTTTCATCAAATGTGTCCGTGTCACCTTCAATTTTTTGTCGAAACGGTCCAATATTTCGCTATAGTGATATATAGTGTATAGTGATATATAGTCCAGTGATCTTTCTTCTTTTTCTAAAATATACACGCGGTTCGCATCCCGAAAAATCGTCGCCATGACCTTTCTGGTCGATGGGACCGACTTCGCCTTCTTTGGAGCAGATTCACCTGAAGAAATTCATTGTTTTGATTGTTGCTTAGTTTCTGGTATGTCATGATGAATCCAGGTTTCATCCTCGGTGACATCTTGACGCAAAAACTCCTTCAGATTTCTCTTAAATTGCTCCAAACAGTGCTTCGAAGTTAACAGCCGCATCCGCTTGTTGTCCACCGTGAGCAATCGCGGCACCCATCGGGCCGACAATTCTTTCATAGCCAACTTATCATGTAAAATATTGATTGCCGTTTCGGTCGGCACACCTACGGCTTCTGCTACTTCGCGCATTTTCGTTTGTCGATCAGCGAGAATCATGTCGTGGACTTTTTGAATGATTCCCTCGGTAACCACGTCTGCCGGGCGCACTGGTCGATCCTCATCAAAAACGGATGTTCTCGCCGACATTTAAGTTCGTTTTACCAATATCTAACTGTGGTCATAGATGGCGAAGTGTCCCCATAACCAGTATCCAACTTTGCTTTTATCTCCTCGCATTTTTTCCCATCCAAAAACAGAATGCGAATTACCAAACGATACTGCTCTTTTTCCATCTTAGCGAAATTTGTTGTGCCATCCTTGTGTGTGTGGCAGCACACGATGATAACATTAACTTCCCTCAGGAACGCCCTCTGTCGTCAAACACTGTTATTTATTGAACCCCCTCGTAGTTCTGGATTTAGTTTGGATGACATTGTAAAGAACAGACATGATTTTTCCGCCATTAAAAATGTAGCTTATGCTTTAGTTACATAGGAAATCTATTTTTTGTATAAGTTCCACAGTACCACCAAATAATGATTACAAACCATCTGTTTATCGTATATCGATTTCCTTATTGAGAACGTAGACTGAAAATAACTAATACGCATTTCTTGACCAAAATAAATGTTAGGTCTTTAGAAACATTCACAATTTGTTTGAAAAAACACATCTGACACAGTCCGAATGAAAAAACAAAGCTGTCACGCATTTGAATCCATATCTGTCATCAAACAGAGCTTTACCGAAGATATAGAGCATCCATCAAATTTAACGAAGAGTGGTTTCTTGTCTAACAATAAACATCCACATCATGTGTTTATAAAACGAATTTGTGTAACGGAAATGCGTTATATTTTTTTCGATTCTGTCGTCTCCAAATCTTTGTTCCTCAAAATATAAACCTATTGTCGCGTTTCAACCGGAATTAAGAAAAATTTGCATCAAACTTGTAACTGTATGTTTCTATACAAATACATTCAATGTGGCTTAGGTACCCTATTGCTCCAAAGGCTTCAACCTACATCCATAACAAAACGTCCTAAAATACTGAACACTGTTACGTGTTTAGGAATCTGCTTAGACCTTTGGCATCGTTAAATCCTGGCCAAACCCTACTTTTATAGGCGATATAATTTCCCGCCAAATAGCAAAATCCGGTCCGAGATTAATTATAGAAATGGTCGTGACCATTTTCGGTCCGGTAAATTCCCCTGAAAAACGGAGGTGGACTCCAAGGGCTTACTTCTGTGAAGAATGATGGGTTTTCAGCATTACGAGGCTGTAGTAAGGTACATTACTTTCGTTTTAGAGGTAGGGACTCATTTTGTATGCTCGCACAGGGGATCTCCGGTTGAATTTGTGCGGCCATTTGACCGCTAAAGCTGGATTTTGTACGCTTGTCTTGCTGAGAATACCTCGGAAGTTTGTCAAAGATGATATTCTGAAACATAAAGAATATGAAAACAGAATAAGCTATTTTTCTTAGTTGACATTGAAAACCCAAATATACTATATTCACCTAGATATCATAGAGGGTGGCGCATCGAAAACGAAACAGACGCATTTACTGGCAGCTCAGTTTATTTTTTGGAAAACGCTCAGACCCGTCGATTTTGTTTTCGAGGGCGACACAAGTTTGGCAAAAAACACGTTAGCACGTGCAGCCCCCTAAGCGGGGGTAACACCACCCCCAAAATCTTAAATTGAAAGGGGGTCAAGTAGGGGTCAAGTAAAGGTCTTTTAATTCCCTTTATAATGATATAAAATTAATGTACTTCAGTTCAGTAGTTTTGAAGATTTATTGATTTAAAGCTTAACCAAAACTAATACATCATCATTAGTGGAGATCAATACATTTGGCAGCAAAGTAATTTAAAAATGAAGAATGAACTGACCCGTTAGGCAAGTAAATGCTGGAAATGGCCACCATGACTCTCCATGCAGTAATAAAGATTTTGCTCAAAGCGTTGCAGCACATTTTGCAATATTTGAGAAGTAATTTGAAGGCACTCATTCACAATTCTTTGTCGCAGGTCTTCTAATGATGTTGGCTGAGTAGCATAGATTTTGCTTTTTAAATGACCCCACATAAAGAAATCAGAAGGTGATAAATCTGGCGATCTTGGGGGCCATTCAATGGCTCTTCTACCAATCCAGCGATCTTGAAACGTCTGATTTCTTCTGATTTCTCCGGTCAAATTTCCAGCTAAGAAAAGAGGGCCATCTAAATGATCGCCAAAAATACTAGCCCAAACATTCAATTTCTGTGGCTGCTGTGTATGAACCTCATGATAAATTCTGGGATTAGAATCGGACCAATATCGGCAGTTATGTCGATTTACTACGGCATTTAAGAAAAAGAAACATTCATCGGAAAAGCAAGTGTTGAATAGAAAATGTTCATCGTTTATAATTCGTTCACTCATATCTTCACAAAATGGTAATCGCCGATCAAAATCGTCTTCATTAAGTTCTTGTACCAGGTGAATTTATACGGATGGAAACTATGGGCCTTTAGAATCCATTGGACAGTACGTCGACTATCACCTCACACAGTCTCCAACTTACGGGTACTTAACGTAGGATCTACATAAACTTGCCCTAAAACCCCCACTTCTATTGCTTAGTTCCTTATGGGATTTTCAATGTTGCGTTTTTTATTGGCGACTGACCCAGTTTCCCGAAATTTAGCTACAAGTTCTAGAACATATTTTCGATGCACGTTACTGTTCTCATGTCGCTCATTAAATATTTCTGCTGTTCTATTAGCGCACTGATTATTTCCGAGAAATATTTCGGTAATTTCAACTCTTTGTGCTGTGGAATATACCAAGGTTAATTTATGTAATAAAGCGTTACAAGTTATTTTAGCAACAAAGTTTGTTCAAATCAATCGCAAACTAAGTACTAGATTCCTATTTAAAATAAGTACGAGATATTTCCTTATCCTTCTTCAAGAAATAACTTTTTTGCCACAAAAAACGCTCTAATAGCTATATTCAACAACAAAACGATAAACAAACCATGGGCGTAGTGAAGAAAAGCATTTACTTATTAAGTAAATTCTTTTAGTCAATTTTTTTCTGAAAGTAGTGCAAACTAATCTGTCTACTTTAAGCTTTAAATCAATAAATCTTCAAAACTACTGAACTGCGGCTCATGTATTTTACATCATTATAAAGGGAATTGAAAGACATTTAAAATAAGCTTTCACTCGACCCCCCTTTCCATTTAAGATTTTAGGGTTGTGTCACCCCCGCCCAGGGGGCTGCACGTGTTAACGTGATATTTTGCCAAACTTGTGTCCCCCTCGAAAACAAAATCGACGGGACTGAGCGTTTTTCCAAAAAAAGAAAACTGAGCTGCCTGTAAATGCGTCTGTTTCGTTTTCGATGCGCCACCCTGTATATACGGTGGGTCATTGAAATAGGGGTTCTGGACCACCCGTCAATTTAAAAAAAAGTGACATCAGATTGGTGATCTAAGCATCCAACTTATCAAAGGAACAAAGTATTATGTCCTTCATGTGCTGGAGAACACTTAGAAAAAAATGTAACTGGGCTTTAAGGAATTGTTCAAACTGTATGAATCAGAATTCTAAATTCAACACTCAATTTGATACTAGTCATTCTTCCAAAGACTTAGATTGTCGAACCTTTAAAAAACATGTTACATAAAACTAAAAATCTAAAACTGAATATGAATAGTGATAAATTCAAGGTTCTAAAATTTGGTCATATAAACTGCAGATCAGTTTTATCAGGATTTCATTAATTTAGTACTCTAGTTCAAAACTACAACCTTGATATAGTTGGAATTTCGGAAACGTGGCTATCAAAAGATATATCTAATGACCGTATAAGAATGAATGGATACAACTGCTATCGATGTGATAGACATGGGCGAGATGGTGGGGTTGCAGTTTTTGTAAACAACCACTACAACTCTTCCATAACTTCAATTGGGCAAGGCCCAAGTCTTGAATGTATACGTATATGGTTGAAGGTACAGCTTCCAAAACAAAAATTTGCTATTGGTATATCCTGTCGGCCCCACGTAGCTCTGTTACAGAAGCCGGTAATACCTTTGATGACATGTTGCCTGCCATATTAGCTGAATATGATGATATCGTCCTTGCAAGGGATATTAATGTTAATTTGCTTTTAGTTTGTAACAACTTGACTATATGCCTTGGATAACTGAATCGACACTCACTCTCTTAAATCCTATTTATTTGAGCAAGCTTGCAAGTTGTCCTAGGAGTGACACTATTATTGCTGATACGATTACTGATCACTATTTAACCTTCTGTGATATACGTTTTGCTCTTCCTAAAAATTAACAGAAATTTGTGACATTTAGGGATTTCCATAGCTTAAATGAAATAGCATTTAGACAAGATTTTCAGAGGTAGTGCGTGTAAACAAAGGTCCAGCTCCTTGCTTGGATGATAATATTAAAGTTGTATTCCAGCAGAGAGCTGAAGCTTTGTCAAAGTTCAAACGTGATCGTACAGCCGCCTCTTGGCAACAATATACATATTTCAGAAATCGTGCATAACACTCATGCGGAAAGGAAAAAGAGATTATTTATAGTATAAGCTGCTTAAAATCAGGATATACAAAAGTTTTATAAAAGCCTATAGACTTTCAAAGTGCAATCTCAGAAAGATGTTACAATTCCCGTGAGCTTATCAGATCCGTATAAAATAAATGAGGCATTCATTTCAATTTTCGAGAATAATGACTTGGATTATCCAAAATTCAATTTCGTAAAGTAACTATTGACACTGTTGCTAAAGTTAATCATAAAATATAATCAAATTCTAGTGGTTCAGATGGAATAACTTTGCATATGAAACAAATATGTATATCTGAAATTGATATGTACTTATCACATATTATCAACTGCTGTTTAGAGAGGGGATATTTCCCCAATCAGTGCAAACACTCTATGGATGTTCCGCTACCTGAGTGTTCTGGTCCTACCAACTATGGTCAACTGAGACCGATCAGTCTACTGCCTATTTTTTCTAAAGTATTGGAACGCGTTGTTTACCAGCAGCTCTGCGCCTTCTTATATTCTCACAAAATTATTCCATCTAAACAATCGGGATTTCGACAAGGTAGTAATACCGATGCTGTGATTTAAGAGACAATATAACAATCTCACTTGACCACCAACAAGCAGTAGCTCTCATACTTCTTGACTTTACTGAGGGATTTGACACAATTAGTCAGTCTTTTCTTGTGTCTAAATGCAGTTATTATGGATTTCCTGAAAAACCTCCTTCGTCTATTCAAACCCACATTGAAAATCGGTATCAAAAAGTTCATCTAAATCACAAGTACTGTATATACAGGGTGACTTTGTCATTAATTTTCAGATAATGGTTGTAGAAGGAAGATAAACCAAAATATGTGTGTAAAAATAAAAAAAAAATAAAAAAAAAATGTTACCTTGTTTAATAAAGTATCCTCCCGACAAGTATTTCAGTGCGGACCTGTAGTTGATCGTGCGGTCTTGGAGCAGCATGCCCTCACCTGTGAGGTCTTAAGTCACCTGATTCACGAGCCCTTTGCACTACATTAACAAAGGCACGAGGGGTTGGTTGCACTCGATTGGGAAACCGATTCGCATAAATCCGTGATGCATCCGGCAGCATTTTGTAAAGACTGCCCCCCCCCGTAAATAAGAATCATGTCCACAAGTTCAGCACTTTCGTAAACATGTGCCATTTTTGATTTCGTTTGAGCCACGCAACACACTACTATTCACTTACGCGTTATCGACTGACGAAAAACATCGTGATAAACGTTTCAAATTCTTTCGCTTTTTTGTTTCCGATGCGATGAACCGGTCAAGCGGATTATATCCGTTGTCGCCAAACACGAGCATATAATAGGCAGGGCGGTACTCAAACTTCCAAAGGGCTATAACTTTGTTACTTTAATTTTACCAGAAAAATGGTAAAGGAAAAAAACATTTCTTTTGATCAGATCTACTCACTGTTAAAATAAATGACTCAACTTCGAAGTCACCCTGTATATGGCGAGTTTCTGCAACCTAAGGTCGCTTCTCGCAACCCATAGGCCATCGTATCCTATCGTTCCAGTCTCCTTCATGTAGTCCTCTACTTTCCATTGCGGTATGGATGTTTGAAATCCATTTCCTTCGTGGTCTTCCTCGTTTATTTCTTTGTGCTGGTGTCCATTTCCAAACCCTTAATGGTATCCTTTCTTCGTTCATTCGTTGCAGGTGGCCATACCATTTTAACTGCCTCTCTGTTATATCGTCCATTATTGTATTTTCGACTTCCATTCTTTCTCTGATGGTCTCATTTCTAACATGGTCAAGTAAAGTTAAACCGGAACATCTTCTCCAGTACATCATTTTGGTTGAGAGAAGCTTTTGTGACATATTTTTATCTACAACCCACGCTTCTGACCCATACGTCAGTACTGGCTGAATCATAGCCTGATATATAATTTTTTTTGTTTTCTTTGTTAGGTTCTTACTCCACAAGATCGGATGTAGTGCTTTAATCATATTTTTTCCTTTTCCTACAAGTACTGTACCGCCAAAAAAGTTGTTCTGGTGTACCATAGGACCCCTGTTATATATCTCAGAAACAGAGGTAAACTCATGCAGCATACAGTCTTTTGCCGACGATAGGTACTCAAATTTTCTATTCATTTAGGAGTAATGACTTGGAAACAGCAAATAATAAAATTAATCAAGATCTTGCCCAAATTGATTAGTAGTAGTCATAACCTTCGTTTGAACCCTTTAAAGACAACTATGTTGGTATACACAAATAGAACAAAAAGAAATGCTTCAAAAAAAGGACAAAGATATAAATTTAAAAGGTAATAAATTAATTCCTGTGGATCATTCGAAGAACCTAGCGACTATAATGGATGATGACTCAAAATTTGTTGTACATGTAAACTATCTAATTTCTCAGTGCTACGCCATTCTCAGAGTTTTATTTGCAAATAAGGCTATATTATATAAATCTGCGAGAAAGCAATTGTGTGAATTTCTTGTTTTCAAAGATATCGTATTGCTTAGTGGTTTACTATCCCTATTTCGATAACAAGAAATCGTATTCAAAGTATTACGGACACATGTTGCAGACTAGTAAATGATCTCAGAAGGTATGACCATATATCGAAGGTCATTAATGAACTCAAATGGATGAAAGTTAATAAAATGTACAAGTACCAGCACCTAACTCTGACTCCTAGGGTTCTTTATTAAAAAACACCGTCATATTTAGTAAACAAATTCATACGTAGAGGGAATATGCATGGCATTAATATTGGATATAGATAGACTTTTTCAATTCCACGCCACAGCACATCTCTATTTCAGAATACGTATATTTACCATGCGATCAAATCAGATAATTCTTTAGACTTCAGTTCAATAGAAGCCATTACCCAAATTCAAGAAAGAAGCGAAAGAAATTCTACTTGATCAGCAGAGAAATCTGTTGTAACCCATAAATGGCCTCATGTTTTCTTCATGCCTTTACATAGATTATACTTCATTATGTCGTTATTGTATACAGGTATTAATTTTTAACAAATTCTTAGTTTTTTATACATTTCGTATTGCTAAGGGGGTTAGATGGTAGAATAGATATATAAATCTCGCCTCCTATGACAAATAAAAATGACGATTATTATTATTGCACACGTTAGGATTTTTGAGATTCATTATAGCTCTACACTGAAGTTTCTCGATGTACAGTTTCCACTTTTTAACCTCTATATTGGAGTAATTTGAGACGCTAATTTGGAGTAAGAAATATGAGAACTCCATGGTTTTCTGGTCAACTAATTCCATGGAGTTGTATCAGCATAAAAACAACAGGATAAGTTCCAGGTGCCGGTCTCAGCATAAACTGACATTAAATTTGTGCGTCCTTAACCTAAAACCAAACATCAAAACAATGTGCTTCTAACGCTACTCCCCTAATGTAGTAAGTTTTATAGACATCGTCCTGGGCCAACTTTTTCTGTCAACTCCTCTCTTTGTTTTTGTAACCATGATATATACTCCCTTATTCCCGACCTATATCCGAAAAACATCTCTCTAAGAAGCCAAATCAACCGGAATGGCAGCATAAAAACCAGCCTAGTACACATTATGCTCCGCATTTTTATTGGAATTGGCTGGCAGTTAAAATCGACCTTGTGGGATCCCCAGAGATCCCTGCCAATGCTATAACTTATAAATCTCGACACTTTGCCGATATATACCTTTGCCACCGAGTAATGGGAGTTCTTTTTCTTTGATCGCTTTCTGGTGTGAAAAACTTCTATACTTTATGTCGGCGATTGGTAAAAAATCGTACGTATATAAATTTTCTCGGTTTCCCTTTCAGTTGTATAGGGGCCAAGGAACAGTACTGCTGTTGAACTTTCTACTGGAAAATATAGGTATTAAAATATGTGATATAAAATGATTTTTCCAATAATAGATATGAAAGAGAAAAATAAATAAGTGTCTTCAGTGATATGGACTTTGACATCGCTTGTTGGTAGAACTGGGGGAAGCCTCTTTTTGTTATAAAAAGAGATAAAGTAGAGATTTTGTTTTTGAGTAAGATCAGCTATGAGGAAATATCACTGCTAATTTGTATTATCACGATATATAGCAGTCTATTCAACTATAGGAATGTTCCTAGTTGCATTGCATGTTCACTCCAGAGATGGTCCAGCTTAATCACTTGTTGCGCATGGCACTGGGAAATACTCGAACCATTAAAAAACTGGATAGATCTTAACAAATAATTTATTGCGATGTGTGTATCATATGGTTTTTTATGTTCTTATTGTTATTTGTATTTTACTTCCTTTTATCTATATTTTAATCTGTATACACCGACTTATCCATATGTAGATCTAACTGGATCAATAAATGAATCTGAATCTGAATCTGAATCGCCAATGTAGCCAAAAATATTTCTGGAATTTGCCTAAAATATCTTCAGTTGTCAAGTCGAAAAACTCGTCACCTGGACGAACTTGGAGAAATACGCCTATTCATTAAATTGTTAGCAAAATATTTATTTTTCTCTACGTTCGTGGTTTCCCATACACTGCACCACCACTTTCCTTATAACTCACGTTTACTCCAGAAGATATTTAGTTTTAATAGGCGTCCGATATATAATATGCAAGTCGGGTTCAGATTTAATCTGGTGACACGAAGCATGGTAATTTCCATAAGAGAAGAGCGCTCTGCCGCAAAGCTAAGTATGCTGCGCTGGTATGATACAAAAGCTAATTTCGCAAAACGTTGATCTAGATTAACCTGATCCATATTGAGGATTTCAATTATAAATAATAAGACAAACTTGCTTATTATGGTAAATTATCTGTTGCCATAGATATAGAGCTACCACACGGATAGTTTATGGCTATGTATAGATTTCTACTCAGACTGAGAGTATAATAGGAAGGGAAGGTACTGTATGCACTTCTTAGAATAATAATAAAACGTCTTCTTGGCCGAGGTTTACAATAAGCTATTCTACCGCTTAAGGTCGATCATCCCTTTTTTTCAACTATGCGATTGGGGCAGCATTATTAATACATATTCTCTAATTATTTTATGGTGTATGTAAAAATGGCTGATTTGTGTAAATCTCTGGTTTTTTGTCAAAATATCAACTTTTTTTGTCAATATTTCTGCCGCGATAGCTTCAGAGCAAATAGTCACACAGACATGAGATTTCGTGATTGCATTAGAAATGGATAAAGGAAGGTCGAGTATGGTTCATTTGATCGCTTACGTTTTTTTTCTTTCGCAAAATTATTTTTTTCTTATCGGAGAAAAACAATTTTTCAGATATTGTTCATACAGAATATAGAGAAGTTATAGAACAAGCCACAACAAAAAAATAAGCTTTCTATTTCAAACGGTCTCAGAGTCGTGGAGGCAATTGGATATTAAGCGTAGCAAAACCACGCCTCCCGCTGACCACGCCTCCAGCGAGTGGTAAGTGGCTAGATATGAGACAGGTGCCTTGTTCGGCATGCTAGTTATTCACCGTGTTGTCACCCGTTCGATTTATTCCTCGAGTGCCGAAGTGTTGTATCTGTGATTATTGTTATAAATTTTTTGTTGTTGCTCAGTTTTCTGATTAAGATGCCTAAGGCCCGTCCTCCATTATCAAAAAGACGTCACATGTCAGGAAAGATATGTCTACGTCGAAAGGATGCTCTAAAAGCAAGGTAAGTATTGCTTTACTATACAGAAACACGTATTTCGGCACATTCTTTTTAAAAAAGGAGTCACAAAAAGTCATTTGGCTTGAGCAACTATATACCTATCTAAAGTCAATAGCCTAGAAACTGAAATTAGTCGTTTTGTTTTGTCTGAATGTTGCTATTCCGATTAAACAAATTTGATTTGTATGAAAACTGTGATACCGAAACGAATGAAAATTGGCAAAAATATTAAGTAGTGATGTAGCAAGCACACAATATATGCCATTTTGTATTGAACTCTTCTCCTGCTATTTAAGATACTGTTGTTCATTTATTTTTTCATTCCACTCAAAAATAACTTGTGTGAAAATGTCAGTGGCAAAGCTTCTCCTATTACGTTAAGAACTCCTTCGGGGACTAGCAATAGAGTATGTAAAATGTGGATACACAAAATAAACAATAAAAGCAAAGTATACCACTAATTTAGTTGAGTATATATCAATTAATTACGTAATCTAACGAAAAGGTCTATTCATTGAGGAAACTTGGAATGATTCCAAACTTGTAAACTTGATGGAAAAGCTTCTCGATCAATATCACGTACATTGAATTCCAAAATGCTACCTGTCCCCCTGATGCAATCCCAAATATCTTTTATATACTATAGGAAGTATAATTTATTCAATACGTAGGTACATTCCATTGCCCCCCTCAATATTGTGATTCTAATTACACAAAGTTACCAAATTAACTGGTTAAGCCACAAGGAATACATATCTAAAACTTGTCAATCAATAAGTATGCTAATACCATAGAATCTGCCATCGATTGATTTTTTGCCCCTTTTTAAATATTTATAATCAAAGTCTCGAGTTGACGAGAAGTTTTATTAGGTTTGCCAGCTTAATTTAGTCTTAAACAGTGATATCCCGCGTCTCGATTGAATTCCGTTTGAACCCTACCAGAACACATTTATTCAAACCTGATACTGTTAGACACTTTAGAACTTTTCATTCTATATCTGCCGCTCATTTGAAATTGTCAGCGGGTCGTCATCACTGTCCTCATTTTGGTGGTGTTCCCTCAAACTTTCGCTACCTATTTGACCCCCTGCTGTCGGGATTACAACATTGTTGCTCTTAACAGCTCTAATTAATCAATTAATGGTTGGATGAGTAGTGTATTATTTTCTAAAGAGTACACTAGCTCCAACAAATTGTCTTTTTTTCTTTAATCACAGAGCTCTACTTCTTCTTATCCTTCTCCTCTACGTTTCACGTATCCTGCTTAACAATTACTTATAACATTTATTCTAAATACTCGGCAAGGATCTATGCCATAAAACTAGCCTATGCGCTTGAATCATCAGTCTTTGGTCTCAATGCCTACGACTAGTCTACTTAACTAGCTTCTAAAATGAACCTTCGCCCTATGCTTGGTTTTTCGAAGGACGTCACTTTCACGCCAGCTTCAGTCTCAATAGCCGCGATTCTCATCACATCCTTTACGTTTGTCCTGCTACACTGGTTTTTCCGGGCTGCTGCTTACAAATGTCCCGCATATAGAGCATAATGTACAATTTATTCAGTACCTACATTTCAAACTCTTAGAGACCACTCTCACCGAAAGTATCTGGCGACCGCAATCCGACTTTGCATATTATGTATTCAAATACCCTGACTCTACTGAGCGGGGCCGTGGCAAATGCTTGTTCCTAAAGTTGTTGTATCCAGTATACAACTTCTTTCCGATCAAGTGATTATACACGTGTTAAAGAATACATCGGTACCGATTGCCGAGTGGCGGTAGAAGTCCGCCAACAAGGTCTATTTAACATCATTAACTCACAAAAAGAAGGTGGTAGACCAGGACCAGTCGACCGAGGCAGTACCACCCGCTAGCCTTTCCCAGGGTGTCTTATGAATGTCCGCATGTTTCCACTCCTAAGCTACGCAGTCGGTTACCTTCCCTAACAAATAAATTAATGCTGATGGATCCCTAGAGTACTAAGAATTCTTGACGTAAACTCACTAACCTCTCGGAATGTCCGGGTGGAGGGTGGACTCGGGGGAACAGTACAAAGATAAAATTTGTTCTACGAACATCTGCGGGATTAACAGTAACATTGATCTTGTTCATCACTACTTGCAATCCAATCGTCCCGTCATAATTTTCTTGGCGGAGACAATAATCTCAGAGTTTGCACCGATTAATCATCTTAGCTTCCCAAATTACGAGGTGCACTCCAATCTGAGATGGGACGGGGGAGTTGTGGCCTTTGTCCGCAGCAGTCTTTCCAGCTCCAGAGATGTTTCTTTGGAATAAGACCGAAAGGACGTTCTGTGGCTTCGCCTCAACTCCAAAACATCCCCCAAATTTATCTGCTGCCTTTATCGCTCTCCCTCGGACCATAACAATGAGCTTTGGTTAAGCTCAAACAAGACCTAAGCAGCAGGTCGTGCAGTTGAACCGTTCTCTCTTACTCAAAGGCTGACTCAGCTGGTGACGGCCCCTACTTTTTCCCCCGCGTCTTGTCAGATGTCAGTAGCCTGCCCGATCTCTTTCTGACCAAGCATCCTGTCCATTACAGTATTGCTGCTCTATTCCCCCTGGGTAACTCAGACCACGGTGTCGTGGAGATTAGGTTTCGGTCAGAACCCGGTGTGGCAGCAGAAACTCATCCAGGCCGCAAAATTTGGCATTACGGACATTCCGACTGGAAGGAGCTCAGAGAATTTTTCTCTACCCTTTCCTTGGAGAGATGTTTGCTTCGCTGACGCTGATGCGTCGGCCGTCTGTTCTTCAATAATCGAAATCATCCACGTCGGAATGGAGGAATACATACCTTTTACAGTGTCTAAACCAGGGTCCAGCGGCTGGTTCAACAAATCGTTACACTGCTCGCCAGCAGAAGATACTGTTCCTCTTATATATTAAAGATCTCCTTTGATGCAAGTTAAACCAATCCACAGCTTAACTGATGACAGCACTCTACATGCAGGAATTCAGAGTGACAAGCCGGTCTCTGCCGCTGAGCTGGGAAAAAGAAGACCATCGACGACTTCCTCTCTGACGAGAGACCTGGAGGTTATCACTGCCTGGGGACGCAACCATCGTGTATAGCTTAATACTTCCAAAACACAATACTGTACGTTGACAACCATAAAATGTCCTAGCGCTCATCCTGTTTCGATGACTGGCCGAGATCTGCCAAAGAGCCGTTCGTTTCGGTTGGTTTGAGCACAGATCAGCGAGTACTTGATCTGGAACAAACACATCTCGTCAATGGCAGCAGCTGCTGGGAAAAAGCTAGGCTATTTGTTAAGGGGTAAGAAGTACTTTCCTCCGCATGACAAAGCCCGGATAAGGTCTAGCCTCGAGTATCGCTCACACGGTTGGGGTGCTGCCGCACCAACTACAGTATTAAGGCTCGATGCTGTCCCTTCCCCAGCCCGTACAATCCCCAGCCTGCAATTTTCAATCACTACAAACAATTTTCAAAAAATCATCAAGCCGCAAAAAACGAAGCGATTTTATTTTTTTTTTGTTTTTGACATTTTTCACCGCCGCCACTGGACCGAATTTCAAAAGCTACAAAGCGTTTTCGTCCTTGGCATAATAGTAACCCTGACTCAAAGTCACAAGCAATTTTATGATATGCGCAATACGGCTAATAGGTGCATATAATTACCGATGTTGGGAGAGTATAAATATACTAAATTCAAAAATTTTCATAGACCTTCCACCGCCCAGCCCAAGAATTTCAATCTCAACAAAGATTTTTCGGAAAACGATCTGGATCCTCCGAAACGTTAGAAAACGAAGATTCAGCGATTCTTATTTTTCCGATTTCCTTGATGTAAATGACATATAACATCTAAAAAAAGAAATATAATAATAATAATAAACGACTTTAATTCAGGCGAAGCTTAGCTACAAGCCATTCTACCACTTAAGCTTTGAAAATAACTAGCAATAGAATATTGATAGCAACAAAATTTTCTTCCACAATTTAAACAAAAATTACATATTGAATACAACGTATTTATACGTTGTAATCAATATGTAATTTTATATATTTATAAATGTTTAAAGAGAAGGAAAAAAACTATAAACGATTTATATAATATGCAGAAATATGGCTGCACTTACTGGGGCTTTTATATTAATAATAATAATAATAATAATAATAATAATAATCCGGCTTTATTTATACAAAGTATAAAAAGGCGAAGTGTCGCTAAAAAGCGTTTTTCAACTTAACCCAAAAGAGCATCAAAGATAATTTGTTTAATTTGCTTTTTGAACTTATTGAAATCAAGATGTTTAGCAGACGATGGTAATGCATTATATAGATTGATGGCATTATAGGTAAAGCATTTATGAAATAAAGAAGTTTGGCGAAGAGGCATAGTTAAAGTGTCAGTGAATCGAATGTTTCTAGAATGGATATATTCACGAGACATTAGTTTATTTTTTAAAAATGAAGGAATCAAAGTATTAGTCTAATCATATTAGACAAAAATACCCCTGGCTTGCGAAATAATTATAAAGTCTGGTTTTATTGCTGTAAGTTGTTCAAGGGGGTAATCTGTAACGGTTTCACCGTCCGATTGTATTTATTAAATCACTTCTCGATTATCATTTCAGAATCGCAACTCATTAATCCAATCTATAGCTTTTTTACTTGGAAACATTTCCGCTTGGAGCGCGCTTGATGCGGAGTTCCTGATCTGCGATCTTCCTCGCGCTTCCTTTTCACTTGAGCCGCCGATCTAACAAGAGCTAAGAATTTTGTTCTCTGTAGCATGAAGTCATATAGCACCATGTGCTAGAATTTTGTAAAATGTGTGTCCAAATAGGATAAAATGGTGAGTTTTATAATACTATACAGGTGTATTGCTGGATCTGTCTGTAGTTTATAGATAATCGATATTTAAGTGGTTTATTTCTTGTACGATTTTAAAATATCCATCGAACGTCATTTTCGACTACTTCGATCATTCGCCATAACTTTAATCAAATCGAGGTAGAAATCGATCCACATCGATTTTACCTCTGTGTGCGTATATATATTCATCATAGTTCAGTGAAATTATGAATACGTTGATTATGAATATTCGATATTTGTGTTTTTATATCAGAAGCATGTGGAGAAATTTTTGATGACCACCATCTTGTTTTACGCTTTTTTTTGCTATTTCATGATTTTATTTTATGAAAGGCATTTCCAATTTTCGGTTTGATTTTATCAAACTATGTAATGTAATTCTAACCTAGAAAATCGTTGGTTCTCTTTTGAGGCAGACTGAGATTGGAAATGCCTTGGCCATTGGGGCACGTTGCTAATGCACACGGTTCTTTTTCAGATTTGGGCCACCCCCTTTCCCTTTGTCTTTGACTTTTGCCTTTGTCTTTGACTTTGCATTGCTTGGCCTATCACTTCACCCATGCATGTCCCTTGGCAGCGCCATCACCTTTAAGTTCAACTTCGCCTACATCTAGTTTTGAAGCCACTAAATGTGAGGTCACCCCTCATAACTAGGACCTCCACTTCAAGCACCTGGCCATCCTCGCTTCAGTCCAGTCAAAATGGACCAGCTTAGCGAAAGATAAGTGTTTTGTAACAACGCCAAAGATTTAAAACTTTTATTTTGTTCTTTAAAATTTCAATTTCAAATGTAATGAAAATACTTGGTTAAATAAAATCTGTTAAATTTTTGTGTTCTGTTTGTTCTTCTATCCTCTAGCCATGCCATGGTCGACACACAGCTACACGCCTGTAGATGTCTTCATGCCACCGACTCAGCTACCGGAAGCTAATGGTAACCCCCTTTCTGTGATTGTGCAGAAAAGTTGGAATCTTCATTGCATTCCATCTTTTCTGGACTTTTTGCGGAAAGGAAGGCTTACAAATCCCAAACATGGACGCATAAAATGGGTACACCAATTTTGGTGGGAAAACTTTTTATTCGACAACAAGGAACGAGAAAACGCGTTTTTTGAGAGTCAATCGAAAGTGCCGGCAGGAACAAAAAACTCTTTATATAAGATTTTTTGGTATAGATCAGACCTACAAAATGAGACTACACGTAAAAAGATCCGACCAGTAACAAAAACGTTATAGCCGAATAGCGAAGTAAAGTGGAGGTTTTGGCACTTCTTGGTAATACGACAATGGTTTCTCGGAGATATTTGAAATTTTTCAAATTTGAAGTATTCGTACCTCCAAATAACCACAACAAAATTGCAGTAGATTGGTCTAGTAGTTTTTTGAAAATTTCTAATTGATTATCCCAAAACACCTGTTTTCCGCCATCACTACTAGTTTATTAAGCAGTAGACAAGATTAGTTCAAAGGACATTTTATAGGAAAATACACTAGTTTACGTTGTCGATATGAATCGTAACAATTCCGAAAGATAAATGTTATTCTTAAGCAAAAAAGGATGGGTTACGTTTTTTCTATTAAACTAATTCAAACATTTCGTATTTGTGAGTAAGGCGCAACAAAAGGTGATAGACACATCCGCTTTGTTTTAAAATGTGTATAGTAACGTATGTTTCTCTAATATCGTAGCGCATTTGTTCAATTACACACAAATACGAAATGTTTGAATTTGTTTCGAAGAAAAAAAGTAACCCTCGTTTTTCGCATAAAAATAACATTTATTTTTCGGAATGGTTTGTGATTCATATCGGCAAGGTAAACACGTGTATTTTGATATTGAATGTTCTTTGAACGAACCTTGTATATTGCTCAATAAACTAGTAGTGATGGCCAAGAAACAGGTGTTTTGGGATAAACAATTATTAATTCTCAAAAAACTACTTGACCAATATACTCCAATTTTGTTGCTGTTATTTAGAAGTATGAATCCTACGGATTTGAAGAATTTCAAGTAGTTTTGTGAAATTATCGTCGCATTACCAAGTGGCAAAACCTGCATCTTGTTTTGTTTTTCGTGTTCATGTTTGCCATAAGTCAGATGTTTTCACGTGTGATCTCATTTTGTAGGTCTCATAAATACCTAAAAATCTTATATGAAAAGTTTTTTTGTTCTTGTCAACACTGCCCCAGCCAGCATATTCTTGTAATATAATCGATAAAACGTGGAAATCCGGTGTAGCACGTCACTGGTCGACGACGGACGTTTTATCCACGTGAAACAGTGACCGCAAATACATCTGTGTACCTGTGTTGGTTATTTATACACGTGGAAAAGACGTGGATGCGACGTGGCATTTTATCATAAATTTAAATTATAATCTTCCAAATAGAGAATGTACCAATGATGACAAGTGTTTGGGTGATGTAATTTATTTGTAGATACATCCTGGTCCCAAAAATATAAAAGCTCATATCGAACCTAAAATGCTTTGCGAGCTTTGTTATAAATAATAATGCCGTGTAAACATATGTATTAGTCATTAATAAGTGAAAATCATCGAACGTCTTATTGAAATAACAAAATATGAAAGTGTTATTGAGAATTAATTATAATATCGATGTTTCCCCATTTTATGACCAATAAATTTTAAATATCGCGCCATGAAACGGGAAGCGACAATGATAAAGAGTGTCATTGCTGCATTGCCAGATTGCAGAATTTTCATCACAATCACCGGTATTAGCTCCCAAGGTTTTTACATACTGATATTTCAGATTTGGAAAGCTACAGATTGTTTTCTTGTTATAATTACTTTTGTAAAGATGCAATTTTTTTGCGTCTTTATAATGTTGTTATAGGTTGCCAAACAGTTTCAGACCTATTATTGCTTACAAATTTTGTTTTTTGTATCTGATGTAACATACAAGACTTGATGTACAATTATATTCAAAAATCCCTGTTCATGTGACAGCTTTATATATAGGTAAACAAGTAAACAAATATTTACTAATAAAAAAAACAAAACATAGAATGTTCTATCAGACAATTTATCCTGCATTTTAGCTGTCATATTTTATTTTTCCCCAGTCAAATTACCTATATTCATTTTAAGTTATGGTTCGATTGTAATATTATTTTGTATACAGTTGATTATATCACATCTATATATTCAAATTTTATTTCAAGGGGCTGTTCTTTCTGGCACCAATGCTACCAAAAAACATGTGTGAAGAAGATACCATTAAGGCTTGCACCAAAAAGATATAAAACAAAATATTCATATATCTTTTTTATCCTCACTAGTAGTAGGATGTAAAATTGTGTTAATTAAAAACAATATTCAACTTTGATTTTTCTACTCACATTCTTTTTTTTTTTTGTTAGAAAGTGTCACAAAGTGAAAGGAACTATAAGAAAGTTATTAGTGAGCATCAGTCATTAGACATGTTTGAAAGGAAGTTCAACAAATACTTAATAAAATAAATGCCTCTCAGGTTGTGGCTTCATCTCAACAACAGTGTTGTAGAGAAAGGTAATTCAAATTTTGAAGTAACTGAGGATATTTTGAGGAATGTGAGATATTAAGGCCCAATTTCACCAACATTAATATTATGGACCAATGGGAAAATACCTTATCGAAATGCAATTTGACAGAAGCTTTCAAAGGTCTCTGAATATTAGTGATTTCCATTGAAATATTGAATAAAATCGTAAAAATTCGACTGTATTATAAACAAGACCACTTTTTGATTCCAACATGATGCTTTTGTACAGAAAAAAGGGACAACATTCATGTATATATGTTATAGGTTTATATTTAACAATCCGTTATCCCCCTCAGCGAATGGGAATGCGGCAAATAATAGGTCGATTTTCTAGCTGTTAAATTTGGCAGCAGATTTGGACCTTTGTTAATGCATGGCACTCTCGAATTTACCAACTTCAATATACTGAAAGTTATCATTACATACCTGTTGAATAGTGTGGATTTGTCTGAATTTTGCAAGAAAATAGAATATAAAAAACATTCCATCCAATTCCTCATCTTCCTTTACGTCATAATAGTTATTTATTAATTTATGGGTTAATGAATTTCTTCAAAGCAATAAAAACATTATGTCCTCTCCATCCTAAAACACAGATAATATGTGTAAGACGTGTCAATCCCTACATCTCCCTGATGCATAATGCAATTACTATGGAAATAGACAAAAAATTACGAGTATGAAAAATGTTTCACAGATAATGGCTTTTAAGTCCCAAAATCAAAAAAACTAGTAATGTTTATTGTTTGTCTATTTTTCTTTTTTGACTGGCGGGGATATCCATCTGACACTCGTAGGGTTGCCAAGTCTAACGACGATCACGTCCCGTGGTGGAGGGTGCAAAATGAATCTTTTACATTTGCTGGTTTTGAATTTTTTTCGTGAAAATTTACTAGGTGTCATGATTATCAGCATCTTTGTTAGATTGTTCGATCCGGAGTGGGAAAGATCTCCTATTTATGAAAATATTTTTGGTATAATCTAACCGTTACAATCAATTTTATATATATATTTTATATATATATTATAGCATAACCCGCTGCCCTATCAATACAAACTTAACATACAGGTCGCCTAGCCGTGGGGATGCAGTGGTCTGGATGAATATCACGGCAGCAACTGATGATTTGGGAATGTCTGGTAACAACGTATGAAGTGAAACTCGCTAACTTCACAAATTTGAAGATTTTGTACAATTTCTTTGAAATTGATGAAAGATATGTCTGATTTGGCAGGGTAATGTCGCAGCCAAATGGCAGTCGCTCTTTCTGACACAGTTCGGATCGAAACATGATGATACTCGTGAAATGTATTGATACTTCTAAATATAGGATCGTATCCAACATTCCAACGGTCAAGATGTACCCAAGGTACCGACGGAGCTATTTTGCGGCGTCATGTAAATAATTTTAAATTTTCATTTGCATTTTTTCAAGTGTTGTGCAATGATTTTATTAAAAATGTCACGAATAGTCTTATAAAGCATAGTAGAGTATATTTCAACAGTTAGCGGAACTTACTCCACTGGGACCAGGAGGGTGAAACGGGATATTAACCCACAATCTGGCGATATGTCGCACCCTCACAAAATGGCCGCTGACAACCACACAAGTCACCGTGTTGTCATTGAATAGCATGGAATTAAAACTTCAGAGTATATGTTTTGTGTCTGGTACCAAGAGTTGACAGATCCCAACATGTGTCACTCCTTGAAATGCAATAATCAGCAGTATTCAAATAATGTCTAATATAAATATAACCTAGAAAGTGTACTCGTGAAAAAAGAAAAATATGGCAAATTTGTAGTTTTTTTTGCAGGTTTTAGGTTTGCTGGTAGCTTTAAGGCATAGATTTGGGAATTTCTGAATCGCTGTGAAGATGTGTGGATGTTTGTTCAGTTCCTGAACAACGAAAAGTATTCAACTTTATGGATGTATGGATACCAAAAAACCTGAATAGTTTTGTGGGAATATCAATCTAAGGTGCCATAATGGTTCTGATGAACGGCAAGTAAATGAATGGATGTTTGGAAACGAGCAATATCTTTTGATAGAGCCTGTCATCAAGTAGGTGCTTAATGGCTACCTGCAAGAGGCTTATAGGAAAAACACCCAGTATCGCATATCAATTGAAGAAAATAATATAAACAACAATAGTAATTAAAACATGAATTTTATTCAAAAATCCAACATTTCTTTAAATTTTGACTGAATTATATGTAATTTCTTAATATTCAATAAGCTGGTGATGTTTCAATGACAAGCTGTCATCTCATACTTTGACAGTATTTTGTTTTCAACATTTCATAGTTATTGGTTTCTAAAATTTGTTGATTGGAACTTGAAGCTCATTCGTTGTATTTGACGGTCTGTTACCCTATAGGTGGAGAATAACGGACTGTTGTTGGTGAAATTGGCCCTACGAGGAAGATTTTGACGATAGTGATACTATTGAACAAGATCTATGCATCATGCGAGGTAGATTCTTCACAACTATGCGGCTCTGATCAATACTTAATCTGATGCTCACAAAACGATTGTTTCATTGACTAAGATCATATTTAAGTAGAAAGCTAATATTCAATGAAATGTATTAAAACATATCTGCAAAAGTTGTATCTATTTTCTTATTTATATATGTATACATATAAGTTAATATATAATCTTGTCAGTATTCATTTACTTTTAGATCTCACATAAAATGTATGAGCAGATATAATGGTTTGTATTTAAAACAATCGGTGAAATGTTGTTAACAAGACATATTTAGAACTAAAATGCTTAAAACTTTGAACAAAAGGTTAGAATACTCATGATTTAAGAAGTTATGATTATTCAAGTAGTTATTTCTAATGAAATTAATATAGTATTAATCCTTCATTTTGTCCGCCCTTACAATTCGAACTACATAGTTTAAATACTGTATTTTGTAAACACTTCTTTCACCTCAGTGGCCTTTTTTAGTACAATCACATTTGAAGGGTTGAGTGGATGAAGGTGGTAAGTAACATTTGGGTTAAAATGAGTTCAGTATATTTGGTGAAGGCTATAAGTAAAATTCTGTCTGGAAAACTGGTTGTTAACAATAACAGTTATTGTCCACAGTAGGACCAACCTGTTTTCCGGACAGAGTACTACTTCTAGGCTTCGCCAAATACAGGGTTATCCAAATTAAGTGTCCACCATTAGTAACTTTGTTATTAGTGAAAATACAAAGTTGTTTGAATTAGCAAACTAGTAGCATTTTTAACGCTGGTAAAAATGAGAAATAAAAAAAAACAATTGAGAGTCGTTATTTTGATTTTTTTCAGTAAAATAACATTTTTTTAAATGGAAACCCCTATATATTATATTTTTTTCTGTTAAAGCATCAAATTTTAAACAAAAAAGCTTACAATAACTTTTCTCCTAGGTTACAAATTGTTGAAGTTATGGCCTCCAATCTGAAACAATTAAATTGTATCGACAAACTTTATTTTCAACATCAACTTATAATCTTACAAAATACAATAACAATTTTTTTTAAAGAAGATGCTCGAAAGCACCACCTTGTTCTTCAATACATTTTTGGGCACGTTTTTCAACTGCTCGAACTGTCTTAAGTATGGTCCTACCATCTATCTGGGTTATCTTTTCCCTAACTGCAGTCTTTAACGCGTCAAGGTTATCGTACCTTCGCTTGTAAATTTGGTTCTTTAAGTAACCCCACAAGAAGTAATCAAGTGGGTTTAGATCTGGTGATCTGGGAGGCCACTGTATTGGGCCATTTGTTCCTATCCACTGATCATTAAAAGTAGTACTTAGAAAATGATAAGTACCTCTGGAGTTGTGGGCAGGTGCGCCATCTTGCTGAAAATGCAGATGATGTCTACTTATAAGATCCAATTCGTCTAAGAAATTAGTCAGAATTTCTGACATAAATTCCACATATCTTTCACCAGTTAGGGTTCCCTCATAAAAGAACGGGCCAACAATTTTTGAACCAATTATACCGCACCAAACGTTGAAACTGAAACGGACTTGTGGGCCTCTTGGATGTACTAACAAAAGATTTTCTCTTGACCAATAATTGTGGTTTTTTCTATTAAACATTCCAGAATTTGAAAAATTTGATTCATCTGTCCATAAAAGGTAACGAAAGTTATTTACATTTTGGCGACAGAAGCTAAGATACCAATGGCAAAAAACAAGTCTTCTCTCTGGATCCCCTGCCAAAAGCGTTTGAACTGGTCGGTACTTATACGGAATAAATTTGTATTTTTTTAAAATCCTTTGAACAGTACCATAACTGAAATTAGAGTCCTTGAGAATATCTGCTATTGAATTCTCACGATAAGCTTCAAAATATCCAATAACTGCAATTTCCGTGGCCTCGCTTATTATGAATTCTTTTTTTGCCCTTGTTTTAGCAAAAACATTTTCGTTGCCCCTAAATTTTCGATAAAGTCTCAGAAAATATCGTTCATACGGTTGAATGCGAGCGGGATATAATTCACTGTAGTATTCTCTTGCTATCAAGGAGGATTTTCTGCACACTAAATAGCATTCTAACATATCACACTTTTCTTCATGGGAGAACATTTTTCTTTAAATTAATGACACAATAAAGCTTATAAACAAGTATTTACACTAATGTTTGACATTATTTGATTTTATCATTGTTTTCCAAAGCCTTCTAGTTGCGAGTATGTCCAGTTTAACAATTTGTCGCTTATCTTAATGCTGTCAAATCGCGAACGCCATGTTGTTTTCATAGCCGTCTTAATATTATAATACTGCAAATAATTAAAAATATTTATCGTTATTTTGACTTTATTTTTGACTTTAGCGGAAAAGTCATTATGAACTTTTTTGTTTAAAATTTGATGCTTTAACAGAAAAAAATATAATATACAGGGGTTTCCATTTAAAAAAATGTTATTTTACTAAAAAAAATCAAAATAACGACTCTCAATTGTTTTTTTTTATTTCTCATTTTTACCAGCGTTAAAAATGCTACTAGTTTGCTAATTCAAACAACTTTGTATTTTCACTAATAACAAAGTTACTAATGGTGGACACTTAATTTGGATAACCCTGTATATTGAACTTATTTTTGATCCAAATATTATTTACCTACCTTCATCCAGTTAATCATCACGTGAAATCGTCGTCAGATAGTGACGTCGATTCTATCTCACACTTCGCCCATAAATTAACCGACTTTACACGTCGAAAAGAGGCATGAAAACGACGTGCGCAGATCACGTGGAATCGTCGTCAGAAAGTAACGTCGATTCTATCTGATACTTCGCCCACAAATTAACGGCCTTTCCACGTCGAAAAGGAGCGTGGAAATCACGTGAATAAATCACGTGAAATCGCTGTCAGAAAATAACGTCGATTCTATCTGACATTTCGCCCACAAATTCAACGGACTTTCCACGTTGAATAAGGCCGTGAATACTACGTAAAGGGGTACGTCAATTTCACGTGAAATATACGTGTCCTTACTGGCTGGGGTATCGGTGTGTCAATTACGACAGCACCGCAAATTCATCAGTTGGAGTTTGTTATCCTTTGCACAGTCGGCAGTGGCCTCCTCGACGATGCAGCGTCGCGCCGTGTGCGCAACACCAACGATTACAATTATGAGCACATTCTACATCGAACTTTAAACATTTAATTTTACCGTTCTTACTGAGATCAAAAGTTTCTTAATGACTAATAGTAAAGACGTAACATTTACAACTCCCTGTCCCCCAGAACCTCTAACCTCCAAGGTTCAACCCCTACCAAAAAATTTCCGAAAATGAAACGTCAATGAACAGAGTTCCAGCTATTTTTAGTTTTCCGTGTCTTCGCTCCTAGGTCCACCGTCACTAGACCGATTTTCAAAAACTATAGGGGGTTACAGGATTAACTGACAGACCGGCAGACAGACAGACCGACGGAAATGAGTGACATCGCTTTTTGTAGTGTATATACCATACAACATCCAAGATACATTGTATCTCAGTTTCAATTTTTTTGCGAATACAATACTTCTCCAGATGGCGTAGGAAAATGTAGGTGATCCTTATTTAAGGCGACAACATATTTTATAAATCTGGGCCTTAATTCTTGAAATGAGTGAATTGAATAAGTGAGAAACTGAGCGCGGGTCGCGTACCTTTCGGGTAACCGTATTCTTGAACGCTGATAGGAAATCTCTTTTCAAATCATTATTGGGAGACAAATGTGGAAGCCTCGCCGCCGCCAATAAGTCTTATTTCTAAAGACGGACTTACCTTTGTGATAGAACTTTTAATGATTCAGGGCTGTTCGTGGAAAATGGACACATTCACAGACCTTTTTTTAAACTAATGTGCATTTCAAATCCTTATTTCAGAAATTACTCAAGATGACGTGGAGCCTGACTATTGATAATTTCATTATGAAAGACTTAAATTCGCCTCTTGAATGATTTAGTGTATATTTAAATAATTCAATGTCTTTAAGCATATCCCCTGTATAGCAGCTATACAACTTATCAAAATCCATATATATCTATTTAATGTAGAATTTGTGACCTTTGCTTGTCCTCGTACCAGCATTCAGTCAAAAGTATACACAGTAAGTGAAATAAGTAAAAATGATTGTATTGTAGTATATGAAACTATCGTTCTGCACCAGGAACTGTAACAAATTCTACGAAAATACTCTATCTTTTTGCCTAATTTCCATCAGATATATCCAACATGTTTGTTGAAGGTTAGTTGCTGATCTATTATAGTTCGTAAATATAATTTGAAGAAGCGAGAAGGTACAGCCTAAATATGAGGTACCGTATCCGTGAAGTTAAAGTTTATACGAATTATGAAAGAGTTAGAATTTTAGAGAAGTCTATTAAGCTCATCTTGTAGGCAGTCTGACTGCATCACAAAGAAGAAAAAATCCTCTGGACCTTACTACAGTCATGATGCTCCACAAGATGCTAGTGATTAAGTTACCAATAGATTCTCTTATATTTAAAATGTTCTACCTCGGAATTCAATTTTTGCTACTGCATATTTCATTCTGCTGACATCTAGTAACGTATATAAACTACCTAGCCAAATGAATACACGCTATATTCTAGGAACAGCCCAGGGTTCGTGTGAAAAGAATTTTCAGTTCGCGTTATTACCCGACCCGTAACGTATAATAGCGCTTGGGAAAATAAAAATCCAGCCAGGGTGAGCCGAGAACCAAGTCGGGAAAGTCCGTTCGGTTTTCCTAAATTAACTTGTATGGGATGTACACCATATCTGGAAATAACCGTATTTTAATTTCTGGTTTAATTGCCTTGCGCTAAGGGAGATGTTTTAATTTTAGCTGCACTTGCATATGGTCTATTGTGTGGGTCGAAATTATTTACAGACTTTTTGATTGGGGCTCCACTTATTGACTTGCAGAGATATGGATTGCATGTTTATTAAGGGATATACTTACTGACAAAAACAAATTTGGCTGCCTTGGTAAACCGCGGAAAACTGAGTGCCGAATTCTTCGAAAGCGAAGTAAAAACATCGAATATCGAACTTTGTGGACGTTCTGCTTTTCTGAACACGCTTATATTAGCTTAACCTGCATGCAGCGAAAACTTTCAACCTAATTTTCACCAATGTGCACAGGGGTCAAGGGCCGATGACAATGAAATAGTCTTGGAAAAAAAAACGAACTTTGGAGTTTGGAAAAAAATCGGACTTGAGAATTTGCCAAAAGGTTGGAGAATTCGGAAATTTGGAAAATAATTTGAAGATTTGAAAATTCTGATAAATTTTAAAAGTATACAAGAATCGGAGCTCGAATATTGTAAGTACTGTTGTGATTTTGAGATTAAAATGCAGAAAATAGATTACAGTTTAAAAACAGTAAAAAAACACTCATTAACAGTAATTTGAACTAAGAAGAAGAATAGTTTTAAAGTATATTAGACTTTGTGTTATGCAACAGAAAGACAAAAAATCAAGTATTATTTGAAATGAAATCCATATATAAATTAAAATAACAAGGAAATCAATTATATGAAAAATGCGCGGGGAGCAATTTACTATATTTTCATAATAACTTTTTTATAAATATTAACCAAAAGATAATTCGAACATTTAATGTTATCAAGGTTTTTTCACTAAAATTGCATGTTTTCAATATCTTAATTCTTATATTGATCTTGTTTCAAATTAGTTAGTCATACTTGATTGTTGAACTCTCAATTGCAGAAGCACAAACTCTCCTATCCTTGATAAATATTTTTACTTTTTCGTTCGATTTGCTATTAAGGCGTGTTTTTATTGTTTAAACTATAATTTATTAAGTTTTTACTCGTCTTATAACAGTGATATCCCAGCAAGATCAAATTCTTCGTATAAGTGGAAGTATTAAAGTCTCAGAAATGGTACTTAGCACGATATTTTGTGACACTATTCCAAGCTCTAGACTTCATTCAGACAAGAAACACAAATGGTCACTGGTAGCGGGGACAAAATAGTGTCAAAAATCATTAAAGCTTGTCCCACGCATCAAAATTCGAACAGTGATTCCAAGCTATTGAGGCGTCAAAGGTTAGTAGCAACTTCGTCTCTGACGAGAGATCTGGAGGTTATCACTGCCTTGGGACGCAACAATCTGCTAAAGTGTCATGCTTCTAAAACATGATACTGTGCCTTGACTAATAAGAAGCGGCCTAGCACTCATTCGGTTTCAATGAATGGCCAAGTTCTGCAAGGGGGCTCAAATCACCGTCGTCTTGATGTGGCACGAACACAGATGACCAGCCGCGGCAGTTGCTGGGAAAAAGTTGTGCTATCTGATTAGGGCTAAGAAGTACTTTTCTCCACATAACCTCCTCACTCTCAAAAAGGTCCTGATAAGACCTAAGCTCGAGTACTGCTCACAGGTTTGGGATGATGCCGCCCCGACTACATTATCCATGCTCGATGGTGTTCAAAGGAGAGCTGTCCATCTGACCGACGACTCGTCTCTGATGAACAATCTCTGGACCCTTTCGCACCGGCGATCTAGCTCTCTTCTCCCATTACCCAAGCGGGAGCTCTCCTCCATGTTGCCTCTGCGTGATGCGCCTGCCAGACAGACCCGGCTGTCTTCGGCCTGCCATCCTAACTAGGTCCAACTTCGTATATCCAGATCTATTTGGGACGGCCGGTCCTTTGTCCCTAGGGTGCCTTGATTGTGGAACAACCTGCCTGAGAAGGCTTTTCCCAATTTTACTAATCGTAGGCAGTGCAGAAATCGGTTAACTGTTATCTTCATGCTGCTCATATCAGCCGCGGTGCCCCGGGACTTAGGCTTCTGCCTTCGCAGCTGTTTCGTTATAAAAAACAGCTCTTAAGCTATTTCCTTTAATGTGCTTATTTCCATGTAAGCTGTGTCAATATCTTAGCATCCTACAAGCATGGTTCTTTTCTATAGTCATTTACAGACCTAAGTACTTCCTGGTGTTTCAAACGCCGTTTTTGTGCAACGCAAACAAACAGCGAACTGTTGTCACCCAGTATGGCCTCTGTCCTTTTACAAATAGCTCTGTTTAAGCCGAGCTGGTGGGTGCAGCGTCCATATAGAAAGCCAAAGCCGTTTAATTATTTTGAGCTTCCGAATATGTTCAAAATGCAACAACACGCATGCCGATATTCATCGAATATAGCCCGGTTAGATCCAGATAGCGCTTTTGCGAAATTAGTCGGGCATTTGCAGTAGGTCGTGTTAGCGGAAGAGCGGTCGATTCAGTGGCGTCTGAAATATGGTCATGTTTGCTTTCCGTTTCTGTAATCAAGAACAGCCGCATATTTCAAAAGACCATATCCACCTGTTTGCTTCCCGTTCGTCTGTTTACAAGACTAGATCAAGACCTATATCGTACTGACGAGTTGCTAATAAGCACGAAATCCAGCTCTCTGTGCTTGGACTTAGACGAAAAGCAATCAAGTCCATTTCAGCGTATACGCATAGAAAGCCAACGCACCGTGAATACTAAGTATTCCGACTACTTGACACTCGACCGTGATAGTGGTGTGGTGCATAGTCTCTGTGCATAGCGCAGAACGTCGAGCGGTTATGAGCCATACGACGTAAGGGTCTATCGTCATCAACGCTTGAGATGAGGATGAAAATCAATCAGCTTGGTAGGTGGAAATTGTCATATTTTCACCTACTTGCGAACAATATTTTGACTTCTCAAAAGATGACTTGTCTACTACCCGTTCGCCAGTCTCTAAGGCTAGACCTATACCGCACTGATAAGTTGCTAATGAGCACCAAACAGCGCTGCTTGAGGTTGTAGCTGTAACAAAGTGTAAGGAGAATGCCTTAGTACTTTTACTTACCACGCCTACTGGCAAGGAGGTATTGTAAATACGAAAAATTTCTAAAATAAGACACCTATAAAGTTTTATGGATGTTATATGACATCTAAAGCCATGTCACTCATTTCTGTCGGTCTGTATGTCTGTATATACGCTAATCTTTGGCCAATCTATGACTTGGAAAGCACCGCTCGGATTCTAATGAAATGTTCACACAAGTACGAGAAAGCTTTGTAGTTTTTGCTAATCGTCCGATGGCGTCGACGAAAATGCCGCTTTTTTACGTTTCAGAGGACGCTCACGATTTTGAGGTGAATAAATTGGAAGTGGGGATTGTAGGAGATTGGGAAAGGGTGTATCGCTATTTTTTGATGCTAGTACATTAAGACACTTTCAACCCCAGTAGCTATATGCACCTATTATACCCATTTCGCATATCATTGATTTCCCCGCACATTTGCTCTTAAAACGTAGAGTGATACACGTGGCTTCGATACGCGTCCACGCATCTGCTCTCCGGTTTCACCGACGGACGTGCTGGTATTCATAAGTGCCCTGGCCTCACTAGCTCTGTACACACAGGCGATGTCTCATTTCGATGATGTATAACTTTCCTTTACGGACTGATTTTTTTCTTTGGGCAACCCCACAGGAAAAAGTTACAGATGCTCAAAGGTGGTAACCGCCCAGGCCACCTCACATCACTTTCCATCGAGACGAGAGAGCCCGGAAACATTTGTTTCAAAACACTAATTGAATATTCGGTTATTAGAGCTGTAGCTAGATTAGTTTGGGTTGAGACTAGATGGAACTGCAGTTCGCACTGTCTTCATTCAATGAATGTTTCCTGCGAAATATTTCCCCCATGTGTGTGAGTTATTTCTCCAAGGACAAAGTGCTTAGGAATTCTCCCTTTGCGGGAGCTAAGAGCTAAGAGAGGGGATTGTTGAAGAAGTGAATGCCATTCCTTACGATATGTGTAAACGATCTGTTCAGAGCTTCAGAGGCAGTTTCCCACAGTGTGATCCTGTTAACGGCCACGATCATTTTCAAAGCTTAATAAGTTTCATGGTATGAACTTCTCACTCCGAAATTAATATCCCTTTTTCAACATTTTTGAAAATTTTTGTATGATTGTTTCATGGTGTATATACATGTGACTAAAAAACAATTAAATCTACTATAGAGTAATTGTGCGGGTGATTTTCTTACAATTTTCTCCCTTAAAATAATCTTTTCTTGAAAACCCAATTTAGTGCAAGCTGAGGTTTCAGGAAAGTTCTCTTGAAGAGAAGAAGTGATACGAATAATGGTAATCACTCGCTTAATTTTAGTATAAAAGTGGAGTTTTGACACACATTTTCAGAGCGTACTAATATTTGTTCACAAAGTTGCGATGGAAAAAAAAAATCCGCAGGTAAATACACTAAAAATCCATGAGAAGGAAAAATCATAACATTGTTTTTTAGTCACATCTAAATACACCATGAAATAAATAAGATCAAAAGGACTTCTAATACTGCTCCAAACAGGTCGTTAAGGACACGGGACACGCGATCTTAAACACATTTTTCTATTGATGCCTTCTTACGAGTCTTTGATACTACCCAGTTACACACCTTGTACAATATCACCGAGCGTGTTGCTTGCTTTGAGCAACATGCCGCTACAACCTAGCCATACCTTCTCTCATTATTTCTCCATAAAAGCGGGAAGATTGGCACGTAAATGGAGGCATTCTGCGTTCTGACCGCGCAGTCTGTACCCTATTTTGCATACCGATGTTGCTTGAACCGACGTGAAAAGTCAACGGTACGTCCAATTGTCCTCTTCACGGTCGGTACCCTGACAACTCTATCAGGGAATGGGTACCGCAAGCAGTCTTATACATATGCTAATATCTGTTGTGTAGCATAAGGACATAGTAAACTAGAAAAGGCAATTTTCAAGGGATCTACAAACAGAAAAGATGTTAAAGACTTTAGAACTGTATATATACCGGCGGTTATTACGAGTCTCCTAGGTACAAAGAGTCCCCAATAACGCAATACCCAGCGAACAGGTGAACACAAAGAGCAACTGAACACCGTTAAAGTGAGAAAGATATTATACATGGGCGATGTATCGAAATAAGCTGTTTTTCGCCGACCATGTACAACTGTTTCGTGCCTTTTTGGCAATTCCTCAGAACGCTGTAAGCTTGGTCTCAGGTGGATGACAAACAAAATCATAACATGATGACTTGGCTATCAAACGCGAACTATATATAACTATATATAACTATATCCCAACCTAAGGCGCCTGGCACACCAAAGCCGAGCCGAGCCAGGCAGGGCAAAGCGATGCGATGCCGAGTCGAGCGAAATCTGCCTGCGTTCGCACTGAAGCCGATTCGCTCTCAGTAGGTTTTCTAGCCTTGTAGTGAGATGTGCTTCCACTCAGTTCAAGCTGGACCAGTCTCATTGTCAGTTAAAATTATTCAGAGCAATAATGTCAGCCACTTTGATGATGATGTTACTAGATAGTTCCGCACTTGATGATGAACGTGTGGGAGAAAGAAGGCGATACTGGACTCACAATATCAATAAAGATCACAAGACTAGCGGACAGTTCGTAACTCTATACCAGAAACTTCGAGAAGATGAAGAAAGGTTTTGGAGAGATTTTAGAATGAGTACCGATACATTTGATTATATACTGGAATCCATTTGTCCACAAACTACAGAAGAGCTATTCCATGTGAAGAAAGGCTGATGGTGACTATTTGGTAAGTGACCAAGATTCTAAATATATTGTTAATAACTTTTACCTTCATTTTTTATTTATTCACAAGTGTAAAAGGGTGTAAAAACACACATAGTAATACGTTTTAAAAAATTGTATTGATAAGAATTCAATACAATTCGGATCTCATCACCCCACCATCAATAGACTCGGTTTCACGCTGAGACTCTTCCTGTGTGAAATACGAGGAGTCACTTTTCAAGTTTTCTTCCATACTTGTAAAAATTCCATGTTTTTGAACCATTTCCATTGGGGCTTACATGGTGAGCCTTGGGCGTCCCCAGGTTTTGGTTTGCATTCTTTCTTTAATTCATTCCGAAAACTGTCGTTCAAACGTTTCCATTTTTTCTTTGCTATAATATCTGCAACAAACGAAAAATAATATTGTTGAAAATTGTATTATTGTTCACAATAGACATTAAAAATTATATTAGAGTTGTTGAGTAGCACATTTGTTCTAATATAGAAATTGTTTTCAGGTATCTATCGACATGATTATCCTATGAAGCCATCAGTGAATCATTCAGAATTGGAACCTCAACGGTTCACTACATTATTGCAGAAGCTTGCACAGCGATTTGGGATAAGTTAGCATCGATACATCTGCCGGAACCTACAACTAATTTGCTTCTGCGATCATCTACTCTTTACATGCAAAAGTGGAATTTCCCCAACTGCGAGGGGGCTATAGACGGGAAGCATATTCGTGTGAAATGCCCTGCTAATTCAGGAAGTATGTACTATAATTATAAAGGGTACTATTCAATCGTTCTGCAAGCACTTACTGATGCACAATACAAATGTATTACGATAGAAGTTGGTGCATATGGAACACAATCTGACGGTGGAATATTTTCAGAAAGTACGCTTTATCGCCGCTTAAAAAATGGTGCTTTTAATATGCCAGCAAACACAGGATTGCCACAAACAAACATAAATTGTCCCTTTGTGGTTATCGGAGATGAAGCTTAGCCTTTGACTCCTTGGCTTATGAGACCTTTTCCGAGGAGGGAATTGGATGACTTGAAACGAACATTCAATGAACGCTTGTCAAGAGCTAGAAGAGTTGTGGAAAGTTCGTTTGGAATTTTGGCGTCTAAATGGAGGTTACTCCAAAAACCAATTGAAACAACCCCTGATTTAGCTGACAAAATTGTAAAGTGTATGTGCGTAATGCATAACATTGTTATCGACAAGGACGGAATGGACGAATTGATGCTCCACGAGATAGACCAACAATCGTCCAATTTCGGTGAAACTGAACAACTGTCTTCAACTGCAAACACACGATCTACAAGACTGATCCCACAACGGAGGTCTTTTCTGATTAGAACTAATTAGTAGTTCAACATCAACACTCATTTTTGTTTATTTTTTGAGGTGACAATATGTAGAACAAAAACCACTTGACGTGTTTTAACTTATTGAAACTCCGAACTAGACTGGAAGGACGCCGAAAACGCTCGAATTGGCGGTATATAGCTAGCAGTGCTCAAATCGGCTCGACCTCGCCCGGTCTCGCTCGGCGCGGCCCGGCGTTCTGTTTGGAAGCTCCCATTCAAATCATTTAGCGTTTAAGCGATTTCCGTCCGGCTCGGCTCGGCTCGGCTCGGCTTTGGTGAGAAACCCCACTAAAGGTGCTTATTCACCCTCGCAGTGGTCGGTTCTGGCAAAATATGGCGCTCTGTTGTGTCTTATTTTGATAGATCTCATATGACGGACAGAGGATAGTTTTTTCACACCAAAGAAGCCGCGCAGGCAGAAGCCGAAGTGCCAGTGCACCGCGCAGGCAGAAGCCAAACAGCCAGGGCACCACAGCTGCTATGAGGATTCCAAAGAAACTTTGTTAATCCGATTTTTGAACTTCCTAAGCTTAGTAGAACTGGGAAAAGCCTCTTCTTGTAGATTTCCCCACACTCTCCACATCCTAGAGACGAAGGAGCTTTCGTATCGGCCAGTTCTGGATGTACTAAGTTCTACACCACTAGAATGGGAGGCGGCAGTCAGGTGGGTCTGTCGAGCAGGCACATCGCGCAGCGGCATCATGGAGGAACGAGAGGACGAGCAAAGCCGTTACCATCGAGAGAACAAGGCCTGAAAACAGACGCGTAAAGTCACCACGAGTAGCACGGCGTGCCGTACATCAGCACTAGTGAATAATTAGATGATCAAACGAACGTATCTGTAAGAGATGTTCGATCTTAATTATGTGAAGTCCTAGTCGAAGTAAATATTTAGAATACATATTGTAGTAACCTCGTAGTAGTACCCAACCGCCACGACTTCAAAGCGCGCACGCAGAGAAGGAAACCGGCACCGCGCCCTTTCCTCAACCTTTCTCCCCTCTGGCCGCCTATAAACCTTCATTTACTTCAAAGCCAAGTTGTTGCAACAATTGGGTGATACATAGGGAGCAAGGTAGCTATTCACTTCGACGAGGACTTCACATAATTAAGATCGAACATCACTTACAGGTAAGTTCGTTTGATCGTGTAATTATGTTCCGTCCTCGTCGAAGTAAATATTTAGAATACATATCATAGATGTTCAAAGCTAGCTGCAACAACATACTACTAATGCTCTGCAATAGTAAACCATAGGTTGTACACAACTAAACAAATTGTACGCAATGTATGTGACAACTAAATGTACATTTCCATTGTAACAATTTTCGTTAAGTTACTTGGTCCAAAAATTACCATCCATTTCATGGTAATGAGCAAATAACGTAATAACATAGTTATGTTTAAGGTGTGGAGACTTGGTTCACCTCAAATGCCGCTTGAGCAAAGCTATTGTTTGGCATAAGAGATTTGTGACGTATCTCAGAAAACGCACTACAACAAGCCGCGAGCCTGCGACTACTATAATTTAGCCGGCGCAGAGGTAGACGCATTTCAGGTACTGTGGGTTGTCAATTGTGACACTCTCTGCTAAAACCACATTCATCCATCTGGGAGCCGAGGCACCATGATAAAGTTACTGCACAGTGACAAATAAATGCTTTACACCGATATTTGGGCGAAAAATACGGTAAAATTTATGTGGTTGCCCCGAGACTTTTAAAAACTCAGAAATCCCAATTACAGTATTATTCAACTCAATCCGGATGTTGTCTGTTTCAATTAGTTTGCACACTCTGACCTGAGGTTAGAGCTAGCAGTGTTGCTAATTTCCTCATCCAAATATCTACAGAGCTTATCAGCAACCCCTTTGGCTGATTGAGAACAACCACAGTATCTATATTTCAGTTGAGATGGCCTCAGCCTGTAAATGCCCTTCAGAAAATATCTTATGTCTGCATCGTTAGTAACATCTTGGGTAAAAGACTGATAGCTCAAACAATTATACCTTGATCTCTTATCACCTCTAAGGTAAGAAATTTCAAGGTAGGAAACCAGACATATAGTTCTTCCCGACAAAGGCCCTACCGTAATCTAAGCTCACAATAAATGATGGACTAGAGACTCCTCCCTGGCCAGCGAATGTCCCAGTCCGAGAAATTATACAACAAAAAAATTGGATAACTCAATACCTCTAACCGCATCTGCCAGTTTCTTTGAGCCCCAGCCGAGGTAGACCTTAAGTTATATTATATTAGTGGCATAGTAGCGTGAAAGTTCCCTTGAAAATTTTACAAGGCAAGAAATTTCACTCGCTAGTGTATAGTCGGCTGTAGTGAAATGAAAGACAAGCTGACACCAAGATCCCGATGTTCACCGCAAAGTTTTGGACTCTGTCCAGTTTGCTGTCCATTATTTCCCTTACTACGTTTAGTAATGTCTGCATCGTCCGCTCCGGTAAAGTTGCTTTCTTTCTGTCACAATTTAATACTGAGCCTGAAAGTGCTCAATTTTTTCTTAAGGTATTCCAGAAGTGGTTTTATTAACTTTGTGAACACATAAGGGGTATAATTTACCCTAAATGGTACAGCATTGTATTGGAAGTACTGTCCCTTGAATGTGAATTTGAAATATATTCTATCACTCTCCCGGGTGCGAAAATCCCTGCATATTCCAAATCCAGATTTGTTAAGACAGTATCTCTACGGAGGAGGCTGATCTTAGTTCAATAGCCTAGACTTAAGTGCTATAGCCCTATAAACAAAGTCTTGACGTAAGGAATCACACGTGTGGACTCATTAGACTTGGGGGCAAGAAACAATTGGATAGGTGCTGATTTTTAGTTAGCTCAACTTTTTCACTGATAGCACCGCAGCTAAGCAAGTTATAGATGGACTAATGAGATTCAGCTATGGCAAAGTGCTAAACCAGATTCCATCTGAATGGCAAGTGACCATTTGAGTCCAACTCAGAACTTTAGCGTCACTCCTAAAGCTCTGCCATTGATGATGGATACGCGTTATTGTTCTTGCTGATCTATACACGTCATCTGCAATAGTGGGTTGATGTTGTCAGTACGTTGTCTGGCATTTTGGCCTTCAGTTGCTGGTCTGTTTATTTGATTTCTATTTAGGATTGACTTACTTGGTCAGACCTACACCGAAGAGAAAGATATCACTGGAAGCCTCTGTCAAAGTACTCCTGAGTTCTTTGCTTCAATGTGAATACCTGCCAGCATGCGCTCCTCTCCCTTCATTGAAAATAGAGTATTGAAACTTGTAGTTAATGAACAGCTCACATGTTGCTGTACAAAGTCTAAGCACGCATCCCTGCGTGCGACAATTACTATTATGGCTTCCGTTACCTTAGGGTTCATCTTAGGTGGCTAGAATAGAACAGAATTCATTCATCTATCGCCATCAACAAGATCTGCCCTCGAAATCTCAGTCTTGGAACAACGCGCGAACATTAATTATACTAAGGTCGCCGCATCATCGTGGTGATGCGTCATCTATTGAAACAGACCAGATGGCCTTTAAGACAACACAATTCAAAGCGCCCTGCTGTTCGAGTGCCACCTATGCAAAATGTAACGTTAATCGGGCATAAGGGGATTTAACTTCCGTTATTACTGAACATTAGAACTTTGGTGGTTTCCTAACCGGAGATGTTCATACGTACAGTCCTGTTCCATAGTTATCACCAGCCATGTGGAATTTGCTATCATAAGGAAAATGTAACGCTAGTCTACCATAGATGTACCTAATTCATATATGTTGTTAATGAAAAATAGTACTTCATCTGTTTCGTAACCTGTCATGTGCCTAATCTTTATTTGGTGATAATAAAAAGATATACTTTGGCGGTTTTCTAACCTGACATGTTCATACTTACACACCTGTTCCACGGTTATCACCAACCACGTGAAATTTGCTTTCACAAGAAAAATGTAACGCTAGTCTCGCATAGATGTAACTAATCTATGTCGTTCATCAATGAAAAATGGTACTTCGACTTCTTCCTAACTTCCCATGTGCATCCTTACAATATTGTTCCAGAGTTATCACAAACCAGATGGATTTTGCCATCACAAGCAAAATGTAACGTGGCAGTTGAGTGCTACTACGAGGTTACTACGATATGTATTCTAAATATTTACTTCGACGAGGACGGAACATAATATATTATTATTGCAGCATATTTAACATACTCTACCTGATGTAAATGACGGATAATTCAGAAAAGTATTTTTGGTATTTGAAGGCAACCTGGTGGAAAATATTAAATAAGTTATTAACTATTTTCACCCTGCTTTTCATTGATATTTCATACAACATTACGTGATCATTTGAGTAATAAGTTGATGTTAGCTATCAGAGCTAATTGAACATTTTTGTCTTTTGGTTGGTAGGATATAAAGCCTTTAGGGTCAAACAATAACCCTGTTCCAATATTTTATGACTTTCGATTTGGTACAATGTTTTAATAGATTTAGATGAAGCAACACTTACCTCAAGTATTTCAAGATCTGGGTATGTTAAAAATTTGTTCTGGTTTTGGATTTACCCAATTATTGCGGATACATTTTATAAGGTACACTATATAAAAAGCAACAAAAGGGGATGTTTTTTATCCAACGGATGCGGATAAACAATGCCTGCCTTACTCTCTGGAGAAGAATGTACCATCGCTTTACTATTCAGTGCATTATTATCACTTACAACACAACAAATTTTATAACCTCTCTCTAATCCAGTAATAAGTTTTTTTGTAATATTGTATGCTGTTGTAGTTAATGAAGAATTATTAATTGACGTTCCAACGATATTACCCCCTTTGAAATCTAAATATGGCTCAATGTGTATTTCATCCATCAATAAAATCGTGTTCTCCTCAGCAGGTTTTATACGTCTGAAAAGGTTCTCTGCATAGCCTAAAAAGTTATGTCTCTCATCTGAGCGACCATCAGTGTATTACAAATTTACTTTGAGTATTTTAATAATAATAATAATAATAAATGACTTTATTGAATAAAACAAATAATCTTTTTACAAAGGTAATTTGAAAAAAAAATACAGAATACATTGCCTATTATTGGCGCAATTCTAGCTTAAAGCTACTCTACTGAACCAAAATAAGACAACAAAAAAATAATAATAGTAATAAGTCTTAAACAACAATACAGAATACTCATAATAATAATCACGTATTAACACTAAATGGACTGAAAGTATATTAAAATTTCAAAAAGATATTAATTAATACTGGTCACTATAAAATTTGGTTACTGGTTACTATAAAATTTGCTTGACAAATTTTTTCTACTTATATACCTGTATTATAAACTTCAATCTCTATTCTAAAAAAGTTTGTTCAGGTTTCTATTTAGCAAATATTTCTTATATTGTATTTTGAAACTTGAAAGAGAAAGATTAAGGAACTGGTTGGGAATTGAATTAAATTGCTTAACAGCATTGTATGAGACTGATCGTCGAAACAATGCACTACTATGAAGCGGCATAGTTAATTTTTTTGAATATCTTACATTTGTATCATGAACAGAATGTCGGAAAATTAAGCGTTCTCTTATAGAATCAGGTGAACCTCGAGTGTTTATAATTTTTAATAAAAAACTAGAAAAATGGACAGTGCGACGTTCATTCATTTTAAGCCATTTAATTTCTTTATACAAATGAGATGTATGATCAAACCTACGCAGACCATAGATAAACCTGAGGCACGCATTTTGCACCTTCTGAATCCGACCCCTACTTGCCTGATCTAAGCAAAACCCATAGAAAAATCGCAAGAATTGAAATTGGAAAGAATTAGAGATTCACACATTTTTTTTTAGTGATCTGTTTAGTATGTGTCTGTTATAAACTTTTAGAGAACAAAATGATTTTTGCATAAGATTTTACAGGTGATCTTTAAATCTAAGCTGAGAATCTAAAACTATACCGAGATTTTTTGTACTTCCAACAAAATTCAATTTTGAATTATTAGCCATTATATTGAGATTAGCTTTCAAAAACTCAGTCTCAGATTTGTTACCAAAAATCATTACAAGCGATTTTTCCGTATGAAGTTTCAAGTTGTGACCTAATGGGAGATTGTTCAAGGTGTTAATGTCCTCATTTATACAATTTTCGTAATATTTTAAAGACGCAAGGATATCAGATGTATAAATTAAAAAATAACGGGGCCCAATATTGATCGCTGAGGAACTCCCGATAGGATCTCCGCTTTGTCTGAGAATGTGTCATTTGATAGAATCGATTGATACCTTCCTGTCAAATAATATTTTAAGAGCAAATATGCTTCCTTATTAAAGCCATAGTTCTGAAGTTTAGCTACCAACAATTCATGATTAATGGTATCAAAAGCTTTTGAAAAGTCTAGAAGTACCAAAAATGAACTCATCTTTTTATCATTTGCTCTTAATATGTCATCGAGTACGTTTGTTAGAGCCACTGATGTACCAAAATTTTTACGAAAACCGCACTGAGTACCAAGAATAATATTGTTACTCATACAAAAGTCATAAATTTGTTCGTACAGCACTCCTTCAAATATCTTTGACAAAGCAGGAAGTATATTTATCACACGAAGTTCGTTAAAGATTGATGGATTAGTTATTTTTGGTAATCGTTTTCCTATGGAGATTTTCCACTTGTCAGGAAAGTAGCTTGTTTCAATGGAACAGTTTATAATATGTGTTATATGCTTATCTATGTACGGACTACAATATTTTAACATTTAGGGCGAAATATCATCTATCCCGGCATTACTTTTCATGTTGTTTAAAATTTTGTTTATATTTGTTATTTCTGCTAATTTAAAGTTAAAGGTTGAGTTATTTTTAAAGGCATTGATTTATAAAATTTCATTTTTTCCGAACAGTTAGATTTATTTTGTAGAAAAGCAGCAAAAAGCTATTAATATCATCAGGTTCTGATAGAATCTGGAGAATTTCATTATTTTTTGTAGAACAGATATTAAAACTTTTTAAAACTGACCACAGTTTTTTGGAGTTACTTTCAAAAGATTCTATGTATTCCTTCTTCTCTTTTCTTATAAACGATAAAGTAAAATTTCTTAAATGTTTATAATCTACCCAGTCTGATTGAAGCTTTGATCTTTTAAATTTTTGCAGTGCTGCATCTCTTTGTTTCATAAATACTTTAATATTGTTAGTTAACCAAGGCGCTTTTGGTTTTGTTATTAGTGATTCTTTTATTGATGCATGCTTACGAAACAATGTAAAAATTAGATTATTTAAAATTATTTTATTATCAATATTATTCTCATATAATATATTATTCCACGGCAAACTTTGCATATCTGCTTGAAAATTATTTAGGTAATAAAATTTTTAAAAGAACGATGTTTTATTATTTTAGGTGATTTACTTTCCTTTGAAATATTAGGATCGCAGTAAATCAATTTATGATCTGAAATATTATCCGCAGATAAAACCCCAGACCTAGCTACTATCGACAAGTTAGTGACAAATATCGCATCAAGCAGAGTACATACCGTTCCAGAAATGCGTGTAGGTTCACTAATGATCTGCGTAAGATTATAATTTTCAAATAGGGGTACTAGTGGATTTCGAAGGTTAAATAAGTTGCAATTAAAATCTCCCAAACAAATAATTTCATCAACTAAAGGGTACAGACAGGAAAGTATGGTATCAAAATCAGGAATTATAACATTAAAATTAAGCTGTGGTGGTCTATAAAAAACACAAAAACCGTATTTTTTGTAATTAATTTTTAGTTTAAATATAAAGTACTCAAGTTGTACATTAGTTTCGAAATCCAAGTTTAACTTTTGTACCGCAAATTCTCTCTTTACGTAGGCCGCTACTCCACCACCCCTACCCAGTCGGTCCTTTCTAATAAATTGATAATTAGGAATTTTAAATATATTAGAATCGTCAACAGTTTATAACCAAGTCTCAGTTAACATTAAAATATCAAAATCTTTCTCCTCAATGATTATTTGGGTTCATTAAAATTAGTGAACAGAGATCGTACATTCAAGTGACCAGTTTTAAAAGCATTGTTTTTTAATATAATCATAGTAACCAGTATTTAAAAAATGAACAACAGTATAAAGAAGTATTGGAAAAAAATAAACAAATATATATATATATATATATATATTCCAATTGAAGTTTAAATACAGATGCCACAAATATAAGGCATAGACCACGTATACAGTATACAGATGTGTCTATTGCCGAGTTGTGTAGTTTTTAAATACTTTAACACAAAAATACAACAGTATCATTCGGTATTTACAAATTAATATGTATTGCAAAGCAAAAAGAGCAGAGGAAAAAAATATTCTTCTTAAGCAAGATAACAGAATACACCTATATGTGTTGAATAGTTACAAAACAAAAACCCTAAAAACCATTCTAGAAATTATATAAAGAGCACTTACAGTTTATGGTTCATTGCCTGCTAAATACTTTTTCAATGTCCGCCTCCTGTGATACATAATGAACGTCATTGTTATGTTTTACGTAAATGTTACCATTTAATGCCCACGCATTCTTGTACGAAAAGGCACTTATAGCACTATTAAGTAATAATAAACGCGTTTTTGTTAAATCCTCTTTTATAGGTATACCAGAGTTTTTTTAAATTCTTTTTATTTTTCAGTACTGATAAACGCACCGAATCCGATGTAAACCTCACTAGCACTGCAGGTGGCTTATTTCCGGGATTCTTGTACGGTACTCGGTGACACTTTTTTATACCAGAATTTTGGACGTTTATCTTTAATGTGTTCGTAAATAGGCGAATAACTCGTGACCGAATGTTTTCGTCTTTTTGGACATCCATTCTTTGAATACGTATATTCATGCTGCGCACTGCCTGCTCCCGAGACTCCATACTTTTGCGTAGGCTATCGTTTTCCTTACGCAGCTCCCATGTATTATTAGTGAGGGTCTTAATTTGTTGATTTTGAGAGTTGAGTTTCTCTTCAAACTTCCTCTCTACAGCAGATGTGACTTTTTCAATAATTTCTTGCACAAATTTCTCGTTAAATAGTTGATTTTATTTCTCGTATGTCTGTCGTTGACAAACCCATTACAAATGGCGATTGTATAGAGGTTAGACGAAGAAAATTATCAATTAACACAGAACGAATCACAATCCTGGATCGGCTCTTAAACCACCCTAAGCAGGAGACACTACTCTATTTACTTTACAACACAGACAAATTAAAAAAATTTAAAACTGTGTGAATTTTGCAAAAATGTTACCAGCAAATGCCGACACGACCTGATGCTAACAGTACGCCATCTATATATATTTTGGTCTGGTAAAATAAGTGCTCCATGGCTCCTAATAAAACTATATGAATTGGACTGATTGTATACAACATAGAGCAAAACACTATTGTTTCTGACGAGTAATTGTGTCTATTCTCCTGACTAATAACAAGCTTTAGTTTGCTCACAAATAAACTAAATGACAGTGTGGGTCTCTTCATCGGTGAACAATTCTGTGTAATTTAAAATTTTGTAAGCATGGTTGATAGTGGCTATGAACTGGTCTTTACCTGAATATTCCCTCGAAGAATCTACATTCTGAGCAATACCATTCAGAACATCATTTAAGAGGTGTATATTAGATAATAAGAATCGAGTTTTAATATTACCTATGTTGAGTGACAATTCCTGGGAGTACGTATAAGTTTTAACATGGAGATTTTCATCAACAATTACAGAGTGCGTCCAGCATTGAGCATAGATCTGGGCGGCAGCATCCCAAACATGAGATTAGTACTCGATTCTAGGTCTTATCGGGACCTTGTATAGAGTGGCGATGTCATGTGAAGGAAAGTGCTATTTAGCTCTAAGCAAATAGCCTGGCTCTTTGCCAGCAGCTGACGCTATTGAAAAGATGTGTTCGTGCCAGAACAAGTCCTCGGTATTCTATACTCCGACCAGCCGAAATGAACGACTTTTTGGCAGAACCCGGCCATCCATCGGAACCGGATAAACGCTACGATGCTTTTTGTTCGTCAGTACAACACTGTGTTTTGGAAGCATTAAACCGTACAAGATTGTTACGTCCCCAAGTAGTTTTAATCTCCAGGTATTTCGTCAGAAAGGAAGTCGCTACTAGTACTCTTTTTTCCAGCTCACCGACACACCGTTCGTTGATTACCAGAGACTAAGCGTAGACCATGCTGACGAATTGTTAAAGATGCATGGAACAGCTGTCCATAGTTGGCGTCTGTGGTTGGACGGATGAAAGCAGCATGCTTAACCTGTACCGGTACGGGCTACTTCGTCTCATAATCAAGCGTACAATCCAAGACAGTACCTCGTTTGTCGTTTAACACTTGCCTTAAGTGGATCATATTTCCTGGCGAAGGGCCGCTCACAGTAGAAGGATAAAATCACAGCAACCAGCAGAAACTAAGAATCAAGAGCTCCTCTGTAGTCTATCAACCGGGCTTGGATGACTATTTGCTGACAAAAACAAAGTTTTTCCCGTTATCATAGAGGTGAAGTAATAAAATGCATCTGACCACCGATAGACGGTTTCTATTTGCCACCATCATTGCGAATGTTAGCCAAAGAACATGAGAGTCAGGGAATGTAAATATCATCTGGGTAGAATCTAGAAAGCAAGCGAAATAAGACATTGAATCGAATCGACCACTGTAGGTTGGAACTGTAAAGATATCAGTTCGCATTTGATAGCCCGCTAGAGGCTGGCGATTTTGACGAAAAAGCAGATGAGGTCTACTTTCTATTCTGGCAATAATTCTATAGATCTAGCCAAGGCTATGCTGATGAGTTGCCAGCAAGCAAGAAATAGCAGTCATTTGTTGACGGTCTTTGATTGGACGGACTAAAGCAGCTTGGTTACTATCCAGTGATACACTATTATAACCTCGATTGGTTATACAAAATAGCGTCATAGGGCAGAGCTAAGGATGACTGATTTGGTTCGTCCACACAGGACTGACTTAAGTCTCACAATCTGTACACATCAATAGTTATTCAGCAATTAAAAAAGCCGTAGTTCGGTCATACACCTGCTTGTCTTTAGAAAACACTAACCTGTAAAACACTGTGCCTGACGATACAAGATGTTCACCCAAAGCACTTCTCCATGTATGATTTGTACAAAATAACAATGAAAAAAGCATACGAGGAAAAAATATTTACAAATAAACCTGGATAAGTTATGTAAAACACAAGCGTATGTCACTTTGTACGACAAAAATTTTGGCGTGGCCAAAGCCGTTATGACATATTCAGGGAATACGGTAGATTGTGTACCTATAGATAAGAAATATAAATCTACTCTGGAAATGCTTGCTTTCTACGGTTAATGTGAACGAAATTTCACTGCAACGTGTCAGTATCTTCAATAGTTTGGTGTGACTGTGGTCCTGAGTAGCTCCTGAGGAGCATATGCAAGGGACGCCTGTGGAGCTTAGCAGATCATTCCTGTACTTCCCACAGTACAGATCGCAAAATACTTTTAAGTATGTCAATTTCAGTGGCGTTAGGTGCACGATGAATCGGATTCGCAGCTTTGCTGATGACCCTACATGCACGAAATTAGATAAGCAATTCGATCTCTGCCGGTGAGTACAACACAAGCAGCACTTTTTCTCCGACAAGAGATCTAGAGATTATCACAGCCTGGGGACGCAACAATCGTACAGTGCTTCAAAAACACAGTACTGTACCTTGACTAACATGAAGCGTCCTAACGCTCCACCTGTTCAGATAGAGGGCCAAGTTCTACTGAGGAGCCATTCGTTTTGGCTGGCCGGAGTCCAGATCATCAAGGACGTAATCTCTGGCACGAACACATCTCCTCAATCGCGGCAGCTGTTGGGAACAAGATAAGATATTTGATTATGGCGTACTTTTTTCCACCTTACTCTGAACAGGGCCCAGACTCGAGTACTGCTCACATGTTTGGGTTGCTGCCGTTTCGAGACTTTTTCGCACCGACGCGCCGTCGGCGATCTGGAGAACAATCTGAGTGAGGATGGTCTTCACAATTCAACTATTAGGCCGTTAAAAAACTGGATCAACAAAGTGTTTTAACCTCCTTATGGTAGCAACCGTACCCTCGTATTTAGGTTTCTACCTTCGCGGCTGCTTTGGTATACAAAAAAAATGTAAGCTAGGTACTTTTGTGGCTGCCGAGCGTCTGACAAGCATTTATAAAAAATTCGCAAGCAACTAGTTCAAGACGAACATACCTCAACTTCGGGGAGTGAAATTTAAATCTAAATCTTCTCGGCAACAGCGGCAATAACAATATTTCACTACCGGAAGTACAACTCTCTCCTACTAATTTTCCTGTTCCGAAACGACGCTAACGCGACTAGTGCGCGCGTCTGGCGTCGAGCGGCATTCAAGTTTTACCATTATTTGCAGCATGTGCTCGGAAGCAGCTTTCCTTTGGAATACATAATTTGTGTTTAAGGTAACAAATCTGAATGGGAAACCCAGTACGTGCTGTTGGAAGCTACATGTGCCATAAGGAGAGGAGAATTCGCTAAGGTGCCTGGATGTATGAACAGGTGGAGAAACATCAAGAAAAGACATAGGGGACTTATTCGTACAAGTTCAATGACTAGCCTTGTGCCTCGCGATTCTAACCACGGGTCGTGTAGGTGGCGCCACTAATAAAGTAACTAGCCAATACTATGGATAACAGCTGTGCAAAATAAAACGTCAGTATCGTTTGACGGACGTAGGTTCAGTGGGGCGTAGGGTGGCGACGCTGTTGCCGGCTTGAAGCTGACGGTACTTGCCACTACGGTTAACTACAAAATTGCCAACCAGATAGCGGGTAAAACTATGCCTATATCCCTCCTCGACTTTCAATTAGTGAGAGTACATCTCTCCGCCTTGTGATTCAGATGTGACGCTAACAGACTTGAAAGACAGTCACATTTCTTATATTCAGGAGGAGAAGAAGATACCGGACCACACAGTAATAGAGTTTGCTGGATAACAAACAAGTTTACTCTGCACGTCCAGCAGTATTGAAGATTGTATGACAAGTAACCCAATAACTATTCACAGTATTATACTTGAAGTGAAACAAAACACCAAACAAATCTAAATCAAGACTACCACGCTAAGAAAACGAATGTCCACGATGCAAATTATGTTCATGTTTTATTGCCACTCTTAGTACACGAATAAGTAAAATCAAATTCTTGCAAATGCACCTAGTCCCAGCTATATAATTTTGAAGCCTCTATTTGACTAACTTTACACAATATGAGTAATATATGTTTCAAAATACTTTTTTCTATCTTATTTACATCATTGCATTCTTGTTATTTATGTACTTTTTTCCTTTTTTTTTTTTTTGTTGTGTGTTGACCGATGTTAAAACTGACTAGGAGGAACCGCGTAATCGCGAAAAACTTAGAAATTGACATTGACATCTATGTCTTCATCGGTCTGTCTGTCAGCAAATCCTACAACCGCCTATAACTTGAGAAGTACCGCACGAATTTTGATGAAATTTTTACACGGAGTTACTTAATAATATGCCAAGGATGGAAAATCTTAGTAGTTTTTGAAATTCGTTTTGCACAAGTTTCTGTTACTAATCTGGAAAGCTCTCTTATTTAGCATTATAGTCATGCTGTTTCATAAACAGAAATAGATCTGTACAGATTTTCTGCTACAAAGCTCCATAGACGACAATATATTACGACCGTATGATTTGTAAAGCTCCAATTTTAATTTCTGGCTTAATGGTGAATGAATATTTATATATACGTAAATAAAGTGCCTAGCATAGGCAGGTTTTTTCCTCAGCTGGAGCAAATGTTCTCGGAAAGTGAGTTTTCTGACAAGATCTACACCCAGATATTTAATAGTTTCACCTGCTTCAATTACTTCTCCATTCATTCCAATTGCAACTAGGCATCCAGTTGTCTTTTTCTGGTTAAAATTGATTAACAATCATTTAAGATGGTGATTAATTCGCAGGTTAACTGGCTATTCTTTTTGAGCTAGCGATTAAAGCTGTATCATTGGCAAATATGCCCAGTCCAGTATTTAACTTTGGACATCGTTTACATAATTTAGAAAAAACTCCGGAGATAAAGCGCTTTCCTGGGGAACACCAGCAGGTATAAAATGTATCATTTACCACAACTATGAAAGATGGGAATAATTCTACGAGTTTAATTAGATACACTGGAAATTTTAAGATTTTAGCTGATGGAGTAGATCGTCAAACCATATTGTATCAAAAACCCCAGCGCTATGTCTTATATTGTAATTGGACCTAATTTAATCAACAACATAGGCAATTTTGGGTCCTGTACTTCTGAAATTTCTAAATCCCAACTGCTCTCAATAATAGTATTGTGGCTCTCGCTGAATGCGTTTAATTTCAAGGATTAGGTACTTTAATTTCGAGGATTACTTTCTCAAAAACTCTTCCTCGTACGGGAAGCAAACTTGTTGGTCTGTAGCTTCCAGGTCTTTGCATTAGTAACACTATAATAATTTTCCACATTTTAGGTAAACATGTTTGCTTCAGACAATCATTGGAAATATAACTGATCTTTAGCATTTCTAGGCAGCTTTTTTAAACCTTTATTTTGGATACCATCCTCTCCTGGCACTTTTAGAGGTCTACTGTTTCTCATAATTCTTGCAATTTTCTAGAGGAATAACCACCTCTGAGCTATTAGTTTCTTTCAGACTGGCACTTACTTGTTCGGTTGTTGTTGCGTCGGAGAGATGATTTCTCAAACAGTGATTGTTGTGCAGTGTATCAGCGATCAGGTCAGCTTTGTCGGTATTGCTATTTTTACATGCCTTTGTACATTTCCAGACATTCTCTTTTCGTTGATCAATTCCAGATTCTCATTTTTTCTTTTTTTCCCCAGTATAGGCAGTAAGTGTTGCATGTACTAACGCCTTTACCTCATCCATTGCAAGCTTGCTCGACGAACTAGGATGTCAATGAAATATTCGTGGTGCCCGGATGCATGTTCCATAGCAAATCAACAATTGTATATATAAGGCAAATTTTGTCTATTAGGGATAATAACCGGTATGAATAAAACAATTGCATTTTTTATTAGAGTAGTAATGTTTTCTATCTCTGTGTTCTAAATTGATGATTCGATTTATACATTGATTAAAACCCAGCCAATCTGCCGCTCCGTAATTTTTCTACACCCTATGTAGCCACATCGATTTTCTATACAACTGGTCGATGATCCGAAATTAAATCGCCTATCGCAAAAATTGAATCAATAATCATATATTTTGATATTGCTATGTCTGTTGTTGAATGTGTCACATTAGAACCTTATCTGGTAGGAGTATCAGGAGCTGCTTGCAAGTAGGTTTCGCTTTCGCATATTTGCTTTAGTAGAAGGCCATTGAGATTATTTAACATGTTATTCCAAATTACACTTTTTGCATCAATACCTTCAATTGCTATAGTTTTGTTAAGCGTGTCCATCATACTGCAAATTTTACTATGATCAATGGGGCTGTCAGGTCTATTATAGACATTTATTATAGCTAAGTTGTTTCCTACGGCTGGTCCAACAGCTTCTGTTTGACCTAAATCATCGATTGATACCTGATCAGCTTCTATATCGCTTTTATGTTAGATTGCTACCCCTCCTGAAGTATACTAAGTGACATATAAATCCGAACACCCAGCTTAAATGGTTTTATTTTAATAAAATTTTGTATAAGTACTTAGTGAAGCATAATAAGTAAATGATAAAAATTTCAAAAGGATTGCACAGCTTTAAAGCCCTTTGACCTTTAATAATATGTGGATGCACCCTGATGTGCTACGCATTCTCCAACGCGCCTAGGAATGCTTCTGATCAGGTGGTCAATGTCCTCCTGTGGTATCTCATTCCAGGCAACCACCAACTCCTCTCGAAGTGCTTCTAGAGTCTGAGGAGGACGCTGCAAATTGAGCAATCTCCTACCCATCATATCCCACACCTGCTCAATTGGGGATAACTCGGGAGATCTTGGTGGCCATGGTAACAATGTGACATCATTATGTTGAAAGAAGTCTATTGTGACTCTTGCAACATGTGGTCGGGCATTATCTTGTTGGAAAGTTGGATCTGCCAGGGTGTCAAGATAGGGTAAAAGATGGGGTTCTAGAACTTCGTGGATATAACGCTGCGCGTTCATGTTACCTCTGATGAAGATTAAAGGTGACCTGGAACCATAAGCTATAGCACCCCAAACCATAACTCCAACAGTGTAATGAACGTGTCTTTCAACAAAAAACTGTGGATTCCTCCTTTCACCACGTCGCCTTCTAATCCTGGCACGACCATGGTGCATGCCTAAACAAAATTGAGACTCGTCACTAAAGACAATACTCTTCCATTCCTGATCCCAGAGTGACCGTTGTCTGCACCACTCAAGGCGATTACGTCGGTGTTCACGAGGTAAAGGGAGGACCCAGTGTGGCCGGTATGAAAACAAGCCAAAACTTCTCATTCGTAGGTAAACACTTCGCATACCAATAGGTCTTCCGTGTTCTGCAAACCATTCACTTGCAATGTACCTGGTAGTGGAGAAACGGTCCCTTAAGGCCAATAATCTTAGGCGGTGATCTTCACGGTCTGTTGTTCAACGGCGGCGTCCAGTGCCCCTTGCTCTTTGCGTACGGCCTTCTCGAAGCCATGCCTGACAACACCTAACCACAGTGTCTACACTTCTTTGCACTCTAACTGCAATTGCCCGAAAAGAAAGTCCAGCTTCCCGAAGTCCCACTATACGGCCCCTATCAAACTCACTAAGTTGACGAAATCGTACAGGTCTCCGTACTCTAGGCATCGTAACCGATGGTAAAGGATGTCAAGAACCAAAATCCGCCAACGTTGATTCTTTACTGCGTCTGAAATATTCATTTTTAGAGCATTAGTGAATTAAAAAAAAGCAGTATAAAAACCGGAATGTCCAACTGATAAGGCTGAAAATTTTTTCACTTGTTATTTACAGTAAGATAAATACATTCACCAACTTTTATTAAAATAAAACCATTTAAACTGGGTGTTCGGATTTATATGTCACTTAGTATATGTACTTTTATATTTGAGTTATTTTTGTAAATCAGATTACAACCACATACATTTGGAGTTTCTTGAGGGTTTTTGCATTTACTTTCTTGAAGTAAAATCAAATCGAAGTTTTTCAGTATAACAAATGTTCTTAGCTCATTAAATTTTGATCTCAATTAATTTTGATGCTGCTTCCAACATTGTAAGGCATATTTCTGAAGAAGTTCATCCATATCACTTCTAGTATGCTTAAGATCGTAAACAACATCTTCTCGATATTAGAAATTACATAAAGTTCTTTCAATTCTTTCATCAAAGTACTAAAATTTGAATATTGGTCGACTTGCACATCACTGCTGTTAGCCGAAGTGCCTATTACAACTTGACTGAATGTCTTTGTAGGTCTAAGTAAGTTCCTATTATATTATTTTTAACGTTTGTGTCCCTTGCCCTAGGGTGATCACGAAGCTGGAAATATGAAATAAGTGCCGGGCACTTCGATTAATTAGCTGTGTGCACAACACTGCAATTGCAGCGGCTTACCTTGAAGTGGTCTCCTTTAAACTCTCCGCAACTTGAAGTACCATATTCCTGGCTGCATTTTACACAGCTCGATATGTTATATCAGTTTTGATGGCTGTGACTAAACAGGATGGCATTGAATATAGTTTTTTCTCTTGTAAATCTTTGCTATTCCACTTTGATGTTTGAGACTACATCAACTTTCTTAATATCATGTAAGTTACTATTTTTTGGTACTTTTTGATGATAAGAGGTAAGAATGTGAATGAGTAATTTTACCCATTATCGACATACAGTTTATGAACGCTATATTATTGTTAATCAAGTCGCCTTTAATGTATTCTAGGTCCATATTGGGTACAGCCTAATGATGATATCCTTAACTTTAGCTTCCTTCCTGATATAGGTATGATGTGGTGTGCTATTCTCTGTAAGATTCATTCTAAGCACATCAAATTTGTCTGCACCTGAAATGCTTACCTTTGCGTCATTTTAATTTGATATAAATGTTGTCACTTTGGATAATTCTTCTGGTTTTACTGATGAAAGTTTTGAAGTCTCATATTTCTTCTGTTATTACCATGGAAGGAAGTCCTTCTCTTTTGATGCTCTTTGAGGTTTGATAGTATTAGAGTTTTCTTCGTCACACCACTTCGCCTGTCAGGATGCCGAAGGTATTTGTCTTTTGATTGTCTCAGGTGCCATACATGTAATATGCCTAGAAGTTTTTCTTTTCTTCGCCACCATAAAATGCTCATTGTCTCCTTTACTCGTGGATTCGTCTGCATGTCACTCACGATGCAAATGCGCTATATAAATACCCTTATTTATTTTGATCAAACTAAAGGCTGAGCGCTTCCGCGCCAAACACCTCATGTCACATTTCATTAGATTATTTGAGCTGTAGCTCGCGAAATAGATATTTCAAAGTTAGTTCCCGGGGTAAAAACATCCTCACTTTTTCATTTATATTAATAATCATAATAATATAAGCAGGAATATTTGAATTAATTGCTCATGAAACTGATTGTCTGAATCGTGTTGATAATGAGCTTTGAAGTCAATCCGATTCAATATTTTTTATGTAATTAAACTAAACTAAATACGGTTTTTGAACTCCTTAAGTGGGAAAGCCTCCTCAGGCAGAATGTTGTTCAGTCTTGGTATCCTAGGAGCAAGGTGTGCAAAGTTTGACAGAGTTAGGATGGGAGGCATCGTGGAGGAGAGCTTCATAGCGGTAGTGAACAGCATCCAGTAAGAAAAATATATTCGGAGCAGCAGCACCACAAACTTGTGAGCAGAACTCGACGCTGGGTGTTATCTTTAGTCCAGGCTAGATGAAAAAAGGTAAAAGAAGGTTAGCAGATATCTGAACGTTTTAAATGACAAACACATAAAAAGTGGCATAGTGTCTTGTTTTTAACAATGGGAAAGGCCCAAAATTCAGTCTTTTGCTTGTATAATTTTCAAATTAAATTTTATAAACTGGAGGTATTCGAGCATAAAAATACCTTCACTTTGTTTTTCAAGAATTGAAGTAGATAGAAAATGAAGCTAAATACTGGTCGTTTTACCAATATTAAATAAATGCTCATAACTATTGCGTCAACAATTGTAAATGACTCTAAGAATGAGGGCAACATCGATGTTAATAAGTTTGCTGAATTCCAGCAGTATCGGTTTGATAGTTTATGGAAAAAGTTTATTGTTTATCCCACAGACGAATTACACTGTTCGGCATTCTGAAAATGTTTGTCGCTCTCAGGAATTTTTCCGAGTTTTTTACGTCTACTGTGTTGTACTGAAATCTAATATGCAGTCAGTTTCTCCCCATCACCCACAAGTTTTCAGAGAAAGGAGAATATAAAATACGAAAATCCCAAATTATAAAAATAAAAAAAATCTCCCTTTTTAGAAACTAACCTTTTTATTGTATGAAAAACAATCATACAATATATTTGGTTGTCTTTTCGTATTCGCCAAGAGCGATTTCACGTTAATGGTCCAGCATGTTTGAAGTCCATTTCCCACTATACGGCTTCTCCTTCTGAGCAATTTGCTGGTCAAATCTTTCTCCGTACTAGTCTGAAACCGCACCCAAACTGTCAGGGAAGCATTCTAAATGCGAGTGAAGAAAATGCAGCTTAAGTGACATATTGCAACCCTAGGCTCTATAAGATTGGATAAGTTCTTCAACTATATCGTTCTAGTTGTCCGACTTTTCGTTGCCTATGTTACATACATTTTTGAAGGCATTCCATGCCTTTTTTCCTTTCTCGAAAGTGTAGCTTCAAAATTTTGGTCCTTAAAAAGCCCTATTTGATGTCCAAGGAAAATCCCTTCTTCAAGCTTTGCTTCACCTATACGTGGGGATTTCCGTCTCAAATAAAGGAATGCATTTCCTTCTATATCTAAAGCTTTCACCAAAATTTTTATAAGCCCAAGCTTTATGTGCAGAGGAGGTAAATAAACTTCCTGCTGATCTACTAAGGGTTCATTAAAGACATTTTTCTCGCCGGGCACAACGTTCTCACGTAACGGACAATGTTTAACCAAATAATGTTGGTTTCTGGCTCTGCTGTCCCATTCACATGATAAACAACAATATTTTGTGAAGTAATTCTGGAGTTCTGTGAGCAATGCAATAACTTTCGAGATCGGCACGGATATTCCACTTATTATCTTAGTATTTTATGCTTTGGAGTAATCTGCGCATGTTCCGGTATGTTTCTTTCATATTTGCAGCATCACCAACGGGAACTGATGGCTATTTGTCTCCATTGAACAGCGAAATTGCCTTTAGACTTGTGTTCGAACAGTCAATAAATAGTCGCGACTCGGTAGATACATAGGAAATGCCAAATTCATTCTGTAAACATGGAATAACATGACAGTAAGCTAAGTCATTATCCATCTATGAAACGTGGACATTTTCACACCTATTTTTAAAAGGTTCCATTGCTATAAACGAGATCCAAGTAGTTGTGCTTTTTTTTGTAAGATCTAAATCACGAACTAGATCATTGACCTGTTCGTGAAATATAAAATGTGCCTGTTTGCTGCTACTACATTCGAAAACGACTTCCTCTTTAAAACTTGGACCGGCTTCTGGCTCCTCTGTGTCAGGATTATCTGGTTCATCATATTTCTTTGAAGGCTTAGGAACAGGTATGCTAGAAGAGTCATGAGGTACAGGTCTACTGGCTGACGAAATATTATGATACACTATTTGATGCTTGCTTTAACTAGAAAATCCCAGAAATTTTGTTAAGCAAAAGTAACAATCATCAACATGATTCTTAGGTTCCCGCCAAATCATTATCTCTCCAAATTTTATAGAAGTATAGTACCCCGTAGCCATCCAACTAAGGTTCTTGAACAAGTGCGCCAGCATGTCTTAGGAGCCCAAGTTTTCTCTTGATCAGCAACTTTGAACCCGAAATATAACCCGTAGGTTTTTCTTACAAGTGCGTTCAAAGTCTTTCGCTGAGCTTTCAGTGTCACCTTACCACAAATATAACAGAAGCTGTCCGGATAGTTCACACAGGACCGTAACGGCATTGCTCCGCTCATACATCCACTGCTGAATACTGCAATGCTGATCCTCTGTTTTTTTTTTTTGGTGAGGGGGGAATGCGTTTATGCACCATATCATAGCCCGAGCTACGGCGTGTGTGGGACTCCAGGTTGTCTTGAGGAGACCACCTAATACCCACTAAACCCTAACCTCCGCGTGGCCCGACTCATCAGCGTCTCGGTAGGCCGTGTGCTGTGCGTGACATGCGGTCTGCTACAACGTCTCCTCATGTGTTTCAGTCTCTGGGAACGCCGGGTTGGTTCCCTTTACATCGCACATTCTATCTATGTCGCTAAGCGATCATCGATAGAGGGTCTGCTAGGTTCTCTTGAAACTCTTGTTTTCGAAAAATCAAGAGTTTCAAGTCCTCTTACCTATATATTGTTCCTGGTCCTGGTCCTGAAGGGTCCTGGTCCTGATGGGTCCTGGTCGGGGCGGGTCCTGGTCCTGGTTGGTCCTGGTCCTGGTGGGTCCTGGTCCCGGTGGGTCCTGGTGGTTCCTGGTCCTCTGCATCCACGCCGTGGGGGGGGGGGGGGGAGCAACCGCGGGTTCTCCTAGTCAAGGTTCCAGTTAGCGGGTGCCAACTGGAACCTTGGTCTGGGTACCTGGTTCTGCGGTTGCGAGGCCTCTCGTCCGGATCGTAGTCCATGAGGAATCGTAGCTGCTCGTTCGGGTAGTCCCGAGCTTTCTGGAAGGTCTTCTCCGCTTTTTTCCTCATGTACTCGTGAATGGTGTCCCAATGCAGGTCTCTACGCAAGGTTGAGTTTCTTACGTAGGATGGTGCACTGGTGGCGATCCGGAGTAGCTTCATCTCTAGAGCAGCAAGTCGCTTGCGGTAGCTGGGGGCAGCGTACCCCCAGACCGCGGAGGCGTAAGCGAGCTGATGTCTGGCGATGGCCTTGATCAGCCGTAGCTTGGTCGCTAGCGGCATCCGGCTGTGTCTACCCAGTAGCGGGTAGAGTTGAGCCATGGCTGCTCTGGTCTTTGCGATGACAGCTTCTATGTGATCCTCCGACAAGCGGCTGGATGCTTATATACCCAATTTGGACATCTGGTATTTTCAAGAAACAGCGGGAATTAAGAGATCGGAAACGAGTTTTGTATACAGGGGCCATTCAGTAAGTAGCTGGCCGATGACTATAGGTTACGGTAAAATCTGGAATTACAAGGGGTGCAATGGGTATCTCCTTTATTTAAAGCCCTTCGTAGATGAGGGATATTCTCAGATACCCCCATGCGATGTTGCCATGTGGTACATACTTTCCCTGGACTAAGGGAAAGCGTAGACTTGGCAACGTTACGACGTCGTTATAGAAAGATAAATATCGCACAAGTAAATTCTTACACCTGCATGCTTAAAGCATGTTGTTGGTACTCTCTGGATTCCGATACGTCATACTACAATTAAAAGGTCGGTGTAAGGGTTAAATATGTAGAACCTATCGAAATAACGTATTTGCTTCGCGGAGAGGATTTCCTTGCAGAACACTGTTATTTAAACATCTGTTCTTGCCCAAGATATGATCCTAGAACATTTAACAAAAGTGGAATGGATTCGGGGAAATTTCAACTCTAAGAATTTATGCAAAAATTAATTATTTATTTCAAAATTGTTGTTAAACATGATATTAAAATATAGCCATTTTTATATTTATAAGCATTTACAATAATAACTTCGCTATTTTTCAATATAATTTATTTTATCAAGGTGGTTGAAAAACGCATATTTTTTCAAAAAAGCAACATACATGTATATATGTTAGGGGTATATTACCAGTTACAAACATGGTTAGGCAATAATTTAGATCCAACCAGGTACGGCTGGTGGCGAAGTAACAACGGTTTCGAACCGATCTACAACTATAACATAGACAATTTAATATCAGCCAATGCTATCAAACAAATTTTACTACTGGGTGCCATACGGGTAGGTGTAGTTACATAAGACAAAGGTTAAATTACACACCTGTGTGCATAAATTGTAGTTATGATGATGATGATAACACAACCTTGCTGTAATTGGAATTGACGATGAAGAACAGCAGACAGAGAAAATCGACGACTTATTTGAAGAATTCAGTTATACGAATAGTCAAGAAGAAGTAGAGTACTCAAATAAAAGATTTGGAACGGTGGATCAAGACTGCATTACGAATCCGGTTTTTCGTATCTTCTCTGGTTGTAGGTTGAGTCTGAAAGACGATGTTCTTTAGCCGTCCCCATAAGTAAATATCAAGACAAGTTCAGTCTGGTGAACGCGAAGGCCATAGCAACAAAATCCCTCTTCCAATCCAGCACTGTTGAAATACTGAATTAATGTGCTCTCGGACAATAATATCAAAATGTGCTGGGCAACTGCAAAACCTGCCGTGTTTCCAGTGGCACATCTTCCATCAACAACGGCAATAGAATAGAATAGAATAGAATATATTACGTGCCAATTAACAAAACATTTGTTTTTACACTTGTCATAAAAATTGTTGGTATGCATAACACAGAAAAATAGCTTCTTGAAAACTACTGATGACGTATACAATACATATAAAACTATAATTGGTAAAAATAAAATAAAATATAATATAAAGGTCTAGTAGGCCAGATCACACACATAGGGGGGTCGCGATAAACTCATACAAGGAATAAAAAGGATGTTTAACTAATTCTTGCCAAAAAGTATTTTTAAAATGTTTTAAAGTAAGATTCTTAATAGTGTTTTTTAGCTTGTTATATACCCTAACATCAAGTGAGTTTTTATCTGAGATCTTTAGCCTGTGAGCGCTAGGTTGAAGTAGATTGGAATGCCTGGTGTTATATCCATGAACATCCGAGTGCATTGAGAATTTATGCTTGTTCTTATGAATCTCAACAAGGCTCTGATAGATGTACATTGAATAAATTGTAAGAGTATTTAATTTTATAAAGAGTGGCCTACAGTGGTCACGATAACCAGCTCCCGCAAGAATTCTAATTGCTTTTTTTTGTAATAGGAAGACTCTATTTATATGGGTAGAATTTCCCCAGATTAATAAGCCATATTGGATGTGAGAGATTATACAGTCATTAGAAAAAAGGTAAATTTAAATATATCCCTATATTTTGATTGACATTAGAACATACAGTTCTATTCATAAAAAAAGCGTACACGAATTAGAATGAGAGGAAACCTTAACCTTATTTGCGTAAAACCGGCTTGTCTAAATGATTGTTTATTGGAGGTTATCACACGTCGTAGATTGTCAAAAATTCAAAGCATTGACGTCGGTGTAATTCATTTCGAAAATGCGTGGTGGTAACGTTTGATAAACTTTGACAGAAGAAAATAAAAATGCCTCGTCAGTTGTCTGAAGTTGAAAAGGCTCAAATTGTATCAAGAATCGAAGAAGGATGGTCAATCCGTGCTGTAGCGCAGTTGTATAATAGAAATAAAAAACCATATTGAAAATTAAGCAACGCTGGGAACAGGAAGATTCCCTAAAGAGGAAAATTGGTTCAGGTCGTCCCAAACTTACCAACCCTGAACAGGATGCTGCTTTTTTGGGATATTTAAGAAATAATCCATTTGCAACTGTAAGGGATGCTGTTATTGATACAGCATTTCCTGCCTCCCAACCTACCGCCAGCAGGAGAGTAATGAAATCTGAACTAAAATGTCACCCTGCTGCGAAAAAAATGTTTCTTAACGAAGAACGGCGACAATCAAGGATTATTTTTGCTTTAAATTATATATACCGCAATCCTCAATTTTGGAACAGGGTCATTTTTACTGATGAAAAGACGTTCCAGTCGACTTATAACGGCCAAATTCGTGTTTACCGTCCAAACAATACCAGGTTTGAAGAGCGATATACTAACCCCCTCAATTCTAGACCTGGGCGTTTCTCTGTAAATGTATGGGGCTGGATAAGTGTTCATGGACCTGGTGTTTGCTGGCGAATAGAGGGAAGATTTAATGCCGGAAATTACATTAACATTTTAGAAAACATATTGTTACCAAGAGCTGAGCAAATATATCCCAATAATACGTTCATATTTCAACAAGATAATTGTCCAGTTCATACGGCCAATGCTGTAACCCACTGGTTTCAAACCCATAATGTGGAAGTGCTGCCTTGGGTCGCTTATAGTCCCGATATCAATCCAATCGAAAATATTTGGGGTATAATCGTAAAAAAAATATATAATCGAAATTTTAGGCCACAAAATTCAGAAGATTTATGGGAAATAATACATGCGTGCTGGGAAGAGCTTGATCCAAATATTGTATCAAATATAATTCAGTCAATTCCGAATAGACTGGCTCAAGTAATAGAAAAACATGGATATATGACCAAATATTAGATTTTATTTATTCTTGTTAATCGTTTTTTGTTTCTATTGTAATTTTTATAAAACTGTTAAGATGTAAAATAAAGAAATACATTTTTGTTACTGTATTGAACTAATGCCCGACGCCCATGCTTTGCATTTTTAATAACCTTTAACATGCGATAAGCCGGTTTTACGCAAATAAGGTTAAGGTTTCCTCTCATTCTAATTCGTGTACGCTTTTTTTATGAATACAACTGTACCTATGGTCCTTCAAAATATTTCAAACCGTTGTAAGCTCACTTGCCACTACGGCATTCTGAAGACATTCAAAATAACCTGCATGCATATCAACAACTTCATCGTTCGTAAATCGCACACAAATTGCTCAAAGTAATGCGAAACTATTGACAACTATTGAGAATTTGAGGATCATTTATGTTTTGATTAGGTATTGATTTTGTGGTGTTCGATGGCCTGCTTGTATTAATTGTCTTCTTCGTATATACCCATAGTGAATATGCATTTAATCAAAAAATATGCTTTGCTGGTGAATAAAAAAGAATTCCAGAAAAATTATTTTAAAAAAATGAAATTTCAGATTTCATTGCATAATAGCACTATAGAATTGCCTAAATAGACAGTGCTTTCAAACATAATCTCCTCGCATAGCTGTAGTAACATCTGCGTGACATACGAGTAATTGGAGATATTGTTAAGTTTTTTCAGCTCACATAAACAAGGTCGAAATCTGCTTCTTCTTTTTAACGCGTCTTACGTCGTGTAAACAGCAAATCAGTAGATGTTCATGACAACGAGTACAAAGAGCCAGCGGATGTACGTACTTTTTATGTGTGCGGTTAGAAGAAGCATATGTGATAAAAATAGATATACCATATATAGGCACTCATAGAATTTCTCATGGAACTACGTCTACGTTAACAACTTTAGAGGAAAAAATAAAACAGAAAGACAGAATTTTTTGTAACTTAGGATGAATCAGAAAAAAACATTGGACTATGAAAGCAAGTTTGAATAATTTTGTATTGCAGGGTGAGGTGAAAGGGAGACAGAACTTGGGGAAACAGATATGTATGATACTACAATATTATCTAATAACTCATCCAGCTAGAAAAAATTAACTTCATTTATCAGACGCGAGATAAATAGGACTAACATGTTGATTGCCAACCGCAACAATAATTTAGTGAGTGTCTCTCTCCCATGAAAGTTCACCAGCCTATACGGAATTCCGTGTTCAATATCGTATTCATAACAGCTAATGTACCGCAATTTCTGCCGTCTGTCGCCGACATGAAAACCTTCTAAATTGGGAGTTACAATCCGCCAGAAAGTCTATAGGTTTGTTCGCGCAACCTGTACAGTAACATGAAGTTTTAATTCTCTTATTCTAAGAAACATTTAATGACAGGGTCAGCACATATAGATAAGGAAATAAGTTCATGTTAAACATGGGGAATATACTTAGGAATGAATTGCATATGCATACTAATTCTTAAAGAGCTATTCTATCCACTCTCACTGAGGCTTATTGTTATATATGTTGACTCCCGTACTGAGTTGGTTTGCGCTTTTGCTCATATTTTCACTTAGTGCATTTACGTTTTACTATCTTCTTGAGGTTAACTTATCCGATACTAGTAATTTTCCTTCTTCTTCCTTCGGATATTTACCTTTTGAATACTTTTTTCATTAGTTAAATTTTCCTGTAATTGGAACCATGTTCTGTTGGGGAATAAATACTTTGTTTTCCTGTTTGTATCCGTTCGAAAATTGACGCTTTCATATGCCATGCTTTTGTAAAAATGAAATTTGTTTTTTCAAGGCATAGCTGGTTCTGTTCGAACAGAGTCCGTTGATCTCTTGGACGATTTGATGGTGGAGGTTGATGCAATTACGTACCTCGGAGGGTTATAATGTGCGAGGACAAATATGCCCCTCTAAACCGAGATATTAACAGAATTTGTTCCACTACTCACTATGATATAGGACCACATTCATGTTGACTAGACTTTGAAATACACCATATCTAATAATTTTCGGAATTACCGGCATCACTGTCCGTTTAAAGCACAGGAAATGCCTCCATAGCAGAACGGTACGAAGGCAAGGGAGGCTGCTGCTCCATGACAGAGTCTGACAAATATAGAGGATGCTACGGATGTCCGCCCATCATTTGTTTCCCATTCATTTTCAAATACTCCAATTTACCAAGTAGCATGGAACTTTCATGCTGCCACGCGGTCTAGAACGCCCAAAAAGTTAGCAAAGAATGCAACTTCTGTGGCATGTCGCCGATCTGAAATATGCTGCCAAATAACAGAAACTCGATATGGCGTATCTAATATGGCGCCGGAACCTTGAAATAATTTGGTATTACATGTTTTATAGGAGATCATTATAATAATCATAACATTCTAGTGATTGTGGGGTAAGGAATCTTCGTTAAAAAACCCAGAAATATTTTTAACATATCAAGCAACTAAATGACTCACTACTTACAAACTTTATAAAAATTAATTTTTCTAAGAATTTGAGATTGAATAAAAGTATCAAATAACATTGTTACGTAACCTATTCTGAGCCCGAGCTGATAGAAGCAGATTCGTGATTGTATATATGGGGATTGGAGGCTCGTAGGTGAATTGCATGTGGAATAAACAGTTTCTTATTATTTTTTTGGCATCTTGCTAGAATTGATATAAAGCTCTGAAAAAAACAGAAGGCGATTGAAGATATCTCTTAAAGATTTCTTTCGAGAGGTTTTGCGTGAAAACTGTTCGTAAATTTTTTGTATGTCTTTCCGTGCCGCCTGCGCTTCTTCGAATAGTTGGCCTATAAGTATAACGAAAATTTGGACTATTTTATAGGTATTGGATACCACGTGTATAAAGAGGCTTCCGATGTATTAAAATAAAACTGTGAATCTTTTAATACCTATGTCAGATTCTAATGATAAAACTTGCAAAATAATTTATTTATATATATTCTGGAATGTCGATTTACCACCGTTATGCCTGACACAATCTCCAAAAGATATTCCTGCGGCACTCCTTCGTTTGTGCTCCCAAAACCTGGCATGGATTTCAATTGTGAAACACTCATCTTATCTAATGAATACTCACTTCTAAATGTTATTATGCATTTGAGCCAATTTCTGTATCTGATTGACTCGTTTCGACTGACCTCCAGCCACTTATTTCTAAATTTTGATATGAATCTTGCAATATTCATATGTTCGATATCAGTGCGCTTCTGGGGATGTTTCTCTGAAAATTTCGGCTTGCAATTCATGAAACAGCATCATGGTAAACAAATCACCATATGTGAAGTCAGAATCTGAAAGTAATACAACATTATATAGCAAAAATAATTAATTTCAATGGGGACCAAGGGCGGAACCTTCCAAATAGTAGTCACAAAAGAACTTGCGTGAATACAGCAATGATGTATACATATGTTTGTTATATATCAGATGAAAGGTTCAGTAAAATCCATATTGAGGTATCTTGGATTTTTCAACACACAGTGCGGTATATAACGAATTTCACCACAAAAAAGTTATAACACATTACTTACCACAAACTTCAAATTTAACGATCTGTCATAGCGGAGTTAGTGTAAGCCCGTTTGTTTTTTATGTGCAACTAATTATTCCAAGTATCAAATACATGATGAATTCCATCCATTTCCATTACTTCTTTTTTACCTTTGCCCAGCTTTTTGATCGTTCTAGGCCATTGTGCTCTCGAATATTGGGACAAATAAGTACAATTGATAACAATAATCTCAGTTATAAAATAGACTCCGTATTTACTCGTAACAAACAAATATTGTTAGTAATATTGAAAAATGGCATCAAGTCGGTTGACTGTGTACTTTCTAGGCTGTCATCAGTTCATGAAGGATTATATTCGGCACAAGTTAGTTCCTTTTAAAAAAACATTCGCTACGAACGAGTATAACAAAGGAATTAAATCGATCACATAATCAGTCCATAGTCAACCCATTCGATCTAGGCTACCGACTGACCGAATGTACCGACCATCCAGCATCGTCGCAATCCAGCACGTGATTATATTAGGTTTCATCGGGTTTTTATCATTACTGTTCTAGAACTATCAGGAGCATGCGAAGAAGAAACCGACGTATTCGGGTTTCAGTTGGATTACTATTAAAATTGAAATTTGGTGGTCAAGTAATATCCTGGTTCAGTTCAAGGATGTTTCGAGAATCGTTCAAGCAATTCTTGCTTTACGGCCGGGACAATTTTTGAACTGATTTTTCACGCATGCGTATTTCTTCTGCCAATGCCATTAAAATTATTTGACGCGTGTTGATTTAAATGCTGTTTACCTTTTCGCGGTTTGAGGAGTGTTTTTTATTTAAAATTAAAAGAAGATCGGACAAACAAAAGAAACGGCGTACAAAACCTTTGTGAAAACTTTATCAGAAAAAAGTGAGGTTATAGTTACTGACAAATGTTCTATACCCTATTTTATGAGTATCCATCGCGCTTTGACGTCTACTAAGGCGAACAGCCGATCAGCAAGTGACATTCTTATGTTAGTCTGCAACGTTGGCAATAATGAATTGGTTATAAATCTAGTAAAACTTGTTTGTGGAATTTGTTTTTCGTATGCAAATGAACTTTTTCAAATAAAGTACAAAATGAATCAGTACAAGTACAAAAAACCAAAATCAAATTTCGCTCTGTCTACTTGGCATTGACGGATCTGTCAGAATTATGTGTCCTTTGCCGATATGGGGAATTTTGAAATATTACTAGATAATCAGCTGTCATTCTACCGTAATGGATACTTGTGAAATAGGGTACATTGGCACAGGTATCTTTTTTGTTTCCTAAGTGCTGGGTTCAGGCTGTTACTGTTTTGGCAAAGTTCTGATAGTTCACAGACTGTTCGTAACCGCTCCAGAGATCTTCCAATTTACGCATTCAGTCTTGCGCAGTTTCAGAACAGTTCTGTGACAGTACTGAATTTAGAACTCGATAATGGCTATTATACACGAAAACACGTAATTTGGCTCAGTCATCCTAGCCATTCAAAGCAGAGGCGCGCGCTTGTTGACTTGTGCGATATGTCTAATGGATTGGAACCGTATAACTTACTAGCACCAAAAAAATGGCATGTACTTTCCCTGCCCCGGCAACCCCCAACATAAAAATTTCAACCCCTGTTTCTTAGAATGATCAGGAGCCTCTGAAACGTCAAAAAATGAAATTTTAGCTATTTTGTTTACTGTTACTATCCTGGCTCCGCCAGCGCTGGTCCGATTTTCTAAATCTATAAAGCTTTTTCTTCCTTGGCGTAGCAGTAACCTTGTGTGAAAATTTTATCTAAATCCGAGCAGTACCTTCCGTTATAGGTGGTCAGACAGACAGACAGTTAGACAGAAAGACAGACAGATGAAAATGAGTAACGTACATGTCGTATAACATCTCAAAAATATATCTCAATTTCGAAATTTTGGGATCGCAATACTTCCAGGCCTAGAAGTAAAATGGATACCGGGTTTAATAGTAATTACTGTTCTCTGCCCAACAAGTGAAAGCATTTTTTATTTTCACGATATAGGGTGACAAATAAAACTTAACCCTTTAGGATGAGGCAAATACTGGTGGTTTCTCAGTAGTGACTAATCAATTTTATAAAATCTAGTGTGACTGATAATACTTTTCAATCTGCTAAAACTAATGTCAATAAATCAGTTTGTATTTAATGAATCTGAGTTGAACTATCAAAGACGGGCAAGCTTATGGAATACTGTGATATCCTGGAAAAAGAATCAAGCCAGTTATAGAGTGGGAACAAACCTTTTGACCTAACAAAGGAGTGAACGTAGCTAAAAAGCCGGAGCGGGGGGCAATATAGATTCTCCAGCATCGGCACCCGACGCTCCAGTGCTTCAGATCCAATTAGCTGTTAGTTTGACGTGAAGGATCAAGTCAATTATCCTAGAGAGTCGGCGGCGCGACGGAGTTCTATCCCGCTTCCGATGCCACGTAGTCGGATCCCGCTTCTGATGCGACCGAATCGCCTCGACATAATTCAATATTATCGGCGTAAGTCAGAGCCGAATGACAACTCCCACGACAATAAGAGCCTGAACGTACTTCAACTCCGCAGTAATTCTAGATTAGGACTGAGCATTGGAGTAAGGTTCGCACCTAAATTTCTCCTAATCTAAATAGATTACGAAAAGTTTGGCTTCCAAGCTTACGATTTAAAACCTTCATTAGAGAAATAGGTATGTTTTTATAAGTCTCTCTTTAAACCCATTTGGACATACGGCATATAACTGTACGGTATCGCAATTAATATTCCAGTCGAAGATACTTCGTATCATAACCAGTGCTTCAGGGTATCTTACAAATGAAATAATTCACCGCGACCTAAACGTACCTTATGTAAACGATACAAGTCGAATGGTACGACAAATATCGTAACAGCCTAGCCAGTCACCCTATTTTGCTATGAACAACAGTTGACAGTTTTATATAAGATACAACTTTGTCGTAGTTAAATTTTATGAGGATGTATCACTGGATACAGTCCTTCCTACTGTTTTGAAAACAGACGTACGGCTCTAAATGCTAATCAGCTAGATCGCTTGCAGGGTTCATCAATAATTTCCTACCAATATTATAATGTGTGAATTGAGTATTACGGGAAAATAGTTCACTTTGGGTTCCGCACCAAACATTACCTTCGAAGGCGATTGTTTAATTCCAGATTGAAATGCCCTATTTTTCAAAAACTGTATGTACCGTAGTCCTGCTGACCAGTTGTCTGGTTATCATTCATCCAAGCACTCAGCACGTCTTCAATATTTTGATCTGCTCTTTCGACTGATTCCTGACTTTGGCTATGTCGTGGTTTTCCATGCAGCCATAAGCCTGTCACTTCAAAAATTACACGATTCACAAATTCTCGGCCATTGTCAGATTGTAGAATACATGGGTCCTGAAAGTTAAAAATATATCGGACGAAACAGAATAAATTTTGTCAGGTGGTCCTGATACATCAGTATAAATTTAAACTTTCCATCTGGTTGTGTCTGGAAGTCAATAAGATCGACTTGGCATCGGCTATTCTTTTCCGACTGCAAAATCGGTTTGGAGACTAAGCCTTTCTTTCTTTCATTTTTTTTTTTTTGTTGTTGACACACCACTCACATAGATAAAAAAAGACATATTTATTTTATGATGTTCACAAACTTTTTAGAAGTTTCAGCAAACATTCTGTCACGACCACCATGTCCCACTGCCACACGAGCTGCGACAATAACGTCAGATAACTCATCAGCGGTGAGATAATACTTTATATTATCTGTATCTTCTCCATTTCTTTACACCTCCGATCTCCACCACATCAAATCCTTTCAGTCTTCTTTGTTGAAAGGGTGATTTCTTTTCCGGTTTTTAGCCTCTTCCACTTGTTGCGTAAGTGCCAAATTCTTTTCCTTTGTCAAAACATTAAAATGAGTTGATTTTTCGTCCTGAGATCTTAGAACCTCTTCCAAGAATTCTGCCTCCACTCTTTTTGACCTACGTGTCCACTTGATGAAGCCTCGCCCAAGATAACGAGATACATAGGTTATAAATAACACCCACAATACACAACGTACACATGCAAGCTCAAGAGCCACAGCCACGCAGCTACCTTTTAACGATTTCAGACTAGCAGTTACGACTAGGACAAATCAGGTGTTCCTAATCATAGTTAATTTATTTCAGGACAAACTAGTTCATCCTATCGCTCTTAGGATAAACTGATTTAGCCTAGAAAAAACTAGTTTATCCTAAGATCTGGTTTGTCCGGTAACACATATACTCAGTGACATTAGAAGTGTTACACCCAGAAAATTTCATCAACTTGTTTTTTTGGCAATGAGGTAGTCTTACATCAAGAATGAAACGATAACATTCTCACGAAATTTTATTAACAAGTAATAAGAAAATAAATTAGTAATCTGTTGTAGCTGAATACACTCCTGTATACGTCTAGGCATCGACAAAACGAGATGATCGATGTCTGGTTGTAGCACCTCATTCCAAGCAACTCGAACTTCGGAGATTAGCTGTGGCGGATGGTGCAAAGTGAATAGTCTCTTCACCATAATATCCCAAACATGGTTGATACGACTTAAATCCGGTGAACGGGTTGGCCACGGCGTCTGCTTCTTGAAGAATGTCCGTAGTATGACGAGCAGTATGGGGACGCGCGTTGTCTTGCTGAAAAAGGACGTGTGGATGGCACTCTAGATACGGCAGTAAAGGGTTATCTAAGACATCAATATAACGCCCAGCAGTCATATTGCCGTGACCAAAGAGAAGTGGTGATCGGATACCATAGGTAATAGCTCCTCAAACCATTATTCCAACAGTCCTGTGTAACATGCCTCTCAACAGCAAATCCTATATCACGTCGTTCTCCACGGCGGTGTCTTACCCTTCTATGACCATCGTGCGTACCTAGACAGAATCGCGATCCGTCGCCAACTTGGCGTTTTCCGCTCCAGTTCAAACGTTGACGACAGTGGCCCGAAGTCAGAGGAAGCACTAGCAGTGAACGGTATGAAAAACGTCCAAAGGCTCGAATGCGGCGATAGAGTTTACGTATAGTAACAGGTCTACCTTCTTCTTCAAGCCATTGGTCAGCGATCTGACGCAAAACAGTCTCTTCGGGCAAATCTTTTTAAGGGTCTTTCTTGGCACTCTGTGGTACTCCTCGGCGGACCAGTTGGCCTGCTTCGTATTCCTCTACCTTCTTTTATCCACACACGACCACAACCAACATTTCGATGGGCAATAATTCTACCCCTGTCAAATTCGCTAACATGGTGATGATTTGGACGTCTCGGGGCATTTTGTTATGTTTCACACTAGTAAATGGAAGGGCAATAACTAAAATTATCTTTACTACTCAGCTCTCAGGAACTGCCTTCTTCACCAAAACTAAGAGATAACATTTTAACAAAGGTAAACAAAAACAAAGATGAAACTTTGACATCATTGCCAGGGCAAACTTCAAATATAGTCATTATGTTGCCAAAAAAAACAGGTTGAAGAAATTCTTTTTTCTGGGTGTAACACTTCTAATGTCACTGAGTATAAATAGGACATTTTCATCGCAATTAGACATTTGTTTTCGTAATCGTATTGATTTAAATTTGTTTGGTGTTCTGTTTCACTTCAAACACATAATGTGAATAAATAGTTATTGGGTTATTTGTCACACAATCTCCAATGTTGCTAGGCGTGTACGATACATTGATACGTCATCTAGCAAACTCTGATGCTGTGTCGTCTGATATACCCTTCTCTCTATATAAATATGACTGTATGTCCAGTCTGTCGGCATCATGTCTGAACCACAGTACGCAGAAACATAAAAACTTGTACACTGACTAACTGATACCGAGAAAGATTAGAGGTATTGTTATAACCGCGAACTTATCGTCGATATTGCAATCAGCTCTCCTTGCAAGCACCAAAATCTCCACCGTACTTTATACCAGCTGTTACCGGCGACTTCGTACGCTTGAAACTGTAACTAATACAAAACATTGTTTTTAAGTAGGTAGCTTCCAATCACCTTTTGTATACTGAATGACATAAAAATGCAACATCGGCTAGGATTGCTGTAATTTTGAGCATACGTTTACAAGTTTTAGGTCTACTGATAAATAGAAAGTGCATTGAAGCTCCTCTGTTCGCTACACATTCATTAAATCTTCGCGACATTGATTAGATTAGGTGATTGATGTCTTCTTGGTGCATTGTATCCCAGGCTATGAATTGGTTTCGTAGAGCCTCCAATGTTTGTGGAGGGTACGGTGAATTTTGCAACCTTCTTCCCATCATGTCCCATACACTTTCGATGGAAGAAAGGTCTGGAGATCGAGGAGACCACTGAAGCAGATTTATTTATGACGCTCCTAAAAAGTCTAAACTAATACGTACGACATGATGTCGTAGCTTGTCCTGCTGAAAATGTGGATCGTGTAATGTTTCCAAAAAGGGAAGCAGATGTGGTTGTAGAATTTCGTAGATATAGCGATGGGCAGTCATGCTATCTCGAATGTGATGTGAGCCCTGACAGATTCTGGACTCATCGCTGAACACGACTGAGTTCCATTCCATATTCCATTCAAGTCTCACCCTACTCCATACCAATCGTTGTCGACGATGCTGTGGGATCAGAGGTAGTACAAGATGGGGTCAATATGAAAGCAGTCCAAAAGACTTTGATTGATCTTTAAGTGTCTCTAGTCTATCTTTGACGTCCAGAGCCTCTAACTCGACGATTTTGGCCTTCTTGGAACCACGCTCGATAACATCTCATTACATTAGCTTCGTTTCGATTCACCCGATTAGCGATTTCTCTAAAAGAAAATCCGGCTTCACGTAACCCGATTATCCGACCCCTCTCAAACTCGGAAAGTTGAGTGAAATTAGCGCGTGTGCGAACTCTAGGCATGACAATGCAATGGAACAACAATGAAACAAATGGGCCAACACAGAAAAATCACTGGATATTTAATAAATATGTTCATATTGTTCGGATCCTGATATGACAAAAAAGCCTTCACAAAAAAGTACCTCTTGGAATGCCTTCAACATTTTATCAGCGTATACTTCCATAATAGCAAATATGTTCACAAGTTTATATCAAAATTCAATAAATAATTCTGGGTGTTACATTTTATATGGTACTTAGTATATCCTTGATAGCATTAGTAAGTTAATAGTCAACTTGCTTGCTTAGGAGGTTTTGTTCCTTTATTACTGCCGCCACCTACACGCTCGGTGAGTGTCGGGTGATTTTTTTGCTATTTTTTTTTGGCAACACTGTTTTTGACAGATGACGCCTGAATCGTGTCTTGTGTCATTGTCAAACTTGTTCAATTTGGTCTATAATTTAACCATGAATCGACTTACGAACAAACACCGCTTGCAAATTATTGAATTTTACTATCAAAATGCATGCTCGGTTAAGAGAGTACATCGAGCACTGCTTCCAATTGATGGGCAATTTGGTTGGCCTACTGAGGGTGCTATTCGGAAGCTTGTGACTAAATTTCGAACCCAGTTTACATTATTGGACATTAAACCACCAACACGCAGACGTAGAGTGAGGACTGAAGTGAATATTGCGGCTGTATCCGCCAGTGTTAGTGATGACCGTGAAATGTCGATTCGCCGCCGTTCGCAGTAATTGGGCCTCTGTTACTCCACTACGTGGAAAATTTTGCGACAGGATTTGGGTGTAAAACCTTGTAAGATACAGCTGGTGCAAGAATTGAAGCTACACGACCTCCCACAACGTTTTCAATTTGGTAAATGGGCGCTGCCAAATTGGAGGAAGATCCACATTTTTATCGAAGAATTGTGTTCAGCGACGAAGCTCATTTCTGGTTGAATGGGTACGTTAACAAGCAAAATTGGCGCATCTGGAGTGAAGACCAGCCAGAAGCATTGCAAGAGCTACCAATGCATCCCGAAAAAATCACTGTTTGGTGTGGATTATGGGCCGGTGGCATCATCGGGCCGTACATCTTCAAAGACGACAATGGCCGGAACGTAACTGTGAATGGCGAGCGCTACCGTGCGATGATAACAAACTTTTTTTGCCCAAAATGGAAGAGCTGGACTTGGCTGACATGTGGTTTCAACAAGACGGTGTCACGTGCCACACCGCACACGAAACAATGGCCCTATTGAGAGGCGAGTTCGGTGAACAGTTTATCTCACGTTTGGGGCCCGTCAATTGGCCGCCTAGATCGTGTGATTTAACGCCGTTGGACTATTTCTTGTGGGGCCATGTTAAGGCTAATGTCTACAGGGATAAACCAGCAACGATTGACGGACTGGAAGCCAATATTGAAGCATTTATTCGTGAGATACCGGCCGATATGTTGGAGAGAGTGTGCCAAAATTAGACCTTGCGCATGGGCCATCTAAAGCGGAGCCGCGTCCAACATTTACATGAAATAATCTTTAAACATTAAATTATATCGACCGTTCTATCGACTCAAATAAAGAGTTAATCCTTTTTTCAAATTTTTTGTGTTTTTTTTTTGAAAATCAAATCCTATACCTCTTAAAAAATCACCCGTTAGAACCGCGGGACAAAAGGTTAGTAAAGGTATATATTACACTTTTCCCGAGTAAGCAGAATTTGTAAAGTATGCAAGACGTATTTTAGTATCTTCCATCTGCACACCTATTGTATCGATTTGAGTGCAGCGAGTCCAAGTTCTTTCGGGGCAACATCTCGCATTCCGAATGAACTACGAATGAAAGTGTGTTCGGGCTCTAATTTAATTCGCCGGACTAATATTAAATAAGCCCGCCTATCTGAGAGACCGACAAATGCTGGAGTAGTGGATGGATTAAGAAACTGACATGGTAAAGGAAAATTATTGTTGGATTGACTGGTTAGTTTGGTAGATCTATTTTTGGATAAAGGGGAAACATCTGTGAGTTCTTGTCAGGCAAAAAACAAAAATTTTGCACGGTAACGTCCTCTTAACCCTACAGGCTGGATATTAGATCCTCAAATGACCAAAAGTCAAAATGTCTGAGGTCACTTCCCACCCGCTCTGCAATTTCCCAACAGCAAAAGAGGGCTGACGAGTTGCCAAATGCATGAAGCAGCTTTGACTGGTTGGCTGTATTTGATCGGACAGACGAAAACAGCATGTTCAGTTGCACAGCGACATCTACTTCCAGCGATCACAGTGGTGACTGGGCAATTAAACGCGAACTTATATCTTTACAGTTCCAATCTATAGCTGCTAGACAATCTCGCATCTGGCAATAGATGGCCCGTTGCGCTGTCGTACTTTTTACGGCAACGTAATTGTAAGATGTGGGCGAGCGTTCCATTCTGTCCCATGCTCCGAAATGGTAATCCACTATGAGTCCTTCCTTCACAAAAAAAAATCCACAAGGGCAAATATCATCATCTCTTGGGATAAAAACGTCATTAAATTTCCTAGACGCACACGTGCCTGTCTGTACACACCCTTGTGTCTAGCACACTTCACGTCATTTTAGTTGACAGGTTGCGGCAAAACGACGCCAGCGACGCGGCATGACGCGGTAATGGAATCGACGGTGTGATTAAATAAGTCGAGCTGTCAAAGACGGCGAGCGTTCCAAAGAGGGAAGGAAAGGAACTCTATTAACAAGGTATAGAGATTGCAGAAAGTAGAATCACCCGCGAAAATATCCTTCGGCATAATTAGTATTCCACCTGAAGACATCCAACAAAACCGCGGCTACTATAAAAAGCTTAAAGATACTTTTGAACTAACTGGGGCTAGTAGAACTGGGAAGAACCTCCTCAGGCAGATTGTTTGACAATCCCGACATTCTAGGGACAAAGGAGCAATCCAGTCGGCCAGATCTCGATGTACGACTTTGACACGGTTAGGATGGGCGTCTGTCAGGCTCATCACGTGGCGGCATTATGGAGGAGATCTCTGAGGAGAAAAGCCCGTTGGCATAGCGGTAGAAGAGAGCCTGATCACCGACGGCACGTCGAAGAGGAATGGTACGTTAATCAGTCAGACGGCCCTCCTCTGAACAGCATCGAAAATGAATAACGTAGTCGGAGTGGCAGCACAAACATGTGAGCGGTACCGGAAGCTAGGTCTTATCTAAGTCATGTACAGAGTGAAGCGATTATGTGGAGAAAGGACTTCTTAGCCCTAAACATATAATGTAGCAGCTGCCATGATGACCGGATATGTTCGCATCAGATAAAGTTCTAGGTGCCGAAATGAACGGCTTTCTGTGAGACCTCGGCCATATATTGAAATCGTATGAACGCTACGGCGCTTCTTGTTAGTCAAGGTGCAGTACTGTGTTTTGGAGGCACTGAACTGCACCAATTTGAATTCCTTCATGAAGAATGCTGCCACTTCTTAGACTGTTGTCGCAGGTTATGGGGTTTCCTTTTCCAACTCAGGAATAATTACGAGAGATGTTGATCTCATGCTTAAGAATAATCAATTTCAATGATACCGCCATCCCACCACAGACGACCGACCGTGTTCAGCAATCATTAGCACGGTCTATGCTTGGTCTCTGAGTAGGGCATCGAACGAAAGCAGAGGAGAGTAGGTATCCTCTATCGGAGATTTAAGGTCCATCCAAATGAGATTGCACAAGTGACAACTATTATCAGAATCGGAAACTACAAGAGTCATTAGCATCTAACTATTACGACTGTTAAGATATGTCAGTTCGTATCGAAAGCCAAGTCATCTGACCCCTAGGCGCCGTCGATTCTGGCAGATACAGAGAAATCCATATACTACTGACATCGTAACGTGTAGGAGAGAGGAGCGCGAGAAGCGTCCAATACTTATATTGGAAAGAGTCAGAAGCACCACGTTGTCTAGCAGCCCTCGTGACGAAGCCACGTTGCTGCATTGTCATCGGCGCACTCTTTCTAACAAACATATTGCTCGCTTCTCTCTCGTACACATTACCTCGTCAGTGATATTTGGATTTATCTTTATATTGGATGATAGTCTACTCGTACTCGTCATTACTTCAAAAACGCCTTCTGATTGGTCGGTTTAACCAAATCTGTGGGTTACATAATGGGCTTCAGATTAGTCGAACTGAACCCGCGGGTTCATAGTACAATCGTGCCTAAATCTCCTTTTTCTTATTTCAAATATTGTTTCTGTCGGTGTAAGCTAAATCTAAAAGATTTCAATGAAAAGCTATAAGAGTATATCCTTCAACGGACTATCTTGTTCCGCACCAGGACAACAAAAACAATGTTTTGAATTAATTAAACTGCAAGCTTTTGTTTATGAAAAACTTTTTGTGCGCAATGATTCATACATAATGCACATGCACACATGCACATTATCAAGTATTTCATGTCAAACATTGCCTTGCAAATCATAATTGATGATAATACAGTGGACCAAATAATAAGATAGAATAGATAAATACTCGTATAAGTAGAATAATAAATATTACTTGTTTGAAGGAAGCTTTAGTATTTTTAAAATATTACACATTTTACAAGATGGTATCAGAAATAGCAAATCTCTCTAATGTATCATGCACCGCCGCAAGACTCTGTGTGATGCACTGCACGCCTACCTTGCATTGTATCCCCCTATAGCTCGACGGTATCCACGGGTATTTAGGCCTTAGGCCTCTGTGGTGGCTCAAGAATAAAAAAATATAAGCTAATAATATTACTTTACTCCTTCCAACCACAGACGGCCAATCATGTACAACTGTTTCATGCTTATTGGCAACCATTAGCACGGTTTAGACTTGGTCTGTTGTACACGGCTGGCCGTCTGTAGGAGTAGACTGTCATCTACTTCGTTGCCATAAACGACGGCATCTAGCGATCATAGTCATGATGTGAACTGAGGTACCTCTACAGTTCCAACCGATAGGTGCTATTCACTTTCGCGGTAATCGATTCTTGTAACAGATGGCACATGTGCGAATAAACAGTTTTGTTTACAAACTCTCTTCTTATTATTTCTAAGAAAATTACTGCATTCCTACTTTGCAATATGACTATCACCATGAGAAGTGGACGTGGAAATCCAGCGTATGGTTGGCCATCTTCTTGATGAATTTTTATCATCTGAATATGGATTTTTAAAGATGGTATGAACTTCAATAATAACAGATTTCTATGAGAAAATCTGTAGTTATTGTTCTTTTTATGTGCACCGTGAGTTGAATGGATTACTATTCCTTCACTGATTTATCATCCAGAGAGACCTGTATAAGGTTCTGCCATCATTCTAAACTCGGATTCGTGATGTCTGTGAACCATGAGGTACTTACTACGTGATGAGATAGTAAGTCAGTTTTCGCTAGCCTTCACAAACTATTGAGAAGTGTCTTATATGCTGCCATATTACCAGGTGATCGGAATCGATTACTTCACGTTGTTGTGTATCTTTGATCTACCTCAATTTTCAAATGCCTTCCTCTAGGCAAACTGATCTCTAATTTGGGCTCAACAACCATGATTTGTCCTTGAGGTGACATTGTAATAAAAAATGACCATCAGGTGCTTATGCGCTGGATTCAAAATCGGCGATCCGAAAAACCATGCTGAACTGAATATTGTATGTATAAACGGCGTAGAAAACCTATTTTTTGTCAGCTTCTCGCTGTTCTATCATATACTAAAACATTTCAGAAATTTGAGAATATACGAAGAGCACATTACACTCAAGATGAAAGCAAACAACAAATGCTTAAGTCAGTGTGTTTTATCAGTGAATGTGGGACATCTACAGACCACTGTGGGCCGGGGAGACTAACAGCCTGCCAGATGGACCCGCCAGGCTCCTACCTTCCATCTCAACACTGTCGAACTTCGCAAATCGAGAACTGACCGATACGATCGCTCCTTCATTCTTAAGGTGTCGAAATTTTGGAACAGTCTGCCTGATTTAGGTTTCTGCCTACCCGACTGATACTACTATTCTTAAACTTGTAGACTTTGCTATTAGATCGAAGAGGAATAAGGAGGAATCGAGGCAAGCAGCCTCCCACACTTCCTGCGATGTGCAGGGGAGGATGTAATTGGCAAAGGACGTGGCGTAGGTGCCAACTAATTTTATTACTAGGGTGTTTGGTATTACTACTTGAGTATTTGGGGATGAGGGAAATTCATCGGAATCCGTAGAGTCGTTTTTATTTGAAAAGCAGGTATGCATTCTAGGTATGAATTTGGTTGGTTACGATGGCTCATATAAATTACCTCTCAATCGTCTGTAATTTTATAAGCTATATCTATTATCATTATTATCTGATATCATTAGTAATGAGTTATTGCTGAACACGCATTCTTTTTTCAAACTGCAGTTCGCACTAAGAATCTAGAATTACAGCAAACTGATTGTTTTCAAAATTGTGAGTCAATCAAGAAATTGTATTAAGCCATAAGGTAACTAAAAAAAAAAAGGTAAACGGTTTTTGTTTGTATTAATATTTTCGACACCTCCAAAATTAGAGCATTCCCAAAAATTATGAGAAACATGACAGATACCTAAATTTGAAGTTTGGAGTCAAGATGAGTTTTTGTTTTCGCTAGTAATTTCAACATCATTGAATCGATTTGCAGTACTTGCCTGAGCTTTTTGTATCGTACAAATGTACAAGGTGGACCAGTAATAAAGGACGCCGGCTGTATCTAGTCAACTTCTTAACCTCATGGGAAAAAAAACTGTTTGACAAAAGAGGCCACGAGAAATTGCTGGAAATTTTCAGCTCAATGTCAGTTCAGAAAAGCCACATAATTTCTGTTTGGCTTCACCCATTTTGATGATCTTGGTTTGTTCGAAAGAGAACTCACCTCTGCTCCTAAAAAATACTCAATCTTGTCAGACTCGTTCTGTTGATGAGCGCTAGATGACTTTTTAAGGTGTCAGCATTTTTTTTATTGTTTCGAGAATGTGCAGGTACTAATGAATAAAAAGAAAGATTTATGCTATGAATAATTGTGTAAAATGTACCAATATGACATGGTTTTAAGGTATTTTACTTCAAAATTTATGTTTAGTCTTTTACGCTTCACAACAACTAGAGGACGTCGCTATCGCCTGATATATGGAAAACATTATTCATTCAGCATACCTCATACCTCAGTTGTCTTTACAATATAAGGAACCCAGAACATGCAGTGTTTCTATATTTTTTCTCCCACTTAGATCCACTAAGGGTGCATATACTGTAATATTGTATCTGCTATTCCGTTTAAAAGATTGTATTGATATAATTTAGGGTGCCATGCCGTGAGAAGGGCAAAAACAAAGGAATAAACTAAAATAAATTAGTACAAACATCAAATACTACCTTGATCAAAAAGTTCTCGGAATGGTCGCCGTGTGGCGCTCGTAGCACTCGGCTATCAATTCTGTTTGTTTTGTTATGGTGCTCAACTGTCACTGATATTCCCTCCGAATTTTTGTCAAAGTTACGTCGAGTTGGGTCCATATGCCTTTGCATTAAATTATGTGTTAAAAACAATATCGACGATACGTAAACTATGGAAATGTTAGAAAAATGCTTCAGCAACGACGCCTTGAAGAAAACAGCCGTTTCCGAGTGGCACAAACGGTTGACAGAAGCTTGTGAGTCCATCGTCGATGATAAGTGCAGCGGCAGGCCATCGACCGACATCGAAAACATAAAAAAACGTCACTCTCAGAGAGAGAGAGAGCAGAGGACTTGAGCATTGAGATGGATCCGTTCAAAGCACTTGGTCAACGATTTAGGTACCCGTCGTGTTGCAGCCAAGTTGGTGCCAAAAGAATTGAATTTCATTCAAAAAATGACCTTGTTGATATCGCCAAAAACATGATTTCCATGGCTGATTCTGACCCAACATTTATCAAACGCATCATTACTGGAGACGAGATCTGGGTTTATGAGTACGACATGCGCGCGTGGGATGAGCCGAGACCGAAAAAGAAAGTAATGCTCACGGTTTTGATGGATTACTACGGCATGGTGCATAATGAATTTTTGCCAGAAGGTCAAACTGTCAACAAGGAGTACTATTTGGGTGCTTTGAGACGTTTGCGTGAATTAATCCTTCACGATAACGCACCACCGCACAATGCCATAATTATCTGCGAGGTGTTGACCAAAAACAACACGAGTACCAAACAACAACCACCCAATTCAGCTGAAAAGCGGTGACATAAGTGCATTGCAGTCAATGGGGACTACTTTGAAGGGGACAGTATCGATTTTGAACAATACAGGGTGCGGCGCTTAAATCCGGACAAATTTCTATTTGAATTTCCGGCCACCTAGTAATTCCACCAGAGATCGCTATTGACGTTCCTAACAGCCATGGTCATCTAATGAAACGTCATAACCTAAAAATCGCCGGGATGTTACGTACAAGTGCGGAGTACAACAAAAGAGCCGCGATTATCAAAAGCCTTCGCGCTGGGCGTTCGCCAACCGAAATAATTCGATTCTTCGGGTACCCGAGATCAACAGTATACGATATTGTGTCCATGTACAATGCTTCTGAGGAGTCTCGGGAAAGTTCCTCTAACCCAGCGAGGAAAACTGATTCGAAGGAACGAAGGTCACGAATTCGTGGAAAAGCCTCAGGCGCTGATTTCGGAAGACCCGGGGCAATCGTTGCGGAAATTGGCGTCAGTATTGGGTGTCAGCGAGCGAAACATGCGTCGGATTGCAGAGGAGGACCTACGTTACAAGTCGTACACAATAAAGTTGCGACAGATGCTGTCTGAAGCTGCCAAAACTGGCTATCGGATAACGTGGAGATGTTCTGGAACAAAGAGTTCTGGTCCCCTAATAGCCCGGATTTGAACCCTTTGGACCCTAATATCGCATCTCTACGCTCCGCTATCGAAGCAGCATATACCAATATGGACCGCGCTGTTTTAAAGGGAGCATGCGACCGTTTTAGGACAAGGATCGAGGCAGTCATTAGGGCTGAAGGAGGTTATATAGAGTAATTTTACTCTCAATAGATACAAATATATTCCTGTAAATGAATTTTCACTTTTACTTATGCTTTGTGTCAATAAACTTGTTTTTAAATAAAAAATTGAATTTGTCCGGATTTAAGCGCCGCCCTTATATTGTTTATTTTCTTAATCTATTCGGTGATCTTTTTGATCAAGGTGGTATTTAATGAAGGCAGCTAAAACATGTAATCGGATATCAATAATTTACCTAAAACAACTCCAAATCGCTGAAAAATGAAAAAGATTCTTTATGGGACAGCCTAAATCTCTTAAGAAAGAAAGATAAGTTTATTCTCTTGCTTGTGATCTATTAAATGACATAGCTGTTGTAGTGTTAAAATAGATGATATATCTCATTATTCACACCCTTAGCGAATCTAAATAGGTCAGATAGGTTGAAAACACGGTATCTTATGTATTGTTTTATTGCAAAGTCAATTGAGATAATAACATTTGAGGGAATAATGTTTGAATATTGTAAGTTAGGTCTTTTTCTTAATATGTATAAATAACGAATAAACATATCGATCTGCAGGTTTAACCATTTCATAGGATTTGTGATGTACTTACCAACCACCATAAAAGAGTCGTATCGTTGTATTTTAAATTTTCGAAAGAATCCAAAAAAGCGTTGGTACATCCACAAAAAGCCATCTAGCGGCCTCAAACTAGACTATGCGTTAAGGGCGCAGTTGAATACTCTTTCGAACGGAATCAAGATGGTCGAAATCGATGTAGCCCAACCGAAGTTACTATTTCTAAAATGACATGCATCCCTTCCCCCATCCTAAACCAACAAAAGTATGCGAAAATGGCATGGACAAAAAAGTTCGGAAATCGAGCGGTCAACACGATATGGCCATTTAATAAGTATGTTCATTATGAATTTATGCAAAATAATCGTGTGTCCATTTTAGGAAGCTGACAATAATTTCCGATAATTTTGCTTGGACACTGTTATAATACCATTTTTTAACCGATAGCTCTAAGTCGATTATTATTGGTACGTTATACAACATCCAAGAACATGATATAATATTCGAAATATTTACAATGTTATTACCGCCCTCGCTTAGTCATGGGTCGTAAAAAATGCCCCAGAATGTTAGCAAGACCTCATAAAACACCTCTTTGACCTATTGACATGGCAATAACATTGAATATGTTTCTCTTAAAGTAACCCAATCATAATTTTACTAAAGCACTGAAATAACCTTCATACACCTCACGTAAAACTTACGAAAATACAAGTCTAAGCTCCCTCGAGAGCTGACTTGAATAAAACCCATTTATATGTATGCCCCTTCGACATATAAATACGAGTCTGATGCTGGTTTCCTCGCCATTTGACGACATTACCTGCATGTCTGCGCTTTACGATGTAATCTCGAATTGAATTTGAACTTGTCTCGGGCATTAGGTCCCCGTTGGAAAAGAGCTTATTGCCTACTTGGGCTACGTATTTCGTATATTCTCCTGCTGTGTTTTCAGACGATTGCTCGAGACATATCACGTAGTGAGTTGATAAGAGGCTCTAGTGTAGTTGCATCTCCCAGATTTTAGTATTGTCAGAGCAAAGAGTAGTTATACCAAGAGAAGGTAACTAGACAGTGCGAATAAATTAGAATGAGATAAGAGTTGTAATCCAAAATATGGCGTCCGCAAAACTGCTGTCTTCTTTTGGCCAGAGATAAATGCGGTATTATGAGACAGATAGTTCTTTTTGGATGGATTTATTGATCCACATTTGTAGTGAAAACATTTTCGTCAAATTTACTTTTCTTTGGATATTCATTCACCATCGGGATGCTTATCATCTATTTGCAGCCTACGAAATATATCTTAGTATCACAATTTTCGCAAGTACTCTCCGCGTCAGGTAAGCACAAGTTATTCGCATAACCGGTAAGTGATCACACTGCTATTTAACATTTGGGGACCTACGCGGGATATTACGCGATTTAGTTTAGTAACAACAGAGGATCGTCAGTTTGATATTCAATCTCTTTCTAAGCTACAATTGTTTATTTGATCATCGGTGTATTTGACATGGTTGCCAGTTATTTGGATAAACTGGTTTAGTTATTTTGTATCACTTTTTGACGTAACCATAAAAATCCGTCAAAATGGCTGAACTCCATTCAGTTCAGTATAAATGTTGTGTTTTCTAAACATTTTATGTCAGATTGGCAAAATCGCATTGGTACGTGCAGAGCGAAACGCACAGATCCTTGACAGTAATAGCCTTAGAGCCTGATATGATATAAGATGTTAAAAATTAGTAAATTTTTACGTATTTTCATGCTAAACATCCGATTCAGCCAACAGAAGTTAGTCGATGGTGGAATCAATGGACGTTTCAATGATACAAAGAACAATGCCCTTCACAGGACATCATTCTTTTATTTTGTACAATGCAATACCTCAATCCACAAAATTGATATAATATGATGAATTTAAAAGACATACGAAGAAATTCATTTTGAATAAAAGTATATAAATTAGTCGATAAAATTTATCTGTCACCTCACACAAAAACATTTCCATTATAGCATTCCTTTGTTTGTATGACTGTTACTGTTACTGTTATACTTTTAGCTCATGAAGTATTGCATAGCCTTCACTTGAATATGTTATATACATCATATTTTGTATACACCTACATTTTTAAACTTCTAACCTATCAAATGTATTTATGTTTTTTGTATTGTTTTTCAGTTCTTCCTTTTTATTTTTGGGGTTAAGTGGCAGAGTAGCATTACGCTAAGCTTCGCCCCCTAAATAAGGACAATTTATTATTATTATTAAATGTGCTTCTGGACTTAGTTTATGACAGTGTGGAGGACAGATAATATCTTCGGACTGTTGGCAGTCCTGATAGTGACCTTGACCAAATAACTCAGGAATAAATCCATTAATTTGTGGCTTATGACCTTACTACCGTCATAGATGTGGCTTATGCTTTTGCTACATAGGAAAACTATTTCATGCATTAGTTTCACAATACTACTAGATCCATCTGTTTATCAGAATATATTATCTTTTTGGAGAACGACTATCGTAGGCCGCAAATGGCTTTAATGTGCTGTTTTGAGTATAACAATGAATCCCCAAATTGAATGTTTTGTCTTAGATTACCCTTAGAATAATTTTTTTTTAGGGTTCTAAGCTACAGTATTTTGTTGAATAAATTTATTTTACGAAAAGTGAAGCGATAATAGATATGACCCATTTACCCAAAGTGATAGAACTACAGACGCAAAACGCTCCCCAATCTGGAATACAAGATACTGGCCAGTCACACCAGCTAGCGATGTAGATTGAAGCAATAACTGGAGAGTACCGATGTGGATTCAGACACGGACATAGTACCACGGTCCAGATTTTCGCACTATGAGCTATAAATATAAAAAACCAACTGTTCTACTCTTCATTGACTAACAACCAGGCATTCGATTGAGTGAACAGAAAAGCACTCCAAGAGCTCCATGTAGGCAAAAACTAATAAATGTAATTAAAATAACGCAAGAAGAAGCGGAAAACAGGGTCAACATAAATACCAGACATAACGAAAAGTTTTAAGCCTATGAAGGAGTTTGTCATCGCTGCTATTTAACATTGTGCTCGAGACAAATATGGAAAAAGCAAATGTAAACAGGGCTGGGCTAGTACTCGTATATTACAGAAAGCATCAATGCCTAGTAGTTGCTGTCGACCTGGTATTCTGGCCAGAAGTAAAGTCAAACTTGTAGACACCGTAGAGATACTAGAAGAAAAATCTCGAAGCGAAGGATCGTAAACTAATGAAATCTATCAATTTGAAAAGCTTCAGACGTTCGGCTACTTGGGTACAGTATTTACATCAAAGCCAGGTAACAAGCAAGCAATATAAGGATTATGTCTGAAAATCGTGCCGTATATGCGCTAAAAGGACTATTAAGAAGCAAAATCATATCCAGAGGAGCTAAAATTCAGGATCTACAGAACGCTAATAAGGCCAGTGGCCACATAGATATTTATGCATGTGAAACATGGACAATAATAAGAGCCAAGCAAGCCCCCCGAGATATGAAAACGGAAGGTGCCAAGGAACATTTTTGATGGCAAAATCGTAGATGACAAAATTTGAGCACGCATAACAAAAGATGATTTGAATGGACTGTTTAAAGCGCCCAAAATAGCGGCGGTCACAAAAGCTCAGAGATTGAGATAGCTGAGTCGCTTACAAATGGCAGAGCATATGGTAGAGTACCAAAGGCACTGCTTATCCGTTCAGTAGGGGGAAATAAAAGTAGAGGTAGACATGGAACTAGATGGAAAACAGCGGTGAAAAAGCAACTGAGAAAATTAAATATATAACTGAGAAAGTAGAGCCATGGATAGAGAAGAATGACAAAGTATTAATAATCTACCTACAGGCTTACTAGGTCTGTAGTAGTTTATATTGTTACGAAATATTTGTCTTTCGAAATGTAAACCTATTGTAGCATTTTAATCGAAATTAATCGGTTTCCAGATTTACATTAAACAGTTCACGAAATAAAATCAATGTGACATTTTTACAAAATGGCTCTCCTCCCCCTTCCCTCAAGCTCCGCCTCTGCATTGTAGCTTCTCAACCTAATAGCGTGCGGTTTGCTCAAACAGACGCGCTCATTATAAGGCGATATAGACGTAGCACGACAGCGTCTTTGCTAAACGCGTTTAACTAAAACTGAATCGGGGTAGGCTATGAGCGACAGCCACTTTGTTAGCTGCAAACCACAAGCCAAAGCCTACTAAGACTGTACCTTGCTAACGGAGTATTTGCAGCGTTTGCTGATGACTCGATTTGCAGCGACTTGCCTTGTAAATTAGTGCTTCGATGCAGGATAACGATTAGATACATTGACAAGTGGATTTAGCGTGAATGTGCTTATAATGAAGTGATTAAATTATTAGATAGTCCAAGGTAGTACTGTAAAACACAGAGGTTATAGTAGAGTGAAGGTGAAGGCGGGGGGGAGGTGCGGAGAGAGTCTGAGGGAAGTTGATGAGCGATGAATTGATTTGAGGAGCGACTGAATGGATAGTTCTTGTCCCTCGCTTTTCAAAATTTTGATAAGGCATTCGTTCCCAGAATCAATAATGCAGTGGAAGACACATCCCCCTTCCTTCCCCCAGCTCTTCAATTTTCAATTGCTGATACATACCCCTCCCCCCACTTACAACGGACGTTGATTCTCAAAGTGAGCAGCAGACGAAATAGGTATAGGTTATAAAGCAGCGCCAAGTCATCTTCAACACGATTTTGATTTTAGTTGCGTTGATGTTGCATTCTAACTAAAAGCAACTGTTGAGCCACTGGCGGCCTCATTTTGTGCTTACCAGTAAGCTGTGGAATATGAATAGACAATTATTTTATCTTCAAAAACCTGCACTGAGTGGAAATCGTATTATCGAGTTGTCATCAATTACTTAAAAAAATGAACGACAATACGATTCCCTTAATCATATTCATTGCATTAGATGACAAGATTTGTACCAAAATATCCCTTTATAAACTAAACATGACGAAACTATTTACTTCTAAAACAATTTATTTTCTCAAAAACATTTTAGATACACTCTAGTCGTAAAAAATACATATTTGAAATTACTAAGACCTATGACTAATAGAACATCAGAACAAATAAACAATGTGCGAATAAATGCGCGAATTTAACAAAGCAACAATTGAAAGATTACCATTGGGTTACATCACCTTTATTTTTTATTACGGCTAAAATTCTTTGGGGCATAGTGTTAACCAAGTTTTGTCTCAGTTCGGTGATTGTACGGGCAGGATGTTGTCGTAGAACCTTTTTCATCTCGTGCCACAAAGTTTCAATAGGTGACATATCTGGACTGCTAGAAACCCATTTCAAAAGTGGTACATTATTTTCTTCCATCCATTTTATAGCCTTTTTTGCGCTATGGCACGCTGCACCACCTTGCTGAAACACAAAATCTTGGCCGGATGTCAAACATTCTTCCATCATTGGTAAAAGCGATTCTTCTGAAATTGCCAAATATTTGTTTATATTCATATTTCCATCAATAAAATGAAGTTTTCCTACTCCTTTTGATGACATACTGCCCCTGACCATAATGGATGCTGGAAATTTCACTTTTCTCTTCAGACAGTCAAGATGGAATGCTTCATTTTTTTGCGAATAACTCTACTGCGACTGTCACCAACACAAAACTTCGAATCGGGCCTCATCACTCCATTGTATTCACCATTGTTGAGGTGTCCATCGTCTATGTTCTTTAGCTCATCTAAGCCGATTTTTCTTTTGCAGTGGAGCTAATAGTGGCTTTTCTTTGGCCTATAAACAAGTTGTGCAACTTTATGGTTTTACTTCGGTTTTTTTTATAAGGAAACTTGCAAGTGCTAAATCCCAATCTGTGGGCCTCTCTATGAACTAGTGGACCACAAAATTCTCCTTCCAACAGCGTCACTCCACAGAGCATATCACATATCGTGGCTTAATATTAACTGAACCAGTTACGTTATATCTTCTAACAATATTTCTCACACTGTACCGCGATAAGTCTAACAAAGTTGCAATTCCTGAGTTTGATTTCCCAGAATTAAAAAATTTAATTATCAGTAACCAAATTTTATGACTAATAACCTTTCCTCTACCCATTTTGAAAACCTTAACTACCCAAAACTATTTTAAAGGTATTCTGACAGCTGTGATTAATAAAAACAATTGTCATGGCTTTTATTTTTCACAGCCACTTATGCGTTATAGACTTATTTTGCATTGAAATGAAAATAGGTTGATATGCTGTAATTGCAACATGTGTTATTTTATGCTGGAAATTTGATTAGGGAGTGATAAAGTTGGTGTTTTCTACTATATATTATCAAAATATTCATTGTTAATATTTTATACCTATAACACCCTGCTACATTTTTATTATTTGTGTTTGATAAGAAAAAAACTAAGATTTCAATAGTTTGGCCAACTGAAGTGGGAAGGGGCTCTTATACCATAGCATAGAATATTAGACTCGGATACTGTACAATACATTTACAAAGTTCATTTGTCCAGAATTGCGTGGGTCAACCAACATGACGCCATTTTTCAAATTTTATGGATAACTCTCAACACGTAGGTAACAAATATAATGTGCACTGGACCTTGTACGCAAGCATATTTGACTGATGATCACTCGTATACCTACTTTTAACTTTCTTGTAACAGGTCCAACTAAATTACTTCAAGCAGTATAAAAATGCGATAGAGAAATACTTTTGTCAGATTACCAATGATTCTTTTCTATTATCGGAACGTTAGCTGAAGTGTCACAATAATATCTAAGCATGACATCTTTCATCAACTCCTGAGCAACTCTAAAACGACTAGCGACGGTGCCGGCGGTACCGGTAATCTTCTAGCAACTTGTCCAGTTTCAGTTGCTTTGGTGTGAGCGCTAATATTTGAATATATGTTTCGAGTAAGGTTGCCATCTGGTTACGTCCGCTAGCTGCTTTCGGTAGGAACCATATCTCTTAAAGGTATAGAAACTACTGGTGCCAAGGATATGAACTTTCCATTGCCAGTAATACCCGCTTCTTTCATTACATGTAGCCGGTACTTTCTAGCCTGTGCCTTTGTTTAGTGTCTGCAGATGAAGTGGATTGACTCCGATGTTGCCATTCTGCCAAGAGTAAAATGAGAAACTATGGTACAAACAGTTGTACTTGCATTATGTGACAATCACTTCTTTCGAGGGTTTTCAATTTTCACCTAATAATGATGTTTCGTACCTTCATTGTGCATCACTAGTTCATGATTTGAAAATTCAAAGCTTGAATTCCTAGTGAATAAAATTAAATCGCTATCATAGTTAGAACTAGAAATTGTGCATATTGTAACTTCTTAACTATTAAGCCATCTGTAAGTAGGTGTCCAAATCCAAGAATTTCATTGTAACCTATAATGTCATGAATACAAAATACTAGACTAAACCGGCGGCACCGCTCGCGTGTAAGTAGTGTAAAGTATTATAGGTCATTCGTTTCGCATTACTGTGGATGAGATTGGTTTCGGGAAAAGAAATACAATATCCAAAGTAATGCGACAGTTACACTGGCAACGAATTTTTTTATCCTACAATTTAATGCAACAATAAATTAATTTCTATGTTTTACTTTTTTTGTCCTCGTCAAAGAGTAAGGAGTGTACTTGAAAATGTATATGACCCTGAAATGATCTTGAAAGGTTCATGAGCAAGTCTATAAATCAACTTATGATAGCCAAGGTCATAAACATACATAGACAAAAAGTTTATTTCTCCTTTGATTTCCACTGTCAAAAATGGGGAATCCATTAAAGAAACCTGTCTTGGCCTTCAAGTGAGCTTGGAGGTCAGAATCAAAGTCACGTTAAAGATCATCAATGGATGAATCTTGTCAAACGATACCTATAGCCTTGTTGTACATCATTTTTCTCTAGGAAATGTATTTTTGAGATATTTTCATCTATCCATACTTTTTTAAAACCCTGTATACTTTTGCGTATGGAAGCATACCTTTCGGCAATGGTATTACGTAAGAAACCTACAAAACGTGAAAAAAAAAACTATAAAATGTTATCTTGCAGACTAGGTAGTTTTAGGCTGCGAACAGTCATTCCACGTTTTCTCACTAGGGTCGTTGTTTGCGCCCATCAATGGAGGACTGGCTCAACTACACGTCTTGTTGGTTGCATATGCTTTGTGAAGCCGAGTATTTGTAGTTTTTATCTCCGAGAGGAAAGTTAGTTGAATAGAGGGATCGCATTTGGGTGATTATGTGTATGGATCTGCATGTGTATAAAATCAGTGATATTTGCTGTGTGAAAAAATCATTACTGAATATGCTGCCAATGAAGTACCTATATCTATTAGCTGTGCCCGACGGGTTATTTATATGTTGGCCTTTCTGATGACAGGTTATGTTGAAAGTTATGAATTACGATTGTTTAGGTTTTTTTTTTGTTTCCAAAAACGATAAGGAGAATTACGGGAGATCACCACCGCGCCGCGCTGTCTGTAATTAATGTTAACATGTAGGTATGACTTGTAAATCGACAATGTACAGTGGATATAATTATTTCTTATGTCTCTCATTTTTGAAATTCAGCAAATTTGCGTATGTAATTTTGAGAATGGATAAGAAAAGTGAATGCCCAACTAATTTGTAGCTTTGAATCTCAAGTAAGTGTTTTTGAGACAATAATCCAATGGAATTATAATCAACACATATTACTAGAACACAAATCCTCACTATGAACCTATGCATTGCCGCTTCCTTCTAACTATAGTAGACAACTTACAGCTTAGACCTCCAGTAATACCATCTCTAAAGCAGATTTTACATCACATCAGAGTCAAACATTGATAACTGAAGCCTCATGACGTTTAAACAACACGTACAACTACAAAACGAGTTCACAACGTGTCTATAAGATAGTGCTAAGTTAACAACTTGTAGAAAAGCCTACATGTCTCAAAAAACCAACACAATGTCACAAAAAAACGATATTATGTCACTTTTTGAGATATGTAAAACCCATGCGGGTTACACTTAGTAACTCTTTTACGACTCTCCCTGTTTACATTTATACAGATTGAAGGAACTCGATGCTGGAGTAACGACACTATCGGTAGTACTGTATCGTGAACACCCATGTACCGTTCGCTATAGTCCGATGCACCAATGAAGAGGGTGGCGGAAGGTAAAATCGGAGTAGAATCAATAAATAGTTAGTACCGGATAGTTTGTACTTGCTAGTAACAATTTTCACATCACTAATGGAAACGTACAATTACTAATCCAAAGTATCTTTCATTCTCAAAATAATTCATAGGTGTGATGACGCTTGACCTTTGATGCCAATATTATTTTGTCCATTCCAGGAAGCGATGAACGAACAGCAGTTATTTGACGTTCTAACTACATTTGTATACATTCCCAGCCACTTTGCAATTAAGTCAAGTCAACTAAGAGAGCGATTTAGCTCCGTATTTCCTCGTATAACCAGTCGAGGCTGATAATTAAAACCGGGCGACCTCTTGGAGTGACGTTTCTGAGGCTAATAAACCTGGAAATTTCGGTAATGGCTGCGGCGGCGGCCGGCACTAAACTGCAGCACGGTCGTCCTTTATTACGCGTAAATATTCCAGTATCAACCGCCGTAAAACCACAGAACAGCAACTTTGTTTCTGATTATACGACTGGAAGTGATAAAATCTTCCAGATGAGGTTTTTTCTTCACGTTTCGTGTGACATTTCTTGAGACAGGTCGAGATTTTTGCAGAGCAAAAATGTAGTATACAGAATAATACTAGTAGGGTTACTTAGGACCAAGTTCAGCTTTTTCAAGTTAAGGGTACAGGAGAAAAAGATGAACGTTAAAAAATGTAAGTTTTGAGAAAAGTCAATTTAAAAGTTTGAAGACTCCTAGACTCATTGTATAGGGTGAGTCAAAAATCTGACGCAGTACCATAGATTCCTTATTATAAAATATTGAATAAAAAGTTAAATTATGACTGAAAAAATATTTTCTGATATATAAAAGTTAAAGCAGACCAAGCATTTTTTTAATATAAAATCCTTTTTATTTTTATATTTAGAAAATTTTTCCTTATCATTTCAACTATTTTTTTATGTGCTAGCGTTCATGCCTGAATTGAACTTTTTTTGAGGTGTTGAGGTTAGAAATTAGCGTTTCGACATATGCGACGCCCTGTAAAGTCTAAAGGCCATCTGTGACGATACGAGATTTTGTGCTAAATTTCGTACACAATTTTATGCAAAATTTCGTATAAAATTAAGAATAGCGTCAGATAGCATTTAGTACATAATTTTGTATAAACAAATTTGGTGCTGCTAAATTTTGTAGAAACTGTTCTAAATAATATACTAAAAGTGCGCAGGCGGCTACTGCGTATTTGGAGCAGTACAATGGCTGATATCTCAAACACTTTCATTAGTTGATGTTAACAGTTATGTTCATCAGTTTCGCGAAACTCCTCTGCGAATGCCTTTTTACTTATAGATTGAAAAACTAAAAGATGTCTTGATCAAAAGAGTGTGACATAATATGATATAAACGAGTATGAGAAATATGATGGTTTATATGCTGTAAAAGGTAAGGCCTATAAAAACAGAAAAGCCAAATAAGCTGCGTTGGATAAAATCAGAATGGATTGAGAAACAATTAGGCTTATAATCCAGTGGATCCTGCGCTAGAAGTTCTTTATTCAGCATATGAAGCACACGCATGCCCTGGTCCCTCTCCCTGATCCGTTTACAGCACCAAATTATTTTACGGTTTCATTTACCTCGTTTCCTCGTGAGTTGGGCAGGTACAACGCAGATCGCTGCTCCCGCAGTCGCATATAATATATGCGAATTACGGGTCCGCTCCATTTTCTACAATTTTCTATTGGTTTAAAAATAAAGGACTGAAGTAGCAACCGCAAAGTGCGGTAAAAATGACTTTGACCGGATAAATAGCAGTTAGAAGTTGACAGTTAAAGTCTTTTTCTACCAACTGTCCATAATTTCGTACGAAATTTATTACAAAAATTTCTTTACGTGTTAGACAGGATTGTAAATTGGGAACTAAATTCAGTAGCGAATCTTCCCACAAAATGTGGTACTAAATTTAGCACAAAATTTCGTGTCGTGACAAACGGCCTTCAGGGTTGATTAACCAGCAAAATGCCTAAATTTGGCTTTACAATCTGTTCTAATATGAGAACTACCTGAACAGGAAATTAATTACATAGGGCACAGAGCATGAGAAAAAGGTAATTTTCTAGCCTCAATAGCTCAAACATTAACAATTTTTTTAATTGATTAGTTAAATATAATATTAAAAATTATAATATTCATAAAGCCACTTTATCGAGTTTCGTGTGACATTTTATCTCTCCCACGCAACATTAACCATTAGACATTTGAGAACCCCCTTGCCAGGCATAACAAATCTCCTCTTTAACTCAATGTCTTTTAACTTTTATGATTATATGATTATTATATACTCGTATTATGAATACCTTCAATTTAGAAATTGCAGCGTAACAAATCACTTATTCCAGTAAGGTTGGCTCCTTCAAACATGCTTTCAAGTGCCTGGATGCATGAATCCATTCTTAGGAAGATCATTCGTCTCTTTATCCTTCCAAAATAGATATGGAGTTTTGTATGCAATATCACGATGGCTGATATCTGCAAAAATGATGCATATATTCAAGAAACATTAACACTTTTACACCTTGGTGTGGGCTACAATTTTATAATGATATTTTTTAGAGTTATAGACTCAAATCTTTAGGTTAAGGTTCCCACTAATATAAAAAAATACCAGATAGTGCAGGGCATGTTTAAACTCAATTTCAGAGCATTTACACATTATACATACTTGACACCATGCAATCCAAAGTCTAACAATGATTTGTGAACAGCCATCTCCGACATCAACAATGCAGTTGCACTTCGGATACAATGTTTCTTATCCAACATCTCATAAAGTCTGTGAGAACGAACCGCATCTGAAAAAAATGCGTTAAGTATATAAATATGAATATGCAATGTTTAAAAATTTTGTAACTTACCAGCTTCATCAAAGAATAGCTTTGTTGTAAGCTGTTAGGCAAGTATATATAAATACACATCCGTTTGCATTAAATTGTTCATTTTAGATCATTAATACCAGATATGGGACTTGAAGATATCACAGCCTGACGAATTTGTTCAATGTAGGAAATTATTATTGGATGATCAACATTATTTGCAAGAAAATATCCTTCGGCATTTGATTCATCTGTGAAAAATTTCGTCAAAAAAGAAACATAACATAACATCACAATTGACTTCTGATTGCCAGCAGACTAGAAATGTAAAGCAGGACGTACATGCACCTTACCGAAGAAGACGTAATATTATCGAAATCAAGGAGACCATAAACGCGCCCTACAATTGTAGGGACGACTGACGATACATGCCTAGACTCTTAAAAAAACTATAGACCTATAGTAAGGTCAAGGAGAGATGCATAAATCAGGAAATTCAGGAGGGTCTTGGACACGACCTGATTATCGTCAGGCAGTATGGTTTCCGGCACCAGCGATCAACGGTGGATCTCCTAGCTTACGTCACGCAACTGTGGAGTAAACTCATCCAGTCACATGGTAAGGCTCATGTCGTTGCTCTTGATATCACGAAAGCATTCGATCAGTTGTGGCACGCTGCACTTTTATACAACTTCTATCCTTGCGGCCCCCCCAGAGAAGCTTTGGGTGGCTGACTTTCTTTCTGAATACAAGATATTCCTCGCTTTCCTCTCCATCCCACAATTTCAACGCAAGTGCTCCCCAGAGATCGGTCTTCCGACCCTTGTAGTCTAGTCAGCTTAATAACTTGCAGTCGCAGGGCTTTGACATTTTGACATTAGTAATAGTAGGAGAACGGATCCAGGTAAGGTAGCTACCTTTGACCATTTTTGCTCCACAAGCTATCGATAACTGATTGTTGAATCAAACAGCATCAGCGATGAGGTGTATTTATGTTGTTCTTGCACAAGTCTGGTAGGTAATATAGACAACGTAACATTCATGTCTTAACATTAACTTTCGAGGCGGAGATTCGAACCCGCGTGCCTTCGAGTCGACTGATCAACAGCTCCACGCGCTATCAATCAGCCATTATTTTGAAATACTGATTTCGTCATTGTGTTTGAAGAAACGTGTAGTAAGTCGTTTCATTTTCCATCCGATTTTGTTAACTAGTGTCCGAAACTTTCCCGTTTTCCCACTAGACAACCACTTTACTCCAAGACGACAAAAACAGTGTTTTAAGTTGGCGTCTCTGCATAACCATTACAATAAACACTGCCCGGAGGAGAAGTTCTGGCAGCCTCTCACAAGACATGAATCTTAACAGAATAGGCTAAAATGAATAGTGCATTAGTACATGCTGAGTATTTCATTTTTGTTCGAAAAGCTGTGCCAAAATCGACGCTGTTCGTAAATATGCTACTGTCTTAACCTATATTCAGTTCGATTGCTTTTCTGATCCAAGTGGGACTAGTTCTTGAAGATTAAGCAGATAATTGGGTTAATGTTGTATTATAAGCGCCTTTTCTATGCTCGCACAGAAAAGATTTTACACGGAATGTTGGACCCCTTCTACGCTCACACAGAAAAGAGGTTATAACCTTTGATTAACGTATTCTACCTGAAGATAGTCAATCTAATTCTGTATTGCCCCGTTCAAAAAACTAATCGAGATGTAATGAGATACCATATAGCTATATATGAGAATTGACCCAGCGGTGCTACCCAAAAAAACTTGGTAACCACGCATCTTTTGGAAAAGATTCACAGCTGCCTACCGTTTTGGCTAACTACGCATATAGGGATATAAGTAAATTTAGCACAACCTGTTCCTCATCTACATCACCAGTAGAAGGAAATTAATACGCGTTGTCTGTGCGATGACTAAGAAACGGCGTTAAGAAGGTTGGCTCTGCATCTGTCACCGGTTAGTTCACAAAGGATTGTGTTCGGCACAAGTTATCCCCTATGAGGAACAAGTTAGATACGGGCATCTATAACGATCAACAACAGGTCCATACAATTAGTCTATAGTCTCGATCCATCTTATAATGCTAGAAATTTATCCCTTGTAGCATTGACCATTTGGCAACGATGCTGAACCACACGCGAGGCCGAGGGCACCTGCAGTGTGGTTAAGCACAGACGGAGCTGGTGCATGAAGTGCGATTGCGTTCGACACACGATGCGTCTGTGAAAATGTTTCTTAGTTTCAAGGACAAATATACGGGGGAATCTACGATGTGTAAAATATGTACTAATAAATGCGAAGAATCACGGGGTTTCGAAGCCTGCTGTCAAACATTTGAGATATATCCTCCAGCAACACCTACCAGCCCAATCTTAAACCCCTAACAGACATTCCTGAAATTTATCAGGAACCTTAAACCCAAAAAAGCACAGTTTGAGCTATATAAAAGCAAATGTATAACCTCATACCCCCTACAGCCCCCAACTCCAATTTTCAACCACTACAAGAATATATTTCTGAAAATGACCAGGAGCGTCTGAAACGTCAAAAGGCGAAATTTGAGCGACTTCTTTTTTAGTTTTGTGCCTCTAACGTTACTACCACTGGACCGATTTGAAAAACTACAAAGGTTTTTGATCCATGGTACAGTAGCAACCTTGTGTGATAATTTCATCAGAATTCGACCAGTACTATTTTCAAAGCTATAGAAGGGCAGACATATCGACACTTACGACGGAAGTAAGTGATACGGTTTTTCGTCATCCAAAAAACATATCTCATTTTCAAAATTTTTCAAGATTAGGGTACTTCCTCAAAAGTAAAAACAACGCTTAAAGCCTTACTAAAATAGATATAAACCTAATGCAAAATAATCATTATATAATGACAGTTTTCCTAGGTTTATTGACCTCGTCAAAAATAATTCCCCGAATACAAATGCTATTTTCATGTCAACGCTTCAGTTGCTCTTCGAAGTGAACTCCCAATTTATTCCTATTTGCATTGTGACATGTAAACAAGCGACAGAGCTTCACATCTTATGTATACGTACATATACATGTTGTATATCCTACGAGAATTGAGCGACACGCTCACTGTTTGTTTTCTGCGTATTTGAAATTAAGATACCCTGAAACTAAAGCTTTATTTCATGTCTGAATTGTGTGGGATGAGATAATGTACAGATCATGATTTGTACTTTGAAACAATGGTACTGAATGACATACTGTTTTTTTTTGTTCGTTCCGTTTGTGACACTGGTGATGATCAACTGGCGAGGCATTTATTTCAAACATCATACTGTAAAGTACATGAATCAGCTTATAATATATCACAGCTGTTTTACAGGGTGTCCAGTGGGAAAATTCACATTTCAAATTTGAATTACGCGGCAACCGTATAGACGAGGAAGTAGGGAGAGGTCTTGATCGACGCGTTCGGCGTGCGGGTTAAATAGTCACAATGGAACGTTGGGCGGGAGCGCACAGTGCTTTTGCTATCGAGGTTTACTTTAAGAGTGGTGATTCATACGCACCTAACCTTCGGAGATTTTGTACACGATACACCATTCGCCGACCCAGAGATGACCCAAGTAAGAGCCTGACCTAAAAAAGTGCATTAAGAGGTTCCCCGAAACAGGCTTTACCCTTAGTCAACCTATCCCTGGCCACACACCTACTGTATCAACCGAAGAAAATGTGCGCCAGGTAAGTGACTAGGCCATTGTAAATCCTCGGTGTTCTGAACGGAAGCATTCCTAGGTCAACACTCATAGCATAATGAGGAAAAAATGGGTTTTCATCCTTATAAAGTCCAACCAGTCCATGCTTTAAGGGAAAGTGATTATATATTACGGAAATCTTTTTCCTACGCAGCGCAGACTCGAGAACGTTGTCTTCTGTAACGAGGCCCATTTTCCTTTACACGCCCAGCAAGCTTTTGGTAAAATAATCGTTCAGCCATAAAAGCTCTCTATTGTTGTTGCCTGAATACTAAAATGCTGGCTTAATGTTGTGTGGAATGCAAATTTGCTTTCTGCAACATATTTGCTCTAAAATGAGGTGTTTAAAATATTTTTATAGCATAGTTACACAACACCTTATAGGACAAATTTTTAACTGTTGTATAAACGTTTATACAACTATTTTATACGGCATATTTGCAAGTTAGTCAGAATGGTTGTGATGTGGCATCCATGGTAACGTTTAAACCCGAGCCTTGTTGTTTTGCTGTGCAAATTTATTGCTTTAGCCAACAAATTGCTCCCAACGGAAGCACTTATACAACTGTTGTTTAGTAACTGTTAAAGGCTGTACATATGCTAAATATGTTGATATACAACTTTAGCATAACCTAACTTTCTGCTGTCATATTTTTGTTAAAATGCCATAACCAATGTTTTAAGACAAACAACGCATGCATATTGGTTAAAAAGGTTTTATCAACTGTTCAAACAGAAGATATAGATCCGGTACAAATTCTAGGTAAATCATTCGACTCTGTCGGTATTTCATTTCATACACTTCTCAAATTGTTGTATAACACCTGCAGGCAACACCAAAATATTCTAATAAACTAAATACATCATGAACGATGCATGATTATATACAACCACCCGCCATATTGGGCAAACATTTATTCCTCTACCTGATATTAAATAATTATGTTTCAGTTCGAAATTACAGATATAAAGTGATAAACATTAGCGTAATTGTGTCTAAATATAGGATTTGTGCAAGATTTAACGCAGATAAGTTCAGTTTTCCATCTTAAAAATCTAGACATACTTTTGATCATTATCAAAACATGAATCAGAAGAAATTGGGTAACTAATTTGCACGATAATCACAATCAAATTTGCTGCGCAGTTAATTCAATAGCTCTATATCACAGTGTAGAAGTTTATCATATACCTGTGTATGAAATTCACAATGGCCGATATGTAAGTGAACAAGGTGACTGTATTGTGTTAGTTATATATTCTTCACTTCGTCTATACAATACTTAAGAAATAGTTTGGTTGCAATAAAGTAGAATCACGTAACAGAATAGTTGTATAGTTGACAAAAACTGAATCTTGCACTGACGCAAATGTCCTATAGCGGCTGCAAGAGGCTTGCACTTTTGTTGTACAGGTAACAACCTGCAGCCCTTATACAATCTCTTAAATGACTGAAGTGTCCTGTTAGGTGTGCCCTTTCCGCTTGTATAGATGTTCTAAGAGGGTTTTGCCAATGTTCTTACAGTATACAATGCTGTGTAAGGAATACTGTATAATCATTCTTGCAACTCTAATAGGAGTGATAATTGTTAGTTGGGCGGTTATGTGAACAAGTAAAATTGCAGATATTGGGCACCAAAGAACCCAAAAGAGAAACATTAACAACAGTCCACAGGTGACTGTTTGGTTGACTCTTTTTTGGTCCTATCAAAACACATGGTTTCAACAGGATCGGGCCACTGCCCATACTTCCAGAGAATGGATGGACACGATGAGAGCACTTTTTCTTCAAAAGGTTATATCGAAGTTTGGAGACATTTACTGGCCTCCTAGGTCACCTGACCTCATGCCATGCGATTATTTTTTGTGGGGTTATATAAAGTCAAAAGTGTTTTCCAATAATCCACGAAATCTGGAGGAGCTTAAAGACAACATTCGACGAGAAATAAACATCACTCGGAACTCTGCAAGGGAGTGTTTCAGAATTTGCGCACGCGATTAGAGAAGAGAGTGTGTCTGATGGGATGGCAGACATTTGGACGGAATGATATTTGATAAATAAAACCCGCCGAATTTACGAATATGTTGATAGTAATAATTTTTTTAACTAGGTCTGAATTTTTTCTTAAATCAGAAGGTGAACTCTCCCACTGGGCACGAAGGTTCTGATTGGACACCCTGTACTATTCTTACGATTATAATATTTTACTTTTGAAATCATGTTTTTTATGCCATGCTTTTTCTATTTTCTTCGTACTTTCTTTTGAGTCAGGTTTGCAGAATTATGAATCATTGTTTTTTCTTCTTTATATTTCTTAATTTCGCTAAAGGCAAGTGTAAACTACATAATTTGATATTCTGTGTTGTTTATGTTGAGGCTCTCCATTGCCATGTATAAAACATGCATCTCTGGTTCTCGCAATACTGATTTGTCTCTTTAAATGCACATAAGATATTTTGAATATCCGAAATTAAAGTGCTCAATGAAAATTATCCCTAACCGTTTTTGTTTCAAAAAAAGTGTTTGCGAAAAGGTGTGTTACAGACAGAGAGAACCAAACACTATAACTCTTTTCAAATCGGATTTCTAGATTCGTTTTTGTGTGCTGCTACTGCCTCGTATATGGGCTACGATCTATGATTAATATGTAAAAAAAGATCAGAACATAACAAGTTCAAGGTCAGCTGTCTGTGTGTGTGTGTATGTGTGTTACATGATGAATTATATTGAAAGAAATAGATAAAAGCATATAAACCGGCATTCGATGATATCTCAGTAAATACATAGCAGAAACAAGGTGTCGGTCGCTACTCGTGTTTCGCCGCCTCCTTTGACGACTCCATGGAGTTGAAGATAATGGAAACCGAAGGAGATAAAGCAATAAAAATTATCTTTGTAGTTTCAGTCGAGACGAGAGAAGCGATTGGGAACAATTAGAGTGCCTGTAACAGCATGGACCGTCTTCTTCCAAGCAAATGACAGAGCCAGGGTCGCTTCACTGTAATTTGGAATAATATAGTCGTAGGAAAAGAAACTGAGAACTGGTTTAGAAAATTAGGGCTGTTGTGTGTGAAACGAGCTACAATTTGATGATTTGATGATAGTTCTCGGATATCGTAACAGTCTGCTAGATATAAGTGGTGATAACTATGCTAGGACGAGTAAACGAAACTTTCTTACTTCTTCTAATTCAGCTTTTACCATCTGGACAAAACCGTATATTCTAAACCCAAAAATTAAGTTGGCGTCCCTATTACATAAGACCAGTGCAACAGCCGGTCAAGACGGTCATTGTACCATTTAACATGGCCTTATAACGCACATCTAGCCTGGAATATACAATTTACAGAATTGAAAACATTCAAAACCTGGCAACAGCAAATAACTACCTGCATATGCCTTATAGACTTACCTGTTTGAATTAACAAGAGATTCCACAAAAAGAGGCCGACAACATGCAAAAACGGAGATAAATTTAAAGTAGAAATTTAATAAGGCACATGTTGAAAACCGACGCTGTCCTACTGCGCCATCTAACGCCGCTCCACAGCTGCTGAATTTATGGGTGCTAACTGCTTTCAATATATTTGTAGAACTGCGGAAATCTTCAATTTTAAATACGCATGGCCTTATTAGGTGGTTGGCCTTATTTGGTACAGGTACCTTAGTTATACACAGACAAACAAAAAATACGACTGGATGGATGTACACATCAAAAAAACTTGAAGGGACGAAATGTTAAAATTCTTTTATCAAGTTACTAATTAAAACTTGATCATAACCAAAACCAGAATGAATACTGGATAAAAAACAATACATAATATAGGAAATATAATAATATAAATAAAGGAAAATCAACCTTACCAATTGACAGCTGTTTCAAACACGTCACAAGGAATATGCTGCATTACCTTAAGCCACATAAACATAAATAAGAAATAAAATAGAAATAATAAAATGTGCAAAACAGGTTTGCTAACGTCTGCTCTGTTCAATTAATTGGATACAAACAGGATAAGTTTACAGATGAATGCAACATATTGAGGAGCATTCATTAATATTACGTCAATATGAAAACACTGTTTTGGGGTCTTAGTATGTTGAATTTCTTTATTAGGAAGTTATAAGTCTATGATCAACGGTGACTGTCTTTTTTTTGTTCACATCACGATATATAAGGTTGAAAACCATTTCAATTATTAGATACTTATTGTAATTAGTTTCATTTTCTAATAAGCTATCAGAGTCAAAATTTATGATCATTCTAAAAATGATGGAAAATCAAAGCTCTGTATGCTCTCCCATGACTATGAACTTCCTGCCAAGATAATTTATGAGGTGAAATTGTATTTTTCGAATTTTGTCTTGTTTGACCTATATAAATCATTCGACGGTCCGCACAAGATAAACCTTGCACCCCAAATTAGATTTATAAGCAATATGTAGTTCTTCCTTTACTAAAAAATATAACATTCCTACTATTTTCGTATGACAAAAAACAGTATTTATCTTGTATAATCATTACGGAAGGGATCATTTGACTTTTGGGTAAATACAGATACAAACTTACAAGCTGACACAGACGGAAAAGCATTGCAGCTTCCCAAATTGCATAATATTATATTAGAATTGTGACATTATGCGGGAAGTTTGACTTGCGTCTATCAATTCAGCAGGACTTGAAGCAAGATTGCAATCCCTACGTGTGATCTGTCTGAACACCTACTATGAATTTTGCGAACGTGCCTGCGGGAAGAACTTTGTAGTTAGTGATGGAGTGACTAGTTTTGACGGCCTTTGTAGATTGTCAACGTCAACATCATGTTTCTATTACGTAAATCAAGTACACACACACCTATCTATATTCATTTGTTTCTGATTTTTGTTTAAACAGGATTAGGAAGTAGGTATGCCACACGTTCTCAGTTACCATATCGTTGAAAAAAGAGAAGAATTTTAATAAGTGGTTTCTTTTGTGACCGAATGATGGGCGCATTCATTAGGACTTCGAAGAGAACATTATAGAGAGAACGTGATTGTGTTTTTGAAAACCTGATCTGTTGATGCCAGGTGTCAAGTCGTATTTTGATATTGATGGTAGTGGATTTGATTTTTGTATGGATGATCCGTTGGTAGACACAACATTCAAAAAGTGAGCGGAAATGAACCAACATAGGAAGAGTATGCATGTATTTTTAGCTAAGTATTGTGATTAGAAAAATAAAATATAAGAAGTTCATTCAAAAGTAACATTAAAGAAGTTACCCTATTGTCGATGCCTTGTTTATACTAAAGCAGCTACGAAATCAGAGCCTAAATGCTGCTAATGTCATGAAGATAATAATGGGACGGGGGTAAGTTTGGATGACTAGTACAAGGCTCTTGAGGTTCTGCCATCGCTTTCTTATAAGTCATTTGGACTGGCTCAGATGGCGGTTACATTTTAAATTTTGAAGTATTCATAGATATAATCAGCGATATAATATAATATTTAAATTTCCTGTCATGCAGTGTTCCATGTAGATCGATATTTTTGTTTGCTACCTGTGTATTTTTTCCACTTTCTAAAACGCTTGCATCCAAAGACGACGTTATAATAGTTTTTTCATCGATGTATTGAATCTAAATTGTGATATAATGTTCTTTTTAGTGCATCCTGGGAAGACTCCGTTTATAACTAAAATAAACTGAATAATTGCTTTTTTAACCGAGGTATGCATACGATTTGCAAATTATACATTATCGATTATAGAGGTGACTTTGCAATTGAGTCATTAATTTTCAGCTAATGATTGTGGAAAAAAGATAAACCAAAATATGTGTGTAAAAATAAAAAAAAAATAAAAAAAAATGTTACCTTGTTTTATAAAGTATCCTCCCGACAAGTATTTCAGTGCGGACCTGTATTTGATCGTGCGGTCTTGGAGCACCGGCATGCCTTCATCTGTGAGGTCTTAAGTCACCTGATTCACGAGCCCTTTATACTACATTAATAAAGGCACGAGGGGTTGGTTGCACTCGATTGGGAAACCGATCCGCATAAATCCGTGATGCCGCGGCAGCACTTTGTAAAGACTCCCCCCCCGTAAATAAGAATCATGTCCACAAGTTCAGCATTTTCGTAAACATGTGCCATTTTTTATTTCGTTTGAGCCACGCAACAAACACCACTATTCACGCAAGCGTTACCGACTGACACATTGACTGAATACAACTGAATAAAATTGTAGTAAAAACATCGTTTCAAATTCTTTCGCTTTTTTGTTTCCAAGGCGATGAACCGATAAGGCGGATTATATCCGTTGTTGCCAAACACGAGCACATAATATTATTATTGAGACAGGGCGGTACTCAAACTTCTAAAGGGCTATAACTTTGTTACTTTAATTTTACCAGAATAATGTTAAAGGTAGAAAACATTTCTTTTGATCAGATCTACTCACTGTTAAAATAAATGACTCAACTTCGAAGTCACCCTGTATACATTCGGATTCACAAGAAGTCATCACATTTTAACGTGAGTATTAATACCAACTTTAAGAATATTTTCAAACATCTAGTGTCGAATTGACAAACTCAGATAAATGTAATATGGAACAAATCTGGCCGGAAGGTGTGGTACATTTCAGAGTCAGACGCGAGTATAGTACTAATGTTTATTTGTTTTGTTTCCGTCCTCCTAGTATCATAAGCCATAATGAGGTATACATAATAAAGTAATATCTCGCTCGGTTTCAAATTTATCGGAATACAAAGTGTTGGCAAACTGACAATTGACACTTACAGGATATAATTTCAAATATTACTGCTTATCTGTCTTTCGTTACCATTAATTCTTACCAAGAAAGATAAGAGCTGTTCATCAGTGGAACATGACGCTCAATAATGGTGATTTCTCCGGTTAGCAGAAAAAATGTAGATGAAAATTTGGTCTCAACTCGTCGAATAAAGAACCTAGAGCTATTTCTTATGTTATTTTAGGGTCGTATTGAAAACAGTGTGATTTTATGTGACTGACGGAAATATTTTGGAGTAAATGAAAGTCTCTTCGATGTAGCAGCCCCTAAAGCACATTTTATATGTCATATCTAAGGCGATGCGTACATCTTGCATTCAAATACTATTAATCTACGAATGAGATATCATGTGGAATACCTCCATCGTGCTAAAATAAGGCTAGTTGTAGTCGATTCATGGCAAAATTTAATGAATGTCTTTTAAATATGCTTCTTAAATACTTAAACGTTGATCATTTAATCAGATAAACATGCTATAAACCATCATTTTCAAAGGCAACTATGAGAACATTAGTTTTTTTAACATTCAGGTTTGAAAAAGTCAATGCCTGACAGATACCTTTTTGGAATGAGGATTAAAACCTTCATTGACCTCTCTCTGTAAAAATACAAAATGACTTCTTTGAGAAAAAATAAAATTGATGGACAGGAGACGAAACATCAGATTGGAAGTCTAGTTGTGTTATTACGTAGGCGAGAAAAAGTAGCAACTTTCATGTACTTTTTATTTTGAAATACGATCTCAGATAAACTTGGGAAAAAATAAAAGCGCTTTTGGGAAAATTTGGTTTCTTTCGTCTATCTCCGATAATACTCGGAACTATGAAACTTTCTATGTGCCATTTTCTTAGTTACTTAAATGCGCAACCTTGCCGTCGTTTAACCGACTTGGTATCTCTTACCGTTTCCTAGATCCTAATGGAGAGAGTCAAATTTGAAACACTCGGTATATTTTGTTAATTCGATTTGAGGAGCATCTCAAATTATTAGACCTCCTTTTGCTTCAATACAAGAACAAAATATATATAAAAAGTTGACCTTACTTTGATATTGGTGGTTACTAAAATAACTTTTATTACTTTCAAACACAGTTAGTTACATATATTTACTGAAGTTATATAAACAACTAGGGGAATACATAATTGAAATACGTATAACTTCGCAATTTCCATCTCATACAATCAAGGAGTTTAGATGAAAAGCTATACAGCACAATGCAGCGCAATATGTGATAAACTGCCAGTGAAAATAACATACTTTTAAAAAGGATCTAATAAAGAACCTCTCCCGAGCAATTTTCTGCATATGAAATATTGAGTGCATAAAAGTTGAGAAGAATAGATGCGCATTGCTCTAGAAAGGGATGGGAGTAAGCGACATGTTTCCACGAAAATCGTATATGGTTATAAAGTATGTTAAAATATAAAGTAGTTTATTTAAACATAAGTTCAATACACAAAGAATGGCGTCAAGTACAGGTATATTGACTGTATACTTCTCTCGCCTTCAAAGCAAGTTATAGTACAATTTTTCATGTAATGCAATGTCATCAAGAGGACGTATATTTTGTCAGAATCATTTGTGCACTATTTGGGCTTTCAATAAAAAAGATTTCCTCAGGTAGCCACGGTGTCCTCATTTTTTTGGAGCTCTGGTATAGAACTGTTTGTCAACAATGTTTGATATTTTATAATATATATATATATATATATATATATAATATATATATTACCTCACGAAATCAAGTAGCCTCATAAATTACACACCAAGTATAATACTCGTTTGTGTGTATTAATAGATAACATCGCACTCACCTCGTATATGCATATGGCATCACCTGCTGCCTGCTTTTTCTAGCGACGAATCTGGGAAAGCGGTTACAACTCAAGATCGAGAAGGCCAGCGATGCAGTCGCACGCAGACAGAGTTTGCTGCCCAGAGGAAAGAGAATAATGCAATAAAGGAATAAAGAAATGCTAACCAAAGTTTCCACTCCTACAAATTTTTTCAAACGTTAAAATACGAATTTTGTGTGATCATAACTTTTTTCGTTTTCGGCATTTTTCTCTGCCGCCACTAGACCAATTTTCAGAGACTACAACCATTTTTCGTCTTTGGCATAGTAATAACCATGTGTCAAAATTCATCCAAATCCGAGCAGTACCGTCCAAGTTTTAGATCGACCAAAGATTGCAGACAGAGCAACAGATGAACCGACGGAAATGAGTTACATGGTTTTTAGTGATGTACGAATCATATAACAATATCTCATTTTAGAAATTTGTCGCGATTATAATACTTCCTCCGTCAGACGGCGTGGGAAGTAACAAGCCACTTGAGATGAACGAAACGCTTGCATGTAATGGTGCAGGGTGCGGGTAGGTCTTCGCAAGACATAAAGTTTGTTTTTTTCCTGCAGGATCTGCCGTTGAAACTTCATTATCATTTATGTACAGTATTGTTAGATAACATTAAAGACGAGCACAAAGATAATGACTTTTGGCAAGTGTTACAACCTGAGAGTTGATTTGAACAAAGTGAAAACAGACACACGCTGTTGTATAAACCTTAGCAGCTCACTTATAATGAAGTACATGATTCTGGCTGAGTACCCATCTCTAAAGAAGCAAGCACAGGAAATTGTCTTTGTCGAGCCTGGATATTTTATGTTTCTATTGCCTTCAACTCAATGTCGACCGTATTTATTTTTAAGAGGATAGAATGTCATGCCAAATATGACCTAGAACAGAATGATGAATAGTCAGTAGTAGTAGTAGTAGTAGTAGTAGTAGTAGTAGTAGTGGTGATTATTAGCAGATGCCATGTTAACACCGTTCCGGAAAAATGGGCAATCGGGGACAGACGTATGGTATGTTCGTACAGTGGTCGGTGACTTGTCGGTGACTGTGTCAGGTATCCGACCGTGTGAGTTTTCGTCTATATAGCAAAGCAGAGTGTACGGAATTTGTGTGGCGGGATCTTAGACATGATCACTGACAGGTTGGTGACAGCTGTACGAACAGGGCTACCAACGCCATATGCTGCGCCATCTGTATTATACTTGTTATATCTGAATAGTACTCGTTCTAGTAGACCACAGGGGTCAATTCTAGGCCGTACGCTGTGGATTGGGTTGTACGACCAGGTGCTGAGGCTGAAACTGACAGAAGGGGTGGTGGGGTTGGCGGATGATCTGGCTGTTGTGGTGAACGTACGGGATGAGGACGAGTTGATTTCGGGGCAAACGAGTCGTCCGTCAGGAGAATAAATGTCTGGATGAAAAATCATGATCTGGAACTTGCACATCACAAGACATAAGCAGTCATATTGAAGTCGGTTTGATACCCCGGCTTACGTTGGACAGGAACGGTACCTTTGCTCAGCACGTCAAATGTACTATGAGAAAGGCGGAAGAAAGTTCGGCAGAACTGTGCAGAATCATGTCGAATATTTAAGGGCCCGGCTATGGTAAGCGGCACTTATTGTGTGGAGTGGTGTATTCGATACTTCTGTACGCGGCACTGGAGAAGAAAACATATAGAATCTTAATGAAGAGGGCACAAAGGGCACAAAGAAAAATGCTGTTGAGGGCAGTTAGCGGAAACAATACTGCATCGGCCATGCCTCTACAGGTCTTGGCTGCAGAGCTGCCGATCCACTTACTAGCTAAGGAGATACGGCTGGTGTATGTACGCAGGAGCGAAGTATCGTCTGCTGTAAGAAGATCTATATGGAAAGAAGTTGTAGATAATTGAGCATATGCGTGGAACCAAAACGAAGTGCTAGCACAGTGAACAAAGCGTTTGATACCTGATATCCATACGTGGTTAGACTGCAAGTGTCGGGTCATGGATTATCACATGACACATTTGTTTACTGTCCAGGGTAGTTTCAGCTCATGCCTGAAAATAATTGTAAAAAGAGAGAATGATCAATGTGTGTATTGTAGTAAAATGGACGATGCGCATCACTTCTTGTTTTGCAACCCTAGGTGGAACGACATCAGAAACGAGGCTACTTCGCATATAGGTCAATAAAGAACGCCCGAAAATCTAGTGTCACTAATGATCGAGCAGAAGCTGGCATGGAATACAACAATCTGGTTGACAAAGAGTATACGAGCACCAAAGAGAAAGAAGAACACAGTAGCGATGGGCATGTAAATTAAGGGAATCAACGAGAAGAGGAAGATATCGCTACAACTAATCCTTTCGGGAGACGGGAGATGCAGGTATGATCATAGTGGAAACAAGATTGGTTAACGCGACTACTCGAGAAGATATGACTCAGCAACGGTACCAGGGTAGTTGTGGTGTCAGAGGAGCCACTTGCTCCGGTTACCTCATGCGCCAGCATCGCTCGTAAAAAAAGTAGTAGTAGTAGTAGAAGCAGTCGTAGTGGTAGAAGTGGTGGAGAGCTGGAGAATGGTAGCGAGGTCACCTTCGACACTTTTTGCCCACTCGTAGTATTAACACTGTACTACTCCAAAAGCCATCTACTGGTTACTGATTATTGAATAAACCAGCTCTAGCCGATCTGGAGCGTGAGATAATAAACACGCAACATTCATAGCTCAGAATTAACTTCCCAGGCGGAGATTCAAACCCGCGACCAATTACTAGATGGACGCGCTAACTAGTCGGCTATCGAGGCCTCCTCCTGACCGTATGTACTGTATTGTCGAATAACCTTTGAAAGTTGCAGAAAAGCAATAACTTTTAGCAAGTGTTATTACCTGACAGGTAATTTCAACATAGTAAAAGACATAGGCACGCGACAATAAACCTTTATATCCCACTTAAAGCCCATGATTCTGGTTTAGTGCCCATCTCTAGCGTCTCACTCCTTTCAAGCACACAAAATTGCTTTTGTCTAGCCTAGATATTTTATTCTCCCGTTGCCCTCAACTCAATGTCAACCGTATTTACTTTTAAGATTAAGAGGATGGAATGTCATGCCGAATATAGCTTAGAGCAGAATGGTGCATAGCCAAGTCGAGAGATTAAAAATGATAGTCAAAAGTTTGAAGGCGTTCTAGAAGTTAATATTTCTAAGGAGGTCTTGCATTGGCAATGACTTGTTATTAGCAGTTTGCAAATGCCAGGTTAGCACCGTTCTGGAAAAATAGACATTTATTGACATAACAGAAGCATGATTAGCCCTTACCAGGTAATACCAAGACGGTATTGCCATTTAAGCTTCTTATAGCGCTCTAGCTGTGTTATTCTCGTTGTAACTAACTGTATAGGTATAGTGGAAAAAGAGTATATGCTCTTTCAAGAAAATTAGAAATCACTTATTATATCCCCACTAATATTATTAATGAGGAAGTGTGGATGTTTATTACTCATCCACGCCAAAACGGCTAAACGTATCTGGATGAAATTTGGGACGTAGCTTATAATCGGGAGTAGCACATAGGCTACATTTTATCCCGGGAAATAGGAGCCCCTTCCCACTTCAGTTGGCCCAACTATTGAAATCTTAGTTTTTTTCTTATCAAACACAAATAATAAAAATGTAGGAGGGTGTTATAGGTCTAAAATATTAACAATGAATATTTTGATAATATATAGTAGAAAACACCAACTTTATCACACCCTAATCAAATTTGCAGCTTAAAAATAACACATGTTGCAATTACAGCATATCAACCTATTTTCATTTCAATGAAAAATAAGTCTATAACGCATAGGTGGCTGTGAAAAAGAAAAACCATGACAATTGTTTTTATTAATCACAGCTGTCAGAATACGTTTAAAATAGTTTTAGATAGTTAAGGTTTTCAAAATGGGTAGAGGAAAGGTTATTAGTGAGAAAATTCGGTTACTGATAATTAAATTTTTTAATTCTGGGAAATCAAACTAAGAAATTGCAACTTTGTTAGACTTATCGCGGTACAGTGTGAGAAATATTGTTAGAAGATGTAACGTAACTGGTTCAGTTAATATTAAGCCACGATATGTGGAAAAAAAGTAATATCACAAATGCCGACCTAAGAGCATCAAGAAGAATACTCGTGAAAAACAGGCGTGTCAATTATTTACAATTAAGTGCTCTGTGGAGTGACGCTGTTGAAAGGAGAATTTCGAGGTCTACAACTCATAGAGAGGCCCACAAACTGGGATTTAGCACTTGCAAGGTAAGTAAAAACCCTAAAGTTGCACATCTTGTTTATAGGCCAAACCTATTAACTCCACTGCAAAAGAAAAATTGGCTTAGATGGGCTAAAGAACATAGACAATGGACACCTCAACTGTGGTGTGCAATACAATGGAGTGATGAGGCCCGATTCGAAGTTTGTGTTGGTGAGTTATTCGCAAAAAAATGAAGCATTCCATGTTGACTGTCTGAAGAGAAAAGTGAAATTTCCAGCATCCATTACGGTCTGGGACAGTATGTCATCAAAATGAGTAGGGAAACTTCATTTTATTGATGGAAATGTGGATACAAACAAATAGGCAATTTTAGAAGAATCGCTTTTACCAGTGATGGAAGAATGTTTGAAATCCGGCCAAGATTTTGTGTTTCAGCAAGATGGTGCAGCGTGCCATACCTCAAAAAAGGCTATAAAATGGATGCAAGAAAATAATGTACCACTTGTGAAATGGATTTCTAGCAGTCCAGATCTGTCACCTATTGAAACTTTGTGGCACGAGATGAAAAAGGTTCTACGACAACATCCTGCTCGTACAATCACCGAACTGAGACAAAAGCTTCAAGAAATATGGGATTGTTTTACATAAAATTTTTGCCAAAACTTGGTTAACGCTATGCCGTAATAAAAAATAAAGGTGATGTTACCCAATGGTGATCTTTCAATTGTTGCTTTGTTAACTTCGCGCATTAATTTGCACATTATTTATTTGTTCAGATGTTCTATAAGTTATAGGTCTAAGTGATTTCAAATATGTATTTTTTACGACTAGAGTGTATTTAAACTGTTTTTAAGAAAATAAATTGTTTTAGAAGTAAATAGTTTTGCCATGTTTAGTTTATAATACATATTTTGGTACAAATCTTGAAGCGGGCCAACTGAAGTGGAAAGGGGCTCGTAACTTTGAAATACCTATTTAACTGGCTACAGCCGAAATAGCTTAATGGAATTGGACATTAGGTATCATTTACTTCATTTTGACATTCGCTATCTTAGCATAATCGTCTTAGATCTGCTTGGTGTCTTATTTCATTTCACGTATAATACTGTGAATAAATAGTTATTGAGTTGTTGTTAGTCGTACACTCTTTAAAGAAAGATGAGCAGTCTTGCGGAAACTTAGATGAAGAACAAGTGGCCATGACCGCAATAAAGGAACAGCAGCAGAAGTACATGGATTGGGAACCCAAGCGATGTGTTTGTGCTTGTTGCCTTGGCTGATGGGCTTGAAGTACCACAGCAAGTAGTTATAGCTGGCCTCCGTGCCGACGTTGGTTGATACCTCATAAACGGGAGGTTTTCTGCTGGCTCTTGTTAGTGGCTTCTAGTTGTATTTCCCTTTCCATCCTTGTTTTCTTTTAGGCTACACCTGTATCTAGATGTGATGGGCATATGTTTCCATTTCGGTGTGTTCGACGCACATTTATTTGGGCCTGATGAAGCCAATAAGCAGAAGCGTACGTGGCTCGATTTACCAAACGATTGACCTTTGTTTCTCATACACGCTATGATGCTGCTAGGCAGGTAAGGTACAATTATCTGTTATCTAGCAAACTCTAATATTATGTGGTCCGATATCTTTTTGTTCATATATAAATGTGATTGTCTATTCAGTTTGAACCACAATCCGGAGAGAGAGAGATGTAAAATTTTGTACAATTGCTAATTGATACCCGGGGAAAGTTATATGCAAGGTTTTATCTGCATGTGACCGTTAATCATTACAGACGTTTCATTTTGTATATCAGCTGTTATTGACCACTTCGTATGCTTGAAACTGTTACTAGCAAAATAATACATTGTTCTTAGCTAGTGCTTCGAGCTTTCGACCATATTTTATATGTTTAATGACATTAGTAAATTTACAGCCAACTCGCATGCTTGGTAAATTTGTTCACTTCATTAGTGGCATCACCTACACGTTCCGCGGGTAAGATCGCGGACAAAGGTAGTATCAACATATGGCAAACTTAAACGACCCACTATTACTTGATGAAATTCACCAGAATAACCCAAGTTGACGTTTCCATAAGATGCTTGTGACTCTACCTGCTGTTCTCACCAACTGAGCTACAATATTTCTTTCACTACCATTTAATTTCTAACAAAGCTGAGTCATGAGTAACCATCAATTATGATAACGTCAGAATATCCTCAAAATACAAGTAGAACTGGCAAGGAACAGCATCAACGCACAGTACTGTGGTGGTATGTGGTTATCTACGCGCTGGTGACGTTGAAGATCAAAATGTCAAAACTCTATGGGAAAATGGAGAGGTTTTTCACGATACTTCATCACGTTTTGAAGTGTATTGAGGTGAATGACTGATAAGCAATATTGACATTCTGGTATAAAACCTTATACGATATACGATATACCACTGCCAATATAACTACGCCATCTACTTTTAACTTACCAGATTCATAAATTAGGGGTGTGGATAGATAAAAACGAATGCAAGCGTGTCACCGTCTACATTCAGAATAGCTTTTGGAAAAAAACTAAAAGAAACAGAACACCCGATAAGTCGTTAGAATATCCAAGTTGTCTCTACAGGCCCGCACCCTAAATCTTCATTTCCTTGTTTATGGTCCGTATCGGAAACACAATCGGGGGTAATTAGATAAGTTTCCACTTTGTAAATGAGGGGGCATGCAGCCCCTAGACATAAATCAGCGGAGGAGAGGGAGGGGGGTTGAATGTGTGGGGCTGCTTTAGAAAAATGCACCCCGGATGGCATTACATGGGTGCGCACGCCTTTTGGACAAAGGGCAAAGGTGCTGAATTGCACCCCGCTGACCAGTTGCTGAAAGGGTGGTTAAATGGATAATGGGGGTGTAAATAGCGGCGATTTTATGATCAAAAGCTGTTAAATTTGCAAAAAGAATCGCAAACACAGATATTGCAACAAATGTGGGGGTAACAGCGTCGCAGATATGACGGTTTAGCGTAAATGACGTGCCTCGGTTTTTCGCATTTTGAAGAAATCAATTTCCTGGAAATATGATTGAAAAGATTGGTCACGAGATAAAAAAGACCATTTGGAAATATTCTAATATGTACGTTTATTAATTAATTGAATCATATTGTGAATAGAAGTAGATTGCATTTCAAAAGAAAAAAGAAAGGTCTGCAATGTCGGTGACCTTTGGCACTTATTCGTGTTGATAATTGTTTGCAATTACGGCATTTCCTGTCGCTTTCTAGAACTCAAGCCATTTCAATGATGTAGAATCTTACAATGGGTTTTAGTTCCTAAGTGAAACAGAAGACTTATATTTAAGTAAAACTAAATAAGAAGTTCATTCCTGTTAGGCCAAAGCTAATGACCTTTACTATCACGTTACGGTGTTATCCCGGGATATCTTATTATAATTTGGAAAACAAATGTATCTAACCCTGTGCTCAGTTGGTAGATGTGACCTCATGCTGATGATGGAAATATATTGGCAGCTGGTCCTTCAAACGTAACACAAAAACTAGGATCTTTAGAATCAAGTGAACCTTCAAACATATACAATTTAAGGTAATTTTCATTGAACTTTGTGTTTCTCATTTGTTACAACCTCTTTTTGTTTGTAGGGTCAGAAGATCACCAGTATACTTTGGGGACTTCAAAATTTCTGATTTAAATAATGTGCAGCGTCGGAAGAGATTTTGAAAAACTGCTTATGAAACTGTTCATAAGTACAAAAAAATTAACAAGTACAATCAGTGTAAAATTCGTTGACAAAGAAATAAAATAAAAAGTCTAAATAGTCTGGTAAATGAACTACTTAAGGAGAAGAGAATATCTGCAGCTCAATCAATAGTATTGAAGGTAGACGTTTGATGAACAGATAGTTTGCTCCTACAATTGTTACCTTGTTGTTGTTTATTTTCATTTGTAAAATTTTCATTTCAATTGTTGAACTCTGTTGAATATCTATTGATTACTAGCTAGAGTGATCATTTTACCATCACAGTATTTAGGTTTTACATTTAATGCATGAATTTCTTAGCTAGAAATTATGATGCATGCATACATTTTGTTTTTACAGGAAAGTCTCCCAGAAACCCAAAAGCAACTGCCTTCCAGGCAGTTGAAAAAAGGAAAACCTAACAAGTATAGCCCAGAATTAAGGTGTTTTGCACTAACATTGAATTTTTATTCATTATCAGCATACAATATTTTGCGGAAGAAAAACTCCATCCTTAGCCACCCCACGCTTCGTCACGTAAAAATCTCTGACGACAAAACCAGAGGTCAAATGCAAGAACTACAACACCTTCGCGGAGAGCTTAGACGTCGTCAAACAACAGGCGAAAGTAATATTACTATAAAATACGTTCGTTGTAAACCACACAGCTACCCAGGAGATCATACCTTCAAAAAACTGATAAATTCTGTGGCAAACTGGACGGTTTGTTACACTAATATACAATCTCTCTTTTCTAAGCTACTCCAAGCATTTGTTCGAGACAATAATCCAACGTTCGTTTGTCTTACTGAAACATGGCTCCATTCCAACGTGTCCGACTCTTCCATCAATTTGCATGGATACTATTTATACAGAATGGATTCACCACGCACTCCTGGTTTTGGTGGACTATGCATTTATGTTCGCACGGAAATCGCGTCGGCTTTCTCGGTATCTCCCTCTTTCAGTCCTTTCGATGGCATTGACAATCTATTTTTGGAATTGAGGTGCCCAAATTTCAGCTTCACGATAGGCTGCATATATCGGCCACGGCCCTGTTTGGGAGACACACACCTGTGCAGTCTCATTTCATATCTCTTAAATAAAAACACCAACCTTTTCATAGCTGGTGACTTCAATCTACGTGACATTAGCTGGCCTATGTCAACCATTCCTGAATGCAATTCTTCTTCTGCTGCTTACATCGACTTGCTACGCAACTCTAGCATATCTCAACTTGTTGATCGTCCAACGAGATTCAGGGAAGGACAGACGCCTAGGGCTCTGGATTTGATATTCGTTAACGACGCAGACTTTGTTTCTAATTTAGATTATTTGCCACCTTTTGGCAAGTCTGACCATTGTTCACTTTTATCTTCTCTCCAGTTCAATATAAATAGTCGTTCTACAACCGATAAGTTTAAAACCATCAAAATTGTAAACCACGTTGCTCTTAACCAAGCCCTGTCTGAAGTCAACTGGCCTGCTTTGCTTAACAACCGTAGCACCCAAGATATGTGGGACACTTTCGCTCAACGAGTCCTAAGCGAAACGGCTGACAATACTGTTGAAAAGAAGGTATACTGTGACCCCTCAAAGCCCTGGATCAACTCTAACATGTCGAGGATGCTTCGTCACAAGAGATCTTTGTGGCAACGGTTTAGGAGGAGTGGCCATTCACAAGATTACGTGTCTCATCGATCCTTTTCTAACCTCCTATCTAGAACGTTACATAATGCCAAACATGCTTATGAACGAAAACTCGTTACCTCCAAAAATAAGAAGAAGCTGTTTCGGTATCTAAGAACAAACCTGAATTCCAAAGTTTCATCACCTCAGATCCGCGACGCTGACGGTCATCTCCACATGGATGCCACCGAATCTGCCAACTTACTGGCAGAGTCCTTTAGTGATGACTTCGTCGATGAGCCTAATGGAGACCTTCTATCGACCACTATCTGCGATAGGTGTCCCAACAGCCTTTGCGAAGTTGAGTTCCTGCCTGAAGATGTATTAATGCACCTGCGAAATCTGAAGACCTCTTCCTCCCCTGGTAAAGATGGGATGACGGCTGCTGTACTTAAAAACTGCGCTTCAGCACTGGCCCTACCATTAAGCTTGATATTCACATCGTCTTTTAGATCTCATACCCTACCCTCATGCTGGCTTAGTGCTTCTGTTACCCCTGTATTCAAAAAGGGCGACAAATCCTCCGCTAAAAATTATCGACCAATAAGTCTCGTTCCTATCGCCGCCAAAATAGCTGAAAGAATCATATTAGATAAGCTCCAGTCATTTGCTTTCGAAAATGACCCTATCCCTGAGAATCAGCATGGATTTCTCCCTGGTCGATCAATAATGACCAACCTTCTCCACTCTCTCAACGATTGGACTCAGAATCTGGACACAAAGACTCCTGTTGATATAATCTACTTAGATTTTTCTAGGGCTTTCGATCGCGTACCACATAGAAGGCTTCTGTTTAAGTTGGAATGTATGGGAATAAGAGGCGAGTTGTTACTGTGGATTAAGGCTTTTCTCACCGGGAGGACTTTCTCTGTGCGCGTCAGTGATAGCCAGTCTCACCTTCATCATGTAGCAAGTGGAGTTCCTCAAGGCTCTGTCTTGGGGCCAGTGCTGTTCCTTCTGTATACAAGTGACCTGCCCGCATTGATTTCCTCCACATGTTCAGCTTATGCCGACGACACCAAGATTTACAATACTGTCGTAAATTCTGCTATGCTTCAACGAGATCTTGATATTGTTTGTCAATGGTCAGTCAGTTGGCTTTTACCCTTAAATCTAACTAAGTGTTGTGTCCTTCACCTCGGGAAGACAAATCCGCGATTTACATACAAGATCTCTGACCACAACATCGAAGCAGTTTCGAGCCACACTGATCTGGGCGTTGTAGTCAACGATCGTCTTTCCTGGTCAGAGCATATTCACCACGTTACATCAAAAGCCAAGAAACTTCTATATATGCTGGAGAGGTCTTTCAAAGGATCCGATGTCAACACTTGCGCCTACATTTACAAGGCATTCGTGAGGCCAATTCTTGAATTCGCTGGCCCGGTATGGGACACTGTGCTTCTGCGCGATAGAAATCTCGTCGAATCAGTACAGCGTCGGGCTACTCGTATCCCTTTTGGAGCACGAAGACCAAGCTATGAAGATCGCCTTGAATTATTCAACCTGACCTCTTTCTCTGAGCGAAGACTTCGTGGCGATCTTATAGTTACGTTCAGGATACTTCATGGTTTGATGGGCACCAACCTCATGCATCCATACCATCTGTCGCGCGACAATCTACGCGGACACAGCTTCAAACTGCATAAGGAGCCATTTAAAACAACAGTCCGACAGTGGTTTCTTCCCAACCGCATACTCAACACCTGGAATAGTTTACCTGAAAGTGTGGTTGGTGCTACTTCAGTTAATAGCTTCAAAGTGCAGTATGATAGCTGGAGGAGTGTACAAACTTTATAGCTATGAACTGTATTTTTTTTATTTTTTTCTATTTGATGTATTTGTGTTACGTATCCGTACACTATATTTACTGCATGAGCTTATAGTACTGTGTACTCTGCTCATCTCAATAATAATAATAATAATAATAATAATAACTATGTTAGAAAAATATTTGGAAAAAATGTTCTACCACATCCACGGACTCAAAATGGTATAGGGTTGTGGATGGTACACCTGGATATAGTGCTATCAAATTTAAGGTGGATGTTGATAGACAAAAGAGAAAACAGCTTGCTGGTGCCTTGATGATGTATGAAATGTATATTCGTCAGCATGTACATTGGACAGGAAGTAGATTAGTAGGCCACATAAATATTGGTGTTGCAATGCAAAGCAGTGAGGAGATCCCAAAGGCTACAAAAGCATTAGTTTTCATAGTTGTTTGCATTAACAGTAGATGGAAAGTTCCAATAGCATATTTTCTAGTAGAATCTTCATCGCCTGAAGAAAAGACTACCTTTGTGAGGGGCTGCTTACTGCAATTAGAAAGCACTGGAATGTTAATTAAGAGTTTGACTTTTGATGGTGATGCATCCGATATCCTTATGGCCAATTTATTAGGTGCAAATTTGACTCTTCCATCTACTAAGGCCTTTTCTCATAAACTCTCTCAATAATGAGAAAATAGATATAATATTAGATGCTTGTCACATGAATAAATTGGTGCCCAATACTTCAGGTGACTATGATGTTTTAAAGGATGGTGGAGGCACTGATATTAGGTGGGAATATTTCAAACAGCTTGTCAACTTGCAAGAGGATACAGGTCTACATTGCGCCATCAAGCTGAGGAGGAGACACTTGAACTACTACTAAGAAAAAATGAGAGTAAAGTTAGCAGTACAAAAATTTAGTTCAAGTGTGACTGATGCCTTAGAGTATTGTGCAAAAGATTTAAATATACGTCTTTTCAATATGCCGAAGCCACTGCAACATATTGCAGAAATATAAATGATATATTTGATCTGTTAAATGTAAGAAACGTTTTTGGCACCACCCAGTTCAAAAAAACTTTGTATAGGGGTAATAAGGAATTTCTAATTTTGTAAATAATTCTATTAGATATTTAAGCACACTAACAACCTTTCCAGGTGTTAATATATTAGAAACCAGTAGAAAAACTGGTTTTTTGGACTTGATAATTTGTTTAGTTAGTGTGAAAAACTTATTCGAGGATTTGGTGAAAGGTGAAGTATTAAATTTTTTATTGACCTATAAATTAAGCCAGGATCATTTGGAAATGTTTTTTGCAGCAATACGCAGTAGAGGAGGATTTTCAAATAATCCCAACAGCTTGGCATTTTGAACAAGCGTATAAGAGGGTATTAATTCACAGCGAAACTGCTTCGTCTGAAAGTGCATATTTTCTTGCTATGGATCATACATCTATTTTAAATGTCTCCTCCAGAAAAAAGAAAAACCCTTGCTTTGATCTTTTGTACGAATTTGATGAAGATTTTTCCCCTAATTTGCAGGAGCAGTATATTGTCAATCACAACAAAATTTTAAATTGTGTATATATTTGTGATGTAGTTATAGCAGGTTTTGTTAGCAACAAAATTGTTCAAACCTTGAATTGTAATTAATGTGCCCGCTCAGTGACAACATCTGATTCTGATTGCATGCTGCTGAATCGGAAAAATAGAGGAGGTTTAATCAAGCCTACAAATGATGTTGTAAAAATTTGTATGGTTGCAGAAGGTATAATAAAAACTGAAACAGACTTTTCTCATCCTAATATAATGTTAAGATTGGTTTCTGCTGCAATGAGAAATTTAAATTTGAACGAGGTTTTTTTATGTTTATCTAAACACTCTGTAGAGCAAGACCCACTTGATGGACATATCATTCAATTGGTCAGACTTATCATGAAAAATTATATCACTATTCGGCTTCACCACATAAATTCCACAAAAAATCAAATAACAGACAGAATTAGGCAAAGGTTAACAAAAACGATTCATTTTAAAAATTAGTAAATCGGCAATTTTTAAATTAGGTATAAACATATAAATTCATAGGTGAACCCACTACTCAATAATAATCTTTTAAAACTTCCATTTAATTTCTTTACCAGGGACATAATTTCTAGAATGAACTATGGGATAACTTATATTGTATTATAATGGAAAACTGTGCATTTACAGTATTGTTTGCACACTTTAATCTCTACAAAACTGGACGTGTTCCCACTTCATTTAGTGTCGACAGCTACAGTACTATAAAATTAAGTTTAAATGTGCATAAATAAAGATATATAGAAAATAACATGTATTTATTGTGATATTTCTTAGATCTCTTATTTTTTATATGTAAGATATAGCATATTAGAGCAGTTATGTTAATTATAAGCAGACATGTAAACTCTTTGCTACCTGAATTATTAATTACTTATGTTAGCTACTAATTTTTATATCTTCAAATGTGTAAAGGATTATTTATTGTCAAGTTTTATTCATATGTATGTATAAATAAATAAACTTGGTATTTTAATTATAATTACGTTTCCAGGATTTTATCTCGTTCCAGTTGCCTGAATAATTTTTAAATCTTCTCTAAGAATCCTCGGTTTCCTATCCAATTCATTCAAGTCCGCACTCTTTTTGCCCTGACTAGCTCCATCTCTCTCTCTCTCGGACCTCTTTGTCGCATGTTGGACGCATTATCGTTTCATTTTTCATTGTACAAATGGGACGGGGCGATTCCATCAGTGTTGACAGTTCATTGGTAGGAAGTCCCAGATGTAAATCAGAACCCGAAGATAGAGCCCTAAATAGAAAAAATTACTTGTTAAAGATAACCGGAAATACCGATTTGACTAATAATCTGCCCTTTTAATTTGCTTCCAAGAATTAAAAATTTAAATTTAAAATGGAACCATTCGTATATCATTTTTCTTGTGCGCTAAACATGTCCGATTACTCCAAATTCTTGGTGCCCCAAGGACGAAGGTATGATGGTACCGGCTAGCTCTGGAAAAACAGGTGTGTCAGAGTAAATATGAGAAGCAGAAGCCTGAAGCATTCCTCTCACATGATTAGAACTCTGCCACCAGCAAGTGTAATTTCTGTCTGTATGGTCAACTAAAATGTAGATATAGATTAGCAAAATAGTCCTATAAAAGTACAACACACAATCGTAGTTTCGTGACATCGAAGGAAATGTGACCTTATTTCATGGTTTTCTTGCGTGATAGCAGAGACCTTATCGGCAAGTTGTTATGTGTTTATGTTTTTATTAATTTCAGCCGCACGGTTGGTAACTGCGTTATGACTGGAATTAACGAGGACCGGTTTTTATCGGCCTGGACATAATGAGACATAAATGAGGCACTTGCAACTACAGAGGCTATTTATGGCCTCGATAGAGCAGTTTAGGACTGACTTGTGAGCTGTAAACGACGAGAATTTTTCATGGAATATAATGGACAACGTATTTTCGAGGTTGTGATAAAAAAGCTTAAATTTTTTACTTCCCATTCCATTTATATACCATTTTCATTTGGTTATTCGCTTGAATTTGTTATTGTGTGTATTAGTTGGATGCGAAACCAAACACGAAAACCATGTCACTAATTGTCATTAGTCTGTCTGTCTGTCTGCTATTCCTTGGTCCCTTTGTAGTGGGGGGAAAGTACTACTCGTACAATTTCCATTAAATTTTGATAAAAAGGTACTACTTGCCAAGGACGGAAAAATGTTGTAGGTTTTGAAAATCCAACCAGCCCAAACTAGTTTTTTGGACGTATCAGAGACTCCTGATCAGTTTTTGATAACCTTCATGAGGTAAAAAGTTGGGGTTAAGATGGGTGTGACATTGATCTAACATATTAGAGTTGAAATAAAAAGTATAATGCTGGTGAGTCTGTGTGGTAGGCCTAGCATTTTTTTTCGAATTCCATCGTTAGCTGCTCGTGATATTCGTTTCGCAATAATACGCACCATTAAAAAACAACTACCGGATATGATTGTACATAATCATATCAGAATTAATTGGTATATTTCTTCTTGGCATCCGCAGAAACGAACTCATAATTGCTAGATCCTTAGAAGAAGTAGTCATAAATTGACTTGATTAGTAGGTATGTATATCAGCGTTTTTATTAGTTGGGTTTCATAATTATACCTACTTATTAAATGAAATGTGCCCAAAGGCAAAACAAACCCGTTTTTCCCTCCGAACAAAAATATAACATATCTTACTATAAATATTATACCATCATTCATGATACAGTTAAAGCAGTTACTATAGAAAAAGTTGTACCAAACTTGTTGTGGCATCATCATGAATTACCTTTGAATTACCGTAATTTACTTGGAAACAGCCAACCATATACTGTATTACGGCAGCCTAAGAGGTCTAAGAGATAGTAGCAGAACACAAACATAAATTTAAAAACATACTTTAAGGTTAGAGTGATTGGTTCTGATACTGTGTCATAGATGGCGCTATCCTAATGGGGCATATAACCGCTGTTTGTATGCTCCGAAAGGTAGTACGTATATAATATACCTCTGACATAGAAAAGAGGCGATAACTAGCTTCCAGAAGCTCAGATGGAGGCAAGAGGCTCAAAGACAAAGACAAAAATTGACAATGACATGGCCAGACTAGAGAGAAAAACGGAACAGAACGTAGAAGTAGATTGACTCTATACTTCACACGCTTTCGGAAAAGGCGTTGGTTACATTAGTGCACTACTCAGGCTTTTCATGAATAAAGGATTTCTCAGATTGGTAGGTACTTATATACTATATACAGTGTGTCCCGAAATTGAAGGATAGACTTGCAACTGTAGATAGGTCACGTTGTAGCCTACTAGATGGTAAACGTTTGTTTTATTAAAATAAAAGCCTTACGGTTTTCGAGATTTTCCGCATTCTATTTTATTTTTTAAAAACAGCCTCTTATTCAGTTAACACCGTGCCGTTTCTACAAATATCAAATTGTTTGATCCTGGTTTATTTTAAAACCCTTAGAATTTAGCACTTTATCTCGTACTGTATTATTGTTCTTGAGGTGGCGAAGAACTCACATAAAAGTCATGCCAAGTTTTTATTACAACCCCTTCGCACGGCTGACTTTGACACCCTGTAGAGTGAGAGGATCAAGTACTATCACTGTGGCAATTTATGTAAAAGTTTGTAAAAAGTTCTGAACGGGATATTATGCTTAATTCTGAGTGTTCTAAAACAAAACTGATTCAAAAAAGTTGATATTTGTAGATTGTAGCTAGTTTTTCAAAATAAAAATGAATGCTGAAAATCTCAAAAACCAAGACTTTTAATGAAACAATATTTTACTTTCTAGGAGGCCATGACGTGGCCTGTCTAGAGTTGAAGGAATACCCTTTAATTTTGGGACACCCTGTACATTCTATATAATATTGATTCACGTAGTTAAGTAACCTCATTGATTTTCACTCTAAAGTGTAATACTCATATATACAGTTAATGTAGTGCCCACCGAGTATGTGGCCAAAAAATGAAGTTTGCACGACATTTTCCTCCGCCGCCACTGGACCAATTTTAAAAAACTACAAAGCTTTTCCATCTGCTTTCCGTCTTTTCGTATAATAAAGAGTCAACAAGAGCTTTTTTACAAATGGTATGGTGTTTACTTGATGACAGCTGTCATGTCCAGACCGCGCGATTAGACGTCATGGAGCAGTATTTAAACGAACATACGAACAACGTTTAATTAATGTGAAATCTCACTACAAAAATGGAGAAAATTACGCGGAAACAGTTCGCAAATTACGTACAAATGAGTAGACAGGTCGCCGTTTGATTAGGAAATTTGAGACAAAATTCACGTTGCTGAATGTGAAGACCACTTTTCGTCGCCGACCTGGTCGGTGCCTCGACGATATATGTTAGTCGCAGTGAGAGAGATTGTGACCGAGAATCCAGGCACCCCCATTTGGCATCGTGTCTAAGAATTGAACCTTACCAGATCCACGCTCCAGCGAATTTTGACAAAAGATCTGTAGTTGCATGCAAGGTTCAACTGATGCAAGAACTCAAGCCAACGGACCACCACCAAATTGATACGGATTTCTCGAAGTAAATCATTTTCTCTGATGAGGCACATTTTTAACTGAACGGGTAATGGGTACGTCAATAAGCAGAACTGCCGAATTTGGGATTCTGAAAACCCTCGTGTAATAATCGAACAACCAAGGCATCTGCCGCGAGTTACCGTTTGGTGCTCATTGTGGAGTGGCGGAGTGATTGGACCGTATTCCTTCCAAAATGCAGCTGGAACTGCGGTAACTCTTAATGGTGTGCGGTATCGCGAAATGTTAATGGAGTTGTTGTGGCCCCAGTTGGATCGAATCGATGTGGAGGATATGTTGTTCCAACAAAACGGTGCAACCTGCCACACAGCACGCGACACAATAGTTCAAACAAGTTGCCAGACCGTGTCATCTCTCGGTTTGGAGATAAAAATTATCCACCAAGGTCGTGCGGTCTAACGCCAATGGACTTCTTCCTTTTCCTACCTAGAGCCACAGTTGTGCGAAGACGTTATCCAGAATTTTAAGACAAGACTGACCCTATCCCAGAGGTTTCGTGGTGGCCATTTGCCGGATGTCCTATTTCGGGTTTAATCGCAACTATTTCTCTTCATGTTGAAATATAAATACTCGCTTAATTCGAAAAGAAAGAGCATTTTTTTTTTAAATCAAATCCGACGCTCTTATTGAGACACCCTTTAGTAACCGTATTTAAGGATTTCATTCCGAGCAGTAGATACTTCTCAAGAATTTGCAGAGAGACCGATGTACCTAAATGAGTGACATGGTTTTTCGTGATGTACATGTCGTATACCATCCAAAAAACATAATATCTCTTGTTCTAATTTTTTTGCGATTACAATACTTCCTCGCCAGTAGGCATGGGAAATGAAACTAACAGCCGTATGCATTATGATTAATTTTTGGCAAACGAATTAACATTGCATTAAAGGATAATCTGTGAGTTATCTTTGCAACTTCCATGCACGTGAGATCGATGGAAGCCGTCGGCCGTGGATCAGGTCTTGAGGTACCGGCACCTGGCCTACAACTAAAGTAAGGCTCAGGTTGAAGTAGCTTGGGTTCGGTAAATCCTAAATAAAGCCCAAGTCAAAGTTAATAGCCAAAAGCTAGGATTGTCAAAAAGTAAGTCTACGGCAAAGGAAATCATTTTGCCTGATTTGACACATACATAGTTGTAATTAGCACATGGTCGTGTTAAATGAACACGGTCAGGGTAAGTAGATTAAGTGTGTTGCCTTTGGAATGACTAGAAAAAGAGTGGGACGAAGCGGTCGAAATTATAAATAAATAGTCAAAAGGAACGGCGAAATATTCGGATTTAATGGACAGTAAAACCGCTACACCAATTGCAATAAATATGAAACGTTTTCGGCAACCTGCATAAACGCAATGTCGAGAAGATCTTACTCGACTCCATAACTTTTATCAAAATGTGTTGTTACGCAGATAATAATACTTTTCTGTAAAACCTTGCTAAAAGCGTACAACTTGCATAAGACGAGATTCTTTGAAACAGTACCTAACATTATATAATGGGTAGTTATCTATATAATGCCCTAAGCGTGGTACAAAGTTAGAACCACCATTAATCGCGTTTTTCTCCTTTTCCTATTCTATTATCAAAATGGATGTGCCCTCTCATAAATTTACCATTTTTTAATTAAACTTTAACTACACTTTCTATCTTGCGTCGAAACTTTAGGGATTTTTATTTGTAAGCGTCCACACCTCTAAAGTTCTCCCTAGTGCCATAATCGTGTATTACGACCAGGGATGGGTGCAAAAACCTGCTGGCAAAGCTGTGTGAGATTAAGCTCATCTGTTACTGCCCATAAAAAGCTCGGCTACTGCATTAAAATTTTATTTGGCGGGGAATTGCTAAAGGACTTACCTGCGGAAAACGTCGGCTTTCCACGGCAGAGGTTTCTTGTAAGGCATTTATAAATTTCCATGCGGTTACTTGAGAGCAAAGTCTAAAGGTCGCAAGAGTAACTTCACTTGCGAAAGAAACCAAATACTTTTTCAGTGATGGAAGATCTTGGAAAGGTGTTTGCTCTAGGCAAGGGTGTTTTAATGCATTGCAACAAATTTGCGAAGCAACAAGTGCCGGCACATGTGCCAGGATTTGTACAGGGACAATCTTTACGTGAGACAACCTATATGGGTCTGCCAAGTAGACTTCATCCTCACACCATACGATGAAGATAAATGTTGCACCATCATAACGGTGACCCATTTAGTCTAGCAGTTGGAATACCCAGGATTCACAGAAAGAACCAATAACGGCTTTTTATGCTTACATGTATAAATTGACACGGCTAAAATATTTGAAATAGCCCATCGATGGATAAGGTTCCCGTCTGACATGGAGGACATGGAAGGATGAAGAAAGTGGTCGAATTGATTTGTTACACCTACTCTCATCGGTGCATTAGACTGTACTCAAGCGCAACCGTTAACACCGATATCCAAGTGAATACTTAGAATTATGGGAAGGAATAACTTATTAGAAAAACTTAAATGTATGAGATTTTTCCAGTTTTAACTTTTAAGAATAAACTTATTCTTATTCAGATGAAAACGAGAAATACCTTGTGCTTCTGAGTATCAACTAATCCTTATAAGATTTCTTCTTTTTTTATTCGGTAGACCAATTATGTTTTTTGGGTGTCATATGACATGGACATCACGAAAAATCATATCACTCATTTCCGTCGGTCTGGCTGTCAGTTTGTCTGTCTGTCCGCTAATCATTGACCCTTCTACACACATCATTTTTACCTTTATGTCAAATCTGTCTTTTTCCCATCTACGTTCGACAGCTTTGAGCCCCACCACACAAGCGCCACCTAACGGAAGAAAAATCGGACTTGGCCGCTATTGGATGATTCCATAGAGCGGACAATTGAACCTGTAATAGTTAACATCGGTGATGCTAGTGATAGTGGTAGTACTGACAGTGGCAGTATCATAGAATCGCAGCTGACTAACATTTGATTAGTAGATACTTTTGGTTCTTTTAACTATTTATGCTTATTTGAGTTATAAATTCTTCTTTTTTTAATTTTTGTATGATCAGAATCTATTAGTTTTGTTTTTATACGTCTTTTAGCTTGAGTCTCTTTTATATTCTATTCCGACTTATTGTTTATTTGGTTGAAACTGGCAGAAAAAAGACCAAAAACAAAAAAATACGAATCGTTCAAACTTTGTTTTTTGCCATTTCTGAGGATTCTGATCATTTTTGAAAGAAAATTTCAGGCAAATTAATTGTGGTTTGAGGTTGTCCGAGGCGGATAGGGATTATCTCAATATTTTTATCTTAGCGCATTTGAACGCTCCCAACCATGGTGATTCTATGCACCTATTAGACAGATTTTACAAATAATAACTTTCTAGTTTAAAACTGTCTCAGCGTACCTACCGGCCGCGGCTCCCGGCATGCCGTCAACCGTGGTCTGTGTTCTATTTTGTATATTACTAGCTGACCCGACACACGTTGTCCTGTATTAGCTATGAAATGGAATGAATAATAAAAGGGTAAATATATGGAATATAGGTAATTGTATAGTGAAGTGTTTGTTCCTCCATGTAGCTAGCGAAATACGTTGTCAGCACTGTCTTTGTTCCATTAACTTACCTTGAAACTAGGCATAACATTATGTGGAATGAATTTTGTTGCGCCAAATGACGTCATTTGAAAGCAATTATTAGATTCCTCCGGGTTTTTATCATTACTGTTCTAGAACTATGACGAGCAGGCGGAGAAGAAACCGACGTGTTCGGATTTCTGTTGGGTTACTATCGGACCGTTTTAGAGCTGAAATTTGGTGTTCGAGTTTTATTCTGGTTTAGTTCTAGGACAGTTCGAGAATCGTTCAAGCAGTTCTTGCTCCACTGGCGAGACCATTTTTGAACTGATTTTTCACGCATGCGTATTTCTTCTGCCAATGTCATTAAAATTATTTGACGTGTTTTGCTTCAAATGTTGTTTACTGTTTAGCGGTTTGAGGAGTGTATTTTATTTAAAATTAAAAGAAAAGTGGACAAATGGGTTCAACGCAGATCATTTTTGATTCTGATTCATCATCATCATCGTCGTCTGAGTGTGATGATGAATTTGAAGCAGTTACTCCCAACTTATTTTTGCCAGAGCTTCTCAAGGATATGAGCAAAAATAATAATCTCCTTCAGGAAACTTCCTAAAGACTCAGGGCCGCGTGTACCACTAAACAAAATAATAATTGTTGCCGTAGTCCTGGGTTGAAGCCGTTAGGGTTTTGGAAAAATTCTGATAGTTTACGGACTGTTTATAACCGCCCCATAAATCTTCCACCTTACGCATTCTGTCATGCGCAGTTCCAAAACCGTTCTGTGGCAGTACTGAACTTAGAACTCGAAAATAGCTATTGCATTGCTGGATATGAGTCAAAAAATGTTTAGAATTTGTCCCATTTCTGGAAACCAATGAATGAAGTGACTCTGGTGGTGGCACCAATGGAGTCAATTTGATCTATCCGCTGACAAAACATAATCCAGGGGCTTTATTTTTAAGCTTGGTAGCCTTGCAGTGTGGCCTCACAACCTTCATTAGTCCAATAGCTACGATTTGTTATGAACTGTAATTGATTTCCACGTCATAATTGAATGCATATCGATGTGACACTTCTACGTTGTTGAATTTTGAGTCCTTCGATTCGGGCACCTTCATTTCTCACTTTTCGTTGCTCGTCAGCCTGACTTCTTCATATATACCTTTCACTTGCAGCATTGCGAATTCTGCGACCTGTGTTTTTACGTCTAATTGAGATCACAATTTTGATATAAGGCGTGACTGCGATGAACTAACTTCGACCCTGGTTAATTATTTTTGAACAAATAATTCTCAGGAAACTCAGTGAATAAACTGAAAACTGGATAAAAGCTTTAATCAAATGAGCTGTGCACTACTATTAATATAAAACAATATTTTTTCATCGATAAACACTATTGAAGGGTAATATAAATTTGCGGCATGCGAGCTGTCAAGTTCAAAATTACAGAGTAGTGAAAGTTAATTGAGCAAAAGAAACGTATTTTGAAAGATAACAATTAGGCAACACCACAGTTTCTTTGGAAGGGGTCTTCACAAGGTACGGATCATAAAGAGATGTTAGTGCTAAAACGAAAGCACCGTGTTTTCATAAGCAATTTCCTCTCACATAGCTAACACTGTCAATAGCTGTTGGAATAAAGAGGAATGCCTGTCTCTTTTGGTACTTGAGATATTCCTTCTACTGAGCGTGCTTCATGCTCAAGCAACTGTCAGACGCGCGTAGCTTAGATAGGTTTTCAATCATTTCCCCATTTTCTGCGCAAGTTTATTGATTTGTCCGTAAGAACCTTCTAAACAGCATCAGGGAACTTAAAAAAAAGATGAATGCAATCGGTAAGTCGGTCTCAAGTTATGGCGTGACCACGCGAAATAGCGATTCATTTTTATGTACGAGGAGGTACCCAAGAATAACGGGAATAGCATTGCAGTGGGCGGAGCTTGTGTAGTACGCACTTCTGCCTCTAGAGGCGTACAGCGCAACTCATTACCAGTTCAGTGCCACTTGAGTTGTCGATCTAGCTTGCTTCGTTTCTCTGTAGTCATTATTTTTACTAGAGGTGTTTTGTGCTTGTTTCGTTTTTTACTATTTTGTTTTCTAATTGGTATAAATCTGCTGAAACTGTTTTAATGTTGTAAATAGCTTACAAAAATGACGACATGTCGATTGATGACAAACATCGCTCTGGATGTCCATCAACTGTGGCAGTCAGGAGACTGGTTCTTCCACCACGATAATGCACCTGCACACAGCCATCTCTGTTCGGCAGTTTCTGGCTAAAAGAGCTATGGTTCCGCTGCCTCACGCACCTTATTTACCTGACCTGACTCCGTGCGTCTTTTTCTTATTTCCACGGATAAAAAGGGGCATGAGAAGACGCCGCTTTAACGACATTGAAGAGGTCAAGAAGAAAACTAGGGAGGGGCTGTTAGACATTTCTAAAGAATACTTCAAAAAATGTTTCGAGCACTGGAAGCACCGATGGGACGAGTGTATTAGTTTGGGTGGACGGTATTTTGAAGGAGATAATGTTAATTTGCGAAAAAGTAGAAAAAAAATTGCTGTTAAAAGGTAATTCAGGTTATCTTTGGATAGCCCCTCGTATTTAAGACATAGACCTCCACACCTTTTTCCCTCGTATATATATTACATGTATTTCTGCCGCGCTACAGCATCGTTTCAGGGGCACTTCCACAAGCTGTCAAGGAACTAAGTCTACCAACCAAGTCCAGTTCTTGTGGTCGGCGAGTCAAAATCAAATGTTATTTAGTAACTATGAAGGCACTTGAAGGTAATTTTAAAGCTCATCGAAATACAAATTAAAAAAAACTTGTTCGTTCGACTTCGTCCATCTGTCCTGATAGTAATAGACAGCACTTGACTCCAATTCGGGAAAATAAAATTAAAAACCTCTCTGGATAATACTAACATAAAGAAATAAAGGAAAAATAGCAAGATGTTCAACATTTTCCAACACACAAAGCAATAGTTCCCCAAAAACTTCAAACCTGGTAATCTGCTATGCTATGTAACTTAAGCGTTTGCTTCTACCCACAGCTTATTACCTAAGGTGTTAACTTTATTAAAATAAGAAATAAATTTATTTTATTTCGTAACCTCATTTTTTGAATATTTTCCAGGCTTTCGCGTGCAGCGTGTGTCGTGGACCGTTGAGCTTGCAACAAGAGTATGACACTTTTCAACAGACAAAAAATGTTGCAAATGTCTGACTAAATGAGCCGGGCGAATTCGCCCGGCTCATTTAGTGCAACATGTCCGAGACGTTCTGACAGTATGTAACTTCGTATTAGAAACGTACCTTGATATCTATGTAGAAATATACTTACTTGACCCCGAAGTGAGCTTACCATGTATATTCTCTATACTTTGTTTCAGACGTTGGGCGAAAGTTTTTAAAAGGGTTCACACTTTTTACAGTTTTTGGAAAGTCCACGCATTAACATTGAGGTCTTCCAATGAAAATTTGATGATTTTTTAAAGTATTTGTTTTTATATCCAATATAAAATATATACTTGAGGGTACGAAATGGTTTATTTATGATTTTTCTTATTGCTACGCGAAAAGGTAAGCTTAATAGCTCATAGCAAAATAATATTTATGGGCGAATATACGGTATTTGGGATATCATTGTACCGCCAAAAAGCTCTTAAACAAATCGACAATTTGTGGAAACAGACCATCTGAATAGGGTAAAATGTCATGCTTTATTTGGACCATATAATTCATCATATATGTAATTTTAATTAAGGTAACCATTAAAGTATATGGTGGAAAATTAACCAAACATACAAGGTGTTTCATATGTGACCCTCACCAACGGGATCTCGGAAACTACGTTTTTGCTGTTTATTAAATTTCCTTATTGATTCAAAATGATGAAACCATGACACAATCTATAAGCTCACATTCTTATTCGAAGATCATCGAAGTAACTATAGAGGGTGTTTCAAATTCGACCCTCGTCATTGGGATCTTGGAAACTGTAATCGATACGAAGTCGCTCAGGGTCGTATCGTCAGTCTTTACTAGAATTATAGAACGCTTTATATCCTCCGTGATTTTCATAGTTTTCTAGTGTTCCGTGGCAGCGCTCTATTTTGGGGTTATGTTACAAATATTTATTTCCGTCAAATTGTTCATGCTTTTGATTTATATAACCTGTTATATCAGCCTGAACTTTCCTACAATTCAAAAAGAAAATCATTACAACAAGAGAGCGCTGACGCTGACGCGGAACAGTAAAAATGTAGAAATACGCCAGCCTTTCTGTAGGAGAGAAAAAGAAATCAAAAAAGCCCTAAGGGCATCCTAAAAATGTTGGAACGACTAACGATACGGCCCTTAAATGGGGGCAAGGTTGTGTATTCAGATAATTGACAAAATGCTGCTTAGAAAGTCTGTAAATTCAATGTACTACCGGAGAGAGACAGAAAAAACCGAATATTCCCAAAATCATTTTAAATTTTTGCTGACTCTATTTGTGGCATTTTGCATTAACATTGCCACCTTTTCTCTTCTATAAGATGGCATAATTAGAATGGGATTTTTAATTCGGATTCCAAATAATACGTCATACATTGACGTTTCCAAACCTTAGTTATTTCGAAAAAAGCAGGATTTCCTAGGTAGGCCTTGACATAATCAGATGGTCATTTGTTTTGCCTCAAAGAATTAACCAAAAAACACTTTTATTTTTTCCTGGCCTTATTTGAGATGGGATTCCAAAATAAATTGCATCTTAACATTACCTCTACAAGATAATTAGAATTTCAATATGACGATTCGTCTTTTGTCCTCCAGCATTAACTTTATTTTTTCTTACGGATGGTATATTATTATTATTATGCAGATGGATAGATTGTTTAATCCTGATTTCAAAAATGTATAATAGTTATACATTGACATTGCCAACAGTTAGTTCTTCAAGAAAAACGGATCTCTATCTATCACATGTTTTTAGTGGTTCCTGAAAATTATGTCAGCCTCATCTGGTCTAATTAAAATTGCATGTTTTCGTGTAAATGCAACAGATTTGACCTTGATAAGTGCCCAGTGAAATAAGATATGATAGTTTGAATCTAGCGCGATTTGGCCTTCAGTTGCCCACGTGGTGCCGGTAGGTATCTTTTTGCCAGTGGTTCCAGTATTTACCCATGTCTTTGTGAACTTCAATGGCACATTACTAGAACTATAGAAGAAACAACGATTCTATGCTACAAAGTCATGAACCATTATATTATAATAATTAATTTATTTCAATTTATTTCGAGTTCATGTACGTTTCTGCCTCTATTCTGGCTTCACTTCTCTTGCCATTTTCATGTAAGGTCTGTCTTCTACTCTTCTTTTCATTTAGACCTTATTATTTCTTTACTCTAAAACATATTATAAACAATGAAAGCAACGGCTGCGTCCCTCTATCAAAAAAATACTATTTATACTTATGTCTTACTCCTTTAAAAGAGCATATCCAAATGTGTGTTAAAAAGTAGGTAAACCAACTTGAAACACATCGACTTTGATTTGTGGGCTAAAATTGGGGCACCCTATATAGTTGTGAATAATTTAGAAATGTACTGTCACATAACATGCACAATAACCCATGAATAGTTTTCTTTGAAAAGTTTCTGTTTAAGAAAAGTACTCCGTCCTCGCACGGTTGGGACACCCTGAATATGACCACAGGTCTACACCAAGTTTTTTTTTAAGTGTATACATTACATAATTTACAAAGGCTGGCACGAGCCTAACCACGAGAGATGCTTCCTTCGGTATCATTATTATGTTGATACAATGCTGTCACTTTGGTAGATATTGGTAGACGAACTTTTATAAGTACCAAAACTAGGCAAATTTGGCGACAAACAATGCAATGTCAGGTTAATCTGCTAATTCATTGGTGTATTCCTAGTGAAGGGGCCGCACCAACCATTCGGGAACATCGCCTAATTTCACCCTGTATATGGATATGTCCACAAACGGGTACAAAGAGCTACAACGATGAATAAGAGAAGTTGCGAGACGATCTGCAGGGCATCCGCATCCGCAGTGGCGGCAGTCAAAGCAGCAGTAGAAATCCCAATAAAAACTACAGTAAGAATAATGGGCAAGGCATGACGTGGCCATTTGATACATCTGTTGTCTGTTCTCGGCTCCCCACCCTCGCATTTACATATGCAATATTTATAAGGAGTCGCTGGGAGCAGTTATTGCCAAAGACGATAGCTACGACGAATGTTACGCTAGTGGATACATGCAGGGAGATTTTAAATTGAACATGAATAATTTTGTACATATAGATGGAGTGTATCTATCTGTTCCAACGAATTCGAATAGATTAGGAGGGGCCAAGCCAATACGATTACATTGCATTGTTTGTTGCCAAAATTGCGTAGTTTTAGAGCCATATCGTCAGTCGTTACATTTATTGTAGGACTCCTTGATTTTCATAGTTTTATACAGTTTCCTGTCAGCGCTTTATTTTGAGGTTATGTCACAAATATCTATTTTCATCAAATTGTTCATGCTTTTGACTTATATCATCTGCTTTATCAGTCTGAAATTCCCTACAATTCAAAAAGAAAACAACTTCACACTAGGAGAGCACTGACGCTGACCCGGAACAGTAGAAATCTAGAAATATTTTAGCCTTTGTGAAGGAGAGACTAGACTATGAAAACCATGGAGGCCATAAAGGCGTCCTACCATTATTGTAGGAACGACTGACGATACGGCCCTTAGTGCATACTTTTAACTCATTTGTCTACTATTGCCTACCAGAGTGACAGCGTTGTATCATCATAACAATACTTTCTGGTGGAAACATGTACTTTCATTAGGTTTGGGCCACTACTTGCAAATTATGTCTTGAAATCGGTACTAAACGTCACAATAATTTACTTAATGACCATGACATCTATATTTAAAATTGTAAAAGAAACCTCACCAAATTGTTTTGCTGCCACCCCTGCGAAGAAACAATGAAATCCATACCTATAATACCAGAGCTAACTCCTATTTTCATTTAATTAAATCCAATATAGTGTGCACAATGAAAACAATCATGTACAAAGGTCTGAGGAAGCATAATAAGTTACCACATCACATAAAGGATGCAGAGACTGTAGGTCATTTCAGTAAAGCAGTCATGCATATGAGAGGTGGTAATGTTCAATTTAAATATATGTGAATAGATTTAGTTGAATTTGTTTTTCTTTTACTGTTAGATGCAATGAGTCACGAATGTTTGCTTGTTGTAAATTAGGACTCTCTAAGTAAAAGTCGTTACTTACTCCAATGACAGACGTATCAAAGAATTACTTATGACAAGTGTACTTTGATCATCACTGCAGACTATGAGAATAAGGAGACACCTCATTCTAACTAATCTGAATTCGTTTGTGTGTTCAGTTATATTATTTATAGACAAGCATGGTGATGAAATGCTGGGCGTTTGAAGAAATTTTATCCACAGTTCCTCGGGGAACGATTCCTACTTTCCATACAAAACGCTCTGACATACATCCAAATCGAAGATACAAGAATGATATTTTTTGATAGTGATGCTAGTTTTCTGGTACGGTTTAGGAGATGGATTCTTACTGCTAGCTTCAGCTAAGTAACCGTACATACCTTGGGCACCAAACTCGACGTCAAACCAACAAAACGAGGTTGTAAGTATAAAATCTCAGCTTTTGATACATCAGAGTCTAAGAAGATTTGAGGTAATTCGAAAAGTTACAAAGCAATCTATACCTAAAGATTTTTCATCTGAATCAGTCAGTGCAAAAACCACATTTTTTACCTTCATGCTTTCTTGCTACTAAAAGACCTAAGTCTATCACAGTTTTTCGAGCTTTTCCTATTAGGAGTATTATTAAACTGTGAAGGTTATCCAAAAATTCAATCCTTTGAAACATAAATCGAATGTTAGGCACTCTAGCAACGGCTTTCTTGTCAGTTACACAGTCTTGATTACTAGTGGAAAGTTCAATTTATGGGGCCCACGAAGTACTTGCACTGACCGATTCAACTCTATTCCGCTGATTCAAAAAAATTCAAAGAAGATTGAGGAGATCCAGGTTTTATAAGAAGACCGAGTGATTTCAAAGGCGCTCTAAGGATCCTCAAGCAGATGCCAGGCATTTGAGCACATGAGATAGCTTTTTAGCCCCTCGGTGAATCATATCAGCAACATTTATTACTACTTGGGGACGCAACAAGCAATCTGGCGCAAATTGATGCACCCAGCACTGAACCCTGACTATCAAGAAACGCCCAAGCATTAATTTGGTTTCGATGAATGGTCCTGCCGAAGAACCATTCGCTCCGGCTGGTCGGAGCCAGGCTTCTGCGTCTCTTTCTCACTCGGACGAACTTCGTGCATCCAGAACAGGCCGTTACGACTGCATTTATTCCTAGGATGTCGAGATTGTAGAACAATCTGCGTGAGGAGGTTTTTCCCAGTTCTGTACGCCTTGGGCAGTTCAAAAATCGGATTAACAAGCCCCGATATTTAGGTTTCTGGTCGCAAATTAGAATAACAAAAATACAGCAACTTTCAATTTAACCTGTCCCCCGTATTTGCTATAACTAGTCGGAAATGCCAGATCAACTGGTAATTGATAACCTCTAAACGCTGAACTAGCACTTCCAGTGGAAGGCCCTAATGCACCAGCACACTGTCAGAGGTAATCGCAGCGGCAAAAACCATTGATCCGCCTTGTAGAACAACGTAGAACGCGGCTCAAGCCAAATTAACCGAAACCTCAACCAAACCGAAACAATTGCAAAACCGCACGCAGACAGATTGAAACGTAATCAGTGGATTCGCACAGGTTACGTTTGTGTTACGGACGTCACGTTGTAGTGATGGGATGTATCAAACATCAACCAGTATATTCTCTGGACGACGTTTAAGGAATACAGAGAAATGGGTCGCTGATACCAAATCCATATTAGACCATAGATACTGAAGGAGATTTAAAAATTCTTAGTGGCACGTTTTATAAAAACTAAAATTCTTATTGATATCATGAAAATAGGGATTCACTACTTGACTTGATTTCACTGAGAAAACATGGTCAATTGAACAGTGGTTCTGGAAAATTTTCATTATCCCTAATAAATTTTTCAATTACTTCAAGTAACTAAATAATTCAGTTTAATGAAACGTAATCTTCTGTTGTATTAAACTATTTAATTAGTTTAGGTGATTTAGTTTGGTGTGGAAAAGGTACATTTAAAACAATTAAACATTTTAATAAAAGCACTCATACTGTTTATTTGAATCGCGGACTTGACGCTCCATTCGTGAATTATCGGGGGTACACGATGCTGGTGACGGGCTTCGAGCTGCTCAGTTTCATTTGTCCCTTTCGCCAGGAGCTTCATATTCGAATGTTGCTGTTGTTGATGTATTAGCTGTGCATGGTTAGAATATTTCTCGCTCCAAACGTAACGCCGTATAGGGGAGTCTCTGCTAGCTTGACGGATCTAGAATAACTTTTTATTTATGCAGCAATACTTAGGTCAATAAAGGGCATTTATATCAAACATGTGCTCAACATAGGTTTGATGCACTTTGCTCTCATATTGTAAAATTTATAGGAAGTGGAGCCTCCTGTTGGTGTATAATAGTATTTGAAAATGTTCTTGTTTATTTAAAGTCTTGTCGAATTTATTCATATAACTAGATGCGTTGAGTGCGGATGAGTGCAATATTGTTTTATTATTAGAAATAAAAGTATCATTTTTGGTACATTGGATGAGGTGTCCTTATTAAGTTTCAGATATCCCTTCCCCAACTTTCTGAATCTAAAACAAAGTATTGCTTGTAGCGAATGGTGATATACTATAACTTGTTTCTGAACAAACTGACAAATAGCTGGTAAAACTTGATTATATATATATAATAAGGTCACAATGAATGAAATTAAAAAATATCGAATTTTGTCATACAGTTATCAAATTCGAAAAATTTTATTTTAATTTAAAAGCATCAACTGTAAATATCATGTTCTCCAATTTTTTTGATATCTACTACTTGTCAGAGAACTGTTATAGTACACATAAATACCGAATATTATCCAAATATTCTTTTAAATCTAAATAAAATAATTCGTTAAAACTATTCAAACACTTTTACCTGAATTACTTGAAGAAGGTAAAGTTATTTTCATAGTGCATTAATTCTATATAAATTGGTGTAGTCAATCTAACTAAACGATTTAATGAATTTAACAAAACGACTGTGTTTTGGTTTAATTGAACTAGTTTAATAGATTCGAGTAAACTGTTTCAGAACTCGGAGTGTAACAAGACTAATTGAACCTGGCACCTGACATCCAGTCAAGTAGTTTTTACGTCTGTCTGTCAAGTATTTGAAAATTCGAGTAGTCCTAATGATACTTAATAACTTTTGTAATATAAACATGAGTATATTATGAATACACAGCGAGGAATACATACCGATCAGCATAATTTGTATCACCATGTAACCAATAATAGAAAAGTCTAAATCAGCTCATTCGCTAGCCACGAGTAAAGACACATGAGGGTCCTAATGGAGTTATAATGATGGTAAAACTAAAAATATTGGAAGTGACAACTGACCGGATTTTGAACTAGATTCCTATGAATGTACGATGTATAGACATTATACTTTATTCTTGTAAGAAACATGTAGAAGTAGTTGTCGAATTCTTTTTCTTTTCAAGAAATTTAATTTTAATTTCTTTTTACATTTTCTGTGTTATGTCGCTGCGCTATATAAAAATATAATTTCCTTCTTACCGATGTTGTCCTTAAATCTACCCAATTTCATCGACACTATCTACCGACTTCTTGCTTTTTGGTTTGGCAATTCTGTTTGCATGCATCATTTGAGATGGCAGTGTATAAGTATCAAGTAGTTCGAAAACGCTTGACCTCAAGTCAAGTAGAACAATAAAAAAATCAAGTTAAATCAAGCGTTGACATTTCAAGCAAATTTATTTCCAAGTCAAGACAAATAGTTTGTGACAATATCAAGCTGATTGATTTGATAAATCCCTCCCATCTACTTGAAAATGAAACATTCTAGGGAAAGACGTGTCACGTGCAGTATTGAGCTTTTATTCCTGACCAACCCATTTTGACCGAAGGGCCACTGGAGCGGAAGTATCTTAAACGCGAAAAATTTCGAAAATGAGATTATATTTTTTGGATGCTCTGTGATTTTTATGTACGTCGCTGAAAAGGATGCCACTTACTTGCGTCGGTCTGTCCGCTAAGCATTGGCCTGTCTATAACTTAAAAAGTACCGCTCGAATTTTGATGAAATTTTCAGTCACAGTTGCTACTATGCTGAGGACGACAAAGTATTGAAGTTTTTGAAAATCAGTACAGGGGCTGCGATCGATAGAAATATTTTCAGAACAGGGCCACCGTCTCACAGATGATTGTCTGTTTTATAGTCGGTGGTCCCTGCCATGCTGACGTGGCACGAAAGTGGCGAGAGGTTAGCCATAGCAATGTTGCCAGATGGTACTGCCAACTGTCATTAGAGCAGAAATTTCTATGGACAACTTGTGCCAATCCTTCATAAAGTGATGGCAGCGTTGCGTGGAAAGTGAACAGTCAACCTACTTGAGGCCAATTTTTGTAAAATAATGCCGCTGTACATGTACATTAAAAATTGAAATGATTAAAATGCTCGCTGAATAAGACATCATTTTAGCTGTATTTGATCCCGTTTATTATAAGCATACATACAAAATGTGGGACTCCGGGGTATTAAAAGTCCGTTGTCGTTATCCATTGCTACATGCGAAGGATTTTGAGAACAATTAGATTATTTAGAGAGCAGACTATTATTTGGGTATGATAGTGAATGAAAATTCTAAGGTATCGTAAGAACGGGTAGGGTAAGCAATTAGCCGTCTATTAGCAAACGTTAATCCAAGTGATATTGGCTTCCAAATCTACGTGTCCCACTTTCTCAAAACACTCAAGCCTTTTGAGGACTTTCTCACGTCTAATGTTAACAATATTGTCAGGAAGACTTTCCATTTTTGAATAAATTATCAAAGTCTATCATGCTTTGCTGATGACAGCATGCAGGAATTCAAAGCGACAAGCCGATCTCTGTCAGTGAGCTGAGCTGGAGAAAAGAAGACTAGCAGCGACTTCCTCTCTATAAGATACCTGGAGGCTATCTCTGCTTGGGACTCAACAGTCTTGTACAGTTTAAGGCTCGCAAAACACAATATTGTACCTTGACGAACAAAAAGCGTCTGAGCGCTCCTCCGGTTCCAATGGATGGCCGAGTTCTACCAAAAAGTCGCTCATTTAGGCTGGTCGGAATCATGTTCACCGAGGAGCTGATCTGGTATGAACTCATCTCGTCAATAGCGACAGCTGCTGCGGAAAAGCTCTGTTTAGGGCTAAGTACTTTTCTCTTTATGACCTTCTCATTCTGTACAAGCTGTATAGGGCCCAGCCTCGTATACTGATCACATGTTTGGGGCTCCCCTACCCCCTTTCGCACCAGCGAGCCGACCGCGATCTGGCTCTCTTCTACCGCTACGTCAATAGGTTTTGCTCCTCAGAGCTCTCCTCCGTGATTCCGCCGCGCGATGTGCCTGCCAGACAGATATGCCTGACTTTGGCCTTCCATCTGAAGCGTGTCGAACTTCGTACATCCAGAACTAGCCGGTACTACCCCTCCTTAGATTATCGAGATTGTGGAAAAACCTGCAGGCTATTCCCCATTCTACTAACCTTGGGTAGTTCAAAAGTCGGATTAATCAAAGTTCTTTGAGCTCCTCATAGCAGCCGCGGTGCCCTGACATCTGGGCTTCTGCCTGTATGGCTGCTTCGGTATAAAAGAAACGTTTAATCCTGCCTCAACCGACTTTCTGCGGTTTCTGCCCATCTCTAATCTCTCCAAGTGTTTCTCACGAATCTCGGCCGCCAACAAAGTCTCGCAAGGGGCAAGGGGGAACTCGAACGGGTACAAGATGTATTTTTTTTATTGCCATGCCGCACCGCACTCATCACAAGATAATAACTTCATTTGTATACGATGAAATTGCTTTGTCTTCTTCTTCTTCTTCGCAGTACGAGTACTTGGCGTGCCTTGCCTCCTTGTAGGTGATTTTCTCTTCAAAGGAACACCCACACTACGTCTTTGGTTCTTTATGAAACTGATACCACCATTGTCCTGGTGATATCGATCTTCAATTGTGGCATTACCGCACATGTAGTGCGCAATAGTTTAGATATGAAGTAGATCCTTATACATCAGTTACTTTTGATCTTGGCTCCATATAGATAAGATGCAGGTATCATGAATAGTGGTGTGCATTTATTTATTCTATTTCTTTCTTTCCATTTTTTAACGGAAGTGGATCATTTTGCGTGAAGCAAAACGTACGTATCGGCGGAAGAGAATAAATTATTTTGAAGTTGTGTACTTGATTGGAGGTTACGCGTAGCTAAAGTGGTGTATTTTTGTTGTTTCAAAAAGCACAGTTTTGAAGAACCCTAGAGTAGCTTGTTTTATTTCTAAGTTGTTTGGATAGATTTCGAAGTTGTAACGTTAGACAAAAATTGAAACTTCAGCCTGCATATTGTTTTGAAGTCTCCTGCTGAAAAAAATTGTGTCAGGATGGTTAACTCAGCGCTTCTCCCGAAACGCTCGCATCAGTTGATAAATGATTACCTTCGGCGTAATTTAGACCCTATGAGAAGAAAGTTAGCTATGAACATATATAACAAATAAATTGAATGGATCAAGATTATCAAACAGTCCCATACAACCAGTCCATACGCCCCTCCCATTTGACAACATTGCACTCTAGAAATGTATTCCCTGTCCTCCCGACAGTACCGAGCATCTTGCAACGATGCCATAACTAGGTTAGGTTAGGTTTCTTGTGAGTGCATCGATAACGATCTTCCACTGCGACTCTCTAGTCTATGGTGTCTCATACCTATTTATACTCGTATTTCTCCCAGTAGCTACGACCTCCTGAAAAAGTCTATCAACTTGTTTATCTTCTGCTTGGAATACTCTCCAAGTATATTGTACCTGATTCTGGCAATTGCAGAGCATCTGCACAATACATGCCTGACCATTTCATCTACCTCCATGCACAGTCTGCACTCAGCGTGTTGCTGCGCCATGCCCAGCCTGCTCATGTGGTGACACAATTTGCAATGACCAGTGTACAAGACAGTCCTACTAGAGCTTTGAGGCTATTCCTGTTCAGCCGTAGCAAAGAGTATGTTACCTTCTTTGTCAAGATTGGTATAGTTGCCGTGGCATGGGTTAAGCCTGCTAATCCCTTCCAATATTGATGTATCTTTCTGTCCATCTCTGAGATTATTTGTTTAGCCGTATTGTATGCGATCCCAATCACTGGCTCAGGCCCTATGAAGGCTGTGCCAGCCAGAGTGTTAGCTATCTCGTTTCCCTCTAGACCTGTGTGTCCTGGTATCCATATGAGACTTCATTTCCCTCCCCTATTCCACCGAGAGCTTCTTTGCAATTCCACACTAATTTCGATATCGAGTAGGTGGAGTCAAGTGCTTCAAGTGCAGCTTGACTATCTGAAAATATAATTATAGTTCTGTGCTTCTGTTGTCGTTCTACGATCATGCTAGCACCCAGTTGTATAGCATATAGCTCTGCCTGCAACATAGATACCCAGGTTCCTAGGCTAACAGATTTTTCAATGTTTAGCTACGAAGATACCAGCTCCACCACCTACTTCGGTCTTATAGTCATCTGTGTATGAACAGATATCTTTACTCATCAGGTTAACTTGTTGTTCCAACTCATGCCTCCTCATCGATTCATAAGTAACTCCGCCACTAGCCAGCCACTCATCTATTAGACATCGATCATCAGACTCCAATTCAGAAACGCCTGTGTTGTAAATATTTTCTACCATCCTATGTTTCAAGGGCAAATATACACATGATGTGTTCGTTAAGAAATCCGTGCATATCTGCGATCTAGAAAAAATGGCACTAGTACCCAGGAGAGATCCAGGACAAGTCATTTCTACTTCAAATTCGAATATAGTTTGGTTGGCTTGTGACATCAGGAGGCGGAAATATTTTACAATACAAAGTTTTATATTTATTATTATTCCAGGCTTCCCATGAATAAATTTTCAAATTCTCATAACTATGTGTGATGTGGACAAAGAGGCATTTCCTGAGTAAATCAAGGAGTCGATAAAAATCTTGATCCGATTCAAATTCTTTGCATTGAGTAAAGATACTCAGGTTTAGGTCAAGATATCTTGTATGTTGGAAATTTATTTTGACATTTTTCTCACCGAAACAAACCTAGTGTCTAATAGTGGCAAGCGTCCACTGTGTATAGATATCCCCGTTTAAGTTTCTGAACACTGTATATTAATTACAGTAATTAATAGCCTCTCCAGTCCCTCAGTCTTCCAGATATGAAGGTAAGTCACATATATCTCCCTATATTACAACAGCCTCCTCCGCACCTTGGTTGAACACCGGTTGTATTTCAACACAACATATACAATATTACGCAGCTAGGAAACTATCGTCAATATGAGGATTTTGCGCATTCCAGTTCTTAGGATCAGGTGATCTCCGTTTGAAATTATTTGAACAAAAAAGAATATGCACTAATGATCTCTGTAGTCGGCTCGATATAAACATATGATTAATACCGCTTATGATACAAATAAATTAAGAATAATGATAACGTTTTAAGGTGAGCTGTTACATTCATATTACTCATAATATTATAAAACTCAATATACCGGAAAAAATATGAAATCAGTTGAAGTATGTTAGAAAAAGAGAGAATTCCAAAAATGGCACGCCTATAGTGGTCTGCTAATGAAATCAGTGATATCTTTATTGGAATTATTTACACAATTGAAATAGAAATTAGAGTTAGCTAATTATACTAAGTGACATATAAATCCGAACACCCTGTTTAAATGGTTTTATTTTAATAAAATTTTGTATAAGTACTTAATGAAGCATAATAAGTAAATGATAAAAATTTCAAAATGATTGCACTGCTTTAAAGCCCTTTGACCTTTAATAATGTGTGGATGCACCCTGATGTGCTACGCATTCTCCAACGCGCCTAGGCATGCTTCTGATCAGGTGGTCAATGTCCTCCTGTGGTATCTCATTCCAGGCAACCACCAACTCCTCTCGAAGTGCTTCTAGAGTCTGAGGAGGACGTTGCAAATTGAGCAATCTCCTACCCATCATATCCCACACGTGCTCAATTGGGGATAAGTCGGGAGATCTTGGTGCCCATGGTAACAATGTGACATCGTTATGTTGAAAGAAGTCTATTGTGACTCTTGCAACATGTGGTCGGGCATTATCTTGATTATCTTGTTGGAAAGTTGGATCTGCCAGGGTGTCAAGATAGGGTAAAAGATGGGGTTCTAGAACTTCGTGGATATAACGCTGCGCGTTCATGTTACCTCTGATGAAGATTAAAGGTGACCTGGAACCATAAGCTATAGCACCCCAAACCATAACTCCAACAGTGTGGTGAACATGTCTTTCAACAAAAAACTGTGGATTCCTCCTTTCACCACGTCGCCTTCTAACCCTGGCACGACCATCGTGCATGCCTAAATAAAATCGAGACTCATCACTAAAGACAATACTGTTCCATTCCTGATCCCAGAGTGATCGTTGTCTGCACCACTCAAGGCGATTACGTCGGTGTTCTCGAGTTAAAGGGAGGACCCAGTATCGCCGGTATGAATACCCAAAACTTCTCATTCGTCGGTAAACACTTCGCATGCCAATAGGTCTTCCGTGTTCTGCAAACCACTCATTTGCAATGGACCTGGTAGTGGAGAAACGGTCCCTTAAGGCCAATAATCTTAGGCGGCGATCTTCACGGTCTGTTGTTCTACGGCGGCATCCAGTGCCCCTTGCTCTTTGCGTACGGCCTTCTCGAAGCCATGCCTGACAACACCTAACCACAGTGTCTACACTTCTTTGCACTCTAACTGCAATTGCCCGAAAAGAAAGTCCAGCTTCCCGAAGTCCCACTATACGGCCCCTATCAAACTCACTAAGTTGACGAAATCGTACAGGTCTCCGTACTCTAGGCATCGTAACCGATCGTAAAGGATGTCAAGAACCAAAATCCGCCAACGTTGATTCTTTACTGCGGCTGAAATATTCATTTTTAGAGCGTTAGTGAATTAAAAAAAAGCAGTATAAAAACCGGAATGTCCAACTGATAAGGCTGAAAATGTTTTCACTTGTTATTTACAGTAAGATAAATACATTCACCAACTTTTATTAAAATAAAACCATTTAAACTGGGTGTTCGGATTTATATGTCGCTTAGTATATATAACATGTGAAATAACTGTCGAGTGAAACATCCAACAAAAGTAATTTTTAGTAAAATACCCGTGTGTCTTACTTCTTCACATTGGAGTAAGTTAGAATTGGCTTCAAAATGACGTCACTTTTTCTATCGAAATAATGATGAAACCACACCACATAGTAAATTGGCTTCCCTGATATCGTAAGCTGGACCTACAGCATTGAATATTTTATTATACTCACAATGGTACAAGCTGCCAGGCTAGGTGTCTAATTGTTTCCAGCAAAAACATATGGGTTAGGAACAACCACTATACAGGGTGTTTCAAATTCGGCTCACCGATGAGTTCTCGAAAAGGGTAAGAGATACGAAGTCAGTTGAATGGGGGCAGAAATGCGCATAGGTAACTAAATAGAACATGAAAAGTTTCGCAATTCCGATAGACAATTACTTCTTCTTTCCTGAACAAATTTAAGAGGGGGTTTACAAATAAAAGGTACAATAACATTGCCGATTTTCCTTCTATATAAGACCGCGTAATTTGAATTTCAATATGACGTTTCGTCTCTTGTATTCAACGATCAACTTTACTTTTTCTTATAGACACCATATTAGATATTTGCACAGGTGAATAAAGCTTTTAATGCTGATTTCAGAAAAATATATCTTATATATTGACTAAGGGCCGTATCGTCAGTCGTTCCTACAACTGTAGGATGTCTTTATGGCCACCTTGCTTTTCATAGTTTTCTACTGTTCCGTGTCAGCGCTCTATTCTGAGGTTATGTCACAAATATCTATTTGCATCAAATTATTCAAGCTGTCGATTTATATACTCAGTGACATTAGGAGCGTTACACCTAGAAAAAATATTTTCCTCAACTTGTTTTTTTGGCAACAAAATGACTATATTTAAAGCATGCTGTGGCAAAAATGTCAACGATATATCTTTGTTTTTGTTTGCCTTTGTTAAAATGTTATATCTTAGTTATTGCGAAGAAAGCAGTTTCTGAGAGCTGAGTAGAACAGCTCCTTTTAGTTATTGCCCTTTTATATACTAGTGTTAAAACATAGCAAAATGACCCGAGTTCGAAGTCGTCCAAATTATCACCATGTCAGCGACTTTGGCAATGGTAGATTATTGCCTATCGAGATGTTGGTTTGTCCTATCGCGAAATTGGCCGCCGTGTTAATGTGTTAATACTGCAATGACGGTAACGTGTGTGTGAATGAAAGAAGGTAGAGGAACACGAAGAAGGTCAACTGGTCCGATGAGGTGTACCGCAGAGCATCAAGATAGGCGCTCCAGACAACTAGCCCAACGAGACCATTTTGCTACTTCGAGTCAGATCGCTGACATAATCGTTTGTAGAAGAAGGTAGACTTGTTACTATGCGTGCACTCTATCGCCGCATTAGAGCGTTTGGACTTTTTTCATACCGTCATCGGTTAGTGCTTCCTCTGACTGCGGACTTGCTATTGTCAAGGTTTGAACTGGAGCAGAGAACGACAACATTGGCAGAATGGCATAGTGTCATTTTCAGCGACGCATCGCGATTCTGCCTAAGTACGCACGACGGTCATAGAAGGGTAAAACGCCGTCATGGAGTACGGCCTGATATTGGATTTACTCTAAAGAGGCATGTACACAGGACTGTTGGAGTCATAGTTTGGCGGTCTATTGTCCTACTACTTCTACTACTGTGCTACTATGCGTCAGATCGCTGACCAATGGCTTGGAGAAGAAGGTAGACCTGTTACTATGCGTAAACTCTACCCCCGCATTCGAGCCTTTGGACTTTTTTCATTCCGTTCACGATTAGTGCTTTTTCTGACTTCAGGCCACTGTCGTCAACGTTTGAACTGGAGCAGAAAACGCCAAATTGGGAGGCAGAATGGTATAATGTCATCTTCAGCGACGATTTGCGATTCTGTCTAGTTACGCACGATGGTCATAGAAGGGTAAGACACCGCCGTGGAGAACGGCGTGATATATGTTCTGCTGTTGAGAGGCATGTACACAGGACTGTTGGAGTAATGGTTTGGCGGGCTATTTGCCTATGGTAGCCGATCACCCCTTCTCTTTGTTCAAGGCAATATGACTGCTTAGCGTCATGTTGACGATATCCTATAAACCACTTTACTGGCGTCCACATGTCCTTTTTTGGTAAGACAACGCGCGTCTCATATCGCTCATCGTACTACATACTTTTCTCAATAAGCAGACGTTAATGCTTTGCCGTAGCTACCGTGTTCACCGGAGTTAAATCCCATCGAAGATGTGTGGGATATGATGACGAGACTATGCACTCTGCACCATCCGCCACAGACTCTGCCACAGCTAATCCACGAAGTTCATATTGCTTGGAATGAGGTGCCACAACCGAACATCGATCATCTCATTTTGTCGATGCCTAGATGTATACAGGAGTGCATTCAGCTGAGGGGTCGCCCAACATATTATTACTTTTTTTCTTATTACTTGTCAATAACATTTAGTGAAAATGTTATCGTTTTCTTCTTTATGTAAGACTAACTTATTGCCAAAAAAACAAGCTGAAGAAATCATTTTTCCTGGGTGTAAAACCTCTGTCAATGAGTGTATCATCTATTTCATAATCCTGGAATTTACTACATTTCATAAAGAAAAGATAGCCTCACAATAGGAAGGCGTTGACACGGAACAGGTGAAATCTAGAAGTACCCCAGCCTTTCTGAAGGAGAGAAAAGCCTGTGAAAATTCAGGAGGTCATAAAGGCGTCCTACAATTTTGTAGAAGCGACTGACGCTACGATCCGCAGTCAGACCGAGGTTATTTTAAGAAACTAAAATGCTCATAGTTGACTTTGAAAATGACAGTTCACATGTTTATCCAATTAATTCGCCATTGCTTCAGTGTTTGAAAAACGTGTTTGAAGGTCATTTAGATGGCATGCTGATTTTTTGAGCATAACAGGCGTTGTATTAGCACGATGGACACGCTCAACATGACACCTCACCTGTAGACATAAAATGTGTTTGGGGAGCTGCTCCAAACTGTTTCCATCAATTACATAAAACAATAGTGTTTTTAGTACTACTCTTAATTAACATAAACGTGTCTAGCATTAGGTTGTCCTTTATTCAATGAGTTAAGACCAGCTACAAGAAGATTGCTTTTTTACACATTTGAGGTTTTATATATAATATTAATCCATGTCACGGTATGTACAACATCACATCATTAAAACTGGAAATAGAGACTGTTCACCGATTTCTAGTTCGTAGAGGCTGAAGGCTTCACTTTTTCAAAAATCAAATATGGCGTCTATATGAAAAACAAAGATGATGATTGTGGACAAGAGACGAAACGTCATATTGAAATTCTACGTATACCATCCTGTAAAAGAGAAAAAGTTGCAATGTCAATGTACCTACTTTTCTTTTGTGTATCTCCGTAAATACTCGGAATTGCGAAACTTTCTGGTTGTTGGTTATCTAAATGCTCAAGTTTGTACCCATTCAACTGTCTTAGTAGTTCTTACTGCTTCGGATACTCAAATGGTGAGTGTCGAATTTAGAACACACGAGACGCCTAATTCCAAACATCTCAAAATCCACTTTACATTTTTCAGAAACAAGAAAGTTTGCTACTGGCCACAAAATAATCAAATCTGGCTACTTATATGTAGAAGTTGGTAGGTGTTAGTATAATGTTTGATATTTTGTCCACGAGAAAATCTGCCTACAATAGTGTTTTGACAAACAAAAAATATTCTTCGACTTAACTGCTTTTGAAAATCATTTCGGTTATTTTTACTGCATAATTTAGATGCGCTTGAAAGGAGAAAATGTACTGCTTCTTTATTATTTAATATAATTTCCAAAATAAACATTAAATGATATCCACTTTCTGAACGTAAGCCATTACACATATTTCTTCCATTTTCTCTACGATCGCTATCATTTTTTTCCACTACCATTACGAATATGGCAATGTCCTGGTAATACATACTTTTCGGAAATATTTTGCCAGTCGGCTGCAACATGTTTGCACAGCAGTTCAACCCCTTTTTTCGACTAACTACGTTGATATCTACCTTGTTTAATTCTGTTTGATATTCATATACTTTTGACAGGATTTCATCAAATTGCAAGTAAACTTCCCTGAAATGCTGAATTAATAATAGATAATTTTAATATTATGTGAAATGAACACGTCGGGTGTATAAAAGCCAGAGATAAACCCTTCTAGAGATGGGAAACTCCAATACCAGAATAAGTTACCGTATTTCTGCGACCTCTGGTGGATTGGTCTCACAACAGTGCTGAATAATGGGCCTTTCCACCTTAGTAGGACAAACCTAATGGGGCTTTTTACATTCTGTTAATAATAAATCGTCTTACGTAACAAAAACACTCCAAATGGGTTAATTTCCACTTTCTTAGTCATTAATACATGACGCGCATTTCGACACACAGTGTCTTTCTCCAATGCTGGGGTGAGTCGCGTGTCACGTAAATTGGATTTCCATCAAGTAAAGGCAACCACCGTTGAAAAAAACATTATAAATCTTAAGTGGGGGGCGAGGTTTAGCATAGTGCTATTCTGCCACGTAGTCACAACAAAAAAAAAATACAAAATATTAAACCTAAGATAAGTTGGAATGATATGATCAAAAGTTGTATAAGGATATTGTGTATAAAATATAAATAGCAATTTTACATTTGAAAGGAGAAAAATCTACATGTCTTTTTTTGAAGTGGTAGGTAAACGTAACGACGAGGTATATTTTGCTAAAATAGATGTCCTAACCAGTGTTCTAAATTTCTCGTCATTTAGCGATTTTATGGGGAGGAAGGGAGGAAATAAAATTAAAGAAATAATTATAGTCATTTTATGGTCAATCATTCATATACAAATTATATCACCTTTTCTCACAAAGCTAAATATAATAATAATAATGTCTTTAGAAATCCATCCACACTGCGAGGCGTAGTTTATCCAGCTGGCTACTGTACCACTTAACCTCACAGCGCAGAAACACATACAAAAAAAAAGATATAACAATGAATAGCAATCGACTAACTAATATATACAATAATTAAGGCTTAAATAGAGTAATCTTAAGATGTTATACATCTATACTACATGGCCCGCTCTAACAAAAAAAAAAGAAATATATCAGCTAGCTTGGCTAGCAGACCCCAGAAGATGGTTCTTAATGGCTCTCTTGAATGCAAGTATTCCCTTCTTTAAAAATCACATCATTTACACCTGAATTGTTGGGAATCCGGTTTAATAGCTGCATTATTGTTTTTTTTTAGGGCAAAGCAAATATTTTTGATACTACTTTGTTTATGAAGTATAAGTCCCATCAATTTGTCTTCTAAGCTATATCTGCGTCCCTCTGATTTACTACCAGTGTGATCTGGCTTTTGATAAAAGTAGCTACAGTGCTGTCCAATCGCTGCAATGCCTCATTTAATACTTCTCTTGTACTTCTGGTACTTCTAGTCAACCTTCTTGTACATCTTATATAGCTTTTTAGCATTTGGACTAAAGTGGGTTTCTCTGGTTACATGTACCTTCTGCAATAATCCAGATTCTGTCCTTGAGGACCCTTGAAATAAAGAATGAAATTTATATTATATTATATATTATTATTTTGATTTTACATTTATTTACTCACATTGTTTGTTATCTTTGTACATTGAGTGAATAATTATTATTATTAATATTATTATTATTATTATATATGTTAAGAATCCATTACAACTGTATTTTTACAAGACAATAAATTCAATAAAATGTTCCATTTGTAAATAAATGCAAGTGATTGATGGTCAAAGTTGACCAAACATCGTTTAAAGTTTATATTATGCTGATGTGATTTGAAATTAAAATTATTATTATTGGTAGGTATTATTATCTATAGAAACCAATGTTCTTTTCAAGCTTTCACAATTTTGAAAAACTTCTATGATTTGCTTTTTTTGGAAAACAGTGTTTCCCTTGGTATAATAGGCTAAGATATTCATGCAAAATTACTTTACTCACTTGCTTCTGAAGAATGCTCCTCAATTGGTTCTACTGTAGTTACATCAAGATTTTCTGGTTGTGAGGTGGTAACTGAGCAAACTTCTCCCAACTGTTGTGATGATGCTGAAGTTGATGGTTTTCCTGTAACCACACAATTTACACTATCAAAAAAAAATTACATGATCAATTTTATAATGCTTCATACAGTTACTGTGCTATCATCAATAAACTGTTTTGGAGCCCATTCTGGGAATGAGATGTTTGCAGTTAAGATAATGTTATCTCTAACTACCCTGTATAAATATTCACCTTATAACATTCCTAGTGTTAACTGGAGCTCAGTCTAACTCATTCCAAATATAAATTATTACCATCAATGAGTTGAAATGAGTTTTAAATGGAAAATATTAACTATATACTTCGTTTATTGAAGAAAGACACCAAACCCAACAATGTTCACACATATTTTATGTGACTTGCTTCATGCACTGTGTTGTCTGCCAATGCCAAACCAGGAGGGTGGAGCAGGAGACAACACGAAGGTGCATGTAGCCTCACCAGTCATGTAAAATATGCATGTATATGTTTGGATTTACTCTTCCTCCGATAAACAGACTATAGTTATGTAGTATCAATCACTTGTACTAAACACTGTTGAAAGTCACTACTTATAACAGTTTCCAAAAAGCTGAGTATATTATGTAATTGAAGTTGAGATATGTAAAATTGGGTGATACTAAAAATAAAACAAACCAACATACCTAGAATTTCATCAGTCGTGTTGGATATTTGTTGATCAGGAATCTATGCCATACTGAAACACTTTCCTGACAGCCTCTAACTGCACATTTGCGGTACCGAGACATGGTTTCTGAAAACATGCAGTTACAAAAATATGTTCAAGTTAAATGACTCAAGGAAATAGAAATGTCGCTAAGCTCTAAGAAGACATGACAACATAAACAAAATCAAATTTAACTTTTGCAGTTGTAATAATGCAGTAATACTGTACAATATTAAAATTGATGATTTTAGCAACATATTTAGATAAGCAGGACCGTTGAGAAATAAGCTTGGGCTGCTATGCCGGAAAATTCTCGAACCCCCATGCCGAAATATTCTCGGGCCCTTTTCTTGACATGAGCGAACCTAAGGACGTCTGTCCTTCAGTTCAGTAAGCGAGCTTCGGGCTCCCCTCAGCGCCGGACCCCCCTTCCTGAGCCACGAGCTCCTCTCTTGTCGACGGCCCTGAAGTTTTGTACCCATCATCTTAGCCTATAAAACTAGATTATACCACAATACTTACATGCTACAATAAACAAGCGCCGTAATCACTCTAATTTCACTACACATAAACAAAAAATAAAAGTATTATACGGTCCAAACACAAAGAAGAAAGGAAGCATCCACAACGATAATCCGTATTCACAAGATACACAAGAACTCAGCAAGGCAAGAACCAACTGGTTTATCATCACTGGGTTTATCTCTGGGGAGGAGAGGAACCTGAGAGGAACACAAGCCACGCCACGTCACTGACAGCTGTCAAATATCAGCTTCCAATTCCGACAAATGACAATAGCGATACCAGCCGCATCCAACAGATTGGTCTCCAACTAAAAACACTGTTCCAATTCATGACATAAGAGTGAATACCCCCTGATAAAAGCTCACCGAAGCATACAATACGAGTAGACAGCTATATATATATATATATATATATATATATATATATATATATATATATATATATATCTATATATAAATGGGATATTTTGTAGCATCGGCCATCTTGGATTCAAAATGACGCCAGATAGTTCGTCTTGTATTGTCAAAATTTCAGCTGAATTGGTTAAGGTTAACTGGTTCAAAATTCAGTTCCAAGATTTGTCCCATACAGGCAGGTCAAGTTAAATAAAAACTTACGATAAAAATCAACAATACCTTTTTGATATACCACAGTGTCAACTTTGATCCTAAATTATTTTGTGTGCACCTTAGGAAGTTGCATTGTTGTGTGGTAGTGTATATACTGTAAATTTCAGCATCACCCCCCACCCCCTGGTGTACAGATGCCAGTAATAACCGAGCAAATGGTACAGAAACCATAAGGCTGATACGGAGTGAAATATCGCTGTTTGGTATTAGTCAGCTAATCGTCTATGTTATTGAATTATGGCTAGTTTACGTGAGAGTGCATGAAAGCCCTCGTCCGTCTGTCTGTTGGTCGTTCGGTCGGTTGTCGATAGGTAGGGGAGGATATTGAAATTTGTCGGATTAGCGCAAAAGTAGGCAGGATGTAATTCTATTCTGTTGTGGGGTTTCTAGTTTCCTGGTTATTATCAGACTAGGGGAGAATTAACGCAAACCAAGAATAATTCGGAATCTGGAAGTGGAGTATTATAGAAACCCGATCAAAGCGAAACTAATACTTCAGCCGACTAGAGTCAGTATAGTACTCTTATTTTGCTTCCTTATGATCGTTATTACTCTGAGTTTCTGCAGTAGCAAGGCGATCTTCCATTCTCCGTTATCGAGATAAGAAGCTCCGTTATCTACGAAGAATAAGGGAGTGCTTATTTCATAAGGTTTTTCACTTACTCAGCGCTGTTGCTGGAATTTGTAGAACTGGAAAAGTCTTATTAAAATGATTTCTAGCTATTAAGACATATACTGGTTAAAATATAATAGAAATATAGGTTTTTAGGTCACATATAGATAAAAATAACTGTAAGAAGTGTTCTGAATGATTTAAATTTGTCTCCATTTTTGTTATGAGGTGCTTTTCAGAAAGGTCCTAACTCTAATCATTTTTTGAACTGGCCAAGTAAGAGAACTGAAATTTGGGACGATGAAATAGCCGTTAAAAATTTCCAGTTTGGGACTGGGCGCCATCTTGTGAGATTTTTTCAAATAGAATGAAACATTATGTGATACCTCAGCTTGCTTGTTCCAAGATAGTGCCCATTTATATAAATGTTCCAAAATGGAGCCCATCCCCAATCTTGAAATTCTCAACTGCCACTTTTACGCTGAAACATATATTCATATTTCAGCTTCGTTACCCTTCTTTCTATATTAACCAGTTTAAAAAATAAGTAGTGGGGGACCTTTTCGAAAAGCACTGGTATATGCAATGTAACAAGGTAGCTTGTATTCTAGAGCTACTGGTTTTGTCGTTGTTCTATAGTTCCATGGTTCTAAACCTATGTGTAATTACTATATTGGAGTAATAATCTCAAATATTATAGGAAATATTGTATAAAAGAATCTCACAATATTTTGCAATTTTACGATTAGTTTCAAGTTAAAATAATAAAAATAATAATAATAATAATAATAATAATAATAATAATAATAATAACAATAATAATAATAATAATAATAATAATAATAATAATAATAATAATAATAATTACAGGTAAAAAGGCGAAGTGTCAGCATAGCTGTTTTTCAACTCAACCCAAATTACCCAAACCCAATTAAATCAAAATAAAAAAGCCACATGATTTCAGGTAATCAGTTCAGTACTGTCAATTCACCACGGTTCACTTAAGTCCGCATAAGAACCTCTTTTTCCAACCACCGTTACTTGCTAGCACTGTCAAAAATAATGTTACGGACGGTTTTACGATTTATTATTTTCAATGCACCAAAAACTGTCAAAGATGATCTATCTATCTGTCGTCTTTCTGTCTAACCAACCCAATAATTGCATTTTGTATAGCTGAGATACATATTATAGACGTTTTTAGGCCCGTGTGTTGAAAAAAAGCGAAAGTCACACTATCAATTTCACTTCTAACAACAGAGCGTGGCAGAACTTAGTAAGTTACGTTAGACATTTTTACCTCACAGCTTTGGTGAGATTTTTTACGTTTGACCTACATACCGGATGTTTGAAATTCGACCCTCACCATTGGGATCTCGGAAACGGGAGGACATACGCAGTCGCTTAAACGCTTAGATGAGGGCAAAGCTGTGAATTTAGGTATCTAACAACGTGTTGCTAAGAAAATTTTCGAACTCAAAGTGCTACCGAAAGAAAAAAACGATTTTTTCCAAAATCATTTCATTTTGTTTATGACTTCGTTTGTAGTGGAATGTTAAAATAAATTGCGCATTAACGTTGCCACTCTTTGTTCTCAGCAAGCTGGCATAATTGGAACTTCACTTCGATTCATCTCTTGTAATTTTTTTCTTATGGATTTCTACTCAGATTTATAGAATATATGATTCTGATTCCAAAAATGTATAATACGTCATACACTGACATTGGCAAACAGAATTTACTAGGCAGGCCTTGAAATCATAATCGCTTGTTTCGTATACCAGGCCACGTCGCAACAAAAATTTCATATTACTTAACAGGTTTCACCATACCTTATTATTTTTTTATAATTTTAGTTCCTACAACAAATTATGACTGACAAAGAAAATATATGTGCTTAGGAATGAAAAGTCTATTTAAATGTGCAAAATTCTAGTATAGCGTCTATATGGAAAAACAAAGTTGGCAATGACATGTAATTTATTTTGGAATTCCATCTCAAATGAAGTTAGGAAAAAATAAAAATGGTTTTGGGGTAAATCTGATGTGCGATACAAATGACTGTCTGATAATTTCAAGGCTTACCTAAGAGATTATGTTTTTTTGGATTAACTAAGGTTTATGCCGCATTATACATTTTTGTAATCAGAATCAAAAACTCTATCCACCTGTGCAAATTCAATATGGCGTCCTTGGAAAAATAAAGTATATACAATAAAGACAAGAGACCAAACGTCATGTTGAAATTCTAATTATGACTTCTTGTAGAGGAGAAAAAGTGGCTATGTTAGTGCGCAATTGACTTTGATATCTCACTACAAAAGTCCGGAAAAAATTAAAACGATTTTGGGAAAATTCTTTTTTTGTTTTGTCTCTCTTCGAGAGTGCGTTCTATGCATTTTGTTAGTTACCTAAATGCGCCATTTAAGTGACTTCGTATCTCTTGTCGTTTCCGAGATCCCAGTAGTGAGGGTCGAATTTGAAACACCCGGTATGCTGATGTACAACGTATTGGCGACAAAATTTAGAAACTCAGTTTAGTAGTACAGCGGGTAAGTCTTGCAACTTCTGGTTCAAGGAAGAAGTGAAGATGCTAAGAATACACCCTTTGGAGGCAAGATATTGATATTCCGTCAATATGAGGATTTTGGAAAATGCTACATTCTATTCCGATTTCTAATGAGCATCTTGAAACGGGAAAACTTTGCAACTGATTTATTTTTTTGGTTCTAGATCAAAAACCTTGCCGAGTATTCAGTCTGATCACATTAGCAAATTGCCTCGAAATAATTTGTAAAGTATGGTTTTATTCGTGCAAGTTATTCAAGGGGGTAACATGGACGCTTATAATGGGTACACGAATGTTTGTGGGAAAACTTTTTATTTGACAGCAAAGAATGAGAAAACGTGTTTTTTTGGGATTCAATCAAAAGTGTTGAAAGGAGCGAAAACCTTTTCATTAAAGATTTTTAGGTTTTTACGAGACCTACAAATTGAGACTACACGTAAAATGATCCGACTACAAAAATGTTATGGCCGAAAAACGTGCAAAATGCAGGTACCGACATTTGTTGGTAATGCGACGATTATTTCACGCAACTACTTGAGATTCTTCAAATCCATAGAATTCATACTTCTAAATAACAACGACAAAATTGGATTACATTGGTCAAGTAGTTTTTTGAAGATCTCTAATTGTTTATCCCAAAACACCTGTTTTCCGACCATCACTACTAGTTTATTGAGCAATATACAGGGTACGTTCAAAGAGTATTTGATAGCAAATTACACGTCTTTACCTTACCGATATGAATTACAAACTAGTCCAAAAGATAAATGTTATTTTTATGCGAAAAACAAAGGTTACGTTTTTTCTTCTAAACAAATTCAAACATGTCGTATTTGTGAGTAATTGAACAAATGCGCTACGATATTCGAAAAACATATGTTACTTTACACATTTTGAAACTAAGCGGGTGTCTATCATCTTTTGTCGCGACTTACTCACAAAAACGAGATGTTTGAATCTGTTCAGAAGAAGAAACGTAACCTCATCCTTGTTTACATAAAAATAACGTTTATCTATGGTTTGCGATTCATATCATGGCCGGAAAACATGTGTATTGGGGATAAACAATTAGAAATTCTCAAAAACTGCTTGACCAATCTACTCCAACTTTGTTGTGGTTATTAAGAAGTACGAATCCTACGAATTTGAAGAATTTCGAATATATGCGAGAAACCATCAACCATCGCTGCATTACTAACAAGTGCCAAAACCTGCAAATTGCCTCGGTTTTCGTCCATTACCTTTTTGCTATTAGTCGGATCTGTTCACGTATGGTCTCATTCTGTAGGTCTCATATATACCTAAAAATCTTGTATAAAGAGTTTTTTCGTTTCTGCCAACACTTTCGATTGAATCCCAAAAAACACGTTTTCTCATTCTTCGTTGTCGAATAAAAAGGTTTGCCACAAAATTTTATGCAACGATGTTTTGAATACCCCATTGAACAGCTTGCAGTAATAAAACCAGACTTTACTATTATTTCGAAAACCAGGGGTATTTTCGTCTAATGCAGGAGTCGGCAACCTGCGGCTCGCGAGCATGCGGCTCTTTTGATGTCAAGTTGCGGCTCTCCAGTGCATAGTAAATCCTCTCAACACAAGTATAAATGAGATCAACATTGAGCCATTTGGAATTAGTGCTGGTTCGTTTCAAATGCAATTGCTGGTTTTTGTAAATTGTAACTTCTGGTTCTTCCGCCTCGTCTAATATGATTAGACTAATTGCCAAAAGTGCGCGGAAGCGCAATTAAATTTCAACTTTCATTTTGGCTTCACAATGTACAACAATCGCAAAGCCTCTGATATCTTAAATACCACGCTCTATTGCCGACCCTCAAACAAAAAAATCGCTAGCCTTCTAGCCGCTGCTTGATAGAGTTATTAGAAAGGGCAATTATCTAAATTACTGGGTAGGGCACGAAAGGATACGGACACTGGGTTTAGACCTTTGTTACGTTCTCCGGGCAGGTGTTAAGAGTACGCCACAAATTTTGTAGGACAGACGTTGAAAAAATATCGGACGTTGGATATTTCGACTAAACACGCTAAGCCTTAATGTCTTTCTAAACAGAGCTGTCGGCAGGATAATGGTATGTCTGGCGAGCGGAGGTTTTGTAGAGAAAATTCACGAAACCAATGGTTTCTTATATTATGCTATTTCACAGTTGTCTTTAAGAAAGCCGTAGGTATCAGACATGCTAATAACAGAAGGTTAATACTAACTGAAATAGAAAACAGAGCACCCAGTTAAAATGAATTTATTACAAATTTTTTTGATGCATATCTTTCAGTAATTGATGAAAAATTCTGGAAAAATCTAAAAACTTAATAAATTGCTGGGCCTTAACAATGTCTTATGCACTTATCAACATGTGTAAGCACACTCCTAATCAGACGCTAGATTTTCTCTTGAGGTATCTCATCTCAGGGTACTTGTACCTCGTTCCGAAGTACGCTTGAGTCTGTGGAGGATGGGGTAAATGGAGTAATATCTTCCCAGAATCTCCCAGACGTGTTCAATGGGTGACAGATCCGTAGATCTAGGGACCAGGGCAACAAATCGACTTGATTGTCTGTCTCCAAAATGGACCAACGTAATAATTTTGGTTATATGTGGTCGACCATTATATTGTTGGAAAGATGGATTGATGGGCGTCCGTATATAAGGCGAAACTCGTGGTTCCTTCACCTCCTGAATGTAATGCACGGCAGTTACATTGCTTCTGGCCTATGACCTCCTTCTACAAGCAATATCCCACGACGGGAGCAAGGGGCAGCTGCCGCCCTTTTACCTAGCTCGGCAAAAACTAAACGGAGCGAACATGTTTTTCAAAAATTAAATTTTTCATTTACAAGCTGAACCAGTATCTATTAGATGAGAAATTACTGGGATTAGTTAAAATCTATGTTAGATATAAAACTAATTTTGCTAAAAGTACTATATGTGTTACCTGTGTTTCAAATCCGAATCTCGCCTTTAAAATTTCGGAAACGGTAAAGCGAATGCCACACGATCAGTAATTACTTTGGGTTGTACCATCAGTGGACTTCTGCGTAACATTATGCAATAATTACTGACGTCCAAGCTACACGATCAATAAATATCACATCTCATCATAAATAGATATTCGACCATGGGTACTTTATGGGGACAAGTTACTTAGGCAAATAGAAAAATGGAATTTGGACAGTTTGTAAATTCAAAGTATTTCCAAATTTACTCAAAATCGTTTTTATTTTTTCGCCTTAGTTCGAAACAAAACTTTTCAAACATTCGCATTCTCTAAACGTTTTAAACATACCTATTACAGAATAAAATTACCACTTTTTCTCTTTTTCACAGTTTCATAATTAGAATTTCAGCTCTTAGCTTTCTATATATTTATGATTACCCTTAAATAATATACCATAAATGAGTTATATTATGTTGCCACGCCTTTGTTTATAAATAAGAGGAAGAAGTGGTGTGATTCGTCTTGCCTATTTTTGCAAAACAGCTGTATAGTGGCGAGCAAATTTAGGCCCTAGCTCAGTAAAGTGGAGAGTAGGGGGTTAAGAGCTCCAGTGACTCAAGACGGCTTAAGCCACAAATCCCCGAGATGATAGTAGGAACTTGTTTTGCTTGGACCACCCACACAAAAGAAAAGAATGTAATAGCAATTACGAACTAATTAGTTGTACAAAGGGCCAAATAAAATAGGAAATTAAGCAACTTTGCCGATCCATATTCGTTTCAGAGATCACAATCGTGAAGTTACGATAAATTTGTTTTTCAAATCATTCTAGAGTAAGTAGGTACCTACATCATTTAAAAAATTCAAAATCAATTTAAAAAAAATCGTTTTTGTTGTCATGTGGGTATGAATTACCCTGTAGGGCGCGGTATATTCTAAGTAGGAAGCGTATAGTCCACAGTTTTTGTAAATAACATGTTTAATTATGTTTTAGAGTAAAGGAGATATTGTCCAATTAGATAATAAGAACTCACGCTGTGGCTACTTTGTTGCAGCAGTTATGTCGCTGAACATCATGAGCATTTTTGAAGATTTTTTCTATGTCAGTCACTACAAATGCTTTAACTTTTGGCTTCTATTTCATATTTACTCTTACTCATGTCGGCAAGAAACGATTTTTTGCAATAACCATCACCAACAACTATTGCAACGAACTGGATGTACCCATCTTGAAGATGTTTTCATCTCTTTCCCAATACTTCTATGCCCGTAGACCTATAACTCTGAAGTTTGTCAATAAAAAGTTACCCAGAATCTTTTATTTCGAGATGAGGGCCCTTTGCATTCACCCTAAAGAATTTCAATCTCTTTTACAACAGGGTTCGCATTTGGCTTGTTTGAATGTTTAACAAGGTAGTCCTACAGGTTTTCCATGCCCATATGAATTGCCAAATCGTCGGGGAAGACTATATAAATGAAATATAAAGAAAAATCAAGCATAGTTATGTAGATATAATTTATGGAATTTTCACGGAATATTTTTTAAAAGGTGCCTCCCTTCAGTTTTGAGCTGAGTGCCTTGATATCCCCCGATACCTACAGTCTGGTGCACATGCGTTTCCATTGAAAATTAAGAATCTCCTCTTTAATCTCGTCGCCTTCTCACCCTTGCACGCCCATTATGCGTCCCAAACAGAATATGGATTCATCAATGAAGATAATGGTAGGTATTCCATTCGAGGGTCCCAGTTCAGCCGTTCTCTGCACCAAGCTAATCGGCCATTTCGGCGCTTAGGTGTGAGAGGTAGGACAAACCTGAGGACGGCATGCAGTGAAAGTCCAAAGCTGTTCATCCGGCGATAAACAATTCGCATTGAAGTAGCCTCCCCATGATCTCCAAACCATTGGTCCCCTATTGACCTTGTGAGCAAAAGGCGCTCCGATAGATCCAAAAGCCTTAAGCGGCGATCTTGTGACAAGTCCAGTATCTCTATCACTTCATGTAAGGACCTCCTGATTCCATGGCATGCAAGAAAATACCGCCGTAAACGGTCTTTTGTGCATCTTGGTGGCGAAGGACCAGCCCACCTCACACAAGCCCATTATTCGCCCCCAAGCAAACTCACTAAGCTGTTGAAAATTCTCTCGTCTTTTCACTCATGGCGTAATGAACAGGTTAAAGCAGTTTTCACAACCTTTTATACGATTATTAGTTGCCAAATTTAGCTACAAAACACAACTGTCGGTTACTTACTCCTTTTGTAATAACAAGCGCAATCACAAAAACCACTCTATCAATATGGTTGAAGCTGATTGTTTTTTGTCCTAACCTGAACAAAAATATTCCTCGAAAATATTTGTAACGAATCCATTATCACTGGGTGTTCTTCTTTCCAAGTCACTTACTATACAGGGTGTAAACTTTATGGTAGTCATTATTGAAATGGCTAATAGGAGGGGTCAAAACAAGTCAAAAAGTTCATATGACCCATGGTCCAAAAGTCAATAGATTTTTGTCTAAATGGCTTTATAGTTTACAACTTTGAGGGCCGAATTCACCAACATTAATATTATGTACCAATTTCTATTAAAATGTTGAATAAAATCGTGAAAATTCGACTGTATTATAAACAAGACCACTTTTTGATTCCAACATGCTTTTGTACAGAGAAAACATGACAACTTTCATGTATTTTGATTTATGTTATAGGTGTACATTTGACCATCCGTTATCCACTCAGCGAATGGGAATGGGAGAAATAATAGGTCGATTTTCTAGCTGTTAAATTTGGCAGCAGGTTTGGTCGTTTGTTAATTCATGGCAATCTCGAAATTTGTTAAGTTCAATATACTGTGTGTATATGTGATCATTATAGCTACACATACCTGTTGAATTGTGCGGATTTGCTAGAAAATAGAATATAAAATGTATTCCAACCAATTCCTCATCTCTCTTTACATCATATGTAATAGTAATCATTTGTTATAAATTCATGGGTTAATGAATTTCTTCAAAGCAATCAAAACAGTATGGTCGTCCCCATCCTAAAACACCGATATATGTAAAACATGTTAATCCCTACATCTCCGAGGTGCATAATGCAATTACTGTAGACATAGACCTAAAATTATTAGTAAATTCTGAAAATTAAGAGCTAAAAATAATTATAAATAGTGATAAAATATTGGTGGCTAAGGTTTTTGACTGGTGACTGGTGGGGATACAATATAGGGATGGCGACGATAGACGATACATTGATGTATCGAAAACATCGAAAATTTGAAAACCTGATTAATAAGCGATATTTAACACATCAAAAAACAATTGAAGACTCAAGAGGATGAAAGTATAATGTAACATTAGTTTAAAATAACTGTCTTTGTATTAAACCAGCCTTAACTATGATTACTTTGGTGCAAACACAATATCGACTAATTAAACTAAATGTTTAAAATGTCAATAAAGGAAAAAGTCCCAATAAAAAATGTATAAAGCCAATTTTCTCCATTAAACTATTTGTATTGTCAATTCTGCAATAATTGGAATTACATCATTGTGGCTGAAATAGAGGAAAAAACAGGGCTCATGTAGGATTCGAACCTACGACCGCCACGATCAAGAGTGTAAGTGTGCCGCTCTAACCACTGAGCTAACGAGCCTTGCTTGAATAACGGTCCATCGTAAGGTATAGAAGCAGCAACGCGTTAAAATACTAACGAGCTCTATGAGTCATGAATATTGGCGTTGAATATCAATCTGGTAATAAGAATGAATCATTTCGAGTAATGTAAAGAAATTTCGCGACGTACAGTGCCAGACAAAATATGAGGATCCTTGGCAGCCAAGACATTCTTACTCGGGGCTATATCTTCGCATTTGATGGAAACGTAGTCTGATTCGGATTATTTTTTTTTTATTATTGTGTATAATCTTATTCAAAAAGGGCCCAATTTTGCGGCAAAAATTTGTTTTTTAAACAAATTCCAAACTTTTTTCCAAAGTTGATAGTTTTCGAGATATAAGCGATACAATATTTCAAAGAGTGCGACATACGCCATTTACAACCTCGAAAAATAATATGAAAAAATGGCGTCAAGTAGGTTGAATCTTCCCACTCAATGACCTTATCAGTTCATAAAGGGATTGTGTTCAGTAAAAAATATACCCACTGAGAAAAATGACAGTCAGCATGTCCATACAATTATTCCACAGACATGTTTTCCCTGCCCTACCGGTAGTGCATCTGGAAACGTCACCTCTACCCGATACTTAACTCGGTGAGAAGTGGCACCGTGGCAGCGCTGTCAGAGCACAGGAGACAATAAGCTGTGGCGCGGCAGAAATACGTGTGATACCATACCAGAATAATCATCAAGGCCAGCGGCACGACGCCAGCAGAAGCGGTAGGTACGCGATCCGTCTGCTGTGAATATTTTTGTTTCAAGGGCACAGAGAAATCTATGATCTGTGAAATATGTCTAATAGGTGCGTAGAATTACCAATGTTGCGAGCGTATAAATGTTCTACCATCAAACAATTGAGATAAATCCTCGTCGCCCTCCTATAACCCCCACCCAAAGTTCATTTACCTCTTATTTTTTTTATGATCAGGATCCTCTGAAACGTTAAAAAAATAGAGCGATTTTTCGTTTTAGGCCTTTTTCACTGCCGCTACTGGACCAATTTTGTACAACTACAAGGCTTTATCTAGATATTCATCCATTAACATAATCCCAAAGCATTTCAGGTCGTGTTGTTAATGTAAACATTTTGTTTTTAATTGTTAATCGAGCACGCGCTCAATCGTTCTCCACCGCGACTGGCGGCCGTACGTGTTGCATCTCTCGTACGCACCCAGAGTATTTACTAAACGCGCGCTTGTTTAACAATTAAAATACAAAGGTTTACAATAATAATACCTCCTCAGATGCTTTGGGATTATGATTGTTTGAAGAATATTTAGGAACACTGGTGTCGTTCGTTTTCCACGTTGTTTTTGGTGGTCGAAAATAGCATTTAGCACTTTCTTGAAATAATGTATCGCTTCTATCTCGGGAGCTATAAACTTCAGGATAGTTCTATGGCACATTTTAGTCAAAATCTAATAGCATTTTGACCGGAGCGGAAAAAACTATTTTTGGCATAAGTTTAAATAAAGAATTCAAAAGTTTCGACGCAAATTTGCCTCTGTAAACATGTAGACTTCCACATCCACTATTCTTTTATAATGTCTACTGAACCTACAACAAGATCCATAAGGGTATATCGTTTGGGATTCGCGAGACATCATCAGTTTCCAAAAATATGCTGATACCAGTGCGGTAGGAATTTCATTATGATACATACGCCACTGTTTGAAATGTCATTTTTCCCACCGCGGTAGTCATTTCATCTTCCTAGCCAATCGAATCTGCCCGCTGATCACCAAACAATGATGGAAAATGAACAAAAAATATACAATCATGAATGAACGGTAGAAGACTATGAGGCTAAACTGTATAAGAGATACACGTATTCGTGTGAAGCCATTCCTGTCGGCAAGGATTGTGTAGCTCTAGTGGGCGTAGGACATGGCGTAGAGCATGTTGTGCGCATTGAAATATGCCTACAAGATATGCCACAATCTGTATGTACATTTTACTCACCTTTTGTAACGCTTTGTAGGTTTATTACTTCATGGTTTACTAATATTATCCAATATTTCTGCTTGCAGCTCGTCCGCACTGTCAAAATTGGAGTTGATTACAGTCATCATGACATCAACACTGAGAAAGAGAGATACCACATTCATTTTCTGGGCAGTGAAGATTCGAATACCCTAGTGTGCATCCATACTGCGAGCCTAGCGCAGTAGCTACGACGGGCGCGAAATATCAAACATTTAAGAAACCCGCCTTTACGTCCATAGTGTAGAGACTGAGGCAGAAGCCTAGGGCGGCGGGACCTAGCGAGACAGCGCCCGTAGTTTTCAGACGTTCCTGTTCCCCGCTTTCAGGCCACGCTACGGGCCTAATCAGCAAGCGACCTAACGCGCGGTGGTGGCGGTAACAAGCCGTTCAGTGTTGTTGGTAGGCGTTATTGTATTGTAATGGCGGATACTGAATTGTTTATAAGTGCAATTTAATCTAAACCACCTATTTGGCAAAGTAAACATCCGCAGCACAGATATTTTACTTAGGATATAGTCAAACGGGCATTCGAGTGTACTCAAAAAATTTGATAGGGTATAATCTCAGTTCATCATACCTGTATAACTGAAAAAGCTCAACAGTCGTTTCTCTGGTTTTATTTACCATACCAATACGTCGAACCAGTACAAGAACTCGCGTGTCACTGTGGACAGTTGGACACCACACGCCGCCGCTCGCTGCGCCCGCCTTTGCCCCCAGTCACCGCGCATTCAGTATGGACGCACACTAAGCGCACCACCTGAAATTCATTTGCTGCTCAGTGTACTAACTACTTTCATCGTCGACATTTTTGAGTTCACCTCCACTCCATGAGCTTAGCCTCCTATGTCTAATCCTCATAGTCGTATTAATAAAACGTGAGTACATGCTCTTAGTACGTGCTTAAGAAGAAATTGAGTAGTTGCTAAAAAAGTGAGCATGTACTTACATTTGGTAAATAAAATGTTGATGTAAAAATGTAGCACCTGCTTCGGCTTTGTGAGTACGTGCTCCAATTAATACCGATGGCGCTGTGGATATTTGCGAGTCTCGACAGGTTTTTTATAATATGCGTGCAGGAATCCCGGTATTTAGTGCGATTGTCCTAGGTCCTATCAGTGAGTATATTTTACAACAATGGATACAGAAGAGGATACCAACGCCAACGGGAAATGTTAAGTTTTGTTAGAATTATTGAAAAATTTCCCGTACTTCTGGAAAAGTCTAACATACCCGAGATTAAAAGAAAAAAGGCGAATGCAATCGAGGAGATAAAAGGTAGACTAGCAGATCAATTGGGAATAGAAGTGAGTGAAGCACAGATATGGAAAAAGTTAAACAAAGTTAAAGTTAAAGATCCAACAGAAGGATGGAAAGCTAAATTATTTACATATATGAAAGGAGAGATAAATCCTTCAATTGGGAGAGTAAAAGGTAAATCTAGTGTGTGCAAAATGCATAGTATTTAATTAGCAATTTTTACAACTACGAGTATAGGAGAGTTGCGCCAGAGCAAAAATGTTTATTTTAACGAATTTTTTAACACGAATTTTAAAAAAGCTAATTGAGATAAGAAAATCTATAAAGGCCTTGTGGATATTTCTGTGGTTGTACGAATGTTATTTTTATTTAAGACGAATAATTTTAAGTCATTCAAAACAAATTGGAAAAATAGGATAACAATTCGATTATTCGTCTTTACATTAAAATTACTTAAGAGTTGACTAAGTTTCGTACACTTTCGGATGTTTGAAGAAAATCTTGTTTTTTCAAAATCTATTGTTAAATAGGGTCAGTATTTGTGTCAAAAGTTGGTCATGCTTTCTATTTTTTTTATACTCCAACTACCACGAAGGCCTAAGGCCTAAACACCCATTGGGTACCGTGGGACTATAGGGGGATACAGGGGAAAGGGGGGACGCCACACGGACTCTGGCGAGGGAACACGTGTGCATGCAAGATGCACACATTCTGGCTCCGCCTACGAGATCCGCCGGGTGGTACCTCCACGTTCGACAGAGACCGTCTGCCACCTACGGACAATCACAACATCCATAGCAAGAGAAAAATTTCTCGTGGGATGGGACTCGAACTCGCACAGCGCACGGCGACTGATCAGGAGACCGAAGAGTCTACTACTGCGGGCACCGCTGCTGCCTTTATTTTCAAGCGTAAATTTTTTGGCGTATTCCCTCTTGAATGCAAAAAAAATATATGTCTTATCATAATATAATACGTATTACAAAAATTGTTAAGTATCTCCCAATACTGCAAATGTACTATGTTTCAGATATATTTAGTTTTTGTTAAGGTAACTAAAAATACATATTCTTTTTAGGAGCAATTTCTGCTGGCGTAGGAGAGCCTAGGACGGAGACCGAAGAAGTCAGTCTTGACTGTGAACAATATGAAAGTCAGCTAGAAGAAAATGGGTCCTTTATAACATCCGATACGAGGTCTTTTGAGAATGCACGTTCCAGCTCTGCATTGCCTGGAACATCAGCGGCGACTTGAAAAACTAAAAACAAAAGGAAACATTACCAGAAACAAATGAAACTAGACACCTTAGTACACAAGAACTTCAACGATTGGTACTTTTGGAACAACTGCAAGTCTTTAGGCTTGCAAAGGAAATACTACTACAGAAAAAACAAGATCAGGATAGCCGGCAGGATAATTGCGATATTCAAGAAGTAACAGAGGCACAGATCCCTACTTTCTTTAATTTAGACCAAATAAAGAATTATTAATAATTTGATCATTATGTTGTTGAAATTTAACCAAAAATACAATAATAATATAGAAAACAATGTCGTTTTTTGTAAACCGGGCATAGGCTACCTTTTTTTATTCAAAAAGGTAGATACATACCCAGTTTCCAAATTCAAATTTTATAGAATGATGCAACCAAGAACAATTCGTGAACATATTTTTTCCAGCATTGCTAGTTTGTGCAGTAGCCATCAACGTAATATTTTTTTAAATTGCAACACCGCACTTCTTTTTAATATTTCAGTGGATATTGTAATTCTGAACAAAAAATTATAGTAACATTTTTTAATCGGTGCGTCCGTGACCGCTCAATTGCTTAAAAAGAACTAAAATAGTCCAACTGAAAATACACATTTATTCCGACAATTGTTTTAATTGCTGTTGAAATTGGACCAATAAATGAAAATCATAATACCCCTACCTACATAAGTCCTTGCCGGTACCGTTTAATTTCCTCAAAATGGAAAAGAAATTTATTTTCAGATTATTTCAATTCGTGATCCAGAACTTGAACGAAAACGAACGCGCCAATTAAAGAATGTTTATAATTTTTCATTCAAAATTGCAATGTCCACTTAAACACACAAATTGGCAAAGACGGAAAAAAATGCTTTTCCGAATTTTTCTTAATTGCATCATTTTGTAAAAATTTGCTTTTGAAACTAAAAAAAATACTGATTAATATTATTATTATTTCTTAGCAAGGAGTTCTGTATGTGATAAAATATTAACATAAATCAAACTAAATCAAAAACATTATTTATATTTCTACAAGACTACTATTACAAAACGTAAATACTTGAGGTTTTCAGAAGGTCTTGTTAATGAGAGTTTCCTGAATATATAATAGAATACAAAATACAAATACCACTTAACTACTAAGGACGAAAACCATGAATTATTCTTGCTATTTCGTCTCTTTTTAATTGGCCTCTCTGGCGCACAACTTCCTCACCATATTCTACAGGCATCTGTACAGCTTCATCGCCATTATTGTTGAGATCTTGCAAGATTTCAAAATTTTCCTCGTTGAGGTGCTTTGCAACATTATGCAAAATAAAGCAGTTTAAAATAAAAGATGAGACTTTTTCTGTTTTTATGCGAACTTTGGTTTGCAGTATAGGGAAACGCTGTTTAACTTGGCCAAAACGTCTTTCTATTATAACTCGTTCTCGAGACCTATTGTACGAAATCTGCTTTGGAGTAAGAGGATCTCTGTATGGCGTCATAAGCCATGGAGTAATTCCATAATCCGAATCTCCAAGGAGAAGTACACTAGCTCTATTCCACTGCAGGAATTTCTGCACATACGCGAGTCATGAACGGCTCCCGGCCAAGATGCATCCACACTTATAAACTCTTCTCGAACGTTGCAAGTAACCTGGACGTTAAGACTACAAAATCCCTTTCGATTGACATATTTATCTCCATGTACTGCTGGTTTAATAATAGGGATGTGAGTGCAATCAATTGCGCCGATAGCGGAGGGAAATTGTATTTTTCTTGCCATTTATATTTCTCTTGCTGCAATGCTTCTACGGTTGATGGAAACTTTATCCATACATTTGATTTTCGTACTATACTATTCATTACTGCTGCCACTGTTACAGATACCGTTGTCTGGTGTACACCAATGTCCTCACCAACGCCACTTTGAATTCCCGGGTCGCCAACGTAACAAAGAAAAAATCTCATTTTCTCAGTAGATGTTAGAGCACCACCTCTGTATTCAAACTCATCTCCTAAGAAATGTTGAGCCAACCACTCCACGTTGTTCTTATTAAATCTATAGGGTGATTCAAATTGGGTTTCCGCATTAAAAGTATTTAAAAAAAAGAAATTTTCAATTATATTATATAAAAAAGTATGCATTTGTCCTTTCAGGGCAGTTTATTACAATTATGCTTGAAAGACGATATCAAGTAAATGACCGCCGTGGCTCATTTGGCATGACGTAATCCGTTTCGAGAAATTTTCGACTACTCCATGGCACAAATGAGGTCCTATGTTGGTAATTTCGCGTCTGATCTCCTGTTTCAGCTTCGCAATTGTGTTCGGGTTATTCTTGTAGACTTTGCTCTTGAAATACCCCCAAAGAAAATAATACAAGGGAGTTAAATGACAGGATCGCGGCGGCCAATTGATATCGCCGTTACATGAAATAACGCGACCTGGAAACTTGCCGCGCAGTAATTGTATCGTTTCTCCTGATGTGTGACCTAGGCTTCAATTCCTGTATTATTTGGACTCTGTATGGGTGTAACTTCAAATCTTTTTTTAAAATCCGCTGTGTAGTGGAATAAATAAGGTCCAGTTGCTGCGATCGATGACGAATCGAGGTTCTTGGATTTTCGGCCACACTTTCAACAACAATAGCAATATTATGTTCCGACCGATCTCTACGAGCACGCCTAGGGCTTTTGGTGTTAGCGACGGATCCAGTTTGCTCGAATTTTTGCACCAAATTCCAAACTGTCCTCTCACAAGGCCGATTTTGTGCGCTAAAAAATTCACGTAAAGCACGAAATGTATTACTTCCTTGATCGGCCGTTTTCATTATAGGCTTGGATAATTTTAACACGTTGTTCGGTCGCATATTGCTTCATGACTGTTTTGTTTATATTTTGACGTTAGAAATGGCACATTGTCGTTGACAAATTCAGTGGCGTTTTAAAAAAAAATTATTTGTAATGTGGAAACTCAATTTGAGTCACCCATTATATAAAACCCGATAGTCTACATTCCGAGATTCTCTCCGAACTTTATAATGCTTTCTGGCACGATGAATAGGCATAAATTCAGCCATCGAGTCTGACAGTACGTTTGTTACCGATGCTGAGCATCCTATCCAGATAACTAAAAATTATTTGAGTAGCTGCTTCATCTCGTTAGCACATGCTCATTTTTATTCATACCGAAACTTAAGCAGATACTCACTTTTAAGAACATACTTACAAAGATAGTAGGTGCTTCTTACTTGAGCACCTTCTTCATCATTTTATTCATATCAAGTGAAGTACGTACTCCAAAATTTCACATAAAAAGCAGGTGCTTAACTTTATTAATACCACCCGATGACTTAACTGCAATTTGAGTGAGTACATTGAGTACAGTCGTTGTGTTTACATATCAAAACTTAGACGTGTACATGAAACAAACGACAAATATATAATATACGACTAACTTTCTGACGAAATGCGTTCCTCAATATATCGCGAGTATTAATTTGCTAATTGTCAAAACCAAATGTGGTGCCATATTTCCGTAATCATAGATCGCTGCTGTCACATTTCGATGCCGCAGAACAAGAACATTCTCCTACTACTGTCTACGTATCCAAATAATTAAAATGAAATACGGGTCCATCCACTGGCATTACTGTCAAAACAGTCCCAATAAATTGTCCGAATGCTGCCATAGAAATAAATTTGAAAACAAATGATATTATTCTACATGTGACTATTAAATTACGGAACGTATTACGTCGGGAGCTGTTAGCAAAGAGTATACAGACAAATCAGTAGTAGAATCACTCGCTGAAAAACCTTTTATGTTCGGACTTATACAGTGCTTTTCAAAAGGCCCTCCCTCCTCTTACTGTTTGAACTGATCAAGTTGGCAAGTTGAAGTTCCGGGTAACGAAACTGATTCATAGAAGCTATATTTTAACATAAAAATGGAAGTTGCAAAATTTCAAGATGGCAGTAGTTATGGTACATTGTTTTAAATGGTTACCCTAGAATACAAAATCATTTTCAAAATGGTGGACTGGCAGTCTGTCAAAGTGGAGCGTTTTTGTACATTGAATCGTTCATAACTCAATAACCAATCATCAAGACGTTATACTAAGTTATATCAATTTTATTTCCTTGGAATGGTCTACCTAATATACTATAACATTCTGATGGTTTGTTGTTGATCTACAATTGTACAAGAAACGTGCTTATTTGACAGCCTCTCAATTCAATATTTTCAAGGCTGATGATTTTATTTCCTATGGTTATAAAGGGCTTCAAAAAGAGGTATCAATTCCAGTTCATATAAAAACGTTGGGGAACGCTGAGGTACCACCCGGTGGATCTCTAACGCGGGATCCGAATGCGTGCATCTTTCATGTACATGTGTTCCCTTGCTAGAGTCCGCGTGGCGTCCCTCCTTTCCCCTGTATTCCCCTATAGCCCCACGGTACTCGTGGGTGTTTAGCCCTTAGGTCTTCGTGGTGGTTTGAGTACAAAGAAAAATTAGTCATCCCGAATTTCAGCTTGCTAACTTGACCCGTTCAGAAAATAAGTAAAAGGGAACCCTTTTGAAAAGCAATGTATATGGTCCGTTTTATATCTAGGATTTATAATTTCATACTGCAGAAAATCCTTTAAGGTCAAAAATGGTAATAGTCGGAGGGTACTAGGACTGAAAAATATGGAGGATGTCTTGAAATTTCCCGGCCAAGTTCTGTTTTTGACCGGTTTCCAAAGCAGTATGTGTTCTGACATTATGCAGTAGTATGTTTTTCTTTCTATTAAACGTCGCCGTCATTTTTCTTTGATTGTCTCAAATTCATTTAATTACTCTCCGAAATCAGCTTTTCAATCGGTTTTAAGAGCTCGTGATGTAACGGTGTCCGCATGTTCCATTCGCAAACTTTCTTGCCGTGACTCAAATTCAGTTTCCTGGTGAAGGAAGCCGATTTCTTTCTGAATTTTTTTCTGCGAAGGATGGACTCGGCAAAGAGGTCGCAGGCGCAACGGACTGGAGGAAGAATTTGATCGACCCTAGTATTTGCAGTCTGTATACTATGGCTGTTAGCAAAGTGCGTCCGTCCTCTGCTGTTTACCATATAATGAGTTCGAATTGATGTTGAAATAACGTGTGTTTCTAGTGACAGTGGGCGTGATTAATGAGTTTTTCGCCCATGTGCTATGCGAAATAGGGCTACTGGGCTTATGGTATTCGTTTTCATGGAAGACTGAACCAGTTTAGAGTTTGCTTTAATTATTAATATTAGACAAAATGGAAGGCAACAGTTAAATAGTAAACATCCGAAATCCCTAAATAAAATGTTTTTCGTTGCAGACTGGTTCAGTGCTTCCCATGTAATAGTGAAAACTATTTTAAATATCAGATACACGAGAACTGTATGTGCCCTCAGCAATAAGCGGAAATGTACTTTGGAATTTGAAGAAAATATACCTCTAAAAATGTTTAAATGTCTAAAGAAGAATATTTCAATTATCTCAGGTCATATTTTCATAGGTTGTTTAAAGTTTTGTTAGGTCAAAAGTAATCATTTACTAGGTACGTAACCAACGGCGACGTTGAAAAGAAGTACTGGAAAAAATCCAGGTTACTGTTTTTGACCTTAGCAGATAAACGATACATGCTGGTCGCGGCAAAACGGCGCAGCTCCGGTGGCTCCTGGTGGGTTGTAGGTTATGGCTGTGGCTACTGGTTCTACAGACAAGCAACAATAGGATAGACATTTTTTAAGTAAGAACTGTTTTGTAATGGAGTCAGTGACACTTTATTTTGTGTACGTAAATTGTATCACATTCCAAAATAAAAACATTTTTTTCATTTTTCAATATAGTCAGCATAAACATTTAAACATTTGTCAAGTCGTGGTGCCAACTTTTAGATCCCATCGTCAAAGAACGCTGTCGCCCGACCGTTGAACGTTAATAACAAACTGTACTGACATATAAATCCGAACACCCAGTTTAAATGGTTTTATTTTAATAAAAGTTGGTGAATGTATTTATCTTACTGTAAATAATAAGTGAAAAAATTTTCAGCCTTATCAGTTGGACATTCCGGTTTTTATACTGCTTTTTTTAATTCACTAACGCTCTAAAAATGAATATTTCAGCCGCAGTAAAGAATCAACGACATCCTTTACGATCGGTTACGATGCCTAGAGTACGGAGACCTGTACGATTTCGTCTATTTAGTGAGTTTGATAGGAGCCGTATAGTGGGACTTCGGGAAGCTGGACTTTCTTTTCGGGCAATTGCAGTTAGAGTGCAAAGAAGTGTAGACACTGTGGTTAGGTGTTGTCAGGCATGGCTTCGAGAAGGCCGTACGCAAAGAGCAAGGGGCACTGGACGCCGCCGTAGAACAACAGACCGTGAAGATCGCCGCTTAAGATTATTGGCCTTAAGGGACCGTTTCTCCACTACCAGGTCCATTGCAAATGAATGGTTTGCAGAACACGGAAGACCTATTGGCATGCGAAGTGTTTACCGACGAATGAGAAGTTTTGGCTTGTTTTCATACCGGCCACACTGGGTCCTCCCTTTAACTCGAGAACACCGACGTAATCGCCTTGAGTGGTGCAGACAACGGTCACTCTGGGATCAGGAATGGAACAGTATTGTCTTTAGTGACGACTCTCGATTTTGTTTAGGCATGCACGATGGTCGTGCCAGGGTTAGAAGGCGACGTGGTGAAAGGAGGAATCCACAGTTTTTTGTTGAAAGACATGTTCATCACACTGTTGGAGTTATGGTTTGGGGTGCTATATCTTATGGTTCCAGGTCACCTTTAATCTTCATCAGAGGTAACATGAACGTGCAGCGTTATATCCACGATGTTCTAGAACCCCATCTTTTACCCTATCTTGACACCCTGGCAGATCCAACTTTCCAACAAGATAATGCCTGACCACATGTTGCAAGAGTCACAATAGACTTCTTTCAACATAATGATGTCACATTGTTACCATGGCCACCAAGATCTCCCGACTTATCCCCAATTGAGCACGTGTGGGATATGATGGGTAGGAGATTGCTCAATTTGCAACTTCCTCCTCAGACTCTAGAAGCACTTCGAGAGGAGTTGGTGGTTGCCTGGAATGAGATACCACAGGAGGACATTGACCACCTGATCAGAAGCATGCCTAGGCGCGTTGGAGAATGCGTAGCACATCAGGGTGCATCCACACATTATTAAAGGTCAAAGGGCTTTAAAGCAGTGCAATCATTTTGAAATTTTTATCATTTACTTATTATGCTTCATTAAGTACTTATACAAAATTTTATTAAAATAAAACCATTTAAACTGGGTGTTCGGATTTATATGTCACTTAGTATATTTTGTTCAAGAGGTTATCATTTTCGGAGCGCTTTCCACTATGAAGTTCATCAATTTTTTGAAAAAGATGAAAGACAATGGTGCTAAGTCAGCGCTATATGGTGGATATTTCCGAACTTGTCCAGCTGTGCCTGTATTGGTGCCGCAACGTGCGGATGAGCATTGTTGCGATGCAAAACGACGCTGCTAGATAGCAGGCCCCACCCGCGGCTTCAACTGATGGCGAAATTAAGCAGAAGAAGCTTTTTTGCGTTTAAAAACCGAATTACTGAGCCCATTTCACAATCGGCGGGCGTAATGATTGACATGGCGACAAATAAAGCAGTATAACCATGCAACCAACACGGAAAAAGATGTGAAATGTAATGGCGGTGTTGTGAGAGACTCACCAAGAGTCTCTGAGGTTGAAAGGATGGCACAAAATGCAATCGGTTCTTACTTAAAAAATTGCATTCGTAATAGAAGGATGCGGCACTAGCTGGCGAAGCAACTATCAGCCAGCTGAATATTGTTGTCCTTAACAAACGTAAGTCTGTAGCAGCGCTGCGATTATGGCTTTATGATTGATGACCGTGTCCGCAAAACAGTATGCAAGTCGTTTGATTTAATAGAGCATTTGGTACTTGAGCTGCCATCATGCAGTTGTAGTTTCCAGGAAGTGAGCATATTAGCCATACAAATGGTACAAATACTGAAATACTGTAGCTCTACATACGTGAAAAAATTGTTGACCAACGTTGCAGTTAAACGCTAAAGATTTTTAACACGCTTGAGCATAATTTTCACCAATTTCCAGTAGTTTGATTAATTTGAAACTTCGTACACATATCAAGGACCGATGTCAATGTAATAATTTGATAACAGTTTTCCATTATCTTTATTCATAAGAAAAATTATCTAAAAAGGAGATATGTTAATAAAGAGTCACGGATTTCAAATGCCTTTACGAATACTGAAACTACAAGCCTCTGTAGCTCAGAGGCAGAGCACTGGTCGTGTTAACCAAGGGTCGAGAGTTCAATCGTCACAGGAGGCAGATTGTGGTATATCTCCTTTTTAAATTTTTTAATACGCTGTTATTAGCTTGGCGTGTATGTATATATGTACGTATGTATGTTTGTATATAATGGAATCTTTGAGCATAATTTTCACCAATTACCAGGAGTTTGATTAATTAAAAACTTCGCACACGTATCAAGGACCGGGGACAATGCAATAATTTGATAGTTTTCCATTATCCTTATTAGGACCGCCAGGACTGATAAATTCTTTTATAGATCCTCTGTAGTGGAGTAAGAGAGATAGAGCTAGCGGGCGATCTGCGCATGCGTGCAGTTTCGGACTTACTCGTTGTTGGCTCGGGCACTCAGCACAACACAACGGAGGCAGATACCTTTTCAAGGTAGTGCATTCTCACCTTGTTCATTTATAATGTTACCATTAATCCTGAGTTGGGCTTAGACCGTTCACAAAATGCAAGGTTGTACTGTCGATCATGCAGTCATTTATGCTCGCGACTGTTTGCTGCTGGACAAGCTTATGTAGCACTTAGACGGTATACGGATTGAATAATTTGATTGCTCTAAGTTAACAGGAAACACCCCATGCAACAGTGAAGCTTTAAATGAAATGATTGTATTACGAAATGATTCATTACGACATTTCAATACCACATGTCCATTAAAAACTAATTGATAAATGGAACTATAAAATGAAAAAAAAATTAATAATAGTTTCAAAAAACTAAAAAAAAACGCTTTTATAGCTAACCGAATTATGAACCTTAAAATAAAATGATAATAAAATCTATGTTATTAACAGAATAATTCAATTCAGAGTAGAAAGTGTTTTACTACATTTTCATAACTCTTGTCTCATAGATTGTTGCCAATAGCATGAATGCAACATTTAGGCCCAATTTCACCAACAACAGTCCGTTATTCTCCACCTATAGGGTAACAGACCGTTAGATACAGCTAATGAGCTTCAAGTTCCAATCAACAAATTTTAGCAACCAATAGCTATGAAATGTTGAAAACAAAATACTGTCAAAGTATGAGATGACAACTTGTCATTGAAACATTACCAGCTTATTGAATATTAAGAAATTACATATAATTCAGTCAACATTTTAAGAAAAGTTTGATTTTTGAATTAAATTCATGTTTTAATTACTATTGTTGATTTTTTATTCATGTTTATATTATTTTCTTCAATTGATATGTGATACTGGGTGTTTTTTCCTATAAACATCTTGCAGATAGCCATTAATCACCTACTTGATGACAGGCTCTACAAAAAGATATTTCTCGTTTCCAAACATTCATTCATTTACTTGCCGCTCATCAGAACCATTATGGCGCCTTAGATTTATATTCCCACAAAGCCATTCAAGTTTTTTGATACAGGAACTGAACAAACATCCACACTATATTCACAGCGATTAAGAGATTCCCAAATATATGCCTTAAAGCTACCAGCAAACGTATAAAACCTGCAAAAAAACTACAAATTTGCCATATTTTTCTTTTTTCACGAGTACACATTCTAGGTTATATTTATATTAGACATTATTTGAATACAGCTGATTATTGCATTTCAAGGAGTGACACATGTGTGGGATATGTCAACTCTTGGTACCAGTCACAAAACATATATACTCTGAAGGTTTAATTCCATGCTATTCAATCACAACACGGTGACTTGTGTGGTTGTCTGCAGTCATTTTGTGAGGGTGCGACAGGGTTGCCAGATTGTGCATTAATATCCCGTTTCACCCTCCTCGTCCCAGTGGAGTAAGTTCCGCCAACTGTTGAAATATACTATGCTTCATTTATTCGTGACATTTTTCCAAAAATCATTGTACAACACTTGAAAAAATGCAAATGAAAATTTAAAATTAATTTCATGACCCCTGCAAAACTTATGAAAGTTCTGCGAAAATGTGACAGCATATTTTAAAAATCCAACCCGATAGTGCTAAGCTAAAACATAACACCAGAAAAAATACTACTGCACATACCATATTTGCTTTATATTGCGTGATTTTGCGTCTACTGGAAGTCTCATTGGAAAGTAGGATTTGTTGAGTGAAGCAACATACACATTTCTACTTATGGCTGTGACTGTTATTAATCTTTTATGAGATCTGGAAGAATATGACAGTTGGGAAAATGATTTTAAGAGAAGACGTTTTTGATTTTGATAATTTTTTAATTTCCTATCTTCGCACATATGACTGTATTAAACTGTTTGATAATGGTGAATAAAGCTATAGAGAAGCAGGAAGAATATTCGTAACTTAATACAACCAGATTCTAGTATGAGGCACACCCAAAACTGAATGTTCTCAAGAAAGTGAACGAAACCACAAAATTTTGCAATATATATTTATAGCTAATCATATTAATGCATAAGATTAAGCTGTTTGTCAATGTAGATTGAGATATTCCGATTTGTATTTGATCAAAATGCAATACTTCTTTGCAAAAGGAATGCAAACTCTTCGGTCCCCTCAGTCGCCCTTAACGTCGTTGCCGCCGGCCTAGATAAATCCTGCATAAATCAAGAATGTGAACAGTTGACTAGCGACCGATTCGGCTAGCATCGAGTCGGTAGGAAGTAGAAGGAAGCCATGGCCACCACGCCAGTTACATCATATCATAGCAGGCGGTGACGCAGGGATACAGGCGGTAACGTAACGGCTGTAGTTATGGGAGAAAATGGGAGGTAGGGAGGTGGGAGGTGGATACCGCTGATTTATAGAGGACCCAAGCTAGTCTGGTGCTAACGATGGCAGGATGCTTGAGGCACAGTTCGGCGGTCTGTACACAGCGTCCACGATAGCGTGCGTTAGATGCTCCAATGCTCTGGTGCTTTTGTTCAACTTGGCAGAGTTCATTAAGAAGGTTCCGAAGATTCGTTACAATGCTGCATAGATATACTTTATCGTACAATAAAAACGTACTGATTACTTAATGTTAGTTCAAAATGCCTTTAAGAAGGGCTTATCCGTGGTTATATTTTTTTAAATCTGTTATGTTCTAGACCTGGATATGTAGAATATGCATTTCCGTAAATCCAAGCTTCTTGTACTAAACTTAGGGGCTACAAAGTTAGTCATTCACAATAAGTTGCTCAGATACCCAGTGCGTACCTCATTTCTCATTCAGTTCAAACAATGTTGTTTGTAAAATGAACAAATAGGTACTTCGCAACAAAAAGTCAATTTGCCATCTTTAAATATCATATATGAATGATTCAACAAAAATAGGAAGCGAAATAATGAAACTTAAAATGAGATATTATGACAATAAATTCGAGATGATCAAGAAAGCTTTCATGACATCCCATCCCATTTTTCAAATAATTCCGATTTTTGGTTGTAAATAACTTCTCCTCTTTTTATTTGCGTGCTGTTCTCATACCCTTATACTTTTTCTACAGAACACCAATAGTCTGTTAGCCAAAATAGACAAACATGCAGAAGCCTAAATACCGGAACATCGATGCTGCTTTCTTATTCAGTTTCCTGAGGCTAGTAGACTGAGAAAACAGGGACAAGACAGCGGTCTGGCGGGCTCATCGCTAGGTGGCGTCATCGAAGAATTCTCTGAGGCCCTGGGTCCGTTGACATAGCGGTAGAAGAGTGTCGAATCGTCGACGGCCCGTTGTATCAAGACTGACCGTTACAGCAGATTCACCGATCAGTCTAACAGCACTCCCCTGAACAGCATCGAGCATAGATAAAGTAGTCTGGGCAGCAGCACCCAAAACATATGAGTATTACCTGCTCAGGGCTAGGTATTATCTGGGCCTTGTACATAGTGATGAGGTTATGTGGAGAAAATTACTTTTTGGCTCTAGACAAATAGCTTAGAGATTTAGTCGAGCCAAATCAAGTCCTCTGCGTTCTGGATTCTGGCCAGCGGCTCTTTGGTAGTACTCGGCCACCCACCGAAGCCGGCTGAGCGCTAGGGCGCAGAGATGAAATCGCTACTACTCTTCTTCTTCTAAGCTGTGGATCGGATTGATCGTACAGGAAAAGACAAGACGAACTCTGGGGAACATCCGCGTTGACGTTGTGGGATGAAGACGAAAACCCGTCAATTACGTCGTGTATCTTGCGGCCATCTGTTCACTGTTAACTGTTTTCTCTCACGACCTTGACCTCTGCTGATAAGATTAACGGTTAGGGATCATACGATGCCCTCTCCTCTCTCTCTTTTAAACCAATTCCAAAACCCTGCATTACCCCAAAAGCACGCACGTACTCTAAATGGGCAGTTCACTCGTTATCAGAACTGCCCAAAACATCTGCTGATTCATCCGATGGATGTTAATCTGTAGGTAAGTGAAAAGACATATTGTAGGGTGGCACGCGCCCATTGTCCACAACGGACTAATGGTGGGTTTACGCGTATTTGCCGGGGTTAGATACCATTATTAAAGGGTGCATTGTGCTTGAAAGGCGGAGTAGTAAATAAGAATATCGCGTGTAGATCTCATGAGAAACGTTTCTGCCGCGTAGGGTTAACGGTAATTTCGAGTAGGCATATGCAGATGAAAGTAGAAGGCACAATGTACAGAATGTTGCAGAAATATACAGTGCGTTTCAATTTCGACCCTCATCATTGGGATCTCGGAATCTGTGAGAGATGCGAGGTCGCTTAAATGGATGTAAAGTTGCGTATTTAGGTAATCAACAAAATGCCGATATAGAAAGTTTCGAAAGTCAAAGTACTTTTTAATTTTTCCTGGGCCTCATTTGCAGTGGGATTCCAAAATAAATTACACAGTGACATTGAACTTTTTCTCATCTACCAGATGACATATTTTGAAACACAATATGACGTGCCTTCTTGTCCTCAAGCATCAAATTTATTTTCTGTTATTGACGCCATATTGGATTTTTTCACAGATGAATATAGCTTTTAATTCTGATTCCCAAATATATACATCATATATTGGCATTCCCAAACCTTAGTTATTTAAAAAAAGCAGAGTTTCCTCGGTAGGCCTTGAAATTCTCAGATAGTCATTTGTTTTTCATACCAAAATGAATTTTGAACGTTTTCCATTTAAATGTACTCTTCAATCCTAAATTCAGTGATGTATTTTCTTAGTTGGACATGAATTTGTTGTTGGGTGAAAATTATAAGGAAATAAAAAGGCATGGTGAAACCTGAATGCAAAATGAAAATTTTATTGATGGAATCATAATAATAATAATCATAAATAACGAGAGTAGATGTTCAAAATATTGTCCGTAATTTTGTAGGCAAAGCCCAACTCTTCTCTGTATATTGTTCACTGCTCGATTTATTTCTCTTTTTCGCAGTCTTCCAAACTCTGTTGTTTGTTCAATTTGACGTCCAGCCTGGTTTACGAATCAAATAAAGTCTGATAATTTCAAGGCATATCTAGGAACTTCTGTTCTTCTGGAATATCTAAGATTTAGCAATGTCAATGTAGGACATATACATTTTTGAAATTAGGATTAAAAGCTTTATTTATCACCGTAAAAATTCAATATAGCGTCCCTAAGAAAAAATAAAGTTGGTGCTGAAGGACAAGAGATGAAACGTCAAAATCTAATTCTAATTATGCCATCTTGTAGAGGAGAAAAAGTGACAATATTAACATGCAATTTAGTTTAGAACCCCACATCAAATAAAGTTAGGAAAAATAAAAGTGATTTTGGAAATCTGGTATGCGAAACGAGTAACTATCCGATAATTTCAAAGCCTAGTTAGGAAATTCTGATTTTTTTCTGGTAGAGGAGAAAAAGTACAATGCTATTGTGGAATTTATTTTGAAATCCTACCGCTGATAATGTTCGGAAAAAGTAAAACGTTAAAGGTAAGAATCGGTTTTTTTCGTCTTTCTCCGGGAGTACTTTGAATTTTGAAATTTTCTAAGCGGGGACCACACATCGCTAAGTAAGGAAATGAAGTAACAGGGACGATAGGAGCAGAGCCAAAAGGAAGAAAAATGCCTCCAGAGCAGACGCAGAACAAATTCTGCTGGCAAGGCCAGGCTTGTTCTTTGAGACGATCTCTATGGTTTTTTTGCTGAAAAAATAATTCGCCGTGCCACATAATTCCAAATATAGGCAAACATAGCTATATCTGCACCATTAGGTTAGGTTATCTTGGAAACTAGAGCCAATTGAGAATCTTGGGAAAGTTCACTTTGGTTTCTGGGTAAGTGGTCGGTGCACTCGGTTTTGTAATGTTATCGATAACGAATTTAAATACTTTGGAATGTGAAATACCTATCGACAAAACTAAGAAAATGCCCTTCATTGAACCAAGTTACCAATTCGCTTTCTAGTATGTAATCCAAATACAGAAAACGTTTTCAATGTTAACCCAATGGAAGCTTGAGAAGCAAAACCGATTCAGCAGTAGCGATATCCCGATCTATGTTACCAAACGGTAGATCGAATGCGAATGGTCTGAATACGAGTCCGTTTTCAATTATACCTCGCTTAAATCGCTTCTTATCGCTGGTACATAAAACAGATAATGTTCCGGCCGCAAGTTTAAAACCGCTCCAAACAATTTAGGACCGACCGGTCCCGCAGACTATTAGTCCAGACAGTTTGGTAGTTTTTGTTAACTCGAACGTTGTAAAGTGATACTAGTTCTGAAATGGATAATGGTAGGACTAGTAGAATGGAAAAAATCTATTTGGGCATATATCTCCAAATTATCTTTATCCTGGGTCGAATAGAAGGTCGAGTACGAATAATATGGAAGCTCAAAAGATACTTTAGCATGCTTAAAACGTCGCTAGACTGCGGAAGAAAGCTTCTAAAGATGTCCTTTCGGATATCGGTAGAAAACTAACGAGTTTCTATATATTCTATATATTCCTATATATTAAGTCTCACAGAGAAAGCACCGAGCTTCATGTATGACATCATATAAGTTCGAAAGTAATCACTAAGGCCCGATTTTATCATAGACCTCCGGGATCTAAAATCTTGATCCCGATCATAATAGACCAATGAGAATGCGTCTTTCTAGTGATGGATCAAGCGAGTTTTTCTAGAATATCGGATCAACTAGCGAAAAAATATGTATATGAGTCGTGTAAGGAGGGCCTCTAATCCCCGTATTCAATCAAGAAATTCTTAATAGATCACCTGGTTTAGCTATAAAAGCACATGTTTTCACTTGATTCGGAAATCAAAACCTACGATCATGATCAATAATGACCAACTAGGAAGCATTTTCGTAAATCTGCATCGTAAATTGGCCAGTCGGGAACCAGTATCATAAACCCACATTGTAGATGATAGAAACATACTCAAAACAAACATGAACATCTGAGAAAAATTAAACAAGAATATATCGGTTGTTAATTAGGAGTCGATTTCAACAAACTTCTCAATTATCTTCCATTATCACATGTTTTTCCCGCTGTACCTAATCCGCATGTCGTCCTTCAAGGTAAGTAGATATGTTTCTGGGTTACAATTGTTTTAAGCACCTTTATATGGTCTAAACGAATATATAATGTTGCCTATGCTCATTATTTGATGTTATATCGATCTGGGCATAATATAATATTTGATCCACGATTCTGGTAGGAATTAAAGGGTCCTCTCCGATTGGGCATTTTCCGATGCAGTTTTACGAAAACGCTTTCTAATTAGTCATTGTTGATCCGGATTATAAATTTTGATCTCGGAATCAACTGAAAAAATATGTTTTTGTAGCTAAACGAGATGATTTATAGACATTTTCTTGATTTATTGTGGAGATTAGAGGCCCTTTTTACACGACTCGTACATTTTTTCGTTAGTTCGACAGATATTTTAGAAAGGTGCCTTCTGGTTGATCTGCTATATTCCGGATCAAGATCTCGCAGGTCGATAGTGAAATCGGACCTTAGTCGTTCTATCATTTCTTCACTGTCGGCTTGCGAAGTGCTTCTCTCTCATGCTGGAACCGCACGCTTGCCATTTGCCGCAAACTCCAAACCCCTACAAACGCTTGCCTTTTTTTTTGAAGAAGCAAACGTCGCCGTCCACACGTTTTCGGGTGCATCACTGAAAAGGCAACAGGCAAACATGACGGACGTCGAACTTGTGTCTGCCGTAGCATTTGGCTTAAGCCATTTTTATTATAAAACCAAAAAAAATGTCAGATAAAACGAAAAGTACGACCAAGAAGGTGGTGGATGTTAAATATTCATATGAATCGTACCAGGTAAATGGTATGTGTTTTAATGAAATTGATATTTAGTTTCAAAAATAGTACCTATCACAAACGTATGGATGTGTCACAAACGCTTGTGGCAAACTCCTTTTGATTTGCGACCAAAAAACCGACACCCGATCGGATCGGCTACAAGCTCTTGCAAACCCACGCAAACCAAGCCAAACGCTCTATCCGCATGTTTGCGTTTGTGACGATTTGCGGCGATTTGGCAAGCGTGCGGTTCCGGCATGAGATTTAGGAACAAAACTACAGAGACTCGCTTCGTTGATTTAATATGGGGACTATAGAGAGCCTTCTTACACAAATCGTATACTTTTTCGTTAGTTAGAGGTATATTTTAGAAAAAACCCAGTATTTATATTAGATCCATTACTAGAAAGACCCTTTTGCATTGGTCCATTATCATCCGGGTCAAGAATTTTGATCTCCTGTTAATAAAATCGGACCCAAAAGTCCCACTTAAAACCACATAACTCATCAGTATACTGAAACATTTTTGTGTTGTTGATATTTTAAAATGAAATTGAATGAGTTTCTGGGGAAGAATAGTCTGATTTGCTTTTAAGTGTTTAACCTCTAGCATAGTTTACAAAATGAACTACGTAACATAAGGCTAAATTATTGACTAGAGCATTTGGTTTAAGGCCTCCCAGTACCCAGCGCGACCTTGAATATTGTAGCAACGTGTACCCCTTCTTCTTCTTACTTCAGTAAGCGAAAGAAGAAAAGTCTAGAGGTCTAAACGTGGGTACGTGGGTAGTAGGCGATACAAGCGGTGGTGTTACCGCTCCCACTGGGGTTGTGCAAGACCAACTAATATAAATATTAAATATAATAAATGAGAAACTTTGAATGTTTGTTATTCAATCACGCCAAATGGTTGAACGAATCTGGATGAAATTTGGTACAGAGAATATAGTTTGGAATAGCACATAGGCTTTCTGTCCCGGAAAATGACTTTAAAATATCTATTCACAGATGATTAGCTACACTAGGTTACAGTCAGAATGGCTTAATACTTAATAAAATTCGCTGGCCCGACCCAAATGAAACAATATCATAATTAGAGGGTGGTTCCAGATGTAACCGGCCTGACCTAGAGATCAGAGAAATATCATTGTATTAGAAAGTATGCAACCTATAAAGCATATGTGTCAAGTTTGAAGACGCCACGTTGTTTAGTAATTGTTTGGCAGCCATCAATACTGAACGTTTTCAGTGAATTTGTGAAAATGGAGAAAATTATTGGTCATCGTTATGTGGTACAATACTTTTATTTCAAAGGCCTCAACCCAACCAATATAAAAGCTGACTGGATTCTACTCTGGGTGAGTCTGCTTCTTCGTTTACAACAGTAAAATATTGGATAGCAGAGTTTAAACGAAGCCGTATGAGCTACCAAGATGAGCATCGCAGTGGTCGACCAAATGAGGTGACGACTTCAGAAATGGTGAAGAAAATTCAGAAAACGGTACTGAATGATCGTCGACTAAAAGTGCGCGAGCTAGCAGACATAGTAGGCATTTCAAAAAGTGCAGTTCATCGCATATTATCTAAAAATTTGGACATGAGAAAGCTGTGTGCAAGATGGGTGCCGCGATTGCTCACAATCGAGCAAAAACAGTATTGTGAAGATGCTTCAATTGAGTGTTTAGCGAAGTTTCACAGCAACAAAGCAGAATTTTTGCGTCGTTTCATAACCATGTTTGAAACATGGGTCCATCACTTGACAGTCGAGACAAAAGAACAATCAAAACAATGGACTAAAGAAGGGAGAACCAGCTCCAAAGAAGGCGAAAACCGTTTCATCTGCAGGCAAGGTTATCGGGTCTTTTGGGATGCGCGTGGGATAACTTCCATTGACTATCTTGACAAAGGTAAAACTATCAACGGCGAGTGTTATGCAAACTTATTGCAACGTTTGAGTGATGAAATCAAGCAAAAACGGCCGCATTTGGTTAAGAAGAATCCGTTACTGCAATGGCCAAAATTAACGAATTAAAGTTTGAATTTCGACCTCATGCACCCTATTCACCAGATTTAGCGCCCTCGGATTATTCTGTGTTTCCAAACTTAAAAAAATGGCTCAGTGGTCAAAGATTTTCCAACGATGACGAAGTGATGTCGGCAGTTAATGGCTATTTTGTGGAGCAAGACAGTTCTTATTATAAAAAGGGTATCGAACTTATTGAATATCGCTGGGAAAAGTGTAGAGCTCAAAGGAGATTATGTTGAAAAATACATATTTTTACAAAATTTTTGTATTCTCTTCGTTGGGTCGGGTACTTCTGGGACCACCCTCGTAGAGCATTAGCATAGTGTGTTAACTGCATTTCGACATTCGAAGACACAAGTGGATAAAGGTGTCATGTAACATTTTTTTTTAATTGCTTGTTTTGCATTAACTAACCTTAAGGGGTGGTTCTTTCAGTCTGTGATTACTTTGCTGAAAAATCAAGATAATAACAAACTAATTAAATATTTGAAATTTCAATAAAATAAAAAATCCCAATAAAAAATGTTTAAAGCCTATTTTCCCCATACAACGATTTTGTTCCATGACACCTTTACCTAGTCTTCGTCTTCTCAGCGTCATGGTCTTGACTTAGAGTTGTTTTGTATTTGATTTGCTTGAAGTATAATACTGTGAATAAGTGGTTATCGGGCTGGAATATGTCAAGATGTTTCTCACGGGCTCACACGCTCTAAGATACTTCACATATTATTTATTGTTATTCTAGTTACGCATTTGGCATTAATGTTAGTGCAGGTGGAGGAAAAATAGGCTAGACAGCCAATTTCAGCTGGTGTGCGTCTTTAGAAAATGAAATAAAATGAGGAACGAGATAAAAGTCAGATGCTAGGAAAATGAATGTTGTCATTCTTTTGATATCATACTTGGTTCTTTAACCACACAAGTCACAAAAATCTGCAACTTTGAATTATAGCTTTTCAAATAATCAAATAGCGACTCTCTTCGTTAAGCACTTTATTTCCATGTATCTATAGCGGCTCATCAGTTTTGAGTACTTAATTCCAGACTCATGGTGACTGTACTACGAAGAATTGTTATGGCGGCAAAGCAGTCCGATGAAAGCGAATATAACGATAAAGCGCCATTTTACCGAAACAATGCCCTGTGGATAGAGACCACGCTACGGCTAACTAGATTGTATGGACAACAGTAGCGACGGAGAAGGTCTTCCTATTACTTTGACTTTGATGATATTCGTCAGGTAGGCTCGATCTTGTTCTTAAGGTGGCTCTGATACCCGAATGTTAGAGCTGTTCAATTTGATAAGCTATTATCCCGTGTCCATCACTAAGAACTCGCGTACACACTCTGTTTTAGCAGAGGATTGGGGTCTCTTCCTGCTTGGCCGCTACTTTATCTCGTTGGTTACCACTCGGATAATGAAAAAATGGCGATGAACATGCTTCTTAAATAATTTAAATGCTCTAGTTCTTGGAACAGAACCACTATCCTTAGAGCTCCTGTTCTTCTTTGTCTGCCCGAACAATCCGTAAAGTCTTTGCTTTTGGTTAGAAACTTTAAAAAAGATGTAGAAAACCAGTTTTGAGGCTTAAATTTCCATAACTCATTTGTTTTTTCGCTAGGCAACGCTCTGGCAAACTTGCTCAGGTCAAGTCTACTCAATCACACAACAGAGTATTGCTGTGAAATTCGCCATTTCCAGAGTTGTAGGTTCAACTCCCATTGACCAAGTCCTTATACCATTTCTCTAAAATTTTGTTTGCACGACTTCATACAAAAAATCGTCTGTTCTCAATTAGATAATCACCTTAACTAGTTTCTACTGATTACTATGAGCTATAGTCTGCAAACTTTTTCGCGTTAATTCAACGTTTGCCCTATCCAAAACTAGATTGTTTCAGTAGCAGTGTAACCTTCAGCTCGTTAATAAATTGCTCAGAAAGTTTATCCTCTACCTTCTCTAGCTAGTTAGGAAAGACAAAGAGTTTTCCTTGTTTTCCTTTTTCGGCTCTAGGTGAGTCTTAATTCTTGAGAGGCGGTCACGAGGAAGGAATTGATTCCAACTTCCTTTGGATCAGTGGAGTAGAAAACGGGCTGTTTGAAATACTGATGTCGGTATCAGGGCCGTTTATGTTTTCAGCGAGAAACTTTTTCTTCATCCCACATTGTTACTTGCGAACATACCTTGATATCTTGAGGTAATCCCGAATGCCGGCTTGAAATGTGATCGACAAAAAGTCTTAACGTATCGCCAAGTGTAAATATTTCTGATTTTCTGATACCTCAGTTAATATCATACTGGTCTTTTTAGATAATGGATTTCAGAGGGTAAACATTGATATGGTTTTGTCTGCATTTCTTCTGGAGTACCACAAGGATCTGTGATTGGGCCACTGCTATTCATTTTATATATCTCAGATCTACAAGCCACTGTAAAACACTGCTGTATTAAGTTATTTTCCGATGATTCTCGCATTTATAATTATTTTCTTAATCGTTTAGTTAAGCCCTCCAAAATCAAAAACCATTATTTTTTCATCAAAACCTTTCAAAAACGATATCAAAAATATAATTAATAGATCCAAATAGTTCAACTACTGAGGTCAGTGAATTGGTCAAAAATTTGGGTATTACTTTTGGTGAAGGTCTTAAATTTATACCGTACGTGAACAGTCTAAGTAAGAGTTGTTTTTCCATTCTACGCCAATTATACCTATATCAACAAACAAATTCTAAAATATAAAACTAAAAGGAAGCTTATTTCAATTACTAGTTATGATGAAAATTACCTACTGTGATATAGTTTACCTACCATTTCTAGGTACAGCATCCGTTGCACGTCTTCATCAGATTCAAAATTCTTGTTGCAGATTGACCGACAACTTAAGGAAGTATCATCACATCAGCTATTTCATAAAAGAGATGGCCGAGGATGAAGAAGCTGTATGAATTACTCTTAATTTGTTATACCCATATATTATAACTCCGATCCGTACCACCATTTTTGAAAAATAAACCAATATCTAGAAACCACATTCATTCAAGGAACATTCGTTTCACGGAGACTTTAACAATGCATCGTCACAAGACGTCATTCATCCGTAATTGCTCCACATACAACGCTGTTGCTCATTATAACTAAACTCCACAAACCTTAAAATTGTTAACATATGATGAATTTAAAAGACATTTTAGGAACATAGTTTGGACAAATATTCTTGATGATTTGCTCAAATTCACTTTTCACATTCCTGCAACATCTACCGGCAGTTGTTTCAACGCCTTCGTCAGACCTAATGTTTCCAGAAAGAAGTCTCTTTAAATCTGGTCGAGACCAACCAATTCGGACTAGGTAGAGTGAGCCAGTCAAGGATTTGTTTGTATCCTTATTCTCATAGTCTGTAGCGAGGATCAAGTCCATAAGTGAATGTTTTGACAGTTCTGTCATTAAATTCGTAGCTTTAGTCGTATTTTTTAGAAGTGCGGGTGGTTGCAGAATTGTGGTGTTAGACGATTTCAAGACGTGCTACTTCTTACATAACTGGCAAAGAATAGCACAAACCTAGTGACTGTAGATGTTTCCGGTAAATATATATTATTACGATGTTGATACCACGCTGTCATTTTGGTAGGTATTGAGTCAAGAGTATGCACTAAAACCATGCAATTTTGGTGACAAACAATGCAATGTAAGCATAATCTATGCAAACTTGTTGGTTTTGACGGACTAACAATTTCGTAACGCTTTGCGATTAGATATCGATATGTGTCACACATTTTGTATATGACTGTTGAAACTCGAACATTCAAACATTTGAAAGTTGTTTTCAAAGCTTTAAAAGTAATTTCATCTCGCATGAAAAGATATACATAAGGGCAGAGCATAATTATGTCACCACAACTTCCGGTGTTCCTGCGCTTGGTTAAATTCTAACTTAATTCATAGGGATTATAAAACAAATAAAAATAATAAAGACCTTATTCTAGTTTATTTAACAACAAATCCATTGCGGTATGTTATTGAAAGTTACATTTAAACCAACTAAAGGAAAATCGAAATTTGTTAGTGGGGCTATAGTTATGCCCTCTAGTATATACGGAAGGACGTTAGTTACTTTTTTTCAAAACAGCAAAATAATTTCCCTTCAATATTTTTTTAATTATGTTGCATCAATGAATATTAAAAATACGCGAAATGTTTTTTCCGCTGCAAAAGTGAAATTTCACGTTGTTTCTGCACTGTTATGATAAATTCAAGGTATTTACCGGATGAGAAACGTTTTTTCAACTATGTTTTCAATTATATTATGACATCCAAATCTATCCATATAAGTTGTATTGTTTCCCATCTACAAGTTGAAAACATAGAACTATTCAAATTTCCTCAAAAAAGCACAAAACAGCTAGTTGCTGTTTTTTTAAGGGCAATTCAGAATTTAAAAAAAATAATTCGTATAAGTAAAATATAAATATTATGTTCATCCTCGAAATGTCTAGATAAAGGTTTATTTAGTCTTTTCAACGTTTACCGCCATGATTATTTTGGTCATTTGATGTAGTGATTGAATACCGATTATTTCCCATCTGTGAAGGGAACCATTTACAGGACAATCTTAACAACAGATAAACCAAACTAACAAAAATAGAAAATATACAAAAAGCAGGTAATTCCATCTAAAGGAAAAAACAACAAGAAAATGTAAAAAAATATATTTCACTCAAGCGAGAATCATATCATAAATTGTTTAAGTAATTCCTAGCTACTCCCAGATTGCTGTTCAAACTGTCACAATAATTAGATATGGCATTGAAGGTTTGACACATTACAAATATGGGTGCTTTCAATAAAAGTAAATTTGTGCGAGCCCTGTCACAATAAAAGCGTTTAACGGTACGAGTTTGAATGGATGGACATTGAAGTTTAGTTGAACCACAATCTCATTAGCATCAGTTTGACTGTGCAGCAGTTTATGCAAGAAAATAATTGACCCATACTTCCTCCTCAGCTCTAAAGACTGCTTTTAAAACCTAGATAATAGCAAACTACCATACCCTTCTCAGTATATGCACCGTCAACTTTGAAGGATAAACATTTGGGAAACTTTCTCTGAACATGCTTAAGAAAATCAATGTTGTTAATTGGGTTCGAAATTATCAATGCATATTCCAGTTTCGATCTAGTATATGCAGAATACAAAACCAACAGTGACAACTGCACGCCCGTGAAGCTTCACTTACCTTTTGAGCCAGCTGGAGTGGAGAATTAGGCTTATGGTCAAAAACTACACCCAAATCTTTAATTGAGTTATAACGATTTACGTAAACATCCTCAATCTTATAACTAAATTTACAAACAGACGTTTATCTGAAAAAGCTGACTACACTACACGCATCAAGAAATAAACTATTCTCACCACACCGAGCTACTAAGGCATCAATATCCCGCTGAAGTGAAATACAATCTTCCTCAAACTCAATAATCCTGAATAATTTTAAATTATCTGCAAAGAAGGGTTTATAATAACTTAAATATTGCGCAATATCATCAATAAATAAGGTAAACAATAAAGGATCAAGGTTTGAACCCTGAGGAACAGCCCATACTGGTATGACTTGAAGCCATTGTATGAAACATATTGCTTCCTCTCATAAAGACAACTTTGAATGAGTGCTAAAGCTGATGAATGGAATGCATAATAAGGAAATTTATTTAAAGGTATGCCGTAATGCACTCTATCGAACGCTTCAGCAAAATCAGTATATATATACTACTATACTAACCTTGCAGATCGACACATTCAATAGTAGGTATGTGTGTAAGTGAGTAAATATTATTAAATTAGCTACTGTGTGCCTTTTAGTAAGGAACCCATGCTGAAAAGGGGACAGTGATCTATGCACTGTGGAGTAATTCTATTATGCAATATGCTCTCCAGCAATTTGGAGAAATTTTACATTATTGTCACCGCTCTATAGTTTTTAATATCAGTATTATCCACTGATTTGAAAATAGGCGTCGCTCTAGAAAGTTTCCAAATATCAGGAAAAGTATTGGTTGCTATAGTGAGACTGAATATTTTTAATAATATCTTAAGGTGCAATGTACGGACTAAGAAAGGACGTATTCAGATAATTTGGCGGCCCTATTTCATGTAATATCGCATAGATAAGTCGTTCTGTAAATAGGTACTCATAATCGCGATCGCTGATCCTCCTCGATTTTAAAGCCGTTTTACTTTCCACGCTAGTAGCGAGGAAGTATTGTAATCGCGAAAAATTTCTAAAATTAGAGCCTATGTTTTTTAAGTCATATGACATCTACATCACGAAAAACTATATCACTCATCATCAACTTGGAAATTACCGCTCGGATTTTTATGAAATTTCCACACGGGGTTACTAGTATATGAAAAAGTTTTGTAGTTTTAGTCCAATAGCAAGGGTGCTATAGGCAAAAAAGGAAAAGTAACAATTGCTGAAACTCCAGGGGTTCCTTCACTGACATAAAAAAATGTACTGCTTAAAAAGTGGGGGTTGGGGGAAGGTGATTCTAAATGTTGCATCTTTGATATCAGTGAAACATGTTCTATCATTAAGAAGCTTCTGGTCCCAGTGATTACAGAAAATTTGGGTAACGAAAATCCGACGACAGTAGGGAAGAATGAATTCGGATATCACTTCAGTTAAGTTTAGGGGAATTTAGCGTGAAACTTTAAAATTCTCGATATGTCAAGGAAATATATTTTTAAGAACGATAATTTGGTAGATTTTATACCTGCATTTTCATTTGAATTTCATGACCAGTGAAATGTACCTGTTTCGCCGTCACCTTCAATTTGTGTTCTGCAGTTTGTGACGTTTTTGGAAATAAGCAGGACATAATTGCCTAAGGTGCTATCAGAGCTTTTTACAAAATTTTGATTTCTTGATATTTTAAGATGATTCTAGTGGATAAAATCGAAAAAGTGGATCGTTAGCACCATGTGGACTTTGTTTTTAGCACGCTGCAAGAGTTTAATTTGGAAATAATAAAAAATGAAACGTAAGCTGTGAACTGCAAATCGGTTTTTGGGCGAAATTCGTCTACTGTTTCGTCCTGCCAGTCCAAGCGACGCGACGGTGCGTTCCGACTAAGAAAAAATGTATTCAAATAATTTGATATCTTTAGTCAGATAAATTCAGGAACTAAAATTCAAATTCATTTATTCATGTCAATAAACACAACTAAGTTTACAAGGGTCATGTGGTACATGGTAACAATTGCACGAGGGTCATAAAAATATCTTATTCCGTCAAAATAAGAGGAAACAGTTAGGTAGTTTTTGCAAAGCAATAAACAGGTAGGCTTGTACCTGGATTAAGAACATTTCTTGTCTACTGTAATAGGTAGATGGAGGCGATGCTGCCAGAAATAGATTTGTGCGATCAATAAACAAACCACAAGATTGAACTGCCGTGTCCAATGATTTTTGTATTGCCTTTTTATTGCCTTAATATAGAAAACTCTGTTGGGTATATGATGGAGTTTACTAGAACTTTACAGCTTGTTGCCTACCTTCTTCTACAAACTTCACCAAATCGAGACCCTGTCAACCTTATCATCCGATGAAGGCGCCACAAAGTACAGTCCTGTGATTTGGTGACTTTTTCGATTTGCAAAATATCATCGTCACTTTTTTCAAGTTTCCCTAAAAATTCTTGCTTAGCAACCTCCAAATCAATGTCGTTCATGTCAGGTTTTTGAGAGAATTCGCCATAAAACTATTCATTTTCTTTAAACTCACTGAATTCGTAATTAAAATGGTCGCATATGACCTTTTATTGTCCATTATCAATCTTGATAAAAAAAAGCACTCAAGAACGATCACACCAACAAGAGTACAGCACAACAATTCAACAACACAATATCGACGAACAGTAACAAGGGGAGAAAAATACTAAATGATCACTTGCTGAGTACCAAAATAGGAAACGATTTACAAGCTAGATCGCTAATCTAAATCCGACTCTGTTATTATAAAAATTTACCTTGGTATGCACCCGCAGTCATCCTGTCCTCCTTTAAAGTAGCGCCGACAACCGTCTAGGGCCAGCCCAGCGTCGGTTCCGTTTCACCCCCGCGTTACCTCAGCAGATGGTGCTTCTGATCGTAGGAGCTCCGTTAATAAATGCAGTCTTTAACCATGAACGAGGTGGTGTAGTCTGGGCTGGCCGTCACTTTATTCTTGAGTTTTTTGGATGCTGCAATAATCTAGTGTTAGTTAAGAAGCATAGGCTGTTTAATAACTGTCTGGAGGCTGACTGTAGCAATAAAAGTGAATTTTGTATATTTTGCAGCTTTTTTTTACTATTATCCGACCTTCGTCGGATACTAAAGCTATTAGGTTATCTGGTCGGACGATAAATTGTAGCCGGATAGGCCGCATACCGGATAACCGTTGTATATTCATACTTTTATATGTTTTTTGTTCTATGTTTGCATATTAAAGCCGCAAGGAAACATTAGATTAATTGTATATGTTAAAATCAGAGTCTCCGTAGCCTTCTATTAACTTCGGCAGAGTTTCCAACATGAAGAAATGTATACGCATCTTAATGATGAACCACGTAAGAAATTCACTTCAAAGTTCTGTGTAGACAAACTACTTGAGAGAACAAGTTGAAACTTGTCTCGTGAAGAAAAGACATGTGCACCCATGCAAAATTATAATAAATTTTTGCTGACTGAAACACCATGTCTGTGTAAGACCGACTTTTCACCTAATCATCGTATAAGAATTTTCACATTTTCAGATAGATTTTTTCTCTAGTTTTCAATATCAGTGAATTGATACGCCACTGACATTGAGCAGAATGGTCTTGAAACAATTTTCTCCACTCTGGATTCTCAATGAACCGCTTAGCGATAAGGTAATCCTTCCAAACGGTTTTAGAGTTTTACCGCCTTTTCGGTGGCTACGCGTGGCGAGATAAACTTAATTGGGGCCGCGGATAACCTTCAGCCCCCATGAATTAATGACGTTGCAAGTTGCAGTTCCATTTAAAAGTATTTGGATGCATTTCCAGTTTATTTGGTGACGGTGAGGCGCCAGATTATTCGATTAAGGCCACACATCGCTCTCCTTCAATGGCGCGATTTGAGGAACACTATGGGTAGTTATTGCCTGATTTTTTCATGGTGCATTACTGCATTACCTACGCAACGCCATCATCAGTTTAAAAGCATCAAGTTCAGCACAGGTTAAGCCCCATGAACACAATATTAATTACGAGCATGTACAATAGAGAAACTAAACGAATCAAGTCAGCCAAAAACACTCATACAATACAATTAGTTCATAGACATCCTCTCCCTGTCCTTCCGGTAGTTTCTGCCCTCCTGGCACCGTCGCCCCTTCCCATATCTACAGACGCGGCAGCGCCCACTGAAGCACCGCCGCAGCACCAATACAACGTTACGACGGTAGCTGAGCCCAGATAGCAGAAGAAAACGCGTATGTAAAACGTCTCTTTGCCATTCTAAATCTTGAAGGCAAAAGTACGAGGAGACAAAGCTCCAAATTTCATTTGGACGGCAGAAAGGAACCCACCCAGAAATACAATTATTGATCAATTGTACTTCAAAGTTTTGACAATGATAAAAAATTTACTTTACACTAAAAACGATTTTAATTAAATATAACACTAAATAATTTATAATTCACATGCTCGCAATAGATTATTTTCCTGAAATCTAGATTTTTCATATTTAATGGGTTGGTTCCTTTCCTCCTCCAACCTAAAAGCGTATACAATATTGAAAACGAAAATCGAAACAGAAACATGTTCCGACAAAAAAGATTGCCAAAACTTGTTGAAACTGGCAGGTATTCCCTACTCAAATAAAGAAAAGTTTGACATGTTAGCACTGTACTTTGCAGTCACACAGAAACGCCCGAGATTACCTCAGCAAGGTGTTTGGAGATACACCACGAACGACGGCAGCCTCATAAGACCCAATTTAGAAAAATAGTACTTAATTTAATAAACCATGGGTCCTTCGAACACCTAGAATCGGATACAATATTTAATAAGAATAATTACCATCCATACAAACCTACATCAGTTCAAGGACTTAAGAAAACTGACTTTCCAAGACGAATGCGCTTCTGTGAGTGGTATACCTACTAGGAAGTCTAATGAAAATCCCGATTTTGTAAATCATGTCTTGCGGTCCGATGAGAGTAGGTTTACGAATGGAGTTTTTAATAAGCACAACACTATGGTCTACAGACCAGATTTGGAACTAACGTTTGGTGTGGGGTCATTGGTAATTCAATCTAACTTCCCCTTTTTAATTGGGCACCTATTTGAAACTAGGCATTAATTATTTCAGAAAATCGACTTATAGGACCATTTTGTTTGACTACAAAGTAAACGGACAGAGGTACTTAGAGCTTTTGCGAAACCAGGTTGTGCCGGCTATAAGAGCAAGTCTAACCGAAGATGAGTTTAGGAGAACCTGGTTTGAAGGGGACGGATGTCCGGCTCACAACACCATCCATGTCAGCTTCTTAAGAGAGCAGTTTGGTGATAGAATAATTTCATTAAACGGTATCTTGGCCTCCTAGATCCCCTGACATTTCATCCTTGGAATTCTACCTCTGGGATCACACAAAAAATGAGATCTATGAATTTGATCCTTCCGCGACCATAGAAATCCTGAGCACAGTTAGAAAAATTAAGAGAAATACACTAGCTAAGGTTGTACGAAAAACAGTCACCAATTTTGGACGCAAATGGACGCTATTTGCAAATCTGTAAATTAATACCCACATACATAATTAGATTTTACATTATATTACAGTTTTGTAAAATGTTTGTTTGTTCAAGTGTAAAATAAATTTACGACGATTTTTATGACTTGTTTTTTAAACACACTCAGAGTTGGGAATTTGTCGCTAAACATTTGACTTTTTGAGAAGTCGATATTTTATTTACATTTTAAGGCGTTTATGTGCTTTTTATGCCTTACTCATCAATTGACAAATAAAAAACTAATACATAACATTACGTGTGATGATATTTCGGTGATACCCCAATCTTTTGTGCACTTGTGAGATGTCACTAGACCAGAAATTTTAGACTCTTTTCAAAAATCAAAAAATCCATTATGGTAGCCCTAAGAAAAATTAAAGTCGAGGCGGGTTGCTGGAAAACAAAAGACGATTGAGACATGTCATACATGCTATCTTATTTTTCTTAAAAAAAATTTAGAATAATGTCACATATTGACAGCTGACAATCGCTTTGGAGTTACTGTCAAAAAACAAATTCCGACATTTTCGATTTTTCGCTGACATTCTCGAAACCAATTGATCGATTGTAAATCTGAAGCCGGCTATCGAAAGCAGTTTGTTCTAAAGCTGTCCCCATTCAACCTTTGCTGTTGGTATAACAGGAGGCGATATCCCTGTATAGAGAAGCGAATTTGGGACACACTGTATAGACTCTATACTTACCACCGATTCTAGTTAAATAGGCATTATTATATGCGATATTAGTGAAGCTAAGTGAAATATGGAAAAAAATTAAAATTTCTGTCCATCAAAATATTTTTCACTATGTCCTATTGTGGCCAGAAAGTTAAAAAATGTCCCAAAACAAAGCTCAGACATTTTGAAAGTCTTAATCTTTCTAAAAAGAACTTTGTTGTCAAAGATTATCAGAAACTCAAAAACGTTTTTATAACCGCTGCCACATAACAGATTTTCAACATGTACAAATCTCTTTAATCTTCTATAGTATTCACATGAGTAGAGCTATACCTCACTGATGATTGCTAAACAGCATAAAAAAACGTGTTATACGGTTGGTCGTCATCACAGAAACGGAAAGCAGACATATTTATTTCAGCCTGTGTATATTTGTGCAATTTTGTATACCACGCCAATGCTGCTTCGTATACCGGCTGATTGACGGGTCGTCGTTTATAATGGTGAATGACATCTATATGTTCATAAAACGATTTCTATCATTCTGTGTAGGCCAGAGACCTTTTGTATTTTCAGCGTATTAACCGAAGGTATATCAAGCTTTGGCGATCTATTTGTAGACGTGGCAGTTGTCAGTGTTGAGTAGTAATTAATTAACGTATATGGTAAATTTCATAAAAATCAGGATTCTTAAAGTATGGGTATTGGACAAACGAGAAGAGTCGCTCAATCTTCTATTTGTCATTCTCACAGATTACTGCCGATTAAGCACATCTTGTTATGGAAACGACGCTATCTGTTCCAAATACTGGGAAGCGGTGGATGCCAAGCTTAGACATTATATCTGTGAAGCGTCAAGGAAATGTTAGACTTTGGACAATACCGGTTTTATCACGTCATTCTGTTTGATAATACAGCGTTTCTTAATAATATTGTCCAATACCAGTAAAAAATCTACGACAAAGCAGAACCGTATAGAAACCGACAGCTATTTATAAGTTACAACCCTTTTCATATTCTTGGACAGACGCGGTGAAGTCTCCGAACTCATAAAAATGTCCGTCTAGACACCATCTAGAAATGCAGAAGTTCAACTGCTTGCATCATCTGTATTTGACTTCAGCATCATCCTATCATTACCATACGGTTCGTCGATAAATAGCGAATAGAGTCAAATCAATTGAAATTTGAAGTAAATTAGGGCAGAATCACTACTGCAATTTACAGCAAATCATGATGCTGAACTATGGTATTGATAGTGACATACTGTAGATTAGACGTAATATCTACCATATCAAGTAATTTGATAGAGAAGCTTTATTGCCTTGTTGATCATTTGATATGATGTCATTTTGTGCAAAAAAAGTCATATGTGCTTCTCAGCAGATATGACGGAAAAAATAAAAGTCTATAATTTTAAAATACAGTCCCCTATGCAGCTAAAAGGTAGGTATGATATGACAGAATGATAAATAAATTGAAAATAATGCATAATAATAATGCTAAAAATAAAAAAAAACTATTGAGAATACTCAAACGATGATTAAGCTCCTTCATCTGAAGCTTTCAAATAGAAGTGTGTTACACCACTTCTATAACCTGAGTAGATATTTTTAATCTTTTAATTCACTTTATAAACAGCTAAATGAAAGCTTGTTTTCAAAAATTTTTTTCTTATTTCATTCTTATTTAACTTTTTTGTATATATAATGTGAAATAACTAGTTTGATAATTTCTATATAATTTCCGTATATATCATTTGAACGAATCCATAAAACGTCTTTTTTTTTTTGTATTATAAAACTCCGATAGATATCAATCATATAACTACAAATTGATATTTTGCCATATGGAATTTAGAATAACGTTATTTACTTATTGCTTCTCTCCTTAGGCCTTTTCATTCGAGACTCAAATCATACCGGTGAGCCTGGAAATTGTAAATCGTCATTTAGCGGGCGCCGGCACATTGAATTTAATATGACGTGGCTTTACTTATTATGTTTTCCTCATCAAGCCCTTCCACTTGATACCCATAGTATAAGCTTGACTATGGAAATAATATATAAGCGCCATCTAGAGGTGATCGCCATATTGGATTTAGAATGTCACTTTGCTTATTGCATTTTTCTCATCAAGCCTTTCTGTTAGTTGCCCATATCATAGGAATTACTATGAAAAATGCAAGTTGCCAATTTACGGCTGCCGCCATATTGGATTTGGAGTACTTATTGTGTTTCTCTCTTCAAGCCCTTTCATTTGTTACCGAATTTCCAGGGGTTACAATTGAAATAATGAATCACCAACCACCTTATTGCATTCAAAATGGCGGCAGTTGATTTTGTATTGTCACGCAAACCAAACACGTGTACAAGGTTTCAGCTCAATTAGTTAAGGTTAACTGGTTCAAGCTTCCAAGATATGTCCCACACAACATATGAACAGGTCGAGTTGAATAAAAGCTTGTAAAAAATAAAAGATGAATAAACGACAATCCGACTTAAAAAAGCATATTCAACACAATACTGAGATATACGGATTCACATTACCACAAAGACAAAAATGGTGGTCTAAACGAGATGGATATTACATATACATAAAACAAATAATAAGATGATGACAAAAACATTGAAATAAAGAGGACGTCACAAAAATATAAAATGCATAGCTAAATAATAAATAAAACTACTGATATAAATTATAATAGAAGTATAATAGAAATAAATAGAAACGAGGATGAAAAACAATTTCAAAAAGTGCACAGAAGCAGACTCGGGAAAATAAAAAAGGCATACAATACAGCACGACCAGCTTGATAAAGACGTCGGTGCTTACATATTAAAAAAACTCGTGGTGAAAGTAAAATCATTTATGAGCCAGATACCTTCTCAAGTGTTTTCTCAATGCAAAAATGTTTGTGCTTATCTCTATTTTGTTGCTTGAATGAAATATTTATACAGGGTGTTCCTTAATGATATGCGAATATTTAAGGGTGTGAATCTACATGGAAAATTAATGTTAGTTTGCTTTATAAATTATGGTCCAAAAATGTTTCCTTACAAAAACGCGGGGTGTTGAAGTTTTATGAAAAAAATGGAAATTAATTAACATTTTCATAACCGCCTCCGATATTTCACTGATATTTAGTACGTAGTGAAAGTTAATAAGGTTGCATATTTTTCAATGCAAAAATAATTTTTAGCTTTAACAGTGGCGTGCCTACGGGTAGTGACTTCGATATTTTTTAAGAAAAAAACGATACGCAAATAGTTGTTTGGCAAATTTGAATTCCTCGTTCAATTTACAACAAATGATCTCTCTTGAATTGTTTTCGTTCGATGGGTCATTTTTGAGTAAAAAAATAAAAACAGTTCTATTGTCTAACTTGTAAAATAATTATTAATTTAATTGGAAAAATTAAACACATTAGAGGTAATGAACAACAACAACTGACAACATAAACATAACACTAAAACCAACGAAATGATTACAAAAATTGTTGAAAATGGCCCCCTTCACTTAGTATGCATGTTTCCGCCCTCTTTCTCATGGAATTGCGCACTCGTTGAAATATCCCTGGAGTGTTTTTTATTCTATCACAAGCTGCAACTAGCCTTTCTCTTAATTCCTCTACAGTGCGGCCAATCCAACGATTTGGATAAACAGTTTGTAAATAATTAAGAACCGCTACACCGACATGCGCTGATGCACCATCATGCACGTACCACATATCATTTCTTATTACTAACGGAACATCATCAAGCAGCAAAGGCAACTGTTGTTGAAGGAAATTCAGGTAAGTCTGTCAGTCAAGTCGTCACGGCAAGAAGAATGGTCTAATAAAGTGGTTGCCAATCATTCCTGCCCCATATGTTAACCGAAAATTGGTGTTGGAAATGGGTTTCGGTTACGGCATAGGGATTTTATTCTGCCCACAAATGATTATTGTGGAAATTCTGAATGGCATTTCGAGAAAAATTAGATTCGTCCGTGTACAGAATCATTGATTCGAATTGCGGATTTTGTGTGACAAAAGGTCACACGCCCTGGAAAATCAATGGGAAGTAATACCTGTACTGTTAAAATATGGTAACGATATAACAAAAAATCCACTAAATTCTCCAAACAATTTGATGTCAAATATTTAAGTGTCTAGCGATCTTCCCTGTGCTCGTTTCAGGATGTTTTTCGACTTCGTACAGCCCTGCTTCCTCAATTTCAGGTGTTGTCACACTTAGAGGTCTACCTTCAGATTCTCTTTTTCGGACAGAACCAGTTTCAACAAGACGACGATGAATATTAGAAAAGGTTCGACTATCTGGAAAAGCACGATCCGGATATCTCTGGTGATAAATCCGTCTGGCTTGGTCACCATTACCGTCGGCAAGGCCATATACGTAATACATTTCCGCCATTCCTGCATTTGAATAATTCACCACTATTAACAAGATTGTAAAAACTAAATAATGAAAAAGATGTCACAGCGAACAGATTTGAATAACAGAGGCTTGTCAGATGTCAAAAGCCAGTGACATTCCAGAGCAACTAAATATTTATTGCTAAATTGCATTCTTCAATTATTACATTAATTTTTTCGGACAATAGAACGGTTTTTATTTTTTTACTCAAAAATGGCGCATCGATGGAAAACAATTCAAGAGAGATCATTTGTTGTAAATTGAACGGGGAATTCAAAAATAATTTTTATTTGGCAAAAAACTATTGGCGTTTTCAAAAAATATGGAAGTCAATACCCGTACGCATGCTACTGTTAAAGATAAAAATTATTTTTGCATTGAAGAATATGCTACTTTATTAACTTTCACTACGTACTGAATATCAGTGAAATATCTGAAGCGGTTCTGAAAATATTAATTAATTTACATTTTTTTCCTAAAACTTCAACACCCCGAGTTTTTGTAAGGAAACATTTTTGGACCATAGTTTATAAAGCACACTAACATTAATTTTTCATGTAGATTCACACCCTTAAATATTCGCATATCATTAAGGAACACCCTGAATATTGATTTCATAACCTCTATTCAGCGAAATTGCAAATTCTCGAAAGGTCTTCCTCAGTTTTATGTTCAGTTTTGTAGTAGTTTCTGCATGTATGCTCTGGATTTGCATAGTAAACTTGATAAAAATGAGGGCTCAAATTATATTAAAAGATTCTGGATATAACTTTCCAACATATCCGAAACTTATTGTCAAATAAAGAATAAGTTTATAGTAATATCTATATGCGCCATTCTCAAAAATGTTAAAAAAATATGAATGGAGTTTTTCATCTGGATTGTATATACGTGTATATGTATCCTCCTATAGCCCCACGGTACCCAATGGGTGCTTAGGCCTTAGGCCTTCGTGGTAGTTGGAGTATAAAAAAAAAACAAAACGTAAGAGTTTTTGAAAACTTCGCATCACTCAAATTGAAGTCAAAGTTGGACCACCCGTGTGTCCTTGTACGAACAACACTGTACGGTATGGAACTGCTCTTCCGGTTCCCTATTCAATCCTCGCGGAGATTTGAATCTATAAAATATGATAAATACGGTCATGTGGCCCGTTCACACGGAGCATTAGCAGTGTCGCTCGACAGCCTGCCTGTGTTGAGCCGATTTACCGCTCCCGTTACATTCTCCCTCTATATAGGGTGATTCATCAATACCGGAGTAGAGTGAATGCTTAAAAACAGAACGAAATGTTCCTATAAACATTGTTTCTATAACTACTCCCTCACTCAGATACAAGGTGTTCAAATTATAATTTAGGGATTTAGAATTAACTGTTTCTGTGGTGTACGAACGTATTGACTTGAAATTTTGGAAATACACAAATTTACGTCAGTATTCTGACTCCTACATAAGAGAAAGAAAAATATTTTCTACTACACTGGCACTATAGGAACAGAATATTATTTGCATATTGGAGAAGGTATTTTGTGTCACAGAAGTTTTCTCTCTCTACAAATTTTTGTTATAACATGTCGTTCGAGAAAAAAATCCGACCAGTTGAGATAAAGTCAGTATAAAAAAGCGTGAATCCGTTCCAGTTTAAAAATAAATCAAAAAATGTCTCTACCTTACATAGTTAACACTACAGAATTGTTATATTTATCAAAAAAAAATACAATACATACTCGTAGCTGTTCGGGCCGCACGGGTATTACCTATCTTGAAAAGTGACGACTATTCGTCATTTATTTGTCTGGGCGATCCGTAGGACCTCTGCCCATTAGTCACTGTCTGATGTACGTTAGTCGAATCTGTCAGTCCTGGTTGCCCAGAAACCAGACAAAGTCAAGGAAAAAGAGAAAGGGAAAGAGAAGAAAAAAGGAGAAGAGCAAAGAAAAACAGATATGCTTAGTTTAAGAGGAAACACCTAGGCTTTTTGACTTGGTAGACGGATTAATTTTGAGGTGAACTAAACAAATTTTTGATTCGGTTTTGTTAGAGTGTAATTTTGAGTTTACTAAAGATTCACGCTAACTTTTGATTACAGTGCGAGCCGTGGCCTTGAATGTTTACGAACTTGCTCCACTGTGTAGTCCACTGAGTCACGCAACAGAGGTTTGCTGTGCGATTCCGCTTGACTATAATTGAAAAGTGACGTGAAGCTGATTTTGTTTGACATTGTAGGTTTTAAGTTTTTCTACAAGATCTTAACTTAACACTAGCTGATAGACACGTTGTGAACTCGTTTTGTAGTTGTAAGCGTTGACTAAGCGTCATGGCGCTTCTGTTAGCAATGTTTGGCTCTGATGTGATGTAAAATCTGCTTCAGAGATGGCATTACTGGAGGTCTAAGCTGTAAGTTGTATGTGTTGATGATAATTCCATTGGATTCTTGTCTAAAATACACTGACTGGAGATTCAAAGCTAAAAACTAATTGCCCATCGACCTTCTCTTATCGATTCTGGAATTTCAAAAATGAGAGATACAAAATAACTATATTCGCAGTACACTGTCGAATTACAACTCATATACATGCTATCAGTAATTACACGCAACGCGGGCGAGGTGAGGATTTCCTGTAATTCTCCTCGAAGTTGTCCATAATTTATAACTTGGGACATAACCTGTCTTCAGAAAGGTCAACATATAAATAGCCCATCGGGCACAGCTAATAGATATACTTCATTGGCAGCATATTCAGTAATTATTTTCTCACGCAGCAAATATCACTCATTTTGTACACATGCAGACCAGTACTCTTACACATAATCACCCAGATGTGATCTTGCTATTCAACCGACTTTCTTCTCAGAGATAAAGACTACAGACCACTCGGCTTCACAAAACATATGTAACCAACTATGCGTGTAGCTTAGTAGAGTAATTCCTCCATAGATGGACGTTTACAGCTATCCTAGTGAGCAAACGTGGAATGACTGTTTGCGCCCTAAAAAGTACCTAGTCTGCAGGATAACATCTTATAGGTTTGTTTTGACGTTTGTAGGTTTTTTACATAATACCCGTGCCGGTCCGCATGATTCCCGTCCGCTTCTTCGCATAAGTCTGAAAGGCAGTAATACTAATTTAATTATCCCAGATTTCTGGCAGTAGCGATCTCGTTGCATTTGTGCAAGTATAAGATGGTCTTAAGGCAGTTACCATCAGATCTGCCATACCCGCGTGGATTCGTGAAGCTCATTTACGAATGGAGGGGGTGGTGGTAAGGTCGGAGAAATTTCGCCTCCAATCCTTGTGGAGGGTTGCAAGACCCTTTTGACACCCTGGCTGCTTAAGGGCTAAGTGGGCAGGTAGGTATGTGATTGGTTGTTCCAGTGGCTTTAGAAGCAAATTTGCTACCCTGATATGGTAGGGATCGATATAGGGATCGATATAGGGTTTCGATAAGGCGGAAACGTCCTTGCAACATATAGGCTCTCTTCGGGCAGACCTCGATTGAATCTAAGCCTGTCCGACTTATTATAAAATGGGACTAATGCAAGCGTCATTTAATCGCTCCTTCACATCATCGTCGAAATTTGATTTCCATCCAACTATAGGGTTCAACATCGCTTTATCTTTACGTAGGCGAGCGTCGATGTGAGATCCTGTCGACAGCCAATTTAGCACCGGTACATTCCCGATTTTGGCATTCCAGTGTTTCCGCGCAAAACTGGACAGTTTTGTGCGCACCACACTTCAGTCACCACTTTGTAATATTCACAAGTGATCTGCGTACTATGAGAAAATAGTTTCCGGAATGTAGTTTTGAGGAAGGTGCGACGCATATAAGTTCCATATAACCGGACCAAATATGGACCCTTGTGGCGCACCATTCACTAACTCGCATTAACTGGAATTCTTCAAAAGTCTTCGCATGTATCCGACCACTTAGATAGTTCTCTACAAAGTGGATAACGGAAGCTGGGATTTCGTGTTGTTGCATTTTGTACTCACTAGTGCCTTGTGATGTGTAGTATACTGCCGAAGTAGTAAGGTCAGTTGACAGCATCGCAACATGATTCTTATTGGCCAACACCTTGCACGCATACTGGACTGTTCTGGGGATTTGACTAACAGTTCCTTTTCTTTTCACAAATCCGTGTTGGCAATTCGAGATTGCCTTTTCTAACCCGGGTAAGAACACGACTGAAGATAATCCATTCAGCCCCTTTGGCCATAATATTTGAAAGACTAATTGGCCGGAATTAATTAGGATGTGTAATATTCTTACCAGATATATGCAGAGAAATGCTTTATCCTTATTTCCATCGCATTAGGAAATATCCTGTAGTAATGATAGTTGACCACAATCACATGGTTTTAATACAAAGTGCTTGTGTTCCACTGACATTAAAAATTATGTAGCATAAGTATATTAGGGGAATAATATTATTGTTAGAATATTTAGATACATTTTATCCTCCATCAGCTTTGTTGGTAGTGCAGAACATCGTATTTGGTGATGAGAGGTACATGAATCCTAACGGTGTCGAACGTCCTGCGCTCAAAACTAGTCGGTACTATCGCTGCTTTGTCCCTAGGATGCTGGGATTTTGGGAAAATCTACCTGAGGAGATTTTTCCCATTTACTGCTAACCTTAGGCAGTTCAAAGACCATATTAACGAAGTGTCTTTAGGCTCCTTATAGTAGCCGCGGTATCCAGGTGCCTAGGCAGATACAAAAAAAAAGTATCCGCTTGTTTGCTTTCCGTTTGTCTGTTTCCAAAGACTCGACTGATGATTGCTAAAAAGCATGAAACATCATTTTTAAGCTTGGTCGGGAGAGGGAAGGCAAATAGATTGAGTTCAGCGTAAAAATTTGAGACATTTCAGGATCTGTATTGTAAAGAAATTTGTCTTGTTTTTGAGTCTACTTCTTGTCCTACAAATATTACCACATTTTCTTAAACCACCCTCTAGCTTATGACGCACGAGTGTGTCCTACGGAATATTATGGGAAGCGGAAGATTTATAACATACGCCATGCGTAATATTGCTTTAGCCAAAAAGGGGGTGACCAAAGCCGAAGGTATTGTATTGTGTAACATTTTATATTAAAGTCGAAGGCACCGCGAACCATATCAATGCATCATTTAAAAAGGGGGAAATATTGCGTCTTCGAATGTTCCATCCATTTCTGGGATAAATAGTTTAGGGTACCGTTTCAATGTTTGAGGTTAACCATCAAATGATCATCATGGTGAAGACTCAGTTCATACAAGAGCTGAGCTAAATCGTTCCTTCTAGGGATTCGATTCCATGGTTTTGATTCCGCTACAAAGGAACGAAGTTGATTTTTAACGAACTGCTTGAAGCGCACACTTATGTTAGGATTCAGATATAGATTCTGATTTGACAATCTCGAAATGATCAACGATCTACTATCTGTATAGTATCTGTGTATGCTGTCACGATATGTTTGTTCCAACAAGCAGTTCCGATCTGGTTCAGAACTAATCCAGAATCATTTCCACATGCCCGAAGTAAATAAAGTTTAGAACTATTTCCGAACTATATTGCTGGAACAAAGAATTACATAACTTGTTGTCGTAAACGTAACCTTGATTGAAGTAAAATTTGAAAGTCAATTTCCGCATGCCGGAGCTTGAGATAATTTTATTGTTAATCCCCCATATTAGTCTGGCCGAATCAGAATCATATACTCGTATATGTCTAAAAAGGTCACCAAAACGTCGTACAACAAAGAAGAATCTCAAACATATATGTATGTGGCTTAATTCAGGCAGACCAAAATAGGGATTATACGCATGAAAACGACAGAATAGGTTTCAAATGTTATGTAATTTATTGTTTTTTAACGTATTGTAAATCCTCTTAGATATTAGGAAAATAAGATGGTGGGTTTAACAAATGATGAATAGTTTGGTGAAATATTTCAAAGAAATAGTACGAAATTTTTTATTTCATTTTTGATACCAAGGTTTTTGTACCCTTTTACTAATGACACGTCTTCATTGTTCACCATAATATTAATACGATCTCGAATATCTGGAGCCTTTTGACATTTCGTGAGTTTTTCTGTTTTGGGGCAAAACAGCACAGTTACACACAGTTACAACATTGTTTGCATTATAAATAGGTTTCCTGCCTTACAGTTTGCTTTCTTCTATACCAGTGATTGTATTTTCTCCTGCTCTTTAACTTTATTTATTTTCACTCCTTCGGTTATATCGTCTGGGATATATTTAACGTTAAAATTGCTACTTACGTTATAATTCTCATCTTGTAAATCGTTACTCGGTTGTCTTAGTACAACGATCCGTATTGCGGTAGTGGATATATTCGAATTCCAGTGTCAAACAGTTCGTTCAAATACAATTCGGCTTTAGGCGCGGGTGAAACGTTAGGGCACCTGATTTTTGATAAGAATCGAAATCATCGGAATGGATTCATTCGAGATTCTCGGAATAGATTTTTTCAATTCCATCTGTAATAGCGTTCCTTTGAAAGGACAGCTTGTTATCTAATAACATTTTAAATCACCCCATATTGACAGGTGACATATAACTCTTACGGATCTGTGCACGCTAGATGTGTAGACAAAGTCATATTTTTTTGGGCTCATTTATACTCTACAAATGCATACTTCCTGAAATGCTTTATTTAGAAAAGTACCTTTAAACACAACAAAAAATGCGACAAGCAAAATAGCTGCCATTGATCATGACGGTATTTCAAGGCACGCAGGAATAAAGCAAGATAAACAGTTTTTGACTATATTCGGTGTAGACAGTTCTGAATACGGTCCTGCGTTTTACCCGATTCAAACTCGATAATCATTATTATACTTTATAGGTCGAAACAAGTTAAACAGTTTTTGACTAGCTTGGGTATAAACAGTTCTGAACATGGTCCTGAGTTTTACCCGATAAATTATTGCTTTTATACAAAGCTGTCACTTATTGATCAGCTGTTCACCTCGGTAGACGTGAAAGCGTAATGTATACTCGTGAAAAAGACTATAGACCGCTTCTTCCTAGTCTCTCGAAGCAATAACAAATGTTTGAATAATCTCACTCCATATGAAACAAACACAATTTACAGCTCGCACTTGTTGCTCTGTACAAATCACAACCCATTGAGAAAACTAAATATCTCGTAAAAACGGGAAAAATTAGTAATCGCAGCATCCAACCTCAGGATATAAAACAGCGAAACAGCTGTCACAAAACGTCTCCCTTCCCCCTAGATTTTCGTCATCCCTCTAGTAGCACGTGGCAGGACAATAGAACTGAATACTGGCTAGTTTTGCGTCATTGTATTTTTATACTTTTTCGATACAAGGGTGTCGGATGGAGAAAGACACTAAGCCGAATTTGCGGAAACGTGAGGGTGGCGAAAAAACTGTGGAGTGAGTTTGTTGTATTTATTCAGGGGTGAAAAGCTTGTTTGCCTGGGTGGTAATGATTTTTTCACTCGTGTGGTTGAATAAGCATGCTGGATAGTAAAGAAAGATCTTATTGTTGTAGAAAGCAATATGAAGGTAGCGGTACTGCTATCCATCTATCTTTAAAAACTATAAATGTGAATGTCTGTCCGGTCTGTCAGCGTCACGTCTGAACTGCAATACGGACATAAACCACTTACTACTTGATACCGGCAGGGGTATAACGTATCTTGAAAAGTAACGTTGTGTCGGTTCTTTTGACATTACACAGGGTGGCCCAACCACGTAAAAACTAATAACAATCAGAACAGTATAAATCAGCTTCAAGCGTAATAGAGTATAACAACAACATAACCAAACAACTATCATTACTCAAGGCCTAATCTACAATAACTGCTCGAAAATATCTCTACTAACATACGTATGTTGAATACACAGCCGTAGTCCTTGGATAAATGACCGTTGCACGTCCCTCAGCATCCTCAATCCTTTCCTTCACATTTTCCGGGGTAGATGGTGGATATCTATAAGCCTCTTGCTTAAATTATCCCCATTGATAGATGATAATACGCAGGTGCGCCGTCATGTTGGAAGTACATATGCACCCGAGTTTGCAGGTTGACATCCTCCAAAAGCAAAGGCAAATGCTCGAACAAAAAATTCAAGTATTCAGTACCTGTTGATCTTTTGTCGAAAAAGAAAGGCCCAATAACTTGTATGCCAATAACTCCTCCCCAAACATGCAAGCTCCATCTATTTTGGAAATCTATTTGCTTAACCTAGTAAGGGTTTTCCGTCGCATAATAGTGCATGTTATGCCTGTTAACAACACCTATGCTGTTAAAAGTTGCCTCATCGCTAAAAAGAACCTTATCCAGGAAAGTAGTGTCTTTACTCACTTTATTTAGCATTATTCTACTAAACTCCATTCGAGCTGCGAAATCCTGAGGACGAAGGACTTGATGCAAGCATCGGTGATATGAATGGTACCTATGCTCGTGAATAATCCAAGTTCTGCATATATCAGTTTCTGCAACAATTTGCCGTGCACTTAAATGGGGATTTTCCTGCAACTTTTATAGAACCTCCAACTGATTCGCCTCATTGGTGACACATGGATTATTTATACGTTTTTCACTACATTTCACTGCTCCACTTGATTCAAAACGTTCTCGTAGTGTGGAAAATGTTTCCGGCGTTGGATGTCGCGTATTAGGGTACCGTCGCATATTAGGGTACCGTTGCTTATAAATGCGAGATGCTCGGAAACTATTTCTTTGGGTTTCGTCCAAAACGAACATCGTATTCACCTTTTCTTCTTTAGAAAAATCCATTTTCGAACACGTTATTATTATAATGCTCACAAAGCCAATTTTGACAGTTTTATTTGTTTCCAATGATAATGCGTTATTTTAGGGAATTATAAGCCCTTCCATAAAAGACGTGCTAATAACCGAAAAAATAGCCGTAAAAACCCTTGTGTCTAGTATCAAAAAAAGCTTATAAAAACTTGTTTCCAAACTTGCACAAATATACAGGGTGATGCATTTGAAATTTTTGAGAAAAACTGCAATTTGCGTTTTTGACTACCCTGTATGAGCAAAAATTAAAATTCAAAAAAGTAACAAATAAGATAAAAGCTGAGTTGTGTAGGTCTTTTTACAAAATTCAGCACACCAAATTTCAAAATGGCAGACTGCGGGGTTGCCGAATTGGGGGGTTTTTCTAGACAAAACACCTTATATCTCAGTAGCTAATTACCAAAATTCTTATATCAATTTGCTTCTCTTGAATAGGTTTATCCAAATATGCAATAAAATTTGAGGCGATCCATTTGAAAAATCACAACTTTGGTATGTAGGTCGAAATTGGGACACCCTGTATAATGGATAATATTGTAGAAATGTGCCCTGAGATTTATTCTGGAAATGGCCGATATGTAAGTAAACAAGATAACTGTATTGTGTTAGTTATATATTCTTCACTTCGTCTATACAATACATAAGAAATAGTTTGGTTGCAATAAAGTAGAATCACGTTCGTACCTAACAGAATAGTTGTATAGTTGACAAAAACTGAATCTTGGACTGATGCAAATGTCCTATACACTTTTGTTGTATAACTGTTACCTGCAGCCCTTATACAACCTCTTAAATGACTGAAGTGTCCTATTAGGTGTGCCCATTCCGCTTGTATAGCTGTTCTAAGAGGGTTTTGCCAATGTTCTTACAGTATACAATGCTGTGTAAGGAATACTGTATGATCATTCTTGCAACTCTAATAGGAGAGATAATTGTTAGTTGGGTATTCAAAAGGTATGGATACATTCTCCGAAACCAATTTTCTTCACACTAATGCAAAAGAAATGACCTACTGTACTTTACACAACTGCCCACGCAAGTCAAACCGCGGGCTTATTTTAGTAAAGAATACGTTTTGAAAAATCGGTGAGTATAAGTTATACATGAAGTTGTTTTTCTGCCCCTAAATGAAATCATACCAAAGTTACTCTTTACTGACGTTTCGGCCACCTCGGCGTCTAAAGTATCTAAAGTATAAGTCAAAATGACAATGACTATATACCTTATATTTATCTAGGCATTCCCGCTCCCAAAAGACGTCCACCCCCCCCCCCAAGCAGTAAGCGAGCATGATGTTTTGGATGCACCAGACACGTCAACCTCAATCATCGCTTTGACAATCAAAACTTCGAGAACGCGAAAATTCATCCAGCATTGGTGTCGCATTGCACTGGCATTGTTCATGGTTCCGAAATGCGATAAGTTACTACTACGACACCTAAAGGGCACTATGTTGTTTGTGAAAAAATATCATATTATTTGGCGGGTTTTCGCGGTCTCAAAATCGAGTGTCGTGTCTGGTACATCCAAAATATCAGGAGAGCGGGAATGTCTATCCCAGGCGGTCCCCCGCAGTATCGTTATTTGTGCGGGCAATTATATGATTGTAATGATGGCTACGCGCGATCTCTGCATGGTAAAGGTTATGCTTTTGTTCTTAACAGGAAGCAGAGCTATAGGTCTGTAGGTGTAAGGACTCCTTTTTTAGGGCAGGCTCAAAATGAGCAAATTATCAAATCTGTGAGGAAGTATCAGAATCTTAAGAAATCTGGGAGAGACGCCGAAGAACTGAAGCAGTTTTCGGTATACTGACAGAAAAAGAAGTAGAAGCTTTGCGGTTCCATTTGAGAGGCTTAGATCATGGCGGCATCATGAAAAAAGCTAGAACAACCTGAAACTGTGATATCAACCAGCTTATTTCAAGATATGTAGCTTAATGATGAGAAGGATGTTGTAAAACCCATTTGAGACAACTTTTGTAAAAATATCTAATTCATAAGAGTGACTGGCCTGACCGTATACATTTAACTAATGAATTTAGCTAGAGCTAAAGAGCAAAGTAGGCGGTGCTGTGTTGCCGCCGTCTGATTTTAGAATGTGAAACACGTGTGGAAATCCGTTGGAAGCATTATTTTTCATGTCGAGATGTTTAATTGATTTAATAGCCGTGCTTTCAGCGCCTGCACACGTTGCTCTAATGGGACACCACGTACCGGCACTTTTTTTCAGATTCCCAACTAACGACTTTTTCAAAATAATGCATTTTACATTCGTTTTATTAAAATTAATTGTCCTGTAATTCTAACTCTTTTTTTGCAGTTAAAAATGTAAATGTTATGAAAAGTTCAATGTTAAATCTACTAAACTGCATTTGTTTTTTCAGCCAACAGCTTCATCCTTAGAAAGCCATTTCTGGTTCTTTTATGGTTCTCTTATCACTACTAACACTGTAAATGCGGAAGTGTGTATATATGCCTAAAAGTTCCGTTTTCACGGCAAGATGGCTGTACCGAGTTCGATGAATTCTGGCACAAATACTGTAGAGATTAGATCTCGGAGACACATGAAGGCTATATTGTATTAAGCTTTAGGGGTTGAAATAGGAGGAAAAATGACTCTTATCATCGAAGTTAGGGAGACAAATATGGGTTCCTTATATTTGTTTCTTTGATATATCGTTAAGGAGCATGTATAAAGAGGTTTTGGAAGTGATACCACTAAAGGGTGAAGTGGAAGATCAACATCCTTTTGTATCTGAAGAAACTTAAATATCTCAAATTAGACCATCCTCGATGTACGAGTATATTTTGTCTATAATTTTATCTTTAAATAAAAAACGTTATCAACGAATTCCAGAAATTACATCTTCAAGATGGGATAGGCACTTTATCACTTGTCAACTTCTTCTTATGAAAATGAATTGCGGAAACTTTTTGGCTTATGAACACAAAATTAAGCAGCTCAGTAGATACTTTTATCAGATCAGAGCGAATTTTGTTACAATGTCAGCTTAAGGGAGACTAAAGGCAGATATATGTAGAAAGATGTCCATTAATCACGAAATTTCATGAAAAATTTTACCTATAGACATTATATTTATTCACTTATTGCAACATTAAAAGAAAATGTTACAATTTTTATAAACAATCACAATTATTTATTTGCTGATAACAGCTTGTATCCGAAGGATCCTATTGATCAAGTAACATCTCCATTCTCCATGCAAGTACAATCTATAACACTATTGAAATATTGCACGAATAAAATTATTAAATAATTAAATGAACAAATGAGCAATACGAAAGAAAAATATCTTCGAGAAGAAATCAATGTTTTAATGTGTCCATGTGACTTTGTAGTGTAATTTTATTTTGATTTATCGAGCAAATTGTCTTTTATCGCACGTTTAATAGCGAGAATGTAAAGATTTCTTATTGATTTGATCAGTTCATTATACAATGTGTTTGGTCACGATATACCGATATTTAAGAGGGGTATTTTTCAGCTATTTTTATTGACAAATCCATCCCCTACACTGTCCTACCTCATCCCCCTTGAAATGGTAGCTATTACTATTTTTACGTTACGATTACTGTAGTGCATGTATGAAAATTGTAATAACTGAGTACGTAAGTGTCACAGAATGATAAATTTGGTGTCATTTGAACGACGACGTGTTGTCCTAGCGATTATTGAATAACTTGTTTAGATACTAACCGTCAAACATACTTAGAAACAGACAAAAACAGAAAAAAATATGGAAAAAATTGATTATTTTATGCATTTCCACACACCATTTAAAAACTAGTCTGTGAAGTTGTACTTTTTTGTGCTAATTCTACAGCTTTCTGTTATCCTAAGTATTCTACATTAAGCAATAAATGCTATCCTACATGGGTAAAAAAGGCTGTAATAAAATGCAAATTGTTTTCAAACTTCTTATTCATAAAAATGACAAATCAATGTTTCTTATAGAGAGTTTGGACATCTTTAATGTTACAGAAGCTGTTCAAAATGTCCTCCATTATTGGTTATGCACATTGTTGTTCTTAAAACAATGTGTCGTGTTGAACGGCAGACCATATCCGTGTCAGTCCTAATTTCGTTCGCAGGGGTATGGATCCATTTTTAGAGGGGTGAGGTAGGACATTATAGGGGGTGGATTTGTCGATAAAAATAGCTGAAAAATATCCCCCTTAAATATCCGTTTGTCGTGACCAAACACATTGTCTAGGCTACATACGCTGTAAGTGATTTATCTACGAACAAGTGCAGTTCTATGTTTGGGCAAAGATAGGTCATCATGCCGCAAATTTTGTGTTTATTGCTCCTGAAAGAAACTTTGTTGTTGTATGGTTGGGGTTTGTTCCTTGTAACTCTATGAAATGTTATCAATAGGTGCAGTTTGCATCTATTTGTCATTGATAACCATTCCAAGTCATCAATCTTATAAGATGTTTGGCCAAAAAAATTAATACCATAGATGAATTTTAGCCAAGATTTTTCTAAACGGGCATTATCCTTTTTACCCCAACAAGGGCTGCACAAAACGTCGCAATAGTTAAAATGGATTAGTACAAGACTACCTCATGGCTTTGCTTTTATGTTTTGACTTAAGATCTGACGATGCGTAAAAAGGAGTTCTAGTGTTGTTAAAAAGCATTGAATCCAAATAGTAACATGGTTTTAGAGCCTCAGCTTTGTACCACCTTAACTCCTAAAGTTTGTATCGTTCTGCATTTCAGCTGATTATTGTTAATGGCTATGTTCATTTTTTTTCTATTTGTTCGCTGTCCTTACCAAACAGTAAAGATATAGACTTAGAGGGATTAACTACCAGTTGATGTTTGTGTGAATAATTGATAAGCTTTCCTAAACTGTAGTAGATAGCAATATTGAATCAGTGACTTTTTTGTTATGGAAATGGGTGTAACATTTTTGTGTGTCGTCTGCGTTCTGACATGTTTTGGCATTATCGGTGGATGTGGCAATTTGTCAGGTGTAGAGGATAAAAGTGGAAAGAGGATAGAGCTTTGAGGGATTCCTGTGTAGATATGACCCAAACTTGATTTACCTGTGCTTGTTTCAAAAACCTGATATCTATCGCTTAATAATGATCTCAGTGAGGAGATTACGTTGAGTAAACATCCAACATAGTACATCAATGTTGCTAAGATTTCATGATTGATAGTATGGAAGGCTCTTGAATAGTCTGAAAGTATTAAAGCTGAATTATTTCCTTTACCAGTTTCTCTAAAAATAACACCAGTTAAGTCCAGTAGTGTAGTGGTACAGGAATTTTCTCAATAACATTAGATATTCTTGACAAGAAACTCATTGAACCCGTTGTCCTTTTTTAGTAAAGGTAGAATTCGAGTCACCTCCCACACGTCAGGTCTATCCGACAGTTAATAATTATGCAACACAAAAATGTAGCTATTATGGGTCAGCATAAGAGTGACATGTTTAAGTTGATCTCGTCTTAACTAAATGCAGTAGATTGAATTTTAAGTAGGGCATCATAGACATGGTGTTGTGTAACAAAATCTTTTTTAAACAGATTTTGGAAATTACTTTTAAGGTTGTTTTCACAAAAATTTAATATATTTTTGTCTGGGTCTATTCTCTGATTTGTGTGTGCTATGCAGTGTCTATTGATATCTTCTGGATTGTTTAATGTTTCAGGTAAAGTCCTTCTAGGTTTTTTTCTGATAGCACCTGCATTTTGATTATGAAGAGACTTATAATATTTCCACGAGTGTTTCTATGTACTTTTGAGACCACGAAAGGACCTTATCTGTTTCATATAGGTATTAATAATTTTACTGTATCACCTAACCAACGTTGACAGGTGAATTTAATTTTGACTATTTTACGCCATCAAATATATGGAGATTGAGTTGATTGCTGCATTTCACCTCTTCGTTCACATCATTTATCCAAAACACATTTTGAAAGGGTGTCAATGATAGGAGATGAATAAAAGGACGTTTCGGCTCTTGTCCTCCGGCAGCAACTTCATTTTTTCTTAGGGATGTCATATTGAATTTTACAGGTAAATAGAGTATTTAATTCTTATCCGAAAAATGTGTATTTGCCAGATTGACACTGCCAAAGCTTATTTAATAAAAGAAAGACAAAACTTTCCACATAGGCCTTATTATGAGACAGTTATTTGCTTTATACATATACTATATATTCTTATATATATATATACATGAAAAATTATGTGAGATACGAAAATTAATTGTTTTTTTGTTATCGCAACTTTTTCTCGTCTATAACATGGCGTAGTCAAGTTTCCAATTCGACGTTTCTTCTTTCGACTTCCATTACCAGCTTGGTTTTTTCTTCTATACCATTTTGAAATGTTGTAAAATTGAATGGATTTCTCAGACTCAAGTTCAGTGATGTATTTCCTTTGTTGGATATGAGGTTGTTTCTCGAACGGAAAATCAGCCAATAAAAAGGTATGTTGAAACCTGAACACAAAATGAAAATTTTATTTATAGTAATAACAATTTAAGCGGAGGTGAATCATATTAGATATACAAAACATTGTACGTTATTTTATAATCAAACCCTTCCTCTTCTCTGTACATTGTTCACGGTTTATTTCTGGCCTCGGTGTTCCAGGCTCTGTTACTATGCTTAATTTGATGTGAATAAACTGAACATACACACATGAAGAACAAACTCATGACCAACTAAGACTGAATTAAGGACTGAAAACTCTATTTAAATGTGCAAAATTCAAATATAGCATCCATAAAAAGTGGCAATGTTAATGTGCTATTTATTTTAAAATCCCACTACAAATAGAGTCAAGAAGAAATTGAAACGCATGGATGACGATCCACGATAGTACGGCAGTCACTACCGACGGCGAAACACGGGCATCCGTCAGCCGGAATGAAGCGCTTGTGTTATATTCAGAGACGAAAACATTTCTCCATCATTCTCAGTTTTAAGGATAAACATGAATGCGTAAATTCATGGGGGTTGGAAGCGTATAATTATATTAACGCCAAATAATACCCTCCCCAACTTTCTACGCCGTTAACTACTAATCGTTCACCTCTACAATTTTTTTTCTGAAAATTATCACGAGCCCCTGAAACGCCAAAAACCGAGTTTTGGGCAACTTTTTCGGCATTTTTCTCCGCCACCGCCGCATGCCTGATTTCCAAAAACTACGAAGCTTTGGCATAATAGTAGCCTTGTGTGAAAAAGTCATCAAAATCCGAAAAGTATTTTTCAAGCTATAGACAATGATTAACCTACAGACAAACCGACGGACAAACTTATATACCGACGTAAATGAGTATGTAAATGTAATATAACATCCAAAAAACATAGTATCTCATTCTCGAAATTATTCGCGATTGCAATACTTCTTCTCCGGCGGCGAAGGAAGTAAAACTGGTTGTAAAAATATGTCTGCACTGAGCGCAAAACTAGTTCAAATTACGGACCAAAGGAACTTGAATATATACACAAGTTGCGCGTTTCTGAGGCTTAATGCAGGCATCTTTGACGTTAACATACCCTCCAGCCTTTAGGTATTATAGGTAGCCGAGAAATCTATTCCACTCTTTTTCCACCGCTCTCTAGATCAAAAAGCAGGGCTTCCAGTCTCCCATACGACTGCAGCGCCATCCTCAGGCTGCAATATTGCATCCTGGTCGTTCGTGGCTTTATTTGGAGAGCCGTAAATATCTGCAGGAGGGCCATTTTATTCTCTGCAAGGACGCTGATACATCGGAAAGCTTTTATTGGGGCCGAATTACAAGGTGCATCGACGACGGATGAATGAAAGAAAGAAGAAAAGCGGAACGCGACGACAGTCTTTTATGCCGATGGCGTTTAGCAGTGGACATCCGATGGAGATGGAGCTATAGTGGACAGTGCAGTGGTATAAATTGATGCAGAGAACTAGCTTGCCGCAAAATGCGGCAGAACCTAGTTTGGAGAAACTACTCATAATATGTGGCGTGTAACCTTTACCTTTTGTATATTCTGCCCAGCTCATGGAATTTCGCCTCCTTCAGTTGAAGGGGTCAAGTAAAAGTTTGCGTAATTTTGAAGATAGAGTATTGAAATTTTTCATTATTCTGAATTATTTGAATTTCAAAGGAATTGACTTGTCAAATACTGAAAACTATGCAAACCTGGGTATATTGGAATTTTTGGAATATAGATATTTTAAAGATATTGAGTATCTATCATTTTGCGAATCTTGAGAAAGTTCCATTGGAGGTTTTGTAAACTAAAAATCCTGAAAATTCTTGGAAATCTAAAATTTTGATAAAGCAAATTTTTTTTTAATATATGTATATGAACTCCTATCCTTTTATAAATATCACAAACCTTGTAAGTTCTGGAAGTTTTGAGAATAGTAAATGTTTTTGCACCACTTTTGCTACATTTTTCATACCGATGCAGCCGATACAGGCAGAATAGTAAATACCGGGGCATCGCTCCTATAAGGAGTTTAAAGACACCTTGTTAATCCAATTTTTCGAGTTCGACTCGGTTAGAATGGGAAGCCGAAGTCAAGCAGGTCTGCCTGACAGGCACATCGGGAAGCGGTATCATGGAGGGGAGCTTTGAGCAGCAAAGCGCATTGACATAAAGCTAGAAGACAGCGCTGGATTGTCTACGGTCAGTCGATGCGAAAGAGTTTTGTTAGACAAGAGTCATTGATCAGGCGGACCGCCCTTTTGTGAACAGCATCAGCCATGAGTTCCGAGGCGGCAGCACTTCAAACATGTGAGCAGTATCCGACGCTAGGTCTTAACTGGACCTTGTAAGTGAGCCGGTTACCTGGAGAAAAGTACTGCTTAGCCCTGAACAAATACAGTAGAACCCCGATTATCCGAACAGCGACTATCCGAAATCCGCTTTATGCGAAACAGATCGCATACAATAATTTCTCGGTTTTAACCGAATATGTTCGGGAAATCAGCGCATGATCCGAAATAGCCGCCGGTAAATCCCCTTTCGGTGTTTCCGTCATTAGATTCGCTGCCGGTGAATCCCCAAGCGCGTTAGCGAAATTCACTGGTATGTGACCGTGTATGTTTGTTTCAGTCAGGTTTATAATCGCTAAGATGGAGCAGCATAGAAATAAACGTAAATGCGATGTTATTACCATAGAACAGAAACTTGAGGCAGTCACACGTTTAGATAGAGGTGATTTGCTTAAAAACGTGGCAAGTGGCTTGGGTGTGGGCGTGGGTACCATTTCAGAATGGAAAAAACAATGCGAGAAAATTGAAAAGTGGTCTAGTGTTCTGACATCATCACAGTCGTCACGGAAAAATATGAAAAAAGGGGGAATATCAAAACGTGGATGGTGGATACAGAATCGAGAACGTGGAATACCAATTTCCGGACCAATTCTTAAGCAACAGGGAGTCAACTTAAGTGAAGAATTACCAGTTACTGAGGCGACTGATAACTTTACAGCCAGTGATGATTGGCAGCATAGATGGAAAAAACGACACGGTACACGACAATTAGAAGTTTGCGGAGACAAGTTATCTGCCGATAGGTCCGCTGCATTTAAATTTTGGGAACATTTTAAAGAATTAATGAAGCAGTATGGTTTAAATCCACAACAAATTTACAACTGCGACGAAACGGGCCGAAACTATAAATTGTTACCGGCGAAAAGTTTAGCTTCAAAACAAGAATCTGGAGCTCCTGGCTACAAAAGCAGTAAAGAATGGGTGGCTATCCTTGCTTGTAGCAATGCTTCCGGTGCGCACACACTTCTTTTGTTGTTAATCGGAAGATCAGCTAAACATTTAAACACGTCCGTCCAAACGTTCTTCCAATGTGGTATAAAAATCAAAAAAAGTCCTGGATATATGCCGCTCTATTTAAGGACTAGTTTTACAATCATTTTGTTCCCAAGAGAGAACGATATTGGAATGAACTCGGATATTCCAGAAAATGTATTTTGCTATTAGACAATGTTCCGAGCCATTCAAGTGAGGAGCAACTTAAAAGTGGAGAAATATGCGTGATGTTTTTGCCGCCTAATGTAACTTCACTGATTCAGCCAATGTATCAAGGAGTTTTAGAAAATTTAAAACACAATTGCAGAAGTTTGTTGTTAGAGCAAATTTTAGATCAAGTTGATAATGGTTGTAAGCGCGTTGATTGTTTGAAAGAGATTAACCTCAAGAATGTGGCATATTAGATAGCAGAAGCATGGATCCAAGTAAAAATTTCTATTTTACAAAAATCTTGGTCCACAACAATTAAGCAAGAAGTGGCACCTTGCGCAGACTATGAGAATAACAACGAAAATTTACATGAGCGCGTTGTAAAAATAGCAGGGTGTGAAAATCTTACCCAAGCAGATGTTGGTGAGTGGATTAATGGTGATGAATTGGTGGAAGAATTAACTAATACAGAATTAATAAAAACTGATTGTAACAATGGCGATGAGACAGTTTTAAGTGATGCTAGTTAAAAACTAATTTTTAAAAAAATATTATAGTAAAAATATCCCCTCCTAAAAATAATATACAACAAAGTATACTTATAAATATAATGAGGCCGAAATATTTGCCAAAATATCACATTCTGAGGGATTAGACGCTTTACAAAAGGCGTGGACTTACGTCGAACAACAAGCGAATGCGACAGCTGATTTGCTACTTACCAAACGTTGAAGGGATATTGCTGCCAAAAATAGGAACAATGCAAAACGTGTACAGTTAAAAATTACTTCATTTGTTACTAAATAATCGTAAATATGTATGCTTGTATCCACATGTTTATATTTTACGTAACTGTATGTAGGTATATACTCACTTAACACACGCATTTACTTTTTCAGCAAAATCATTATGAATTTAAATACTTATTTCCGTTTTATCCGAAAGCACCTGGCTCCACATTATTTCGGATAATAGTGGTTCTACTATAGCTTGGCTTTTTACTAGCAGATGCCGCTATTGACGAGGTGTGCTCGTGCCAGATCAAGTCCTCAGTGATCTGGACTCCGACCAGCTGAAATGAGCGACATTATTCATGACATTGTAAATCCTTTGTCTACTAATGACAACGATTTCGAAGAAAAATGCTCTCCAGCACCAACAATACTTGAAGAGGTATTGAACCACTCCTGTTCGTCAATTCTAGTAAGTAATTCGTTTACACTATACCTTGTACTCAGCTTGCACAAATAGTACAAACAGGAGCCAGAACTTTAAAAATGAATAGGGAAAGGTGAATATCAAAATCAAATAATGAAAACCATCCAAAACACAGCCATCAACTCAACAGTGTGGAGTTGACAGTGTTGAGACCTGTGAGGAATGTCAAAGTTGTCGAAAACGTCTAATAAGGATTTTGTTAGGCGACTGCCCTCCATTATTAGAGGCATCCAGTATTTTCATTAGTGGCTGCCTTAATAGTGACTCAAACTGCGCATGCGTATATGTCAACCGTATCAAAATACTTCAATAATTCCCTTCCTATCTGACAAGAATAATATGCTACACCAGAGTACGTCACAATGCAGTTTACAGGCATGGCAAAATCACCCTAGCATCGTATTAGGTCATTTGCGAACTTTTATGAAATATGTAAATGTTGTGCGAATAGCCGGCCAACGACAGGAAAACGACATCTATATCCTAGTTGGCGTTGCCTGGCCATCATTGCGGCAACGGCGACTTTTCCGCCCGATATAACTCCGTACCGCGGCCAACTATGCCATATTCAATCCTTACGAGTTTATGGAAATGCTCATGCAACCCAAGCAACGCTCAGTGTGCTCGCTTGTTCTTTGTCCGCTGTCCAAGGTGACTAGGAAATGCAGGGCCAACGTTGATGTTGGACAGTTTAGAGGAAAATCGCGGTAGTCAGCTTTCATGCTTTGGTCTGGGTGTATGAACGCTCAGTCAGTTTATAGACAACCATGATGCGATTATATACGGCATCTGCACACTTTGTATTTTCAGCGCTTATATAATCAAATCCGGTTCATTTTTTATCAATTTACATATACTCAAAATTTACGATATAGCTTTAAACCAACATTGTTCATGGCATAGTTAACTTCACTGTTCGAAAAAAATTCATTAATTACTTTCACTAAAATATGATTTGTTTATAGGCAATCAACAATTTATCGGTTCAGTGTAGAAGTAGCTTACTGACTCTGTACTCCCCATGCAATTCTCGACATATGGACCTTGAGAATACATGTAGCGTCTGAGTTAACTTCCGTACTTTTACGTACCTTTACTACCCGCCGCCCAAGAAAACCCTTACTACTGGTAATGATATATAATGAGCATAGTTGAATAGTTAATTTATTTGATATTTTAATTTCGTACATCCTAGGCCGGTATTCTGGTTCTACAAACTCAAAGCGCTCTGCGAATATGACGGTATTTGCACTTGCTTCTCTTGTAAAAATGTGGCAATCCCGTTTCTCTCATGGTTAGCGTTATTGAAAATTGCTTGTCGTCTTTATAACGAGTACTCAGTGGTTGGTGTTTTGCTTATCGCTGTGCGGATTTTTATTTATATCTAGGGTGTTGAGTGTTAATGTTACGACATTGTGGTGATTTTTTAATACATCCCCATTACTTACTGACATACTAGTTTACTGACGTTAACCTAATCATAAATATTGGAAACTTAGAGAGGCAAAGACTCCAGACCGGTTGTAAAAAGAATTTTTTAATTTAGGAAATACTGCAACCACTCTTGAAAATGCCTCATAGATCGCAAGTAATAAGTAATCGAACAAAATTAACAATAATGAACTAACTAACTAACTAACTAACTAACTAACTAACTTTACTTGTAGGTACTTGAAGAATTGACAAAACATACATGCAATATTGATGGATCACGGATGCTTTTATTACAAAATAACCGATTATGAGGCTACCTATTATGACGTTAATAAATAATGCAAGTTGTCCTCCAATTAATGTAGTATACAGATGCTTATACGAATGTGGCATTATTTTTCTAGATACCGTCTGCATTGCGTTTGTTTGCTAGTGGAAGCTACCAACTTAACATAAACAGATATCATACTGTAACTCTCAAACGGCCAGCTCTCTCAACTAAGAGTCTGTTCGTAAAATTGAAAAAGCACCGTTGGCAAGATGTGCCAGGCGGATTGAACTTGAAGCGTTCGCACATCAACGTGAATACGAAAACCAAACGCTAAACGCTTTTGCCGTAATACATGGATCACGAAGCTTTTGGAAAACGTATCGCTTCCAAGCTAAAGAACAAGAATTCCGGTCCTGGTATTACATAGTCCCGCGATGCTGACGTCCTCAACAACCGATAACGCTGTGGCTAAGACACCGTCGCGTCGGCGTTCCTGAATTTTGATGGGAACCTCCGCAGGTAAAGGATGTGTGTTCCTGGGTAGCTGATGTTTTAAAAGTATCTCAAATTCAAAATCTGTAATGCTGAACTATTTTCCGGTGTTGCTTGTGTCAGACAGAACAGAGCCTATGCCCTTAGAGAATCCTTTGATCATTTATTATTAAACCATTCACAAATGTATCCACCTTACTGTGCAATTGAATGTGAATAAATTATTATCCGCAAGAGGATAATATCCTTGTGCCTTCTACTCGGTCGCTTTTCGAATAATGCATCAAAATAGTTCGTTTGCTGGCTGATTCGATGCCTACACCAAATCATCACTATCACTAAAATCGCTAAAAGTATCATTGCCTGAAATACTCACTTAAAAGTTTTACTCCTTTTACCTAAAAATAATAGGTGTCCTTTCACATACTAATAAAATTATAAACATACAAAGGTTGCCGAAGATGGATGGATATTCCCAACTCCTAAAAAGCAAATTACGTCAGATGGAGTCTAAAAAGAAATTTTATGAGAGACAACAAAAACAAAGTATATAGTGACCTGCCAACAACTCCGCAACCCTCATCCTTTATATATCACCCTGTCGGTAACTTTTAGAGCAAAAAGATACGGATGAAGTACAAAGGTTTCTACTTTCCATTAACATTTCCTCGGCCTACTAGGCCAGCCCCCAAAATAAGGGAAAAATAACAAATGACCACTGTTTTTGTGCGTAAGCGATTTTTTGCACATTAAATCCGTAAAATTTATGCTGATTAAAATGGCGTAGTCTGCAGTGTAATCCCTACAGGGGTGTAATGGAATATAGAAGGAACGCAACGGAGGGGATTCTTTCTGTACATTCCGAAAAAATACTGAACTGTTGGACAGTTGCTTCGCAGCAAGGAAAATTTTACCGAAATTCAAATCACGATATTGTCGGAACGGAAACAGCTACCAAGTTGCGCTATTTGGGAGGCTCCTGACCAACTCTTTGAGGATACGCACAAGGTTGGATCGGCATATTTCTTTTAATTATCCACTTATACAGGGTGATTAAAATACCATCCTAAAAAAAAGTAATAATGAAGTGGAATTTCTTACGCCGGAAAAAAGACTTGAGCACTCATTGAACGTTATTGCCTCTAGTGGCGTGCAGTAAAACTTTTCTACTTTGACATTATGCAAATTAAACCGAATTTGTAAATGTTACTATTCAATTAAACAGCTTAATGAACAACTCCAAGTTAGCACCCTTAATCTAAAATGAATACGCCGAAACACAGCATTTATAACGAATTAGATCCATCATAGTCCATATGTACCTAGCCTATTGTAGTGTTGTACCTACCAAATGGGGAATACTCATCCCATTATCCCACAACACCAGGTAGTGATAATACGTGTGTATGTACCCATATCTGCATTTCTGCCTACGCCGATAATGGTATTAATAGTCGGCGGTAGCAACTGGCAGCTAGCAATCTCTCGGATAGTTTGCATGTCAGATCCACATAATATGACTGGGGTATACAGACTTTGAATAGTGGAGTCACTACACGATCAAACTAATAGAAAAGAGTAGTTATATCACCAGAAGACAAATAGGCAAGGCGAGTAAATTCTGTTACATGATTCTACTTTATTGCAACCAAAATATTTCTTATGTATTGTATATATGCGAAGTAAAGAATATATAACTAACATATTACAGTCAGCTTGCTTACTTACATATAGGCCATTGTGAATTTCATATAGGGCTATTGAATTAGCTGAGCAGCAAATTTTATTGTGTTTATAGTATAAGGGTATAAGTAGTTACACAATTTCTACGGGCTTCGTATTTAATTCATATTTTATAATGATCGAAAATATGTCTTGATCTTTAAGATGAGAAACTTAAATAATCTGCGCTAAATAGTCCAAAATTATTATATTTAGACACAATTACACTGGTGTTTGTCTTTTTATATCTGTAATGTTGGACTGAAACAGAATCATTTGATTTTCAGTGGAGGAAAATATGTTTACCCAGTATGGCGTCTGGTTACGTATGATCATCGCATCGTCCATAATATTTTCTTTGGTTTATTTTTTATTTTGGTGTTATCTGCTATATGTGTTATACAACAATTTGACAAATCTCTGAAATGACATACGGACAAAGTCGAGTGATTTACTCAGAGTTTGTACCAGATCTATAGTTTCTGTTTGAAAAGCTGATAAAACCTTTTAAACAAATATTCATGCGTTGCTTATCTCAAAATATTGGTTATAGCATTTAACCTAAAAATATGACAGCAGAAAGTTAGATTATGGTGAAGTTGTATACCAACATATACCCTATTTCACGAGTATCCGTCACGGTAAAATGACAGCTGATTACCCAGTAATATCTCAAAAGTCCCCATATCAGCAACATGACATATAACTCTAACGGATCCGTCAACGTCAGGTAGTCGGATCAGTATTTTCTTTTGTTTTTTGTTGTACGCTACAGATTCATGTTGTACATGCTAACAGCTCTTTTATTTAGAAAAGTTCATTGGCATACAAAAACTCTACTAATAAGTTTTACTAGATTTATACCCGATTCATTATTGCCAACGTTGCGTTGTTAGTCTGCAATGTTGGCAATAGTGAATTGGGCGTAGATCTAGTAATACTTGTTTGTAGCGTTTTTTTTTTCGTTTGTTAATAACCTTTTCTAAATATAGGAGCTTCTAGCAAGTACAAAATGAATCTGTAGCGTACAAAAGAACCAAAACAAAGTATGGCTCTGTCTACCTGGCATTGTCGGATCCATCAAAATTATGTGTCGTTTGACGATATGAATACTCGTGAAAAAGACTATAGCAACAAATGATTGCCGAGCACAGCAATTTTGTACTACAAAAGTTGTGAAATTGTTTCAGATATACAGCCGCTAACAGTTACTAAACGACAGTTATTCAGGAGCTTCCATTCCGAGCAATTTTTCGGCTAAAGTAGTAAATTTGCAAACACCAACACAACAAGGCTCGGGTTTGTTGTATAAAAGTTACCGTGGAGGTCACAACAATTTTTACTACCGTACAAATATGCCGTATAAAATATATAAACGGTTATACAACAGTCCAAATTTGTCCTATAAGGTGTTGTACAACTATGCTGCAAGAATATTTCAAACACCTCATTTTAGAACAAATATGCTGCATAAAGTAAATTTGCATTCCACACATTAATCCAGCACTATGGTATTCAGGCAACAACAATAGTTTAAGGCTGAACAGTTGTTTTACCAAAAACTGATAGCACCACTTTGCTAGTTGGGGGAGGGGGGTGATTGTATTTATCAGCCATTTGCAGCCTACGAAATATATTTTTCATTGAATAAAGTTATAAATCACACTTTTCGCGAGACGAGTTATTCTCAAAACCTTTAAATTATCAAATATCTAGTAGCTAGTAGTATTTAACTGTTGGAGCCCTACGCAGAATATTACACGGTTTAGTTCAGTTAGAAAAGAGTAACGTCAGATTGAAATTTAAAAACATGTTAACACCAAATTGCTCAATTAATCGTCGGTCTATGACATGGTAGACCCGATTGTCTAGGTAGCCTTAAGACGATATGTTTGATTATTTCATAGGTATGGCTTTTTGACGTTACCACCAAAAACCGTGAATAAAACTGAACTCCATTCAGCTCGGTGTAAATATAGAGAGAGCCTATGAGCGAATCTATCGCTAAACTAAAGTGGTCCCCATATAGATAGCTGTCAGTAATAATCCAAGAGCCGACTGCAAATTTTACGTACAAAAAGGAAGTTATGCTGCCACACCTATTAAATGGTAAACATGGCAAGTTTTCTGTTTGTCATCAAAATACATAAGATATGACTAGTTTTTAACGTATCATATAAGTAGATACGCGATGTCGTAACAACAAATTTGCGACTGACTTCCATACTAAAATGTAGAAGGTCTTTGGGCCAACCAAAAATTGAGACCGTCCACTCCCGCTTCTACAATACTCAACCTCCGTCTCTTTACCCCTACAGAAATATTTGTGAAAATGAGCAGGAGCATCTAAAGCTTCAAAAAATGAAGTTTGGATAATTTATATCTGTTTCGTTTTTGCGTCTATCCCTGCTATCGCTGGCTAATTTTCAAAAACATTACAAAACTTTTTTCCTCTTTGGCATAATAGTCAGCTTGTTTCAAGATTTCGTCAGGATCCGAGTAGTACTTTAAAGGATTAACGGACAGACAAACCGATGGAAATGAGTGACGTGCACATATAACATCCAAAAAACGTCATATCTCATTTTAGAAATCTTTCGCGATTACAACATTCCATCGTCAGTGGCGTGGGAAGTATAACGGGGAAAAGAAGAATGCAAGGCACTGAAAAGAGTCTTTTAGGACGAGGCATTGTGAAAATCATTTGACAAATTTTGATGTAGCCCAAAAATCAAATTTTTGTATGGTTTTCTTTAGTGCTCTAATTCTGATCGTTAGCATCTTCGCTTCATGTTTAATGTACATGTTGTGAAAGTTTTTGCGGTGTCGTCAAAAGGAGTGACTCACATTACAAGTAACGTGATGGGATGCATTTTTTTTCGTAATATCTGTCAAAAAAAACTTCAGATATTCCCAAAACTGTTTTTTACACGAACATTTGAAGATGTGAAAGCTTTTTGAAAATTTAGTGCAAAAAGATCCCACCCATTCCACTTTCGTTCTGCAAAGGTTTTTAGCGAAAGGCGAGCGACCTTACCTTATTCAGTGTATATACTTTACTATGACCAGCATTGGCATTGGATTCAAACTCGAACTACTAATGCCGCGTCGGGCCTATCTCCAAATGACGATGGAATCCGACTGATCTAATTAGTGGAATTTATGTTGCTGAGAGGAGGGGGGAGTACAGAAGGGGATGAGGATCGGATGACTAGCGAGCTGAAACGGTGTTATAGTTGGCGGTGATTCACATGAATAGCTTGGAGATAAGGTACCTAGTACTATTAAGCTATACAGTTCTGTGTCTGTGTTACATACGTCGGTGTTAAGCTGGGTACTTGCATGTTTTTGCTAAAAAATTAATGTTTTGCACTTCAAGCACTTTTAAAATCCCGTTGTCACTGAAACTAGAACAAGTACAAGTTTCTTTAGGTTGCAGTCACAACGAAAAAAAAGTTAAAGCGGGAAAATGTTAAATAAGACCAACCATCAAAAATAACATACTTATTTATACCATAAGAAAGCAGATGCATAGGATATCTTATAAATAATATCTTCCAAATAGCCCCTCAGCTGTTTCAATAGATAGCTAAAGAGAGGTTATATTAAAAAAGACTCTTCATGGAATGTATCTCAATTGGATATCTCCAGGTAATATACGATAATTATCGTATTGATTATAATAAATACTAAAACATACCTTGAAATAATGTACAAATATCTATGGGTAAATAGGTGTATTGTTGCGATTTCCTAGCATATTTTATATTCCTTTATCAACAAATACCTCGACAGATTTATATGTGGGAAGCAGTCGTAGACCTATCAGCCTCCCAACCCGATCTCGAAGACATCCATTACGTTCGCTGCGTTGTAAATCGCTGAAGGTGTGACCTCGATGACTCCTTAGATATTTATCGTTGACACTTACAGGGCAGCCAGGACATTAATGCTTATTCAACAAGTCGAACAAGAAGTTATCTTGTAATGCACATCAGGTGCAAAAATCATCATTGGCGATGATAAATGCGTAAGCGCAGTGTGGGTCGGACTTGCAGACCCGACCGACGTGTTCTTGTTTGCATAAGAATTATTATGGACACCTCTGCGCCCACGGTTGGCAGGAATGTAACTAGATGGTGCAACCTGCATGACTATATGGTGACAAATGATGGAAAAACTACATCAAAAAGTTGCGGAATGGTATGTTGGGAGATGGTACGATAGAGCATGAGAACCGCTGAACCGCCCTCGTAGGTTTTGTCATTGATTAACGTATCCTACCAGAAAGTAGGCAATCTAATGCTATTATGTATATTAGCATTTTTTGTCAAAGTATATACTCAGTTACACATTAGAAGTGTTACACCCAGGAAAAATAATTCCTACAAGTTGTTTTTTAGCAACATAATTCAAAACATGGTGTGGCAACAATGAAAAATTCTTATCTTCTTATCTGTTTTTTCTCTACCTTTGTTAAAATGTTATCTCTTAGTTTCTGTGAAGAAAGCAGTTTCTGGGAGCTGAGTAGTACAGATATTTTTAGCTATAGCACCTTCATTTACTAGTGTTAAGCGTAAAAAAATACCTAGACTTCAAATTACCACCATGTTAGCGACTTTGACAGGAGTAGAATTGTTGCTTATCGAAATGTTGGTTTGTACTATCGCGAAATTGGCTGCCGTCTCAATTGAACTGCAATGACGGTAATACGTGTGTGTCGTCAGTGAATAGAAGAAGATAGAGAAATACAAAGAAGTCCAGCTGGACCACCGAGGCGTACCACAGAGCGTCAAGATAGGTGCTTCAAACAACTAGCTCTACGAGACTGGTTTGCTACTACGCGTCAGATTGCTGACGAATGGTTTGGAGAAGAAAGTAGACCTGTTACTATGCGTTTCGAGCCTTTGGACTTTATTCATACCATCGGCGGTTAGTGCTTTCTCTGACTGTTGTCAACGTTTGAACGGCAAGATTGGGAGGCAGAATGACATAATGTCATCTTCACAAATCTCGATTCTGACTACGTAAGCACGATGGCCGTGAAAGGGTAAGACGCCGCTGTGGAAACCCGCCGATCACCTCTTCCCTTTGTTCAAAACAATATGACCGCTTCGCCTTATGTTGGTGATGTCCTACAAACCACTTTACTTTCGTACCTAGAGGGCCGTCCACACGTCCCTTTCAGCAAGACAACGCACATCTCCATATTGCTCGTCGTACGACGGACTTCCCTCAAGAAGCAGGCGTTAATGTGCCGTGGCCACCAGTTTTAAATCCCATCGAACATCTGTGGGATATGTTGGGGAGGAGACTATCCACTTTGTACCATCCGCCACAGACAGGTTTATCAATTCTGTGTATGATATGGGTATCCAGTGAAGCAACATGATGAGAAAAATACAATAAGCAGAGTGATCTCATTCTAAGTCCATGGTGGCCTCTCTATCATTTCCACAGTAACCCATTAATGACATAGGTTGTATCTAATGAATATTCTTAACGAGCGAAGCACAATTATTGAAGAAACGCCATCCCAATCCAATGAGGCGTAGGCCTGATTTGACGTGTGTCATTTGACAATGTTATTGTGACATATCTTAACACAAACCCTTCGAGTTGGGATTCGTTTGACTATTTTTCATCCCAGGGCTTGATGATTACGTTTGTAGAACTACTATGTAAAATAAATACTGATATATATATACACCTATATACAGAGTGGCCCATCCATGCGTGGACGGAATATAACTCATAAACAAATACATTTTGGGAAAATCTATTTTGGGATATAATAATTTACTCACATAGCAAATATCACTGATTTTATACATATGTAGATCAATCACCACACATCCGAATGCTATCTTGCTACTTTGCTACCCAACCAATGTTCTTTCTATACTCTACAGATTATATCGGCTTTCTGCAACCAGCAAAGCTTGCTGGTGAACTGACTTGCATGATCGTTGATCACGTCGTTGAGTCATTCCTTCATATGTGACGCTACTTGCACAATGGGAGCTTTCCAGTCAGGAACTTGACATTTTGTCTTTTTTTTGACAATTCATAGGTTTTTTTACCTAATAACCCACAGGGGTACGTAACTTGAAAAGTAGTATTAGTGGTTTTTTGACCTTATTTAGGTTTTTTATAACACCATGTAGGTTTTCCTACAAGATGTCAACTTGCAACTAGCTGTTTGCACACTAGTAGCTGCCTAGTCAACATTTTATCGGTTTTTTTACATATATGTAAACACCATTTTTCTGCAACCTCAACGACGAGTAAGTTGTTTAACAATTTGAATCTTTTCCGTATTGGTTGCTACCATCATAATTGTGTTTTAAGCTCCTGAAGATGGCTCCATAGAGAATGCCGAAAGCTCGAGATTATCGTTAAAAGAATTTACTAAAGCCTAAAAAGTTTGCCAATTTCCCAATTATCAATTAATTGTATTTTTTGTTCAACTGGTCCTTGGCAATGGCAATGATTACTGCTCACGTAACTCATATACTCATATATACATGTGTGTTCCTGACATACAGCTGTGTGTTTTTTACCAATTTTAACGAATGTACCATGAATCCAGCTTTCACCAGGTTACTAAATGTTGCCCTCAACTTAACCTGTAATAACATTTAGCAACAATCTCACATAGTATTGTAAGTAATTTAAAACCATTTTGCACAATAGTTGCTATTTTTTCTAGTGTTATTGTAGCTCCTGATTGTGATGACATAGTCCGTCGAAAGCTAGAGACTAATAAAGTGTAAAGAGTCCTCTTCGCTTTAATCTTGTCTAAGTACCCAACTAAAGGCGGAAGCTTTATTGTTTCACCTATATATGTATAAATATATCTATATATATATATATATATATATATATATATATATATATATATATATCTTCTTAGATTACAAACTTTGAACTCCTCTTGAAGCCAAATCTAGAAGCTCCATAGCCTTTCTTGCATCTAAAATTATACTGCTGTGCTATTTTAACTAATTGCACTTTAAAGTACTTCGCATTTTTACGACCTGTGATGCATATTTGACGTGATACTTACAGCCATAACATAACTGCTGCAGGTTTTGAAATGTATCGTCTGCAACTCCTTCAACGTTGCCTACATAAACATATATATATATATATAAGTCAGCAAAAATCTTCTCATAACTCAATTTCGTCCTCGGTACCCCGCTACAGTTAGATACGACGACAAATGTGAGGATCCCTGCAAAAAATTTGAATCTGCACTACAGCACCGTTCAGTGGAATTGCTCTTGTAAATCTTCAAAATGCATTAGATTTCATAAGGGCGGCAAAAGCGGTGGACCAGACACGTACAGGTCTGCCAAATCTACTGAAATTTCCTTAGTTTTGAAGATTTGCCAAACGAATGTTAAATATCTGATCATGCCAGTGATTCTGTTGCCGATCAGCCTTACAGGTGTAAGTAAAAAAGAAATGTGAGTTATGCCCTAAAAGGTTTTCCTTTCTTGGGCTTCCTACGAGAAGAGTAAAAAACTGTCTGTAACATGAATTACCTAAGTGCTATACAGGTATAATATTGTGAGATTCAAGTCATCTAGCAGGCTCCTTGCTTTGAAGACTTCAAGATTCTTTCTAAGGATATTCGATCACGATTACATGGGACATCCCCAGAACAAATTGATACGTTATCTCAGTACTCACTCATACTGGAAATGAGAGAATTTTTACTTCCTACGCCACTAGGCGAGGAAATATTGTGATCGCGAAAAAATTCTAAAATGATATATTGCATTCTTTGGATCTCATTTCCGCCGATCTAGCTGTCTGTCCGCTAATCCTATAACCGCCTATAACTTGAGAAGTACCGCCCGGATTTTGGTGAAATCTTCACACAAGGTTACTACTACGCCAAGGACGAACATGCTCTGTAGTTTTTGAAAATCGGTTCAGTAGCGGCTCAGCTAGGAGTAAAAACACAAAAAAGTCACTCGAGTTTCGTCTTTTGACGTTTCCAATGCTCCTGAACATTTTCAGAGGGAGGGGGTGTATTTCTGCTTTTGTTAGCCATATTTCACACCGTTCGTTTGCCTTTAAAGCCTGATAATGAAATTATAGAGAATTTTATTCGATTCACGTCTCCCTCTGCTACCTGGGCTCACCGCTCGGCGTACCTGTATGGCTGACTGTTCTGCCCTTACTGCAACGGCCCTGTGATTGGCGCTGCCGCGCAGTTATGGGAAGAGACAACGTTTCCAGACGGACGGCAACTACCGACAGGGAAACAATGACTATGGACTAATTGTATGGGCCTGAATGAATGACTTCAGTTTAATTTCTCTATTTTATATGTTCGTAACTTTAAGTAACGCATGTTCAACCTACTTGACGTCATTTTGGCAACTCTGTGGCATGGAGAGAATGATTTGATGTTTATGCGACTCTCCGGGAGGCTGGCTGTCGTCTGCGCTTGAAGCGGTCATAAAAGTTTCAGCTGCAAATAGGGTGGTTATTTATGTATTTGTCGAAGTAAATGGTGCTCAGAAGACACATACGCCTTCATACCAAAATATATTAAGTCCTTCTCAGCGCTGGGCTGATGTAACGCATTCCTAAGAGTAACAGCATGCTATCTACTGTCGCGTGCTTAGGTGTACTGATGAGCCTATGTGAAAGACCAAACACGCATTCACCAACGTTATATGTAGGGTGGAGGAGAGAACGTATTAATAAATAAAAGTATTATTTCAGGCTTATTTCCAAATACAGAGGGAGCAAAACGATACTTTTAAAGTTAAGCTTTCATTCACTAGGCTTTGATGACATATTTAAGACTATCAAAATTTAATCTCAGAATTAATTTAAATGATGAATTATTTTGAGCTGAAAACGATTTATTCCTTATTCGTAGAAAAAAGGATTTAAAAAAGGTGCGATCCTGCCAGGATTCGAACCTGGAATCTTCTGATCCGTAGTCAGACGCGTTATCCGTTGCGCCACAGGACCTTCTGTTCGCTGTTTCCGATATGGCGTTTATGTCGATACGGCATCTTCCGATTAATTTACTATTAAGAAAATAAGATAAAATCAAAAATAATCCAAATTTTGAAATAAGTAGAATAATCATGTTTCCCTCTAAAAACTTGAATATGAAGATTTATTTTAAAATTCAAATAAAAAGCATTATCATTTCATACTAAACGCATAACAGGGATGATGTCCTCTTATATCGTATGGAAAATTATTTTCTAGATGTTAGAAAACAAATAATTTAGACATTATGCAATGATTTCAGTATCAGAACATAAAGGTCGGAGTGTGGCATGAGACAATGATCAATCAAGGTTTATGATTTTTGTATTTCTTCCGTACATGCCTAATACAGGAAGTTCTTATGTATCCTATCCATTGAAGTTATTAAGCACTTTCTGTTGTATATTAAAACTAAAAAACAAAAATAAGTACCACACAACTTAAAAAAAAAGTCGCCCAACGTGGGGCTCGAACCCACGACCCTGAGATTAAGAGTCTCATGCTCTACCGACTGAGCTAGCCGGGCTGCCGGAGTGAATCCTTAAAGCTGTATATACGCTTCAGATAACAACAAATTATGGGTATTTTAGTAATTGTATTTTGTCGTTTGTAAATCCAGAAACCTACAAAAATATGATGCCAACTGTATAAAGCATATATTATTGGTCTATGCAAAAAAATGAAGGAGGACATTTAATTATATTTTCTAAGCTCCAGGGATTAATTTCGTATTTTATACCATTATCGTCTATACCCATAGGGTGGGATGTATGGATATTATCTGGTATAAAAACATTTAAAGCCATTTGAAATACGTTTTGTGTTTAACTAGAGGAATGAGCTGCCACTTGTATTGCGAATATCGAAAACGAATGTCAACGGGGGGCGTAGCTCAGATGGTAGAGCGCTCGCTTAGCATGCGAGAGGTACCGGGATCGATGCCCGGCGCCTCCACAGTTTTATTAACTTTTTTTTTAGTCTTTAGCTTTTCCGCTCCAACGCAAAGAATGTGAATACATTTATTTATATTCATACAACGTGACAGAAAAGTACCAGACTGACTGTATTTGCTCGGGTAACGTTAACCTTACCGTATTAGGTAGGTGCTAGGTATTAATATAACAAGAAGCATGAGTGCTGGTGCCAACAAAAATCCGATCCGAAGACGAGGATTTTTGCACCTGCACAAATGTTTTTTTGTTAAAAAAATATTAATTTCTTTGTATTGTGGTTTTTCGATTTTTTTTTTCACAGGAAAAAATCAGATTTCTGAATGGTATTTGACAAAACTATTTCATGAGTATTTAACAGATTATTCCGCAACTGTTCAAAAACAATATTACAAAATTTATTGACAATAAGAAAAATTGTTTAGGATCGTTTTCTGGTGTCCCGGGAGACCATAATTACTTGTTATCAAATGTACTATAATTTTTAGTGACAACAGCTGTCAAGTTTTACCGTGGGTAAATTCGAAAAAACTGCTGACGGGCGCTGTCATACAATTAGAAACCATTTGTAATTTCTCGTTTGTGATTGCTGGAAATTAAGACGAGGGAATTAGTCAAATAGAAACTCACAGGAACGATATCGGTTTCTTTCTCAGAGATCTGACCTTTATTTTCGTCACTATTCGTGTGAGATAAGGGTTAAGTTGAAAAACGCTTTTTTGCGACACTTCGCCTTTTTATACTTTGTACAAATAAAGCCGGATTATTATTATTATTTCTAGAAGTTTTCCTAGCGGCACACATTTGGCGTTTATACGACTAGTCAATCATACTGTCAAATTTCCGCGAAATAATTGTAAAGTCTGGTTTTATTAGTGCAAGTTGTTCAAGGAGGTATTTACAACATGGACGCATAAAATGGGTACTCCAATTTTTGTGGGAAAACTTTTTATTTGATAACAAAGAATGAGAAAGTGTGTTTTTTGGGATTGAATCGAAACTGTTGTCAGAAACGAGAAAACTTTTAATATAAGATTTTTAGGTATTTACGAGACCTACAAAATGAGACCACACGTAAAAAGATCCGACTAATATCAAAACTATTATAGCCGAAAAGCAAGGCAAATTGCAGGTTTTGTTGGTAATGCGACGATAATTTCACGCAACTACTTAAAATTTTTTAAATCCGTAGCATTCATACTTCTAAATAACAACAACAAAATTGGAGTATATTGGTCAAGTAGGAGAGAATTTCCAATTGTTTATCCCAAAACAAGTGTTTTTCGCTCATCACTACTAGTTTATTGAGCAATATACAGGGTTCCTTTAAAGGACATTTAATAGCAAAATAAACGTGTTTACCTTGCCGATTTGAATCATAAACCATTCCAAAAGATACGTGTTATTTTTATGCGAAAAACAAAGGTTATGTTTTTTTCTTCTAAACAAATTCAAGCTTTCGCATTTTTGAGTAATTGAACAAATGCGCTACGATATTCAAAAAGCATACGTTACTATACACATTTTAAAACAAAGCGGATATGTCTATCATCTTTTGTTGTTAATTACTCACAAATCCGAAACGCTTGAATTTGTTTAGAAGAAACAACGTAACCCATCCCTTTTTGCATAAAAATACCATTTATCTTCCGGAATGGCTCGCGATTCAACGGCAAAGTAAACTAGTGTATTTTGCTATAAAACGCCCTTTGAACTAACCTTGTATATTGCTCAATAGACTAGTAGTGATGGCCAGAAAACAACTGTTTTGGGATAAGCAATTAGAAATTCTGAAAAACTAGTTGACCAATCTACTCCAATTTTGTTGGGGTTATTTAGAAGTACGAATCCTACGAATCTGAAGAATTTCAAATATCTTCGAGAAACTTTTTTGCTATTGGTCCGATCTTTTTAGCTGTAGCCTCATTTTGTAGGTCTCATAAATACCTAAAAATCTCATATGAAGACTTTTTTCAATCCTGCCAACACTTTCAAGTGAATCGCAAAAAACACTTCTTTTCATTGTTTGTTGTCGAATAAAAAGTTTTCCCACAAAAATTGGTGCACCCATTTTATGCGTCCATATTTTGAATACCCCCTTGAACAACTTGCAGCAATAAAACCAGACTTTACAATTATTTCGCGAACCAGTGGCATTTTAGTCTAATATGATTAGACTAGACCTGTAGTGGTCACCTTGTATTGAGTTCTGATAATCATTTGAACATAAAATTTCCGGCGCTCAATTTAAAAAAATGACCTTTAAATGACCAATGTCCAATTCAAGTTCACTCGTCAAAATTTACTAAAGAACTGATCTTGATAGTTCTTTTCATCAGGAACGCTGTAAGATTCATAATAGTGGTTTTCCTAGCAACATACATTTGACTTCCATTTGACATTTAGTGGTCACCATGACGTTGGTCATCAATTTGTATTTGATCGTAAAATTTTCCGCTCCTTCGATTGCCGGCATCAAAAATAGGGATTTCTATAAAAAAAATTACGTTGACGTTGAAATGACCTTGAAGGTCGGGATCAAGGTCAAATCCAGGATCACTGTTCACTCCCTCGTTAAAAATTTACCAAAGTCCTGACCTTGATACTTACTAACACTGTGAGATTTATAGAAGCTTCCCTAGAAGTACACATTTGATCTTTCGTAGTCATCCTGACCTTGGACTTTTACTATGTTTGAACCTAAAATTGTCTGCTCTTTCGATTGCCTGCATCAAAAATAGTGGTTTCTATTTGAAAAAATAAAGTTTACTATGAATTAGCCTTGAAGGTGAAGGCCAAGGTCAAATTCAAGGTCACCGTTGGGTTCTCTACTGAAAGTTACTTAATACCTGACCTTGATCTTTTCAAAAATAATTACTCGAGGAAATACAGACCTCTTCCTTGACTTCTGTGTTACGCTGAATATTTGTCTATTGAGATTAGGGAATTTTAAGCCTGCCGTTCTCTTTTGATACTAAACTAAATTGTGTAATCTCCCAAACAGGGCTCTAAGAGCTAATTAGTTAACAAATTACAGGTTTTAAGAATAGCTTATATTTTCATAAAGTTGAAAAAACCACCCGCGAAAAGTTTGATTTTCATCTTCTAAATTCAAGCTTTCCCAATATCAATATCCTGCGATCCTCGCCTCAAATAAGGGCCTACGATCACACAATCTTCAGTGTTTGCAGCTTCTATTTTTGATACCTCCTAAACAATAAAGAGCAAGTTTAGTCTTATTAATAGTATAATGATGCAAAAAATCTATCTTTATTTCGCCAGCCATTAGCGAGGTGACAGAGGAATACGAACAAATTAGTGTCAATTAGCACACTCTTCTTCAAGTTCGAGTAAGTTTCTCGGAAGCATCGACAGCTGAAGATTGATTGTCCTCTGCCTCATCCATCAAGTAGTAGACTGGACACGCCAAGGCAGAGAGGCGCATTTTCTACGGCATTTGAACAGAATCACGTATTTCAATTTACTTCTTCACAAAAAGGACGGCTCAAGCTAGTTCACCTACTTCGGGGATAAGAAATACGTTTCGATTGCAGACTTTCTACGTCTTTTTGCAACGGTTGAATTGAAGCTTCTGCTCCGATTCGGTGTGCATTAAAGGCAGATCTAACTAACAAAAGAATTGAAGCTTCGAGTATGATTCTAATGATCACCTTTTATGTAGAATAATTAATATAATATATCGACCCCTGCAAGGAAGACTATTGTAACTCTGTTTTTTTTTTGAATTGGGATATAGGCATTAGAAGATTTTCTGGTGAATTTAGTTGTCAGAAAAATGACGATCCCATCAAAAATATGTTGCACATTGCAGTAATCCTTGTATATAGACGGTTATAAATGGTATTACAATACAAACCTAGCGAAAATTACAATATCTTTTATAAATTTTGTTGACTTCCTATAGTTTTTGTTGTATCAATTAAAGAAAACAGTACACTTGCTCTAGACTTAGTAGGATACTTATTGAAATATTACAGTATTCTTCAAACAAATGGTCGAAGAAAATCTCTTTAATGCCAATCTGAGTCACTCAAATTATATTTATCTTCGTTTTCTTCACTATCATCGTTCTGAACTTTTGTATTTTCAGCACTGTTAATATTATGTCCTCTTCGTATTTTCTTATCTTCCTTGGCTTTCAGAGATAAATTAAAACCAGGTAAGCCTCAGGAATGGTAGGAAGACTATTTCCTTTTAATTCTAATAAGCCATTTAAATTTCTAGCATCTTCTGGAAGCAAGCTTGTGTGCACCAAAGGTAGTTCCTGAGGCGTTTTACTCTCCGAAAATCAATGTTACTATCGTGAGATCATCAGCATAGTCACACTTATATTCCATTTTACGAGGCACGTCTGAGTTAAAAAATGGACTTCCTTTACCTTATTTATTTTCAATAAATCGCTTTTGTTCCAATTTTCCGATTTTACCTTTTATTTAACACTAATGGATCCCCGAGCAACCGCAGACAGGGTTCTTTAGCCCTCATCAGTACGATATAGGTCTGTATTATAGGTCTGTAGCAGGTCCACACTTGGAGACGAACGAATGAAAAGCAAACACGTGAGTGTCGTCTTAGCAAAATCGAGGACTGTAGTAGTTGAATTCTCCTTTAAACCTTTTTAGTTCACGGGTATGAGAGAAACATACTGTGATGCGACAGTCCCCCATGCGTGACGTGCGGAAGAATATGCTATGTTTGAACCTTTTTGTTGTGTTAAAAGAATTCATCACTATTTATGAACCAAACAAGCCTGGGTTTAATGGTTCAGCAACTGCACTTGCATCTGCCAGAATTATTTTGGTTCTTGAATTCATTTTAGTTCGCTTTGAAAACTGCTCCTTTAATACAGCTACTACTTGAAACGTTTTCGGTATTAATTACCGTAACAGGGAAAATCATATTAGGTCAGATTGTAGGTCTAACCACTAAGTTAGGATTTCCGTGATTTTTTGTATCAGAGACTAAAGTAACTCAATTTGATGTAGTTTTCGCGGGAGCAATCGCCACTATTATACTTACTATATGACGTAGAAGATTTACTGGTTGTCTATAGTTGCATGACTGAGAAACCATATTCTTCCGCCAAAGAGAACCCGATAAAGTCTATCGATACCATATAGTAAGCCAAAAGCAAGGATTTTTGAGTTACTATAGCCTTCGTTGCAGTGGTCAATATGATAGCGATTTGATCGTTATATTTCGCACCAGGTACTATCCCACGCCACGCCGACGCACTGGCAGCACCATCTATGGAGGAATGACACAACAAAATACAGTATAATAGAACTCAACTCTAACAATGGCCTCCGCTAATGCCGTCTCTGAAACAGATGTTACATTAATTCAAATACGTGACACTGACAGCACGCACTTGACGTTCAGGCCACTCGCACAGCTACTCCATTAAAACAGTTCCATATTACTTTTGATGCTTAATAGTTGTGACAGAAGTGATATAGGTGTAGAGTTAGCAGTTTCTTTTGTCTACGCTTTTTAACATCTCCAAGTAAGCTATTTAGAAAATCGAGTTTAGTAATATTAATGAGACTCGGTAGTAATTAATTCTGACTTGTAAACTTAAATAAATATTATAAAGCTTACGGTTTTTTATTTATGATAAGGGTTCTTTTATGTACTTTAGCTAATAGTAATATTACAATGTCACAGGGTGACCTATAATTAACTAAGCATACGCTAACAAGGCCAAAATAAAGCATTTTGAACTAACATGCTTAAGTAAAATATTGCTTATCTTTGCTTTATAGGCTGTCAATATTTTTAATGATTTTTTGCAATAGTTTTAAAGAACACCATTAATTCAATATTTTGTTATATGTTAAAATGTCGTTTATATGATAACTTTAGTTCTTCATAAGGATTACTGTTGTAACTTTTTCTACGGATAAATACTTATATACATTCAGACTACTTGTCAAATAAGTATTATCGTCTATGTTTCGCCAACATCAGACATCCATGCAAAAATTCTAATTGTGGTCAGCCCTCATATATATTTTAAAGAAATATATTCAATAAATGCCTTTGCTATCAAAGTCGCTGTTACACATAGAGTTTCTGGTTACGAGAAGTATGCAAAATAGATATTTCTATAAAATTAGTCTTTTTATGATAGGGGTATGTGTGCTTATGTTAAGGGAAAAGGTGTATTTACCATGCCGCTGAAACTCCTGAGTACGCATATAGAAAAGTGCAGCTCCCCATTTTCTCTACAACACGAAGTTAACAGGCAGTTACCGGTACAAATTTTAGCATCTACCTATATCCCTGTGATGCGTCGTGAAAAAATCACTATATAAAATATACAGATAAAAAAGTCGAAGTTTTTTTATATCTATAAGGTCAGAATATTACAGTATCACGTAAAATTAAAGAGAATCTATGTTCAACTTTCCAGAAATGTGTGTAGAAAACTTGGTGCGAACCGAACATGGACTTTTATAACTTATAGTTTTTCAACCCTACATATTTAATTAATCCTACAGGTTATAATATTCGCTTGATGTTTAAAGTTTCAACTTTTCAACAAATTCAATTTATAAATAAATTGTCAGATGTCAACATTTTGGGCAAGTAGTTTTTGCAATCTTCGTCTTGGTATCGTCTTGTGAAGCCTTGAGTTCGAGTGACACTGGGCATCACAAAATTTTGTAAATTCAGAATGGCGGATATTAAGCTTCAATCTTACTGCGATCGGACTTATTATGTTTATTAAAAATATGCTTGATTTGAAGGTGATTGTATAGCGTTTCTTTACTATAGAATGGGTGGTAATTTTTGTTACTTGTTTAATAGATAAATAAGTGTTGTAAACGTGGATGTAATATTTGTTGATGACTTCAAAATACTTATTTATAATTTCAGGGTATTCTTTAAGCTGAAGCCTGAGCGTTTAACGCCAGACATCCAGAGAAGATAACTTCGCATAGGTATATAAATGAGATCATGGGAGAGTTTTGGATTGAGCCGCTCAAGTTGAGATTTTGGGTCCTTTTGGATTAAATCCTAATACTTGATTATGCAAAATTGTTGCTGCGACTGGTATTTCATTGGGTTCTGTACGCACAGCTAGAATTAACCGAAGATGATTTCGATAGGCGACTTGAGTTTTGTGAACAAATGACTGCAGCGATAATGATAATACCATTCATGTAAAGAATATCTGCTTCAGTGATGAATGCACATTTTATCTAAATGGATTTGTTAATAAGCATAACTGCAATCGAAATTCTCATGCCTTTGTAGAAGGGCATACCTACTACTCCCAAAATTAATGTATGATCAGGCATTTTAGAAACAAACTGATTGGGCCATTGTTTTAATGAAAATTTAAATGGAGACATTTATTATGGATATTTCTGGAAACTATCATCAATCCGCTTATCACTGAAATCATTGAAAACCAAATCGAAGAGCAAGCAAGACGGCGCTTCTCCTCGCTATGTTATTCCGGTTCGGCAGTGACTAGAGGACGAGTTTCCAGTTAAATGGATATTGTGAAGAGGGCCTATAGAATGGCCCGCTAGATCTCTTGATTTGATGCCATTTGACATTTTCTCTATGGAGCCATTTGAAATTTATTGTGTTTACTCCGCAGCCTGAGAGTTTGGATGAACTCATCGAAAGCTGCCATGATATCCCACAACATGTTTCCGAAAATGTCCGTCAGGAATTCGAACATCGTCTTTATCATTGTTTTGCCAATAACGGGCAACATTTTAAACACTTATTGAAATAAAAAGTGGTATTTTCGTATGTTTTTGTTTTCTATCTGAACAAATTAAGATAAATACATTTTTTTCTGATTTTCTTGAAAACGAATCGACCGATTTTAAAAAATCAAACGTCAAAATCAAGGACTTCGAAAGACCTTACAAACAACCCAACTAGCAAAGTAGTGGTATATGCTTTTGGTAAAAGAACCGTTCAGCCACAAAAGCTCTCTATTGTTGTTGCCTGAACACCAAAATGCTGGCTTAATGTGTGGAATGCCAATTTGCTTTCTGCAACATATTTGCTCTAAAATGAGGTGTTTAAAATATTCTTATAGCATAGTTATACAACACCTTATAGGGCAAATTTTTAACTGTTGCATACACGTTTATACAACTATTTTATACAACATATTTGCAAGTTAGTCAAAATGGTTGTGTTGTGGCACCCATGCTAACGTTTATAAAACAAACTTTTCTGTGCAATTTACTACATTAGCAAACAAATTGCTCCCAACGGAAGCACTTATGCAAATGTTACATCTGATAAATATGTTGGTAAACAACTTCACCATAACCTAATTTTCTGCTGTCATATTTTTGTTAAAATGCCATAACCAATGTTTTAAGACAAACAACGCGTGCATATCGGTTCAAAAGGTTATATCAACTGTTCAAACAGAATATATAAATCTGGTACAAATTCTGGGTAAATCATTCGACTCTGTCGGTATTTCATTTCAGACATTTGTCAAATTGTTGTATAACACCTGCAGGCAACACCAAAATATTCTAATAACCTAAAGACAACATGGACGATGCCATGATTGTACACAACCACCCACCATATTGGGCAAACATTTATTCCTCTATTTAATATTAAATAATTATGTTTCAGTTCGAAATTACAGATATAAAGTGATAAACATTAGTGTAATTGTGTCTAAATATAGGATTTGTGGAAGATTTAACGCAGATAAGTTCAGTTTTCCATCCTAAAAATCGAGACATACTTTTGATCATTGTCAAAATATGAATCAAATGCGAAGCCCGTAGAAATTGGGTAACTAATTTGCACGATAATCACAATAAAATTTGCTGCGCAAGTAATTCAATAGCCCAATATCAAAGTGTAGAAGTTTAACATATACCTGTGTATGAAATTCACAATGGCCGATATGTAAGTAAACAAGATGACTGTAATGTGTTAGTTATATATTCTTCACTTCGTCTATACAATACATAGGAAATAGTTTGGTTGCAATAAAGTAGAATCAAGTAAGAGAATAGTTGTATAGTTGACAAAAACTGAATCTTGCACTGACGCAAATGTCCTATAGCGGCTGCAAGAGGCTTACACTTTTGTTTTATAACTGTTACCTGCAGCCCATTCCGCTTGTATAGCTGTTCTAAGATGGTTTTGCTAATGTTCTTACAGTATACAATGCTGTTTAAGGAATACTGTATAATCATTCTTGCAACTCTAATAGGAGTGATAATTGTTAGTTGGGAAGCTATTAGTCGATAGCCTTTGTCTTTTAAAATTTTAAAGGGAATGCCCTGGGGGGCAGAGTGTGAAAGGGGGTGAAGTAGTTTTCGATTAAAAAGTTGTCCCCCTTGACAAATCTTTTGACGTGGGTGTTTTTTCTTTTAGTCGGTGATTTCCGATTAATTCGTGGTGAAAGGTTTTCAAATGAAGTTTTTTTTTGAGAGGGCGAAATAAAACATCTGAGCACTTGAGACCCAAATCACAAGCTATTAAAAAACCTGAAAGCAGAAAACGTATGGTCCATTAGTTGGGTTCGAGAATATCGACTAGATCTTCCCTCCAAGGATGCTCAACCAAGGGGGGGTCACAGTGCACAGAAGAACTAAAAACGCAATTGCTTAATTTTATTTTATAGGCTAAGTTCTTTGGATTCCTTTTGTAATTGCTACCCTCTTTATGCAACATTAGGACTTCCTCGCATTTTATGCCCTGTTTCCCATATATGCTGATGGGCTGATTTCGAGGCATCTTCCTTTGTCATATGTCCTTAATGTTCTTTAATTCTACGTTTCACAGGTCTTGATGTTTCACCGATGTAGCATTAACCGCAGTCACAGTTTATTTTATATATATATATATATATATATATTGAATTTTGTGTGTTTTGTGTGGCACACTAGGGTTCTTAGTATGTTAGTTGTTTTGAAAGGTGTGTTCTGATATTAACTCTTCATTAAGAGAATCAGTGCACGTTACATTATGTTCAAATAATCACTACCGTACGTGTGTTTGGTCGTGGAAACCGAATACAAAGACTACTATCAGTTGAATGATATTATCATTAATCATTCAAAGATACCTATGCGTCACAGAGTATTCCTAGAACTTCTCATCTATCCGGTGCTATTCTAATACCTTCTCCTCTCCCGTGGAGAACCAAGGGATGCACAGGCTTCAGAGTTTGATTGAAGATCCCGTTGTGGGTAATAATCCTTCCGATATATTTGCCGTATTAACTCTAGTCCGTGATGCAACCGGTAGGGCATTGTGCTCCTTATAATAGAGAAGAAATCTTGCAAATATATTTTCGTCCCTGGAGAGCTCTAGGTCGTAAATCATGAGATATCATAGGCGTACGGTATGAAGTTTTGAATGGGTTTTTCTAGACCTGGAGCGTTATTGAAACAAATAAATAGAAAATGGTGACATATATTACTAGAATCGACTATATTAACAGTGAATAGCAGCTATCTGCTGCAACTATAAACGGGTTCTCACTGTACTCACATGAAGCCGTGAATTCTGGCGACATAGTAGATGATAGTCTACTCGTCATTGAAAACTTATAAGGCTGCATTCGTCCGCCCGACTAACAAGATGCCATCCATGTACTTTTATGCTTTTTGCAAATCATCAGTCGACGTGAACTGATGTACCTCTATATTCAAATAGATAACTGTTATATAGTCTCATAATGGTCGATTCAGCTGTGTGTTCGTATTTGGATGGTCCTTGTACCTCCGATAAAGGATAATCTGCTCTGCTCTCAGTCGTCTCCATACCCAGGGACCAAGCTTAGACCGTGCTGATGATTGCCAATAAACATGAAACAGCTGTTCGCGGCCTTCTGTTCGACAGACGGGCGAAGGCAGTTTTATTGAAAAACAATCCGTTTTTGGGGCCAAATGCCTTCTCCTAGAGGCTTGGTCGAAGAAAAGGATCCTGTCTGAAAACCCACAAGCCTGAATCGGGAGAGCATCCGCCGAACCTTATCGTACGACAGCATGAAAAGTAAATATTGCCTGACTGAATATCAGCTTTTGGAAATAGGGGAGGGTAGCAGGACGAGAAGAAGAAGCATCCTCCTCGTTGTAAGGAAAATGGAGTCTACTTTTAAAATCTCTAAGGGAAGTAATGCGATCCTATCTGGCAACATGATTGCGACGATATAATGCCCAAATTGATAAAACACTGGGTTGGGCATCTTTGAGACTAGGCTACCTATTTTTGGGACCGTTTCTCATATGAAGATCTTAGGAATTCCCTTTAGAGATGGCCGTTAGCTATCGTTATTTTTGAATATCTGTGATATCCGATATAGTTACTTTTTGAAATCAGTGATTTAAAACCGTGACGTGGTCACAACTTTTGAATAACTAGAGAGCTATAAGACATGATATGGCTTTTACGCCATAATAGTCTAACGGTGGTTTACGATTTTCGACCTAACTAGCTAGTGTGCATCCGCATCTCATGCACATTTAAACGTTAACGCCGTGACTCCATGATCCCATTTAATGATGGCAGATACCAGCTATGATTTAGTAACTCATATTTCCAAATCATGGATCACGACACTCACCAAATACCGTTAACGAGTCAGACATGCTCATGACTAGGAGTTTTAAGGCGTTAATGTCTGAATGCTTGTGGGTTGCGCATGCGCATTAGTAGATAAGGTCGAAAATTGGATTTAACCGTAGGATTACCAAACGGCCTGCAAGTGATACCGTGCCTTACAGGTTTTGGTAGTTCGAGCCATGGGTATTTTGTACAGAATTTATGATAAATAATTACTATGTGCTCGTGACGATTTCATTAGCTACCCAAATGACAAATTACTTTCATTTAGCACGTGTAAGATCAGTTACGTATTTTAACAACCATGTTAAAAATAATTATGGTTTTACATCTCACCGCACCGAAATGGATTACGGTAAGATCCGTCTTCTTCTACGAATCAGCAGAATTCACCGATCGGTATTCAAAAGTCTAGATAAAAGTCGTGGTCCGTGATTTAGAAATATCTGTTACTAAGTTACAGTTCGTATCTGCCACGACTAATTCCATTAGTCCTACGACTATGTTCCAAGGTTATAGTCACTTATGCATAGGGAATTTAGGTAGCGTCCACAAGATGATGGAGCGGTCTTCTAATCTGTATTGTCGTCTGTCAACCGGTGAGTAAACAAGGGTACGGAGGGTTGGTCAGGATAATTTCTTTGTAGTTGTGGGATCAGCCTTGAGAGTTGCCGACGGGTTGTTGGACGAATTGCGCTGGGGATTTTAGAGCATGAAGATGTAAATAAAATTGAATGGTATTCAGAAACTGTTTTAATTTAATTACATTACAGTTTTTCACAGCATTTTATATAGTAAACACAACATCATCATTTGACATCCAACGCTAATGACAGCGGCTTGTTTTGGTCCTGGTGGCACTAGTGCAGGTGGAGGTCAAACTGGGGTGCGTTAATAAATCACTTGATAATGTAATACCGTACACAGGCATCTATTTTTTATTATAAGATACGTTAAGGATACGATGTAGCTCTTTTATCGTGAAAAATATACAGGGTGTCTGGAAGGTCGATACAAAGTCTTGGGAAGGGGATAGGGCAGACCATTTACAGTCTTTTAAGCCCAACATACCTCAGTACACAGTCTTACGGTTTTCGAGATATTCGGATTTTCCAATTTAAATCATAAATTAGTAAACGAAACAAAATAAACTAGTGAAACATGCTTTATTGTTATTCAAAGTGAGAACCATTGTTTCTAATACATGCTCGAGCTCTACGTGTTACTTCGATAGCTGTTGTATTTAATAACCTGTCTTGCTGCATTAAATAAAAAGCTTCTCGAATTTTTCTTATTAAATGGTCTGTTGATACGATTTCGCCAGTGTAAACTAACTGTTTAGCCCGCCCCTAGACATAGAAATCCAATGGTGTCAAGTCCGGGAATCGAGCAGGCCACGGAATTGGTCGACCTCTGCCTATCCAGCTATTTGGAAAAGTATCGTCCAATATTGTCTTACGTCTAAACGGAAATGAGCTGGACATCCGTCTTGTTGGAAAACAATTTGCATGTCATCTGGAATTTCTACTCCTACAAGTAATTCGGGAAGATCATTTTGCAAAAATGAGGACCGATTAATCTTTGTCCCATGACGGCGGCCCATACATTAACGGAAAATTTGTGCTGGAAAGACAGTGTGGATTTTCCAGGTTATCAGCCCATTGACGCAAATTGTGAAAATTTGTAATGCCCTTCTTTGAAAAATTGGATTCGTCCGTCCATGGAATGCTTTCCGTACATTCTCGATGTCACTATGTAAGATAAGACGACAAAATTGGCTTCTGCGAATAGGATCACCATCTTCAAGTCCTTGTACGCCGATACCATGAAAAGAATATTTTCGATCACGGTGCATGATACTCCAAGCCTTCCATGGCCACCAACCAAGATCAGAAGTAACTTTCCAGTACTTGTAGTGGGATCATCTTCAAACGCTTGAAGGATTAGATCTTCGGCTTCAGGAGGATATCGACCTGGATTAAACACCAGGTTCATTACGTGTTACACTGCCAGACGTCGATAAGTACTGTAAAACACTCTGACATTAGGCAGTCTTCTTCCAGGAACTCGTTCTTGGTACAACCATCGTGCTTCTAGTCCATTGCCATCTGCTCAGCCATACATGTAAACGATATCTGCGTATTCTTCGTTAGTGAAAGCGGCCTTTTTACAGACTAATTAAGTCAGGGTTTTTGGACTGAAATTCATGAACTATTATTGACTTGTTTGTGAAGGGGTAGCGCAAGAATGTGTGGAATTTAATTTTATCATGCACACAAACACATTTCTTCCTATCAGTAACACAAAAATAGGATAACATGTATTTATTTTTTGTTTTTCTTTTCTCTACCTTCTGAGAAAAAAACCACACTGTCAGGTATTTAAAAATTATTTCTCATAGCCTGATCGAAAATCTCGAATAACTCGAAAACCGTAAAACTTTGAACTAAGGTATTTATGGCTTAAAAGATTCTAAATTGTCTGCCCTATCATCCCCTGAAGTCTTTGTATCGACCTTCCATACTCCGTGTATATTCTGCGAATTTGCTAACGCAATACTGTAAGCAAACGGTGAACCATAACAATGACAAGTAACAACACTCTTATCCCCAAAGTTTTGAAGAAAAGTGCACTTTTGACTTTCCAAAAGGAATAACCTTGTTCTATTTCCGAACGCATGGATCAAGTACGTCAAACAATTACGAACACTGAAATAATTACAAAGCAGTACAGAGTACACTCTGTCATAATTGAGGAATCCAGCCCTGTCAAACAAACAAATGATGCCCATTTGATAGAAAGATGAGCTATTTATAACATTAGACAGGAATGTCTACCTAACTAGCGCCAAATGCTTTTTAGCTTCCCAGATTGAGAAGCGAAATGAGATTTGTGTCGTTATCTTTGGGTGTTTCCATCACAGACTTTCTTTACTTCACTATATTTAAAGCAATCACTAATGTTTTGAAACAACAATCTTTCCAACTTTCATCAATAGCAGAGCTTTTCATTAAAACACCTATTAGCTTGCAGCTCCTTAGCTTTGAACAAAAACGGCAGCCTCGCTCCCTCCTCAGACGCATTAAGAACCTGAAAATGCCGCATGCCTGATTGCAGATGGCGGGAGGCAGCCTGAATTGCCCACCAATAAAAGAAATCCGATCGCATACCGTGATTAGATAAGGAAATAAAGCCATTTCGTATAAAAACCGAAAAAAATCCTGTGAATTACTTCCGTCGCAGCTAATCTAGCAGGCAAGATCAATGGATCGTGTAAACGCGCCTTTTGTAACGATAAAATACACGAGTGGTTTTCCTCTAGAGATGGGAGTCTTCCATTACATAAGGAAAAATCGTTCAAAATGAAAATGAAAAAAATATATATAAAACATTTTAATAATTATATTTCAGGGTGATTGAAGCGATGTTGCTTTTGTTGAATGCTACCAAAGTTACCAGGCCAGGAAATTTAAAAAAAAAAATAATAAAACATACTCCCGTTAGTCCAAGCAGTACCTTTACATCTGCTCGGAAAATTATTCTTGTTAGGATTTTTGCATAATCTTATACAAAAAGGAGCCATTTAAACGAATCTGAGAGTTGCCAGGCCAACAATTGTGAGAAAAATCGTCTAAACATTTTTTAATAAATTCCAATGGTTATTTTTTTGCTGTATACAAAGTTCTTTAGGGTTCTCAGGCCGTTGTGAACAAAATGTGTTTATTAACCTTTTTCTAAGCTTGATAATTTTTGATATATAGTCGAATTAATATTTAAAAAAGTGCAGAATGTGCCATTTCCGACCCCGAAAAACTATATCAAAAACGAAGGAATACTAATGCTGATCACGTTCCTAAGTATTCTTCCAATATTAACTAACATATGAAGCATTTTAGGGGGTTTTGTTATTGTCAACCTTTGTGTTGACCAGCAATCCGCAGATGGGTTTTTATTGGCATCCAAAAAACCATGATGCTGTGGGAGCGACACAAACTGTAACTCTCAAACCGGTAATTGTTAAATATTCCACATATTAAGACGTTCGTTCAGAAAAGGCAGAATAATACAATTTCATCAGATTTGACGTGGAGCCATTCCAACTATTCAATTTAATTTGTAGTAATAAACATAACCTATAAATACAGAAAAACAGATGGTATGTCAGAAACTAGACAGTAACCTAACCAAAAATACCTTCAAATAATAAATCACAACTTATGACGTTACCGCGAAGCGCATCAAAAATGCGGCTTTTAAATCAACGCCTTTGGCATTGCAGTTTAAAATATTTAATTGAATGAACATAGACATGTTCATGAACGAAATATGTGCTTACGGTACTACATAGTGAATAATCTATATGAAATACAAAAAGAAATCATGCATATTCCCTAGTCTGATGGTTTGATGCCATCAGAATATGTGTGAAAAAGTGTGTTAATTCGGGATTATAGGAGCTAATAAGTTTTTAACCAATGGCCAAAGAAATCATAAAATCATCTTGGTGTCTGTCGTAAGCTCATATCTTATTGGAATTCATTATGTTAGGACATCCTGTATGTCGAAAGCCGTTGATATTAGGACAATACGTTTATGGAGGCCTTTGGGCAGGTTGATATGGAGAACGACAAACAAACCAACACACTAAAATTTCAGCCAATTTTCCAAATGTGAGTGTCAACTCCTTTGGATCGGCTCACCTCCCAGCAACTTTTAAAAATGGTATTCAACAAACATAATATTGGAAAAAAATGAATCATAAAACTTCTCCCACGATAGCAGGTTTTCGCCGATGTTGCACATCTCTATTAGAAGAACTGCCTTTAGATTGCTGTTGAAGTTGGCATCACAAATCCATCTTGCTGCGTGACCAGATATGCAAAGCGTCTTCAAATAGAAGTCGAATTAAGGGTTGTTTTTTTGCGATTTTTCTGTTTGCGTGCGTGCTTCACTAGAAAGGGCTGCGAAATGGAAATAGGCACCCTTAATTATAAGAGCCCGTTTGAAAGACCTCCAAGAAATATTCCAGCGCGATCACGAAAGCCAGGTCAGGTAATTGCGGCAGTATCGTGCAACTATGGCGCTGCAGTCGTTTCCCGCAATTGTATTACATTCAATATGACCTGGGTAATGGTTTTCTGAGTTTTTCGATGCTATCTCGTAAAGGAAACGAGCTGACATGACATATCATTAGCGAGAAAGATTATGTCCGAGTTGTAGTTTGCATGTTTCCACAAAAAATATGCCTGAGGAAATTATAGGAATGGTAGTAAACCTCTGTGCAGTCGTTGAAGTCATGCCTCAAAGTGTCAATAATTTATTAGCGTCACCAGACATATCTGAAGCCCTTTTTGATCTAGGTACTCTTTCACAAACATTCCTTTCGACAAAGCTATTTCTACAAGAACAGTCGTTTCAGCCCCGTAAAGGTGACCTCTACAACTTTATCTATAAGACAGTCGCAGAACACAAAAATTATCTTTCGAAATAAGGCAGCGTAAAAAGCTATTTATTACCGGAATTGACTACAGAATAGCAACTATCGGTTGGAACTGTTCGCGTTTGATATCTCCGTCATCATCACTGTGACCGCTGGAAGCTAACGATCCTAGTGGTACAGTAGATGCACCCTACTCCCCAGAATAGTCATCGGTTACAGTGGTGATTGGGCTATCAATTACTGCGAGGTGAGATATTCACAGTTCAAACCGATAACTGCTATACACCCCTGCAGTAGTCGATTCTGGTAATAGATGGTGCTAGGGGCTATCTTATTTTGAGAGATATCGTGCCTGGGATAGAGGATAGCTGCTATGTTTTTTTTTGTTGTTGTAATAGATACTACCATAGACCATGCTGTTGGGCTCCAGTTTTGGTGGAATACGTTAAACAATGCCTAAAGATACCCAATTAAAATAGGCATTGGAGAGCTGCAAAAAAGGATTGAATACCCTAGCGCCATATATGGGATCGTTGCGGAACCAAACATTCTAACTCCTTTCACAGTATACTGCCACGCCTTTTTTTGTAAACAGGAGGAAATGATGAAACCTAATTAATTGTACACAGAGGGCCAAATAAAACAAGATATTTAAAAAAAGAATCACAATAGATTATCAAAATAAGCAGCACATATGCTCCACCGCTGGAGTGCAAGGTAAAAGAAAGTATATTATTCAAAACTACCTGACAATAAAATTATAAGACCGTTATAATTAATCTTGCAAAACGTTTATCATGGTACACGTATGAAGACTATACAAATATAGGCCTTACAAATATTTTAACACATAAACATAAACTTATTTGGATAGTGGTCTTATCTGGATAATGGTCTTCTTCCAGTTGCAACTCTAGGCGCAGCTGAGATGTCCACAGCTCACAAACGCTCAGGTCAAAAAACCAGTGGCCAGCAGTGGGCAGTGACGTTATGAACGTCACAAGGTAGGGGCTACTTGCCTCGTTCCCAAAATTTACGGTATAAAAAAACCATAGAGAGAAAGACTGTTTAAAAATCGACGCTCTTTTCTATGTCTGAGACAGAACTACACATGCAAAATACTCAAAACTTGAAGAAAATTCCATGAACATTTACTTTTCTTTCTGCAAGGGCAAGAAGAGATAAACATGTACCTACCAAAGAGATATACCCTCAGAAAGTTATCCCTTGTTAGAAAATAAGTTATGGTAGCTCAAAATTCAAAATCATGATTAGTGTAATGTAATAAGTCCAATAGCAAAGTTAGCACTACCCTATATTTGAAAACGTAAAATGCCAAACAACATCAAGAACATTCTAAAAATTTCAGTCAGCAACAATCAATATATTAATATCTATGATATATAAATGATATTTTACCTGTTCACAACAGGGTTTTTTGTTAAGGGAAAGGGATAGATTCCAACAAAATCGGCTGCGAAACAGCTACGAGGCAGCTAAAAAACAAAGCTGAAGGAGTGTGGATGGTTGTTCTCCGCAATGCCTTTTCACTAAACGGCAGCAGATATTAAACAAATTTCTTCAGCACAAGCATTAATGGACGTGGTCTGATGGTATACAACAGAGAACTTACCGCTGGATGTTAAAATCCCATTAGAAAATGGACGGGTAGCACCAAAACCAAAACAAGTGAACGTTAGGTACAAAATAAAAGAGTAATACTCCATGAATTGGTGTTTTGGAAACAAGGCATCTTGATCGGAAATCAAACATCAAAAGAAGGTCTAGTGAACAAAATTTTATGAGGAAATTTCTCAGATAGTCGTTTATAATACTATAACAATAGTGTCCAAAAGATTACAACACAATACTGTATCGCTGAGAAAGAAAGATATAATACATTTGAAATTATGCAATCAATAAACTATGAGATTTGACAAAAGTAAATCATTGAAAAATGGTTTGACCTAGGAATGGGCACTCTACTTTTAATAATGAAAAATCCAAATTACTGATAAGTGATCAAAATAGTGAAAAGAAGGTTACGTGATTTTGGCACGTGACAAGACTCCTGAATTCATTTTGGAATTCCGCTCCTATCTCAAAGATGGGGCTAACACCTTTCAAATCCCGTATTGGACGCCGGAATACAGTATACGATTGAGTGTCGTCAGCTTCAATGCGTAAATAGTTGCTCTTACCTGAAGTTCTCTAGGACCGTTTGATACTTCTAAGATAACTAAAATACTTCACAGGATTAGAAAGGCACAAAAAAGTTAGTCTGTTTTTGAAAATCTCCAAAGATAGATTCGTCGGATAATCAAAAACAGCTTTTTATTTATACAAAATATTTGCCGCCATTTTGAAAAATGATTTCTTGAATACCGTGAATAAGATCAGTTCAGTATACTGACAGGGTATTTAAACTAATATGAATATATTTATTTTACATAATACATAAATAAATAAGGCGCTGCTCTACTAGTTTCTACCACACATTAGACGTCAGGAAATATCAAGATCGATATCAGGTAGCTGTTCCTCAACGCTGATGATCTTATTCATTGTACATGTCCAGTGTCGTCCGTATGGGGTAAAATCGAGAAAAAGACACAAATTATGACCAAACGCTATAGTATTAGATGATTGTTCTAAATCGCACCTTTACATTGGAGCAGGAGAACCAAAAAATACATACTTTAGCTAAATAAATCGGTCCAGCAAAAAGCCATGGCCACGGCTGAGGCGGTATATGGCGTATTAAAGGTGAATAAAAATATAAAACAAACAGCTTGGTGGACACCGGAAATTAGAGAAGTCAAAAAAGAAGAAGCAACGACTGAGAAAGAGAGTGAAGGATTTAGTTACAAACTAAAGGCAAAATCATAGGAAGATTTGAGCATGCAGATGAAAAATAAAACAGCCGAAGCAGTCAAAAGTTAAAGCCATAGAGGACCGCATAGGCCGGGATCAGTCCAAGACAAACGGCGAAATTCCTTAGCCGAAATAGACGACGTCCAATTGATATGGGAAGAGTACTTCCAGGAGTTGGTCTGCAGAGAAGATAGCGAGGCAACACTTCAGCAAAGAGAGGTGAACATAGATGAGGACTCGGAGACAATAGGGATCGATGAACATTCGGATGCCATTCAAAATATCAAAGTAGGGAGAACAGGAGAACACGACAATTTAAAACCAGGGATTATACAAGCTTTGAGACCAAAAAGCAGAACCATCTTACTCATCAACCATCTCAGGGTTTGGGAGTCGGGTGTTGTGTCAAAGGACTGGCAAGTAGGAGTTATTATTCTAGTTTTTAATAAAGTAGATATTAGAAACTGTAAGAGCCTCGGTAACGTAGTGAAAATATTCGAGACAATTCTGGAGAGCAAGTTGAAAAGTAAAACTGAGCAACGGCTGTTGGATTTAGAAGGTGTATTTGGGGAATTTCCTAGCACCCAAGACCACACGTTTTCACAACAAAGACCCTGAAGCAAATCAAAGATGCATATATGGCATGAAGAAACTTTTGTCATATGGGGTACTTACAACAAGTCAGGTTGATGGAAAACTTCTTATACGAGTCATAGAAAATCTGAAAGAAATCAACTTAAACTATTTTTGGGTACGTGGGTTCGAAACAGAAGACTTTACTACAGAACAAATATTGCCTAAGGTAGTCTGTTCAGCCTGTTAGTGTTTATTATGGTTATGGACGAAATAACGAGAGATACTCACCAAAATTCTAGAAAATTACAGGCTGGATATCATAAAGTAAAACCTGGATGTCTGGAATACTCACCAAAATAAATAAACACGTGGGCCAGCCCAAACAGAAGTAAAATAATTACAGTAGCAAGGCAGTACAGAACAACAAATGTACATCTAGACTGAGTCAAACTACAGGACTTTGAAACATTCAGATACCTAGAGACAGTACCAGACTCTAAGGGAGAGAAAAACTTAATTTGAACAAAAGAATCAGTGCAGCTGGAAAATTATACTGAACTTTGAATTTGAGTAACTCATGTTTAGACAAAAAAGAGCTGTCAACAAGCAACAAGCTGAAAGTATAAAAGACCATTATGATCCCAGTACTATTATGGGGTTCTGAATCATGGTTATTAACAGAACACATGAAATAGAGACTGCAGATTATTGAAGTGTTAACAGCATTACGTGGACAGTGCAGAGTCAACTTACTTGACACAGGTGCTTTTGGCCTAAGAAACAGCAATAGAGTCTTTAAAGGTCGAACATCTTTATAATCACAATAAATCCCTCAATTTACTTGTAGTCGATTAATTTGAGTCTGGAGTTGACGAGACAGGCCAATAAAGGAGTACATACTACTCGTACAAGAATAAGTACATACCTTCCTGTTTTGTTCGCCCAAGTTTTAGACGCGTAGACAAGTTTCTCATTTAAAAAAAACAGTTAAATAAATAATTTTTTATGTAACTGACCTTAGTTGGGATACTTTAATTACCTAGTAGACAGCTAGCTCATTTTATGTTATATCTTTTTTGCCTTGACGCAAAGTTTGCCTGTACCTTTGATGCCAAGGTCAGTCAATTTACTGGTGCCTTTGGGTGGAGGTGCGGTCGCTACGAATCTCGAAACCTGTAGCAATGAATGTAGGCAATTGATGTGATTGGAACTTGCTGCATAGTCCAAGGTATTATCCAGGTTAGAAGCTTTTTAATAATAGTGAGTCTGATGATACCACCTACAACCCCTAATTTTCAACTCCTGACAAATTTGTTTCTGAAAATGATTAGGAGCCTTTAACACGCCAAAAAACAAATATCTAGCGTCCATTTTTTCATTTTTTCCCATTGCCACTGGGTAGATTTTCAAAAAATACAAAGCTTCTTCGTCGGTGACAACAGTGACCTTGTGTCAAAACTTCTTAAAAATTCGATCAAAAAGTTATAGTCTGTCGACGAATAGCCCGACAAAAATGAGTGACATGGTTTTTCTATATGTAACACAAAAAAATTGAAAATTGTTTGCGATTGCAATACTTCCTCGCCTATTGGAATATTCCTTCTACAGTTTAATGCTTGATCAAACAAATTTGAAATTCACACATTGGCACAGTAAAGTCTTCACAACAAACAAAATATTTGATATTTCATATATACCTTACATTTTCCTTAGCTGCGCCTCTGGTTCTCTTGACGCGTGAAAATAACTTGTGCCACCTATTCGATCCGAACAATGCTCATAGCGATAGCGGTAGATCTTCTCAAAGATAAATTTGACCACCTTGACCGAGCAAGGCACTTCTCTGATGACTGACGAATTTCACGAATTAAGCCAAGCCGGCTATGAAAAAGACCTGACAGTTGACGATAGTTCATAGCCCACTGTCGTCTTGCAACAGACGACGGAAATATCTTGACAGAACAGCTGCTAACAATTTCATATATTTGGTGATAGTGATCAGGAAAGCTTATATGTCTTTAAATAGGGTGAATAAGTTTAACGGTCTAGTCAGAAAATAGACTTGAAATGTTTGGTTCAATATATTTTGTGGTATCTGATTGTTAGGAATGTCGTGGTTATCGCTTATTGCTATTTTGATTTCACACTTAAAAATATATTTCTAATTATAGGCAGGAATGAGAAAATTAGTATGTGTCCGGACCAATAGGAAAATCTAATTTAATATTTAAAATAGTTGAGCAGTTCAGAGTTGCATGTACTTAAAATCATTTTTTTTTTTTCGTCTGCTGAACTCTCAAATTGCTAATAACCTCATATTGTTCTCTGAGTCCTCACTATCTGTGCAATTGCTATTAAATGGTACCCTTATTCGATTAGATTTATTTCCCACTGAGGATATAATGTACATGTGGCATGTCAGCTATAGGTACAAATGCAATGTAGACACTAGGCATGCTTTCATTTAAAAAACATCAGATTAATACAGCAAAACAGTGTGAATTAAGATACATAAAACAACCTAAACATAAGTAACACAAAATGATATGATAAAAAACATGATTAAGAAAATTATGGTTTCATATTTGAAAATTCATTAACGCTATAAAATATAAAATACTTTATTTAAAGTATGAGGTGGAATGCTTCTGAATGAGCTTAATGTTGACCTTTTTGGCGTTACATTGATGATTCTTGGTCAGTTAGGAAAAAGTTTATCACTCCCTCTTAAAGGTAGCACATCTGAGAATATAAGCAGAAGAAAGTGTGAGAATGATGTTCTGCTTAAAAACCTCTATGCAAGATTCTGTAGGCTTTATCTTGAATCTTAGTCTCAACAATCGTTTCTGAGCAATAAATACTCTATCAATTTCGACGGATATACCCCACGCCATATTGTTGTATCCAATAACCTGATGCGACATTTTTTATAATCCTTTATTATCAGGAGGTATATTACGAATCAAAAAGTATCAAACTAAACATAACCTTAAACTTCATTTTTGCCTTTATTAAAGATACAATATTGCAAAACTTAGACAAATATATTTTGCACGCTTCTAGATTATCACATGTTACAGGCGCAATTTGATGGACCCAAAAAGTATGAACCTGAACTGTAGTGATGTGCTTTCTAGTTCACTTCAGAGAACCAGTTCAATAAGTCGCGATCGCTAGAACGAACTAGTTCTAGGAACTAGTTCTAGAACTCAACAATACCACAGAACACGTCATCATGCAGTCGGGCGCTGTTAGAATTTGGATGAATAACCAACCGCTTCGACTGTTGCCCACATAATTATCAAATGTAGGTATGACACATGTTCTAATAGTCTCAAATAATGTGGGATAGACGCTTTTTGTTTTCACCAGTTCATAAGATTTTTCATAAATAATATATATCTTTGATTGAGGTTGCCAGATGTCTTTCTTTTGGCAGATACCTCCTTCTTTTTAGTATCGCAGACGAAAGCCCAGCGGAAAATTATCCGAAGATGAAGAAAACAGACTCAGACCTTTAGTACCGTTTTGATCTTGAGGTAAAACGTCTTTTCGGAGCTCAAAATCCAGTCCCAACAAAAAACATCGAATGGATTGAATATTATAAATCGCATCTACCAAGAACAAAGGATCGCCTGAAATTTTATCAGGAAGGAGCAAAAGTCTATCCCAGACTGTTTGAGACGATTAAAAACGTGTGTCTTATATCGACATCTGGGCCACGCGCGCGGCAAATCGGGGAGACGACGACTAGAAGCCGATAAAGTTCAAAAATAATGCTTTCAAATGTTAATTTGCAGATAATTCACATGTTCGTTTTTGTATTATTTTAATTTCTTCATTGGCCTCAATGGGTGATATGTTGTATAAAAGTTCGCTAATTTTTATTTCTTTCAGTCTTTGTTGTCTTTTTTAATAATAACATTTTGTCCTATTCGATTTCCATGAACTAACCACGATGCTAAGCAAGCAACCAGTTATACAGGGTTCTGCCTACTGCTTGACTACGGTGGTGTGCTATATCGTTCTCCTTCGTTCACATACATCAAGTTCTCTTGAATCATCGGGTTCCTGCAATACCAGCCGTTCCTGGTGAGCGAGTGAAAGAGTTTTTTGAGGAATGATGAACTAGTTCACTTAGTTCAGTTCTAAGTATCGTTCGACTAGACTAGGTCGTTCGCGAACTACATCACCTATGCTCTGTTTTCAACTTCACCCCCACACCAAGAACATCCGACACAAGGCTCACTCTGACACATACCGCTTAACCTTTACGTCTATTCACCTCTCAGTTTTCCTTTTAAATAAGTTTCTGTTCACTGGTGGTGAAGAATATCGGTTTGACAGGCTCGCTTGCAGTGACACTCTCTACGTCTCAAGCTTTGTGTACGTCTGCCATTCCTATTCCCTGTATCCGGTAAATCTGCATCTAACACGTCCGTCTACCGGGTCATTACCGTTGATATGCGTGGAGATAGGGAGATACGAACAGCCAATCATCCTCATCCATGACGATAGGCAGATACGTGGATATGTGGCTGAGAGACGTGTGATCGACGTGAATTTGGTGCGGAATGTAGGAAGTTCGGATGCCATCGACATGCCTCAATTGAAACACTACGAATAACCACGACCTTTACAGCAGACGGACTTTTTTATGCCGAGGCAGGAGTCGACATTCCGTAGAACAGATGCTGCTCTAATGAGCTTAAAGTTACTTTGTTTTAATTGTTTAAGGTAAATAGATCTGACAAAAGCCTCTTAAGGCAGATTGCTTCACTTTAGCGCACACTAGGGACAAGGTAGCGGTCGGACTGGCCGGTTCCGAATGTATATGTAAGACATGGTTAGAATGGGACGCCAGAGTCAAGCGGGTGTGCCTCGTAAGCTCATCGCGCGGCAGCATCATAGAGGAGACAGGCCCATTGACTTAGCGATAGAAGAAAGCCATATCGCTAACGGCCCGATAGTGCGAAAGGGTCCTAAGACTGTCCGTTAGAAAAAGAGTCATCGAACAGTTGGACAACTGAGGTGTCCATGATATGTGGAGCCAGACTGCCTCATTGTTTCGTGTGCTTCACAGACCTTTTCCAACAAAACAGTATCCATTGGCGCGGGATTCTACCTGGATGGCAAAGGCGTGCAGGAACCTGCACAACAGTTTCGCAGGTCATCTTAATCGTAGAATACCTGGAGGAGCTCCAGCAGTGCAGCGAGCGGAGGAGATTTATGTGCTCCGACGATCAAGCAGCCCTGAAGGCAGTAGCATCTCCGAGTATAATTTAATTCCTAGTTCAGGAGTGCACTACTGCTCTCCAGAGTTTATCCCGATCCAAAGAAGCGTCCCTGCTTTGAGGTTCTAGGTACAGTGGAGGACCGGGTAATAGACGCCAGAGACTACTGCATTGGTCCCGAGCCGAGGTTAGATTTATATTCAGGCGCCAGGTCAACGTCGCATTGAGTAAATGACCGGAAAGTGCGGCGAGAGACAGATGAGTGCAGGCAGGCTAATAGATTCATAGCTGGACCTGACAAAAGTTAGACGCGCTGGCTACTGGGCGCTTGATATTTTGGTAGTGACTATTGGCAGAACAGTCACTTAGATATTAGAAGTCATGGAGTTTATAACGAAGTCGCATACTCAGCAGAGTGGTCGGACAACCTAACCTTCATCAGGAAAGTTTGATAAATAATTGGATATTAAGCGTGTGTGGTATATACAGTAGCGTACTTAGCAGGCTTCGGCTTCCCACCACGACTACCACTACTGAACGCCAGACCAATCAATGCCCGCGCATGAAAATTCCCCTCTCGGAACCAAAAATCCTTAGGTTCTTGTTAAAGGGGAGGTACTTAAATGGGTCTCAGATTAAATACATATTCTTCAATAACCGACATTATCCACGTCGGAATGGAGGAATACATCCCTCACAGAGTGAAAGTTCCTAAACCAGGGTCCAACGGCTGGTTCAACAAATCGTGTGACACTGCTCGCTAGCAGAAGATCAAGGCCCACAGAACCTACTTACAAAACCCCACTGTAGAGAACAGACAAGCCGACGTCGAGTCTAGAAACAAATATAACGATGCGGTTCGCAATGCCAAAAACCAGCATGATATAAAAGTTAGGCACAGGGTAATGTCGCAGCGCAATGGCAGTCGGTCTTTCTGGACGCTGGCCAAGCAGATTGAAAAGAACTTCTCACACAGCCTTCCACCACTTACGTGTCAGGATGGAACTATTGTATTCGACTCAAAGGCCAAGGCGGAAGTGCTAGCCAAGATCTTTGCTGCCAGCTCCACCAAGTGCCGTCAATTCAAAGGGTTCCCCACACTATGCGGGAGGTAACATTCAGGCATAAGACCGTAAGACGAGTGCTCTTGTCGCTCGACATCAACAAAGCTTCTGGTCCGAACTTAATTCCTGCCATTGTACTGAAGAGATGTGCAGCGGAGCTTGCTCCAGTTCTTTCGCGTCTCTTCCAGATATCTTATGAATCCGGCACCTTCCCAGAAAACTGGAAATTTGCTCATGTACAGCCCATCCCAAAAAAAGGATCTTAGACCGACCCTTACAACTACAGGCCTATAGCTCTGCTTTCTGTTATAAGTAAAGTGATAGAGAGGTGCATAAATCGCGAGCTTCTGGACTACCTCGAACGTCACAGCTTGATTAGCGACAGGCAGTACGGTTTCCGGCACCAACGATCCACAGGGGACCTCCTAGCTTACGTCACGCAACTGTGGAGTAAACTCATCCAGTCTCATGGTGAGGCTCATGTCGTTGCTCTTGACATCACGATTCGCGTTCGATCAGCTGTGGCACGCTGACCTCTTAAGCAAATTTCCATCCTACGGCCTCCCCAAAAAGCTTTGCAGATCGGTGACTGACTTTATTTCTGGCCGCAAGATATCCGTCGTAATTGACGGATTCTCCTCTTCATCCCACAACGTCAACGCGGGTGTTCCCCAGGGATCGGTCTTGGCTCCAACACTGTTTCTCTTACATATCAACGACCTCCTTTCCTGCACGATCAACCCAATCCACAGCTTCGCTGATGACAGCACTCTACATGCAGGAATTCAGAGTGACAAGCCGATCTCTGCCGGTGAGCTGGAAAAAAGAAGACTAGCGACGACTTCTTCTCTGACAAGAGACCTGGAGGCTATCACTGCTTGGGGACGCAACAATCTTGTACAGTTCAATGCTTCCAAAACACAGTACTATACTTTGACGAACAAAAAGCGTCCTAGCGTTCATACAGTTTCGATGGACGGTCGAGTTCTACCAAAGAGCCATTCATTCCGGCTGGTCGGAGTTCAGATCACCGAGGACCTGATCTGGCACGAACACATCTCTTCAATAGCTACAGCTGCTGGGAAAAAGCTGGGCTATTTGTTTAGGGCTAAGAAGTACTTTTCTCCGCATGACCTTCTCACTCTATACAAGGTCCAGATACGGCCTAGACTCGAGTATTGCTCACATATTTGGGGTGCTGCCGCCCCGACCACATTGTCCATGCTCGATGCTGTCCAGAGGAGGGCGGTCCGACTGATCGTGACTCTTCTCTAACAGACAGTCTCGGGACTCTTTCGCACCGGCGGGTCGTCAGTTCTACTATCCTTAAGCAGTTCAAAAATCGTATTAACAAAATTTCTTTGGGATCATCATAGCAGCCGCGGTGTTCCGGCATTTAGGCTTCTGCCTGCGCGGCTGTTTCGATATATAAAAAAAAATAGTAAAATTATGACCTTCTACTGCTTCTGTGCCTACTTACGCCTGGCCCACTGGATGTATCAGAAATCGAGCTATAAATATCATCTGAACTCGCGTAAATAGTAAATTTCCCTTGGAAACACGTTTCCACGGTATCCAGCAGGCGAGCCGTGAGAAAAATGAAGCATCCGCAAAGCGCGTCGGCGATATCCATAAAGAAGCAACGCAGACTGTATATCCACCCCCCACCCCCACCAGCTACCACGTTGCTACCACATCCTCCATAAATCTACTAAAACTGTTTATTTACACGTATGCCTTCGGTAGGTTTTGACTTCGGAAATTACTGACGCGAAGTTATCGTACATTAGTACAGTCAATCCTTATATTAAGTGGCTACTTATACCGAAGAGTATAATTTATATCAAAGACACCGTAGAATGTCTTCATAACCATCCAGTCGCCCCCATTGACCCTACATTATACAGGTAGTAGGGAAGCCGATCGCAAATTTTTTTGTTACACCTTCACGTACTGATATGATACGATAGAAACTGAACACATATTACGTATTTCGTGTTTGCTGTTTGCAAGTTCTTGCGGTTGGCTCTTGGTATATTACTAACTTACAAATAAAAACTGCGATATATGTGCGGACCTTGGATTGGAGATTCGTCTATAGATGGCTCTGAATGTACCGAGGCGGTGTTGACAAATTGCTAATAAATTTTAAGGAAACGCTACACTTATCCTGAGCATAATGGAGTTCAGTTTTATCACGGTTTTTGGTGTTGACACCAAGAGTCATACGGAGTAAGTAAACATCGTCTTGAGGCCAGGTTATCTAGAGGAGTGGCAACCATATGAAATAGGCCGACGATTGGTCAATTAAGCAATTTGGGTTAGAAAACGTTTGAACTTCAGGCAGACCCGCCTCTTTCTTTATTAAACTAAATCGTGTAATATACCGCTTAGGCTTCTAGAAGTTAAATAACAGGTTTTGAGCAGAGCTTCTCTCGCGAAAAGTGTGATTTATAACTTTAGTGAATGAAAAATATGTTTGAATAAATATGAATAAAGGCCCAATTTAATGCGGTATAGTGCAAGTGATGATCAATGAATTTGTTTAAAAAGGATTATGTACCTGTCAACACCGTATTTAGCTCCGACTAAATAAGAACAGCACGTGCCTAGGCGTCATAAGCTGTTTTGCGAGGTCATCCCTCTCTAATTTTATTCGTCTTGTTTATCTGTCTCCTCTTTACATAACTAGTCTTTGCTTATACCGAAATTCTAGTAGGTAAAAAAATTATCAAAACACTATTTTCTTTCACACCACGAAATTGTGATTAGTTGCGAAACAATCTAAGACCACAATATTTTAAAAAAGGTTTTAATTAGAAACGAAAATTCTGGAATAACATTTTTGCTGCGTCGATGTGATCTTCTACTGCAACAATTTGTAATCTGGAAACCTAGATAACGCTAGGAGGTTTTAACCGTTATATCTAAGATTATGACCAGACAAATATCTCAATTACTGATCCCTTGTTGGCGTCAATAGGCGACAAAACGTGAAAAATAGGTAACGTTTCCACTGTCCATGGGATTCGAATATTCCGCACATCTCTACCCATGCCCATCTGTAGAAAAATAAATGGCCTTGACACCCACAAGCATTTCCGGCTAGTGTCCTTCCTTTTGATTTCATTAATCATACATATAATGCGTGTTTATTGGTTCTTTCATCTCGTGACTAGTAAAATTAAGAGCACCATGTGATAAATCTAGTTATGTATGTGTCTAACTCAAATGATTGGATATACCCCTTGACTGAAGCTTTTGGTCACTTCTGTTTTTGGACACGGGCGGATTTATTCTGTCTAGGGAGGGAGGGGGGGTTGGGTGTAGCGGTGGTCGCAGAACTCATGTTTAGGTAGATGTTCGTCTTCCTCTAAGTCCGCGCTGTTTTTCAACCTCCTTTCTTGGACCTGATCTTTGAATGACCCTTAGCCCTGGGCCAACCTGCTCTGAGCCTATGACCACCTGGAACTCGACTTACCCCTTCTGGGACCTCCCTTTTTGGATCTTTATTCAGGCCTCCTTCATAATCTACTAACTTCGGCTAATCCAACCTCAGCACTACTTAAATTCATGGTCGTGCACTTGTACATCAAAGGCATGGAAGTTGCATTGTATAATTTGCCTGGCAAAAATTGATGTTTTTGTTGTTAGTAGGTTTTTTGTAAAAGTGTAATAGAATTTGTAAAAATTCAATGTGTTCCATTGTTGTCTCCCCTCTCGCCGTGCTACTGCCAGAGGCGTCAATCTGAGCTACCGGAAACTAGTCATAGTCTCTTTTCTGTGTCTATTCCCCATCTGAGATTGACAGATTTGACCCCCAACAACACAAACGCTGACATTGCAGCCACTGGATGCAGTCTAAATTGTGCCGCCTAACACTGATACAGGCTAGGCCATCTAAGGTTTGCAATTTGAACTATCGGTTATGTTATCATCGAATGCTAAAATGTCATTTCGACTCGTAGAAATGGAACGCTATACGCTTAAACAAAATTCGGCAAGTATTGTAAGTCTTCTTCAAAAGTGGCGAGTCTGTAACCCAGACTTTAAGAAATTCACTTGGAAGGTCTGGTATACGACACAGGCCAAAGCTTCAGGTTAAGGACCAGTTCTTATAGTTAGTACATGATCATTATTGGACAAATCGTCCCGTGTACGTACTCGTTCAGTGCGTTTGCGTTGTTGCTACTGACCAGAATGTTCAAGAATATGTATCAACAAAAGCTCGACATCATTCTCAGACACTACACATTCGAGCACCCCTATTAGAGGAATTTTGTATACGCATTTGGGTATGAAGACTTACTAAGTTCAATTAGTTCAAGGGCTGAGGCTTCATGACCATGCGATGCGTCTTAGATTGACCAACCCTGAGCGTTTTTACCGAAAAATCACACGTTGTCAAAGATTCGCTAATGTATCTACAACGAGTGTCTTTGGTGCGGTTTTTTGGTCTGGTGGCATCATTTGGGCCATTTCCAAATGAACGTTGAGTCAATGGGGAGCATTACCGTGTCATCCTATAAAAATGAGAAACCTTCCCATTTTTCGAAACACACTTAAAGTGATGGTCCAATTAAAATAAAGTACATCACTAAAAAAAAAAATATTTTAAAAAATGACAAAAATACACTAGCCAGAAGTTTGTTACTTAAATAATTATCTTGCACTTTACACGCTCCATGTAATGACTTCACATTACTCCAGTTACTATTGCTACAACAGAGCGATGCGCAGCTCTGCCCTGTATTTACGCTTTACGGCAAAAATGGGTCAGACCTTCGACTTACAACTACTGTATATTATCTAGGTGCACAAATACAGGAATATTAACTGTAGAAATACATTTTTTTCACCCGTGCCAAAACATAGAAGAATTAGGAAGAAGTGAACAGGGACGGTAAAGTTGCCTCTTCCCGAAATATCATTGTACTGCTGTGAATCTTATTTTGATGTTAGTAGGTGTTTAGTTAATATGGTAAAAATGATCAACGTAAACATTTTTTGCAAACATCGAACCGCTATATCGATTTTCGAACAATCGGTATCAAGCTCGTTATAAGGGACTCTAAAAGAAATTAAATTTGAGTTTAACCAAAACTTTTTTTGCAAAGATGTATACCATATTTAATCCGCCATTTTGGTAATTGAAGAATGGATATCATATTCGTTATCAGTGACCTGGAAAACGTGACAGTGGATCATTTTTGTAAAATTTGATGAATCTTTTTAATTTTGGGCATATTTCAGGACCATTGAACCACTGTGCCGCCGATCGCATGTGGGCTTAATCACAAATGTTAATGTATGCCTTACCTTAAATGTTTGACATAAAAAATAGTATATTTCCACCTTATTTATTGTATATTCAAAATATCGCACAGCAATCTATGCCAAGATATGCGATATTCACGGGATGTCGTTTCGTCCGGCTGAGTCAGTGCTTATGTAATATGACATCACGATCCAACATACGAGGGCGGTCGGTTACAGCACCCAATACAGAAAATGTCATTAGTTCCTTGAATTTCAAGTTATCGGAATAATTTCAGATTCTTCATTTTCCAAACTTCATAACTATTGTTTCCAAAAGTTGAAGAGAAAAAATGGCATGGACGCCAGTAATTTAGTTTCAAGAAGACGGCGCAACTTTCCACACAATCATTGTAACAATCGAACTCCTGGGCATCTTTTTTGAAAACTGAAGAGTCACCCAAGCTTCTGATGTCAATTAGTCGCCTCGATCCTGCGATTTAAACCCGTTAGGATATCTTTCGTGGTGAGCCGCTAATGATAAATTGTATGCTTGTCATCCAGAGACAATTGAGACCTTGAAATACGAAACCACAATTGCCAGTCAAGAGATTTAAGTTCAAGCAATCGAAAAAGTCTAAAATTGCCATTTTAATTATATTCTGTTTAATTCTTAAAAGTCAGCGTTCAACCTTTCCAATAAAACCAGAAATTTTAAAAATATTCATAATTATTTTTAGTATAGCCGAATTGTAATGTTCAAATCTTAAGAAATCGAAAATATCATCATTGCGACCTAATGATCTTATAGTTCACTTTATTTTATTGAATACCTACATACGCACAAATGAGGAATGCAATGCGGTTGTCAAGCAACGTTGAAATATAGCCTTGACCTTAAAAACAACATAGTAATCGATGCAGACTTCTTTGCTATTTTCATCTATGGAACCAAGAGTAGGGCGTAGCATTTGAATTTTCCAAATTGACCTACGAAACACCAAATGCGCCATGCTCGCCATTGAAAACTCTGATTGAACAAATTACGGAAATCTGAACTAATTTGACTTGACTATGTGTATCTTTGTAGTAAATATGTAGACAAGCGGGCGGTATACCTTTAACCAATAAATAATATCGAGTTATCGTATCAGCCTCTCAGATAAACGCCAACGAGATGCAGTAGTCAGCCAGTTCTTCCAACTACGGATACAGCTGTTTTAACGTCAAATTAAAAAAAAGATGGAAGCAGAACAGGATCAACGGAGGCTACGGATGCTGGCTCCGCTTACGTTGTTTGAATTTGTTTTCCTTAAGGCTGCATAGATTGTAACGTAGCATTTTCAGAGCTTGGCAGAATGAGAGGTTCACAGGACGTAGCTTTAGATAGACGTTTTTTAAACTAATAATATAAGTAGGTATATAACCATGGACATCTTGCGCTATATATCTCGATCGACAACGAACGAAAGCTGAGTAACTCTACTCAGCATAAAGTGCCTTCCGTTACCAGAATCAACCACTGCGAAAAGCTGTTTGCTGGCGAATAGACCGTATCTACTAAGAACCAAAATCGGCAACATCTAGCGGCTACAGTGGTGACACGGCTGACTTTACGAACTGGCATACAGTTCCAATAGATAGTTTGCTGTTTTGCAGTGGTCCATTCTGGTCTTAGATGGCAATTTGTGCTATTTTATTACGTTTTAGTTTCATCGAGAAAGATCTACTCGTATTGTACAAACGCTATGAGATAACAAATTTGCAGATGCGTCATGAAATGGTCAGCAATTTTTGGTAAAGATCATTTATAGACAGAGATCAGTAATGTCCCATTATTTTTTATTTTAATGATCTGAGCATTTCGTCTAGGTGTTGACTTTAATCATGAAAATTGGTACATGTTTGTGTAATACTGCTAATACCAAAACGGGATGCCAAATTATTAAATATTTCAGGGTTATAAGTTTAAGAATGCCGTCAAGTAGATTGACCCTCTACTTCCCACACCTTCGAAACGATTTCTAGTACAACTCTCCATGTAGTGCAATTTCATCTTCATACAGGGTGTCGCATCGGGATCTCCATCGGTAGATTTCTCGAAAAGTAGGCATATGATATTTTTGAAAATTTGGCAGTATACTTATGTCGATGGAGCAACGTCAGCTAAAATATTTTCAAGATGGTGGCATTTCCAGTGATACCGGAAGTTGATGCCAACTTGCTTATATTAAATAGGGCATTTTTATTTTTATTACTCAATATTCGGATTCTACATAAAATTGTTATCACATTTCATGTATTCCCAAGTTTTTGACATATTTCCAATTTTATGTCAAAAATGATAATTATTGTTCATTTCCCCTATGTAGAACACCTTATTGTTTAATATGGGTTGATTTTCTGATAAACAAGGACATAATTTAATAGGCTCTGTGTGATATTTCGATAATTATTTATATAGGGTGGTCAAAAAACTGATATAAAGATTGAATGTCTAAAATTACCAAACGTCGATTTTTTCAAATGAAAACCCCCTATTTTTATAAGTTAATCGCATCAAGCATAAAAAATTAGCCAAACTTTATACAGGGTTATCTATCCCAAAAATGTTTACTTTTCGAATAATTTGCAATTTATTACTTTTCTATTGTAAAACTCCTATAAGTGCAGACGTAGTTTTTTAATTATTTGCCTATGACGGCGGGATGCAGCATAAACAATTGAGCACTACAGAAATATCACTACGTCTAATTTTAAGCTTTTAATAGGAATATAATTCATAATTTTCATGTATTCGTAATCAGAATAATATGAAAACTAATTATGATTATGATTATGAAGTTTGCTAGTAGATTTCCAAACAGGCACATATACAGTGAAATGAATAACAGGAAACAATAAGCTGTTCAGATTTATATTTAACTTTCATACTATTATAAAAGAAAACTAAAATATAACAAGAAACAACTTATTTTGGTGAATGTCCAAAATTACCACCCCTAACTTCCAAACATTTAAAACATACCGATGAGTGGCAGTTCTTATGATTTCCGGACCCAAACTAGCAAATGCATTTCTTGCTCTCTGCTTACAGTTATCTAGAGTGGTCAGTGGGTTCTGGTAAACAATATTTTTTATTGTTCGCCATAAAGTAAAAGTCCAAGACTGTTGGATCTGGTGAATGGCACTAGTGTCGCGTAACTTGAAAAGTGACATAATGTCGATTTTTTTTGACATTATGCTGTTTTTTTTTTGCCATTATGTAGGTTTTTCTACAAGATATTAACTTAGCACTTAGTTGCATGTGTTGCCTAAACGTCATGAGGCTTGTTATCAATCTTTGGCTCTGATGTGATGTAAAATCTGCTTCTGAGATGGCATTACTGGAGGCCTAAGCTGAAAGTTGTATGTGTTGATGATAATGACATTGGGTTTCTGTCTCAAATACACTTAATTGAGATTCAAGGCTAGTTGCGCATCCTCTTTTTCTTATCCATTCTAGAAATTACGTAAACAAATTTGCTGAATTTCAAAAATGAGAGAGATGAGAAATAATTATATTCACTGTACACTGTCGAATTACAAGCCATATACATGCTAACAGTAATTACACACAACACGAGCGCGGTGATGATTTCCCGAATTCTCCTCAGTTCTTCGTAATTTATAACTTTGAACATAAACTCTCTTCAGAAAGCACAACATATAAATAAAACGTTGGGCACAGCCAATAGATATACTTCATTGGCAGCATATTCAGTAATGATTTTCTCACACAGCAAATATCACTGATTTTATACACATGCAGACCAATACACACAATCATCCAGATGTGATCTTGCTATTCAACCAACTTTCTATTCAGAGATACATCTACAGACAAGAACCATTTGGCCTCACACAACATATGCAACCAATAATGCATTTAGTTTAGATGAGTGATTACCCCTCAGATCGACGTTCACAACGATCCTAGTGAGCAAACGTGGAATGACTGTTTGCGCCCTAAAAACTACCTAGTTTGCAAGATGACATCTTATAGGTTTTTTCTGACGTTTTATGGGTTTTTACATGATACCCATGCGGGGCAGTCACTTGGATGGTCCATTATTAGCAAACCATAGATCGTAAAACGTAGCTTCTAAGAAATTGTTTATTAAGTATCCATTGTGGGGTGGGGCACCGTCATGTTGATGGAATACATTTCGATGATCAGCAAGTGGCTAATAATTCTGTTTCAGTCTGACATTACAGATATAAAGTGTTAAACATCAGTGTAATTGTGTATAAGTATAGGATTTGTGGACGATTTAACGCAGAAGTTTCATCTTAAAAATCTAGACATATTTTGATCATTATTAAAATATTAATCAAATACAAAGCCCGTAGAAATTGCGTAACTACTTTGTACGATGATCACAATGAAATTTGCTGCACAAATAATTCAGTAGCCCTAGATCACAGTGTAGAAGTTTTTATCATATAGGTACCTGTGTGTGAAATTCGCAATGGCCGATGTGTAAGTAACCAAGATGACTGTAATAAGTTAGTTACGTATATATATTATTCACGTCGCCTATATAATACATAAGAAATAGTTTGGTTGCAATAAAGTAGAAACATGTAACAGAATGGTTGAATCTATAGTTGACAAAAGCAGCAAGATGTTTACATTTTTTTTGTATGACTGTTACGTACAGCCCTCTTAAATGACTGAAGTGTCATATTAGGTATGACCATTCCGCTTATAGCTATTCTAAGAGCGGTTTGCCAATGCAATATACAATGCTGCGTAAGGAATACTGTATATTTGTACTTGCAACTTCAATACGAGTGATAATTGTTAGTTGTTATCTTACATCCTCCAGCCCCCAATATTCAGCCCCGCCAAAAAAAGAACTACGAATTATCAGGAACCCATGAATCGTTAAAAAACTAAGCTTCAACGATTTCTATTTTCTCAGTTCTGGCATGTAGCTTCACCACAACAGGATCAATCTAAAGAAACTACAAAGGTTTTCGTCCTTGGTCTAGGGTTAACCTTGTGTGTGTTATCAAAATCCGAAAAGTACTTCCCAAGTTATAGAAGGGTGGAGGATTGGCCGACAGACCGTCAAACAAACAGACCAACGGGAACGGGAAAGAAATTTTTCACGATTGCAATACTTCCTCGACAGTAGCGTGAAAAGCAAAAAATACATAAAAAGGTATAAGTAGATCAAAAAATGTATGAGCACCTGAAAATGATCTTTACTTAACAATAGTAGGTACGTGTACAGCAGGAATGAGCCAGGCTATTTAACTTATGAATCCCGAAATCTAAAATATTATCTCTCTATTTCATTAGATGTACCTTCACTTTCCACGTATCTCATTCTATTTCCGTCTCACCGTTCCGCATCAATCTCTATATGTATCCTTTTTGCACGTCATGCAGCGCCTTTTCACCAGCACCAGTCATTTCCGTTCGATGGACGTCCTCGTCAGTCGTCGCTTCGCGCGCCTTCCAAAAAGCTGACGACACGGGGAAAAACTGCCATGAATAATAAACAAGCTCTAAACAAATTCCTCTAGAACGGAACATTTACATAAGCCGTTCCAGTTCCAGTTCCGATAGTGTTCGACGCTCTCGCATCCATTGCGAATAAAAGAAATTGTTTGTCCCTCTTCTCGTATGTGTGCACAACAGACGAAATCTAATTTCAAAGAGTGTATTAGAATCTTTTCGAGCGAGAGTTTTTGTCATCGGCCGACCTTTTGAAGGATTCCTTGCTGTATCCTCGGACTGTCGGGCATGTTTTAGGGTTGTGTGAGACTCCAGTCGATATAGAACGTAAAATAGCTTATTTTTAGTTGTTATCACGTGTGGTCAACTGAGGCCTGACAAGGCGCAACACAGGAAATCTGGCAACGTTTTTCGTGATGAAAAAACGGCCGGCAACACTGTCACTATTGATAGTGTCACTTGTCTTGATAGTGTCACTTGTCTTTCATACGTCTTTCTTCAACGTCACCGCTGTCAAGCTGCCATTTTTCCTTTACCGCTAAAAATGTGTCGACGTGTGGAGTGGCTTGGAACAATGCTGCTCCGAAATAACTAATATAGGTAAGATGTGATAATGAAATAGAGCAGTTTTACTTTTGATATTTATTGGAATTTGGTGTATGTCATCAAACCCTTAATTAAGCAAGCCTTGAAAAATAACCTGAGTAAAATTTTCTCACTCCACTCGGTTCCTCTGTGCCTACACTATTTTTTTATAAATTGTGTGTTTCAAGAAATGATTTTCAGTATTTTCAGTTCCCGTTTCTGTCACCCATGTTTCAAGATTGGAGTGGGTTAAAAAATACAGGTGAGTACCTAGGTTCATGGCATTGATTCTGATAATATTGTGAAGTTGCTCAGGGCATTTATTATGTTTCACTTAAATCTTTTTAATACTAATATGGCAAAAACAAGCAATAAATAGACACGACAGTGCCTATATCCTTATTGCCAAAATAAATACATATTGAATGTAAGTCATTCATAACCCCCATCCAAGAAATTTCATCGATTCCCAAAGAATCCCAGTCAAAGGCAATTATGATACAATGCCTGTGGATTAGCTTCCAGTACAAAATCTGATAAATATGTTTTGTGAAGACCAGTTCGTACTGTTTGATAATGTTTACCTTCAGGATCCCTATTTCCGTTTGAACTGTCTTGCAGTTCCAAAAGATGTTGATGGTCAAATTCTAAGTCAACCCGTTAGTCATTCTGATATTGCAGTTTCATTGAAGGAATGCTCTGTTGGTTTCTCATCAAGCATTTGTGATTCTCCTTCAACTTTGGCAGCAAGCCATGTAAACTGACTGCCAAAAGAAGTACCAAAGACTTGACAGATGTAAGTACAATTGAACACGATCACTGCTATTCTAAGCCAGATTTTGTAGTACAGACTCATTATCAAGATAAATATACATTTCTGTCAGACACTTCGAGTTCATGCCTTACACAATTAGAAGTAAGTAAAAGTCAATTAATAGAAAGGGAATCTAAAATGTATCAAATTCACCATAACACAAAGAATGTTAACATCCCCCAATGCCCTAAATGTCGGGAAGCACTGTTTTCTGATGATTTGACCCCATTACAGTTGTATGTTCATTTCAAGGAACAGGACAACAAGCAGAGGCTGACATACACAAATGACAAACTAAGTCATCTCCTAGATGTCGCCCATGTAAAACTGTATAGTTTTTTGGATAAGTTTGCTCATTTGAATAATGATCAAGCCTCATTCAAAACAGGTCTGACACAACTGCTTGAAAATTTTCAGCCTTGCAATTTTCATGACGACCTCAAAAATATCATTCAAATGCATCAGACTGAAAATCTTCTAGTATATTAAACATAAAAATTCTTTGAAAAGACCTCTAGAAACGTCTGATGGTCATTCAAGGAAAATGAAAAAGTTGAATGACACCAGGTAAATCATTTTCGAATATTTGCTGCTGGTTTTTTTAATTATTTCATGTACCTCCATGGATGAACCATCACAAACCCGGTTGTGTGTACTCATGTAAACCCCTACTGAGCGAGGGCCGTGGAAAGTGCTTGTTCCGGAAGTTGTTGTATCCAGTATACAACTTCTTCCGGTCCAAGTGATTGTGCACGCGTTAAGGAATACCTTAGTACCGATTGCCGGGTGGCGATACAAGTCCGCCAACGGGCCACTTTAGGTCTATTTAACACCCCTAACACGTAAAAAGAAGGTGGTAGACAAGGGCCAGTCAACCGAGGCAGTACCACCCGCTAGCTTTTCTTCTAAATGTCCGCATGTTTCCACACCCAAGCTATGCAGTCGGTTATCTACCAAAACAAAGAAATTAATGATGATGGATCCCTCGAGCACTAAAAACTCCGGACGTAAACTCACTCCACTCTCGAAATGTCCGGGTGGAGGGTGGGCTCGAGGGAACAACATCGAAGATAAAATTTGTTTTTCGAACATCTGCGGGACCAACAGCAACATTGACGCTGTTCATCACTACCTGCAATCCAATCGTCCCGCCGTGCTTTTCTTGGCGGAGACAAAAATCTCAGAGACTGCACCGATTAACCATCTCAACTTCCCAAACTACGAGGTGCACTCCAATCTGAGAAAGAACGGCGGAGTTGTGGCTTTTGTCCGCAGCAGTCTTTCCTGCTCCAGGGATCTTTCTTTGGAATCAGACCGGAAGGACATTCTGTGGCTTCGCCTCAACTCCAAAACATCACCCAAATTTATTTGCTGCCTTTATCGCTCTCCCTCGAACCATAACTGGGATGACCTACTCGAATACCTCGCCGTCCAGATCGACTTCCTGAACATCAATCACCCCGCTTCAGAGGTAGTTCTTCTCGGTGATTTCAATGCCCATAATGAGCTTTGGTTGGGCTCAAATAAGACCGATGCAGCAGGTCGTGCAGTCGAAGCGTTCGCTCTTACTCAAGGGCTGACCCAGCTGGTGACGAGCCCTACTTTTTTCCCCCGCGTCTCGTCACACGCCAGTAGCCTGCTGGATCTCTTTTTGACCACGCATCCTGCCCCTTACAGCACTGCTGTCCTGTCCCCCCTGGGTAACTCAGATCACGGTGTTGTGGAGGTTAGGTTTCGGTCAGAAGCCGCTGTGGCAGCAGAAACTCTCACAGGCCGCAAAACTTGGCATTACGGACATGCCGACTGGGAGGGGCTCAGAGACTTCTTCTCTAGCTTTCCTTGGAGAGATGTCTGTTTCACTGACGCGGATGCGTCGACTGTCTGTTCTTCAATAACCGAAATTATCCACGTCGGAATGGAGGAATACATCCCTCACACAGTGAAAGTTCCTAAACCAGGGCCCAACGGCTGGTTTAACAAATCGTGTGACACTGCTCGCCAGCAGAAGATCAAGGCCCACAGAACCTACTTACAAAACCCCACTGTAGAGAACAGACAAGCCGACGTCGAGTCCAGAAACAAATATAACGAAGCGGTTCGCAATGCCAAAAACCAGCATGATATAAAAGTTAGGCACAGGGTAATGTCGCAGCGCAATGGCAGTCGGTCTTTCTGGACGCTGGCCAAGCAGATTGAAAAGAACTTCTCACACAGTAGCCTTCCACCACTTACGTGTCAGGATGGAACTATTGTATTCGACTCAAAGGCCAAGGCGGAAGTGCTAGCCAAGATCTTTGCTGCCAACTCCACCATGGACGTCCCCACTAACGCCCAAGTGCCGTCAATCCAAAGGGTTCCCCACACTATGCGGGAGGTAACATTCAGGCATAAGACCGTAAGACGAGTGCTCTTGTCGCTCGACATCAACAAAGATTCTGGTCCGGACTTGATTCCTGCCATTTTACTGAAGAGATGTGCAGCGGAGCTTGCTCCAGTTCTTTCGCGTCTCTTCCAGATATCTTATGAAAACGGCACCTTCCCAGAAAACTGGAAATTTGCTCATGTACAGCCCATCCCAAAAAAAGGATCTAAAACCCACCCTTACAACTACAGGCCTATAGCTCTGCTTTCTGTTATAAGTAAAGTGATGGAGAGGTGCATAAATCGCGAGCTTCTAGACTACCTCGAACGTCACAGCTTGATTAGCGACAAGCAGTACGGTTTCCGGCACCAGCGATCCACAGGGAACCTTCTAGCTTACGTCACGCAACTGTGGACTAAGGTCATCCAGTCTCATGGTGAGGCTTATGTCGTTGCTCTTGACATCACGAAAGCGTTCGATTAGCTGTGGCACGCTGCCCTCTTAAGCAAACTTCCATCCTATGGCCTCCCAGAAAAGCTTTGCAGATGGGTGGCTGACTTTATCTCTGGCCGCAAGATATCCGTCGTAATTGACGGATTCTCCTCTTCATCCCACAACGTCAACGCGGGTGTTCCCCAGGGATCGGTCTTGGCTCCAACACTGTTTCTCTTACATATCAACGACCTCCTTTCCTGCACGATCAACCCAATCCACAGCTTCGCTGATGACAGCACTCTACATGCAGGAATTCAAAGTGACAAGCCGATATCTGCCGCTGAGCTGAAAAAAAGAAGACTAGCGACGACTTCTTCTCTGACAAGAGACCTGGAGGCTATCACTGCTTGGGGACGCAACAATCTTGTACAGTTCAATGCTTCCAAAACCCAGTACTGAACTTTGACGAACAAAAAGCGTCCTAGCGCTCATACAGTTTCGATGGACAGTCGAGTTCTACCAAAGAGCCATTCATTTCGGCTGGTCGGAGTCCAGATCACCGAGGACCTGATCTGGCACGAACACATCTCTTCAATAGCTGCAGCTGCTGGGAAAAAGCTAGGCTATTTGTTTAGGGCTAAGAAGTACTTTTCTCCGCATGACCTTCTCACTCTATACAAGGCTCAGATAAGGCCTAGCCTCGAGTATTGCTCACACATTTGGGGTGCTGCCGCTCCGACTACATTGTCCATGCTCGATGCTGTCCAGAGGAGGGCGGTCCGACTGATCGATGACTCTTCTCTAACAGACAGTCTCGGGACTCTTTCGCACCGGAGCCGTCGGCGATCTAGCTCTCTTCTATCGCTACACCAACGGGCTTTGCTCCTCAGAGCTCTCTTCCATGATGCCGCCGCGCGATGTGCCTGCCAGACAGACCCGCCTGACTTCGGCGTCCCATCCTAACCGTGTCAAACTTCGTACCTCCAGAACTGGCCGATACGACCGCTCCTTTGTCCCGAGGGTGTCTAGATTGTGGAACAATCTACGGGAGGAAGCTTTTCCCAGTTCTACTAACCTTAGGCAGTTCAAAAATCGTATTAACAAAATTTCTTTGGGATCATCATAGCAGCCGCGGTGTTCCGGCATTTAGGCTTCTGCCTGCGCGGCTGTTTCGATATATAAAAAAAAAAAAATGTAAAATGTAAAATAAATGTAAAATTTTGCAAATTAATGTTTATTCAGAAGTATAATGTTGCTTGATTAACGAAATTTTGTACCCTTTACATACAGATTTCACAATGTTTTTGTTATTGAATTTCTGTTGAGTGTGGTATCATGGGTTTTTTGTAATTTCCTTATGATCGTACATTCGAATTATTATTCAGGAACCTCCCATAGGGGTTTCTGATTCTTCATTACACTATATTGCAAATGCACCACATTACGTTATCTACCAGGTATCCAAATAAGGCCATGATCTGGTTTTTAATAAAGCCACGCTCAAAATATAGAACAAGGCTGTTGAATAAACGAAGTTATATTTCTAATTAACAACAATACATAATTATTAAATTCAGATAGATTTCAAGTAAAAAAATCAACTTGTTTTCGCCTTCGCATTGATGACAAACAAATGATACCTGATCACCTCTACACACGCCTACAAATTCCTCATGGACATATCTTAAGCATATTACACACAGACGCATGTCACGTATTTCATCCTTATCGCATATGAAGCAGTACATGAGTGCTTCAAGCATAAGCTAAAGGCAGCAATAAAAAGGTTAGCTACCTAGCTAGGGTGTAGGGTGGCCTTTAAAGTGGCCTTTAAAGTGGAGGGAAATCTTCCAATCTTAGTGATCCCACAATACTAGTGGTACTAATGCCTACAGCAATTCAAATTGTGAGGACTTTTTTATTCAGCTATTTTTCGGAACCAAATCCGCGAAACAGACCCTCTGTTCGATACCGAAAAATTGCAATGGCGATATTTTTTTCCTTACTTGTTGCGCGCGTCTCGCGTCTGACATTTCCACGCAAATTGGCATGCTATGATTTTCACCTTTGTCAGTGACAGCTAACTTGCAACTTGTCCACAAAATTCATTGCTACATAGGTTATAAAATTATAAACAATGACTAGTTCTGCTTCATTGGCAGTAATTTATAGAAGGGAACAAGTAGTTTGACACTTTGACTACAATAGTGTGAGATAAGTATCTGCTACTTATTTAGTTTTATTTCAGGTTCACTAGGGCAGGTTCACCAGATGAAATCCAGAGAATAATGTATACACATGCGAGTGCATACATAAGCTGAAGGGATTGGGGCAATAAAGTAAGTAAGCCAGCTTTGAATAGAAAACCACATTTCCATCTAAAAGCACCCGTGGCGTAGCAATTCGATGATAGACGTCGCTATAATTTCTGAATTGCGTTTGTTGATATCCCACACATTCTTACGCCAAGAAAGCTATAAACCACTTAAACTGTAAGATGGACGCCAAACGAAAATTAGTCGACAGTGAGAGCAATGGATGTTTCCATGATACAGATACAATGATGGTTCTGTATTTAGTTCAGATCACATGTAGCTTATGCTTGTATTATGTAGGAAAACTATTTGCTGTATCAGTTTCACAATACCACTAGATGATGTACAAACCGTCTCTTTATAAGAATATACCGTTAACCTTATATTGAGAACGACTATCGTAGACCGCAAATACGTGTCAATAATATGTAATTCTGTTCTCTTCTTCAGGAACATTCATAATTTTTTTGAAATGGACAAGGCATCTGACGCAGTTCTAATGGAAAATCATGACTTATTTATCTCCATATATGTCACGGAAGAAACCTCAACGGAGTCCACCAAATTTAATGAAGTGTGCTGTTTCAAGTCTAACAATGAAGACCTAAATTATATGTTCATGAAACAAACCATTTTCCAATTGCCTTTTCTTTCAACAAGTGACCACGCCACAGTATTTACAAATTGAATTTATTTCAGGAAAATGCATTACATTTTTTCGATTTTGTTGCCACCGAATCTTTGCTCCTCAAAATATAAATATTTTGTAGCATTTCGACCAGAATTAAGCAAGAAATATGATTTCAAGATTTACATAAATCTAATATCTTTAGATTTCTCGAAATAAAGTCCATTCAAGTATTTGCATTTCCAAACTACCCACACTTACGAATTCTGGAACATTATGTGTAACTGTACTAAATTGACTGGTGATTTCGATAATCCTTGAACAATAAGAATTTCCACAAATTCATGCATACAAAAGTAATAAGAATAAGAATGTAATAAAATAAGACGCTCTAATTTCAAATTTACGGTGCTCTGAAATGATCAAAAAGTTTATATTACCTTCGAAAAATGCAGTTTTGACTTTTTCGACACTCGACGCTCAAAAAAAGTATTTGACTGCACCCACAAATCATTGAAAATTCGAAAAAGAACTCATAATCGTGTTGGATACATTAGTTAAACATTTGTGTTCCGTACGCTTGACACCTTGAGTCAACGTTTCAAAAATTCTAGGTGGTAGTTTCTGAAAGCTATTACAGATTACACAATTTCATTCGATATCAGACAGCACAAAGTGCCATCTACTCGTATTACCAGAGTCGACCACTGCGAGAATGAAAACGACAAGATGTCAGCTTGCAATTTTACAGACAGGTCTGGTAACAGATGACACTTTTGCTGTCTTATTTCCATAAACCTTGATAGACGATAGTTGCTCAGCTTTCGTTCGTTGTTCCAGATGCCAACCCTAGTCCATACTGATGAGTTGCGAAATAGCACAAAACAGCTGTACATGATTGGCCGTCGATGTGGACGAACGAAAGAGGTATTACTAGTTTACACAAATTCTTGCACAAGATTTGGATCAATTCCCTGAATAAGATATGGGTAGTATCATAGAATAAAATTGTTCAAAAAGTAAATCGAGCAAAGACCTGCTTGGAATATAAAACATATGTATATAGGCTCGGCGAAGGTGCACATGTACGCTACCCTGGAACATATCCTCACTTATTCGTTATTATTTTCATTGTGTATCGCTTCATCTATATTTCATAGCACCTTTATGTTCATTGTGGATAGGTTAGAACTGTGTGAGAGGGGATCAAAAGTCAAAGTTGTTTTAATCTTTCACATTCAGATATTAACATTAACAAACATAATTTCGTATCTTATTGAGAAATATGATTTTGTAAAGTAGAATCGCTTACTGCTTTTGTGCAATAAGCCATTTTTTGATGTGGAGCATTTTTTCACTCAAGATATTCACTAAAGTTGAACCATATCCTATGCAAGAAATTTTGTAATCTAAAACAGTCTTTAGAGGCGGTCGAAGGATCATATTTGGCGTTGGCTCCACTTTATACGAGTATGTCATACCATTCCTCCATTCTCACTCAGTCGCAACATTGCAATCATATCTAACTCTGAATCACCATGCATATCAGCTCGCTGTGGTACACCATACGCCTCTTTGGACACAATAAAAAAATGCACGCAAGCACTTAAATTGATTATCCCGCATCTTTGCCTCCAAAACTTATCATTTCTTTCTCAACTGAAACACCTTGTATAATATAGGATTTATTATTATTACCCCCTTATGTGACCCCTTGCGAAAATGTTTTGTGTGTGATGCGTCATTCCTATTTTTCTGTGATGTGACTTATACAACGTGGGTGTGGTGTGATTGTCCATAATACTTCTCATAGCACAGAAAGACACAAAACGTATCTTATTTTTCGTCTCTGGTGACTTCGCTGTTGAGCACCTTGCGCGTGTCCCCACATGAACAGCTGCGCATCTTTGGCCGCAATTAAAAAAATGCACCCGAGCAGATGAATTTGTCCCTCATGTGTCTCCAAAGCTTTTCCACTTGAAAGACTGTGCGCTACCTCAGATTATGTTGATCCCTTGGTGCATTATTGTTAAATTTACCGAAGCCCCGGGCTAGTAACCGCCCTTTATGCGACAGAAAGACATCGGTTGAATACGGCCTTAGGAATTATTTGGTTTTACTGTCCTATACATCTTTGCATGCAACGGTAGCTCAAGCATGTCCTTGTCGAATGAATATGTTCAAGTGCAGTGTTCCAAAAAATCAAACGGCTTTTGGGAAATAACGAGCTGCTGTTCAGGTCTTTAAGTCATACAAGGGCTATCTGGATTTCTTCCGTCCGACATTCTTTTAATCCATATCGACTAGCTTACAAGACATTAAAGTGATTCATCACGTTTAACAGTCCCTACAATCTAAGTAATATCCATTTTCCGATAATAGTATGGACTTGTACGTACTAGTATGATACAATAGTTCAGATTTTAGCCATAGTTTTAAAAGTCACCACATTTTTTTACTTGGATTTTGCCAATTTTATGTCAATACTTAATAGAAAAGAACTAATGCAACATTAGTCCATTTTTGTATTCAGAATCAATTCAAGAATATTCAGGCCTTTATGGAAGCATTTATTTAAATTCATTTTTTTAAACAAAGTTTAATGCACCAGTTGCAACCCTATTTATTGCTGAGATCGCTCTCGTTTAGTCATGTGATTATAAGTATCATTTCACGGTACAAGAAAATGATATTTGCAACAATGGGCGAGAAAATCTGGACAAACTGGCAAAAAATGACATCAGACCATTTAGAGAAAGGCGTCCAAGGCGCGTCAGCAGGCGAATGGCCGGCATGGGTATCATTTAAAAAACCTACAAAACGTAAAAAAACTATAATCTTACAGACTAGGTAGCTTTTAGGGCGCAAACAGCCATTCCACGTTTGCTCACTAGGATCGTTGTCAACGTCCATCTGTAAAGGAATCACTCAACTAAACTACACGTATTGTTGGTTGCATATTTTTGTGAAGCCGAGTGGTCTGTAGCTTTTACCTCTGAGTAGAAAGTTGCCTGAATACCAAGATCGCATCTGGATGATTATGTGTATTCGTCTGCATGTGTATAAAATCAGTGATATTTGCCGATTTATCATTTCCCTAATAACAGGTAGTAGAGGTGTCCATCAAATCAGAGGGTTTGATGAGTCAAGTACTATCAGCAAGACGAAGTCATTTTAAGTTCAATATGGCGGATTCCTCAAATTGGTAGCTCCTTCATTTTTGGATCAGTCAACCCTGACAAATTGTGCTGAAATTTTATATATTCATTTGGTTCTCATGACTATACAGTAAACTAAACGTACCCGTTTTGAATTCAATATGGCGGCTACAGAATGGCGAATGACGCGGTCATCTGTTGTAAACATTGGCCTTGGAATAGGAAAACTACAAAATCACACAGGGACTACGTTTATTATTTTTTTGTTTTGTTTTTTATTTTGCATGAATACTAAAAAATGAAAATAATAAAAAACACATTCAAAAAACTTGATTGAGCTGTTAAAACCAAAATAAAAATTACAAGTGGTGAGCAAATAGGCTACAGACAGAAATACTTATGAAACCTGAAACGGTTATTACTTTTTACATTATTTTTCATCTCCAGTCATTCAAATTTTATAGAAATTTATTTTGCGATTTCAGGTAGAAAATACAAATCAGCTTCATTCAGCTGTTAAACCAAAATAAAAATTCATAAATATTCGTTCCGGTTAGAAATATGCCGTTTTATACCTCTTAACCTTTAAGCAATAGTGCAGCTCGTTCGTCTAAATTTTTTAAATAAAACCATGTTACAACCTTAACCTCTTGATGTAGCGAAAGACATTCCAAAACTTGACACGAAGGAGCTTCAATATTGTTTTAGGGTCAAGAAGCATAAAACGAAATATTTCCAATCGGTGAAAAAAAATCTGAACCTTAGTTTGTTTCATCACCTAAATAAAATATTGTTTTAAAGAATGTTTTTTATTGTATTGATTATCAGATTCAGTAAAGTATGACACCATGCCTAAATAAAGTTATACCATTTGTTTCCTATTTCCAGATCTCCAGTTGACTCAACCAATAAATTCTGAATATTAATGAATTTAAGATCGTAACGGAAACGTGCGCCACTGTTCCATTACTAAAAGCGATCATTTCGCAAGTCGGTTCTAATGAAGCAAATATACTCACTTTAACGAAAGACAGGAGGCTGGCGAAGCGGTAGCAAACGATAATGGGTGTTCGCCGTTTCTGTTGCTCAGTTCACAATACATACAAACTTAGATAATAATATAGACACATCCTGGGGATAAAAGGGCTCTTTGTAGCTGCTGTTCGGAATCGTTCTCTTGTCGGCTTTACCTTATTGGATTTCGTTTAATTAATTTCAGAGGCAGTCAGCTACGAGTCGACACAGTCGTTTTGTTTTCCTTTCGCTGTTTGTATTTGTTTCCTTTTAGACATGTCTGCTACCTCTCGCATGGATATACGCCCTCATGTTCTGGATACTGTTTCAGAAATTCGCCGACAGTCTGATGCACGCAAAAGATATTCATGTCTTAAATACGCGACGTTCTATTTTATCGAACAATGATTTCGATCAATAATTAGGAGCTTCAAATTATTGTGGTGTAACAGATTTAAATGAAGATTACGGTTTTTGAGCATCCAATGTTCCGCCTAAAAAATATTGAACAAAGCGACTAATTCTGGAAATTAACCATCCCAATGGTGTAGAATATCATGATTAATTAAGGTAACGAGGCCTAATATGCTTGAAAGTTGACAAAATGTTTACTCCCTGACGCGCTCCATTTCTGACTTTCATTACAAATATCAACAAATCTCTGTATACAGGGGTTCCAGAAGTTGACGTCAAGTCATAATCGTTATCAGGAAAATATAAAATAGTCATGTACTTCTCAAATTATATGCTTCAAAAATAAAATCGGATAAATCGGAGAAATCTACATCTCATGATGTTTTAGTTCCCATTACTACAAATTTATATTTTTTCTTATACTGAATGACAGACAGTGTCATTCTTCGTAGTGACAGCAGGACAGATAGTAGCGCCACTTTCATTAGTTCATGATTGTGTCATGTTTGTGTACACCGTACCGGCTTTACCGTGAGTGGTGTCCAAATCCTGCTCGTCATCCCGATCACCGAGATTTTGCAAATGTGGACCGTTTACTCTCAGATGGATGATTCCCAAATCAAGTATATGGTGTACGAAGAGTTTCATTTCCTTACGAGGACGTTGTACTACAAGCAGTCGAAGAAGACCTGAGTACTTCGGTACGTCATATAGAAGCAAGCACTGGAGTTGAGTTGAGTTTTATCAAACTATGTTACAGAGACACCGGCAAGATCCGCGATTCTTAGAGAACATTTTATGGACTGATTAGCCGACATTTAAAGAGATGGTTACATGAATCTACACAACTTACCCGAGTGGCATGTAGAAAGCCCACAGTTGATGAGATAAGGTAAATGGGAGTATCATTGTACCCTTTGAGCTGCAAGAGTTCTTGAATGGCGAAATTTATTTACACTTTATTTAGACACAATTGAAATTTGTGGTACTGGGAACTGAAAGATCATTACAGGATGTAGCTTTTTCTGATATAACAACATAGGGACAGTTTTTGTATTGCTAGTTACACATTAAACATACAGGGTGGTCCATAAGTCCTTTGAAATTTCAAATTTGAATAAAATTTAACAGGTGAGCGTGAGCGGCGCGGGCGAGGTGGGGGCAGTATCTTCAGTGTCTGGGAATTCAGTCGCCATGGAGTGTTTCACTGGAGCGGATCGTGCTTTTTGTAAGGCGTAAGCATCAGAAGCCCTTACAAAGCCTTAAAGTTACAGTTTGGGCTGCTATGTCAGCGCATGGCATCGTAGGCCCTTATTTTTTGAGGACGACAGAAGTCGCGCATTAACTGTTACTTCGGAGCGGTATGTAGCAATGATAGAAGAGTTTTTGACACCAGCGTTGCAGAATTTTCCAGGCTATAATACGGAGACCTGGTTTCAACAGGACGGAGCAACTGCCCACACCTCCAACACTTCTATGCCCGTCGTCTGTCAACTTTTTCCCAGCAAAGTAATTCTCGAAGAGAAGACATTTCCTGGCCACCACGTAGTCCAGATTTGACCCCAATGGACTTCTTTTTATGGGGCTACCTGAAGAGTAAAGTGTACGACACCACTCCGCGATCAGTTGATGTCCTGAAAGAAAATATCCGAAGAGAAATGGCAAGCATTACAGTGTTGACTTGCCGCGCAGTCATCGACAATTTTAGACGTCGTTTATATGAGTGCCGTGATCGTAATGGATTGCATTTAGACGATGTGACTTTTAAAACATAATTCCCATTCAATAAAGATGATAACAAAATATAATAATTCTTCATAATGTAACTAGTTTGGTTTTATTCCTTTTTTTCCAGCTCAAAGGACGTGAAGAGAGACACGTAATATTTTTATAAAACGCAAAAGAATATGATTCCTGTGGTTCCTGAAAATTGTGTCACCTCCACCTAGCGCAATTTAGATTGGATATTTCCGTGTTAATGTGATCATTTTGCGATTTGACCTGGATCAATGCCGAGCAAATAAAAAAATAATAGGAACCAGCGTAAATTCACCTACTGAAACCAAGAACGTATCAGTTGTTATTTTTCATTCCTGCCAAAAAAAAATATTGTTCACAGTGAGAGAAGCGGCTGCGACCCGCTATCAACAGAACGCCTAGCATCCAAATACCACTGCATTACTGAGGGTATGTGAGATCTCGATCTATACAAAACTCCTGTTTCAAGACCGATGAAAATTAAGACTTGTTACTTTTTATAATTGAACGTATGTACCTAATGATATTTATATCTTGTATACAGTATCATAGTTTAGATTGCCCCCTCCTGACAACACATTTTCGATTGGCATCTATAAAAGCTATCAAATTCAAAATAATATCTGACCCTATAAAATACGCATTACTATTTGTCATTGCTAGTCATAGTGGCTCGGTGGACCTTTGCTCTTAGTTGGAAGTCCCGCCTGTCTCTTTGTCAGGTCAAATACAGCAAACGAAAGTAGTACATCATTTGAAGTAGAAAAAGAATTATTGGTTTGACTACTCGAATAATTTTGTAATTCCAAAAAATAATTTTGTTCGGTTTTATATATTGGAATAATTTTGGTTGGTTTGAAATTCATAATTGAATTTTGATCATAGTATAGGCGCGGCCTGGGATGTTTGCGAACTTGCCCCACTGTATAGTCTACTGAATCACCCAACAGACGGTTGCTCTGCGATTCCGCTTTATTAAAATTACGTATCACATATTATATTATAGTCTTGTGACATAGCGGATATGGAAACAAAACAGGCCTTTTCTTGCTGACACTCAATACATCCGCTGGGGTTTCATGTAAAAAACCTAAGAAAACCTCAGAAAAGTCGAAGTGACATGTTGCAAACTAGGTAGTTTTTAGTAAGCAAGTAGTTCATTCCACATTTTCTCGCTGTGATCGCTGTTCGCTGACGTTTAAGCAACAAGCTACAAGACGAGTTCACAACAATTGTACGAAAGCTTGGGCTGAGTTAACCTCTTGTAGAAAAACCTACGTTATGTCACAAAAACCTAGGAAATGTCAAAAAACGACAATATGTCACTTTTCAAGATACGTAATACCCGTGCCATATAGATATATTGCTATAGAAGTTTCAACTCACCCTTAAGTTGGTTGGTCACGTTTTTTTTTTTGCCGCTGTTTGGATTTTTATGATGGTCTGTAGAGGTGCATGCTTTAGTAATGCTATTATTAGGTTTCATTCAAAAATTTACGAATTTTTTTTGTTCCAATTTTTCAAATCTTGTTTCCATACTTTCTCGAAAAATATCAATGCGACTGAGTTCAAATTTCGTGTCCACATCAAGTTAAAGTACGCTATTGTCTTGAGCTCATTGTTTTTTTTTAAATATTGGGCAATATTGCCTTATTACTTTTCTACCAAACTTTTTTGTGACGCCTTGAATGGCTCATGACATGTAAACAATAATATCCTGTCGATACGTGAGGAAAATTTTGAGATTGTTTAAAACATTAATGAGATAATATGGAAATACGATGAAAAAATCTATTCAACTTCGCCTCCCTCTCGCTCCACCCATTTACCGGAGCCAAGCTATCAAGCATTTCGCCGTATACAGCCTAGTTGTCAGTTGAAAACAAGCAAATTTCAGAAACCAGAGCGTTTTTTGGAGTTTGAATATGTTATAATATGGTTACATTAACAACCTATGACACTTGAAACAGACGGAGAGATGCGGAAATTTCGACTTCCTAATAACAAATATAAATATTTTATACATGGAACTGCTTATATATTATAATGTACAGACGTCAAAATGACATGGTAGTCGGCAGCTAAAGCGTACGATTGCTTATCTCCACTGCGTACTAATTATGTAGTTCCACATGCGGCAATGGAAACAGGCCTTTTTTAAAGTTTTGAATCTGGTAGAATAAACGATATCACAATAAAATTTGTAAGCCACTCTAACTTAGATTTTCCGACTCGATTTATCAAGTGTTGTTAAACGTAAAAATGCAAATTACTGAAAACTTGTTTTTGAGAGTTATCTGGGTTTTGTAATAACCCGACGATAACTTCTCGGTTCTAGGTCCAATACAGATTCGGCAGACAATCATTGAGATCCCATTTAATGTGTATGAGCAAAAAAGAGATTAAGAAACACATATATTATTGTGAAGCGTCAATGAAGGATCTAGAAACTCGTTGTCCTTTGTGTCGAGTACACTTTATTCGGGCTCTCGCTCAGGCATAAGTGTTATATTCTCTATCTCTCTTATACACGTTTAATGTGTATCCTCTCAATGGTTGGAATTTCCTTTATTTTAGCAACAATAACCGGCTACCAGTATTCGGTCGATCATGGAATTATTCGCATTTCATACGATACCCACGCATAACAAGCTCTCTCCCTCCATGCATGCTGTTTGAATTCCTGGGGGACAGAAGCAGGGGTAGTGACCGCTCTCCCTCCCCTCCTCTCTGTGGTCCAACCAACCCCATGCATTCGCATTCGACCTGATACCATCCTGTCATTCATTATCATTCATCACATTATTGCCGACTCTGGGCTGCTGTATGCATAAAGGGAAAATGGAATTACCCTGGCTTGTGCAGGTGCAGACATGGACGTTCCGAAGACGATAATTATGATGAACAACTAATTAATATATTCCCCCAGAAGATTGGAAGCGGTAGCTACGCGAAAACAAGCGTATGTATCAGGCGTCCACCATCTTTAGGTGTCAGCATTGCCACATCTCGGAATCTTGCCGTATTTTATAGAATTTTTTTTCTAATGGTTTTTTGAATGCCTTACACAAAAAGCCATGTCACTCATTTTCATCGGTCTGTCTGTATGTCCGCTAATACATGGTTCGCTCTATAACTTGTAAAGCACCCCTCAGATTTTGATGAAATTTTCACACAATTTTACTACTATGCCAGGGACGCTAGCATCCTAAAAATGGTCTGAAAATCTACTTACGAAGCGTGCACGCGAGTTGTAGATAACTAAGGCCAAAGATCAAAAAATCGATTTTTTGCTTATCTTTTTGCAAATATCTCGTTCCCTGTAAAATTTAGACTATTTGTATTCATGTTGAATATTCTAGAACATAAAATTCTCTACAACTTTTGTGGGAAGAATTATTTCATACCTCAAACCGTTTTTGAGATAGAGGGCGGTGAGCGCGCAGTCTTCCACTATTACATCACATTTATTACAATAATTTTTTTCATAAATTAAATATATCTTTATTTAATAACAATAAATTACCTCTTTGTACAATCAGAAAATTATTAACAGAAATACTTTAATTATATTTTAATTATAATAGGATTTATACTAATTACTTCCTAAGTAAATAAAATGTCCGATTTCATATATTTTGGTTGAAATGAAAAAAATTGATAAAAAATAAGAACTCCATGTTCTTATTTTTAGTTTTCTTCATCAACATCGTCGTCGGCTCGTTGTGGAATTTCAAATTCTTCTTCATTTTCATCTTCAACGACATTAGTCTCCAAGTCATCTACGATTTTGGGGTCTAATGTACCATCTTCATTGACATCACTCTGATAGGGTGAAGCATTGATACAAGCTTGCCCATTACACTGGCCACAAGCTAAAGAACACAGCAACCCCGATTTCTTGCATCCACATCGCGAACCACAACCATTCTTGCAGTTGCAGAATATTGTGTTTAGCAAATCTTCTGGAGCTGAAGGTCGAATTGTAGTGGTAGGTTCCAGGAATCCATTATGCATTATCCAACCCAATTCCTGGGGTTCTAAATCATGCCCTAACCAAGTAATAACTTGATAGTAAGCCCGGTTGAAATATTGGTGAGCTGCTGCACTTGTTGTGGAAGATTTGATAACTGCACAGGCGTATTAAGTTTGGTTGATTTGACGAATTGTGTATAACGAAGATGATCGATACTGTCCTCAGATTTTGGATCATTATAGATTGCCAACAAAGTGCTCCCTCAATTCTCAAATAACCTTCAAAATGGACAGTTTTCTTCTGCAAATGCTGCAAATCTGGAAGTTTTTTAAGTATTCTTAACAACGTTTTTTTTTCCTTTTTTAAAGAGCGCAGAAGTCGTGTCACAGCCACTCACTGCGTGCTGAAACAAAATGTGCTTTTTCAAACGAGGTATTTATCAAAACTTTTGAAAGAGTTTTTACATCTCCTTTTCCAACTTCTCTGAAGAAAATTTCTTCTCGATGAGATGTCCGCCCAATTAAGATGACAAGCAAGATGTACACAATTATTTTCTACTTAAAATGTAATTAATATAAGTCTGAATATAATTAAAAAGTAAAGCATTTCTGTTAATCATTTTCTATTTGTACAGAGAGGTAAGTGTTACTAACTGAGGATATACCTAATTTATGAAAAAAGTCTTTATATTAAACGTGATACTTAATGAAAAAATGTAAATCATTTATAATTACATATTTTTAAATAATTAACGGGCTTTATACGGCGTGTTTTGGACTGAGACTATAGGTTGAACTTGAATGATACCGCCTTCTATCTCAAAAACGGTTTGAGGTATAAGAAAATTTGTGATACAAAAGCTGTAGAGAATTTTATCCGCTACAATATTTGTAATAGCGTAAATTTCACAGGGACCGAGATATTTGCAAAAAACACGCAAGAAATCGATTTTTTGATCTTTGACCTCGTACACGCTATCGTAAGTAGGTTTTCAGACAAGATTTAGGGTGCTTAAATAAAGGTTTATTTATATAGGCGGTTATCTTGAATTTCGAGGTTCTTACCCTATTTTGACTTAGATGACTGGATTAGGAGAAGTATGGTAGCTTTTGAAAGTCCATCTAGTGGCAGCGAAGAATCGGGCAAAAACCGAAAACTAAAAATCGCTCAAACTTTGTTTTCTGACATTTCAGAGACTACTTCTCATTTCTAGAATTTTTTTCGAAAGGCAAAAGAATGAGAAAGGAGCTTGCAAGGGGTTGGTGAAAGTATATCTGAGCTGCTTTCCAGTGACCCAACTGAGTTACTTGGAATATCTCTGAGTAACTCAGTAGTTAGTGTTCAGCACCAATATCGTTCCACTGTACTTTGTATTCCCATATACACTTTCCAGAGCTGTTCGGGATCATATCACTCTTAAACCAAAAACAATTGGAAAGCAGCTGTAATTTTTATCGTATCTATTAGTAGTGTGGGTAGCTCGGAGTGATGCGGGTCGACTGCTAGTACTTCGATCCGAAGATTCGCGTATTTGATTATACCGGCCTTCAAACGCGTAGGCCCGTATCCTTCTCCAAGAGCAAATTTCCTCAGGGGAAGGGACATATTTTGAAAATCTTAAATATGGTATGGTGGATCCTGGTGACTGAATAATAATTATTTTGGTCTTTTCGACTGGCCCGATCCATAAATTGGCTGCGTACTCCAAATTTCACTGAACCAAGGTGATGGAGAGGTGCGTAGCTCAGGAGCTTCTGGAGTATCGATCTACTGTGACATGCTGTTCTTTTATGCAAACCCCCATCCTGTGGCCTCCCAGAGAAGCTTTGAAAATGGCTGGCTGACTTCCTATCTGGCTGCAAGATATCCGGCGTAATTGACGAGTTATTTTTTTTATAGTCCAGCTACCACGAAGGCCTAATTAAACACCTATGGGGCACCGTGAGGCTATAGGGGGGTACATACAGGGGAAAAGGGGGGGTCGCATTCTAGCTCCGCCTGCGAGATCCGCCAGGTGGTACCTCGGCGTACGACAATCAGAGACCGTTTACCGCCTACGGACAATCACAACATTCATAGCCAAGAGAAAAATTTCTCTTGGGACGGGATTTGAACCCTCGCAGCGCACGGCGACTGATCAGGACACGAAGCATCTACCACTGCGGCCACCGCTGCTGCTTAAAGGGAGCAGCGATGGCCGTTTCATCTCACAATGTTAACGTGGCTGACTCCCAAAAATTGAAATTGGTTCCGACATTGCTTCTATTACATATATCTACGACCTCCTTGCCTATACCATAAATCCGATTAACTGCTTTGCTGATAACAACACTCTAAGTTCAGGAATTCAGAGTGCGAGGCCGATCTCTGCCAAACTTTCTCTCTGACGAGAGATCTGCTTGGGGACTCAACAATCTGGTACAGTCTAATTCTTCCAGAACCCAGTACTGTACTTTGACTAACAAGAAGCTCCTAAGCACTCATCCGTTTTGGACGAAAACGTATAAGTTAGGTTACTTGTTTAGGGCTACGAAGTACATTTCTCCACATAAGCCCCTCACTCTATACATGGCACAGATAAGACCTAGCTTCTAGTACCGCTTACATGTTTGAAGTGCTGCCGCCCCGACTACATTATCTATGCTCAATGCTGTTCAGAGAACAGCTGTTAGCCTGATCGACAATTCTTCTTTAGCGGAAGTCTCAGGACCCTTTCGCGCCAGTGGCTCATCGGTGATCTGGCTCTCGTCTACCGCTATTTCAAGGGCTCCGCTCCTCAAAATTTTCTTTCACGGTACCGCCATGCGATGAGCCTGCCAGACCGACCCGGCTGACTGCGGCCCCCCATCCTAATCATACCAAACTTTGTACATCCAAAACTAGTAAAACCGTCCTTTGCCTTTAAGGTGTAAAAAGTGTGGAACAATCTGCCTGAGGAGGCTTTTGCATGGTCTACTAACCGTAGGCAGTTAAAAAATCGGATTAACAAAGTATTTTCAAGCTTCTCATGGCAGTCGTGGTGGCACAGTATTAAGGCCCGAATGCTTCGGCATAATAAAGCACACCTTTCTTGACTCTGGCAAGATTCCAACTTGAACGCCCATGACTAAGTATGCACCTGTACGTATAACCCTCGCTAGTTGTATTTAGCAGCCTAGCTAATAAACGTTTTGCTTTGTATCCTAATTGATGACGTGTGCACGCGCGGTGAATTGTCACTTGATACCAGGAGAACTAATTGACAGTGAACGACGGACGTTACCGAACGAGGTTGGTCAACGCTCTCATGGACTGCTAGATTGAATCGGAAGTCGGAAAGCGCCGAGGAACAAGCCGTTGTTTGAGTTTGGGCGACTGCTTATCATGTTGCCACTAGCCACATTACTGAATATCAATGTTGAATTATGATTGATGATAATCGTGAATAAGTGAAACAAGACTATGAGTAATATATTTTCTTATACATGAACCACCGCGAAGGCCTAAACCCCCGTGGTTAGCGTGGAGCTATAGGGAGAGACACGTGAAGCACTTCGTCACATGGTCTCTAGCGAGGGAACACGTATACATGCAACATGCGTATATTCTTGCCCTGCCTTAGAGATCCGTCAGCGGCTGTCCACCACCTCACCAATTACAATATCGTGACCAGAGGTAAGACACGTAGCGTCTACCACTACGCCGCCGGCGCTGGTGCTGCCTAATCTGACATTACATATCATTATAACTTTCCAAATAACTTCTGAAAGTAGAGGTTTTAGTGCAAAAAAAAATAAAGAATTGTTAAGGCTTCCGTTACGTTATTTGTGACAACGACAGCAAATAATTAATGTCGATGAATAAAGAGTTTTTATGACCATTAAAGTGAACAAGGGTAATTTGACAGCACTGACTACTGAGAGTCAGGGCAAGTTATTTTTTTCGATCTTGACGTGGAACCCCAAATTTTAAAAACTTTGCTAAATTTTTATAGAAAAGCTTCGGTAATATTTGTGTCCAAACCGGACAAGAAATTAATAGACTGGTAATATAGTTGTATCGTCCGATCGACCACACAGACGGCCAACCGACAGCTGTTTCATGCTAGTTGGCAACTCCGTAGCATGATATAGGCTTGGACTTACGCAGTTATCGGATCTGGTAATAGATGACACTTTGTGGTGTCTTATTTCAAAAAATGAATAGGTTTAGAATCATAGAACCTCGGAAGGACAAATGACCACAAAACCTGCACTAGAAGGTTGCCGTGCAACATCATATATCAGCATATATAACAAGAATCAGGACATTCAATTTGTTTAGATCGCTGCCTGTTTCTTGCGTTTATTTTTATCTGTGATCTAAGAACTCATATTTCTACTATATTTTAACCAATATGCGTTTATAACTTGAAATTATTTTGATTAAACTTATCCAGAATAACAAATTCTGGCAACGGCGCTGAAGATTGAAAATATAATCTTACAAAATAAGTCCACCCCTATTCTCCATAACAAACGGAGCTTTCCCATTTCGAGAACGGATAACGGAGAATTATCTCGGTACTGGGCAAACTTGAAATAAGAAAGATCATAACGAAGCAGCAAAACAATAGGACTAAAAACTCTCTTCTATCCTGCTGTATATGGTCGTTCCATAGTTACTCTTCATAAAAAATATCGTCAAGTAGGTTGACTCTGTATTTTCCATGCAACGGTGTCGTCAATTCATAAAGGATTATATTCGACACAAGCTATCCCCCCTAATTGTTAGAGAAAAGATGGCTACGGACATAAATAACAAAGGAACTAAATAGATCAAGTCAGTCAAACAGGTCATACAATTAGTGCATAGTCGCTATAGATTTGACAATATTGCGACCTATCCTACCGCCCTACCGACAATACTCACTACCCAGAAACATGACAAATCTGCCTTACGCGATAATCGCTAATCCAACACGACGTTGCATACACCCATACAGCAGCAAAGCTCCGTTATCCCTCAGCATTCGAAGCAGCCGGACATATCTCTGTTGAGTTATCCGGCAACCGTATATCTATAATACATTTCCATCATTAATTTGAGCTTTAAGGGCAAACGTAGGGGAAAATCAACGATGTATGAAGTATGTCTAATGGGTGCGTAGAACTATCGGGGCTGGAAACCTGTGAATTGCTTTCACCAGAAAATCCCCCATCCGCTACAGCCACACAATATCCAACTTTCGACCCCTACAAAAATACTTCTGAAAATGATTAGAATAATCTGAAATGTCAAAAAACAGAGTTTAAAGGATTTCTTTTTCGTTTTTAGGATTCTACTCCGCCGCCACTAGACGGATTTTCAAAAACACGAAGCTTTTTTGTCCTTAGCATAGTAAAAATATTATGTGAACATTTTAAGAAAATTCGCGCTATACTTCCTAAGTTATAGACGGACCAAGAGTTCGTGGAAAGATGAACAAACCGACGGAAATACGAGTAAGAGAAATATTTTTTGTGATGAATCATGTAACATCCAAAAATGTCATATCTCATTTACCTTCCCCGCAAGTACTGTAGGAAGTAAAATCATTTACAGGTGTTTCAAAATATATGGATTTTTGGTAGGTAACTGTAAATATGCAGGATACGGGTCGAGCTGATAGCCGCTTTCTGAACCCGGAAACTAGTTAAAAACGCAATCTCCAACACTATACTCTGCACCATGTTTGAACAAATTTACTCCCGTGATGTAACCATTACATCAGCCGGTATCATGAGAGCTTCAGCGACGGATTTCAGCCCGACTAAATTCAGGTCCGTGATGGAATATGCTAATACGGAATCGAAATACATAATTCCCTAGGCCGATTTCGGAAAAATTCTCGTTGCTGATATCAGGTGCCGGTATCGCATACCGATTCAATTAAAAGATAGCAGAGGTTATCATTCGAGGTGATATTTATGGGGAGGGTGATATCTGTTATCAGTATGTCTAACCGGTGTCGGTGGATCTCGCGCTAATATGATTTAAGACTTAGCAGTTTGATTAACGTAGCTGTTTATCATGCGGCTTACCGATATTTTGAATTTAATATATTGTCCACAGAGGAGTCACATGAAATTGCTTTGCTGCAGTAAGGCAGTTTAATACGGGCTCACAATACGCTTCAGGCGTTTTTGAAGTGATGGAGTTAATGAATATTGTCGATTTCTCGTAGAAGGCGCAAGTATCCTTTAGATTCCTTCTTAGACGCCGGAATGCAGTATACACACGCGTATTATTTATCTTAAAAAGTGACATTATGTCGATTTTTTTGACATTATATTGATGTTTTGTGACATTATGTAGGTTTTTCTACAAGATGTTAACTTAGCTCTAGCTGATGGACACTTGTTGTGAACTCGTTTTGCTGTTGCCTAAACGTCACAATGCTTCAGTTATCAATGTTTGGCCCTGATGTGATGTAAAATCTGCTTCAAAGATGGCATTATTGGAGGTCTAAGCTCTATGTCGTATACCAAAGGTGGAAGGCAACGGCAGTGCATAGTGAGGATTTGTGTGCTATTAGTATGTGTTGTTGATAATTCCTTTGGCTTCTTGTCTCAAATACACTGACTTGAGATTCAAAGCTAAAAATTATATGCGCAAAAAATCTTTGGTTGGTGAAGGAACAGGTGAGAAAATATGCTACCGAAGGAATATTTATGAAAGTGAAAAGGTTATTGACTTATTTCTTATTTCGTAACTTAAATTTTATAAAAAATTATTCCTTCGGCGATTTCAATTGAAAATGTTTGATGTGTGATGCGTCGTTCCTAACTTTTCTATGATGTGGCTTAATTGCACACAACGCGGGCGCGGTGGCGATTCCCCGTAATGCTCCTTAAAGTTTTTGAAAACACAAAAATACGGGAAAAATCGTAATTTACAACATAACATAACCTGTCGTCAGAAAGGTCAACATATAGGCACGGCTAATACATATACTCCATTAGCAGCGTAGTCAGTAATAATTTTCTCACATAGTTAATATCACTGGTTTATATACATGCAGACCAATACTCATAATCATCCAGATGAGTAGATGTCTTATGGGGATTCGGTCTCAAAACTTCCAAAATCCGCCACCAGAGGCGCTGGCGTCGCGCGCCATTGACAGGTTGTTGGACGGAATCTGTAATCGAAATTCATGAGTTGGGGATTCCGCCGCTAGATGGCGCTGTCAAACCAAACGGAATCTGTGTGTCATTGGACACCTGTCATGCGTCATTGGGCATCTCACGCATAGATGGCGTTACACGTCATCTGTCATACGTCATTGGACACCTGTCATTGATGGGTTGGGCATCTCGCGCATAGATGGCACCGATTTGTTTGGCGCTGTACAAACCAAACGGAATCTATGTGTCATTGGACAGCTGCCATTGATGGGTTGGGCATCTCGCGCATAGATGGCGCCGATGTCGCACCTGTCTGGTGTTGGCGTGGATTACGGGGGGCATTCAGAACGTGTATACAGGGGTGCATCGAAAAATAGCGGATCGATGGACCGACGGTATATCGTTAAATCGTATATAGCAAGGCGTGACCTAAATAGCGTGGTGGGCTCCTCTGGTCGGTCGGTCGGTCGGTCAGAATGTCTCATAACCTGTATACGATGTACTGTTATTATTATACAGGATGATACCGTTCAAAATGAAAATAGTATAGACATTCTGACAATTATTTCGCAAACCAGAGGTATTTTCAATAAAACTACAATAATACGTTTAATATTTTATTGAAAATAGAAAAAACTACATAGGTAATATGATATTTGAAAACCAGTGGCGTAGACGTTCTACATTTCTCTGGGTACAGGAAAATTGTCCGTTGGTGTGGCATGGATTGGAATCAGCAACAAAGTTTCCAGTAGCACACGGTGTACCATCATACTTGCAAACATCAATAATGTTGGGAAAAACACCAAAAATGTGACATTTCTTGAGTAAAAAGTTTGCTTTCTGTTCTCCACGAACGTAGACATAGTCAGCCGCATATATCACCTTATTTTTAATTATTTCATTTAACTTGGAATATTTAACGTCGCCGGAAGAATATTTAAGCCCATGGAAATTCTTCTCCAAGTAAGCGACAGTTTTCTTGTCTTTAGTATTTAATGTAGAAAAAGGTTGCGGAGGTGTAAAGATGTAATGACTTTTCTTGAAACCAATTTCGATACATAGTTCTTTAGCTACGAATAATCCGTCAACTGTAAAGCCTTGAATGTCAACAAACGCGATCCTCATGATGTCTGATGCGGAACTGAGAGTCCTTCGTTGCTTACGAGATGGTTTTAATAACTTCGGTGAGGGGGAAGTACTCGATTAAGCAGTCATGTATAATGATGCAGTAGGCCTTGGTGTTGGTTGGAAAGCCAGTATCGGCTTCGATATCCAATCTAACATCAACAGTTGATGATTTCATGGTTTCCTCTTGTTTGGAACAGTCAATAACAAACAAAGCGCGATTTTTAAAAGCGGTATAATCTAAAAGACATCTCTTCAGAGGAGAAGAAGAAGTTGTATAGCTGGTTTGAAAGTCGCTATAGTTGAAATGAGCTTCAGTAAAGTGATTGTTTGCAAAGTCCAATTGCATACGTTCGTTGGGATAGTATTCACCATTTAAAGATACTCGAATACTAGCAGCATTCACGTGATCAAACAGGGTAGGGTCTGAGGTTGCGACGTCACGTTTACCGGTTTGGAAACATACTATAATGAAACGTGGTCTTTCGATTGCGGTGCTAGTTTTAACTGACCATATTTCTCTTCTCGCATCTGCGGTAATTGCAGGCAGTTCATTCAGATCCCATTTTCTAAACGGTATAAGTATCGGCTTATCAGTTTGAATAGCTTTCAAAAGTTGTTCTTTCACATCATCACTCGGGTAAATATGTTTGATTTTCAGTTCCATGCTTTCAATAGTTATTTTCGCTGTCGTCGTCGTTCCAGTTTTTTCCTTGATAATGATACAATCGTTATCGTTTCTAGCTCTCACAAATCTGAGAGTTTGTCTGCCACACGTAATCATAGGATAATCATTGGAAATGTTGAAAATATGTTTAAGCGGCATTAGCAAGCTAAAAGACTTGTTATGTGTTGACGCCATTATAGGTGTTGAAGGATAGTTCCATCCAGCTATAGCCATATGATTTGAGTCTTCCTCACTGTAACATACGTAAGCTCGGACAGTACTTACAATACCAGGATCACGTACTGTTTCAACTTCTCTAGCGGATTCACTGTAAGTGCAAGAGTCAAATAGGAAGGCACCAAAGTTTGGAGCTAAAGATACATCTCCTGCTCCTCCTCCAGTTATTTCAACTTTTCCTTTGATAGATAGAAGGGAAGCGTTCATTGCAAAGAACGAATCTACTTGATTGATGCTAAATTCCACAACATCATTACAATTAAATGACTTGATGAACGGCGTATAAGATCTATACTCAGCCTTGCGAATAGATTCATCGAATGCTGGAGATCGATATAGATCAAACATCGGAGAAGTATGTGATGCTGCTGCTGCTGCCTCCTCAGTTTTTCTCTTTTTGTACATGATTCTTGTTGTTGTTGACATGATATCCAAGTGAGCGTAGAAACAGGATATTTGATGTAGTTAGTAGTAGATGTCGTCGCTTAGGTGCTTGGGGTAATACTGAAGTTGCCTTGGAAGCACCACTATGTCTTATAATCACTAATCCCATTTGCGCTTCGCTCTCAACTCCAACACAAGAGTACTAGTTTCACCTTGAAAGTTTACAGGACGACCGTCTTGATCTAAAGCCAACACTGTGATGTTGGTTATTTCTTGTTTCGGTATAACAGGTAGATATAGTAAATTTACAGGTGTTTCGACTATAGCGTATCCAGGATCGGCTGTCACAGCAAATTCGTAGATCGTGTGTGCAGGCGTGTCTCCGTCAAAGGCTCCCGACGTAATGTTAGCATCAAAGTGTATGGTTGATACTTTTATTATGTTTACAGGTAAATCAGAAGAATGCTTTTGACCAGGATTAAGAACTTTTTTCGAGAATCCCAATAGATGTCCAAGATTATTCGGTTCTGTAAAAACTATTTTATAATACTTGCTAAAGATTTCACATTGCAGTGTATTATTGTTAGGTTTTAGAGAAAAATAATCATCCGGAGGAGCAACTTCATTTTCAAGATTCATTTGCGTTCGTATAAATGTTTCTATGTCGGTAATTTCATAACAACCTGTCGGAAACTCGATGACTTTTAATTGACCACCACCACCTATCCGGTCGATATAATAAAATTTATCTCCTTTTTCAATATTCGGTATGGAATTGTATGAAGTAAAAGACCTAAGCGCCAATTCATAATCTTTTTTCGGATCCAACACTATCGGTGTTGAAGGACGAAATGAAAACATATGAGTAGTGCTATTGACTCTCAACAACTGCGACATGATGAATGAAAAAATATAGCTGTGTACTAAGCATTTATTCAAGTTTTTTTTTTGTTTATTTTCGAATGGATAATTTACAGAAATAACAATTTGCTTGAGCAGTAGCCGGTCCATCCCAATGTGTTGTCCAATCAGGTCTGTTGTAGTGAACATAGCATGGAAGTCGTATTTGAAGATCAAAATTGGATGTGTATTCTGCAGGCAGTTTGTGCCATATACTCAATAATTCTGCAGGTCTCACATTGCTTATTAAATATTCCAGCGGCGGAATATTCTTCTCAAACTCTTCTAATGTAAATTCCGATAATGTTTTATTATCCATCGTTGTTGTTGTTGTTATTGTTATTGTATAGAAATTTCAAACACAATTGTCCGCAATTAACTTGATTATAAGTTTGGTAAGGATCGTTGTTGTAGAAAATTTTAGCGTTTTTCAGATATCGAACAAGTTCCTGTGGAGGCTTCAGGTTACCAAATGAATCGAAATACTCAACGTTGTTGTTTATCTTTTTATAAGCTACCCAATGAGTTCCGTTGTTTTGTGAAATATCTAAGTTCACGACGGCGCATTCTCTTTTACGTGGACCGTCTCGTGGTAAAGTGTCACGCATGAAGACACCTCGGAAATGAGGTATGTTCAAGAGCTTCGCATATTGCTTTATTTCATAATCATAAAGCGCTTTCTTGGGTAGCTTGATGTTTAGTTTTTTTGAGTTTTTTTTTTGAGGTACAACCCATAACCACCTTTAGCATTTTTTCTCAAATACAATCCTTTGCCCAAAGACTCCATAGCTTTGTTATGGCGATGGTCTTCCTCCAATTTCTTTTGTGCATTCTTGGCATCAACGACCGTTTTGGCCACACCTGCAGCTCCCCCTGCGAGCGCCCCCAAGGCACTTAATCCGGCGAAAAGGGGGATCAAGGGTAGGAATCCCCCAGATTTTCCTTCGATCGGAATTATTCTCGGTAGTCGAACTTTATGTTTTCCACCTGCACTCTTCACCGCTAATCTTGCCGCTTTAAGAGCAACCAATGCAGACTTTTTTAATGTCGTGGTGGTGGGAGCATTTTTCTTCAAGGACTTTGTGATTTTCGTGAGAACACCTCGTCGAAAAGATGATTTCTTCTGCCCCATACCCAATTTTCGCTTAACTTTCATTGCGGTAGTTGTTAGCCAAGCTGCAGTCTTTTCTCCTAGTGAAGCGTCAGGTGCTTTTACACGTTCCCAGGCTCGGTTCTCAAGAATCCAATCAGCTTTGTGTCTGTCTTTCAAATTTTTGTATAAGGCGTATGCAATATCGTGGTCTCTTGCAGCACGATCCAATGGGTTCTTTCCAGGATCTCCTCGTGCTAACCTCTTCTTTAATTTAGTCCCCGCTGAAAATATACATATACATGTGTGAGAATGAAAAAAAAAATATCCTAATCTGTCGCACACTTACGTCCCAGGAACTGATACGAAGGTACGTGGAGTTCTATCGGAAGATTATTTATCAGAGAGTTTACAACACCTTCACCCTTGTACGTTAACATGAGAACTGTTGATGATGCGTTAGCAATATCTACATATATACTTTTACACATTCCTTATTCGAACGCCACACGATGAAGGTTGTTCAACAAGAGCAGTCATTACCCATTGATAACTTGGATTTTACAGCAAAAACTCAACATAGTAAACATGGTAAATTGTTACCGAATTCGTTTCGCGCTATCATCTGCGGACCAAGCGGATGTGGAAAAACGAACGTAATGCTGGCGCTGCTTTTCCATCCAAACGGTGCTAAGTTTAAAAATGTTTACGTTTATTCAAAATCGTTGTATCAACCAAAGTATCAACTGCTTCAAGAAGTGATTTCCGCTGCTAAGGGTGTTGGCTATTTCCCATTTAAGGATAACGAGGAAATTATAAGTCCAAGTAAGGCTAAAAATAGCTCTATATTCATATTTGACGACGTGTCGTGTGACGGTCAGCAGAAAATTCGAGAGTATTACTCCATGTGTCGTCATAAAGATATCGATGCTGCATATCTCTGCCAAACATACTCTAAAATTCCAAAACAGCTCATACGAGACAACTGTAACATTATAGTACTATTTAAGCAGGATGAAATTAATCTAAAACATATATTTGATGAGCATGTATCTCCAGATGTTACTTTTGATGAATTCAAAAAGATGTGTTCGGAATGTTGGGCAGAAAAGTACGGTACGTTAGTTATTGTTAAAGACTTTCCTCTTAATTATGGTCGATACAGAGTAGGATTTGATAAGTACATAAAATTGTAGGCTTATCATGTACGCCATCATTCAGTAACATGATGTCAAAGGACCAAGTTGCCGTTGCTAGTCATAAAAGAAAGATCGCAGAACTTGCTCGAGCTATACGTAAAAAGTATCTTACTTTAAAGTTAGGTCGAACTGCAGAAGATGAATCTATTAGAAAACTTTTCAAACCAATATCTGAACCTCTTAAGCAAATAGCTAAGACTCAGCAGTATCCTTCATTTAGTATTAAAAAAGAGGGAAAATTGAAACAGGATGATGATGATGATGATGATGTATTCACACAGAACCCAAACTATCTCAATTTAGAAGACGTGGCTTCAACTGATGAACAAGGTAATATACCGCCGAGACCTGAAACACCACCACTACCTGAAGAAATGCGTCCTGCTGATTTTTCACAAGAAGCAATAGAAGAATACTTAGATCAATATCCCCCAATAAGCCATAATTATTTACAAGATTTTTGGACACAAAACGATAAAATTGATAAAAATTATGGACCTATATATACCGACAACATTGGTTGGATGTTAGGTAAACGCCGAATTAAATTTGATAGAGCGACTGGCCAAATACAGATATTACCTGAGGGGACAAACTTAGCAGGTACATGGTTTCGTGGCACACCTGGGCTGTATCAACTTTTATTCTATAATGACCCAAACTATGCAGATGCAGATTTACAACCCTATAAAAATCTATTGCAAAGTACGGGTGTTCATTTAGATTCGCTTGGACGCCTAAAAGGTTCGACAGGATTTAAATATAATCACATTATTAAGCCTCTCTTTAAAGATGTGCAGAAAAATAAAGGTACAATTGTCACACGATCAACATCTACAAAAATACGTAGTCCACTTAGTCGATCATTAACAAGATCCACTCCCTCAACAACAACAACAACAACAACAACAACATCATCAACATCAAAGCCGCCAACAGGAAAAGGTATCGGTGATTACTTGACATACAACGAGGAACCAATCGAATACGTGTACTGGGATGATCCCAATGAATTAATCGATCGACTTAAACTCCTTATGGCATCTCAGGAAGCTGGCAATACGTCGCATGATAATGAAATAGTAGCCATCCTCAACGAGCTAAAAGAAGCTAATATAATACAGTAATCTAGTTCCTTGGTCTTTCATTTACACGATGAGTCTTGATAAATTCGGACGTCGCTTTGATAAACAAAAGACACTTCCGTATATGCGTACACCGCCAAAGTTAACACTACCCCATACTTCTGATGGAAATGTTGACTTCAAGAACGTAAAGTTGTGTAATATAAAAGATCCCACAGATAATTCAGATGCGGCAACTAAAAAATACGTAGATACTTCAGTGATTGATTTAAAAAAAATAACAGCAAAAACAGATCAAATAACAGAGTTTATTTCGAGAAATCCGCCTACTTCTGGTAAACATATGGCAACAAAAAAATATGTAGATGACTCTATTGCAAATATAACAACAAGAATAGAACAGGAGTTGGCTACAATTAAGTCTCATACCGATTTGACTCCAATACGGAAAAATATCATTGATTTATCCTCTGAATTACAACTTTTGCAAGGACGCACATCATATATATCATTGAAAACATTCGATCTTGCTAAGCGTATAAAGCCGATGGAACAACAATTTAAAGCGTTAAAACATGATGACGTACGCCAAGGAGAAGCTACAACTAGTTAACGAGCTGCACAAGCCTGCTCGAAAAAATTATCTAAGACGACGTACCATCATTAAAGGCTTAGACGATTTATGGCAGACGGACTTGGCTGAAATGCGACCTTATGCTCATCAAAATAAAAATTTCAAATTAATTCTCGTCGTAATCGATTATTTTTCCAAGTTTATGTGGACTAGACCGTTAAAGACAAAGACGGGTGAGGAGATAACTCGTGCGTTTTCGGATATCCTCGCACATACATACACATCATTATAGTACATATAGCATCAAGAAAGCGGCCATTGCTGAAAGAGCCATAAGGACGTTGAAAATTAACTTTACAAATACTTTAGCTTAATGGGATCGTATAAATGGATTGATATATTACAAAGCATTACCAATGAATACAATGGAACACGTCATCAAACCATCGGATGTAAACCATCACAAATTAATAAATCCAACGAAAAATGTATCTTAAATCGAAAATATACTCATTTAAAAATCGCGGGCCCGCGTAAGTTTAAAGTTGGTGACATTGTACGCATCAGCAAAACCAAAATGCTATTCGACAAGGGATACGTTCCAAGCTGGACAACGGAATTATTTAAAGTTACTAAAATTAATATTACCAACCCTGCAACGTACATGCTCGAAGATATGCAAGGTGCACCGATCAAAGGAGCCTTTTATGACGAAGAATTACAGAAAACAGCCAATCCAGATGTTTATTTAGTTAAAAAAGTTTTACGTCGTAAAGGTAAAAAAATGTACGTCAAATGGCTTGGCCTTGATGCAAAACATAATAGTTGGATTGACAATGATGCGATCGTCTAGGTGTATGGGGTGGGGGGGTTTCTGCTAAAAGTGAGTTCTCAGTCGGTTGCAGTCAGTCAGTCAGTCAGTCAGGCAGCTAGTAAAAAAAAAATGGATACCAGTGGTAGTGGTTCAAGTTGCAGCGAGTTTGACCTCACCACCAGCAGCTCACACGAATCATCTGTAAACTACGACCGTGAGCTGGATGCTATTCTGGAAAGGTACGAAGAAGCGGCCAAGAACGAGGACCATTATCTGCTGTACACGCAGTTTCCAAATGGATCATACCAAATTGGATGCGGTCTAAGCCCAGCGAGATCATTTACTCCTGCTGTAATTGTGTGGAACTCATCACGGTTGAAACTATCTTTCAGTTCCTATGAGTGGGAACAATTAATCACCCAGCTCAATGTGGTAACGGTGAAGGAGACGGAGGAGCAGGAGGAGGAGAAGAACCTTCCTGACAAGTATGATCCTGTCGAAATCGAGTGCGGTGACTATTGCAGAATTCGACGACTAATCTATGATAGTACGAAAATTCTCGAAATAACCAAGCACAACATTAGTTTCTACCTCTCAGAAATGGACGTGAACGCTCTTTTAGAAGCAAATAATGAACTTTTAGTACCGTATATGTCTATGCTAGAAACTGTTGAATTTCCAAGCTATTATTATAATGCGCTTAAGATTGTTCGAGCTAGTTTTAATGATCAAAATTATACGTTTTCAGATGCTATTCAAAAATTGTATACATTTAAGCTCGTAGGCTGTACTTTACAACATATAGCGTTAGGACAACATATATTTTTCTATAGACATAGGATCGCTAATGATCTTGAACGATTTTAATAAAGTTTTTGTAAAAATGCATATCTGTCGTTTCATTATGATATACGTCACGTAACGTGACACGTGACGTGACGTGACACGTGACGTACGTGACGTGACACGTGACGCACGTGACGTGACACGTGACGCACGTGACGTGATACGTGACGCACGTGACGTGATACGTGACGCACGTGACGTGCACACTTTGTTCAAAAATACCAAAAAGATGTCTTGATAGCCCGAAGAACCGCGCCACAACATCAGAAGTAATGTTAGTATTATGTGTGTGCGTGTTTTTTTTTTGTTTTTGAACACGCTAAGTTTTGAACTCCAACCACGCACTAACATTGCTTCTGATGTTGCACACCTCTGACGACTCAAGCTATCAGGACATCTTGTTGTTGTGAACTCTTCTTACTAGAAAAATCTAACGAAATCAATAAAACATCTTTTTATAAATATTCATTTATTAAATCTAATTACATACATGTTTGAAAAAATATATATATATATATATAAATGTTAGTACTACATACATGTTTGAAAAAAAATATATATATAAATGTTAGTACAATAGATAGAGAGAAACTGGAGGACGGATGAACGCTTTTTATATATTTTTTTGTAATTTGTTTGCTGTGATGTTTTTTTTTTAAAACTCAATATCGCTGTCTACATCAGATTCATCAAATCGGATTCGGATGTTATTTCTAGACCTATCATGTAAGGCATCTCTGCAAGATTCCTGGTCTTTTAGTTCAAACACTACGCTTTTAAAGCAGCTGTGACACCAATTATACTTTTTTTGGTATACGTTCAAAATAATGTCATGTGCATCGTGAACCTCGTGAGAATGGTCATAGCAGGCAAATAAACGTTTATTTAAAGTTTTATGTATTTCTTTAAATTTAGATAAACAATTTTTACATACGTGTAGGTAATATTGGTCCAGCCAATATCCACTTGTCCATAGACAGTAACTAGAATAATCTTCAAAAACATAACCCCAATCTGATTTTCCTAATATAGTGTGAATTAAATTTGGATCTATTTCTTTGTGACATCTAATAAAGTTAATTCCTGTATATGAAGAATCAAGATCATTTTTGGCTTCTTTAATCATAGCGTGCCATTTATATAAAGGAAATTGTTTCACAATTTCCGTAGTTAATTTCCATGGTAGTGGAGACTGCTCCATGAATTCTACTGCTGATGATGTTATTGATTCGCAAATTTTTCTAACAGCTAACTCTGATAATGTTGGGGCATTCATCTATAACAAAAAAAAAACGCTATTATAAGATACTGTAATGCCCCCACGGAAGTGTGTCAAAACTGTTCGGAATTAAATAACGTTTGTCATCATACGGACTTAAACTAATTTTTGACTGTTCAACAGAATATACGTTGTGTGCATACGACCTGATACAGCGTTGTGTAGCTGTTTTTTCCTTAAATTCTTTCAAACATTCAACATAATCCTCAAATGCAATTTTATTTTTAACAACATTGTACTTAACCCCTTTAGATTTTTTAACCACCTTCCCACCCTGCACCTTGTAACTATACATTTTGCTTCGAAGTCCAACAAAATGTGTCATAATTTTACCGTTATTTTCATCTTTCATTAGACCCGGCACCTTTTTGTTCTTACGCAGTATTTTATATATGTTATTTTCAGGATAATCCGAAGTATCAAATTTACTGGAATCAGCTTTAATGATCTCCTCATATGCATCCTCACATTGCAATTCGTAGATAAAACTGTCTGTGTCCATGTACATGAGCTTACACCTTTCTGCACCCATTTTTGGTAGCATATAGGTGTAATGAAAATCGTACATGACTAGTTTCGATAGGTCTAGAATTGCCTGCCCTACATACAGAGGTTTGTTAAACGTTATTTCAGCCTTGTTCAATTCAATAACCACCAGATTTTCCTCTAAAATTGTGCGACTGTGGAACCGAAAACTCGAAATCAAGTTTGCTGCCCCATAGCGACCACCCCAAGATTTAACGATTTTACATACGCGGTGCTTACGTATATTTTCCATGGTCTTACCGAATACTGCATTATTCATTAATTTAAAAAGATTTTTTTCGAAATCATTCCGGGCTGCAGCTCTACATCGAGTATTCAACTCGATGTAGGGTTTCAGCCAGGCTGCTTGTTTAAATTGTAAAATTTTATGGATTTTCGTTAACTTTAACCCATTAGCTAGCATTTGTTTTAAATTTTTATAGTGAACCGTGTACTCTTTTTTATCCGTAAGTGTTGCCATTAATTTCGGCAATTTTACCCCGCCGTCGCTGGGTGGTACGCTACGTTCTGCCGCAAACGGAAAATCTTTGTGTTTATCGTGCAGTTCTTGTGGGTACGATAGATCGACTTGTAGCACGTACCCTACGTCAGAGTCGTCGGGTATTGACATCACATCAAACGATGTTACATCATCTACCCATTTGAACCCTCCGTAGGGTAAGGGTTGCTGCATAGCATTCCCATATAAGCTATTCACATCCAGGTACATAAGGTACTTGGACGGCTTTTCAGGATCATATTCGGGCATATATTTATTGTTGGCCTCCGAAAATCGGTTGCTACACACCGAAATTCCACCTCTTATAGCATTTTCGTAAAACATCACCATATCTAGATCCTTTAGTAGTTCTAACTTACACCCAGTGTATTTGAGCATACAGTCCCACGTATATCCGGGCATTGTATAGTACCACGCAGGATCCAGACCATAGGTGGAGAAACATTTTTTACGCAATTGCTCAAAAACGTCGGCAAGAAGCAGAATATCTGTTTTTAAATATATATCAGAATACTCTCCTAATGTTTTAATGTTAAACTGTTGCCAAACAGATTGCGCATGAGCATACTTCTCGTCACTTACACTTTCATCGTTTAATTTATTGTAAAATTTTTCAATTGGGGGCAAAGTCGTTTCATTTAATTTTTTCAACGAATCAATGTAATCGTAACAGAAAACTCCTTTCTGTGTTAATAATTTGAATTTATCTTCATCTAAATTTTGAAATTCCCTTTGTAAAATTTTCTTTTCTGATTCTGCTAAAATTGAAGCTAATTCATCAAGAGACGCCCCCATAAATCGAAAAGAGTCTATAAACCGCAATTTAATGTTATTTTCATCTGAGTGCAGCGTAAAGGAGATGTATTTATCTTTGTTGATGGGAAGTAGACTTAAGCGACCTTTTTTACATAAATTCGAAATCATAAAGTGACTATCGTACCCACTTAAATTATGGAATATAACCGGCACAACAAACAATTTTCTAAAGTTCAGATTGCATGCTTGGTGTGCGTAACCTCTGAACTCTCCACTGAAATGGTTGTGATCTCTAACGATTATGTCTTTTTTTGTTTTTGAAAATCTCTTACCGCAAATATGACATGATGTTGCCTTACATGTGTCTAATTTTTCAATCATAGGTACGCTTGTTTTTATTTTTGAGTTTACAAATTGCGCAACACCAGCCATACGATTTGCAAACCAATCCATACAATCTGCACCTCGATAGCTCTCGAAATAAGAAAGGCTATCATCATAGCTGCATTTTACATAGAAACCAGCACTATACGGAACGTGTTTTTGATATTTTATGGTTTTAGTTAAATTTACGACGCTACTTTCTTTATGATTTTCTAATTGACATTCAAAATCTGCATAAACAACAAAAGGAGTATTTTGTTGGTATGTAAAGTTTTTAAATTCAACGCAGCTCTCTTTAGGAAGGTTAATTTTATATTTATTAAATTTAGAACACAGTTTTTCATGTTCAACTAATTTATTTTGCTGATGGAAATAGTTCAGACATCTATCGCAAATAAATTTTTTCTCACGATGTTTATTTAACTGGCTACTAATAAGACGCGAAAGATTTTTAATCCAACAATAGTGATATTTAATTTCATCGATTGAATCATTATCTTCATTTGCTGGCGCTGGTGGAGGAGCATCATAATCATTTAAACGCGGATAATATTTATTTTGAGCTAAAAGTAAATTAACATGCGTATCCCGTTTATTTTCCGTTAATCTTGCTGGTACTACTATGTAAAATGATTTTTTTTCTGTTTCGATCAATTCTAAAGCGTAAACATTGACTGAAATGTTATTCATCTTTTCAAATTTTGAAATTTTTGTTAGCAGCATAGGACTATCTAAATTTTCTGTTTGTAAAACGTCAGTAAAGTGTGGATATGAGGAGGTTAGTTCTGCATGTCTTTTATTGCTAGGAGTCCGAAGAGCGCTTACAATGGCCCAGTAAAAGCAATTTTGATCTATATTTTTAATGTTTATACAAGCATTTTTCCTTATAATCGGTTCTGGTAGTCTAATATAAGATGAACCGTTTCCCAATTGATATTTACTAATATTAACAACTAAGGAAATAATTTTATTTAACGCAAATCCCGAATCTTTTTCAGCAAATTCCGATAATTCGTTTAAAAGTTTATCTTTAACATATATCTTAAACCACTCGTCTATTTGAGTTGATGTATCAATAATATGATTTTTAGTATTAATATATTTAATTCCCAAAATTTCATTATCCCCCGATTTCCTAATAAACTCCCCGCAAAATGTTGTATTTACTTTGAGCGCACAATGGGTGTTCAAAATATTCCTAATTTTCCTTTTAAAAACAACTACACAATCTGCTAAAAATTGATTCAAGTCCTTATGACGCAAATTAGCTATGGAACCGGTTTTTATTCTACTTTGAAAGCTCGATTCTACATTTTCCCATCTAACCCTCTGACCCAATGTTAAGTGAAGTCCTGCCCCAATATGTCTAGTTAAAATCAACTTTCTAAAATGTTTAAAATGCCCCAAATTTGTTTCTACTTTTCTACAGGTCCCTACAGATAATTTATTTTGCCTTCTACTACGAATTACCCGTTTACATAATCTAATTTGTTTTTCTATTCGTTTCAGCCACACTTCCGCGTCTCTGATTGTAAAATTATCAAATAAAATTTTCCGTAGACTAACAATTGATAGTAGAACACCGTCTGTTTGTTTGATGATCTTTTTAACCTTATTTGAAGACATTTGAAAAGACGACATTTTTTTTTTCAAGCAAACACATTACTCAAAAATATATAAAAATGCTCACCCTGTCCTCCTCCTGTTCTCTGCTTTGTTAATTTTCCACTATTTTGAATGATGCTAGCGGTCGGCTTTTCCCTACGTCCACTTCCCCTTGGAAGATGATCGAGTATTTTCCGTGAAAAAGTTCGTCGATGACCGGCTGGTACGTTTCCGTCACCCGCTGTGGTAGAAATAGCACTTCCGGTCCTAAATCTAGTAGCACGGCTTCCCCAAATTTCGACTTGACCACTTTAGCTGCTTGGATTGCAAATGGTGTCCCAACTGGTAGGTCCTTTAATTTTCTGATAGGTTTGCGGTCTACAATCGAAGACGCAGCATTAATTTTTGATAAATCCATCTATAAAAAAAATTGAGTCGTCTAACTATTTTGAAGCATAACACGAAAAAAAAAAACAGTTGCATTTAGAGACATAAAAAAGAAAAATATTAAATAAAATAGCACTTACTTTTTTTAAAATTTTCGCTCTCTCGTCTCTCTCGAAGCACTAATTGTACTGCGGTCGTTGTTGCAGCTTGCAGCGTTGTGCGTTAAGTGTGAAACAATGATGACTATTGCATGCGCTCGCTCAATATAAGTACGTAGTAGAGATGACACACGCGTGCATGAGATAATTGTATCGTAAATATGCATATTATATGCATCATATTCTCAGTACCATTTTTATCGAGAAAACTGCATGCGCTCGCTCAATATAAGTACGTAGTTGAGATGACACACGCGTACATGAGATAATTGTATCGTAAATATGCATATTATATTCATCATATTCTCAGTACCATTTTTATCGAGAAAACAACATTCATTGCGGTTGCAGTATTTTTTATATAATTTCTTAGTAATACATGAATGTATCGTTTGTCCGGCGGAAATTCCAATTACAAGTTGCACATGAGAGTAGAATTTTAGAAATATAGAAATTCGTGTATGATTATTGTATATTTGCTGCCTAATTTGTTTTCAGTCAAGATTTTGATTGGGGGGGTAAACGAATTTATATTTGCTATCTGAGATTTTTGACATCATTCTCTATCAAGATGTTGATGTGGGTAGACGTATTATTTTTTATTTCAACTTTCACATACGTGCTTTGCAACGATTTCTCCGAAAAAGACGCTATAGTATACCTAACTCAATATGAACATATCATCGATAATACAACAGATCTCTCTACTTTGCTAACTAACTTGCAAGAAAAGTATAATTTACCAGTGGATGGATTGTTGAATAATGCAACAATTGAATTTATGAATCGTCCGCGTTGTCAATACAGTGATGCTGAATTTAGAGCAAGTTTTCCATTTCGGAAACATGACCTGAAATGGTATTTCCCTCGAAACACACCTGCGGCCCAAAAAGATGCAGAAATGGCTTTTCAGATGTGGCAAAATGTTTCAAACTTAACATTTACAATGGTTACCAATCCCACTCTATATCCTCCTGATATTACTATAACCATGGTTAGCAAGACTCATTATTTTAGCGCAAACTGTATGGGTAATGATGAATGTCCATTGACATTAGATGATGCTGGCGGCGTTTTAGGACATGCATACTTTCCTGACTCTAGCGGCACCTGTAGAGAAATCCATTTAGATATAAATGAACGCTGGTATTTTGGAAATAATCCTAATATACCCAAAAATCAAACTAGTTTTCTTATGGTGTTGGTTCATGAAATTGGACATGCCCTCGGCATAGCACATAGTGCTTCTCCGAATGCTATTATGTTTGCCTTCTATCAGCATGAGATTCGTGGTCTAGATGTTGATGATATAAATGCAGTACAATATCTATATGGAAGAAAAAACAAATATGATTCAATCCCAAAGTCTACCACCGCATCAGCAATACCAAAAACAACAACAACTATAAGATCTACAACTCGTAAGCAGCCTATCCTCAAAAATTTGTGTGATATTATTCCAGATTTTATGTTTTTAGCCATTGCTCCAGAGTTTTCAAATTACCGATTATATATTGCACATGATATGTTTATATGGAAACTAGACTTAAACGAAATGATTATCCCATCTCAGCCTGAACTTCTTGTCGATTATGTTCCTACAGAATTACGTCAATACACTTTACAACATATTTTCCAATCAACAAACGGTGACTTGATTACCATTGTGTCTCCAAACAACTATTTCTCAGCATCATTCCCTACCATTAAATTTCTTGATAATTTTTCAATTGATATACCCGATAGGGCTCGAATCAATGCTATTTTTCAATCAAACGCAGGACGGTCCTATACCTTTTATAATAATATGTCATATATAGAATTTTCTAACGATTTTACTGATGTGTTGAACAGAGGACGGATAAGAGACATATTTCCTGAATTACCTGAAGATATTTCTCTCGCATTTCGATGGATTGATGGCCATATTTACTTTTTCCGTCACGCAACTTACTATAAATTTAATGAATTTACAAGAAAAGTTGTTGCGACCGGACCATTTCATTGGACTCTATTTGGAGTACCATGCCCCAGCGAGGATTTGTTACATCAACTAAAAACTCTGTTATCTAAACTTGTATCTGTATATCATTAAAAAATACATTTTTCAGAAATCTATGTTTATTTCGTATTCAGCCTGTTGTCAAACAAAAAAAAAACAGTCGGTTCCTTCGACTCCCCACCCCCCCACCATCATTCTACTACATAAAGTTTCATTTTGAACGGTATCATCCTGTATAATAATAACAGTACATCGTATACAGGTTATGAGACATTCTGACCGACCGACCGACCGACCAGAGGAGCCCACCACGCTATTTAGGTCACGCCTTGCTATATACGATTTAACGATATACCGTCGGTCCATCGATCCGCTATTTTTCGATGCACCCCTGTATACACGTTCTGAATGCCCCCCGTAATCCACGCCAACACCAGACAGGTGCGACATCGGCGCCATCTATGCGCGAGATGCCCAACCCATCAATGACAGGTGTCCAATGACGTATGACAGATGACGTGTAACGCCATCTATGCGTGAGATGCCCAATGACGCATGACAGGTGTCCAATGACACACAGATTCCGTTTGGTTTGACAGCGCCATCTAGCGGCGGAATCCCCAACTCATGAATTTCGATTACAGATTCCGTCCAACAACCTGTCAATGGCGCGCGACGCCAGCGCCTCTGGTGGCGGATTTTGGAAGTTTTGAGACCGAATCCCCATAAGACATCTACTCAGATGCGATGGTCCTGTTCTGCCAACTTTATTTCTTTCACATCTTCTCTACAGACTACTCGATTTCACAAAACATATACTTGCTCTCTGCAATCAACAATGAGTGTAGTTGAGTCATTCCTCCATAGATGAACGCTCACAGCGATCATAGCGAGCAACCGTGGAATGAACTATTTGCGCCCTAAAAACTACCTATGTAGTCTGCAAGATGAAATTTTATTGTTTTTCAACGTTTTGTAGGTTTCTTACATAATAGCCGTGACGGTTGGCTATCGATTTATGACGTTGGGGAAAACCGGGATACCTCACCCTTTTTCCACATAAGAGTACATAACTTCATGTGCAATGTGTATATTGCCATGACTTAAATTCCCGTTAGTGAGCTATATTATATCTAAAGACCTATATGAATGTCTTGCACTGTTTAAGCATTCTATTGGCCATGACATTCAGCCAATGTCTCCCGTGTGGACTGAGAGATATTAACCTCACCTGTAGGAAGACTGCACCCCGACTTGTGTTATAGTAATAGTAGTCATGAGTAATCGAAGATCGTTATAGATAACAAAATTTATTAAAAAATACAAGCGTACAAGTTGGTATACTTTATAGCAATTTTTCTAATACACTTTCCTTTGTCAACATCGTCCAGCACCAGCTACTACATAAATTTTGTTTTATTTCTGTTGTGCTGTGTTTGCATTTGAATGCCATTTTCGTCGGTTGCCTAAGCAGATTTGTTTCAGTAATATCACTTATGGCACCAGATAAGGTATACTGGTTCCCCGCCATTATGGAAATACAGTTAATTCTGATAAATTCATGATCAGCGATTCAAAACTCAGAGACGTGAATTTTCAGTTCAGTCAGCCACTTTTTAGGCTTTTGTTAAACCTTTTAAGGATCGACTGCAGTATAAATGAACAGAATAAGCTGTATTAAAGCAAACATTATACATTTTTGAGCTAAAGGTGTCTGACTTTCTAAGTATATAATTTCGAAACAATATTATAGAAGGTGTATTCAGCAATATTTTGTAAGCTTTAGCTTGTATCTGACGACCAAAATAGTAGCTTCCAGCGAACATCTACACAAGCGGACCTAACTGGTCCACCCCGTAATTTCGTCGCAAGGTCTACCGCTGCTACATGGGTAAAGTATCCCAGCCCCCGCTATTCTGAATTCGGTAACAGTTTTAAAAAATAGAACAGATGATATAGGATTGCTATATCAGTTCGGAACAGTAACAACCTACATTCAATGTATAGTCTTGAACAAGTGGGACTAAACAGATACGAATGAGTAAGTAAGGAATCATTTTTTTAGTTTCCAGACACCGAAACGTTATGTTCCACCTTAACATCTAAACCAAAATAACTTAGACCATGCTGCCCCTTGAGCGAAAGAACATCTAAACCAAACTAACTTAAACCGTGTTGTTCATTGAGCGAAAGATCACCAATAGGCTCGCATTTGTAGTGTTAAGTTGCTGTGTGAGGCTGATATTTTGAATGGTTAATACCTCCCAACTTCTAAACTGTCCCAGTTTTTTCCAACTACTAAATATTTTGGTATCTCCAGTTATACCGAGAGAAGGCAGATAAGGCGAATAAATTAAACAGAACAACAATAATAATGGATCGTCTTCTTTTAGGGCGAAGATTAGCCTAGAGCAATTCTGCCCCTTAACCCTTAACAACAAAAAAAATGACAACAAAGATATATTAATAGAATGAATTGTGTAAATTATAGTTCAGTACCTCCTAAATAATATTATTACATAAATATCACATACTCGTAGATCCGCCTATGATATCAAAATTGTTTGAAAATGCCCTGCATAGTTCATGTTCACAATTAAGAGAACTGAGATGATTGTCTTTAAATTTGTTGTTCAAAAATGATGTTCTTGGCTTGTTTTTTGAAATCGTTGCCGTTCCTAGGTGGTGGTGATGCATTATAATATAGGGTAATGCCATTATAAGTAAGGCGCCTATGGAAGAATGAATTGTTTCTTGAATGGATATACCCACGAGGTATTTGCTTGTCTTTTAAAAATGCAGAAATGATGTGATGTGAACAATAAGTGAAACTTAAGTAACATCGTTACATTCAATCAATTCAGTTGTTTAAAATACGAGCTAATCTGATCGTACTTTCGTAGGTTAAAAGTCAATCTACAACAGGAATTTTGTATTTTTTGCAAACGTTTCACAGATACAGAATATATTACTAAGCCGTAGTAAGTAATTTTGAACCTTGTCATAGCTTTAGTACTGTTAAGATATAATCGACGTAGACAAACAAAGCGTCTTTTAGTCATGTTGCTTACGTGAGATATGAACTTGAGGTGCTCTTCAAAAAATACCCCTAAGTTTTCTGCTGTTCCTTTAATTTAAATAACATTACCGTTTAATCTCATGATGAAGTTAGTTTTGATATGACTTTTAAGTCCTTTAGAAGGAAAAATTAATACAGATTTGGATGGATTTAATTGAAGGTTATGTTCGACGGCATACGTTTTATTAGATTTCAAATCTTGTGACATCTGAAATTCAGCAGTATTCTTAGTACTGTGATCAAAACTAAAACAAGGTTATTACGTAAAAAACAAATATTGTGTCAACAAAATCGGTAAAATGTCAACGTATGCACTAGGTGCCTCCAGTTCATTCCACGCCTACGTCAAGTGAGCATAAAAGAATGTTCGTTAATTCAAGGTGACATTTCATAGGAAAACCTATATAACATCAAAAAACCTACACAATGTGACTTTTTAAGTTACGTAATACGAGTGCCTCCGTAAGAGCCATGTCACCTATGGACAAAACACGCGGATACTTGGCAGAATGTCAAGGTATCTATGAGCGAGACGCGAAACCAACGACAGCCTGCTCATAGACCGCTGTTCTCTTTTTTGTAACCAATAATAGTATGAATTAATCTCAAAGTGCTAAATCACGTACTTATGAGGTATGTTAAAGACTAGTCGATCTATATACGTATAATACCTAATATTTTACTTGTTTTCATAGTATCGTAGTTGGCGATAATGCAACCAAGAACTTGTGGTTGGCTTCCCTACTATAATGCAGAAAAAACCTAAAGTGAATGTAGCCGACCGGGAGATTATAAAGATACTCCATGAAGTATCTTCTCTTTCCCTCTGAAAGGACACCTAAGCAAATAATCCCTAATTAGTGGAGGTCCCCAAAGCAAATAGCACATTATCCGTGTAAAGTTTGTCCTTGTCGTTTTTCGCAAAACGGATCCCCCGACTGTAATGGCACCCGCATTTAGCGACATGCCCAAATTACACGTTACTCCCTACAGTGGAAGAAAACATTTAGTGTAGGAGCAGGTGGTAGTTCATATGGGATATGCATCAAAGTCATGTAAAATTTGAATGTTGCTCAATTACATTATATTCTTGTCTCGACTAAAAGGGTGACTCCAGGGATTGGTCTTGAATCCAACACTATTTCCTGTTTGGTCAATCCGCTCCACAACTCAGCAGATGACAGTACTCTAAATACAGGAATTCAGAGTGCCAGCCAACGAATTCGAACAGATTAGAAAGCGCCAAGCCTATATATTTACACTGCATCGTTTGTCGCACGAATTTTAGCGCATACTTTTGAGTCATTTGTCTACCTATGCCTACCAAAGTGACAGCGTTGTGTCAACACAATAATAATTCTTACCGGTGAAAACATTAGGCTTATGCTGAAATTTTGAAGCAGCATATTTTGAAATCGTCAAACATCACAAATATCTGTAAACACTAAAACGACGAATTTATTGACAGAGCTGGCAAACGATTGAGCTATGTCACATCCTCATTATGGTCTATGAGAATAAGGAGGCAAACAAGTTCCTGATTATATATACCTAGTCTTAATTCGTTGAGCGAAACCGATCTATGCCGGTGAGCTGGAGAGAAAAAGGCTAGCTGCCGCTTGCTCTCTGACGAAAGATCTTGACATCATCACTGCTTGAGGACGAAACACTCTGGTGCAATTTATTGCTTCCAAAACACACTACTGTATCTTGACTAGCAAGAAGCGCCATAAAGTTCATTCGGTATCGAGCTAGACTCCCCTATATATCTATTGAACATGATAAAGAGCTGCTTTGATGAGAGGGCACTTATGGTAAGGCAACAGACGATGAAGGTAACCATGGGAGTGCCACAGCTCTTCGTTCTACGGCCGTAGCTTTGGAACGCGTTCTACTATGAGGTTCTTCGGTTACAGATGCTGTCGGGAATTCGTTTGATAGGGTATACTGACGATCTTACGATGATAGTGACTAGCAAAGCGAGATAGATCCGCTTGAAGGACTCTTGGCATACGGAATCGCGAGAACTACCATGTGAATGGAAGCAAATGGCTTGACATTTTCTCCTGAGACTCTTATTTTGTGGCAGACAGAAACTAACTTAGCTGTTGTGGTTGATAGCTCCGAGATTCAGAGTCAAAATGCAATTAAGTATCTGGGTGTGTGTCTCGACAAAGATCTGAAGTTGATTGAACGTATAAGGCGCAAAACTGACAAGGTAAACAAGGTAATTGCATCCCTTATACGGCTAATGCCATCTGACGGAGTCCCCAATAGAAAAGGGCGCAGGATTTTGGCAGGGGTGACAAACTCGATTATATTGTACGGAGCTCCTATATATAAGAAGGCCTTGAGGAAAAAGAAATATAGGCAACTAATATTGAGAATCTAGCGAAAATTAGTGCTGCGTGTGGTAGTGGTATGCGCGTACAGAACGTTGTCAAGCGATGCACTGCTAGTCTATTTGCTTAGGACTAAGAAATAATTTCCTCATAATCTCATCACTCTGTACAAGGAAAAGTCGCAGATAAGACCCATCACCATCTACTGCTCATATAACTGAAGGCCAATCGACTTAATTGTAACAAATGTACAGTCTGGCCAATCGCCATTCATGTCATTTAACTTATTACCTCAAATCCAGCCTAAGGAAATGATTAAGTAATAGACAAAATGTTATCAAAAATCAGGGGGGCTGCAGGCTTATTCCGTAAAGAACCTACATAATTTCAAAACAACAAAATGTCAACTTCCTGACTATACAGCTCCTAGTGCGTAAATGGTTCATTCCGACATTGCTCGCTATGAGCGTTGTGAGTGACACCCATAGCGTCGTCTATGGAGGTATCACTCAACGACATGCTCAACATGCTTTGTTGGCTGCTGAATCCTGAAATAGTCTGGTTGAGTAGTAGAGTAGTAAGATCGCATGGATGATTGTGTGTATTGGTCTGCATGTGTATAGGGTCAGTGATATTAATTGCTGTGTGAGAAAGTTAGTTTGTTAGGTACTAGCACGACAGGTCTTACAGGTTTTTTTCTAAAAGCTGCTAATAAAGTTTTCGTCAAATGAATTAATTAATTTCAACGCATTGTAAGTGAAAAAGCGCTAAAATGCTCGCCCTATATTGCGGCATCGTGAAAAGATGGCTTTTACGTGTATTTAAATTGTGTAATTCAAAATTCCTGTAAGCAAGGTGAAACAGAGGTAGTTAATACTTCGATGATGGTGATAAAGTTATATTTGAACATACTGGATATTTTAAAACAATTCATAGAATCTATTAAGGGAAAAACGTGATCGTACGTCTTTAAATTGTATTTTCAGTTTTTTGTAACATTTAATTTTGGATTTCGACCAGACCGGGATAATAAACAATGTTGCAGTAAGCGATTTTCTTAATTTTTCTACTTTATATAGTTTTATTTGCATGTAAATGTCTACGACGACTAGGCTTAAATACATACGGCACTAGAGCCTTCAATCGTCAATACGTTAATTAATGTCTGAAGATCGGTGGGATCTATCGAGGCCTTAGTATCCAAAGAGGTTATCTAAAATTTTTGTGAAATCGTTTTCATTAGATTCTCCTCACTCAATTTACTCGAAACATCCCAACTAACAATTGTCACTCCTATTGGAGTTGCAAGAATGATTATACAGTATTCCATACTGTAAGAACATTGGCAAAACCCTCTTAGAACAGCTATACAAGCGGAATGGGCACACCTAATAGGACACTTCAGACATTTAAGTTTTTGTCAACTATACAACTATTCTGTTACGTGATTCTACTTTATTGCAACCAAGCTATTTCTTATGTATTGTATAGACGAAGTGAAGAATATATAACTAACACAATACAGTCCTCTTGTTTACTTACATATCGGCCATTGTGATTTTCATACCCAGGTATATGATACACTGTGATATAGGGTTATTGAATTACTTGCGCAGCAAATTTTATTGTGATTATCGTGCAAAGTAGTTACGCAATTTCTACGGGCTTCGTATTTGATTCATATTTTGATAATGATCAAAAGTATATCTAGATTTTTAAGATGGAAAACTGAACTTATCTGCGTTAAATCTTCCACAAATCCTATTTTTAGACACAATTACACTAATGTTTATCACTTTGTATCTGTAATTTCTAACTGAAACATAATTATTTAATATCAGCTAGAGGAATAAATCTTTGCCCAATATGGCGGGTGGTTGTGTATAGTCATGGCATCGTCCATGTTGTCTTTAGGTTATTAGAATATTTTGGTATTGCTTGCAGGTGGTATACACCAATTTAACAAATGTCAGAAATGAAATACCGACAGAGTCGAATGATTTACCTAGAATTTGTACCAGATCAATATCTTCTGTTTGGACAGTTGATAAAACCTTTTTAACCAATATGCATGCGTTGTTTGTCTTAAAACACTGATTATGGCATTTTAACAAAAATATGACAGCAGAAAGTTAGGTTATGGTGAAGTTGTTTACCAACATATTTAGCATATGTACAGCCTTTAATAGTTACTAAACAGCAGTTGTATAAGTGCTTCCGTTGGGAGCAATTTGTTGGCTAAAGTAGTAAATTTGCACAGCAAAACAACAAGTCTCGGGTTTGTTTTATAAACGTTACAATGGATGCCACAACACAACCATTTTGACTAACCTGCAAATATGCCGTATAAAATAGTTGTACAAACGTTTATGCAACCGTTAAAAATTTGTCCTATAAGGTGTTGTGTAACTATGCTATAAGAATATTTTAAACACCACATTTTAGAGCAAACATGTTGCAGAAAACAAATTTGCATTCCACACAACATTAAGCCAGCATGTTGGTGGTCAGGCAACAACAATAGAGAGCTTTTATGGCTGAACGGTTCTTTTACCAAAAGCTTATAGCACTACTTTGCTAGTTGGGATTGTACCTCAACGCTAATCCTTCACGCAGAGAATAAGGTGGAGATACAATTCTTTGACACCATAAGAACGACAACGTTCTTGAAGACCAACTGGATTGTGAATCTAGTCGTAGTGGTATCCCTATTTCCTAAAGGTTGTAGATAACGTCTTTTAACATTTAACCCTCGTTACGGGACAGTTACGAAATTTTAGGTACTGGATTATACGTAAACAGGAGGGTCTGACGGATCTAAACCTCTATATGCATTTCCTAACGCCCTAAACGCGCTTTGCAGTTGTAGGTTGATGGTAATTTTGATGTAGATTAAATGTGCACGTTGTTGCAGGTATCAGAATAGCTCGTTTTATGCAAATTCTACTTACACTCTGCAGCTTCGAAACAACTCCGTGGGTTGGAGTTAATGTCTGGAGACAAGTTTGTTACTTGATATTGTTTGGAAGTTTTAAGATGGGCGCATGCACTGGCAACTCCTAACAAGCTGCAACAATTTATTAATAAAGTTACTGTGGTCGCCTTATTTCCTTGCTAACATAATGGCAGTAAAGGGTAGCAGGCCTTTCAAAGCATTGTTTTGTGAACTACGCTAGCACCAGGATCAAGAAACATGTATCCGCATCTATCTACATATATGCACTCTAGTTGCCCATGAAATGAATTTTGTCAACACATCACAGGTTCGCAAGGATTTACATGGTATGTTTTATAATAATTAGAATTATTGAAGACCGGTCATTTTCGGAGTAAATGAACTTCGAATTTGGGTTCAGCGACCAAAATCCGTGTTATAGGCATGGTTGCGCCTAATTTCTAACAAAGTCACAATAAAACTTCTTCCCTTGAGCTCAACACCACCAGCACTCTAAATGCTGAGAATGGAATTCAATTTGAATTCAGTTACGTGTAATCTGACACTAGATGTACGAATATAGGATTTTGGGTGATACGAATAATCAAAACGAAAACCCTCAATCTGGAATACTCGGAACATAAAAATGAAGGTGCAGAAATCAATTTTTCTTAATTTCTTGTAACCCGATCTCGTGATAATACACTTCATGAAACGCAGAGTACACAGTACTTATACTGCATGTTGCAAGCAAGCACAGATGTATGTAGATGAAAAAAATGTTGCAGAAAAGAAAAACTAGCGCTAGAGAAAGTCAGTAGTGCAATTAGAGTCATAATGAAACAATGAAACTGCGGTTAACCTTACACAACTTGTGAAAATGTAATTTCATGTATTGTGCTTTTATATCGGCCTATCAACGATACGCCGGTACAAATGTCGGTATCAGCAGATCCCCAAATCTAACTTTATCGAACTAGTGAATCCTAATTTAACTGATCTATCAAAGCCAAATTACCCATTACATATTACTACGTCTTATGAGAACACCTTCGCGTCTTCATACCCAGTTATCTTTCACTTCATTGTATGCTAATACGGAGCACTAATAGACTAATTGAGGCTCAGAAAATTGCTAGTTTCATGAAGAATTTAAATGCCTGATGGGCCTTAGCGGATCTTGTAGTCGCCTACACAATTTTAATAATGCAGTCCTAAGGCATCACCTGTATAGAGGTTTCTTTTGAGAAAAGTAGTCATTTTGTAATTGACATCTTCTGTTGATGTAAAATAATCTCTAGTTTATATTTTTTCAAGTATTCCTATTAAATATTGTCACAGGCCGACATAAGCGAACCGACCTTCTTACCCAGAAACCAGACTGTACTTGCCAGACAGTTTTTGATGTACTGAATCCGAATCTGTGGTCCAAATCTCTCAATTGGCTCTAGTTTCCGAAACATCCTGACTTGAAATTGCAAAAGTAGGTACAAGTTTCATACGAAGAAAGGAACTTATTTCAAAAAAAGTATGCGCTCGAAAGTAAGAACGTTAAACTCGGCCTGGATAGGGTAGCGTGAGTTGTGGCCTCATGGTTTGGAAAAGTTTCAGATAAGATGATAAAGACCACTGTCAAATGATTCTAGTACTGTACAGAATATTGGTGCAGCTAAGTCGATCTGTTCATTACTGAACATGTGCAGGCACTACTTCCAGAAGACCACCCAAAGAGAATCCAATTTTGCAGAAGGATGCTCCAACAATTCAGAAAAGCAGTTTTACAAGAACACAATCATAAAATTCACAGTTTACACCACAGGTCTCTAGAGAATTCAGAAATCGTGAGACAGGACTGCTTTCAACACGGATTTGGAGAGTCAAATAGGGCTAGACTAACGATATTTTTTTTTCATCGACACATCATTAGGGAATATATCCTGTAACGTTGATTGAGAAATAGCAAAAGTCATCTTCGGAAAAGTCTCAAATTTGGTGATTTTCTAAAATTCTCAAATGTGGAGTTAACCCAAAAACCGTGCACACTCGGATAAGAACATACTCGCAAATGGCAATGACCCACCCCCCTGTCAGCCCCTTTTGTTTGAAGCATGACTTTTGAGATACCGTGTATGACCTCAAATATATGGAAAAATCGCTAATTCCGCACTTCAAGGTTACGATATCTCGGAAACTAGAGCCATTTGAGAGATTTGGACCACAGATTCGGATTCAGTACATAAAAAACTTTCGGGAAAGTATACTCTGGTTTCTAGGTGAAAATCTTGTCGGCCTATATTATCCACCAGACTTTAACGCCTCTAGTCAGGAAGTCACATTCCACAAATTGCAACAAAACAAGAACTGATAGCTTCCGCATGAACTGCGGCATTTTCCAAGACCGAACTGTCACATCATCCCGACCAGATAAATTATTTAGACTGCAACACATGTCACAGAGATGTTCCGCCAAAACAAGTGATCATCTGCTATCTTCTCTTACCTACATCTGGTGCTTGTTTTTAGTTAGCGGGCATTCCTTCTAATAGGCGTATTAAGGCTCCTTGAGGGACTTGAAAAAACATTAGGTAGTAACTATCATCCTTATGTCTATATTCGTAAATGACCTAAGGTCGCACGTACGATTTTCTTCAACGACTAGATTAAGGAGTATTATTGGTACTAGGGCCATTTTTTAAGTAAGAACAGTTTTGTAATGGAGCCGGAGAGACTTCATTTACAAATTAAAATTTGAACATATTTCATTTTTCAGGATTGTCACCATGAACATTTATACATTTGCAAAGTCGCGGAACGTTTTTGGATCCTGTGGTAAAAATATGCTGCCTCCTGACAGTTAAACTGTTTCTTTTAAGATGTCAAAATTTTCCAAGCGCTTCCCACCAAGAAATTCCTTCAGTTATAGAAAAAGGTAAAAGTCTGATAGTGCTGAATCAAGGCTGTATGGTAGATAATCCAGTAATTGCCAACGAAATTGCGTCTTGTGATCTCGCACCGTGAGGCCGAGCGTTGCCGTGAAGCACAATGACGCCGCTAGAGAGAAGACCTCGCTCACAGTTCTGAATAGCGCGCCGAAGCGTCGATAATGTTTCACAGTACATCTCAGCATTCATAGCTTTGCATTTAAAAACTAAATCACTGAGCGCACTTCACATTCGGCGAGTTTACTGTGTGACATGGCGACAAACAAAGCGATATACTACGCAACCGACATTGACAGAAATGTCGGCGTAGTGAAAAACTGTTCAAGAGTGTATAAGGCTGGATGGACGCGACGTGACAGGATGCGCGGTATGATGTTCAGTCGATTCTTACTTCAAAAACGGCACTCGTGCCTATCTGATTTTTCATGGCCTGTATAAAAATGACTAATTTATCAAAATCCCATATTTTTTGTCAAAATGTCATTTTCTTGTCAATGTTTATGTAACTACATTATGAACGGACAAAGGAGTGTCATATATTCCTCACTTTCTACCCATTTATATTTTGAAAAGAAAATCTGAGATTTTGCAAGAAATGTTGATATAGAACATAAAGAAGTTATAGAACAGGCCATCATGTCAGACTAAATAAACGAAACGGGATCACTTCGTTAAAGTAGAGCCCTGGTCTCGACGATTCTTTAATACTACATTATTGCCAAGGGAAAATAGTTGCTTAATAGTGAATCGCACGAGCATTTCGCGTCACATGTATCTTAACCATTATATAGTTGATATTGGTAAAAGTTTTGCTGCAATTTTCACATGCCTATATTATCTCAAAGGCAGGATCCTAGGTCCATCATTCCCATGGAATTTGTAGGCTTGGACCAGGCTTTCTCACGGTGGGCGATAACGCCCCCTTGTAGGTGCTGATGACCTTAGGGAAAATCAGTATTTTGGGGGGTAAAAGTATAGGCTAAGACCTATACGTCACACTAGGTATACTCAAATTACAGTAATTTTTGGGGACACTAGAAAATCTTTGATTCTAAAAGTGGACAGTAGACGAAATAAGTATGAGAACCACTTGTTTAGATGTTTTAATAAGATTTTACTGGATAAACAAGTTTTTGGCACCGCCGCAAAAATGGGAAAAAGCTCAATTCATGATTTGACTAATTCAGGCAAACCTTGGTGAAAAATGCATCGAATCAAATAATAGCATCAACCAAAAACTCAGTTATAGCGCTGCCTTTATTAGCTATAAAATATCTCCGGAAATCTAATAATACCTACTTAACATCTAATTCGCGGCAATAAAAAATGTCTTTCACACCGCTTTAATAAAGTTTTACGATAACCAGAAATGGTCCCGTTTATGGCTTTCCGCGTATGTGTGGTCGAAATTAAGATGTTAGCTGCAGAGTTTATAGATTTCTGAATACCTCGTGTTTATTTTTTATTAGCATATGAACGACCAGTGGCAGAGAAATATAGAGAAATGATTGGTTTCAAGGTTTCACATTTTTTGCTATTTTGCTAGTAGACTTAAATGATGTGTAGTAAGTAGTATAGAGCCGAGAAAATCTCGTATTCATCAGAGAAATTCTCCGTTTTTCACTTCCCTCGTCTACTGATCAGGAAGTATTTTAATCGCGAAAACTTTCGAAAACGAGTTAAGTATGTTTTTGTTATTTGAAAAGTACGTCACGAAAAACCATGTCACTATAACTATTACTACTAACTATATTTTGATGAAATTCTTACACAAAGTGTAAATTCTATGCCAGGGACGCAAAAGCTCTGCAGCTAATGAAATTCGGTTCACTGGGGGCGCAGCTCTAGGCAAAACCACAAAAAAATAAAAACCGTTCAAACTTCGTTTTTTTGATGTTTCAGAGCCTCCTCATCATTTTCAGAAAAAAAATTCTAGGGGTTGAGAATTGGCGATTGGAGATTGTAGGGGATGGGGGTATATTTTTTTTGGCAGCATTATATTGATACACTTCGGATTCCATCAATTTTACGAGCCTATCAGTACATATTTCACACAGTACATTTGCCCCTAAAACTCAAGAGAGATACTTATATAAGCGAAACGCGGTCAGGCGCAAGCTTCATAGGTGTGCACTGTCTGCGAGTCTGCCTCCGATTGACTGCATCGCCGGTTCTTTTGAGTTACTATACTAGTGTAGCACTGTTGCCAGCTGGTCGATACTTAGAGCAGGAAAGAAACTAGCGTTAGCATTATCAAATGAGTGGGGACTATAGAGTATAAGCTAATTGCACTAGTCTGTTTGGCTAACTTTCAGTCAATTTTTTTTTGTTATACATGTTTGTAGCTAGTTCTGCGGGATTAACTTGTGCTGAACATAATCGTCGAATGAACTAACTGATGACAGCGTTGCGTGGGAAGTGCAGAGTCAACCTACTTGAAGCCATTTTTCTCATAATCATGTTTGTTGCATGCCATTCAATATGTTTTTTTGATCATTCTGAAAAAATTATCAGTAAGTAGTAACTCTAAAGTTGGCCGTTTTCGAGTTATAAGCGATTTACGTCTGAAACGGCCAATATCAATACTGAAAAACTCTATTAAAAACTATTATTTTTATTGCTAGCTGTTTGAAATAAAGTTTGTTGACGATAAATAACTTTTTGTGAAAGCTTACCCGTCCATACCCGTCCACAACCCTTTATGGAAATTGGGGGATCGCAAATATTCTCTGCTAAATATTGAGATTTTAAGATTCAGCTGGATTCCTTGGCCCCCTGCAGGCGCCCTTGCGCGCATGTCCCTGGTGCGCACTGAGTATCTCGAAATATTTTTGTTCTCGATGTTTTTTTTGAGTTTTATGCGCGCACAGATGTAATGCTGGAAATTCAACAAAACCCAAACCCCCTACAAAAAACTCTTGATTTGAATCCGGTGATATAGATGGCCATTAACAACTGAGGTTTTAATGTAGTACATTTTATGTGATTCTAGTTCACTTCGGTTCCCAATATTGTTATTACGAATTCAAGTAGTAGATTGTAATCCCCCTGTGAGTTATACCATACAAAGATCTAGAGTGTTAAAACATCACAGTGTGCGCCAGCCACACAACAAAACAGTTGACAATAAGGGATTCGTATTCCGTTTCTTCCGCTCCATTGCGCCGGTCGTAGTGTGTGCTCTGGCGATCTTCTGTTTTGTAACCGACACCTTTACGTGTTTCGCCGCCATTGTGTCACTGACAATGGCCATGGAACCACCAAAGGGATATTCGGCACCACTGAAGGAATTTTTGGTATTGCCGTTGCCCTAAATAGGTTTGGCGGTTAAGGTCAAAGGTGCCGTCAATATTGTGTTTGGATATTTAGGTGGCTCTGAGATGCCAAAAGGTACTGTTCCACACACCTGATCACAATACGGCTGGTTTAGAATGGAATTTCAAGTCATTCTGAGGCAGACAAAGGGGTGGTGGTGCTAATGTTTGGCGGAGAGAGGTGCAAATTTATGTGTATAAAACAGACTTCAAACCGTAATACTTCCGTAAGTCATTTGTTTATAAGAAACGGAAACTTTAAAAGGACATAAGGGTAATATGATTTTTTACATAGAAATCTTTGAAAAATATACTGAATTGATTATCAATCTGCTATTCATCTTCGCCATTGATTAACGTATTCTCGCTGTAGGCAGACCACTAAATGCGATATATAAAATGATATAGCGGAGCGTCATGTATGATAATTTGCCACAGTTGTTTTCTCTATACCGGGAGTTTCAAATTCGACCCTCACCTTTGGGATCTCGGAAACTGTAAGAGATACGAAATCGCTTAATTAGGGGCATCTAGGTAATTAAGAAAATGTCGTATAGACTTTTAGAAAATCAAAGTATTTCCGAAAGTCGAATTTTTCCAAAATTGTTTTAATTGCTCCCTGTCCTTATTTGCAGTTGGAGATAAAATAAATTGCACAGTGACATTGCCTTTTTTCTGCTCTAGAAGATGGCATAATTGGAATTTCAATATGACGCTTCGTCTCTTTAATTCTGATTCCAGAAACCTTAGTTTTTTTAAAAAAATAGAATTTCCCTTGAAATTATCACGTTTTGCATACCAGATTTAGTCGATAAAAATTTCTATTCTTTTCCTGACTTACTTTATTTGAGATGGGATTTCAAAATAAATTGCATGTTGTCATTGTTTCTTATTCTCATCTACGAGATGGCGTAGTCAAATTTTCAATTCTTCTTTCGACTTCCATCGCCAACTTTCTTTTTCATATGGTCGCTATATTGGAATTTTGAAATGGGCTTTGAATTTGTTGCATGAAAATGATTAAATTAAAGGGGTATTGAGAAACCTGAACACAAAATGAACATTTTATGTATGAACAATAATATAATCATCAATAAGCGAAGGTAAATCCTGGATATTCAAAGTGTTGTCCATTTATTGTATCTCTACTTTGTTTAAAAAAGCAATTTTTCTCTCTTTCGAAGACTAAAAAACCCAAAAATCAATCATTCAAAAATGACATTGAACTTAATAGAATTTTTCTTTTGAACCAGGAGGTTTAATCGTCTTGTAGAGGGAGGAATAAAAGGCACTGCTATGATAATGATCTCGCATGTAGAGATGCTTAGGTTTGCACTTTTCAATTCCTTCCAACGTCGTTCGCTGTTTGCGTATTCATAATTTACGCGGGAATATAACGTACTGTTTCCTGTCTTCAGATAGATTACGTTAACCAATGTCTTCACACAGTACGTCTGACGTATTTCTGAATATGTCAACAAACATTAATTGAATGTCCTGCAGTGTAGTACTTTAGAACGTAAGTGACATTTGTGACGCTTTAATGCTACATATCTTCAAGCAAACATCATTTTCATAACTACGAATGCTCATCAGTAATCATCATTTTGATAATGAAACATCTATCACTTCTTGGAGTCATTGTGATTTCATGAGTAAGTGGTTTATTTCATTGTTCCTTGTTTTCTGACATTAATTTACCACATTATACTAATCCTAGTAACATCGCCATTCCCAAAACATTCAAGAGATTATAACTACCCAGGCACCATCACATTTGATCGAACCATATTATTATATCCCTTAGATACTTTAAGGGTTTGTTAAGTACACAATCTGCAGCTGCTACATTTTTCAAAAGCCCTTCATAGAGCGGTCCATAAGTCAACATCTATGTTTACTCTGTTATCACAGATTGACTTTCGAGGTTACCTGGCCACAGGAAGTGGCTATGAAAATGAGATACGTTAATCCGCTGAGTGCCGATGTCAATATTAGCTTGGCTACGTAGAAGTGGATTTCTGGTCGATTTTTTCAAACGATGTTTGGTCGTAAGCCGAAGAAGAAGAAAACTGGAATTGTTTCTTAATGTCAGATTCATAGACCTTCCTTGAGGATTGAGTACTGCTTGAGGATTTTTTTTGATTTTAAACGAACATTGACGCTCACTTGAGCAACGTTCAATAGAGGATTTCATATTTTCATTTCACAATAAGCGATAACAGTGTCATTACAGGTTCTCAGAATTTGGAAAATACCCGAAATACACACACACGATTCTCAAAACTACAAGTTGAACGTTTCCTTAGGGTGCGTGTGACTATACTGTGGTACTAGATAAAACGCAGGAAAGATCATTTACTGCTCTTTTTAAAATTTTGTCGCCAGATTTCTTTTATGATAATACTAATGATAATAATAATAATCATAGTAATGATAACAATAGTGATAAAAACAGAGTTACAATAAAATTAAAGAGAATAGTAAGGACCGAGATGACGAGACACCAGATACATCACACGTATTCCACGTATTCGAGTGTAAAAAGGTTTATGCTACCAAAGAGTATGGAAAGGCTTGGATTACAAGCATAGAGAATTTACACAGCTCTCAGATAACATCGTTAAGAGAATACTTCCGTAGTAGAAAATCTAACTTGGGATTACACAGCAGTATCTACGACGCTGACAAAAATCATAGTATTCTCAATTTATACGACACACAGACAGATCCCCATAAAGAAACTACAAATCCCACATGTCGACATGACGGCGTCGAACGCGTGGCTTACCATAGGAGAGCTTTTTCCCGAAACCACTGGTTACATGCTGGCCCTCCGAGATCAAGTCATAAATACCAAAAACTACAAAAACTGTATCATAAACGACCTAACAATAGAGAATGGTAAGTGTCGCACATGTCGTATAAAAATAGAAATCATACACATATAACGGGAGGATGCCCCTCACATGCGTAGAACGAAAACATATACAGACATAACCGAATTGCTAACGTCATCCACCAATGTCTAGCTATTCGAAATGGATTACTTAGTGAAGATTACACACCCCACTACAAATGCACACCAGAATCAGAAACGAAACTTTCAAGCTGTACTACGATCACTCTATACTCACTGATAGAACTATACACAATAATAGACCGGACATAGAATTACAGAATTACACAATAAGAAGACAAAGGAAACATCCATAATAGATATAGCAGTCGCTAACACAAACAACTTATTTAACGTCAACTAGGAGAAAAAACGTAAATATACCGACCTGAAGTATGAGATAAGCGGAACATGACAATCGAAGAGCGTATTGATATGCCGTATAATGATATACAACACAGGTTTGGTACCTTAGAGTTTGAAGGAAAATCTACGTTTAATCGGACTTATATAAAAGCTCAAAGGGCGATAATACTGAATGAAGCTCACTATCCACTATTTTCTCTAACAACTTCGACAGGTGCAGCAGTGATTGGTCTCAAGTCTTCCAACTCTGTAGCATGATCGACTTTAGGAAGCGGTATTACAATTGTCCATGTTGATGCTACTTCTCCTGTCTCCAGTCACTGGTTGATAACGCTAGATACAGAAGAATCTTTGTGTCCTCAAAATGTGTAACAAAGCAGTTAATTTTCTACTTTTTCAAATATTTTATGATAATTGCATTCGCAACCATAAAAACAGTTAATCAACCTATCAAAGTAAGAAAGCGGTAGTCTTCAAACTTGACTGCTTCTATTCTATGTATGATACAAGTACTGAATCTTTACCGTTTATAGCCTATTATAACGTTTACTTATTTAATTTCCATGTAATAATTTTGTTATTTGTGAATAAGTATTTATGGTTATACCTTTGCTCCAAAAGAACTATTTTAGAAGATATTCTTCGTATAACTTAAAATATAACGCTGTTTATAGTTTTTTATATAATTATTTTTGTTGAATGCAATTATGAAATATAATTATATAATTATCAAATAGCATTATTAGATGTTGAAAATATTTACCTTTGTGCTGTTTATGTGAACTTCAATATAAATAAGCTAAATTAAATTAAAAAAGAATTCCCCAATACTGTGTTGTTCTTTTGTTAAAATAATTTAAATACGAAGATCCGAAAAAAGGCAGTCAATTTGATTTTGCAGAGTGTGAAAGCAGTAAGTTACATGTTACTGCTTTCTGAATTAAAACAATTAAAGATGGAATGTCATCTATTTCCGGCCTCGGCTACAACTATGATCCGAAATAGCATTTAAATGACCTTCGTCATGATAATATTATCTATGTATTGAGTTTTGCCCTTAATTTACTCAGACTTCGATTTTTACGCTTTACTGCCTCATACCTAAGTACGGCATATACCCTTTGCTTCCAGCAGTTGCTCTATTCTGTTGAATACTATGTCATTGGTAATAAAAAGCCCAAGCTGTATGCAACCAGTAATATATGGCGGTAACATCAAGATACAAAATGATATTGAAGATGAATTATCGGTCTACCCAGAAGACCACTTGGCTACAAGTGATTAAGGAAGACGTAATTTCTTGTTCCTTCAAAACAACCTGAGATAATTCTTCAAGAATGGACTAACCTTCGATACTGATTTTTGAAATATTTATTCATCCCCCCGCTTAGGTGCAAGGGCCTGCTGAGAGCGGATGCCACCCGTGTGACGGAGTGAGACTGACAAAAAAAGGTATATTTATGTTTGGGAGACACAGAGTGTTTATGTTGGGGTAATTAGTAGCATCCTGGGGTGCATTGCAACAAAAAAGGGAAAATTAATTCACGTAATAAATATATTTTGAAACTGAGGGAGGTCTAAGTAAATGCAGATGGGGTGCGAGATGAGGGGCTGATGTTAATTTATCTCTCTTATGGTGTGACGTTTAGTTCTCAGAATAAAAAGCTATACTGCCATTAGTGTAAATTCGTGGCCGAAGAGAGATGGTTTTTGATACTTTGCCCCAGGCTTCTGTACACAAATATGGAATAGTATGAATTATGTCGGAATAAGTCAGCGCGTCTATCACCAGAATTGACGACTTCAGAGTGCATAAGTACGCATACAGGGTATCCCAATATTCCGTGGACATAAAAGTACCACGTATTTTTAGACTCAGGTCGATTGAACATGATTTACCTCCATGCAGAAGTGCTTCGTTTGTCCGTTAGACTTCGTCAGAGATTTCTTTTTAAAGCGCATTTTTTTAAATATTTTAAGAACCGATAGTCTGATTTGAATTAGATTTGGATAACACATGCTTGACGTTCTAATATTTGACTTTTACGTAAAACTGTAAAGCTTTGGAGAAGGGTAAAACTACCCCCACCTCTACATAAACTTTAGAAGAATCTTTTGGCAACTTTCCCGATGACTTTTTTATGTAGCAGAACTTTTTATCTACTTCATATTCTGTCTTCTATAAAAACAGACCATCTCGGATTGTTTTTGAGAAAAAAATGAGTTGCATCAAAGCTTTCCAAGCGTCTGACTAATTCTTTGTGTGTGGTCAGTGAAAATAAACAACTTAATTTTATTTAATACAGTGCAAATCTTTTACATGGTTTTCAATATGACCACCATTTTCGTTCCTGCACATAACAATTCGACTAAAAAAAATTAACACTTGAGATAATGAGAAATTTTTTATAAAACCATCGTAGAACATCATTCCTTTTCTCTAAAACATGCAAAGATGACTCAAATAAAAGGATCGTTCAAATAAAAAAAATCGTTGAGAGAGATGCGAAAAAATTCTGCTATAATTTATGTAGGGGTTAGAGTTGTTTTCACCCTTTTCGACCCCTTTTGGGTTTTTGCAAAGTTTAAATATTAGTACGTCCAGCAAAGCACGTGTTCCATATTTCATCAAAGTCGGACTATCGGTACCAAAAATATCTGAAAAAATGAGTCTTAAAAAGAAAACCTTGATACCCTCTAACGGACAAAGAAAGAACTTTTGCATTGAGGTAAACCATGTTCAGACGACTTATTTCAAGTCTAACAATGCGTGGTACTTCTATGTTCACAGAATATCGAGAGACGCTCTAGAATATAGCATTGCAAGTTCAACATCAAAAAGATTAAATTCACGACATCCAGTTTCGCCAAATGTTATAAAAGGATTTGCATGGGAGAACACCGGTGTTGAATGCCGCCTCTCTCATCAAATGAGTCTTATATTTTTTGTACTTTTCATCCACAAATAAAGACGCATTATTATTATTACTATTATTATTATATTGTTGTTGTTGTTGTTTTTAAGGTAAATAAATATTCTGTAGCTATTATATAATTCGTCGATCAAACCGATATATCTACAATGTAAAGAATTATTGAAAAAATTAAGCGGTAGTGGAGGCTTGGGTAGCTTGCAAGTGGTTGCTTTCCGTTATCTGCAATCGCTCTAGGTCACCGAATTCGAATAGGTTAGGAGCCAAGCTTATATGTCAATGCATTGTTTGTAGTCAAAATTGCGTAACTTTTGACTACTAGTGACAGCGTTGTGTCAACACAATAACTATCCTTATCGATGTAAACATCTACCTTCATTAAGCTTGAGACGCTCTTTGTAAATTATGTAAGAAGTGTACCGTGTCTTGAACCACTAGAAATATGCATTTAATCACAGACCTGTCAAAAAAATTAGTTATGTCAAGTGCACTTCGATCCTCACTACAGGCTACGAGAATTAACACTCGATGAACGAGGAGCGTTTTTTAATCTCTCGCGAACCATCTGAAAGATTTTTGAAGACTATTCAGCAGTTACTTATAACTAGAAACCTTTACAGAGTCATTCTTGTCGACTAAGTTCGATCAATTCAACATTTAGTAACTAAATGTGTCGAATGAATCGCATATAAATCCAAATTCAAATTAGCTCATTCAGCTATCTGGCACGTCGTCGATCCTGCCCTGTCCCCATCGACTAACGACCTCCTAAACGTCCTAAATCCAGTCACCTATACAACAGCCAGCTCTGTGAACATATAATAACGTACCGTAAATTAAGTTGTCAACGACATTGGCGAATTCAATGAGAACGGCGTCTTTCTGGCTTCTGCTGCTTGGCGAGAGGACAAAGAGGCCATTTATGTGTCTACCACTTCTCGGACGGGCCAAGGAGTCGAAGACGCCGCGATGAGAACCGAAAGGGAAGACGAGGATCCAGGGCGGCTGTGAAATCGAAGTAGAATAAACAGAAACGAAATGGGCTCATATAGTACAGGCAAAGAGTAGATACACCAAGAGAAGACCGATAGCCAAGGCGAATAAATTAGAGAGTGATAAGGGATGTAACCAAAAACATGACGTCTGCAAAACAGCTGATGGCATCTAAACACGTGCTGTTATTATTTTTTATTAATGTAGTGAAAGCACTTTTTGTTCAAATTTGTTATTTTTTGTTTGACATTTATCTATGTTGGGGATAGTTATCATCCGCCTGCAGCCTACAAATATATTTTTCATTCGATAATGTGCGCTTCCGCAACTCGTAATCTCCAGTTTCTAACCCCCACAAATACTTTTCCGAAAATGAACAGGACCGTCAGAGATGAAAAACAAAGTGCGAGCGATGAAATTTTTTTGCCATTTTCTTGCTCGCCACTGGAGCAATTTTCAAAAACTACAAAGCTTTTGAGTCAGTTAGTAATATTGTGTAAGAATTTCATCAAAAACCTAGCGGTACTTCTCAAGTTATAGGCGGTTATAAGATCAGAGGATTGACCGACAGACAGACCGACGGAAATGAGTGACATACATGGTTTTTCGTGATCATATCATATCATAAAGTATATAACCATCAAATGAAGATCGATAAGTCCGACCCAAACATCTATTGACCCAAGAATCATTAGCAATTCAAGAGCAATTCCACGCGTCACGGACTAACAATCACACGTCATTTTTTGATATTGTCTGTCACACTGATTAAGAATATCAAGAGATACAGCAATAACCTAATTTTTTATATACTTGAGCCATGAAATTAGATGTCACAAACTGACAAAAATGGGAATTCGACAAATTGCCTGTTATGACCGTTTAAATTATTTTCTGAGGAGTGAGATTTCTAATAATTCGTGACCGAGTGAGAAAAAAGTGAGAAATTGGAAAGGTTTTACGACTAAAAGTACTCGAAACTTTGCGGGTCACGCAAATACCGATCAAGCGGTTAAAATGCCAAGGATTCCAGGACGTGTTTCACAGGTCAGTACCTCACTCTTAAATTACATTATCATTCGCTGGGTTCCTAACATATTCTGTATTTTTCCTAAGTATTCTAACGTCACCCTATTCTACGATATGCACAGTCGTAAATTGACTAAATCGTTAAACCTTAACGATATGGTCAAATTTAGTAGGCCATTTCATGAAAATGCTAGACCATTTCATAAAATGGTCACTTCAACGGTGTGACACGATATATACATATACTATCCTATCTCAAGAATAGCAGACGCTGCATTTCACAGGAAGATGCTTAGTGTTTCTAGTTATCTACGGAATAGAAGCCAGTAATCCATCACGTTTTGTCCATTTTGCCATCCTTGTTAGAAGATGTGCCATTAAGTGTAAGACAATCAATGTGGTTTCTGCACGATGGTGCACCGCCCCATTTTAGACGCGAAGTGCGTGAGTTTTTGAATGAATTATTTCCGAATAGGTGGATCGGACGTAATGGACCCGTAGCGTGGCCTCCGCGATCTCCAGGCTTAACACCATGTGATCTTTTTCTTTGGGGAGAAATGAAACGCTTAGTGTACAAAACTGAAGTGCATACGGTTGACGAACTTCGTCTCAGAATTGAACAAGCTGGTGCTTTCATTCGGGGGAAGGACTCCATTCTCCAAGCCTGCACCGATGCTTGGCTACGTCGTGCACGCACCTGTGTTTTTGAATCAAACGGCGATAACTTTGAACAATACCTATAAGGTACGTTTACCTAAAAACTGAAAACGCGGCAACGCCGTCATATTTGTTACCTCTGTTCGTAGTCTGCACCACCGCCTGCGTCTGCTCGGTAGCGCATCAGCTGATTTCATTTTCTGTTGGAGCGGTATAATTTCGGGCAGAGACGTACTTAGCCCTTCTCGTCAACTGGAGAGTGAGTACTTTTTCCTTTATTTTTTTACTTGATCGCCCTCGTTTCACTACACATTACCTTTGTTATTTCAAGGGTAGTTGTTTCTGAAAAGGACAACCCCAACTTTGCGGACACCCTGTATATATATATATAAATTTGGCGGGATATGGAAGATCTTATAACAGCATGTGTTATTAACATTTTGCGCTATCTTGACGAATAAATGGTTTTTTTTTGTATGTTAAAATAGCAACGTCAATAACACAAGCTGTTATAAGATCACTCATATCTACTTACTAATCTGGAAAGATTCAGAAGAATAACATATACTGCAAATACCTAAATATATATTTGTTATATAAATCTCATACATTTTTCTATAAACAAATCAGTATTAACATCATTATGGTCCAGATGTTTTCATTCCCCAGCCTTTGTTGGCACCTGCGTAAATCAAAAATTGGAAAAAATTTAATTGTGTTGATATGTTACTACAATTCACAGGTTTCTTTTTTTATTAGAACAATTATATGATTTTCCGCGGGTATTCACAGGAATTTTTCTCAATGTGCTGATCATCATCAAGAGTTAACTATTACCATAGCTCCCTGTGTGCACCCATGTTACTGTTCAATATACTGGGCTTTGATTTCATTAAAATTACAGTAAGCTTTACATATCAACCCTACTGCTCTGACAATAGCTGATTTAAAACGAAGTATGAAAACTAACTTGGACAAAAAGCAGTAAAAATCATCACTAGTTATTGAGTCATATAAAAACCTACAAATGTTATGTTCTGCAAATATCCTTCATAGTTGAGTCTTTTGGTTAGATCAGAAGTAATCTCTGAGCTTCTGATAATTCTCAAGACCTCAGGGGTTGACAACAGCAGCTGTTGAACTTTTCGTGGCGCTCCACTGTTCAAAGAGTGATGAGGAGATACAAACAGGTACGATCTTCAAATATTACATTCCTAAAATGAGTAACCGCTGCATCTCTGATCTTCCTCAGGATCTGCCAGTAGCCTGGCTACTGGCTTGGATCACCTTAAAAGAGAAACAATTTTGATGTGGAGTTTGTCTTATAGTATTTACAAACATAGGTATTACAACTTTGTGTACTTACATTGTTATACTTCACAACTCCGAACAAAATGCATATGGCTCAAATAACATAATAGATAGTTTACTCAATTAAAATGAAATGTTAAGAAAATGACATGCTGAAAGCCGAAAAAGTAAGGTTATTTTTGCAAAGAGCACAGGAAGAAACCCGCCGTAAATTTAAATCTGGCCAATCAGACAACGTCAGTTGTGAATAAGTCGCCATTTTTTGAGGGTGCGACATGGTTGTCATATTATGCACCAGCAACACTGCTTTGTTTCCTATTCGCCAATATGAGTTTCACCCCCCTGGGTCGCACTGAGGCGGCGTTCGCACCGACATGTGACGCGAATGCTCACTGCTCACTGTGAGCATACACATCCACACAGCCCGAGGCATGCGAGACGAACCATTCGCGACGCACGCCTCACGATGTCTGTATGCGCCTTTTGGTTTCACGGACTGACATAGGAAATCAAAGATCCGATTTCGTAATAATGTCATTTTCAAATAAGAAACTTGAGGCCCTTTTAATATAATACGGAAATATTTTATGAACCATGAGGAAAATATAGACTACAAGCACTATCAATTTGCTAATAGAGAGCCCTATGTGAAACGCATGTTATAGCGAAGTTATGGTCTTATTTGTTTGAGGCATCCTGAGCAAAAATACCGAGTTTGCGGAATGTGTTGCATATGAAGATAGTATATGTAGAGTGAAATACCGACACAAACAATCATGCTTTAGTTTTTTCAGGTCGGCATTGTGGATTTGCTCTCAGCTAATGAAGTAAGGAAATGCTGAGTGGACAGGCAAGGAAGCGCCAGGTGACGAGAGTTGTCAGCTGATATATTAAGAACTTGTCTTTCTACTGCCCAGAATTCCTTCAGCATATATGCACCATTCTCTCTGATTTGTAGTAGCTTATAATCCAGCCGTGAGTAACTTCTGATGAAAACCTAAAGCAAACATAATGCAGAATAATCGCCTTCTTGTGGAGTTTCCAACTCTTTCAATATACAGGGTGTCTGCAAAGCTGGTAATTTCCTTTACATGACGTATACATCTTGAGAGCAGCGGCAGCGTAGATAATATTAAAACGTTTATATACGAATCGGTTAAAAAAATGAATACGGTACACTCGAACAGCAATATCGAGAACCTATCGACAAGATTTTAATTTATGATGAGCGTCTTAAAAGTGGCTAGACGAGTCAAGGTCATCAGAGTGGCAAACGCTGCATGATGATGAATTGTACCCTTTTGTACAAGCCCTCCAATCTTAGATTCTCCTATAAGAGTGCGTTTTTGTGAGTGGTTATTGCAGTCCATATTAGTCATGGATAAATGAACCTTCACGCGTAACAGGGTGAATAACTTCCGAAATACTCATGTGTGGTCATTGGAAAATCCTCGTAGTCCGTCGGTCACACTTTCAACAAACATTTTATTTGAATATTTGGGCTGGCATGGTAAATGGTATGCTCATTGGACATTTTGTTTTCCCGAATCGGCTGGACAACTTCAAACAGTACTTATGAAAGAACCATACCTAAAATTTATATGCAAATGAACAGTGAGAACTTTTTCGCTATTCTTTCACTACACATTATCTTTGTTATTAGTGTAGTTGTTTCTGAAAAGAAAAGTCCAGACTTTCAGGTCACCCTGTACATGTATCAAGTATAACATACCTGTACTATATTCTTAGGCTATGGATGCTGGATGCGATTCGGTTTTTGGGAATGAAGTGGTACACGTGATGCGGTCGCATAAATTGAAAGAAAACACGACCGACCGACAGACCAACGGAGGAACGATTAGCCATACAAAACGGGGCTATCAAGGAAGTGACGTGAATGCTCCTGCCACGTGAGAGATTAATGACAGGCGAACCCTCCTGAGATGCTTGCCTAGCAAATTCCGAATATCGAACAGCAGGGGGTACCTACTATTTTGAAGGTAGCGCGTAGCAAAACATATGTGTCGGGAAAAACGTGAATATAACGGAAATCAAATTATTTGCTGGTATAAAGAGATGCGAGATTTGGTCTGGAAATCTTTTATCAGAAAAAGGAATTACGTTTTACTAACGAACCGTTTATTTCGGCAGCTCCGTGTCCAGATCACTCAGTTCTTAATCTGACATAAACATATCTCGTCAATCACGTTGGGAAAAAGCTTGGCTATTTGTTAAGGATCACATAACTCTGTACAAGGCTCAGATGAGACCTGATCCCGAGTACTACTCACATGTTTGAGGTGCTGCCGGTCCGGGTAAGTTATCCATGCACGATCCTATTCAGAAGAAGGCTGTCCAACTAATCGACGACTTTTCTCCAACGGTCAGTCTTGGGATTCCTTCACACCGTCAAGGCATGGGCGATCTAGCTCTCCTTTACCACTATGTCAATGGGCCTTGCTTCTCAAAATTCTCATCCATGATGCCGTCACACGCCAGCTGAGAAGGCTTTCACCTGTTCTACTAACTCGAAGTTATGAAATATCGGTTATAGACAGTCGAGTCCTTTAGGTTTATTATAAAGTCAACAAAAAAGAATTGTTGCAAAAAATAGCTAGAATACACTAATTAGTTGATATGTGTAATACTTACTTTTACTGAAATGTGACGTTCCAAAACATTTGTTTTATAAATATTGTTTTTAAAGTTTCAAGGTGCAAATTGAATGTTATGTGCTTTGGATTTTTATTCAAATCACTAATTAGATTATATATAAGCCTCTAATGCCATCTGTGGGTTTCTTATTTGGCAAACTGGATGTTTCTGCAAGCTTCCTTATACAGGGTGCGGCAGAGAGGACAGACGTTTTTGGGATTGGTAGTACTCTCCGCCTCCGTCTACGAGAGAGCTGGGGAGGGTGCCGTTTGACTCGTGAGATCCTAGCATTATTTTACCAGTTGTCGTTATGGAGCCTTGGACGGTGGAGCACCGCGTTTTCGCCTATGATTGTTTCGTCCGAAATAATGAGTCAGTCATCGTCGAACAGTGTGAGTTTCGTCGCTACTTCAACATTCATCGGAATAGAGCTGTTCCCTCTCGAAACACCATCCTTCGTTGGATTGAATCACTTCGCAGGCGTGGTGAACTGATCAACAGAAGACCAAGAGGAGCGCCGCGAACAGTTCGAACTCCTGAAAATATTGAACGCGTTCGACAGGTCTTTCTTCGCAGACCGACTCGATCTGCCCGGAAACATGCTACTACACTTCGCCTTAGTGATCGTTCGGTAAGGCGAATTTTGCATATGGATCTCCGCTTTTACCCCTACAAATTGGCCATTGTGCAACAGATACAGCCCGGAGATTATGCACAACGAATGAACTTCGCACGTGAGATGGAAGCACTGATCGATCAAAATGAGAACCTCATTTTGTTTATGAGTGACGAAGCCCACTTTCACCTAAACAGCATGGTTAACCAGCAGAATTGTCGTTATTGGGCTAATGAAAATCCGCAACAGTTACACGAAAGACCGCTGCACAGCCCAAAAGGTTTGGTGCGCTGTATCGCAAACTTGCATCACTGGCCCTTACTTCTTCGAAGACGGTAATGTTCGTGATGTTACCGTGAACTCAGAGCGCGACGTCGACATGATCACCAACTTCTTTCTCCCTGAATTACGACGGCGACGTGTTCCAATCCGACGTGTGTGGTTCCAGCAGGACGGGGCGACCGCCCACACAGTCCGAGCATTCATGGACGTTATTCGCCCTCTTTTCCCTGGTCGCCTTGTTTCCAGGTTTGGCGATGTTCATTGGCCTCCTCGATCCCCGGATTTATCCATATGCGATTTTTTCTTATGGGGACACCTCAAGGCTAGAGTATACGCGAACAAGTCCCGAACTCTGAACGAATTGAAGGGCGAAATTCGCGTGGAAGTCGCCCAAGTTGAGAGAGCGATGTTGGAGAGAGTCTACGCGAACTTCCAAAAACGCTTCCAGCACTGCATCAACGATTTCGGCCACCACATGCCTGATGTGATTTTCCACACTTGACTGTCTCAAATGCTATTTCCTTGTGAACCTGATTCCATCAATAAATTTGTTTTCGAGTAGAAATTAACTATTTTATGATTTTTTTAAAACCGTCCATCCTCTCTGCCAAATTTTTGAATATAATTTGAACCTTGAGCAATTCAAAAATCAGACTAAGAAAGTGCGCTTAAGCTCCTTATAGTAGCCGCCGTGCCTCGCTATTTAGGCTTCTGCCGACGCGGCTGGTTTGGTGTAAAAAAAGTAAGAGAGTAGAATGGAGTGTATTGATAGAAATAAAAAAATAACCGATGAAATCTTCTATTACTACTTGCATGGGCTTTTATAAGAAGCTTCATATTTTCCGATGATATGTTAACCAAATTAATAGAAATTCAAATTACCCAGAATTTCGATTGCAAAATGGATAGATCTGCAGTTACTGTATTAATGTTTTCTCCGTTTGTTTTATTCTGTGTAATCTAAGTATACGAATGCCTAAAGAGCGGATAGTAAGATTCATCTGAAGAATTACATTATTCGTTCAACATTGAAAGGCGAATGTTCTGTTTAGTTTTCAAAGTATTTTCCACCACCACTCGTATACAAAAAAAAAGTTCGATTTGCATATTGCCTGCTCAACGCTTTGCGAAAAAAAGTATATCCAGATTTTTTTACAGCAACACTTGTGGTAAAACTTCCAAAGGAATAGATTCAGAAAAAAAATCCGCACATCTTATTATTTCCAGTTTTCTCGGTTTACACCCGGATAGCAGTCCAAAGCCCGAAATTCATATAGAGTGAGCTAAAACAAAGATCCAGTTTATAAACTTTTCATGAGATACCAGTATTATTTGCATCCGGAGGGGAGGTATAAGAAGTTTTGTTGTGCAGTGGAGTTTCGCACCACATGTGACTCCTCCGTAAACGTAGGCGTAGTTAGTTATATCTGATTCTTGAGAGAAATTTCCCATTTTATTTGATTTCCTTTCTGTGATAGCTAAGCCAGCTACGTTTTTCAAAAATTCGCAAAAACGATAATATTTTCTCAAACGGTATGGATATACGACAAACATTTTGAATCTTTTGTAAAGAAGCTTTATCTTCAGACATCAATACCGGCCAGTTGACTACGTCTATGTATTCTAAAGAAGGTAGTATAAAATATTCGCATAGTTTCAGTTTCACTTTGTGAATCTAAAGAGCTTCCATTCTAGCGAAGATCCTCTGACTTAGCCGAACGCGTAAATCCCCAATCCGATATCAAAAATAGCTTCGTAGCCTGCTTCCAGTTAAAAATTATATATGTTACAGTCAAAGTAGTTTTGACTGATGCCCTTAGTCAAAAACAGTTTTGACAGATTTTTGCATTCAAAAATAGTTTACACCGACGTTATTAGTCAAAAGTGGTTGTCATGGCTTGGGGTTCAGACTATCGGACAAAATTTATAAAAAGTTGAGACAGTTACTGAAAATTACCAAAACAGTAATCAAAAAAGTTTTATTCCAACTATGTTGAATGTGTAAAGCTTAAATTCTTTGTCTATATAAAAATTAGTAGACACTTCACGATACCTGTACTACAAACACGCATAAATAAAAACTCTTTTTTTCCTATGTAGAATCAATTTTATATTGTTAGTCTGTGTGGATAGAACTGTTCGCGTACGTGGGTTTTTACAAGCTTTTATCCGATCTCGAAACCAGCTATATAGCCTGCTTCCTCTTAAAAATTATATTTAATGTCGCAGTCATTAACTCGTAAAAGTGGTTTTAACTGACGTCCTTAGTCAAAAATGGTTTTTGTCTAACTTAGGATTCGGAATATCGGTCAGAACGTATAGAGAGTTAAAATAGTTACTCAAAATTACCAAAAAGATCATCAAAAATTTTTCGATAAAACTAATTTTCAGGTGTGAATATTAAGTTATCTGCCCGTATACAAACTTGACATCGTTCGAGACCCGTGCACCAGAAACACGCAGAAATACGAGTTTATTTATTTTTCGTAGGTAGGAACCATTTTATATCTTAGTCTGTCGTTATAAACCAAATGAGCTGATTGATTGAATTTTGAATACATATTCTACGTATGGTACAAAATAGCGATTTATCAATCCCACAGTATCTTCAGTGATATGGATACCAAATGAAAGGACCTGGCGGGAGAAACACAATAAGCAAAGTGATGCCGTTCTAAATCCAATATGGCGACCGCCGCAAAATGACGACCTCTAATTTCAATAGTCAACTCTATGATATGGTATCAAATGAAAGAGCTTGATGAGAAAAACACTACAAGCAAGGTGACGTCATTCTAAATCGAATATGACGATCGCTATAAAATAGCGAATCATCATTACCACATTAACCACAATAATATGGGTATCGAATGAAAAGCTCGATTTGCGAAGCACAATAAATACAAAACAACCGACGTATAATATGAAAATGTATCTCCAGAGATAGTCGTGCGATATCGGATTTTTCCGAAATCATTTTGATCTTTTTCCTAACTAACTAATGTGGGATTTATTTCACAATAAGAAGTACAATCATATTGCCATGTTTTTCTTCTACAAGATCGCATAAGTTAATTTCATCTGTTGTCCTCAGTCATCAACTTTATTTTTTCTTATAGACGTCATACTGGCTTTTTAGAGAGATGAATAGGGTGTTCAGTTATGGTTCCAAAAATATATAATCTGACATACATTAACAGTAAATTATTTGTTTCAGAACATCAGCCAAGCTTTTCTTCAGTTTTTATGAACGAGACATAGTTGAACGGTAAATATTTCCAATTTTAATGATGTGATAGTGTACATATCATGACATGGATTGATATTATAAAACTTCAACTGTCTGAGAATATAGTTTTCCTATAGTTGCTCTTTATTCATTGAATAAAGAAAAACCTAACGCTAAAGCTTTTTCATATATTTACGTGTCGTACTGAGCACATTGAAAGCAGTATCTTTTTTTGTAACTGATCGAAACATTTTAGAGAGGGTAAAAGCCTCGACGAAGTTGCAGCTTCCTAAACGCAGTTCATATCCGCCATGTCTAAACCGACGAACACATCTTGCACTCAAATACTTTTTTAGCAGCCGCACAGGTAGGATCCTGGTCACCACGGGTGCTATGAGGAGCTCAAAGAAACTTTGTTAATCCGGATGTTTAACTGCCTAAGGTTAGTAGAACTTGGAAAAGCCTCCTCATGTAGATTTATTCACAATTTCGATACCCTAGGAAGAAAGGAGCGGTCATATTGGAAAGTTCTGGATCTTCGAAGTTAGACACGGCAGGGATGAGACAGGTCTGGCTGGCAGGCACATTATGCGGCGATAATATGGAGGAAAGCTCTGAGGAGCAAAGCCCATTTGCCTAGCGGCAGAAGAGATCTAGATCTCCGACGGTTCGCAGGTGCGAAGGGTCCCGAGTATGTCCGGTCCGGTAATGTAGTCGGAGCGGGAGCACACCAAACATGTGAACAGTACTTGAGTCTAGATACTGTCTGGGCCACGTATAGAGTGTGGAGGTCATAAGGGGAAAAGTACTTCTTGGCCCTAAACAAATAGCCTAGCCAGAAGCTGCTACAAGTCCTTGGAGAATCTGTTCACTCACCAGCAGAAATGAACGGCTCGTTGGTAAAACTCGGTCACAGGACGCTTCTTGTTCGTCAAGGTACAATTCTCTGCTTTGGAAGCATTGGACTGTACAAGAAAATGATAACCTGCAGGTCTCTCGTCAGAGAGGAGGTCACTGCTAGTCTTCGTTTCTGCAGCTCCCCGCAGAGATCGGCTTGTCATTTTGAGTTTCTGCATGTTGAGTGCTGTCATCAGCAAAGCTGATTTGATTGATGGTACAGAAAACGAGGTCGTTTATATATAACAGGAACAATGTCTGAGACAAGACCATCCTTGGGGAACACAGGCGTTGATGTTGTGGGATGAAGAGCGTGCACCAGCTTATCAAACGCTATCGTGATAATACTAATCTATGGCTGAAGTGTGATGTTAAGCGGCTCAATTGTACTAAATGCTCATTATAGTCCATAAGTGGGCAAATTATCTCAATGTCCTTAAACACGCACCACACAAACTGAAGCATTGGTGATTTAGTTTGCTATGGAAAAATTTCATTTTCAAAGCCTACTGCAAAATATTAGTTTTTTAAATGATTTAGTTTTGAGAAGGTCAATTTATGACATATGGTACATTGTGGTATCAGAATTAAAAGCTTTACTCGTATTCAACTGTCCAACAATCAAATATGGTGACTGGAAAAAATCGGTTCTATTTCGTCTATCTCCGGAAATACTCGCATTTGCGGACTTCCTTGATTCCATCTTAGTTACTTTAATGTAGAGGGTTGCCCCAATTAACCGACTTCGTATCTCTTACCGTTTCCGATGTGCCAATGGTGAGCGTCGAATTTGATAGACCCAGTATTGATAGTTATGACTATGATCATTAAAATGTAGGGCCTGCCACTAAGTTTAATAGCTACCAAAAAAAAAACTGTTTATTTTATTCTCTTTTCATACTAGGATAGGCTTTTCATTTTTCATAGAAAGTATTTACTCTGGTATTCACATCAGCTGAATAAAATGTGATCTAACTTGTTTTATGGTATGATGGAAACTTGAATGATTGGGTAAAATGTTAATTTCCTTTTTTCTTTAATTATGAGAAGTAAACATTATGTGATATCTTAATTTGTCTAATAATTACAATAGCACTCACGATTTTTATTCCATTTTCATTAAATAATTCCAGTCGTAGGTAGTTTTGACATTATTGGTTAAAGCCACTTTTAGTCGATACAATTTATTGAAAATTACTACTACCCAAATCTTTTAAGACAAAAGTGGTTCTGACAGCTTGTGAGTTTTGACTGTAACATACCTATTCTGATCGGTTACTCCAAGAAGTGAACCATATCTATACTTGAATGAACTGTCTGATGTTGAAAAGGTGAAATACGATAGCTTACATAAATGATTTTTTTTAATTATAAAAATGAATCCCTATTTCGCATGGTCACGCCATAGCTTGAGAACGACTTTACCGATATCATTCATCTTTTTTAAAGCTTCCCAATGCTGTATACAAGCTTCTTACGGGAATAAAAATCAAGAAAATTTAGCAAAAAATGAGAAATCATTGAAAATCTAATCATTATTTAAGCTACGCACGTTTGACAGTTTGCTTGAGCATGGAGCACGCACAGCAGAAGAAATACGAGTATATCAAGTACCAAAAGAGACAGGAACTCCTCTCCACCACCTTTACTCCAACGGCTATTGACAGTTAGCTATGTGAGAGAAAATTGACTTACATTTCTTTACCATTCGTACTTTGTGATTGCCCCTTCAAAAGAAACTGCAATGTTGCTTAATTGTTATTTTTGTCAGTTAACTCTATGAATAAAAATGACAGATGAAAATACGTTTCTTCTGGCTAATTGACTTTCACTACTTGACAGCTCGCACACCGCAAATTCATATTATCGTTTAACAGTGTTTATCGATGGAAAAATATTGTTTTATTTAATTAGTAGTGCATACATAGTACAGTCAATTAGAGATTTCATCCAGTTTTCAGTTTGTTCAGCGAGTTTTTGTTCAAAAATAATTCACAAGGGTGGAGGTTAGTTCACCGCAATCACGCTTTATATTAAAGTAGTGATTCTTCAAAATTCCACCAATGAGACGTACCAACCTAGGTCGCAAAACTCGCAATGCTGCTAGTCAAAAATATATACGAAGAAGTCAAACTGATGATCATCGAGACGCTAGAAATGAAGTTGAACGGATCGAAGGACTGGGATCCAATACATGATATGGACCAATGAACGTTGTGAATCCACATTGCAAGGCTTTCAAGTTCAAAAATGAAGCCACTGGATTAGGTCGCGTCACTGGAAACCAGAATCACTACGTTCATTGGTTTCCAGAAATGGGCCAGATTCTATAGATTTGTTTGACTCATATCCAGCACTTGCTTTCAAATGACGTCATTTGGCGCAACAAAATTCACATTACACATAATAATATGCATACTTTCAAGGTAAGTTGTTGAAGGAATGACATTGCTGCCAACGTATTTTGCTAACCACATAGCGGTACAAACACTTCACTATACAATTACCTATATTCCATATATTCACCCTTTTATTATTCACTGTTCATTCCAGTTCAAAGCTAAGACGTACAACGTCTGTCGGGTCAGCTAGTATACAATAATAACTAACGTAATCATAAGACACTAGTACGAGAGTAATTGTCAGGAAAAATCAAACAAGTTCCAGTCCAATTTAGAATGCATTGGATTGTTTGTGGCCAAAATTGCGTAGTTTTAGTGCTGTCAAACAATTTACTTATATGTCAAGTGCACTTGACCTAGTCTGAATTCATTTGAAACCCATATCGTAGAGGTTATTGTGGCAATAATAAATCGTTATTTTGTTTAATAATGAGATCACACTACTTATTGTGCTTCTATCACCAATCTCTTCCCTTTAATACCGTTACCCTAGGGTGATTACGTTATAAACGCCATCTTGCAACGGACGCCATATTGGATTTAAATGACGTCATGTTACTTATTATGTTTGAAGCATCGGGCGCTTTCATTTGATCTCCATTCCATATGGATTACTATAGAAACGAAGAGCATTTTATAGCATCCGCCAGATTGGATTTAAAATGACAGGTAATAATTATATATGTATTGGCTCACGCACCAGAGAAGTATACAGATTTGTGTCAAAAATTGTATTATACCTCAGATTTGACACCATGCAGTTCGGACGATTCACATCATTCTTTGGTGTTTCACAGTTTTGAGATTGATGGCCACTCTCACCACATTTCTTGAGCAGTTAAAGCACCTCAGGAGACCATAATGCTCAATCACTGTAGAGACATACATTGATACAAACAGTTAACCTTCTTTCATAATTATTTAAAATGTATGTTCATCTAATTCCATTTTCCCTGCTACCTGTACTTCACTTTTTTAATTGCCACTACCTTTAGCATCGAATCACTGCTTATAATATTGTTTCTGTCTTTTAGGTCTAAACTGAATCCAAATTCAAGATGAGATGTAAATAATAACAGTTAGCGCGTGATCTCTCGGTAACAGGTGGGGACAACGCGTCTTATTGGTCAATTCGCCGTTAAATTTCAAGCGGTCGCCTGGCGGAATACTGCGTGGGGCAGGGCAGGCAGAGTTGCATTCAGGGCACCGACCGTCGCGTGTATCACTGCGTGCTCGTGTTTTCGTATTCACCTAGCTTGGATGTTGCTGTTGTTGTTATTAAGTGTATTTGAGTAATTTGCTAAGTTTCTGTTTGTTATTGTTATTCCTCGTTATTATTTGTTTTGAACCAATCCTGAACATGTCCAGTACAGATACTGCTGACGAGGCTGTAGGCTACTCCCTTAGCCCTCCTAGAAAGCGATAAAAAAAGACGTTTTAGCGTAGACATGAAAGACGTCATATTGAATACATTCAAGATAGAGCGGAAGGAAGACGAAACATCAACTAACCCGAAAATAGCTCTGAAAGTGGCAGAAAAAATTGGGGTATGCCAAGCGACAGTGTACAATGTTTTGAACGAGCATAAGAAAAAGCATGCCTTGTCGAAGCCAATGACGGTTAAAAATCGCAAAAGTATCATAAGATCGTTGGATGACGCTGACAAGCATGCGATTCGGAGGAAAGTGCACGAGTTCTTCTTCAGAAACGAAATACCGACAGTTTATAAAGTACTACGGGAGGTTAACGAGGATGCTATGTTACTAAATTTCAAACGTTCGACTATTCATAAACTTTTGAAGCATCTTAATTTCGAATGGAAGAAACGAGGTCGTAACAGCTTACTTATGGATAGAGAAGAAATTGTTCTGTGGACCAAAATTAAATCATTCAGGATCAGCGCAGGAAGATCTATTACCTGGACGAAACCTGGATTAACGCTGGGCACACTACTCCGAAGGTATGGTTTGACAAAACTGTGACTTCATCCAGAAAGGCATTTCTAGATGGACTGTCGACCAGATTGAAAAATCCAGCAGGTAAATAGATCGAAGTAGTTCAAGGTATCAATTTTTGCGCACAATAGCTCTCTGCTATCATCGTACCTACAAGACCTGCATGTGTACTTAGCGGATTTTATCTTTCTAGGCAAAGGAAAAAGGCTCATTATTTGCCACATTGGGGGTGTAGATGGCTTCGTGGATGACGGCTTATGGTCTTTTGAGTCAAAAAAACCACTGAGTACCATGAAGAGATGAATGGGGAAGCATTCGAGAAGTGGTTTTCAAGCATTTTACCACGTCTCGAAGACAATTCTGTGGTTGTTTTGGATAATGCTGATCATGATCATTCTCGCAAAATAGAAAATCTTCAGCTTCTAGGAAATCAGACATTCAGAGCTGGCTCCGTTCCAAAAATATAAGTTTCGACCGTTCCTTATTGAAATTACAACTATTAGATATTGTGAAACAACACAGACGAATACATGATAAATATGTCATAGATGAAAGTACACCACAAAACAGTACTCCGTTTGCCGCCTTACCACTGTGAGCTCAACCCTATTGAGCTCATATGGGCAGATGTTAAGAATTCTATTGCTACACACAATACAACATTTAAATTTTCTGCCATGCAAGAGCTGTTCAGAATTGCTATACAGAGGGTCACACCAGAAAGACGACAAAAATGTGTGCAGCATGTCCAGGAGAAAGTGGAGGTATCAATGTGAGAGTTGGAAAACATAATTGAGAGAAATTTTGAATCCATCATCATAAACATTAATGACGATAGCTCTTCAAGTGAGTCTGAGTATGTCTCGCGTTTTTGTTTTGTCACAGAATACATATTATGGGAATCCTAGTTATAGTGAAATGTTAACTTACAGATAAACTACAGACAAAGCAAGTCCGAAGTGCACCTTCTAAATCTATTTTCAATTGATTGAACAGCGTTATATTTATTCCATGTACAAAAGTGTCATCTCTACCCCTCGTTGACTACGGATTCATTGTGCATAGTGAGCAGCTGGTTACCTCTGGTATGTATTTCTCCATGTTGTCTACTTTGAAAAATCTGTAGAAAAACTTAGCACCCCTTCAAGAATAAAAATTTGATTTTGCGACACCCTTAACTATAACTACTTCACTATATTAGATAATTTCGTTAAATACTGTCATCTTTGTTTCACAACACGTTGGTGGTAGTCCATTATTCGGAGGTAGCCCTGAATGCGGCCCTGTACGCCGTCCTTGCTTTTGGCAATCACGCATCCATTCTATCTTGGGTGTAAATACACTATAGGTTTCTAATCAGCTTTTCATTTTCGAATTCCTCACTGAAGCCACTACTTTAACCATTGGTAATTTCCTATGCCCACATTCACTTTAGGGCATGTCCTGTAGGTTTTTCTCTTCTAATTTAAAATTTGTGATGTCATGAACACTATTACATTCAATTCTCACCGCTCCATCTTTCTGATCGCAAATTTGGTTGAAACGTTCAGATTTGCAGGATTTATTCTATACAGGGTGATTCACAAGTCGTGACCAAAAATGAATCGTCATACACAGGACCGCATTTTAAGGAGGGTGTTCTCGGCAAAACGTTCACTCGGTCCTTAGGGATATACCAACAGCTGCGGAGGAATGTGAAGCGAAGGAAAAGCTGATATTACGAGGAGATTACCCTCTTGATACTCGTATAATTCATTTAAAAAAGGCGGGAGACATGTCTTTTATAGTTGTGATACTACCATAGGTAGCCAAGTTTCTCGATATTTTCAATGACCGTGAACGCATCCTAGGTCACGCATTAATCTGTATAAGTTTCAGCTTATTTGATTATCGTTGGTTCAAAAAACATCAACAAGGTCGGGCCCGCACTAACTAACGGGACAAGTGGAATAAAAGCTTGTAACTACACACCGACGTGAACAGTCTTATCTCCCACAGACTAACAATATAAAATCGTTTCTACTTATGAAAATAAAAAGAGCTCTTATTTATGTGTTCACAGATATCGTGCAATGTCAAATAATTTGTATACGGGCAAAGAACTGACTAGGTTTTACACATTAAAAATAGTTGCAATAAAACTTTTTTGATGATTGTTTTTATAATTTTCAATAACTGTTCTAACTTTTTATAAGTTTTGACCGATAGTCTGAACCCTAAGTTGCGACAACCACTTTTGACTAATAACGTCGGTCTAAACCACTTTTGATTGCAAAAATCAATTGACTAAGTACACTTAGTACACCGATGTAGGGAACTCGTCGGCATCTTCGCCTGAATATGATTGTTTTCTAATACTCATACCGTCTCAGAAAACGTGATTGTTTTTGCGAATGTTTTAAAAACCTAGCTGGTTCAAATATCACACATAGGAAATCAAACCAAATGTCTTATGGAAATGCCTCTCATTAATCAGCTGTAGCTAGCTTCGCCTACGTTAACGGAGGAGCCACATACTGGTGCGAAACTCCACCGCACAACAAAACTTCTTATACCTCCACTTTGGATGCAAATAATACTGGCATCTCATGAAAAGTTTATAAACTCGATCTTTGTTTTAGCTCTATGAATTCAGCCTTGGTACTGCTTTCCGGTTGTGGAAGTAGAAAACTGGAAATAATCAAATGGGCGGAATTTTCTTTGAATCTATTTTTTTGGATGGCCGACCACAAGTGTTGTCAATAAATCTGCATATTCATTTTGTTCGCCAAGTGCTGAGCACTGAGGCGTACAAATCGAACTAAAATATTTTGGAAACTAAACAGAACATCCGCTTTCCAATTTTGAACGAATAATTTGATACTTCTGATATTATCTTCTTATGAGTTTTGACCGATGGTCTGAACCATTCAGAAAATCACTTCTGACTAAAAATGTCGGCTTTTGACTTCAAAAATAATTCAAAATCGTTTTTGAATAGTAGAATCGGTGAAATCCATTTTTGACCGATTTCTATAGTTGAAAGTGGTTTTGATCGGTTATGAGTTTGGACTGTAAGCTATACATTAATATCAAATACGAGATATCTTTAGAAGGCCCCTTAAGCTTGACATTTGCGATGAGCCATGTCGCAATTCCTAGCAGATGTCTAAAATATAGCGCAGGCTTTCATGAATGTTTCCGTCATCTGTATGATAAATAAGAAATCCCTTTTATCTTCCATACTCAGTCAGTGTGTATACGAAGACGTTTTAATATACCGAACACGAAAAGAGTCTTTGTGCCAGTTCCACCGGCTGCCGGGACTTTTTCATATGCGGCGAATGTCGCATAGCATCATGAAAATTATAGTCTGGGATCCTGTGTACAACAAAATGATAAAATGCGATGATAGAATGCGAAGTGTAATGTAAATTGAGATCGGAATCTATATTATGTCAAAAAATTAAAATAGCATTAGTCAACATGCTCTACCCGAAGACGTTCTTTTCTGTAGCAAACGTTTCAGTCACAAATGTGATCTTGTTCAGCACAAGACAATATTTGATTTATCTGTCTTCCAGGTGACAGTTCGTTTGTTTTTTCTTTTCATTATGACATTCCATTGCAATGCGTTGCTACTATAGTTTAAAAGTGCGGCAGGGGTATTACGTATCTTGAAAAATGACATAATATTTTTTTTGACATTATATAAGTTCTGTGTGGCATTACGTAGGTTTTCCTATAAAATGTCAGCTTGGAACTAGCTATTGTTCACTCGATGTGCACTCCTTGTGTAGCTCGTGTAGCTGCATGTACCTGTGACGTGATATAACATCTGCTTCGGGGATGGCATTATTGGGGGTCTGAGCTGTATGTTGTATGCTGTAGCTGGAAGGAAACTGCAATGCATAGATGCATAGCTGTGGTGCTTAGGGAAGACTTGTATGCGAATAATCCGTGCTGATGTTAATTCCAATGGTTTCTTGAAATTTATCCTGGAAATTACATATGCAGATTTGCTGAATTTCAAAAATGAGAGAGATAAAAAAATAAAATCCCTGGTTGGTGAAGTATATTATCACTAACGGGTGACAAAATAGGATAGAGACAGGAATATTTATGAACAGGTTAAACAATATTTTATTGCCAGACATTTAAATTTTATAGAAATGTATTTTGGGATGTCAAGTAGCTAATACAAGTCAGTGCCTAGATGTAAAGCTCAGCGGAAATGTTTTGTGTTTATGAATATATATTTCTCAAAATAAATCTTCAAATATAACTTTGAACATAACAGAAACTATGCCCAGAAAGAACATCACATACATAACCTGTCTGGCACAGCTAATAGATATACTTCATGGGCAGCATATTCAGTAATAATTTTCTCATACAGCAGTTACCAATGATTTCATGCACATGCAGACCAACATTTACAATCATCCAGATGCGATCTTGCTGCTCTGCTACTCAATCAATTTTCTGTCTGTCACAGCCTCTCAGAGATATTCTCTACATACTATCTCGGCATTCTAGGAGCTATCTAGTCAACAAGTTGGGTTAGGTTTTTTACGTATAACCCATCTATAATATGTTGAGATTGCGCGATTCCAAATTTTAAGATAGCACCATGCAAAATTAGCATAGGCCAAGACCGCCTGGGGTAGTCATTTCCTTTCCCAAAATGGACGTCCAGCCCTCCAAAACGAAAAGCGAGTATGCTGCTATCTGTCGTTTTTCAATGTACAGGGTCCGTCGCCCTTGTTTTGCATCTGAAACACGAGAAATACTACTACATCTCAAGGGAACTATGCTGTTTGTCCTGTACTGGACTAATATAAGACTCATTAGCTTAGCCTTGAGCTGGTAAAGCGAATCCTCTGCGCATTTGAGGACAAACGTCAAACTTTGAGAAAAAACCTGGGTAAAAAACTCATGGTCTATTAGTTAGGTTGGAGAATATCAATTTGATCTTTCCAATGATATTCAATCAAATTGAGTCACAGTCCACAGAAGAACTAGAAAGACAATTGTTGTTTAATTTCATATAGGTTCATTCCTTTACCTTCCTTTTGTTTAGTAGTATATGTAGTATTGGGGCTTCCTTCCATTTTACCCTGTTTTCCATACATGTTCGCCCAGTCCCAATTTTGAGGTTTCTCCCTTTGTTATTGTATAGCCTTTACATTCTCAGCATATTACGGGACTTTCAGACTATAGTGGCAGCACACTTTATGGGAATATAATAATGAAAAGAAGAAACAAACGAGATGTCGCCTAGAAGACAGATGAATCAAATATTGTCATTGTACCGAAGAAGGTCAGCCTTCTCATTGAAACATTTACTACAGTAAAGAAGATCTGTAAACACATGTGGACTTATTGGCCAGACAAGTATGGGAGATTATCGAAATGAAAGCCACAGGATACGTTACAGATGTTACATTGGCTAACCATATGCTTCAGGTAGAAAAAGCTGTTCGAGATGAAGTGATATACCGTAGCGTTACCTATGAGACTTTGTCACAGGAATGCTTCTCCTGTGCGCACTATTTAGAAATCTACTTTGAAAAGGTCAGTGCCTCATAGATGGCCCTGTATACAACTATAGCCTCGCACTCATGTCTTATGATATTACGTATGAAAACTTCCAAAATATGCAAACGACTCTTGGTGCAATTCGGTTATTTGAGGCGCTCAATTCGAATATGATCACGGAGCCGGTAAAAACTATTTGCGTTGGGTCACCCACCCAGCAGCAAATTGACATCGGATTCAGATCCACGCACCAGATTTACATAACCGATATTTCTTGAAAACGATGCATAGCGGGACTAAATGGATTCTAGATCCAGATTTCGCGACCCACAAAGCAAAAAATGCTGAACTTATTTCTTTTTAGTCATTAAATAAATTAATTTTGAACCTTTATAATTTAAATTCATATACCTAGTAGCGTAAAATGTATCAATACATCTATTGATTAATTACTTGTCTCTAACAAAATAATTTTCTTGCTTATTAAATACATTTTCCGAAGAAAAACAGACATACAAAATCCCTCACACAACTGCCAACTTTATGTGATTTACTGATGTTGTTTTTTTTTCTTTTTTCGTGCATCGCACCGTTTCAAATAAGTGACTGATAATGGTGGGAATTGGTGTATGTATCACTACGTACCGGTAAGGTCTGTCATTTTTTTGAGTAAATGTACTGTAATGACACCGTTATTGAATAAAAACTATTAGCCACAAAAAAATAACGTAAAAGTATTCAATAATTCAAGGCATATTTTCAACAAAAACATCACACAAACGTAAACAATTCGATAAATCAGTTGCGGTCGTCGTGCGCTCATATCGCGGTTGCGTTGCAGCGTTGCCAAATGTTTGAGAAAATTTAATTATTTACGACTCACTTTCCTCGAAAACGATTGATTTTCGGACATAAGTTTTAATGAACTTTTTTGCTTAGAATAATGCAAGGAATCACCTCTTAAAGCTACGAATATTATTTCCTTAACACCCTATATATTTCTCTTCGAGGTCAATAGTTCTTTAAGTACTTTTTAGATGTGTGCTTTCTGTAGTATTGAACCAACTAATTTGGTATGCACTAATTTTCACAAAAACACTCAAAAATTTAATTCAACTTTTAAGGACACCATTAATTACTAAAATTTGACAAATTTGTTCAACTTTTTCAAAATGCTAGTTGTAGATGTGCAAAAGTTTAGAATTTGCATTACTTAAAAGGTGTTTGGCATTTCGTATACGAAATCCTGGACTATTACGCACCAAGGAGACTTTGATGTGTGCATTTTTTATGTGAGTTATTGTGGCGTGCTGTCGTGTGGACCATCTTGGGACGAATGTGGGTAACTGGGACGATGAGGATAATGGACGGCAGCATCTGGATGTATTCCTTGAATCTGTAGGGATAGCCTTTGTGAAATATGTGACATTCGTATTCAAGTATGCAGAAAACTCGGCAACTACGTATTATCTCAGGAAGAGATTTAAATGAAAATGTCATGAGATGAAATGGAAGAATGTTTGTGCATATGGCATATATCTAGAAGATGACCCCTGATGTCATTTACAGGTCAAGAACTTACTAGCTTTACCTCCAAAGTATTTTTCGTCGAGGTAATATTGAAATTAGTTTTTTTTTATCTATTGAGGCCCTTTTTTATATATTGACCTCCACGAATGTATGCAACGCTGTACATACCTATGTACAAAGCTTCCTATTATAAGCACTTTCAAAATGTTAAAGTCATATTCTTCGGAATGGAAAAGTGAGCCAAGTTGTAATTCTTTCATTTCCGCACCATCTTCCTTGAAAACAAACACGAGACCGGGAGATTTTTTCACGACGAGTATAAAGCGGGTGGCGCCCTTATCAAAATCCTGTCTAAGATATGCCAGGATAACCGAGGCGCGGGGTAATTTCCCAAGGGCAATTAAAACTATTTCGTCTCTACTGCTTCCTTCCCCTTGGTCTTGGCACAAAGCATTGTGTGGCGTCATAGGCGGCCGTGATATGGCCAGAAGGCTTCAAATTTGTCAGGCGAGTCTTGCAGATGCAACCAAAAGGTCGAATTGGTGTCAATAGGTTTGCTATTCTCTTTTTATGTCCAGTATCAAAATAAAACAGCACAAACCGCCATCAATTACCGAAATCAACCATTTCGAGAATGTATAACAGCTATTTGTTGGAACTATAAAGTTGTCAGTTCGTGTTGGATAGCCCAGTCACCAGAGACCAAGCCTAACCTATACTGACGAGTTGCCAACAAGTACGAAACATGGTTGGTTGTCTTTGGTCATATGGCGGAAGTAACATATTTAGTTGTTCGGTGACGAGTAGACCACTCTAGCGGTGACAGTGCTGGGCTATCAAACGCAAACTGAGTTCCTACCAATAGCTGCTATATACTCTTATAGTTGTCGGTTCTGCCAATAGATGGCACTTTGTGCTAACTTGTTTTGGTAGATCTCATACCTCGAATAGAGTATAGTCGCTATGCTTTTGTACCATGTCCCAGAGACCAAGCCCAGACTGGAGCTTGATTTAATTTCAGTTTTACCATTCAAACCGATATAGAATTGTGATCAAACTAGGAACTAAACTAGATTTCGTTGTCAACTACTACTGAAAAGAGAGTTCTTTAACGCAAATTCATAAGTCTGTTCCAAAACATGATGTGCAAAACTATCGGGTAGTATGTCTCCAATCCGAAATTTCCAAGCTTTTAGACTACCTTCATTTAAGTAATGAGCAACAGCATGGCCTCACCGCAGGAAGATCAACTACTACAGACTTAATCATTAATGAGAACTTCATAATCACTGCTTTAGCAAACAAGCTTCGAGTAGGCTCCATCTATACGGAGTATTCGAAAGCTGCCAACAGAGTAAATCACTATCTACTTTGAGCTTAAATAAAAAAATTCAGTAATCCTAATTTAGAAGCTACCTTTCAGGACGAACACAGTGTCAGGTTTGTTGAATCATTGTCTAATTCCATCAATGTGGTGTACCCCAAGAGTTACATATTGGTCCAGCTTTAATTCAAATTATCTGTTAATGATGCTAACGATGGTAACAAATGATGAGGGAAACATAATAAGCAAAGTGATGTTGCCGCGAAATGGCAACTAATTTCCGTGGTATAGGTATCAAATAAAAGGACTTAATGAGAGTAACACAATAAGCAAAATATCGATTTATCTTTACATCACTATCACATCTATCGATTTTTCAATACATATAAGGTAAGAGCTTTATTGGAGACCTACTAATGAAATATATGAGAATTATACAAAAATTAGCAAACCAGTTATTCTTCATAAATACTAAACAGTACAGATAAATTAAATACATATCTGTCCATCCAAATATGCGAGAGGTGCATGCTGTTCATGGGCCGGAATGGGATAGGTAGGATCGACAAAGTCACAGACTTAAAATAGGCAACACACGGCTAGTGCAATCCTCTCGCAGCTGTTAGATAGTATGAATTCTGCAAAAATCGGATATGACATCAGTCACACACACACACACGCACGCACGCGCACACACACAAACACGCGCGCGCGAGAGAGTTCTAAAGTAATCTTCGTTCAGGATCACGAACAAAAATTGATAACGAAGAATGTCCTGGGCACGCCAATGGAAGTTATTCATTTGGAATCTGAGTGTTAGCTTGATATCATCCACAGAAAGGATTTGGGAGATGCGACAAAAAGCACGCTACCTGAATGTGAATTTAGATCAGTGTAACAGAAGGCAGCAGAGCACTATTCACAATTACTGTTACACCTACATATCATTAACTTAGACACAAAGCGTAAAGAATGTACACTTTCTCCCTGTGCGCTTCTAGAATTCTACATGTTTGAAGCCAATAAGCACCAAGTAGCCATTACAAGGTTTCGCAAGAGTAGTATGCTACGGAAGCGTATAAGGATAAATAAGTTTTCGACGAAGTTAAATACTTTCACTTGGTTTTCTATTTTCACAGCTGTAGCAAGTGACTCGTGGAAGTGAAAATCTTTCAGGGTAATACGAGATATATGACGTTCCTTGAGTAGCACAGATAAACACAACTCTCTCTACCGCGAGAATTTACGTTTTCGGAAGTATGTAACAACCCTCACCCCCATCTCATTACTTCCAAGGGATCATAAAAGTGCCTTTCTCCCCTTCAGATTACACAAATGTATATCTGTCTGTTAATTATTCTGCGGCAGTTATTAAACATGGTATTACGATGTCTAATCCTGCTGCTTATCCGGCTACCGAAACAACATCAAGAGGCAACTGTTTATCCAGGACAAATATCCCGAAGGAACATCTCGGTACCGATGACAAGCCTGCTAATGCCACCGGTATTAAACGGTAGACACTGATGCTAAAACGGGACTGGGATGTTTAGATTAGAAGATTCAAGAAAATTGTTAAATACCGGGTGAGACAAAACGGCAAGGAGCTTAGATATGGATATAGGATATCTGTACGCTATAGCTTAACGTCTTTGGTCACGATAGGATCCCAAAATTCTGATAGTACAAATCTGTCAAACTGAAATGCGTTTACATCATGCACAACTTAGCCGGTCCATTCTGGAAATACGGGTATCAATTTTTCGTTTCATCATGATTTTGTGTGCCTTACTAGAACTACAATAAAAGTTGTGAAAAAAGTTGGTATGACAGAGTAAAATAAATAATATAAAATCCAGAACACAAATACAACAATTCAAAAACAAAATGAAATCAAAATCACGCAATTTAATAATAACTGGTCTTTATTAGGGCTAAGTTTAGCTATAGGCTATTCTTCCACTTAACCCTTTTAAAACAGCAAAATGTATGAGCTTCATATAATGCAATGTGTCTGGTGGTGTAACAATTACAATAAAATGCAAGTAATAAGGAGCACAGTATTTAAAAAAGTTGTTTCTCACACAAACTGGATAAACTTAGGGTTGTACGTAATAAAAAGGCTCTAACGATATAAGGTAAATAAATGAGTGAGACACTTAGGCCCAATTTCACCAACATTAATGTTATGGACCAATGGGAAAATACCTTATCGAAATGCAATTTGACGGAAGCTGTCAAAGGTCTCTGAATATCAGTGATTTCTATAAAAATATTGAATAAAATCGTGAAAATTCGACAGTATTATAAACAAGACCACTTTTTTATTCCAACATGATGCTTTTGTACAGAGAAAACAGGACAACTTTCATGTAGTTTGTTTTATGTTATAAGTTTACATTAGACAATCCGTTATCGCCTCAGCGAATGGGAATGGGAGAAATAATAGGTCGGTTTTCTAGCTGTTAAATCTGGCAGCAGGTTTGGACGTTTGTTAATTCATGGCAATCTTGAATTTGTTAAGCTCAATATACTGAGTGTTTACATGTTATGATTATAGCTACATACCTATTGACTAGTGTGGATTTGTATTTTGCAAGAAAATAGAATATAAAATGCATTCCATCCAATTCCTCATCTTCCTTTACATCATAATATGTAGTAATCATTTATTAATTTATGGGTTAATGAATTTCTTCAAAGCAATAAAAACATTTTCCTCTCCATCCTAAAACACAAATAATATGTGTAAGACGTGTCAATCCCTACATCTCCGTGATGCATAATGCAATTACTATGGACATAGGCAAATTATAAAAATGTCTCACAAATAATGTCTTTTACGTCCAAAAATCATAAAAACTATTAATGTTTATTGTTTAATTGCCTTTTTCACTGGTGGGGTTATCTATCTGTCACTCGCAGGGTTGCCAAGTCTAACGAAGATCACGTCCCGTGGTGAAGGGTGCGACATGAATCTTTTACATTTGCTGGTTTTGAATTTAAAGTAGGAACACAAACATAGTACTTATGGTAGTTGGAGCTAGACTGATAACATTTCTTGAAGAATATTTGAAAAGTGTGAACACCATCATGATCTGTTGTCAAATTGCAAATGAAGTATCTGAAAATTCTTACATACAGTGAACCTTCGTCATAGTTTACTATCCTGATTATGATCATTTTTGGCAGATGTGTTGTATCATCAAATTGACGAACCAGTATAAGAAAGCTCTTATATACCTGCATACAGCGGATTTTTCATGAAAATTTACTAGGTATAATGATTATAAGCATCTTTGGTAGATTGTTCGATCCGGAATGGGAAAGATCTCCTATTTATGAAAATATGTTTGGTACCTATCATCTAACCGTTGCAATCAGTGCACAAAAACTGTGACATATGATTTTTAGCATAACCTGATGCCCTAACAACACATATTTAACATACAGGTCGCCTACCCGTGGGGATGCAGTGGTCGGGATGAATATCACGGTAGCAGCTGGTGATTTGGGCATATCTGGTAACAACGCATGAAGTGAAACTCGCTACCTTCACAAATTTGAAGATTTTGTACAATTTCTTTGAAAATGATGAAAGATATGTCTGATTTGGCAGGTAGTCGGTCTTTCTGGACGCTGGCCAAGCAGATTGAAAAGAACTTGTCACACAGTAGCCTTCCACACTTACGTGTCAGGATGGAACTATTGTAGCTGACTCGAAGGCCAAGGCTGAAGTGCTTGCCAAGATCTTTGCTGCCATGGACGCCCCCCAACAAAGCTTCTGGTCTGGACTTGTACTGAAGAGGTGTGCAGCGGAGCATGCTCCAGTTCTTTCGCGTCTCTCCCAGATATCTTATGAATCCAGAAACCTGCAAATTTGCTCACGTCCAACCCATCCCAGAAAAAGGATCCCTGCTTTCTGTTATAAGTCAGTTGAAGAGAGATGCATAAGTCGTGAGCTTCTGGACTACCTCGAACGTCTCGGCTTGATTAGCGACAGGCAGTTTGGTTTTCGACACCAGCGTTCCACAGGGGACCTCCTAGCTTACGTCTCGCAATTGTGGAGTAAGCTAATCCAGTATTACGATAAGGCTTATGTCGTTGGTCTTGATATCACGAAAGCGTTCAATCAGCTATGGCACGCTGCCCTCTTATGCAAACTTCCATCCCATGACCTCCCAGAAAGGCTTTGCAGATGGGTGGCTGACTTTCTCTCTGGCCGCAAGGTATCCGTCGTGATTGATGGGATCTCCTCTTCATCCGGCAAGATCAACGCGGGAGTTCCCAAGGGATTGGCCTAGGCTCCGACACGGTTCTTCTTGCATATCAACGACCTCCTTTCCTGTACCATCCCAATCCACAGCTTCGCTGATGACAGCACTCTACATGCAGGAATTCAGAGTGACAAGCCGATGTCTGCAGCTGAGCTGAAAAAAATGAGATTAGCGACGACTTCCTCTCTGACGAGAGACCTGGAGGTTATCACTGCTTGGGGACGCAACAATCTTGTACAGTGTAATGCTTCCAAGACACAGTACTGTAGATAGCGCAGCATAATCACTAGTTGCGTTGGACACTTGAAAAGACTTTAAGTATAAAAAATGAGAGAACTTTAATGGAATTACCAATGTAGTCAAAAATGTTGCTGGAAATCGCCAGCGGACAAGTGGAGAAAAAAGTCGCTAAAGCATACAGAAAATCGCTAAGTCTGGCAACAGCGTTGTTTTGTCCAGATGACACGTTACACAGTCTTGACTAGGACAGCGATGGGACATTTTATTCATACTGATCGGTGCACGAAAATAACTGAATGACTCAGCACACTGCAAGTGGGGAAACAGTTTTTTCTCAGGTACCAAAAAGAACTAAGGAACAGTCAAATAAGAATTCCATCTGACACGCATGAAACATCTGTCGAAATCAGGTTTAAGTGTTGTATGAAAATGTTTTATTGATATCGATGAATTTCTAGAACATCCGAAGGTCTGAAAAATCTTTGAAAGATTTGAAAATCTCCAGAAAATATATAAACATAGCCAACAGCCAAGCGAGTAAAAAATCTTTCGGAAGCAAGTATCAAGAACCACAGGCTCCAGGGGCGCGAGGGAAAGTGGACAATCTCTGACATGTGAGGCAACTTAAAGTGAGATGAGATTATAACTGAGAAAGTGGCCAAAATAGAAGCTACTGAAATCAGCCTTGTGTGGTCTAAACTGTTAAATATTACCAAGCCATTCAATCGCATTTTTTTTCAGTGAAGCCAGTGTTGGACTCCAAATTCTTATAACAGAACCAATTTATATATTCATGTATTTTTGGTGCACATTTTGTACTAGTTTTTCACTCAGTTTAGAAACATTCAGAACTTGAAGCAATTCGGACTGGTGTTGTCTACTGTCTTCTGCTTCGATTTCCATCTTTGAATGTAGCCGTGCTAGTTGCTCGTGGTTTACTATTATTTTTTTCGATGATTCTTCATAGTAACACGGAAAAAGACGAAGAAACGAAAAATATGCTTCATTGACAGATTACTGCACGCGACACGACATGATAGTTGTTTAATGTGGTTTTTGGAGCAACTTTAGAATAAAAGGTATTAATTAAGGTAGAGCATTTTAAACACAAAAACTAATTTTATCAGAAGAGAACACAATATCTCTGAACCACAGAAGCAAAGCGAATCTCATGCTGTCGATTCTCCCATCACTAATGTGATGAAATGACAATTTTTCACTCCTTGGATTACTTGAAATAGTGATGTGCTTTCTAGTTCGTTTCATTAAGTTGGGTTCCGTTCTAGGAAATGGTTCGTGAACAAACTACTTTATGCAACAATACCACAAAAAATATATGTAGACAAACAGAGCAGATATTCCAGTCTGTCAGTCGAGATAACGTACAAACGATTCAATTCATATCTTTTAACCGTTCCAATGCATTCCACTGATTGCAAATGTATCCTCCCATCACTAACATTGTGAGACACTAATTTTAAATGTCAATTCTTCTTTGCTCTATTCTCCTTCTCCAACGTTACTGTAGTCTATGTTTTGTGGTCACTTGTCACTTGTTGTTTTGAGCTTGTTGTGTTTTTTTCTAAAAAATGGATTTTCCGTATAAAAAGTGCTCCTTCCAATATCTTTCTTGTGCAGAATTACATATTACACTGTCGTGTACAGTTAAATCTGCACTAACCCCCAAATACGTGGTTATGTTGAGTGTACCATGTACCATCACCGATGGTGAGACTGATAGTACACTGAAATCAAAACAAAAAACTGCAACTGCAATTGAATGTGTGAATGAAATCTTGAACATTTTTGGACCAGTGGTATCAAAATGTCGTTGAGGAATTCGAAAGAAGTGTATGAATGTGTTGAAATGCAACACCTAACAAAAATTTGAGTAAAAAGACTTTTTCATCTAAGGATTTGGAAGTGCAAGTATTCAAATGTAACGTAGGATAAACTATTGACACCCAGTAGGCGATGTTGAATCAATATAATCACATATTGATTACAAAAGTTGCAATAAACATGTAGAAACCTTCAGCTAAACTGAACAAAAGAAAATGGATTTTACTCAGCCATCATGCATTTTTTTATAATTTTGGCTCAGTTTTATATAATTTCATAATATTTAATAAACTGAAAACATTTCAATGGCAAGCTGTAACTTCAGATTTTGCAGTGTTTTGTTTTGAATACTTTGATGCTATTTGCTGCCAAAAATTTGACGGAGAGATCTTGAGGCTGATTGGGTATATTTGACGGACTGTTTAGTACTCGTATCCTATTCGTGCAGAATAGAGAATTAAGAAATCGGCCCTTACAGTATTAAACGTAGACAAAAACAATGAGAAAACGCCAAGAACTTCTAAATTTGTTTACTGACAATGACTTGCTATGCTACCTGGCAGAGAGCTGTACAACTTGACAGCATTGTATGTAAAACTGTTTCGAAAGAAAGCAGTTCTGTGATGTAGCATTATTAGGGTATTATTATGTCTTATATACAACTTGACTGCATTGTATGTAAAACTATTTCGAAATAAAGCAGTCCTGTGGTGTGACATTGGTAAATAGGGGCACAGTTTTATCTAAAAGTTTGTGAGGATGTTGAATACATATAATTATTGTCTAATCCAGTCGTCCTGGTTCTGAAAAAGCAGCACTGATATAGACGAGATGTCTGAGATTCTGGGTCAAGCTACAGCAGGTTTTTTGGATCTTTTGGAGTTTTCTGGAGGATTCACTGTCGAAGAAGGGAAAATATACTAAAAAGCAGTAGGTATGTGTGCTTAGATATCACCAAAGACTCGCACAATATTTTCTCCAAAATCAAGTAGCATCCAACAACCTGAGAATTGCATAGCAACTGTTCCTTACATTATTTATATGAAGTTTCAGGTTCTCATCAAAAATACGCCTAAATTTCTTGCTGATTCTCCAATTGGTATCTCCTGTTCATTTAAAGATACCAGATAAAGATCACTTTATGCCTTATCTTTTTGGGGGCAAAAAACATCACAGTTGATTTATCAGGATTAAGCTACAGCTTAAATTATATTGTCTATCTATGGACTTTAAATCTTCCTTGAGCTCCTGTTTAACTCGTTGAAAATAATCGCAATCAAAGTGGTGATAAAGCTGGGTATTATCAGCAAAGGATTGCTCATTGCAGTGCTTCATCGATCTATCTACTCGTAGATCAAATGTACAAGAGTAATAGGAGTGGCCCAAGTTTTTCCCCCTTAAGTACACCAGAATCTATTGGGCTTTCACAGCTTACTGAACGTCCCCTGTTGACGTCAATTGAAGAGGGACCTTCTGAGTGGGTTCTAATAAACAATTGGGCATCATTTTGAGTGCAGTTTCACAGAACCCCTGAAACCCACATTTAGCTAATAATAAGGAATGGTTTATCGTATCAATAACTTTGGAAAAGTCTATTTGCACTAATGCAGTAGCTAACTGCTTGTCCCAGGCTCGAACGATGTCGTCCGCTAAATCCATTAGCGCACTTGTAGTAATATGGCGGCTTCTAAAACCTGATTGTCTCAGAGTTAAAATGTCATTTTCAGCTAAATATGTTCGACTAGTTGCCGATACTTTATTTTTCCTAACATCTTTGAAAGTACGGGTAGAAAGATGATTGGGTGTAAGTCATTAAATAATTGTGGATTAATTACTATTTTCAGGAAAGAAAAACCCCCTGAGGATTAGACTTGATAGATTTGAGAGTTTGTATTATGTCTTTGTGATCAACAAGTCTAAAACTAAACTTCTGTCTTGTACATATATGGTAACTGTTATTTGTGTAGTAATTTTTTTCAGCATAGGATTTCTTTATAATTTCTCCTTGACTGCTCGGTTTTACTCCGTTTAAATTGTACAAAGGCTTATAATGACTTTCAAGCTGTCAGTGAGCTAAGTAGCAGGAACAGTTCTGATCGGCACATGTATGTCAAGTAAACATTTGATGTCTTCGTTTAAGTATGTCACCTTTTCGTCTATATTTTTGAATATATTGCCATGGGCATGCATTGAGATCTGCTTGAAATACCATAAGTCATAACTAGATCATTAAAGTCGCACAAATTAATAAATTTTTGAGGATGACGTATTATATCAAACAACAGACGGAAATCAGTCGGTGAGACCATGTTTATTACTCTGCTGTTCAAAAGCCTTTCTGGTTGATGAATATTGTATCGAGCAAGGTACTGCTGGTCCCTGAGACTCCTGTGGCATTCATTGAGCTTATTATCAAGATTCATTAAATCATTTTCAATATCACCTGTAATCACGACAGCTATGACTCTGTCGTGAAGCAACGAGAAAGGTTAAAGGATTTTCAAGACCATCGATAGAATCAAGGAAATTGGTATTTGGAGGCCGGTAAACTACCTAAAAAGCCATACTTGATCCACCCAGCCTCAACTTAACAAATATACATTCCAGACAAGATCAGAAAGATAATTTTCCATATTTATTACTCACAAAAAAGTGCATTTCTTACATAAATCCACCTCCATAGTCATTTCTGTCTTTTCTATAAAAGCTTGCCAAAACGTCATACTCTCAGTCTTCAATCAGTCTAGGAAGGTCTGAAATAGAAGGCCCCTGGGAGCATATATTTAGATGTCCAAATTTACCTTAAGGCGACTGGTGATTATTCATTGTTGTTTTAAATGTTTAGAAGGGTGATTTGTCAGAAGACTAGATTTCTCCCTTCTATTATAATTACACAATTACCACAACATCTGTTAGTGTTAACAGTGCAGTTTTTAGATAAATGAGTGTTGCAACATTCAGAAAAAGTAAATTTGATTTACATTCCTTTGAGGCCTGCCCAAAACCACAACAATTGTAACACCTCAATACACGAAGATGGTCCTCCACATACACCTTTTTCCATCCGATATATAAGAAACCCTTTTAAAGTAATAGTTTCCTCAGAGCTGGTGAGACTTGTATGAAGACATTGAAGTTTATGAAAAAATTTAGTTTGACTCAAATCATTCTGAGAAAATATCCTTTCAATGATGTCTTCATTGGACTCCATATTATCGTCTAGTTGAACAATTTTAGTTACCATACGTGGATGTAGTTTTTTGATTCTTTCAAAGTATACTTCGGACCGAACTTGCTAACAAGCTGACACTTCAGATTATTTAAGCCAGACAGAAGACTTCATCGTTAAAAATTGATTGATTTGTTGTTCTCACCAGCGAAACAGCACAACCGTTGTTTATTTCCTTTTTTAAGACATTGGTAAAGATCGCAGTTGAAATGGCATGAAGTGAAGACTGTAGAGTACTTACTGTTTTGCTGGTATATTTTTTCATATTCACTCAATTTCCATTCTAGTAAATCGAGGGAGTTTTGCATCTCGCTAATCACTTCATTCAGCAGCTCCTTCTCTACTTTTTTCAAAACTTTCCTTTCGTACGTTTTTTTCAGACACTACACTTACGCAATCATCACAAAACCATGCAAGGTTTGCAGTAGCTTTCTTTTACACCTGAATAACTGTGATGGAACTGATTTTCACAATTTTTGCACGTCAAATATTTTGCGGAAACAATAAAATTATTAGAGCAGCTAGAACTCTCACGTACGTCGCTCGCCATCTTGAATTTGATATGATGCCAAGAATAAGTTACGTGAAAGCATGTTGGGGAAAGAAAGAGTAAAGTTATACATCTTACAAAAAATAAATAGAAAACTATTGATACACCACTTGGCTCTGAAAGCAATAATTATTTAGTAGAAGTCTGCTTTAGCAGAATCTTTACTCTAAACTAAACTTGGCATTATGGACATGCTGACTGGAAGAGGTTCAGATACTTCTTCTGCACCTTTACTTGGAGAGATGTTTGATTCATCGATAACCGAAATTATACACATTAGGATGGATGGATACATCCCACATACAGTGAAAATACCTAAACCAGGGTCCAACGGCTGGTTCAACGAATCATGCGACACTGATCGTTAGCAGAAGATCAAGAGCCTTCTTACAAAATCCCACTGTAGAGAACAGACAAGCCGATGTCGAGTCCAAAAGCAAACATAACGAAGCGGTTCGCAATGCCAAATACAAGCACGATATAAAAGTTAGGCACAGGGTAATGCCAGAGCGCAATGGCAGTCGGTCTTTCTGGATGCTGATCATGCAGATTGAAAGGAACTTCTCACAGAAGTAGCCCTCCACCGCTTACATGTCAGGATGGAACTATTGTAACTGACTCAACAGCTAAGGCGGAAGTGTTTGCCAAGATCTTTGTTGACAACTCCATCATGGACACCCCCCAACGCCCGAGTGCTGTCGATTCAAAGAATTCCCTACTATATGTGGGAAGTAATATTCAAAACTAAGACCATAAGACGGGTAACCCTTGTCGCTCGACATCAACAAACCTTCTGGTCCGGACTCGATTCCTGCCGTTGTATTGAAGAATTGTGGGACGAAGCTTGCTCCAGTTCCTTCGCGTTTCTTCCAGATACTCGTATCTTACAAATCCGTCACCTTCCCAGAAAACTCGGAATTTGCTCATGTCCAGCCCATCCCAAAAAAGGGATCAAAGACCGACCGTTAAAACTACCGGCCAGTAGCTCTGCTTTCTGTTATAAGCAACGTGATGGAGAGGTGCAAAAAAAAACGCGAGCCTATCGACTGCCTCAACCGTCACGGCTAGATTAGCAACAGGCAGTATGGTTTCGATGGCTTATGTCGTTGATCTTGATATCACGAAAGTATGGCACGCTGCTTATGCAAACTTTCATTCTATGGCCTCCCAGAGAAGGGTGGCTGACTTTCTATCTGGCCGCATTATTTCCATCCTATTTGACGGATTTTCCTCTTCATCCCACAACATCAACGCGGGTGTTCCCCAGGGATCGGTTTTAACTCCGACACCATTCCTCTTACATATCCTGTTGACTCCACTTCACAGCTTTGCTGATGACAGCACTCTACATAGAGGAATTCAGGGCGACAAGCCGATCTCTGCCAGTGAGCTGGAAAAAAGCAGTCTAGCAGCGGTTTCCTCTCTGACGAGAGACATCGAGGTTATCACTGCTTGGGTACGCAGCAATCTTGTACAGTTCAGTGCTGTACGTTGACAAACAAAAAGCGTCCTAGCGCTCCGTCGGGTGCGATGGATGGCAGAGTTCTGCCAAAGACTCAATGGGTGATATGCATAAAGACGAGTGGCTACTTTTGACTCCCATTTTTAAAGTAGCCACTCCATTTGATATGCATAAAAATGTAAGTAGAAGCTCACACTCATAAGTTTCTACTCTTTCCGTGAGGCTGTACTCGCTCCTTGAGTGCCGACTTTAATTTTTATATGCATAAAAGCGAGCGTCCACTCCGACCGCTGAGTACATACTTAAAGAAGTGCGAGATACCTAGTAGTAGACTCAGCTTTATAAGAAGTGGATATCATCACGAAATGGCCGAATTTATGCCTATTTATCAGCCTACGAAGGTGTCTAAAGATCGTAGGGAGTCAAGGGAAATAGACTATCGGGCCTTATATCGGTTTAGTAAAGTTAATGTTGAGTGGATAAGTAACCATCTTCTTGAAGAGACAGAAGAATATAGGGGTGTTGCTTTGAGCAATATAGAAAGAATGAGGGTTTCTTTACGATATGTGGGTGATCCAGGATTTCAAATTGGCATAGGAGAAGATATTGGTGTTCATCAATCTACGGTATCCCGAACCGTTACCAACGCATTGTGCAGAAGTCGAATATTTGGATTAGATTCCCAATCTCATGTGAAGATCTACACAATACTAAAAATAAGTGGCAAGAAAAGTTCAATTTTCCTTTAGCTATTGGTGCTATCGACTACACCCATATACCTATTCTGAAGCCGTTTATTCATGCAGATGAATATGTGAACAGAAAGAACTTTGCTAGTATAAGTGTACAAGCAACGTGCAATTCAAACGAAGAGTTCACAAGTGTGAATGTTTCTTGGCCAGGATCTGTACACGACTCTCGGATATGGAAGAATTCTGATATATACAACGTTATGAAATGGAATAGGGCTAGTGCTGTTTTGTTGGGAGACTCTGGGTATGGTATAGCTCCTTGGCTCATGACTCCTTTTAGGATTGCAGAAACAGCAGAACAAAGATCATACAATCGGCTGTTTACGAAAGAGCGAGTTATAAAAGAGAGATGTTTCGGACAACTCAAACAGCGTTTTCCCATTCTACATAACAAAATACGCGTCGATACAGAAAAAGTGCGAGGGCAAGGGAGGCCTTGTCATGAGTTGTTTTATCTTGCATAATGTGGCTAAGCACCTTAATGATGAAGATTTTGCTGTTGATATACCGGGAGATGGCGAACAAGAAGAAATCCATGATCAACATGCTGCCGACTATGCAGATAGAGTGATACGTCAGAGAGGTCAATTTAGAAGAGATGCAATATCAAGAATTATTCATGGCTTTCGGGTCTAAGTAAGTATCTAGCATTTTTTTTCTATACTCCAACTACCACGAAGGCCTAAGGCCTAAGCACCCATTGGGTACCGTGGCGCTATAGGGGGATACATGGGAAAGGGGGGAAAACATGATCCAAATTTACAAATTATGTAGATATACGTTGAAGAACGATGTTTAATTACTCATAACAAAATTAATAACACTTTCAAAATGGTAACTTAAGAGAAAGTTCTTAAAATTAATAAAAAAATAACATTTATGAAACATGAAGTATTTCTGTCAGTTCTGTCCTGGAAATAGGCTCATGAAAATTGGATTTCCAGTTTCTGCACTTGCATTTAAAGTTGATAAATTTGTATCAGATTCATTAATATTTTTCTTGTGAAGTAGCAGTTCCTTAGCTAGCCGAAACACTTGTAGTTGTTCAAGTAAAACTAGACGTTGGAGCTCTGTTATTGATACATTTTGCGTTTCATCGGTTTCCACTAATCCTCGTTTTCCTTTTTTTTTAGAAGGCTCCTTACTGGGCCCGGCTTTCATTGTGGTAGCTTTCAGTACTGGTCCTGAACTTCCAGATGCTTCTTCGGTGATTGTTTTTTCTTCAGCACAGGCTGTTGGAGTGTAATCAACGCTTTTTTGTGGGCAACCTGCGACAACAGCACCTAAAATTTAAAATATATGCTATGTATATTTATTGACATATATGTATATTATACTCAATCACAGATTATACCTACTGTATGGAAAAACAAAAAAATACAACTAACATTGCAATCGAGCAATACTAGGATTTGATTCTCCTTGTAGAAAATTGAACAGTTCTTGTTCCCATCCTTTCAATTTTATTGGTTTGTTTCCGGTTTGATTTCTGTCGGTCTTCGCTTTAAATCTGGTTTTTATGTTTTGAATCATTTTCCAAATCTGCCCATCATTATATTTAAGTCCTAATTCGGCTTCTACCTATTCTTTTATTTGTTCAACCGCCTTACGTCGTTTATTTTTGATTTCCGGGATGTTAGATTTTTCCAACAATACAGGATACTATTTAATTATATTAACCAATACTGTTTGATTTTCAGATGAATGGTCTTCCGAAACACCACCCACACAAACGTTTACCGGTATACAGTAGTAACTGCTCGCAATAGGGGAATTGCCAATTCGGCGAGACAACAAAATACAAGTCGGAACTCGAAAACCAGAGTGCCTACTCAAGTATTTCATTAGCCCTTGAGTAGCCTCTCCGTTTCTCGACAAATATTTTATGCATATCAAAACCGAGTAGGTTCTCCCTAACAGGAGTAGTTACTTGCTACAATATGGAGTCGCTACTTCAGAGAACCCACTCACCTTTATGCATATCACCCATTGATTTGGGCTGGTTGCAGTCTAGAACAGGAGGATTTGATCTGGCACGATCACATTTCATCAATAGCGGCAGCTGCTAGCAAAAAGCTGGGGTATTTCTTCAGGCCTAAGAAGTACTGTTCTCCGCATGACCTTCGCACTCTATACAAGGCCTAGATAAGACCTAGCCTTGAGTATTGCTCACACATAGGGTTTCCAATCCGGGATCCCGGGATTTCGGCATCCCGGGATCCCGGTTGGTTTTTAGTCCCGAAACTCCCGGGATTGAGATATACCACTTAAAATGCGAATTGCTTATTGATTAGCTTCAAGATCATTTTTATCTATTCTAGGAATATAAAGCATCTAGCGTCTGTAATAATGATAATGACATTGGTATTTTTATGAGCATATTTTATTTTACTAAGCAAAACGTACGTGTTTAATAAGAATTGGTTTTTGGTTTTTTAAATAGATTTAAGGGTACCTTGTTACCCCATTTTTTTGCTTACATAAAATATGTGAAGGCAGTAAAACATCGTTGATTGATTTTAATGTTTTTAATATTTTTTCCGTTAGTCTGTGTCTGTATTTTTATTTAGTATTAGATACTATCACCAGTTTTAAAAAAATGTTCTTAGGATTGATCCCGGTATCCCGGGATTTGTTTTTTTATCCCGGGATTTCAAAACGGGATCCCGATCCCGAAAATTGGAAACCCTACTCACACATTTGGGGTGCTGCCGCCCCGACTACATTATCCATGCAGAGGAGGGCTGTCCAACTGATCGATGACCCTTCTCTAATAGAAAGTCTGGGGAACCTTACGCACCGGCGGGCCGTCATCGATCTCTCTTCTACCGCTCCACCAACGGGCTTTCCTCCTCAGAGCTCTCCTCCATGATGCCGCCCCGCGATGTGACCGCCAGACAAATCTGAATGGCTTCACCTCCCCATCCTAATCGTGTCGAACTTCGTACATCCAGAACTGGCCGATACGCCCGCTCCTTTGACCCAAGGGTATCGAGATTGTGGAACAATCTACAAGAGGAAGCTTTTCTCAGTTCTACTAACCTTAGGCAATTCAAAAATCGGTTGAATAAAATTTCTTTGGGATTCAAGAAATCGTGAGTCGTGGAACTAAAAGAGCCCTAAAATACAAGACATACATTTTTTTTGGTGGGTGACCTACCTTTTAAAAATCATTGTTTGAATGTGTCACAGTGAGTGATAGTAACGCAAATCCTACCAAACGCAACTTACCGGATTTTTGTCAAACTATCGCCTCTGGTCGTACTATGTGACTAACTAGCTACCCATAACAGCCGTGTCTCAACCTCAGTATCCCTTCAACTCTCTCGATATTCTAACATAGGTATGTCATGACAAAGAGCAATCGCGTATAATATTATGCAATTGCGAATCAACATCAGCATCGCCTGCATTATTCTGAGCATAAAGTGTACTGCAGCAATAGAAGACGCTGACTAGTTAGCATGCTCATAACGTGAAACGAGCCCAGTAAAATGCACTCCAGCTCAAATTAACCAATTTACATTTTATAGGCTGCACTTACTAAGGAGAATGCAATATAAAATCTGTACCGCGGCACATACCAATTCCAGGTTATTACAGGTGTATAGTGAGTGAGTGGGAGTTACGTAACTCGATGCTATTGGGGAGAAGTCGGTTAGGCATTTTTAAATATCGAAGTTTCTCGTTTTCTATTCAATACGCCAATTGACGAGGAAGTAAAGGGCAACGCCTAAATCACGAAAACCTGTCAAACATTGAAAACACCAATTTATTATCGAAAATGATTCAAAATTAATATCTATTCCAAAGTTAACACCACATAATCAGAACTTTGCTTATACTACTTTGACCATGGCAGACTAACAAACTTGAAGTTTGTGGTGTATCAGTCGACACTACTTCTTAACGGCACATTAAAGAGCTTCTGTATCATCCGTTCCATTGTATATTGAAAATATTTAAGAATATGAATAAAGATCTTAATGAAGATAGTACGAACTTTCATTTGATCTAACAGAAATCGGTCATTATTGATGCTCTCATGTACACACCGTGAATTGCACGGATTCCTATTTTTAGCTTTACTTCTTTATTTTAATGATAGGTATTGCCATATAAAATGTGGTGTCAGTTTTCTAACTCGCATGCAGTCGAGAAATACAACCCTATAATATACTGCCTCATTATGGAATGCGGTAGGAAACGGTTATTCAGCTTTTTCGAATCAGTTCTTTGAGAGGCCTTAACATTCCCTTTAAGTACCTTCCTCTAGAATTGGTCTTTGAAGTAACCTTGGGGTAATCTTCGAATGCCCTTATAGTGATCAATTGACCTCTGATCCGGAGATAGTAATACCCAAATGACATGTATTTGGGATAAATTGCCCGGTGTTTCTGTAAATATCTTTGGTAAGACCTTGAAGTGACCTTCAAATACCCTCATAGAGACAAACTAACCCTAGACTTGAAAGCAGCGACTCCCCTCCATGATACCGCCGTGCTCCTTTGTTTCTAGGATGTTGAGATTATAGAACAATCTGCCAGATAAGCTTATTGCCAAACTTCTTTGCCTTAGGCAATTCAAAAATCAGATTAACAAAAGCAATATCAGTGCCTTTTTTCCAAAAAATGCGTTTCTGATCGGTCAACTGGATGGGCGTGCGGTTTTATAGGTGATCGGCGAACTGAGGCCTGAGCTGTCTGGTGGGGGTACTCTGGGTCCCATGAGTGACGTAGTTTTTGCGCTGTGTTTTTTCAGAATTGGGAACCACGTTTAGTTTAAAGCAAAGCCTTCTTCTTTTCTATTGAAATTATCGTTGTATTTGTAGATTTCAATTGCTTCTCTGTACATTCGGGCTGAGTAGTGGGTGGACTTCAGTTTGGTGGAATAGTCAGTTTGTCCCAGTCGACAGTTTCTTTCATGCTCCTTGACGCGTGTTTGGAAGCTACGTTTAGTTGTATACTTTTCCACAGGAACACAGTATTCTGTATACGCTGGCACAGCTCAGGGGGTCCCTAGGGTCCTTTACTGATGTTAGAAGTTGCTGGATTTTATTTGTCGGCTTCTAGATGGTCTTGACGTTGTGTTTTTGCATCAACCTCCCTATTATATTCGTAAGGCCTTTAATGTATGGTAGGAAGGAGACTTCCGTAGGTGGTTCCTGGTCTCCTGCTGCTTTTTTGTCGTGAAACCTGTTTTATTTGTTCCCTGCTATAGCCATTTGCTTGTAAAACCATGTTAACATAAGACAGTTCCGCCAGCAGGTATTGAGGTTCACAAATTCGGTGTGCCCTATCAGGTTTTTAATGACACCTGTTTTTGTCCAGCATGATGGTTGGAGTCCTTGTGTAGATATCTGTCAGTGTTTTTTTCTTTGCGGTAAACTCTGTACCTCACCTTTAAGTTCTCTCGTCTAACCACCAATACGTCCAGGAAGACCAATTGCTTATCCTCTTCTATGTCCGCAGATGTAGCCGAAAACTCTGGATCAAACCCAACCCTACCACGGCCCAACAGCCCGAAAAACCTAAACGACAATTGATAACAATGTTTTTTAGTTAACTCTATACACACCATGAAATAATCAGATGAAAAGAATTTAGAATACTGCTCCAAACGGGCAGTTGAAAAGGAACATGCTACCTTAAGTCCCATATAGCAGTCGTAGTGCCTCGTTGATTTGTGTTTCAATCTGCAAGACTGCGTCAGTATAGAAAAAGGCTTCGTGTATATTTGAGTGAACATGAACGTGATGCTCTTTTATCCTAAACTCTCCGCTACATTGTGAAATTTTATCCAACAGATTTGTACAACTCGTCCAGCAATGTCCATCTTTTCACAGTAATCAACCGTCCATTGAAAAATGTCCATTGTACTTCGACTGAATCGCCATGTCCCCTGCGAGCAATATACAAAATCCAAATCAATTACTCCAAAACGAACACCGCCCAAAACGCACGTTACCGCGGAAAATGAATTAAAAATTTTAGCGGTTAATATATAACGTCGATGTGGCCAGTGCAAAAAACAATGGAATTTTCATTTTCATTTGGCGGCATTTGTGTGATGTCTGCGGTTACATAGTTACAAACTGTTTTATAAAACAATGCAGTTCATTGAGCTAGTTCTTATTTAGTCTATTTGCGTTTTTAAAAAAAGGGATTGAATAACCTCTTCAATCTAGAATCTGTACATTTTGCAAACTCCGAAAATATACTCAGTAACAGAAGTGTTACACCCAGAAAAAATAATTTCTTCAACATGTTCTTCTTCGGTACATAATGACTACATTATAAGCATGCTGTGGCAGCAATATCAACGTTTTATATTTGTTTTTGTTTACCTTTGTTAAAATGTTTTCTCTTAGTTTTTGTGAAGAAATCAGTTTCAGAGAGCTGAGTAGTACAGATATTTTTAGTTATTGCCCTTTCATTTACAAGTGTTAAGCATAACAAAATGCCTCGAGTTGGAGGTGGTCCAAATTATCACCATTTTAGCGACTTTAATAGGGGCAGAATTATTGCCTATCGAGATGTTGGTTTGTCTTATCGCGAAATTGCCTGCACTGTTAATTGTACTGCAATGAGGGTAATGTGTGCGTGTCGCGTGTGGATAGAAAAAGGTAGAGAAACACCAACTGGTCCACCGAGGCGTACCACAGAGCGTCAAGATAGGCGCTTCAGACAACCGTTTTGCTACTTCGCTTCAGATCGCTGACCAATGGTTTGGAGAAGAAGGTAGACCTGCTACTATAAATACACTCTATCGCCGCAGTCGAGCGTCTAGACTTTCTTCATACCGTCCACGGCTAGTGCTTCCTCTGACTGCGGACCATTGTCGTCAACGTTTGAACTGGAGCAGAGAACGGCAACATTGGGAGGCAGAATCACAGAATGTCATCTTCAGTGACTAATCGCGATTCTGTCTGGGTACGCACGACGGTCATAGAAGTGTAAGACGCCACCGTATAGACCGTCGTGATATTGGATTTGCTGTTGAGAGGCGTGTACACAGAACTGTTGGAGTAATATTTTCGAGGGCTATTGCCTATGGTAGCCGATCACCCCTTCTCTTTGTTCCAGGCAATATGACTGCTGCGCGTTATGTTGGTGATGTCCTACAAACCACTTTACTGCCATATCCAGAAGGCCGCCCACACGTCCTTTTTGAGCAAGATAACGCATGTTCTCATATTGCTCGTCGTACTACGGACTTTCTTCAAGAAGCAGGCGTTAATGTTGCCGTGGCCACCCCGTTCACCGGACTTGAATCCCATTGAAGATGTGTGGGATATAATGGAGAAGACACTATCCACGACCCGTCACAAACTCTGCCACAGCTAATCCACGAAGTTCGAGTTGCTTGGAATGAGATGTCACAATCAGACATCCATAATCTCATTTTATCGATGCTTAGACATATACAAGAGTGTATTCAGCTGCGGGGTCGCCCAACAAATTGTTATTTTTTTCTTGTTACTTCTCAATAAAATTTCGTGAGAATGATATCGTTACATTCTTGATGCAAGACTACCTCATTGCCAAAAAATCAAGTTGAAGAAATTATTTTTTTCTGGGTGTAGCACTTCTAATGTCACTGAGTATACTTTACTTACAAATATATATGAACTATGATTCAAAAGGAATCGATGAAGGCAATAATTGTATATGAGTCAGCCTCCTTGGTTTACATGCATTGGAAAAATATGAAATCGAAACCTGGCTAGGTATTATGGCTCAACAACGATATGTATACCAATAATTGTTCAACAAAGACGTTTATTATTGTTACAACATAAAACTCTACAGTTCTGAATCTTAAACTACAAAAAAAACATTCACATTTATGTGTCAATGACGCTATGTGTGAACATTATATCTTATATTTATGTGTTATGCGAAATATTGCTGTGATCAGATGCTTCTTAATAATAATAGAACGTCTTTCGCCGATTCAATACCAGTGATGTTACAGTCATATTACCACCTTTGATAACATTCTATGGTGCAAAATATATGTTAAATTTACTTATGATACAAAAGAGCACCAGACAATGTGTCATATCCCTAACCCCGCCACCGAAATTTCCGCTAACATGTGATAAAGTATACACCGTACGACTATGTCGGCAATTTACTTAGAACAAATTGATGTTTATAGTCAAATCATATTAGCAAATTTCCCCGAAATAATTGTCAAAGTCTTGTTGTATTGGTGCAAGGGGGTGTTCAAAATATGGACGCATAAAATGGGTACACCGATTTTTGTAGGAAAACTTTTTATTTGACGAAAAGGAATGAGAAAACGTGTTTTTTGGGATTCAATCCTAAGTGTTGACAGGAACGAAAAAAATTTTCATATAAGACTTTTAGGTATTTATGAGACCTACAAAATGAAAACCCATGTAAAAATATCTGACTAATAGCCAAAATATTATGGCCGAAAAACAAGGCAAAATGCAGGTTTCGGCGCTTGTTAGTAATAATAATAATAATAATAATCTATATTCCAAATTGTACAATGACATTACAAAAATTGTATAGCCACTACAAAATGAAATGTTGTGTCACTGTCACCATAACTATAGTAGTTTACCTGAGATCTTTTTTTTTGTGTTACATGGTTATTTATCCTAAAACAGCTACTATCTTATATTATTACAACTCCCATAGAACTCATCTATTGTATAAGGCTCTGACTGTACTAGAAATTGCTTAATAGTCTTTTTAAATTTATGTAAACTGTTTATGTTTTTAATTTCATTTGGTAGATTGTTAAAAAATTTTAAACACATGTAAATAGGGCTTTTTTATGTGGAGGATAATCTGTGTATTGGATAAGTAACATTGACTATTCGAGTATCATAAACAGTTTGCACCTCAAGCTCAAATAAATTTTTATTTTTGAAAAAAAATATAAGACACTTATACACATAGATGGCATACACAGTCATGATTTTTTCAGTTTTAAACACCCCCCTGCAAGTTTCATTGATATTTAGCCCCTTTAGCAGACGTACTGCTCTTTTTTGAAAAACAAAAATTTTTTGAATAAACCTATTGCGTCCCCAAAAAATAGTTCCATACTTTAGAACACTTTCAAAATTAGCATGGTACAATAGTTTCATACTCGTATTATTTAGATATCTTGATGTCACCCTAAAACCATAGCAAATGGAATTGAGCCTCTTCAGCAGTTCGAATACCTACATGTGTTGTCCAATCTAAAAATTCATCAATATAGATGCTTCAGAATTTTACACTTTCACTCAACTGCAGTTGATGATGATCTATATCGATATATTGTGGCTTAACGACTTTACTCTGCTTAGTTCTAAATAATGTTGCATCAGTTTTGGATTTATTCAGCACTAGTTTGTTCTCAGAAAACCATGTATTCACACTTCTGAATAAGAGATTCCTATTAGCTTAGGTCCTCTACACTTGTCCCACCCAACACTAAATTTGTGTCATCAGCATAGCAGATAATTTTATCCTTGCTATGATCACCACTAGTAACAAAACAGAGATCGTTTAAAAAACTACAAACAAAGTGGGCCCAAGTATACTACCCTGTGCTATGCCGGTTGAAGTCAACTCAATGTTTGACTTGTAAGTTTGACCTACTTTAACAATTTCAACCCTCTGTTGTCTATTATAGAGGTATGACTTGAACAATTCTAGCGCAGGTCCTCTTACACCATATCTTTGTAGCTTTAATAACAATATGTCTCTGTTGGTGCAATCATAAGCTTTGGACAAGTCCAGGTAGAAACCAACCGCTAAGTTTCCCTCCTCTAATTGCTTAAGTACTGTTTGAACAAATTGAAAGATTGCAGTATCTGTTGATCGCCCATGTAGGTAACCATGCTGATGTGTATTAAATAAATTACAGTCTTTCATGAATTCTAATAATCTCTTACTGATGCCTAACTGAAATAATTTTGAAATACCTGTTAAAATATTGATTGGCCTATAATTTTCCAGTTGCTCTGGATTACCTTTTTTGAAAATTGGTTTTATAACAGCTATTTTCAAATTCTCTGGGAATGATCCTTGTCTAAAAGCATTATTAATAAGTAAGCACAAAACATGTTTTAAAACTGGAATGGAAAGTTTTACTATTGTTGTTGGAACATCATCTATACCACAGCTGAATTTATTTTTTATCCTCCTCGACAGTTCACACACTTCATCAACAGTCATTGGTCTTAAGTATAATGATTGGTTGTTTTCTTGTAAATTGCAGTCAAAAGGACCTGTGTCACATCTTTCAGTAAAAGCGGAATTGCTGATAACAAATATTCATTATACTGCTGTGGTATCAGATTTGGATCTACTTTGATATGAATGTCTTTATGATTGTTTTGACCTGTGATTTCATAACATATCGCCCACATAGACTTACTTTTATTGTCCGAATTTCTGATTTTCTGATCGTATCTTTCTGATTTGGCCTTCTGCAACAAATCGTCATATTCTTTTTTTGTGTTCTTGTACATTTCCTTATAATCACCATCTACTTTACATAGGGTCAACAGAATATCCAGTTTATTTTTGCACTCTGTAATCACTTCATTACACTCATATTTCCTCACACGACTCTTATCACTAAATCGTTTCAAAGGAAAACACTGATTAAATATACCTATGAAATTATTCATGAATACAATCCATTGCTCATTTACATTTCCAATATCCTGCACCAGCTCAATCCAATCCTCATTTTTTATACATTCAAGAAAGTACTGTTATCATCTGAAAAAATTCTTTTATACGTGTAATTTGACGCTGTAACTGGGACTGCAAATAAATTGATTTTCTGAGTAGTGTGATCGGAAATATGAGTGCAAAGAACAGATGCACTTTCAATTTCAAAATTTGTGAACATATTATCTATGCAACTAGCAGTACTAGGCGTTATTCTTGTATTTTCTTTTATTTTTGGTTCCAAATTAAATGAGCTCATAAGCGTCAATAAGTTATTTTTTTTTCAATCTCTATTAACATTTCAGTGTTGAAGTCTACTGATACACACAAATATCTGTTTGAAACAAAAATCTCATTTAATATACATTCTAACTTATTAATAAACTTTGAAAAGTTACCACTCGGAGGTCGGTACACAACTAGCACCACAACCATTATATTACCCAATTTACATTCACTCACTGGACATTCAAACACACATTCCTCTGCTACTTGACATCTGATATTTATACTTCTTTGATGCACACCTTTTCTCACATAAATAGCACTACCTCCAAAGCCATCTTTTCTGCAAAAAGCTGATTACAGACTAACATTTTTTAGCACTAAGTAGGGTAGTTGCTGACTCGTTTTCCAATGCTCTGTTACACATACTATTTGACATTCCTGGTGGTTATTTAACATATCGTCCATAAGATCAACAGCATTTCCCAGTGATTGCACATTTTGATGTATGATGCTGACTAGCACCCGATCATTTGTAATATAATGATTATCTATATTATATATTGTTGCAGATTTTTTTTGTTTGACTGGATAAATTTACTTGACTAATTGGATAGGACTGTAGTGGCTATTCTTCTGTTTTCTTTTTTCAATGTTTAATATTGCGACGATAATTTTACGCAATTTCTTCAAATTCTTAAAATCCGTAGGATTCATACTTCTTAATAACAACAACAAAATTGGCTTATGTTGGTCAAGCAGTTTATTGAGAATTTCTAATTATTTATCCCAAGACACCTGTTTTCCGGCCACCACTACTAGTTTATTAAGCAATATACAGGGTTCGTTCAAAGAGCACTTGTTAGCAACATACACGTGTTTACCCTGCCGATATGAATCACAAACCATTCCGAAAGATAAATGTTATATTTATGCGAAAAACAAAGGTTACGTTTTTTCTTCTAAATAAATTCAAACATTTCGTATTTGTTAGTAATTGAACATACGTTACTATACACATTTCAAAACAAAGCGGATGTATCTATCATCTTTTGTTGGGAATACTCACAAATACAAAATGTTTGAATTTGTTAAGAAGAAAAAACGTAACCAATCATTTTTTGTATAAAAATAACACTTATTTTCCGAGATGGTTTGCGATTCATATCGGCAAGGTGTATTTTGCTATAAAATGCCCTTTGAAGGAATCTTGTACATTGTTCAATAAACTAGTAGTGATGGCCGGAAAACAAGTGTTTTGGGATAGACAATTAGAAATACTCAAAAACTACTTGATCAATCTACTCCAATTTTGTTGTGGTTATTTAGAAGTACTAGTCCTACGAATTTAAATAATTTCAAATATCTGTGAGAAATCATCATTGCATTACCAACAACTGCCAAAACCTGTAGTTTGTCCCAGTTTTCGGCCATAACTTTTTTGCTATCAGTCGGATCTATTAAAGTGTGGTCTCATTATATAGGTCTCATAAATACCTAAAAATACTGTATAAAGAGTTTTTTCGTTCCTGCCAACACTTTCAATTGAACCCCAAAAAACACGTTTTCTCATTCTTTTTTGTCAAATAAAAACTTTTCCCACCAAAGCTGGGGTAACAATTTTATGCGTCCATGTTTTGAATATCCCCTTGAACAACTTTCAGTAATAAAACCAGACTTTACAATTATTTCGCAAACCAGGTGTATTTCGTCTAAAATGACTAGACTACTAGTATTACCGAGATCAGAAGGTAATTGGCGTGGGAAGGAAACAAAAATAGGTCTTTGTATACTCAGAAAGTTAACTTTGGAAATGAGGGAATAGAAAAACTAAGAGCATATGGTTCTTTTATCTTTTGGAAGCTGCATTCCTGAACGCTCACAGAATAGCCGCTCCCCAAATCATTCCCGGGAAAAAAAGTGCGAGAGTCTAGCCGCCGTTCATCAGTCTCATCTATGAAGACATAGTTCACTTTGTGATGGTACCTTTAATGACATGAAGAAGCAATGAACGTATTATTTTTCCGAAATCGAATATATTCACAAACTTGTTTGACAAATGTCAACAGCTGTCAGAGTCTGATATCAATGTGATGTTCCACAAGCACGTGTTTTAGGCCCTATTTTATTTACTTCCTATACTTCAGATTTGATAGACCATATTTCCTCTGGTTGGATGTACATGTACGCACAGATGATGTACAAATTTACAAAACATGCCAACCGGCGCCAACTTGGAGATGTTTGAATATTATTCCAAAAGTTACTGCTTAAAAATTGACACCTCAAAAACCAAAAACGTGCCATTTGTTCTAGACTATCAATTCACAAGTCGAAAGAGGCTGTAAATCAAAAAGAAATAGGAGATATTGCTAATGAATTTGTTGATGAAGCTAAACATTTGGGGATAATACTGGATAAAAATTTATGTTTCGAAAATGATTTGATGGGTAAGCTCAAGATATGTTATTATAAATACGAATCGCTTTGGACACATTTAGACTATGACGTTGCTGTTTATTACAATTTTCTAACCGAAAAAGAGCTGCTACAGTTACAAGTTCGTGAAACTACAAGTCGTTAATTTCAGAAATGTTAATTGAAAATTTGTATTACAGTTATAGGTATAGCTATAGGTTCTTGTATATGGTACACATAATCTTCTCACACTTTGTAGATTTGGATTGTATCTACATGAGTCGCACAGGCTAGGGCAGTGGTCGCCAATCTGTTCAATGTGTTGAGCTACTTTGATAATTTAATAAACTTAAATAAACTAATGACTAATACATACTACACAACTACATCCATTCCTACCGGTCGTAGGTGTTTAAAAAATAAACAACATTTTTCGTCATCTACAATGACATGTCACATACGATTTAATAAAGGTAACTGAAAATAAAAAAGCAACGCACTATTTTAAACAAAAACATATCCAGATAAAAAATGCGTGTTCAATGAGAGACTCACTGATAATTTTTTAAATGTTCTGAGTATAATTTGATACCGGATACAATTATCCAAATGTTCTTCTGTAAGTCGATTACCGTATCTGTTTGTAATAAACCTCATAGTTGAAAAAGAAGATTCACACAAATAAGTTGGACCAAATAATTCTTTTACTTTCAAGGAAACACTACATAAAACTGAATATTTATCTTTACTTACTGCAGGCCAGATACATTTTGTATTTGTGACTAATGATTTTGAAGCTAAACCACTTTGAAACGTAATCACTTCCATTTCTGTCGCAGCGATGTCTTCCCTAAAATTCTGCGTAACAGAAGTTGCAATCTATTGGATAACAATTTCGATGAAGGGTGAAACAACAAATTGCGCCACTAAAGCAATTTCGTTGAAATCCTTGAAACGATTTTTGAAGTAATCCTTCACAAGCTTCCATCTCTAAGCCAGATTGCATTTTCCAGTTCCTGAATCGGTTCATCACATTGTCTGAAAAATGCACTATGACAGCTATGATATCATTTAAACATTTCAGCACTCGTCCCCTACTTAACCATCGGACTTCAGAGTGAAGAAGTAGTTTCCCTCATTGACAGTCACTTTCATCGGCCAAGGTTTTGAATAATCTTCTTTGTAACGCTTGAGCTCTAATCTTGTTCACAATTTTTACTACCAATTTCATAACGTTGTATAGTTTTAAAAAATGTCCACATAATTCTTGCTGGTGGATAATGCAGTGGTTTCAGAGACATTGCGTAAAACTTTTATCTTTACAACATAACCCCACGAGACCCTTATCACGACCCACCATAGCTGGAGCGCCATCTGTTGTCAAGCCTACCATTTTCGATATTGAAATTTTCTCAAAGGCAATAATATTTCTTAAAGAAGAAAAAAGACCTACCCAGTAGTCTGTCCTTTTAGAGAAATAAACTTCAAAAGATCTTTAATCGTAAAAGAACCATCCTGACACACACGGCCATCTGAGAGGTGTCAACGACATCTGTGGATTCATCCAGCTGCAGTGAAAAATAAACACAGTTATCGAAATAATTTCTTAACTGTAAAATTAAAAGCACCTGACACCCAGTATGTTGCTTCAGTTGCAGGCTTACTTTTGTCGATTGTTTTTAAGAACATTGTGTGTTGCCCAATTAACTGATTTTTTAATTGTTTTTACGTTCTGGTTGCAGAACGTAATGGGGATGGTTTTTAAAAAATTCGAATGTACTGTTTTATAGTGCTTCTCGATATTCCCTTTTTTAGCAACCAAAACAGATGTATTACATAACAAACGTAAAGCAATATTGTTCTTCCCATTCCGAATGGAAATGGTATGTCTTCATCTTCTTACTACTGCTCATAATGTTTTTAATTGCAGACCAACTCTAACCCAACCGCTGGACTCTGTGCCGTTCAGTTTTGAACTGTCGCCGCGGCTTGCGTATTTATTCCGTTCAAAGTAATCGAGATCGTTGTCGAACAGATCCCTCAACCTAGTGTTGCCGCTGCTTATGCTTATTATGAGAATTTACAAAATTTACGGAAGCTTCTATGATCTTTACACCTTTTTAAAATATCTTGTGAGCCACCAGAATTGCCTTTGCGAGCTACCGGTAGCTCGCGATCGACGGATTGGCGACCACTGTGCGAATATGATATCGTGAAACGTTAGATCACAAAACAAAAAGGATTCCACTCAGGGTCTTCTCTTGAGTTCAGTACTTTTTGTTATTTGTGTTGAACACACAAATGTTCAAAAATTTTCACTTCGAGTACTGTTTTCGGTTTTTTTTCATTCCTTTATTTCCATTGCTCTGTTCTATAAGTCTCACAGTAAACCAATTTTGTATGAAAAAAATGCAAATCCTATTGCATTCACGACACATCACCGGCTAATCTCGTCATTACAACTCGCTGCGACAGAAAAACATACAAAGCAAACTTGTTTGTGAAATTTCTTTGTTAAGATTCACATACGCCGCTCACAAAAGGTTATTTGTGAGACATCCCTATAGGGGGAACAATGAGACGAAGAAAATTTCCCTACCAGTAGCAAAGCTCCTGATTTAGCAGCCATAACGCAGTTTAGTCATGGTGTACGCATGAAATGCGTTGTGTGGACTACACCAGTGAACACCAAAATGTTAGGATTCCAAATACGATATTTTTTTATAGACAAGCTATTTGGGCAAAAAATACGAAGAATTGAAAAATGAACACAAAACATTCATTACCAATAATTGAAACATCGATTATCGACCCTGCAGCAGTTTGTGTATGCCCATATTTTACTCGCATTGCAAGTGCGAATTTAGATATCTGTCCAGGCGGAGTTGTAGCATGTATAGGAAAACGTTCGTCTCGGAGAGGGTATGACGGAGATTAAATTTTGAAGAGCAAGGGGGGTGCCGGCTGTACCCTTAATCACTCTTAAGCAGGGCTTCTAAGATCAAATGCCTTTGTGACACAATTGAAGGAGGTGGGATACATCTAGGAGAGCCACGTCTCAGGATTCAGGTCTAGCAAGGTAAGTTTTACAGTAAGATATAGCAATATACTCAAATGCTTCAAATTCTGCCCTCAGCATTGGGGTCTCGGAAATTATAATAGATACGAGGTCGCTTTGTAGGGGGCAAAGTTGCGTATTTGGGTAATCAACAAAATGCCACTTAGAAAGTTTCGAAATTGAAAGTACTTCCAGAGAGAGATGGAAAAAACAAATTTTCCCAAAATCGTTTTATTCTCTTTCTGACTTTTTTGTAGTGGGATTGCAAAGTAAATTGACGTTTCATCTCTCTCTCTCCTCCAGCATTAACTTTATTTTTTCTTATAGTCGCGACATTAAATTCTTTTTTTAAATAGAGTTTTCAATTCTTATTCCAAAAATGATGATCCGTCATACTATGATGTTGCCAAGTTATTACAAACAAACCAGAATTTCCTAGGTAAGCCTTAAAATTATCAGACAGTAATTTATTTGGCCTACTAGGTATATCCCAAAATCATTATTATGTTTTCCTGATTTTATTTGAGATGGGATTAAAACGTAAATTGCATGGTCACATTTCCTTCTCTACAAGATGGCATGATCAGCATTCCAATACAACCTTTATTTTTTATAATGGACGCCATATTGTTTTTATGATATGTCATACATTGAACTTGACAAACCTTAGTTATTCCAGAAAAACAGAAATATCTAGGTAGACCTTGAAAATATCAGATTTCATTTGTTTTCACACCTCAAATTGAACATAGCAACAGAGTTTGGAAGACTGAGAAGAAGAGAAATGAATCGAGCTGTCTACAATGTGCAGAGAACAGTCAGGCTTTGCCTACAAAATAACGGACATTTTGAACATCTGATGATTTACCTTTGCTCATTTATGACGATGATTGAGAGTTGATGCTTTAGGACAATAGACGAAACGTCATAATTAACTCTAATTATGCCTTCCTGTAGAGGAGAAAAAGTGTTAATGTTAATGTGCAATTTATTTTGAAATCCCTCTACAAATAATATCAGGAAAAAATTAAAACGATTATGGGGCAATTCTGTTTTTTCCGTCTCTCTCCGGAAGTACATTGAATTTCGAAACTTTCTAACCGGCATTTTGTTGACTACTTAAATACAAAACTTTGCCCACATTTTGGCGACTTCGTATCTCTTACATTTTCATAAGTGCCAATGGTGAGGGTCGAACACACTGTATACCATTTTCTTGTAAAAAAAGTTGCAGCTGCATCTTGGGCGGAGTTAGAAGAAGTTTGATGAGGAACACACCTGTTGCAGCTTTCCTAAGAATAGCAATTAAGCATATTCGGCGATTGAACATTGAAGAGCGGGAGATGGGTAGCGTCTGCGTGCTTAAACAGCAGTAGCATGAGGATAAAGCTAGAGGTCAATGCCCTCCAGCTCCGCCTTACATACCAGCTTGCCATCGGGACCTTGAGAAAACATCTTTCACTTCATCGTCAAAACTAGATCGCCTTGTCAAATGTTCTTTCAATTTAGGAAATTGGTGGTAGTCACAGGGTGAGAAGTCTGGAGTATATGATGACTGGGTTGGTGATGGCCTTCCAAGCTGTTGTCGACCTGCGACACCTTGACAGACAATGTGTGGGCATAAGTTGTCATGGAGGATGTTTTCGCGTTTGCTCAATATTTTTACTTCCTACGCCACTGAGCTACTGTGTTTTTGGGATGCTATATGACACGGACATCACGAAAAACCATGTAACATTTCCATCGGTCTGTTTGTCTGTCAGTTTGTTTATCTGATTGTCCGCTAATCCTAGGCCCGTCTATAACTTGAGAAGTACCGCGAGCGTATGGGCCAGTGCATCAACTAAAAGGGTTTGAGGACCCCTGAAACTAGATCGTCCCACATTGAACCCAGAAAGCGCGTTAGGCTAATCAGCGTGAAGGCGTTTCTATTGGCTGGTTAAAGAAAATCCCCACCGTGCCTAATAATCAGCTGGCCTAGACGCGATCTAGCCACCCGCGAAATATACATAATGGTTGTTCATCATATGGTGGGGGAAGCATATAAAATCGGCTGGAAACATATTTAATGTCGACCAAACACCATCAACAATAATAAGAACCATAGAAGAAGCTATGGAAAAAGGTTATTAAGGGAGTATCGCAGGGACCGATATTAGGGCCACTACAGAATGGGTTTTATGCTAAAGTTATAAGAACAGTATACAGTGTACCAAAAATCGAAGCTCTTGATTATAAAATAATTAATAGTTTCAAAAAACTGAAAAAATACGCTTTAATAGTAAATCGAACTAAAAAATAGAAAATAATTGTCAGGTATACGAGAATTTGTGTTAGTCCAACAATCAAGTATGACTGATTGATTTGGAATAAGATCAATATAAAATATAAGATATTCACAAAAAACGTCATTATAGTAGAAAAGCCTCCAGTTGAAAATTATTTTCTACTTTTCAGTTCGATTTGCTATTAAGGCTTTTTTTGTTTTTTAACCATAATTTATTAGTGATTCAAGTATATATGGTTTAAGGAGTCCTATAGAGGCGGAATATTTCAAGATTCATCTGTGTCACCGTCTTAGTTTTTAATATTATCCTATGTGCTGGTTTTAGAAAAAACCTTCGATAATAGGCATATAAGGTATAGACGAGGGGTCATTCGCTGGGGAATTATTTGTACACACAACAGCAATTACTGGGAATTAACAGAAATTGCGATGAATTATGATGTATTGAGAATTGCAGGGCATTATGGGTAATTTATCTGGAATTATGGAGAATTTCGTGAGGTAGTAAAGTCATTTTTCAAGTCTTCAAAGTGAAAATAGTATAAGCTGTAAGTTGAGCAGCATGTACCAAATGCCTGTTTCTTAATACTTGTTCCTTCTTATACCGACTTGTGGTTATCGTGTGATAACGATATAAAAATACGTCAAAGTGTAGGTGTACGTGTTATTTAATGACGGTATGCCATGTGAAATGCTATTGAGAACATGCCCGATCCTTCACAACAATACAATCAACAGTTGTTGTGAGCATCAGCATGAAACAATATTGGTTTAGAATAGACAGAATTCAGCATGTCAGTAATGCTGAAAAAGAACTTGAAGATACTTTTGTTTTTCCAAGAGAAAACAAAGAAGTTACATGTAACTTAAGACATGACATTTTTTATCTCAATCTAGGTGGCCCAGTAGAATTGAACCTCGATAATCAAGATCTTGAACACCATTATTACGATGATAGCAGTGGTACCAAATGTACCTTGTTATCAAATTTCTTAGAAAATGAGAAGGAGGTGTCCAGAGAAAACTATGAAGGTAACACTCTTGGTTGTGAGTGCATTAGATGGAATTATTCGGGAATTATCTAAGATAAGTTAAATTATTGAGAATGCATAGGAATTATGGGAGATTACGTGGAAATACTATATTTCCCGTTATTGTACAGATTTCTGGGTGCGGTTTACCCCTCGGATATAGAGACTTCCGAATTCATTGAAGGAAATAAGCTCTTGCGGATATTCAATTATTGATGAAAACGCGCAAACCCATGAAAAAGTGAAAGAGTTATGTTTTTCCAATGTGGATGGAGAACCTATTGATGACAATGTAACTGACATAAATAATATAATGTGACAGCTTTGCATATACACCCACAAAATATATAGCTTCCATTGCAAAATTATTTGACGTAATAGATATTTATATGGAATGTAAAATGTAATAATAGGTACAAACGTACATTATTATTTTATAAGAGTCAACAATGTATGTCTGGTTTCATATTAGACATTAAAAGTACGATCTATTATGCTGTATTGCAAAACGGTCCTAAATATTTAAATAGCTAGGTTTTTACCACAACCCTCTCACAATTTAAGAGAATTATCTAAAGCAAATTGACAGCGCACCTTGTCGAGCTTCATTACTATCGACAGCAATATGTCTTCCGAAGACGTATGATATCTTTCAAGCAAGCGCAGTACAAGCACTTTTAATCAGAAGTGAAAATTCTATATCGCAAAAGCCCCACCGGGTCCATTATTTACCACACGCGGGTTATAAATTTGCGATACCAAGAATTTATGTAAGTTTCTTATACTGTATTCTCCTTCAACTTATCTGGGAGCAGTGGTGTATCCGTATATGCTATAGAAGAGACGATGAGATGGCCAGAAGAGAAGGGCTTTTAAACTTTTGGAAAGTCGTAGATTAAACTTTACTTAAGGCTTAATAAGGATTATCTTAACATGCTGCTTTCGTACGTTCGACCAGTGACAACCAGTCATGGTCTGCTGTTGGACAATGAATGAATGCATTGCAACTATCCTCTCTCCAGGATATAAGGACAATCGAAGTAAGACAGCGCAATGCGCCATCTATCTCCTGTGAGAGTGTATGGCAGTTAGCGGTTGGAGCTGTAAGGATCTCATTTCGCGTCTGATAGCCCAGTCACCGCTGTGACTGATAGAAGCTGACGATTCTGGCAGCATAGTAGATACAGTTTAACGCCAACGAACAACTAAACATGCTACTTTTGTCCGTCTGAACTAGGACAGCCAGTCATGGGCAGCTGATTAGTGCTTTTATTCAACTCATCAGCATGGTCTAGGCTTGGTCAGCTGGACAACGGCGAGTAGATCGCATCGACTGTACCGTCGGTATCGTCAACCTTTAGCAGTCATAGTGGTCACTGGAGATCAAACGCGAACTGAGATTTTTACAGCTCCAACAGATAGCTACTGTATATCCTCCCAGTTGTGGATTCTGGCAATTGATGGCGCCTTGTGTTGTCTTATTTCAATGAGGCTCAAGTTATAGAAGATACCCAGTTCGACTGAAATCCGTGACTAGGCGAAAACAGGTATCTGTACCGTGGCACCGCCAACCCCTTATGCTTACAAAACTCCGCGTTCAGACCACTGTTGCTGCAGGTTGTGTCACTTTCCATTGTTGGAATGATTGGGAGGCTGATGGTCCTCATGATTAAGAATAAACAATTTTCTTTAGAGTAATCTATTTTTGTTTCTTCTAAGACAATCGCTGCAAACCTACTTGGCAACATGCTTATGACAAAGACCGTACAAGGGAGGGCGAGAGTTATTTGTGTCAATCACTAGAGTGTCCCGCTTATTCTGCGTCATTAGCAAAGATATTTTAAAATCCGTTCTTGCATTTGTGTGATCCTAACAGTATAGGCTAAGGCGAAAATTACCCAAAAGATACCCAAATTTGGATCGATACAAATTGCATATTATTAATAAATCACCCTAGCCAAATTTTCCAATCGCTAGTTGGCCCCTAGGGCGTCAACGTGATTTTTCGAAAATATTGTTTGCGGGCTCAATTTTACTCAAGAGATTTTGAAATAATGACCAATGCTACACTGGTATATCCTGCATAACCGCGATTTTTTATAGATTTGTGTAATTTATAGTTTCCAACTGATTTTTTTTTGTAAATCATTTCTAATTCTTGATTGGGTCTTTAATTTCGGAAACCTAAAAATCCACTTTTTATCATTGCACTAACAAAATCCAGGGAAAATCAGATTTCCACCGATTTTGGGTTCCACAATCAAATTTTCTTCAATTGTTCACATTTTGGATCACTAAAGGAATGCTTGGATAACTCAAAACCCTACTATTCACATATGCGTGGATTGAGTTTTTGAGTTAGGGAAGTTATGATATCCTAGTCGACAAATATAAATATGAGGACATAGCATATTCGAGGGATGTCTTTTAAGTTTTGCATATGGAAATAAAACAAAACGTTAGGTAGTTTTAAATGACTTAATTGTTTTTCGAAGTATTCTCCACGAAGATTAATAAACATCTGCATGCGCTCGAACCAATTTTCGAAGCACTTATTCCACTCGTTTGCTGGAAGATCCAAAACGGCATTTTTGAATGCGTCAACTGCTTATTCTTTTGACTGGAACCGTTGACCACGCAGTCTGCTTTTAATTTTCGGGAAAGTAAAGAAATCGGTAGGACCTATATCGGGACTATATGGAGGAAAGTCCAATAATTCCACGTTTTGTTGCAATATTACCCGCTTTTGACACAAATGTCGCAACCATCTTTTTCGAATCACTTCGAGAACGGATGACTTTTGTTGGCTTTTCTTCACCTTGGAACACCCAAACAGCTGACTGTCGTTTATTTTCGGGTTCATAACAGTAAATCCACGATCCATCACCACTAACAATGCCATAGACATTTCTTGAGTTTCTGAAATTGAAACGGTCAAGCGCTTTTGACACCAATTGTGCCTGGCTGCTTTCTGCTCTTCAGGCAACAGGTGGGGTATCCAACGAGAAACTAATTTTCTTACTCCTAATTCTTCATGTAAAATTTTTTGAATTGAGGTCTTTGAGATCTTCAAGGACGCCTCAATCTCCCGATATGTCACATGTCTATCTTCAATGATGAGTTTGCGCACAGCATCAACGTTTTCCTGGGTGACTGCCGTTTTTGGTGCACCCTCCTTGGGATCGCCGCTAAGACTCACCCGTCCACGTTTGAATTCTCCGTACCTACGGGAAATTGTCGACTGATGTGGCGCTTCGTTGCCGAAAACAGACAGTAACTCAGCAAGGTATTCTTGTTACGACAATTGTCTCTGAAACTTGTAATAAATTATGGCGCGAAAATGTTCTCGGTTGAGTTTGATTTTTCTAATGACTTAAAACTTCACTGTAGTGAGAACACTGCACGTATTAAGTTTACTAAAGAGTGAGGTTAAGATTCAGTACTGACGTTCGATCCGCACGGCCTGCTATGTTTCTATATGCAAAACTTAAAAGACATCCCTTGTAGACTCGTGCAGAACTACTCCTGCAGGACCAATACAAAAAGTTATGTGATATTAAGGTATCAAAAACGGAAACCGAATTTTATACGCCACTGGATGTTAATCGTACATCTGTCTATGATCCACATTTATCTTATTGAACCCCAGCAAATAGGGAATCCGCAGGATAAGCTATTTGTTTTCCATAATGGCTTTTTTCTGTTCCGAATGTACAGAGTATGATAATAACCCGCTGTAAATGCTACTCGACATCCGGTCCACGTCAAGTCGGCTTTTTTTAGGGTGGTAAATATTCTCGGTAACACATGATGAGCAGATCAGAAAGAACAGATAGAAATAATACGGTTTTCGAGATATTCTGATTTTCAAATTTAAATCATAAATTAGTAAACGAAACAAAATAAGCTAGTGAAACATGCTTTATTGGTATTCAAAGTGAGAACCATTGTTTCTAATACATGCTCGAGCTCTACGTGTTACTTCGATAGCTGTTGTATTTAATAACCTGTCTTGCTGCATTAAATAAAAAGCTTCTAGAATTTTTCTTATTAAATGGTCTCTTGATACGATTTCGCCAGTGTAAACTAACTGTTTAGCCCGCTTCCAGACGTATAAATCCAATGGTGTCAAGTCCGGGGATATAGCAGGCCACGGAATTGGTCCACCTCTGCCTATCCAGCTATTTGGAAAAGTATCGTCTAAAAGGAAATGAGCTGGATATCCGTTGTGTTGGAAAACAATTTGCATGTCATCTGGAATTGCTACTCCTACAAGTAATTCGGGAAGATCATTTTGCAAAAAGTGTAGATAACTGTGTCGTTTAATCTTTCAGGCAAAAAATGCGGACCGATTAATCTTTGTCCCATGACGGCGGCCCACATATTAATGGAAAATTTGTGCTGGAAAGACACCTGTTTTTTCCAGTGTGGATTTTCCTGCTCATCAGTCCATTAATGCAAATTGTGAAAATTTGTAATGCCCTCCTTTGAAAAATTTGATTCGTTCGCTCTTAGAGTGCTTTCCAGGAACCGTTTATTCTCAATATCACTATTTAAGAGAAAACGACGAAATTGGCTTCTGCGAATAGGATCACCATCTTCAAGTCTTTGTACGCCGATACCATGAAAAGGGTATTTTCGTTCACGATGTATGATATTCCAAACCGTCCATGGCGACAAACCACGATCAGCAGCAACTTTCCTAGTACTTGTACTGGTATCATCTTCAAAGGCTTGGAGGATTAGATCTTCGGCTTCAGGAGGGTATCGACCTGGATTAACACCAGATTCATTACGTGTTACACTTTCACTCTCGTGAAGACATCGGTAAGTATTGTAAAACACTCTGACAATAGGCAATCTTCTCTCAGGAAATCGCTCTTGGTACAACCATCGTGCTTTTAGTACATTGCCATCTGTTCTGCCATACATGTAAACGATATCTGCGTATTCTTCGTTAGTGAAAGCGGCCATTTTACAAACTAACTAATTCAGGGTTTTTGGACTAAAATTCATTAATTGCTATTGACTTGTTTGTAGAGGAGTAAAGTGACACTGTGTGGAATGTAATTTTGTCATGGACGCAAACACGTTTCTTCTTATAAGTATCACAAAAATAGGATAACATGTATTTATTATTAGTGTACAGTCAATTTGTCTTTCTTTTCTCTACTTTCGGAGAAAAAAACACAATCTCAGGTATTTAAAAACTATTTCATATGGCCCGATGTTTTTTCAGTGATAACAGGAACAAAATGCATTTTTTTTTTTCAATAAAAATCGAAAATCCAAGGTATTTTTGGCTTAAAAGATTCTAAATGGTCTGCCCTATTACCTGCCCATGACTTTGTATCGACCTTCCAAACACCCTGTATGTCTTAGTTTCTTTCAACGGCATGAAAATTAGTTCCGTGCTGCCTTTAAGTTTTTTTTAGAATTTCTACTATATTGGGTTGATCAGACCCAATGTTTATAGTATCCTCGCTACGATTTTGTACGATACGTAAATATTTAAAAATTAAAAATTTCCACTGCTATTAACGAGTCCAAAATTATCGAAAAAAATTGGAAGATCAACATTTTTAACTTGACCCACATTTTCCTCTGCGGCATTAGCATTCTGGCTATTTGATCTAGGGTTTCAAATTGCATCGTGACCGTCTGTGAATGAACTCAGAAATCATTTTGTAACACGACGTTTGTCTAATCATTAATATAGTTTTTATGTCCATTTCTAGTAGAGCATAATTCATAACCACAAATTATTAATTCCCTTTGTTAATTTTATTGTTCGTCTGGTACTCCCTATCGTCATCGTAGGTAGAAATTTCAATTCCGCATGTAGGTCTAATGGACCCATATCTACATTCCCTTTAGTTGTCAAGAAATCTAATATGCTGGTCAGGTGACGCTCAAAACTACGAGTATATATCTACCTTTCAACAGGAGAATCTTAAAAATTAGACACACATCATCAAATATTTCTAAGTATGTCCTCAAGTTTTAACAGTAAAACCAGTTTTGCCGGTTGGGCTGTACTGCACAAAAATTATAACCTTACAAATACTACTACTAAGTAATAATCTTGTACATATCCGCCATCATTACTTTATTATGTCTAAAGATGTATATATTGATAGGTCATTCCTTTGCCATCGCAGTATTTTCTGTGAATTATATTACTTGCAATACCTACAAGCTTCTAATAACAATATAATATACTATATGATCTTTCCATACTACACTATTTCCCCGCTTACACTATTTATTTCATATTCAATATTAATCCAGCCATTGCACCGAAATGTGAAATAAATTGATTTTTCAAAAAGTACCTAACATAACTTGCATGCCTTTTCGATGTATGTGTATGCTTTTTCGATTTTATAGCGAACAGCAACCAAACACGCTCAAAGAGTCAAACGCATCTACATTAGAAGTGGAAAAGCTGGTTGTCCACAATTTTCTTTATTATTATGTTGGGAGCATTTCCTAAACGTCATTCAATCTATAATGCGACCCAAAATTTTTGTTTATACTTCTATATTGCCCGGTAACACATGAGTTATATGCCTAGAAAAGTTATGACCGCTTCTGCCTAGGGTGGACCTTCCAATTTCGACTGTTTTGTATGCATGCGCGTAACTAAAAATGCATATTTACAAGGGTCGCGACCGGTACGAATAAGGCAAAGGATATTTATCCGTATGGGGTAGATGAGCGTGGACTGCTGAAAGCTGCAGGGCAATATCGAATAGAGTTGAGGTTATGTTCCCTATTTCAAAAAAATACCGCTTCGTGCTTCTGATAGTTCTGTGAGCAGCCTGTGCAGGAAAGATTGAAACCTTGCATTGCTTTAGACGCATATGTTGAATAGTTTATTTAAATCGAGAAAGCCTACGATGCAGACACTTGTTGCAGTTCAGTTCTAACAATGTTGATACTAGCCCAACATACGGCTTCTAGCAAGTGAGTCGTGACCCTCCTGAGAATCTGTCCCCTAAAGTTTGCATATATATGCGTTTTGTATACCATATTTAGGAGGTGACTCCAGACGAAACACTGCTTATTTTATCGAAATCGAAGAAGAATACGCTTTTTCAGCGAGAGGATTGAACTTGCGGTTGAGTACTATTTTAAGCATTAGCGCAATGCGCAAAATTGGGGCGAGATTGATGATTTACGAAATCGTTTCTGTACAAAAGGGTAGCAAACACTATTTGATTCTATTCCATAGCGAGACATGTTGAATTTATCTGAAAGTATCTGCAAATTATTTTACTAAAAATTTGAAAAACTGCGTGTCGCGATGTGGGCATACTTTGATATACCATACAAGTACAGGGTGGCCCATCCATGTGTGGACGGAATATTACTCATAAACAAATAAATTTTAGGAAAATCGATTCATGGCATGTTATACATGACGTTTGAGGGCACATTTCTAATATATTGGTAATTATACAGGGTGTCCCAATTTTGACCTACATATCAAAGCTTCGATTTTTTTAATGGAATGCCTCAAATTTTAATGCATATTTGGATAAACCAATTCAAAAGAAGAAGATTGGTATAACATACTATGGGGTTTTGGTAACTAACTACTGCGATGTTGTTACTTTTTCGATTTTTCATTTTTGCACATACAGGGTGGTAAAAAATGCGAATTGTACTTTTTCTCAAAAATTTCAAATACATTACCCTGTACATTTGGATTCAATTTTTTATCAGCTTTTTTTGGTATCAGGTTTGATTCAGTCAAAATCATTAGATTTTGAGTTGTTAAGGTTTTAATAGAACAACTCACCAAAATTAAGCAAAGAAATCACATCATCCATGAAGACAAATGACAAACAGTGGGCTAGTTCAGTTTTGCCACTAAGAGTACAGATTTGACGTAAAAACTAATAACAGTCAGCAACAAATCAGCTTCAAGCGTAATAGAGAAAAACAACTATAATAACAACATAAACAAACAACTATCACTACTCAAAACCTAATCTACAAAAACTGCTCGAAAATATCTCCACCATGTTGAATACACAGCTGTAGTCTTTGGATAAATGACGGTTGCACATCTCTCAGCATGTGTTCCCTTATGTTCAGAAAAGCATCCTTAATCCTTTCCTTCATATTTTCCGGGGTAGATGGTGGATGTCTATAAGCCTCTTGCTTATCGTAGCCCCAAGGAAAGAAGTCCATCGGTGTCATATCTGGTGATCTAGGACGCCAAGGTGTATGCCGATCACGACCGATCCAACGATTGTTACTCATACGAGTTTGCAGGTTGACATCCTCCAAAAGCAAAGGCAAATGCCCGATCAAAAAATTCAACTATTCTGTACCTGTTAATAATCTGTTGTCGAAAAAGAAAGGCCTGATAACTTGTCTGACAATAACTCCTCCCCAAACATGCAAGCTCCATTTATTTTGGAAATCTATTTGCCTAACCCAGCAAGGGTTTTCCGTCGCATAATAGTGCATGTTATGCCTGATGACAACACCTATGCTGTTAAAAGTTGCCTCATCGCTAAGTAAAACCTTATCCAGGAAAGTAGTGTCTTCACTCACTTTATTTAGAATCATTCTACTAAACTCCATTCGAGTCGCGAAATCCTGAGGACGAAGGCCTTGATGCAAGCATAGGTGATATGGATGGTACCTATGCTTGTGAATAATCCTTTGGACAGAAGTTCTGCATATATCAGTTTCTGCTCCAATTTGCCGTGTACTTCAATAGGGATTTTCCTGCAACTTTAATAGAACCTCCAACTGATTCGCCTCATTGGTGACACTTGGATTATTTATACATTTTTTACCATATTCCACTGCTCCACTTGATTCAAAACGTTCTCGTAGTGTAGAAAATATTTCCAGCCTTGGATGTCGCATATTAGGGTACCGATTATAAATGCGAGATGCTAGGAAACTATTTATTTGGGTTTCGCCCAAAACGAACACGATATTCACCATTTCTTCTTTAGAAAAATTCATTTCCAAACACGTTTTTATTATAATGCTCACAAAGCTAATTTTGACAGTTTGTAGCTAATCAACAATTTATTTGTTTCCAATGAAAAACCCTTTCGTATCTAGTATCAAAAAAAGCTTATAAACAATTGAATCCAAACTTGCACAAATATACAGGGTGATGCGTTTGAATTTTTTGAGACAAACAACAATTTGCGTTTATGACCAAAATTATGAGCAAAAATTAAAATTCGAAAAGGTAACAAACAAGATAAAAGCTGAGGTGTGTAAGTTTTTTTTGATATAATAATAATAAATTTCAAAATGGCGGACTGACTGGTTGCCGAAGTGGGGGGGTTGTCTAGACAAAACACCTTATATCTCAGTAGCTAATTACCAAAACCCCTTAGTATGTAATATCAATTTCCTTCTTTTGAATTGGTGTATTAAAATATGCAATAATATTTGAGGCATTCTATTTGAAAACTCACAACTTTGATATGTCTGTCGAATTTGGGACAACCTGCATTATAGCCAATATTTTAGAAATGTGCCCTCAAATGTCATGTATACCATCTCATTAACAGATTTTCCCAATATGTATTTGTTTATGAGTAATATTCCGTCCACACATGGATGGGCCACTCTGTATATTGTGTATGAAATTATTAATGTCGACCCATTTTATTTTCTCCCAAGCACATTGTGGGTTATATATCGTTAAATTCGGGAGGCGACTTTGATATGGTGCCTAACTCTAATGAACTAAAAATCAGAACAGCACATAGACATTTAAAAGATATATTATTATATTTAAGATGCACACCTATTTAATGTACACGAACAGTTCCAAGTTATTATCCAAGTTCTCTAACATCCCCCTTTTTATAAATGTCATATTAATTTTCTTTTCGACTTCATCTAGAGCATGCTGGTATGTCAATAAACGAACAGAAAAAATGAAACGCAATGCTGATCACTGCTCTTCAGCGGGCTGATTGGATCAGATCTCTTAGAAATATACGACAAACCAGAAGCTGGGATGTATTGGCTTGGCATTTCGACAATTTAGAATATAGATAGAACCGTCTTTGACTATGATGAGGCTAGGTGGGCAACCAGCTATTGAGCGTAAAACGAAATCCTTTGAATGGATATTGTGCTACATCAGGTGTTTGTTGTTTAGTGACTTTAAAGTTGTAGAAATAATAATTTCATCACCGAGCAATTGAGAGGAAAAAAATATTAGAATTGAAAGGCAGTGCCAAATGAACTAAAACCAATACTACGAATATCGCCCCACGCTCATTATCAAACATCAGTGATGGGCGCATTGTATGCACCATGTATAATACACGATTTTATACGCGTATACAATGGTGAATATATACGTCTTGATATTCCCGTATACAATGTATATAATGTATACAATAGCAAATCATAGTTCAACTACTTGCATATAGTACTGGCGAAGGTCCCTTTCCCTTTTAGATTTCGATATGTACGAGGAAGAGAGAGAGGGGGAGAAGCGGGCACCACTTGTGTAGAAAGAGTGTGCCACACACCACGTTGCCTGGCACAACAGTGATGAAGGCCACAGAACAGAACTGTAACTTGCTTGCCTGCAAATACACATTTCTGTCGAATCTGTTTGGGATCAATTCCAGATCGATCCTAATGGTTCTCCGATTTTAGGTGGAACTGAAAGCTCAGGATAGATACAACTTCTGTAACATTGCATTATTGGTTTGACTGTTGAAGCAGTTTATAAATAATGAAAAAATATATAATATTTATTTATATACGTATACAAAGATACAGTTTTAAATGAATTAAGAACAATAAATGAACCCTAGTTCATCGATTTCTTTGTTCTTGGTGCGTCCAACCATATTTTTTTAAGCTGTCGGTTCACCGTTTACCAACTTTCTGGCGTTTGCGAATAAATCTATCCTCACTTATGCTATTCTATACATTGTCTTCATCATTGTATACATTGTATTATTTATTATATACGCAATGTATACATTGCATTCATTGTATACGTATTACATTATATTCATTGTATACGCATTGCATACAGCGCGACGTAGACAATTAGTGTATACACGTAAACGCCCACCACTGTCAAACATACACCACCTAACAAATTGCGCGATGGCAGAGCATGTATAATAATATAACCTCAAAGTCCAAAAGCTGATAGTTACTTAGGTTATGCATTTTTTCCATGGAACTATTAAAAAAAGAAGCTTGGTTCATGTATCTTCCAGAATTAAGAGATCTTTTTTATTGTACACCTGCTTCCCAACAAAAAAAAAACAACAAATGGTATCGTCAAATTTTGAAAGCAATAGATCTCTCACGATAGCATAGGTCAAGTGAGCATGACATGCCGTTGCCTAACGGATATAAAGGGACAAAGAGGTGGGAAGCAAAGGTAACATCAGAGTCACCTCCTGGTATAAACTTTGTTCCAGCAAACATTCGAACTAGTTTTGGTCTAAACAGAACAAGCGCTGTTCGAAATTACCGTCCCACAACAAAATGGAACTGATTCCATAGCTGGCAGTTCTGTGTTCCAACAAATTTGATACTGTTTCCGAGCCAGTTTTGAACTGATTCTAACAGTTCTGGTTTACAGCGTCGATTCGTTGTTCATAACTGGCAAGCTGAGTTTTGTCGATGCCTTTTTGTGCCTGTCCTAACTTTTCAATCTCTAAATGTATTAAAGCTAAGTATCGTTTATCGTCCTATCTACTACACATATTTAAAAAATGGATGACGATGAAGATTACTTTAGAAGAGATGTTAGAAGTTGTTAACATTCCAATTAACTTCCTCCTCTGCTGCTATATCAGAGCATAATTCCTCTAAAAGCAAAATTATGAATTCTTCCAGCTCAAAAATATACAAAACTGCATACTATATATATATTTAAAATGCTTCGCCAAGCTACTGTTGTTAAATCTACCATATCAAAAAGTAAAAAATAATCTCAAATTTTATGTCTAGCATACGGAAACTTGGTAATTTTAAATAATACTTCAAAGGTAATTATCTGTTCCAACAGAATAGTTTGGAAGTAGTTCTGAACTGGATCTACCTCGGGCATGCACACAAAAGTGATTCGGAATTGGTTCTGAACTGCTTGTTGGAACAAACCTATTGTCGTCTCACTTTACGATACATTTTAAAAATTCATTGACTAAATTACCTTAACAAATTACTGAATTTAAACCACCGATCAACTAAAACAAAATCAACATTCCCCTCATTTCGGCGGATTTGAATAAGCAAATGAAAAAATAGCATTTGCGCTGATTATGATCCGGCTTAGTGACGGCTTTTGGAACGCGCATGAAAAACAACTGAAATAAAAGCGTGTCGGACCACCGTCGATTTTTTTGTTTCGGCTAACGGCAAAATATGTTTCGTAGCGATTAGAGGGCTCTGAAAAGCGAGGCTGGAAACTGCTTAAAATCGCATTTTACGCAGTTGGCAGATGCACCGAAATCGATCTGGCATGGCGGGCTGGCGGATGAAAAAATTAATCCGCAGTTTAAATGAATGGCCGACAAATTTACCGCATCAGCCGCTCGGAATTCAACAATTATAAAGTAAAAACGTGTGAGAGGTTTATTTGTATAAAACTAAACAGAATCGGACTGAAATAATGATCACATGCTTAAAGTACCATTGCCCCACCATTCACTTGATGTCTATCAAAGTGATATCCAACTGATCGCACACGTTTTATGGATGCAATATGACATCACGATAGACAACTGACTCAACGACAGTTCTGGGTGGATTTTCGCCTGTTTTTTTTTAGGGCTTTTGGTGTTTTTGGAACGATGGACAAGGGTGACATATCTGGTACATGAAAAAACAAGAGATAGCCTGATGCTGCCCTTTGCGTACAAAATTGATCATGATCATGACTGCATTGCGAGTTAGGTAGAAATGAAATAAGAAAAAGAGTTTTTGACTGTCTCTACTTTTTAGAACTTGAAACACCACCTGGTGAAATTACAGCTACTGGATAGGACAATGCAGTCTGTTCTACTAACTTCCCTCATAATCAATAAATCCCAGATGCACGACAATAATTTTCTAATAAACATTTCTCTATGCCTACTTCGTATATTTTGTCAAAATGCCCACTTACTGAAACTGTCTAGACCCGCCAGTTGGGAGCAAAGCGTATAGTAATCACCAGATTGTGGTGACCAACGACGCTTTTTCTTTCAATTTTTTTTTAATTTCTCGTGACCCCCTCAACCGTTCGCTAGCACAGCACTGAAAATTGAAATGAAAACTGCAGAGCTTTCAATTAGGAGCTTCTTCACATTGGCTTCATGGAAAATCTGAGTCGTGATCGAGTGAACTGTCCACGACACTCACTAGTTCACGATTCACTCCCGCCTCCAGCTAAGTGAAAGCTTCATTCCTTGTTAGGTTGCCTCTATATTTCACATATAATTACTTTATCCGATTTTCTTAATCCTAGCTTATCGGGCGTTAGGTTTGGAAATAAAATAATCTAGTGGACGCAATTTTTTAAGCACGCCATGACTAGACCAATGTGCGCAACTCAAACATCAACTAATACTGTATGAAAAACATTGAGCCAGTCCACTTAACTTATGTTTTATGTCAAAGCAATTGTTTGAGTCCGCATCTGTTTCTGGCGACCTAACCACTTTCTTTTTCAATTTTATTGTAGTTGCGTTTTGTCTGCACAGCAATGCTAGAAAATATGACGCTGCAAAACCCCGTTCTCATCCCTGTGTTCATGCCCCGACGATCATGTTTGCCCTTTTCCAATGGATCAGCATCTCTGGCCCTCTCGCATCGGATTTTTTACGCAATTAGCGCACAAACAGAGCGTTGAATCCGCAGTTTCCATTTTGATTTGTGGAAGATAGATACGCTAGATTTATAGTGTTCGTAAACAGCCTAGGCAGCAAATATTGCTTGAAATTTTTGGAGACCTTTTTTGTTAACGTCCCCAACACGTAGGCCGGATTTTAGTATTGTTAGACCTTAAATTAACTCAAGGATAGAGTATTCTTGCTCATACTATGCTCACTAATCATGCGGATCAGTCGTCGTGGAGATGAATGTTGTTATCGCTCGGACAGTCCGTCATAAATGTTTGTCATCGAAGTTTATACAAAAGACTAACTGTAAACATTCAACAATAAATACGTTGAATCAGCAGGTTGGCCTAACATCTTCATAAAGTGGGATCAAGAGCAATTTTCGAAAATTTGTTCTGTTCACGCCCTTCTGCTGTACGAAACGTAAGTAAAGAAAAAGAAATACTGTGTATTTATTTTATTGATTTTACTTTTGGTCGACAAACGAGTAAGTCTAACAGCAATTTGGACATAATAATAATTACAATGCATGCAGGATATATAGTTTTCCATAGGGACTATGTGCGTAGCATATCACTTAGAATACCAACATCGTATTACTATGCTTATTGGCGCCAATATGGGTCTTATTTACTTGATCATTTCCGTTAAGGCATTTTACCACTTGCTCATTGTTACTAACCATTATTCCTGCGTATGGCATCATGTAATGATGTTTTTTCTTTTTGAGTGAGACCACAGAGTAAGGAGATGAGATCACCAGAAAGTCGGCTAGCAAGGAGACGAAATAGATCACGTCGTAGTCCACGTCGACGTAAAGTTTCAAACCATCATGGCAGTAAGCGCACTCGCAGGTACAGCTCAAGTTGCAGCAGCAGTAGTATTGACGTCAGCGAGAATATCTCAAAGCGTAATAGCCAGCATCATCAGCTAGGTAGCTCTAGTAGTGAAGGTGAGCTCATGAAGCAGCGTTCACGCAATCATGAGAGTAACCAAGCTTCGTCTACGAGTATGCTCACAAGTTTTCTTGATATGATGAAGGGTATCAAGGGTAGAGACGTTAAGTCTCCTCCTCTTAATAATGTTATACCAGAGTTTGATCCATTATGTAAAGAACAAGCTATTGATGCATGGTTGCATAAGGTTAAGGAATGTGCTCAGATATATGACTGGGGTGACCGACAGACGATTATGCTCTTCCTAAGTTGTGTCGTGTTGCCAAGTCTTGGTATCGGGGTCAACCTACTTTGCTTCTTGGCTGGTTTAAATGGAAGGTTAAGCTTCAAGAATCATTTCCCATTAGGGACAACTATACTGATTTGTTAACTGATGCTCAATAAAAGAGTTCACTTTGGAGAATTATCAGGGCTATACTATTATTCAAAGATAAATCTACTAAATCATGGAATTAGTGGGAGTCAAGCAGTAGATTGTCAGATAGCAGGTACTCGTATTGATGACCGCGGTGTAAGATTAGGTACTCAAGCAGCAGAATTTACAGACGTGGAACATCTACTAAAGTTCTTGAACTCTGTACGATTTGATCAAAATGAAAATAATGCTGATCGTGTCGAGATAGCGCATGATAGACGCGCTGTCGGTCACGTCAGTAACAGTTCGGTGCCTACTAAGGATTTACAGGTGGCGCCGAATTAAAGCCGTACTACTTGTTATAACTGCCATGATATAAGCCACCCGTCCTTTAAATGTCCAAAACCGAAAGTCCAATGTTCTATATGTAAATTTAGGGGTCACACGGATTCAGAACGTTCTAAGAAGCACCAAGGTGACAAGGTGGCATTTTAAATGACAAAGTAAATCAGTCTTACATCTAAACAGCTGGCGATTCTAGCTGGTAGTACAAAAAGATAGTTAAAATAACCTTTATATATATAGGAAATCAGCACCTCTATATATATATATATATATATATATATATATATATATATATGTATATATATGTATATATATATATAGGTGTAGATTTCAACAAACTCCTTAATTATCTTCCATTATCACATGTTTCTGCTGATGTAGTCAATCCGCATTTCGGTGTTGAAGGTAAATAAAGATTTTTTTGGGTTGCAGCTATACCTCGCCGGCATACGCGATTTTTTTCATACAGCATAGGTTATTGCACATTGGATAAAATAAATTTGTATCTGGAAATACTGCACGCTATTTGTCACAATTCTCAATAAATGTGAACGTATGATAAACACAAACGATCAGATGAAACTTTGATTTCGATAAAAGTATATATCTTTGCCATATAACACGATAGACGAGTACGTTTAAGAGGAGTACAGGTAGTATCGATATATAATTATCGACTACAGTGAAGCTGTGAAGCGCACATCTTCGATAATTCCCATCACTACCCTACTGTGACAGCCCATGACACGTCGACCCCCATAATCTTACTTTTTAATGTCAGTGTTTATGAAGTGTCCTTGTAATTGTATTTTTTTCGAATCTGATTTATGTAGCATTCACCATAAACACAAAAACAGTATCGCATTCAAAGTAAGTAACTCTTTTTGTAATCAAGTTTTCTAAATAAGGCGCCAAGTATTTCCTCCACCCAGCGGTAGAAGTCAGGTTCAGTTTTTTACTTGCTTCGGACCGATTCGCTTTTTAGTTTTGATCTGATTTCTCGAAGGCCCATATAATATAGACCACTGATATCAGAATTTGATAATATTTCATTCTCTGAGGACAACTTAAGTGCTTAGAAAAATGGCAGACAAAATTTGCTTGTGGCGTGCTTCATGGTTTTTACAGAATCTACTCCATTTCGTTACACAGTAATCCCGCGCCCCCTACTACATAAGGCAATGCGTGTAGCCCTATCGACAGATGAATGATAAGATTAAATAGGTATATAGAAAACAACTCTCAAAATGACAACCAAACATAACACATCAGCTAGATGGCTGTAGTTACCCTGTTATATAATAAAAAAAAGCCTTAAAACTAAACACCCACCCAGGGGCGAGATGTCATTTTTCGTACATTGTGCTATCGAACTAACGAACTTGATCTACATACAACAACCACAGATTTCTTTCATGCTTGAAACAAATTTAAGATAGCAAGTTTTGATGTGAATACTGTGTTAATAATAATAAAATAATAATAACATATTACTCATGGCGTTGAATCACACTAATCAACACTTCTGAATATTTGCGAACGCCTCTCCCTAATATTCGTTTTCCTCTACTATTGACAGTTGATACATTTGTAGTGCTGCCAAGCTAATAGCAGTAAGCATGAATAATATGTATTGACACACAAATGTTCGTTATTTTAACACATAGCAGTTGCACCTGAAGCATCTATTTTTCAATTCAATTGAAAGAGTAGAAATGGCGTGTAATTGAAGAAAATACCGTTTATTTTGTGTAACTGGCACAATATCAGCCTCACGACTATTCGATGGACAATTTGATAAGGTAGCACTGGGCAGGCCTGTGACTGGACTAAGCTGATGAAACAGGAAAGTAACATACATTATATCCATACTGAATCAGTTTTACTAAAAATATGATTGCCACTACTTTGCATAAATTTTGCTCACACCCAGAAGTGTGTGCCAAACAGTGTTTCATATATCAACAAATTTCGTTAGACGGCAATTTAATCAACAATCGACACGTTGATGCATTTTTAAAAAGACATCCTTTTTTCTAAAATTCTCTCTCGGGTAAGTAATACACTGTTCTTTTGAATGAAGTGCTCTGTAGGTGATATCATATCAATTTGGGCATTGTATCAGATTTGATCCACTATTAGGGCATGGATTAAAGCGTTCTGTCCGACTGGCCAGTTATTGATTCAGGTTTACTAAAACGTTTTCTAGTTGGTCATTGTTGATACGGATCAAGTAAAAAAGTATGCTTTTGTAGCCAAACCAGGTGATTTATAAAAAATTTCTTGATTTAATATCAGAATCCTACACAAATCGTATATTTTTCGCTAGTTTAAGAGACATTTTAGAATAAGTCGACTATATTCATTAGATTCATTACTAAACAGATGCCTTCTCATTAGTCCATTTTGATCTGGATCAAGAATTTTGATCTCCTGTTAGTATAATCGCAAATACTATTATCGGTCCAGCGAAAAAAGCAAGGCAGACAAGAGATATAGTTTATTGGCTGTAATTTAGAATATGTACATAGAAAAATTATTATCTACGCGACATATACTCGACATATACTCATATCACTATGGCCTTTTTTATGGTACAGATTATGGTATCCGAAACTAATAATTTATACATATGTTATTTCATTTGGCCAGAAAATCATGAAGTTCCATAGGTATGAGAAGCCCAACATAAGTTTCAATTGTTACATTAACAGAATATCAATCCAAAAATCCTTAATAAGAGTTTTACATTCACATTTGTGTCCCCGTACCCATTTATTGAGCTAAGCTCACGCGTAGTACGTTGAAATATAAAAGTATGTTTTGACGTAACATGATGCCTAGGTATCTGATACCCAGCACGTGAATATTGATATATCACACCAATGAACACCTCAGGTATAAGGCAGTTAAGCTAAGGAGCTTGTACCCCATCACATTAGTCATGTATGTTGCACACAAGAAAAAAAATAAATGACCAATGATGGGTGTTAGCCACTTTTAATATACAGATAACGGCCAGGCGGATGTTTTTCGAAAAAAAATAACGCGTTAATTAAGGCCCAAGCGGCGTCGTTCTTTTCATTTTCTTCTTCATTTGCTCCTTAACGAGCCGACAAACGGTAGATTAATCAAAACGGACACACGACTTTCATTTGTCTGTTGCTTTTTTGTAACATACCCTACTGAGATGATGTATAGGTTTCGGGTATGGATGCGCTATTCCATAGTTAACAAAAATGGATGCGACGATATTTTTCAAAGTCTTAGAAACCATTTGAAGTAGAAATTGATGGAAAGGTGATAAGGTATCAACCGGCGCATTCAGAGCTTTTTGTAGGTCATGTTCTAATCTAGCGACTTAGATTACCTTCACTTGCAGCCACAGAGAATGAAAATGGTGCTGTTAAACTACAACGCCATAAACTTGACACATTGCGTGTACAAGAAGTAAGGATACATAAAAATATCCCAAATATTCCTAGAGAAAGAATTTGTATAAAAAAGTTGTGCAGTTTGTAAAGGGTTAACTAGTGGGAACCTTGACCCTGAACGTGAGGTTGACAATGACTTCCAAGTTCATTCGAAAGTCAAGACAGTTTTGTAAAATTATGATCCTCAAATTATAAGCTCCATCAAAAATGTAAAGAGCTCGTAATTTTACCTCCAAGTCAGTCCTTGTCCATGACCTTGACTCTGACCTCCATACTCATTTTAGGGTATCCAAGAAGCATGTCGAGAAGTAAATATCTCGAAAAATATGCTACCCAAAATGTTGCAAATTAAAAATCTTAAGAAGGGTCATCTAATTGTGGCCTAGAACCTTCACCACGACCTCAAAGGTTTTATAATGGTCGAGGACTTAGCGATACCTGAAATTACTATTCTGGAAGCAACCACGATACAAATACACTGAAGATAGGATATTGCGCATGTGGGTGGAGCTTCGTGACGTCCCCCGGAGAGTTATCGGCTCGTGGTTACCAGCGGCAGGATTGTCATAACCTTACTGCAGTTCACGTGTATCGTGGTTAATACTATATAGTGCGATTTGTTGGTGTTTTTTGTTGGTTTTGTGACTTGTTGTATTAGTTATACATTCCTTATATACAGTGTGTGGTTGATAAATTGATAAAAATGCGCTGTGCTGTTGTGGGGTGTAATTCCGACAATCAATCTAAACGGAATCTTTGCAAAGACATGTAGTTTCAGTTTTCCTCAAGACCCAAACTTTAGCAGAAAAATGGCTACATCTCATGAAAAGATAAGACAAAGTCAATGTAAAAAGCGCTAGGGTTTGCTAGAAAATGCTCTAGAGGATCTGAAACGACGCTTCAGCGTCCAATACCTGTTAACAAGACATCTTAATCAAGATGTGATAGAAACTTTTTTTTGAGTAATTAGGGCAAAAGATAATCTTCATGACGATACAAGTCCTCTAGAGTTTAAGTATAGAATAAGGTCATATATGTTGGGGCGAAACGAAGACGCATACTCAGAGTACCTATTGCAGCGTAGAGTCAGAGGATACTCCAGACATTCCACTAACCATTAACGAGAAAAAATTAAGAAGCTGAACAAGGTATTCACTACATTCAATGGGGACGGAATAGTGACAAAAAAGCAAAATTTTGTAGGTGAACTTCTGTTGAAGAGTAGCAACATTGACTGACTTGAAAAAGCTAAAAGACTGTTTTTCAGGACAAGGATGTTCTTCCGGATCAAAGAACTGAATAGAAGTTTGAAAGACCAGAAAAATCGTAAAAGGAAATGGAAAAAAAATGTTTCTTAGACTAAGTCATTTCCATTTATTATTATACGAGTACCACCACCTTACAGCAAAGAGAATATAACTCCATTTTTCTACTTTTCGAGTTGCGTACATTTTCACACTTACATGTACTTAGGATGTTCTGTGGAATAAGGATAAATGTAGTACAGTATTAATCCTGCTCCACAGAACATACTAAAATATAGATAATTTAGAAAAATGTTTATCTTGTTTTTACAGTAAAGAGACGAAGCGCTCTATTGTGGAGCCAGAATCCGTTTGAGCTATAGCCTGTGAAATAGGAATTACAGGGTTGAAATCTTTTATTAAAATCCACCTTCAATTTTGTATAAAATTTCAATGTAGCTAGTCTCACTCGCACCGCTAAGATGAATCCAACGACACCTCATAATATGTGATAATCGAACAGCGGAGCATACGGCCTTGGAGAATTAAGAGGTTCTAATGGCACTACGACTGGCTATCGGTAGCGTAAGTTACCAAAACAATTATCAATTAAACAATGATAAGCGGAAACTTCATTTTGATAAAAAAATCTGTAAACTCGAATTAGAACCATATTGACTATTCCAGAACATCTGACTGAGCATTTTCAACTCTTTTTTACTTTCTGATCATTTTCAGGAAAAAAATTGTAAGAGGTCGTAGGGGTGGAGGAGGGTATACAGGGTGTAAAGTTAGCACTAGGTCAATGGAAGTCAGATGATACAAGGCCTCAAAAGATATCGAATGAACCTCTATATGTGTGGTCTGAAATTTTCTGATTCAGGAGATATTTGCAATTTTGTGAAATTTCGAAGAAAAGACGGGATAATGAACATTCAATCGCAATTACAACCAAACCATCAGGCTGAGAGCTGTGATTTTTTTTTGAGATGAGCCAAATGGTTAGTTTTAGCAATGGGCATGTCACTTTTTAACAGAGCTAATTAGAAATCTTAAATCTATTTCTTTGTGAAAAATCTTTTCAATCCCTCAACATTGGTGGACGGTAATAAAATTGAGGTTGTATTTCATTATTCATTTTATCGTAAAAACTATTTCAATCCATGTAGAATAGGCCCTGAAAATTTCAGCTTGCTACGATAAGTGCCTCACCTTAAAAATGTGTATGTTTGATGCAGGTGGGTATCTATACATGTAACCAAGAAATTCTATTTCACAAGCTACAGTCCAAACGACTTGATGAATACTGTAAGATTATTCCTAGCAGTGCGAGTGATACTGTGTGTATTAACATGGCGGATTTTTTACGTAAATAGCCAAATCAGCTTAATGAGCTTGGGCATTCAACTCGGCATTCCAGGTGCGGGAGCATTCAATCTTCGGTACGACCGAAATTACTAAGTCAGGCAATGGTCCAGTGCGGAATTTGTATTTAACGTTTGGCATCTGAGTCATATTCTCCGCGAGATTATGCAGAAATGCACTACTATTACGGTGTTGCCCTAGGAAATGCTCGAGCAGCTCCTTGCATGTATTCCTGATATATATATGTGGTTAGAAGACCACAACCGGCTATGAGCTCCATAGCCATTGCCGGAAGCAGAAAGATAACCCATACTTCAGTGCACACAATACTACGCTCGGAGAACATGCATCCTTACCATGTACAAAAAGTACAAAAATTGCTTCCAAGCGACTATGCACAACGGGCTGAATTTTGTGAGAATATTTTGAGAGGGTGCGAAGAGGATGAAACTTTTTTTGACAGCATCTTATGGACAGATGAATCCAACTTTACCCGAAATGGAATATTCAACATGCATATACCATTTTTCTGTCAGCAGTAGGTATATTTATACACTTCGAACTCCATTAATTTTACGCTACCATCAGTACATATTTCAAACAGCCGGCGGAGACGCAGCCTTATTACACTGAGCACTGTCTGCCTGTCTACTTCTGTTTGACTCTGACTGCATCGCCGGTTCTATCGGTTTATTATACTGGTGTGGTTGGGCACCGTTGCCAGATGGTTAATACGTAGAGCAAGGAAGAAACTAGCTTAAGCGTTATCAAATGGGTGGAGACTATGGAGTATGCAGTAATTGCATGGGCCTGTTTGGCTGACTTAATCCATTTAATTTGTTTGTTATACATGTTTGTAACTAGTTCAGAGACACTAACTTGTACCGAACATAATCGCTTATTAACTGATGACAACGTTGCGTGGAAAGCGCAGTCAACCTACTTGACGCCATTTTCATACCTGTGAAATAAGAGAATAACCACGTTCCACATTTTTTATTTTCGCTATACATCGCTTAATATTTTTCTCGCTTATAATGGAGCTAGGATCTTAAAATAAGTCACTGGTAGAACAGACTGTACTTTGAATTTGCTGAACATTTCTTAATTCTGTCCACAACCAATTCATCAACAAATACAATACAGCAAATAACATAATAATACTTTAGGATAAGCAAAGCCACGTGGAAATTTTCCATAGTAATCACTGATACTTTACCACTGTTTTTTCTTTGATGCTGCCGAGTTCTACGATGATTTGTTGATGTTTTCGTAAATATAGCTTCTTTGATCCTCATCAATTACTTGTTCACAGTGCTTAAATATGGAGAGTTCTTTTGAAAGAAACCCTGGTACTAACACCTCTCTCAGAATTGTATAAAAAGGCTTCCCATGATCATTCAAAACCTTTCTCTCGTAAAAATAAGCTTACGTTGTCTTCAAAATGTAAGCGTTTGAACCATTCTCAGACTGGATCATTTTGTCTAAATCATGTAGATGCTCCCATAATCGTAGCTTCTTAATCCAATGGTATTTTTCTGGCAAAGCACCTTGTAGAGTAAAATACATATGCAATGAGAGAGATTTGACTCAACCAGATCTTTGATAGTGTTTATATGTGGTGCATACTTTTGCATGAGAAGGTTTTGCTGTCACAGTACATTGTAAACAAGTTGCTAGTACGACCCACTCTAGGGTCCAAAGTATCAGTAGCCATTTCAGCAATGTTGGTTCTTTCAGAATGAACGGTAAAGGATTCTGAGTTAGGCACATACTAAAAACGAACTTAGGTTTGTGTGATTATGTCTTTTGTCTTTCATACCTGTATATCTTGCAATAAGGAGTAGCAGTGGGCCAACCACGAAAAATGGAATAAACATGCTATATCTCATACTTTCGAGGATACCAAATGATTGTTTTGCCAAAGACACTGGTATCAAAGCTACTATTTCAGAGCATCTCACTGCATCACTATACTGTGTTATAGTTTCTAGCATATAGTAAATACTATTGATGGACATGCCGCATACATCATGGCTTTCCATGGTAAGTAGTACAGAAGAATTGCCTCCTATCCAGTCAACTGAATAGTTCATGGCTTTTTTAACGCCTTCTAAGAATACCCATTGGTCACCTACCCAGGTACCATTGTCTAGGATCAAAGTTGGTGGGTACTGTACAATGCAGACTTTTAAAGCATAACCATACATATTCGTAATTCGGTGACTAAAAGGGCAGTAATCCAAATTCTTCATAAGATCGACAGCTTCATCTCTGAAAGGATCATATGAGAAGATCTCCAAATACTCGCAGACAAGAACTATAATAAAGCTATACATTTTGTTTTCCCACAATTTTGGAAGTACCACTCTCATCTCTGATATATCATTCATTTGCGTACTTATGACGATGTGCAGGTTAACGTCAGTACTCCACACTGATGTATGATCTCTTAAAGCAGCAACTGCTTCGGAAATATCGTCTAGGCTATCAAGAAATACCATCAATGCTTCATACTTAAAGCTACTGGCTTTGGTAAAATTGTATTCTGTTGAGACGATCTAGCAGTGCATCCTGAGCTCTCTATGAACATACCAGATATATGATATGCTGCTACAGAATTCTGATTTGTCACTATGAAGCAAGAATTGTACTTTACTGATATTCTTGAGAAAGATTTCTGCAGTTCTGCTTCAACTTAATCACTAGGGACATGAAAGGTATGGATTTTGAAAGTGAGGTGTAAAAGACATACGATGAGCAAAGTTTCCATGATGCAACTAACGTCTGAAACAAAGCTTTCGTGCTTTTAAACACCTTGAAGAAAATACTAAGTAATCGATTTATGACTAAAAATAGTATGATAAATTGCTTATTAATCATCTTAATCAAAGATGTAGAAATATATTTTATATTAATGGAAGTTACTTAGTTTTGAACATATCATTTGTAATTTTTATTGCCATGAACGCTTATGACACAAATAAGCCTTAAAGGAAGGGTAAATGCGTTTTACATATAGATACAACTCTGAAGGAAAAAAGTTTATATTGAGCTAGACAACAGTTCATATCATTTCATTTAGACGTCTTATAATGTTTCTTTTGTACAGATGCCTTGAGGGTATGTCTATCGGGCAGAGAATAATGAAAGCTGTACTTGAAATACTTGAAATAATTATCAAGGACTGTGAAAGAATCTATGACTTTTAGACGGTTAGTGTTAGTTTTAGGCAATAATGTTTTACATTGATTAACGTACCCTACCCATATATACTATATACTATATTTCGGCATCCTAGCGCCATCTATGAAACAGTAGCGAACACCAACTATTTCTTATACCAAAGCAGCTGCGTAGGCAGACGTCTAAATACCGGGGCATCGCGCCTGCTATGAGGATCCCAAAGAAATTTTGTTAATACGAGATTTTCAAACCACCTAAGGTTAGTAGAACTGGGAACAGAATTGGTAGAATAATGGTGATTTTTTCTAGACACGCACTAACTTAACCCACAAACGTCTTGTAGTGCCTCTCCTAATTTGACGGACTTCCTCGCTCTAGACGATTATAATGATAAACCTGTCTACTTCCTTATATGTATATGTAAGAAATACTAAGAACTTTTTTCGATGGATCAATGGGAGAATATCTTCATACAACTTCAATCGCATGGAAAATTTGACTCCGATTCTATTGTCTTCCAGTTCTCTTGTGATGTACGTCCCCGGGCGACCATTGGAAATTTCACCACAGTATATATAGTAATACACAGCAATGAAACTGCCAAAATATTATTAGGGTCCGACTGAAGTTTTGATTTCAGCGTCGGTCACGTTCGGCCAAAAAATACACTTTCGTCCACAGATCATTCAACTTCTTAAAATTTCTTCGGATGCTCATGGTAATTGGTAGGATATTTGTCGGATAATTGAGGACACCAAGATCTAACGGACAGTCTCTATCGCATCTGTATGTATGACAATGAAGAAAGCCTCAGTCTGGTCTTGTATCTTGTGTTTACTGTTTATTGTAAAGGACTGTCTGTATATTTACATGGTGTCTTTAAAGTTAGGACTTTACAAAGCGTAGAGGTCGGACATTAACAAGCAAGGAGCAAGAAGCACGGATACCAAAGCTTTGAGATAACCGGGATATTAGGTTTCCGAAATAATCTACGTGATCGACCATGCCTTCCTCTTCTGCTACGTGAAAGGGTACAATGAGTTAAATTGCTGATATGCTAGGAATAATGCTGACCATGCCTCTAATTTCCTAGGAAACCTGGAATTCGTTTTATTGTTCTCAACTTATTTTGCATTCAGTCAGATTTGAGCCTTTGTACCGTCAACATCATAATAATGTAATAATTTTGGAAAATTAGATTTTTTAAGTTTTGTTTGTCCGAAAAATGAACTTTTAACACATGACTGTGTGAGTCAGTATTCAAATCAGGCGCCGTGCGATGTGTGGATTAATCTAACCTATAAGCACACCGCATTTGAAAAAAATGGTACCTTCCTACAGCAGTAACGCTATCAAATTGATGTTTACAATGAGCGTCTTCAAGATGCTAATGATACTGTGCAAGTGTGATTACTCAGAACGTTGTCCTCGATATTTCCATCAGAGCTGCGTATGACTGTTTATATCGTGCAAAAGCTGTCTGGGTGGAAACAATAGATGACTTAGACCACCCCAAATTAGGCAGAACTAAACATTCTTATGTTCTTAAATCGAACAGCGACGACTTCAAGCAGTAAGTACAAATAAAACATGTTCGAGCAAGTATTTGAAATGCCGTACCAAATAAAATAGTGAGCATTTTTTCTCAATTTCTTTTTTACGTTTTCGGTGTTATTTGACCGCAAATCAACCTTGTTATTTCAAACGTAGCTGCTTCTGAACAGGATCGTCCTACCTTTCAAGACATCCTGTTTTAACCAGTGAAGAGTTTTGTGGATCTTCTGCAGTGCATTATCAGAGCACACGATACAATGTTTATTTGCAATGACGGACAGCTTAAAAACACAATATAATAACCATAATGACAATAATAATGATATTAATAATAATAAAGCGTCTTTTATTAAAAGGCGAAATTTAGCTTGAAGCTATTCTGCCACTTAACCTTTCGAAATTAAAAAAAAATATAATAACGATTATAAAAAAAATCTAATCATAATATGAATGTAGACAGAAAAGGAAACATTTTGCGAAGTTAGTGGTTAGACTATGTAAGTGAGTAACTCTTCTAAAATAAATTGTTTAATTTGTTTTTTAAAGTCATTGTAATTTATTGATTTTAACGCCTGAGGTATTTCATTATAAAGTGTTATCACTTTGTATGTGAAGCACTTATGAAAGAATTAGGTTTTGTGAAGAGACGTTGTGAGTGTCTCAGTTAACTGTATGTTTCTTGAGTGAATATAACTTCGAGGAATCAGCTTGTTCTTTAAAGACGAGGGAACCGAAGTATGCAAGAACTTATGTGTGTAAGTTAATAAGTGTAGCTCATATAGCTCTCTTACCTACAACCATCCCAAGTCTCTTAAACAACCGCTTATATAGTCATATTTTTTAAAATTATTTATTTGTCTGCAACGTGAATTTTGAATTTCTTGTAAACAAGAAAGAGATATTGTATCTAAAGCTTATTGTAAGCTATATCACAGTAAATAATTTTGGACATAATCAATGATTCGCATAAGATTTTGTTAGTTTGATAATCGAGAAGTTTTTTATTCAGATATAACTGACGTAGGTTCGGAGCGCAGCTTTTAGTAACTTTGCTTACATAAGGTATGAACTTGAGACACCCCTCAACAGGAATTCCCAAGTTCTTGACTGCTTCATTAATTTCGATAGTAGCACCATCTAAGCTCACATTAAAGTTGTTTTTAACATAATTGCTAAAAGGTTTAGGTGAAAAAATATTCACTTTTGATTTTTTGAAGGGTTGAGTTGGGCTACTCCAGATGAAATGGCACATTTAGGCGATACATCCATGTCGATAGTAACTCTTTGACACCGATTAGCTAAAAAACTACCCGACATATTTATAGAGGAATCAGAAAAACCGTAAAATTTACATTTAACAAGCAGCATACGATAATAATTTAGACTATCGAATCCTTACTAAAATCAAGAAGTCCTAGTGTTGTTATCATATGCTGATCCGACGTTCTAACAATGTTGTCTGTCAGCTCCAACAATGTACCTACAGTATTGTAGCCCTTTCGGAAACCACATTGTAGCGATGGTAATATTTGAGATTCCGACAGATATTCATTTATTTGAGCTTACATTCCCTTCTCCAATAAGTTGGATAGCACAGGTAGGATACTAATAGGTCTCAGATCAACATATGATGTGGGATTACTGTTTTTTTGCAAGATATAATATTAGTGATTCTTTCTACGATTCAGGAAATAATCCGTTTATTAGACAATAAATTATAATATGGAGAATGTGATTCGAAATAACAGAGAAACAAAATTTGAGCATCCTAAGCGTTATACAGTCATGTCCTAAGACATTCGATTTTATGGATAGAAAGTATGAAGCTAACTCAGTTATATTGATTGGTCTAAAGATGAAACTGTTATTAGAATAATGATTTTTGTCATAGTATTCATTCATCTCTGTACATGAGCAATTATCTTTGTTGAAACCCGAACAAAAGTAATCATTAATTTCAACTGGGTCCCTTAAGTGGGTGGGGATATCTGCATTGGTAACTGCACACGCATAGATTTTAAAGCTTTGTGAAATGTTGTTGGATCACTCTGTTGACGAAGATACGAGAAATAGGCTGCGTTTTTGCTCCTGATTTTTGCCAAAGTTGAATTTCTTAGTTGCTGATAATGTTTCCATGATGCTTCCGGCTTATCAAATTGGAACTGACTGAGAGCTCTGTTTTTCTTTTTCATTAAAAGTTTGAGAGGAGTGAGCCAAGGAGCATGTGGTTTATTTACGCGAACAATTTTCAAAGGTGCATGTCTATCGAGAATAAATTTTATCCCATAAATATGTGATTTTGTCATCAATATCAATAAAAGAATATATGATATCCCAAGGATAGTTGAGAATATCATTTTGAAAATCAGTAATTCCAAAGTGCTTAAAATCTCTGAATTTCACAAACTTTTGTTTAGGCTTTTTGAACTCTAGAGTTGTCTCACAACAAACTAAATAATGATCAGTGAATAGGTCCATCTTTACAACACCAGAATTTGAGCATATTTGAGAATTACTAATAAATATAGGATCTAATGGAATATTGAAGATTTTGTTATTCTAGAAGGTTGATCAATCACCTGTTGGAAGCCACACACATTAAAACAGTTTTGAATTGATTATCAGGGCTCAATAGATTAATGTTCATATCTCCCACAACAATAATAATATGATCTAAACTCGAAAGGTAAGAACATTATCAAAAAAGATAAGAGCTTCGTTGATATTACTATTGGGAGGACGATAGGTTACACCAATATCACGTACATCATTTTATTTTTTAGCCATGGAAAAAGCAACATAAGTATTTTTGACTTCAGTGCAGAATTATGAAGTAGATTTTTTATAAAATAGTTGGTGGACAAGTATCAATACTGTCAATAATTGAATATTAGAGGCAAATAATATTATCAGCACAACATAGTAAGCTAGCTTTCCAGCTATCGTAGGTTTCTGCTACAGCATTAAATATGTACATTTGGTACTTGGTACTAACCGACTGGCTAACACATTATCATAAGTACCTAATTGCTCAAATACGACAGCACAAACCGCCAGAAATAAGATGACCACACCAATTACCATGGGCGCCTGCAGAAATTTTCTCAAAAGGCCGTAAATCAGAATGTATGGTTGTGCTCCCAAATAAATCTGGCTTCTCATATTGAACATATGATATGTTAAATCTTACCAGAATCAACCATCTATCAGACTCAACAGAAACTATCTGTTGGAACTGTAGTATCTCAGTCACCACTAGATGATGGTTTACTGGCCATTGAAAAAAGAATAATAATGCTGCTTTCGTCTGTCCGACCATCAGAGGGTCAACCATATACAGCAACAAAGTCACAGTGGTGTCTCGCTATGGTCGATTTTGGTAATAGATGACACTTCCTGCTGTCGTGTTAGATACTTACATACATCTGATCTTTTTCGCTGTCCTACTAGATACCAAGTTTAGACTGTTATGATGATTGCCAACAAGCATAAAACAGCTGCACACTATGTGCATTTTCGCTCTCTGCAAAAAATTTGTTTTGAACCCTTCGGCCAAGCCTTCGACGTTTTTTCGCCAAATTTGTGGGCGAAGTGTATTCATGACTGAATTTGCGGAAACTTCGGTCGGACCTTAATAATACGATCCGCGAACACTTCACATTGTGGAGAGTTGCTTTACTATGTAATATTGCATACACTGCGATTTCACCTCCACATCATCCATGAAATAAAAATCCACAAATCCACTGCCTCGCCGAGCGTAGCGCTACGGAAGTCCCTTTGTCATGGAAATTCCTTCGCAAAGCCACAAAAGGTGAGACTTTATTTCATATTCATCAGATTACCTAATCGCGCGCCATCCTAAATACTTGTAAAGTGACGTTTTCACAGCGGGAAGTGCGCTTTTCGGATAGAGTTTCTATTTGCCCTTTATTATCTATAGTGGTCCTAAAGTCGCGCTTGTGGGCTCTGAGATTGCAGTCTATTGAAAAAGTTATGTCAAATAGGTTTACTCGACACTCCCCATACAATGCTATTATTATGTGCGACATGAGTTGTTTTCTCTTAGAAAAAACTATGACCATATAGAACAAGGAAATTAAACGGATTATCCATTAGACAACATTGCAATCTAGAGTTCGTGGGAGTTGCTACGAGTAACCGTAGTTGTAACAAAAGTTCAACAAAGAGTGTGTTCAAGTACATTTAATAATTGAGAAATTCAAATTTTTGATCTATTTTACGTGTTACTTTTACCGAAAGTTAAGCATTTTCTGGTTCGATTTTACGGAAAATGTGCGATATACACATACAAACAAGAGGTTTTGCGGAAAGATATAAGAATGCTTATGAAGGATATGCACGAAAACTACAATACAGTTAAGTGAGATTTTACTAATACAGTTCTTACATGCACACACAGACAACCTAGGGTGCTTAGAAATATATATATATAAAATACTGTAGCCTTAACCCCAGAAACAACATTTATTCTATTTCCTATTACGGTTACTTTGATTTTTCATAGGTTTGTTGAGCTTTTTGATGCGAGAAAAAATGTTGACCTGAAATATAGGTCAGTCAATATTACCACTTTTCAGCAGAACGCTACTGATATAATTTTGTTTATGAGGTACTACCTCATCACCATTAGCTTCAGGAATCACCTGATTGAGTTCTTGAATAAGATGATTCTTGGAGATTTTAAAAAACCAACGTACATGAAATTTGGATGGGGTCATCAAGTTAAGCGGACAAAGAATAAAAAACTACAAAGCGTAGGGAAGATAATTTATATTTTTAATAAAGCAATAAGCCTTAACACAGAACGCACGCTGTTCAGCGAGGAAACGCTCCATGATGACTAAATTTAAGAGCACCAAGCTACTTATCCCCACTACACGTGTCACGCTCCCGCGTGCCTGTCACTAGCAATACGCTTTTGAAATTCGTACGCCCTTCTGGTCCAGCCTGTATATAATTATATTGCTTTATTTACTTCTGTTCTGCTAATATTTTTTCTGATCTGTTACTCATTTTCTACGAATATTTTTCTGAAGAGATTATGCATCGGGCATAATTTGCAAACATCTTAATCATCCTCCATAATTTTGCACAAATTATGGTACAAATGAATTGACAGGATGATTTTGCCTCTATATATGCATATATTCTTAATACGTTTCAAGATATTATGTGGCTGCAGTTCAAATTCCACATGCTATTTTTTCACAGAAGTATTGATGATTTCTGGTAACTATTAGTTTATTTCATGATTTTCGCTGGTTCGTAAATTTTATTCTCTCAAAGGCATTTCTAAGTCTCTTTGCTTGATATGACTAACTTATGCAAGTACTATTGTACCTAGAAAATCACAGGTTTCCTTTTAACAGACGGGAATTGGAGATACCTAAGGTCGTAGAACGTGTTAATAAAGCATCCACTCCTTTTTCCGATTGTGTGCCACTTTTTTCCTTTTGAGCCCCTCTAAACTTTTTTTACTTTCTTTGGACTCTTTATGGACCCCCGTTGGTCCTTACGAAGCCATTCCTTTTGGCCCTTACTTAGGCCTTAGATGTTAGCTTTGGATCAACGCCTTAGCCTTACCCTTGGATTTGTACCTTACTCAACTCTTGGCTATGTCTTACTGAAGCTTTACTCTTGCTGTGCCTGTTTGGCAACTTTGCTCGAAGATCGATGGGCCTAGGCCACTCCCTCCAGCCTCAGCCTTCCAAGCAGGAGAAGTTAAGTGGTAGTTTCCCCTTCACTGCCTTACATAATTTGTCTGCCAAGAATTGATATTTTGAATGTACATAGCTCTTAGCCTTCAAAATGTAGTGAATGCTTTTTGATGAAAAAAATATGTAAGCTTTTAGTGCGTTGTGTTCTGATCTTTTTTCCTCTCGCCATATTATTGTCAACTTTAGCCACACCCTGCTTTTGAATCTCATGCCTCCAGCTGGGCTGATCGAAGCTTATGAAAGCCTGTTCTCTGTGTATTCGTAGAAGAGATGGTACATTCCTGATGTACCGTCTTTTCTGGGCAAACATGGAAATGACGGTTATATGACCTCACGCTACACACATCTTCAATCTATATATGTCGTGCTTGGTACTTCGCGTGTTACGCGTGTTCGGCCAGTGGTTGTGGAAAGATTTCATCTCCGACTGTCAGGATAGTAATACCTTAAGCTTTCCAAATGTTTCCAAACCTAATTTAACGTAGACATGTCATTCAGGGAGCATTCTAAAAGGTGAGGCGGTCCATCTTCTTCAGCTACTAATAAAATCCGACAGAATCCAGTAATTGAAAGCCATCCGAGTCTCGGTGTTGCGTTTTTGCGAGGCCAGGATTCAATCTATCCAGTGACAGGCTGATGTATGTGCTTCCACACCGTAGAAATAACCCATTGATGGGAAAATGAATAGGTAGGATGGTGCCTTATTGAGTCACTTTATAAGAACTTTCCTTGCTCGAGATGTAGTGACTACAAGGTGTAACATCTTTTCAGCAAATACTACTTGAGTAAGAAATATTCCTGCACATGGTGATCAAAAAGTATAGTATATATGAAAAATACGTTTCCTTTATAAAAATGTTGTAAGGTTTGAAAATAATCATCAAACGGTGACCTTAAACATAACCTTTGCTATGGCTTCCAAGGTCATTTTAAGGTCAAGGTAGTTTTCTTAAATGGCATCGGCTGGACGGATTTTCACATATGTGGTGTCGTTGGATTCGTCTTAGCGGTGCGAGTGACACTAGCTACAATAATATTCTATAAAAAACAAAATGGTGGATTTTAATAAAAGATTTCAACCTTGTAACTCCTACTTCATAGGCAACAGATCAAACGGCTGGATAGATTTTCACATATGAGATGTCGTTGGATTCGTCTTAGCGGTGCGAGTGACTCTAGCTACATTAAAATTTTATAAAAAACAAGATGGTGGATTTTAATAAAAGATTTCAACCCTGTAATTCCTATTTCACAGGCTATAGCTTAAACGGCTTCTAGCTCCACAATAGAGCGCATCGTCTCTTCACTGTAAAAAGAAGATAATTCCAGTTTTCTACATTACCTATATTTTAGTATATTCTGTGGAGTAGGATTAACATGTTCATGTCATAATACTGTACTACATTTATCCTTATTCCACAGAACCTCCTAAGTATATGTAAGTGTGAAAATGTACGCAACTCGAAAAGTAGAAAAGTGGAGTTATTATCTTTTTGCAGTAAGGTGGTGGTATAACACTAAATGGAAATGACTTAGTCTAAGCAACAATTTTGATCCAATTCCTTTTACGATTTTTCTGATCTTTCAAACTTTTATTCAGTTTTTTGATCCGGAAGAACATCCTTGACCTGAAAAACAGTTTTTTAGCTTTTTCAGGGCAGTCAATGTTGCTGCTATTCAACAGAAGTTCACCTATAAAATTTTGCTTTTTGTCACTATTCCGTCCCCATTGAATGTAGTGAATACCTTGTTCAGCTTCTCAATTTGATTCATGAAAGTTGCGGAAGGTTTTGATAATCCACCCTCACTAAGATGGTCTATCCATGAATAAGTTGCATTTGAGGAACTTTCCAACCTCTCATTCCGCAATTTATTGCAAACAAAGCCGGCCAAATTTTCCAGCCCGTCATACTCGAGCTGATCTATTGCTTCCACTAAAACTTGATCGGTATAGTCAGCTGATACTTCAGGTGCATTCAGTTTATTCTCGTTAATGATGCGTTAGTGGTTAGTGGAATGTCTGGAGTATCCTCTGACTCTACGCTGCAATAGGTACTCTGAGTATGCGCCTTCGTTTCGCCCCAACATATATGAACCTATTCTATACTTGAACTCTAGAGGACTTGTATGGTCATGAAGACCATCTTTTGTCCTAATTACTCCGAAAAAGTTTCACATCTTGACTAAGACGTCTTGTTAACAGGTATTGGACGCTGAAGCCTCTAGAGCATTTTCTAGCAGACCCTAGCGCTTTTTACATTGACTTTGTCTTATCTTTTTGTGAGATGTAGCCATTTTTTGCTAAGGTTTGGGTCTTGAGGAAAACTGTGGAACTTCATGTCGATTAGATTGATTGTCGGAGTTACATCCCACAACAGCACACCGCATTTTTATCACTTTATCAACCACACAGGGTATATAAGGTAAGTATAACTAATACAACAAGTCACAAAACCACCAAAAAACACCAACAAATCGTACTATATAGTATTAACGATACACGTGAACTGCAGTAACGTTACGACAGTCCTGCCGCTGGTAACCACAAGCTGATAACTCTCCGGGTGACGTCACGAAGCTCCGCCCACATGCGCAATATCCTATCTTCAGGGTATGTGTTAATTATCCATGCATTCTGGCCGCTAAGTGAAACCACATCAATTATTTTATCCAATAGTGGCGCAGCTACGGGCAAAAAAACGAAAGAAGTAAATATAGCCCATAATTTTGTTTTCTAGACGTGTTAGAGACTCCTTCTCGTTTGAGAAAATTTTGAGTTAGTAAAAAAGTGGGAGCAGGAAATGGGTTGCAGGGATTGGGGGAGGGTAGCATATCTAAATGTTTTAACGTTTATATATTTATACGCTCCTAACCTCGGTAATCGAACGTATGTAACTACTAGACGTATTGCGACCATAGATTTCTCCGTACCCTCAAGACAAAATGGTAGCAAATCTTACAAAACCCGCGTCGAGCCGACATTGTCTTTCGGTGATATACGACCAGTAAGCCCAACTAAGATCGAAAAGGAAACCCGTCGCGGCCTGACCGTGCCCAGGTTCAATCGTTGAGTAGGAACTGGAAACTAATGGGCCTATTTGAATGAATTGATTCGATTCCTGCTATCCAGGTTCCTAGTTAACTTGAGCCATTTGTTTTTTTTTATGATAATGACAACCATATAAATTTGGTTGTTTTCATTATACGTAAAACAAAACATGATACGTATATTTCACAAGTTGTTTTATCTAACATGTTGTCTAAGTCGAAGAATATTTTTAGACTGTGTAGGTCCCGTTGAGACCAAAATAGTGGGTTGTACATGGACACATTTTATAATTTCAATAATAAAATTTTGCGTACTTATCAACTTTAAAATTACCTCTAAATGAATCACTCGTTATTTTTATGTGAAGTTTTCTTTGAAACTAGGGCAATTACGTCAATCAATTTTATTAGTGCAAATATACTTAATCCAGCTTTGAATGAAAATAATTCCCCTATACTTATTGTCCGGCTAAGAGACATTCTCCAAAGATTTATATCTCTCATTATCTATATCCTACCATTCTGAGCACGTTGAATTAGGAAAATTCAACCCATATTTCCGTATTTGCAAAATTTACGCATAAATAATACAGATTAATTTGTCTTTGTATAATAAAGGAAAATTAAGGAAATTTATGTCCCCAAGCTCGATTCTTTTTATGCGACGAAAGAACGAGAAAGGAAAGAAACTTTCATATAAATATTCATATTTCCTGAAGATCTTTTGTAGCTGAGGATGTTATCAGATTAAGTAGCAGTAGACTTTGCGGAGAGAAAAAAAATGAATCGTTTTATGCTTGGCTATCTGGTTTTATTGTACTCAGGATCCATTTTACCAACTACCATCTGAAAAAGTAACACACCGAACATCTAAACTAAAACACTTTGCAGTAAGATAAGATAGTATCGAAATAAGGCAGCACAGAGCGCTATCTGTTACCAGTCTCGACCACTGGGGGGAAGTATAGCAGCTATCGACTAGAGCTTTGAAGATCTAAGTGCTGACGATCCTGGCCGTAACAGTGGTGAAAGGTCTGCGATCCAGCCGATATGCTACACACTCTCGTAGTGGTCGATTCCAAGACTTCCTGAGATTATTGGATCCTTTTCAGACTTTAGGCAATGTTGCCATATCTTCATAAATAAGCTGGTTGGAGACCTGGTATTTCGAGGTTATAGTAAAGGAAACTACTACATAATTGAAGAAATTCCAAACCGATATGCTACATACTGTCGTAGAGGTCGATTCTTCTAGTAGATGGAGCTTTGTGTCTTATTCGATTGACCTGATACCTTATACCTCGGCTAAGATAGTTTGATTCTTTGTCCCTAAACTATGCTGATGAGCTGCCAAAAAGCACGAGACAGCTGTCCGTGGTTAGCTGTCTCTAGTCGTATGGGTCGGCAAGGATATTCCGTATCTTGAAAAGTGACATTATGGCGATTTTTTTACATCATATAGGCTTTTTATGACATCATGAAGATTTTCCTGTAAGATGTCAATTTGGAACCAGTTGTTGTTCACTTGATATGCACTCTCGTTGTATAGCTGTAGGTGTTACCTAAAGACATGATGCTTGAGCTATCATGATTTGGCCCTGATGTGATCTAACATCTGTTTCAGAGATGGCATTATTGGACGTGTAAGATGTAAGTTGAACACTATAGCTTGAAGGAAACGCCAGTGCATAAGTGCTTAGCGAGGTGTGTGGGCTAGCGTTGATGATAAATGGTTTCTTGTCACGAAAACTCACTTACTAATGAGATGCAGGTATGCAAAGCAAAAAATTAATTGCACACTTTTTCATATACATCCTGGAAATTACATATGCGAATTTGCTGAATTTCAAAAATGCGGAAGCTAACGTATGAAACGTAATTACATTTTACATTATTTTTTATCTCCAGTCTTGTAAATTGTATAGAAGTTTATTTTGCGATGTCAACTAGAAAATACAGATCATCCGGTAGATATGAGGCGCTAAGAAAATTTTTTGTGTGTGATGAGTCATTCATAACTTTTCTGTCGTGTGGCTTTGAAGTTAAGTAAATATATTCATTGTTTAAAATAAGGTCATAGATAAAAGCTCGAATATAAGATATCTTCAGGCAGAAGAACACATAATTAACCCGTCTGGCACAGCTAATAGATATACTTCATGGACAGCATGTTCAGTAATAATTTTTTCACACACAATCATCCAAATGCGACCTTGCTACTCAACCAATTTTCTTTCTTTCTCATTTTCTCAGAGATACATACTGAACACTAGGCATGCTGCAACCAACAAAGCACGCTGGCGATTTGACTTGCAGCATGATTGTTGTGTCATTCATCCATAGGTGACGCTAGGGGTGACGCTCATAGCGCTCACAGGGAGCAATAGCAGAATGAACCTGTGAATGAACTATTTCTACACTAGCAAGTTGACATTTTTTCGGTTTTTTGACATTATATAGCTTTCTCTACTTAATAACCCTGCAGAGAAACCCTAACAGCACGTTTAGGGTAAGATGTCAACTTAGAAGTTGACGCCCTCTTATGAAATTTGAGTTAGTAGTTGAGGTATTTAAAGACAGGGAATTAATCGTCAGGTTTCTGAGGCAAATTTTATGGTTATCTATCTGATTCTATTATAGTCCAGATCCATATTCGTCAGCTGCGATATGGATGACGCTCGGTAGGTATTACAGACCGATGGCCGCATTGGATTTAGTGGAGGCACTATGAAATTCAAAATAGTTTGTATTGATAAATCATGCAGCCAGATTTCTCTCTCTATGACGACAACATACAACATACTCCTATCGCCAAATGTGAGGTTCATGGTCATCGTTCGATTTTCATTCTATGAAAAATGTGAATGCTTAAAAACTCAGAGTCAGAGTCAGAGTTGATTTGATTTGGCGATTGTAGCTAACCTCAATGGACATGTTGACTGACTGATAAAAAATATATCCTTTTTTTCAAAATTATCTCGCTCAGGTATGTAGTGACACTATTATAATTGCTGCCGTATCAATCTAGATGTTGCATCAGGCTTGACCCATGTTGCAAGCAGGGTGCTTATCCTTCTTTTCCGAAACTTGCACGATTTCAGACATTATCACGGCTTTTAGAATTTTCCAATTTTCAAAACTTCATAATCTCAATCTCAAAGTTTTCCAAACATTTCAGGGATCAAGAATCTTCAAATTTTCCAGAACTTCAAAATTTTTAGTATTTTAAAATTTTTAATATTCTGAATACTATGAAAATTTTAATAATCATTAATACTCGGAATGTGCTGAACATTTTGATAATCATGGAAATTTTGAATATTTTGGAAAACTTGAATAGCTTGAAAATTTGGAAAAAATTGAAAATATTAGTTTTGTAACCCTCAATGAAAAACCGGATTCGTGATCTGCACTCCCCATTACTAAACAAACGCTTTTGAGAATTTTCCTCAATAGTACGCTTTTACCCTTAAAGACGTACACAGTGTTTATAAATTAATGAATAACTATTAAAGTACAGTGAAACGAAGAAGAAATAGTGAAGCAAATTCGGTCTACAAAACGTTATATCCATATCACTTAGTCCTTATTCTCTCCCCAGCAAGATTTATATGAGAAATAGTGAAGTTTATTATATCGCAAGAAGCTCTCCTGCTTCTTCGGGGATTACCGGATTTACAGAAACGACTTTTGGAGCCAACGTAGGCACAGATAAAAAATGACATGTCATGCTCAAACACAACAGCCATTACGTGAAGTAACATGTGGTGTTTTCCCCTCGTGATGCTTGAAACGACGTTGAAAAAGTTTTCTTTGTATTCAATAAGCTTTCCTGACGGGAGTTTCAATGTACACGGGTGGAAGTTATGAGCACAGGGTGCGGAAATCTTACGCGTGTGGTTATGATAGGTATCAGGATCGTTGCAGGGAAATTGAGTTCAAAATGTGAAATTTGGGTATACCTAACCGTAGGTAGGTACAAAAATGAGCGATCCCAGTTGCACGTACCTTTTGTATTTCCTGACCTCCAAAAATACCGAATTGCAACAGTATTAGACCGTCTAAAAAGCACAATCGATCCTGGAACGTAATGTCCGAGCAATAAATTATAGATAAAAGGAACCGCATTATATAGGGGCAGGCGGCTTAGTTAGATTCTCTCCAGTGACGGCGGGCGGGATGTTGATGAGGTGTAGGCTTAGTTGAATTCCCAATATGGTATAATTTGTAGATGATATCTTTATTTGTAAAATATCTCTAGACTTTTGAAAAGCACAATATTTCTTTCAAATTTCAATATTCAATGAGAGGCAGGTTTTTTATTAATTCGGATATGGTCGGTCGGATATTTGGTATTTAATAGACAAGCCGTAGGTGCTAGGCTACCGAAGGCATAAATTCAGTCTCATCTAAAATGTAAATATGAAAAACATTACGATTACGAAGTTAACGCTGGCTATTTATCCTTCTTGCTAGTAGTTTCATAAACTATGTAAAATATTTCACTAGTACCTAGTTTGAACACTTTCTGTCTATATGCTTCTGCTTTGTACACATATGTAGGAGGTAGACGGTCTCTGACTATCGAACGCGGAGGTATGTACCACCCTGCGGATGTCGTAGGCGGGGCCACAATGTGTGCATGTTGCATGCACACGTGTTCCCTCGCCAGATGCCGTGTGGCGTTCCACCTTTCCTCTTTTTTCCCCTATAGCTCCACGATACCCATGGGTGTTTATGCTTTAGGCCTTCGTGGTAGTTGGAGTATAAAAAAATAAAACATAGGTTCAGCCACTTCAAGCGGAAGCCAGAGTTTATAAATTTTTTGCTTTTTATAGAAATCCTCCCAAGGTCAATACAAACAGATAATGTTAATTTTATTCATCTAGGACTGCCTAGCTTAGCCGGGTGGCGTAAATTTGAAACGTGCTCATTAAAGTAATTTATAGATGTGCCACTGCCTTTAAACGATTAGGAGATCACAATTGGTTTTGCGTTTTGAAATTCACTACAAGGCTAGTACTTTAAAGCACATGAAGAAGATCCGCCCTTCCGCCTCTAACCTATAGTATGCGAGAGCCCCGGCTTGATAGGAATACCTCAACTGGTTATAGACGGAAAAAATCGATACTTATCATTAAAAGCGATCTGTTTTTCAACGTCGATTCCCGACAAAACGTTCCGCCTATGACTATGGCCAATATGTTGTTTACCTGCCTTCTAATCTTTTGTATGGCTTTCCGTAAAGAGAAAACATAAGACAATTTAAGTATGTTCTAAAATACTGTCTTACTGTGTGTGGTTGATTTTGTCATGGTAATTCTTTACTACAATTTGAGAGACTGTATTCAATCACTGGCGTATCTAGAAATAATTCTGGCGATTGAAAATTGCAGAGCAGGGAGGGCGGCGGTGGCTCATCTCGATTCAGCCAGGTTGTGTTACATTTCACAAAACGTATCGAATGAATGTAAGGAGAAACATACCAAGCCGTCGCGTTATGGGAGGGAAAGTCCGATAGCCCCAAAGCCCTCCTGTATACGCCAGTGTGCCCAACATTTAAGTTAAGCTGTTCATATTGGGGCTACCAACATTGAAGCAGAGGCGGTCTGTGTGCCTAGTTCACAGGGTTCCGCGTTTCCCTTGAATGTCTTTGTGTCTGCACCGATCCAGCGATGGCGACGACGTAAATGAGAAATTGATTTAATCTTCATATTGATGCATTTATCAAAGGGATCATCATGTTTATTCATAAAATATTACCATACCTCTGAGCAACACAATATTTCTTTCAAATATCTATAAATATCAATAGTGATCTATGCATTTTTTTCTTATAAATGTGGAAGGTGGAACCACCAGCGGGTGCGCTTATTTTGATCCAGATCATAAGTCTTAATCTCTGGATCAAGTGAAAATATTATGTTTTTGTAGCTAAACTAAGTGATTTAAAATAATTTCTTGGTTTAATATTAGGGTTAGAGGCCCTTCTTACACAAAGCGTATATTTTTTTCGCTAGTTTGAGAAATATTTTAGAAAAAGTCGACTATATTCATTAGATCCATAACTAAAGAGATGCCTTGTCATTAGTCTATTCTGATCCGGATAAAGGATTTTGATCTCCTTTAAGTAAAATCGGGCCTAAGTGACACATGCGTGATGTAAAATGTCTAAGTCAAGTCACTTCAAAATGATTCCGAAGAATCGCCAGCGCCACCTGTCCCCGCCTTAGGATGTTGATACTCGTATCATATGCTTCAGTAATGGCCCTTATAAGCGAGATATACTTTTACTGTATTACCATTTGCTAATTACTAAATTTACGAAATTCTGCATTTTCCAGTTTCTTGCTACAGTGCAGCATTACCTTTGCGTTCTAATTACCTTTTATTTTTTTGTGTGCAAGTGTATTGACTACTAAGACCAAATATAACTTTACTCCAATCCTCCAGTTTAAAATACTTTTGTTATTATGAAGGCCTGACTAGCCTGGACCAATTTTATCGTTCTCAATGATATTATTATGCATGGTGACTTAATGCGTCCAAGGATGAATCTTTTTTATTTAGCTACGTACCTGCTTAAATTATATTATCCAGGAGGTAAGTATCTTAGGTACCCTATATTAAAAATATATTCTGCAACCCTTTGTCCTAGAACTGATATTGTATTGTATATAATAATATCTTTCCACTAAATTCTAACCTTCCTTTCATTTTTGATCTCCAGGATCAAGGGTGGTAGACTCAATTTCTGTGACGTGGGCTTACCACAGCATTCTACACAATTTAACTGTATCATCCAGCTACAGTAGAGTAGCCAGCAACGTACGGTCACAGCTTAGATAACAATGCACAGTAATATTTTTAGTATGGCCTGGCTATGTTGCTACATATGATATTTCTGACCTATTTTTACAAACTGCCGAACTATCAGAATCGTACTTAATGCAATGTAATGTCAACAGTGTAAGCTGCCGCGACATGTACAAGGTAGTCATTTTTTTTATTTTTTATCTCATCTGATGAGGAATTCTGAAGTATATTAAATTTCTCTAAACATTGCAGAACAACATAGCCAAGATGTGGCTGACATGTACCGGGGGTTTCAAATTCGACCCCCACCATTGCGATTTCGAAATCGGTAAGAGATACAGCGTCGCTTGAATGAGGGCAAAGTTGCCTATTTAGGCGCTTACACAATTTCGAAATGCAAAGTACTTCCGGAAAGAGACGGAAAATAGCAAATTTTCCCAAAATACTTTAAATTTATTCTTGACTTGACTTATAGTGAAATTCCAAAATAAATTGCATGTTAACATTGCTACTTTTTCTCCTCTACAAGATGGCTTAATACGAATTTCAATATGACGTTTCGTCTCTTGTCCTCCAGCATAAACTTAATTTTTTCTTATGGACGCTATATTGGATTGTTGCGCAGATGAATAGAGTTCTTAATTCTGGTCTCAAAAATGTATAATTTTGTCATACAGTGACATTGCCAAACCTTAGTTATTTCAGAAAAAACAGGTAGGCCTTGAAATATTATCAGATAGTCCTTTGTTTCGTAAATCAGACCAGACCTCAAATAGAACGTAGCAACAGAGTTTGGATGTTTGTATCTTAAAAGGCTTACAACTAGAACAATTTGTCAAATTAAACAGAAATTGAAACATTTTTTGTAAAATCGAAGCACACAAAATTAATAGACAGCTTTTCAATATACATTATTTTATATGCAGTTGTCTAAAAATCTCAAAAATTCATTTAGCGGACCTTGGCACAGTACATAACGGTTATAGAGATGACAGAAACAGACATGTAAATAAGTTCATATTTATTTTGCAAAAATTCGATCGAAATAGTTCGAAACATTATGATAAATAAATAAAAAAATTTAATGCCTCAAGACAAGAATCTCATAGTCCGGATATGCGATCTCTTTGTAGTTGTAGGGAATGTAGCAAACTCCATGGCTTGGATGAACCTGTAAATATAAGAGATCCAATAATAATGAAAAACGCCAACTGCATGTTTCTCTTAAAGTTATCTCTTAATCAAATCAGGAAAACCCATACATTACTATTGTGCTAAGTACCGTCAGCAAAAAATGAATCGGATCAGTTATAATGGGTGATGAACAAAAAAAGTCCCATCTCCATTAAGCCACCTGCCATACACTGACGTTTCAACTACCGCAAGTTTGATATGTTTATGGTTTGACCTACTGACTGTCAAATTTTTGGTAAGATGAAAATTACGGATGAGAACCACAAAAAGTTCTGCGCTAAGTTCTACAAAGCTTGCGTGAAGGAAATTATTGATGACTACTCATCGAACATGAAATTTGATAATGGTGCGAATTATATTTCATCGAATTGTTCAAGTGGCTCTTATGGATGCGAAAAGAGGTAATAAATTTATATATTTTGCATATATTTTTAAGATATTTTGCTCAATATTTTAGGCAAACGTTCTCATCACTGACAATACTTCAAGATATTATTTGAAAAAAGAATTTCATTGTGGATAAAATACCTAGAAAAAAAATCCATGAGTATATAAATGGCAAACATTTGTATATGCCTCTATGTAAAGGCCAGATATAGTCACTAGAATGTATGAAGATGATGATTGTCGTACATTTGTAGTGTTCTTTTTATATTAATTTTGTTTTTACTATACTTTTTTATATTTACGATAGACATACTTTTATTAGTGTCCAGTTTTAATGCTTTTTTAATGTGTGCATTTCAATGATCTGTGAATGTTCTTTGTGTTTTAACATTTTTAACCTTTTTTATTTTCACTTTTCATACTTTACGGACAGCTATAGCATCAATGCGTTTTATTTAACTTCAATTTTAAACAAACAAATAACCAATGCCATTTCACGACTCATAAGTTGTTTTCCCAGTAACCATGATGACAAATGTGACAAAAAATTAGATTATTGACACATACCAGGCTTCTCTTTCGTGGCAGTGCTTACTTTTATATTATATATATTATATACTTTTATCGTAGAAAATATGATCACATCTCAGAATCCATTTGTGATCTTAATTGGATGAGAGTTGATTACATCTGTAAATACCAGTTTCTAAGTCTGAGAGTCAGGGTTCTACATTCAAAAACACCTTCGCATTTAGCTAACAAATTCATAGCTAGAGAAAATATGCACCGCATACGTATTAGATATAGATAGGCTTTTTCAATCCTCCGCCACAGGACAACTCTATTCCAGAAAACGTACATTTACAACGCGATTGATTTATTTGAATAGGTAGTATGAGTTTTTAGATCCTAGTTTGAAAGGTACTATTTCATTACCTAAACTAAGAAAAATGGAAGAAACTGCTGGATCATTAGCTAAATCTTTTGTAATCAATAACTGTCATTATTTATTGTGCTTTATTATTATCATTATTGAATACAGGAAGCTATTTTTAATAATTCTTTGTTGTTATATATTTCATATTGTTAAGGTAATTAGGTGGTAGAATATACGTGGTATCGAAATCTCGCCTCCTGCAATGGTGTTACAAATAAAAATAAATTATTCATCAGCATGGTCTAAGCTTGGTCTCTCGACCTTTCGAAAGCATTTTAACTATCCTCTATACCGAAGGTCTATTGAAATGAGACAGCGTAAAGCGTCATCTATCATACCAGAATCGACCACTGCCGAGAGCGCATAGCTGCTTTTAGTTGCAACTGTTGAAGATCTCAGTTCACGTTCAACAGACCAGTCACCACGTGGCCGCTAGATGGCTGACGATTCTGGCTGTAAAGCAGATGTCTACTTGCCATTGAATAAGGTAAACGTGAAAAAGACAGCAAACCATGACCAGCTGGTTCGTGCCTCTTAGCTACTCATCAGTATTATCCAAGGCTGGGTCTCTGGTCACTGGGAAAACAAACGAAATCATCGCATTTATCCTCTATCCAGGGAGCACGGTCTAACGAAATAAGACAGCGCAAAGCGCCATCTATTACTATGTCGGAAGCTACTCAGATTGCGGCTCCGTTGTGATGTCGAATTATTATTACGATAGAAGCTTCAGTATGCTCGCCATTTGTTCTTGTCGTGGATTTTGCTTAGAATGTTGAAATTCGATCATCATAATGTGCACAATCCTATCAATCCAACCACACAATCTTCTGTACCAGAAAGGAAACATCCCACAGACAAGTCCTGTTCAAAGTGGGAGTGGAGCAGAAATAATACTAACCAATTCAAAAGAAGAAAATTGATATAACATACTACGGGGTTTTGGTAATTAGCTACTGAGATATAAGGTGTTTTGTCTAGAAAAACCTCCCACTACGGCAAACCCTGAGTCCACCATTTTGAAATTTGAAGTGCAGCATTTAATACCAAAAAAAACTTACACACCTCAGCTTTTACCTTGTTACTTTTTCGAATTTTAATTTCTGCGCATTCAGCGGCATCACCCTGTATATTTGTGTAAGTTTGGATTCAATTTTTTATAAGCTTTTTTTTTGATACTAGACACATATTTTTTTGTTATTAGCACGTATTTTATGGAACGGTTTAATTCCCTAAAATATCGCATCATCCTTGGAAAGAAATAAATTGTTGATTAGTTACAAACTGTCAAAATTAGCTTTGTGAGCATCATTATTAAAAACGTGTTTGAAAATGAATTTTTCTAAACAAGAAATGCTGAATATGGTGTTCGTTTTGGGCGAAGCCCAATGAAATAGTTTCCTAGCATCTCATATTATATCTTGGCCTATATCTTTTCCTCCTAGATCACCAGATATGACACGGATAGACTTCTTTATATGGGGCTACGTTGAGCAAGAGGTTTATAGATATCCACCATCTACCCCGGAAAATATGAAGGAAAGGATTAAGGATGCTTTTCTGAACATAAGGGAACACATGCTGAGGGATGTGCAACGGTCATTTATCCAAAGACTACGGCTGTGTATTCAACATGGTGGAGATATTTTCGAGCAGTTTTTGTAGATTAGGTCTGACAGTTGTTTGTTTATGTTGTTGTTATAGTTGTCTTTCTCTATTACGCTTGAAGCTGGATACTGTTCTGATTGTTATTAGTTTTTACGTCAAATCTGTACTCTTAGTGGCAATATGGAACTAGCCCACTGTTTGTCTTTTGTTTCCATGGATGATGTGATTTTTTTCCTTAATTTTGGTGTATTGTTCTATTAAAAGCTTAATAACTCAAAACTAGTGATTTTACCTGAATCAAACCTTATACCAAAAAAATGCTTACAGAAAATTGAATCCAAAATTGAACAAATATACAGGGTGATGCATTTGAAATTTTTGAAAAAAGTACAATTCGCGTTTTTGACCACCCTTTATGAGCTAACACGAAAATTCGAAAAAGTGAGTTTTTTTTATACAAAATTCAGCACTCCAAATTTCAAAATGGCGGATTAAGGGGTTGCTGAAGTGGACGGTTTTTCTGGACAAAACATCTTACATCTCTGTAGCTATTTACCAAAACTCCATAGTATGTTATATCAATCTTCTTCTTTTGAATTGTTTTATCCAAATATGCAATAAAATTTGAGGCATTCTATTTAAAAAATCACAATTTTGATATGTTGCTCAAAATTGGGACACCATGTATAATTGCCAATATTTTTTAAATGTGCCCTCAAATGTCGTGTATAGCATGTAATCAATAGATTTTTCCAAAATGTATTTGTTTATGAGTAATATTCCGTCCACACATGGATGGGCCACCCTGTATATATATATAGATAGAGAATATGATCATGCGGAGAAAAGTATATAACAACAAGTAGGAAAATAATGGGCAAAATCCGCAAAAAGGAGGAAAGTGGCTTCGAGCAGAAAATAGGATAGGTAACCCGAGCGATACGTATTTCTGCTGGTTGGCTTCATCAGGACCGAAATGAATGCACATATGAAACTACAAAAGTAGATACACATGCCCACACATCCGGATACGGGTGTAACCTGAGGAAACGAAGTTGGAGGGGGAAAAACGACACACGAAGTCCACAACAAGAGCCAACCTACACATTGTAGTATAAAATGGCTATACGACCTCGAATTTTCAAGGAGACGTCTAACCACCACCACGCGGCCGGTTATAGTCACTTGATGTGGTACATCAAGCCCAAAGGATCTACAAAGAGAATATGATCATGCCGATAAAAGTATATAACAACAAGAAGGAAAATAATGGGCAAAATCCGCAAAAAGGAGGAAAGTGGATTCGAGCAGAAAATAGGATAGGTAACCCGAGCGATACGTATTTCTGCTGGTTGGCTTCATCAGGCCCGAAATGAATGCATATATTAAACTTTCCTCCTTTTTGCGGATTTTGCCCATTATTTTCCTACTTGTTATATACTTTTCTCCGCATGGTCATATTCTCTTTGTAGATCCTTTGGGCTTGATGTACCACATCAAGTGGCTATAACCGGCCGCTTGGTGGTGGTTAGACGTCTCCTTGAAAATTCGAGGTCGTATAGCCATTTTATACTACAATGTGTAGGTTGGCTCTTGTTGTGGACTTCGTGTGTCGTTTTTTTTCCCTCCAACTTCGTTTCCTCAGGTTACACCCGTATCCGGATGTGTGGGCATGTGTATCTACTTTTGTAGTTTCATATGTGCATTCATTTCGGGCCTGATGAAGCCAACCAGCAGAAATACGTATCGCTCGGGTTACCTATCCTATTTTCTGCTCGAAGCCACTTTCCTCCTTTTTGCGGATTTTGCCCATTATTTTCCTACTTGTTGTTTATATATAGATATATAATCAAAATCCTATTTACCCAAAAGGGTGTAGGGTGAAACAAAACATTACAAAACCTACTATTATTTGTACATGAATTTAGTCCATTCTTTTTTGTTTAAAGCAAGTTTCTTAGCTTCTCTCCAATCTGTTCCTCTTATCATCAATATCTGTTCTATGGTATTCTCCCATGTTCTTTGTGGCCTACCCCTTCTCCTTTTTCCTAGCACCTTACCATCCCAAACTTCTTTCACCGGTATGTTGTCACCCCTTCTTTGCAAATGTCCCCACCATCTCAGCTGCTTCAATTCTATGTGTTCTAGTATAGATTCTATCGCTAACTCAGTTCTTATAGTCTCGTTTCTTATTTTGTCCATTTATGTTACCTCTTAACTCGTCTCAAGTATTTCATTTCAATTGCCTGAAGTTTACTTTTTTGTTGTTGCGATAGAACCCAGGATTCGCATCCATATGTCAATATAGGTCTATATATTGTATTATACACTGTCATTTTTGTTTTCCTGGACACCTCTTTTTTGTTGATAAAACCTTTAATCATCGCATAGTACAAGTTGTTTGTCTTTCCTATCCTTTCAGAAATTTCTATTTCATATCTGCCGTTAGGTTCCAATATAGCTCCCAGATATTTAAAGGAGTGCACCTGTTGCAATTTTACATTACCTATTCTTACGTCCGTATTGAGTTTTTCATTTGACACAGCTATAACCTTAGTTTTCAGTTTGTTTAATTTCATACCATTATCTTCAAGTACTGTGTTCCAAGTGTTCAAATTTTCCAGTAGACTCTCAACACTACCAGTTACCAACACCAAATCATCTGCAAATGCGCACTCTGCTAGTTCCACTTTTTGCAACTTCCTGTATCCAACAAAAATTGGTTTTGTTCTTTGCCTGCATTGTCTTGATTAAAACTTAAAAAATACAAATGGGTAAATTTTGGTGTTTTTTATCAGGATCTCAAAAAAAATGTTCAGGGGTCCACTATTTCTTACAAGCAGAGGTGGAAAAAGTTGTTAATTTCAAGTGAGATCATAACAATAAACTTCTACCGTAACCCAAACAGCACCGTACGTAAACTCGTACTAGGCTTACATTTCAGGGACATCATATACTCGTATTTTTATATCCAGAGACCTAAACTGGACGTCAGATTATAAACATTAGAGTAAGTTTTATGTATGCATATATCACCATAAATGGAATTGTTATTTTCCCTTTTAAATATTTGATGGCATAATTGCCAGATCCTTGAAAATTATCTTAGATTAAGGGCTGCCTAGAAGGTCTATTGGGATAATTTGAAGATGTAAATGCTTTTGGGAGACTTTGTTGTGACAAAAATGGTCGCGTAACCTCTGCCTGTCTGTCATTCCGAAAGTTAACGACTTTATGCTCTACTGTTGTAAAGTACTAATGGATAGCTTTAAAATGAGGTATCAGGTGACCTATCATCCCATTTTAAAATGTCCCAAGAAGGCGCCACCTTAGAATTTTCAACTGACACGTTTACGCTAAAGTATAGTACCTATGCATCAACTCCATCATCCTAAATTTCAGCTTGGTAATTTTAATGAAGCAATATGTACATATTGATATATTCCATTAGCAAATATTTCGTTTTGATTTTTCTATTCTGTATACCTACTATAATGTGTAGTTACAAAACGTTTTCATTCACCCTAAAACCAGGAACTAATTTTATTTATATTTATGTGATAAATCGGTTACCTTTCCAACGGTATGGGATCCTTCATGATACGCCCTGCCAATATAAAGTGGTTCCCCATCTGAGGTTCTGCCGCCTTCTACAGCATCTGGTGGAATGCCACTACCGCTGCAAGGTACCCAATCAAACTGCTGCTCACACAGGACCTATAGCAGAAATGTTCATTATTAACTTAACTTTGTCAATCCGATTTTTGAAAAGCCTAACGTTAGTGGAACTGGGAAAAGCCTTCTCGGGTAGATTTTTCCACAATCTCGATACCCTAGGGACACAGAAGCGGTCGTATCGGCCAGTTCTGGATGTACTAAGTTCGACAGGGTTAGGATGAGAGATCGAATTCTGGCAGGCATATCGTACGGCGGCATCATGGAGGAGAGGTCATCTCCTAACGGTAGACGACAGCCAGATCGCTGACGGTGCATCCATAGTCATCGGCGTTCAAATTGGAATCTTGTCAGAGCTAAGAAAGGCGTACATTTTTATGCCGATGCAAGGGCACTACGGCTGCTATAAGGAGCTTGAAGGCACTTCGTTATTCCAATTTTTGAACTGCCTAAGGTTAGTGGAAGTGAGAAACGGCACTTCAGGCAGATTGTTCTACACCTTTGACACCCTAAAGACAAATGAGCGGTCGTACCGCAAGTTCTGGATGTACGAAGTTCGACATAGTTACGATAAGAGACCGCAGTCAGGCAAGCTTGACTTGCAAGCTCATCGCGTGGTGGTATCGTGAAAGAGAACTCTGCGAAGCAAAGCCCGTTGACATAGCGGTAGATCATCAGAGTCAGATCACCGTCGTTCTGTTGGTGCGAAAGGATCCCGAGACCTCCGCTAAAGAAGATTCGCCGATCAGATACTCAATGGTTTGGACTCTGACCAGCTGAAATGAACGGCTCTTTAGTAGAACTTTGCCGTTCATCAAAACAAATGAGCGCTAGACTGCTTCTTGTTAGTCAAGCTGCAATATCGTGCTTTGGGAGCATTAAGCTGTATCCAGATTGTTGCGTCACCAAGCAGTGATAACCTACAGGTGTCACGGCAGAGAGGAAGTCGCTGGTAGTCTTTTCTCCAGCTGACTAGCAGAGATCGGCTTGTCACACTGAGTTCCTGCACTTTGAGTAATATGCCAAAGTTGCGTGATGTAAGTTAGGAGTTCTTCCAGGGATCGCTGTTGCCGGAAAACCATACTGCCTATCGCTAATCAAGCAGTGAAGTTCAAGGTACTCCACAAGCTCCAGATTTGTGCGACTCTCCTACTTATAACACAAACGAGAACTATAGGCCTGTAGTCGTAAGATGGGTTGGACATGAGCAAATTTACAGTTTTTTGAGGAAGTGCCGGAGTCGTAAGAAATCTGGATCAGACGGGAAAAAACAGGAGCAAGCTCCGCTGCAGATCTCTTCAGAACAATGACAGGAATCAACTCAGGAACAGAAGCTTTGTTTAGGTTACTTCCGGCAAAAATCTTGGCAAACACTTCTGACTCTTCAAAATCTGGTTTTTATCAAAAGAATTCGAAAATGGCAAAAATTAGCTCCATATTTGAGAATGATAACAATTCAGACTTATTTACCATCTAATAGCTATTATATGAAATTTCAGTAAACTGGGGTCGTCGTCGTCCCGCCGTTATCCTTATCGTTGTCTATATCGTTATCGTTGTCTCTATCGTTGCCGTTATCGTTGAGTTTATCGTTATCGTTGTCGTTGTCGTTATCGTTATCATTGTCGTTGACGTTATCTTTGTCGTTATCGTTGTCGTTGTCGTTATCTTTGTCGTTATCGTTGTCGTTATCGTTGTCGTTATCGTTGTCGTTATCGTTGTCATTATCGTTATCGTTGTCGTTATAGGTATCGGCATCGTTAACGTTATACTTGTCGTTGCCGTTGCGGTTATCGTTACCATTATCGTAGTCGCTGTCGTTATCGTTATTGTTGTCATTATCATTACATTACACATATCACTCATTTTGCTTCGGAGAGTCGTATTCGATAAAAAGTGGCATAAAATAGCTCTCCAGAACCGAAAATGCTAGTTTTCTAGCCTATAGGCCATTAACGCTCATTGGTCGATTGTCATTTCTTGGTTTTTGAATCTGAATCTGAAGCTAGCTTCAGGAACGTGGTCGAAATGCAAAATGTCTCTGTAAGTTTCGCAAAATGTTCCAGGTGACTTGATAATCTACTCCCGTTTTAGCCATGTTTGATTCACAAATCGGTACACTAATTTTTTACTTTAGAGCTGAAGTATGTAAGTAAACATTCATTTTTTGTGTAGCATTAGACATTACCGTGGTTTTACTCTACTACAACAGCCTCACATGACAATCAAAAATATATCTTCATGTGCACATTACCTGATACCTATCAACAGCGATTTCTTCGCCATTGTACGCTACGTATGCCACGTTCTTGCCTGGAATCACTTTTGCGGGCAACCAGTCGCCGGCATGGTAAGCTCGACCCACGTAGATGGTATGACCGTCGCTGTCGACACCACCTTGCAGAGCAGTGCATGGCACACTGCCTCTTGCCATCGTGTCTACCCAGTAATATGCTGCAATCACCGTTATCGCTGTATTAGGTGGAGCAATAAAAGCGGTAGGTGTAGTCATCTCTATCGGAGATGTAGTGATGACAGAAAGTATATAGAATTGCAGACGCGCATATAGTTCTTTCCGCCTGCCCGGATGTAATGATCAGTCTTTTCTCTAGATACAACATGTGTACAGTTTGCAACACCACATAGCTTACGTACGTTCTTTCCGTCCTATAGATTAACTATAGGTAAGAAACTCTCTAAGTGCGAATTGGCAGAAACAATCTGTTGTCCTTGAAAATAAATTCTGAATTAATGCGTTACAGAAAACTGTATACAAATGTGTGCAAAATAAAGTACCAAAACAAACAATAGATGACAGGTTAGGTTGTAAAAAGGAAGAGATTTTTAGATTGATTTCATATATTATTGATAAAGTACCTGGCTAAAGTTCAACGCGTGATTTCTTGGATAACTTTAATACAAAAAGTTCATATAAACGTGGGCTAAAAAATACTTCACTTTCATGATACAGAATGAGAAACTTTATTTGAAAGTCCTTTATTTCGTAAAAATTCAACCATTTCGTAAAAATTCAACCATCTAGCCGATTTTACGAAATTTTGTTAATTCATATTCAGATGGCACTGACGTATCGCCGAGAATCTAGATACCATGGAATAAGAAAAACGTGCTGATGAAAAATTGAAATCCGACGACCTATATGACAATTCTTGAATGTATAATAAGGTGTTATTCTTCAATGACTGTACTTGATTTTTTTAACAAAAGTAGTAAAAAAGTTATGACGGTTTTTTCGAAAAATAAAACAACTAGAAATGAAACAAAAAACATTGACTACACGTGTCTTAAAACAGAGCAATTTCGGAGCTTTTTTCTTTAAATCACCCAAGAAGTCACCTCTTGAATTTTGTCCACAAATAGACAGCAAAGAGAAAATGTAAATTAGTACTTAAAAATGGTACACACACAGTCAGCCAAAAAGTAAGGTCCATTTAGTAGACATATACGAGTATCTGGTTTTGATTACTTATTGAACAGAAGAAGGGCTGAACTATACTTTAGCGCATATCGCAAACATTTAATTTCTTATTTTAAAATGAAAGATTAGGATGTAACTTTGAAAAATATCATTTTTTCTTTAACGAATCGTCTGCTTGCTATTTTATAGAACTTCAAAGTTGCATTTTTGATAGTAATACTCTAGAATAGAAAACTGTTTTATACTTTTCTTTTGCTTTTTGCACAAATTGATGGTCTAGATTATAAGAATATAACATACACTGTATAGTACTGTGACAATATTAATCGCAATAAAGCGATTTTGTATTATTTTTATGATTAAAATAAACTATTGTCAAGTAATCGTTTCTTATATTTAAGAAAAAGATTCCCATCACTACACCACCATCACTATCAATTTTTCCGTTAGTTGCAATGTCGCCAAATCGTGAATCGTTTGTTAATATCAAAACAAATGCTGGGCCAGAATTAGAATTTGATTTGTCTTGTCAAATTCTTTCCATTTCTAGAATGTTATTACGATTTTCGGAGATTTTCTTCAACATTGTGATTGATTTCATAAAATCTGTGAACATTCTTGGCTAAGTACGTGTTCATATAGTAATTGTATCTATACTATAATGGTTTTTTCTTTCCATCGTAGATATGGCTACATATAATCTTTGATCCTTGCCCAGAGAGCCGGAATAGGCTGTTGAGTTAGCCAAAGAACGGGGACTATTTCCTAGGGCAAAAATGTGCAATCGGCACAGGATTGCGATGAAAGTAAGATTTGGAGGTGTGGCCTACCTGCCCTACGGTATATATATATATATATATACAGGGTGACTTTGAAGTTGAGTCATTAATTTTCAGATAATGATTGTAGAAGGAAGATAAACCAGAATATGTGTGTAAAAATAAAAAAAAATAAAAAAAAAAATTTTACCTTGTTTTATAAAGTATCCTCCCGACAAGTATTTCAGTGCGGACCTGTATTTGATCGTGAGGTCCCCTGTGAGGTCTTAAGTCACCTGATTCACGAGCCCGTTGTACTAACATACATTAACAAAGGCACGAGGGGTTGGTTGCACTCGATTGGGAAACCGATCCGCATAAACACGTGCCATTTTTTATTTCGTTTGAGCCACGCAACAGAAACTATTCACACGCTAACCGACAGATACTGACTGTATGTATAACTGAACTGAATAAAACACTTAATTGCAAAAACGTCGTTCCAAATTCTTTCGCTTTTTTGTTTCCGATGCGATGAACCGGTAAGGCGGATTATATCCGTTGTTGCCAAACACGAGTACATGATATTATTATTGAGACAGGGCGGTACTCAAACTTCCAAAGGGCTATAACTTTGTTACTTTAATTTTACCAGAAAAATGGTAAAGGAAAAAAACATTTCTTTTGATCAGATCTACTCACTGTTAAAATAAATGACTCAACTTCGAAGTATATATATGGCACTTTCTTTGAAGAATATCGTATGCCCTTCCCAAAAGTACTTCGGTTAGTTTTTTCCAATATTAAATTATAATTCATTTCTTTTTAGTATGTTTCGAATTGAAAAATTATTGAGTTAGATTGAGGATTGTATTTTAACCAGTATAAATATGACAAAAAAGGTTCACCAATTTAAATTTGATGATAATAATGCTTGTAAAAATTGTAATTGTATCTTATTGACTTTTTTTACAGACTTATGTACGCTTTCACGGGACGGTGGAGCTATAGTGACGCTGCCTACGAAATAGATAATTCTGGTGCCGAACAACATCTTTCTCCAACTACCATTGCATTCTAGTATTCAAGCTATGAATTTATTTAAGTATGTATCTCTATGTTATAAGATACATTCATTAGGTACAAATATTGTCGAGAAATGGTTGTTGATCATTTTTCAACAATAATACTAGACGATGAGCTGTTGGGTGGACCTAGCACAGTGTTCCAAATCGACGAATCCAAGTTTGGCAAACGCAAGTACAATCGAGGGCGCAACGTCGAAGGCCACTGGGTACTATGGATCATCGAAAAATCGGGAAGAGAAGTCAGGATGGTGGAGGTGTCAGAACCGAATGCCAGCAATTTGTTCGTCCCGGATCCGAGATCCATACGGATATGTGGAGGGCATACGAGTATAATAGATTGAGTGCAGCGATGTTCACAAGGTTGTGAACCATTCTGACCCCGAAAACCTCTTTGTTGGTATGTTATTTACATTTGTTTATTCTACGTAGATATGTATATACATGCAAAAGGTTTCAAATATATTTGTATATTTATCTTTCAGATCCAGGCTGCACCAACACCAAGCGCATAGAGGCGACCTGGAGGCCTGTCGAACAATTTGCAGACGCTTTCTGCGAATATTTTTGGCGTAGACACTGTCGCGTTCGCGGAATTAATCTTTTCGCGTTTTTATTAGAGGCAATTAGATCTGATTATCAGTTCTAAATGTTTCTAATAAAAAATCAAACATCGCCTTTTTCAAGGTGAGTCCCTAATGATTAGTTACTGAAGGGACTGGGGAGTGATTGTCGATCGCCTCCACGTGGTGATCCCTGGAAACACCATATGGTGGCTAAACGATCGACATATAACTATTATGTATTTTTATATGCTATTTCTTTTGGAACTACCTCCTTGTTTTTTTAAATCTCACGAGCTGTTGGTGAATTTTTCACTATTTATGCACATACTACTCAAACTTTTACCTAATTTTCAATAAATATTGGGTTAACTACTTAGGAAACAAGCCATTTTCATAACACATTCAGTTTTCAAATAACTTCATTTTTTATTTAGGTATTGGACAACATTTCTCTTATCTAGTTCTCTTCTCTGTCAAGAAACGAAAGTTATAAAAGGGCAGTTGAGAATTGTTTCTACTTTCAAACGTTCATTATAAACGCAAAATCTATAATGTTTTTGAAGAAACTTGAAAAAAAAGTTAAAAGGCTTCAAGACAACATTAGGAACTTTTAACACAACTCCTCTAAACAGTTTACCCAGGACAAACCATCATTTGAAGCATGTATTTGGAACTGTCATTTTAGCTTATTATAAGGCTAGTTTTTAACCTTTTTGTTTAAAAAACCAACTATTTTTCACACTTTCACATCTATTTTCCTTGGTACTATACAGTTTATGTTATATTCTTTCAATTTCGAGCATCCTTTTGTGCAAAACGCCAAAAAAAAAAACAGCGTATAAAACAGTATTCTACGTATATTCTAGATTATTACCACCAAAAATGCAACTTTGAAGTTCTATAAAATAGCGACAGAGGGTTCCTTTTAAAGAAAAGATCATATTTTCATGAAAGTTGCATCCTAATCTTTCATTTTAAAATAAGAAATGAAATATTTGCGATATGCGCTAAAGTGTCTTACCAGAAGAAGCCCTGACGTTTTATTTTTTTATGAATTAATTATCGCTGCATAGGCTTGGTCACCCTATACAAACTTATTGTCTTGCAATCTATTTTTGAATACATTCAGCTGTACCGCACGTAATTGAAAATATATATACCCAAAAATAGGAGTACCTAGGTACGAGATTCTCAGGCGCGAAGAAAGGATGCGCCTTCACTTTCCTTCTCATTAATTCTACCTCGTCTGCAGAAAAATATCTCACACAAACGTTATCTTGTACAATTTGACTGCCAAATTGTTCAGTTTCAGATAGATTGTCGCTTCTACCCATTAAAGGATTATGTATAACGTTCTAGGATTTGATACTATAAAATTTCGACTAATGCATCCTTCAGCGAAGCATTATTTATTCGCCTGATCCATTCTAGAAATAATTTATTTATAATCGGTAAATCATATGTGGTAACGTCAAAGAGATATTAGTTAGAAATTTTTGAAATTACAAGCACTTTTGGAGTATTGAAATGTCAACTTGTCAATTCATATGACACGAAGCGCTAAACCCCCTGAGAAGAGTTCTTCATACTCTAACTGGATTTTAGTGATAATACAACTAATAGTGAGTACCAAGACCGCTGGATGTCGCCGCGGAAGGACGACGGAGCACAAGCGATACATTTAGCTGTTTTACACTTGTTGTGAACTCGTTTTGCAGCTGTACCTCTTGCATACACGTCATGATGCTTCAGCTATATAAACATTTGCTTTTGAGATGCGATTATTGGAGGTCTAAGCTAAAGGTTGTATACTATTGCTGAAAGGAAGTGGACGAACGGCAGTGCATATGTGCTTAGTCAGGATTTGTGTGCTGATAATCTGTGTTGATGATAATTTCCTTAGTCTATTGTCTCAGATACACTTACTCGAGATGTATCCTTCATCCTTGGAATTACATATGCAAAGTTGCTGAATTTCAAAAGTGAGAGAGATAAAAAGGTAAATCGGTGGTTGGTGAAGTAAGTTGCAACTAACACGTGAGAAAATAGTCATGAATATCTATGAAACGTGAAAAGGTTATTACATTTTACATTGTTTTATTTCCAGTCATTCAAATTTTATAGAAATTTATTTTCCGATGTCAAGTAGAAAACAGTTGTGAGGCACTACAAAAATCGTGTGTGTGTGTGTGTGTGTGTGTGTGTGAGTGTGTGTGTGTGTGTGTGTGTGTGTGTGTGTGATGCGACATTCCTATTTTTTCTGTGATGTGGCCTAATTTCATATAACACGGGCGCGGTGGTAATTTCCCGTAAATTTTTGGAAAAAAACGGGGATAATTTGCACAGTAGAAGCTATCTAGTAAGCAAGTTAACATTTTGTCGGTTTTTCTTGACATTTTATAGGTTTTTTACGTAACAACCCGACTGCACGGCCCTTATGCAAAAAAACCTATAAAACGTCAAAAAAACAACAAAATGTCTTCTTGCAGGCAAGTTAGTTTTTAGGGTGCAAATAGCTCATACCACGTTTGCTGGCTACGATCGCTGTCACGTCACGTCTAGGCGCCGATTTGTCTTTTCTATTGACATGGCAAAATAAATTTCTATAAAATAAAAAATATATCCTTTTCACTTTCATAAGTATTCCTCCCTGTAGTATATTTTATTACCTACTTCTTCACCAACCAGAGATTTTAATTTCTTATCTCTCTCGTTTTTCAAATTTAGCAAATTTGCATATGTATTTTGCAGGATGAATAAGAAAAATTGGATAAGCTACTAATTTCTAGCTTTGGATATCAAGTAAGTGTATTTGAGACAAGAAACCAATGGAATTATCATCAACACATATTATAAGAACACAAATCCTCACTATGCACCTATGCACTGCCGTTTCCTTGAAGCTATAGTATACAACTTAAAGCTTAGGCCTCCAATAATACCATCTCTGAAGCAGATGTTACATCACATCATAGCCAAACATTGGTAACTGAAGCATCATGACGTTTAGGCAACACGAACAACTACAAAACGAGTTTACAGCAAGTGTTGATCAGCTAGTGCTAAGTTAACATCTTGTAGAAAAACCTAAGTTATATCAAAAAAAACGACCTAATGACCCTTTTCAAGATACGTAATACCCGTGCCGATCATAAGTCAAGCATCTGTGTTACAAACTCCTTACAAAACATCAATAAGTTAGTTAATGAAACTATGAGTTAGCTTCACGTCAGCCTATATTATCCATCAACAGTAAATAATATAAAAGAACGGTAATTTTTGCATTCAGTATAGTAAAAATAAGATATTCTCAATGATATCGTGCTAGGTTATGTTGCTTACTTTCCGTCATCACAGCAGCAATAAATTTATTTCTCCACTCTAATTTCGTTGTTGCCGTGGAAAACGTATAAAATTTGTATATGTATATATGAAAGTATTTAAAAAAATGATACCTCGAAAAATATTCAATACAATTTAATTTTGCAACACTTACCTGCCATGTTCTACAGTTATATGGATCTGCAACTAATACTAGCGAACAAGGTGACTCGAGTACTTGGGATCATAAATTTTGGATGAATCACCTATTTTATACCTGGATGTTTCTTATCTTATCAAAGCCGACATGTACAAACAACTTGAAGTGTAAACTGATCGATTACATTTCAACGTATATGTTTCACTCGATTGCGCTGGAAAGCGATATCAGAAGTAATTTTGTTATCAATGGATAGTATTTCCACGAATGATTAGTGCCTATACAAAAAAAGTATAGTTGTACGGATTTATGGTATTTATACATTTACTTACATATTTCAAACGAATGTAAATGTAATCAATTTAAGTTGTGATTGAGGTAAATAGGTGCTGATATCTGTTCTTCCAGGAACAATTCTTTGGCAAGGAGAGGGGAAGCGTTATACTAAAGGATAAAATATAACAAATCAATTTTAAGAACGGGATGGAAAATGAATGAGTCAAAGATTCAGTCATTAGTAAAAATCGCGTCATGCACAATGCACACAGCGACAGCAAATATCAGTGCGAACGCGATTGCCCGCTGTGACGTATGACCACCGAAGACGACGGTTGTGCATCGGCGAACCATGCCGCACGTATGCACACCCGACTGATGATGAGTGAAATATGCCTAATATGTACGTAAAGTTACTGGCACTGGAGATGAATAGTAGTAGTAGTTTATTGGCATTTTGCACAAACTGTGCTAAAGTCAATAATTGCATAAATATCTAAAATGTAATACAGTAGGTGCTTATTATTAGACGAATACGTAAAAAGGGTTCAGATTCGTTAAATAAAAACAATAACGAATTGAAACAATAGACACGTTAAAATATACTATATATAATTTATAAAGAATAAATGACAGACTCATAAAAAGTATGTTACTGGGTAGGGGCTCAGCTCCACATGATATTTGCTCTGGCGTTTTTTAAGTACTATGGCATTCTGAAGTCTTTTAAGCTTAGAGAGGAACTTGCTATAGATTTTAATAGAGGCAGATTCGGGTGACTTTTCAAACATTGCTGAAATCCAAGCCAGCTCTTGTGGTACAACGAACATTTATATCTTTATTCTTGATAAACCTGCATTTGTTGTGGAATGCGTATAGACTGCCGAAAACTTTAGCAGATGATGATTCTTGAATGTAGACCTACAAGAGTCGCGCCTGGGTATGTTAAAAAGTGAATGAAAATTGAATACCCTGTTCACAATACGGGCTTGTCCCTAAGCTATTATTGGTCCAGGTCTATTACACTTTCTCTGCTGAAAAAATCCCACCTGGCTGAACTTTTACCAGAGCTTTTTTACAGCATTATAAAGCATCTCTCAAATCGTAGAGACCGTTTTTTCAAAGAAATTTTACTTTCAATGTTGAACATGAGAAAATTGTAAAATAACTTACTTTTTTCCACGTCACCATATTGGTACCCGACGCGTTTTTCTTCATGTAGTCTCCCCAATAGGCCTAATCCACGATGATAGAATAAAAAAATGATGTTATTGTTACTTTTTACCTTACTTATCAATGTGACATGATGCGGCATCATCTAAGTCTTCGCCAACCTCAAGTGTTGAGCATAGGAAATTTATAAGGTCTATATTCTCATCGAATTCCATATTATTCGACTTTCCATTGTTTGAGATCATATTCAGACCATCCGTCGGAAAATTTCTGAAAAGAGGGCTGCGATTAAGCAAGCAAAAAGGTCTTGTCATCCTGATGACAATCGTAGAGCGACGAATCTCGTCCATGAAGTGAGAAATGCACTCCATGGGTTCCGCAATGAGCAGTGGAGCGACTTTCTGCCGAGTATACTTGAATCAAGTATTCCTCTCTGGAAGGTCGCAAAATCGCTCAGAAACGGAAGGCAAGAACAACTACCACATATTCATGGTCCTGGAGGTATAGTTTTCAGGACTGAGGATAAAGTATAGGTCTTTGCTGACGTCATGGAAAGGCAGTTCTCTCCCAATTATGATCTGGACAATGACCTTGACGGGGAACGACAAATTGTAAGATCTGTCAGGAGATATTTCAGAGCGAATGGTGACAGCAACATCAGTTCTAACATCGGTCACTCCTTTTCAGCAGAGCTCCAAGGCAACAATAAGGACCTAAAGGTGCGCAAAGCACCTGGAGAGGATCAAATCACCAACAAAGCACTGAAGTTGCTGAAGTCATCATGATTCCAAAGAAGGCAGGTTCGATATTCCTCCAGGATTACGGTACCATTAGCCTGCTGTCAGCTCCTTCTAAGCTCGCTGAAAAGGTGATTTATCGTCACCTTGAGAATTAGTAGTACGGAGCTACAGGCAGTTAGACTGGTGGAGCATGTAACCAGGGCGTTAACCCTGAACAAAAGTACTGTTATCTTGCTATTAGATGTATCAAAGGCATTTGACAAGGTGTGGCACATGGATCTCTTGTAAGCTCATCCAAAAGGGCTTTCCATTTTGGCTACTAAAACAGTTGAAATCTTTTCTAGAAGGAAGGATGTTTCGGATCAAAATTAACAATGCGTTGTCAACAACACCGTAAGAGCCGGTGTTCCTCAGGGCTCAGTCTTAGGATCACTCCTTTATTCACTTTATACATATATACATGACGTCCCTTGCCCCAGCAACTGTGAAGTCTATCTCTATGCTGACGACACTGCACTGCTAGCCCAGTCTTGTTCTGGTAACCTGGTTCACGACACGCTGCAGAGTGCGGTGGAGGAAGTATAGGTGGGCGGATCGGTGGTTGATCAAAATTAATACTTCGAATACGCAGGCAATCTATTGTACTAAAAAACGTCGCGGTGCCTCCTCAGAGATATCAGTGAATGGAACTCGCTTACCATGGGAGCAATCTATCAGGTACCTTGAAGTCATCAATGACAAGGGGTTGACCTGCCAGAGACATACTGATATTTTGACAATTCCAAATTACCTTTCGGCAGCTTTATCCTTTGTTGTGCAGAAATTCAAAATTAAGTTTGACCAACAAGATTCGGTTGTATAAAATGGTCATAAGACCCGCAATCACCTACGCATGCGCGGCTTGTTGTTTCCTTTCCAAGACCCACATGCAGAGACTGCAAGTCCTGCAAAACAGAACCCTACGCACAATCGCTAACACCCCTTGGTACGTGTCAAATGAGACCATTCACAGAGATCTTGATATGCCAGATCTAAGGGATTATGTAAAACAACAGGCACAGCGGCGTTATAATCAAGCCGAATCGCACAGCAACCCTCCGTTGCGTGATTCAGTAGACTACACAGTCGAGCAAGTTCACAAACAGGCAGCGCCTCGCATTGTGATTAAAATTAAATTGTGAATTCAGACCAGCCAAATTTATTTCAGTATACAAAACCGATCAAAATTATTGTTTGGAGTTACAAAATTATTCGATTAGTCAAAGCAATAATGCTTAAGCAATTTCAAATGATTTACTTATTTCCTTTGCTCTATATTTCTTCCTTCCTCTCTTTTCTTCTTTCCCTTTTCCCCTTAAACATGTTTGGTATCTGGGTACCCAGGCCTGACAGACTAACAGACCGACGAGACTTTTAACTTTAAGACCAAAGGTCCACCGGACCGCTCTGACGAACAATGACTAATAGTTATCATATTCAGACATGACTGTCCGTGACAGTAACCGCAAATGGCGGAACAGTGTAGGCCAAGTTTCCTACATCCGCAAGTAGCTCCACAACCTTTCGTACAATTAGAAAAGATTGTGGTTAATAAGACATCAGGAGCAGGTGGCAATAGAGTTTGTATTGGCTGTAAATATTCGTCGGTCATAGTCCATCCCCAATCCAATGGATTCAAATTCTTTCCTAGCCATTTCTGGATTCGATAATTCACACGACATAAATGTACTTGAGCTGCACTCGAGAGATGTTGATATCTTGAGGTCTCCCATGCTTTTGCGCAGTTATAGGTCGCGCAAAAGAGACGTAGCAATCATTATGATATTTCACATTTACTACTACTAAATCCTCTTCATAAATAATGCGATTTTCAACTAATCTACCAAGAGAATCATTACGCTTCTGAGCTATAGGAAGCACAGTCGATTTAAATGATGATGTCGAGACTTCCTTGATTTTTCGACGACGAAACGTGGGAACTTTTTTCTCCTGTTCTTCGCAACATGCCATTCCACAAAATAAACATTTTTGGTCAAATTCAAATTGATCGCTCTCAGTAGAACGCATTCTTCGCCGCGGAGGGCCAGCAGTCGAGGTGCTGCGTTCAGCATCTCGCTCCCTCTTTGCAGCAATAATGCTACTTGCACGAGTATATTCTTTGCGACACACCACGTGCACTCTGATCGATTCAACACTCCGCAAAAATGCAATGTTTCTATCATTTCGCTCGATACTGGCGTCACGTAAGGTTTTAATACCGCGCTCGATGCAAACAGTCGCCATCTGACAGCGATTTGTCACAAATGATGCAATTTTCGGCCATTTTTCAATTTATGTGTTAATAATATCACGTAAAAACCATGACAAAATGAAATTATCCGACGCGTCTGTATACAACTGAGAATAGAAGAATACTGGTCTGAAGACTGGTCAAATGACGTCAATACCCCACAGTCAGGTATACAGCGACGTATTCCCTAAGAAAGAAAAAAATGGCCAGATGTGCTCTAGGTCAGGGCTGTCCAACTTAATGTGGCCCAAGGGCCACTTCAAAAAAAAATGCAGTTTGGAGGGCCGCTTTATAAAATCTTTCTCTACAACATTATTACTGAGTTTTCATTGGTATATACTATACTATATTTGAGAGTAATTTATACATGTGATGTATACATGACCCGTGAGGCGGGCCGCAAGAAAGGAGCTCGCATGCGGCCCGCGGGCCGTATGTTGCACAGCCCTGCTCTAGGTCACAATAGGGGACAGTTATAGAGCGGTTTTGTTGCAAGTTGCTTATTTTAGGAAAGCGCGTATATAATTTCTGATTATTTTATACAGCAATGTATGGAAAGTTTAAAAAAGAAACCTTTCATAATATTAATGGGAGAAATGTTTTTTTTTTCAGAAAATAATTTTTAATGATGGAACCATGGCTTTGTAGCTATGATAACTTTCAATTCTCTAAACTTTTCCGCATGACAGAGAGAACATTTACTGATTTAGCAAAAATGATAGGAAAAAGCGATGAAAAAAGATACTAGCAAAACCGTATACAGGAGGACATTGTCCAGTGAATTTATAAGGCCATATTTTGATATCCTTGTGGTATATGGCTGCACATGGATACTTTGTTAAGCATAGGAACTAGATTTAAAGTGTCCCCAACAATAGTAACGAGTATAACTAATAAGGTGCTCTACTGTATGCTACAACTGAAGTCAGCCTGTATCAAGTTTTAAAAAAATGAAGCTGAAGTACAACAAAAATATCTAATACCCGGCAAAATTCTAACTTGTCACATTTAAAATAATAACCAGATACATAAAACTAATCCTGAGTTGGGTAAATACCACAATTTTGCGGTGATAAGTATGACATATAACCTCTGATTCATGACGTCACGAATCTTATAACGAAACTGATAACCACACTCGCTTGAACGGATCGGTAAATTCCAATCCAAAATGGTAAACACCATTTCCATTTGGCTTTTCGCTTGAATTTGATAATTGTCAGACTAGCCTATTGATACCTGATGATGCTTTTAGAATGATGGCGCAACACGTCAGAGGTCTGTATTTTTATTGTAAAGCTTCAAGATCATAATTTAGTGTAGACATTCAAAAACAAAATATTTTTCAAAGTGTCTAGTTAAGCCAACTACAAGCCTCTATGAATCTGCATTCTTGCACTCTCTTGTGATATTTGTTATTCAGGAGCATCTCAAATGTACGTTGTGACTCTGGTCATAGAATTATCAATTTCTACCATCCTACATTTTCTGGTATCGGTCTCATGTGTGTTTAATGCAAGAAACACAAAAACGATCTTGACACATTGTTATTTTCGTTATCCGAACAATTTCGGAGCGAATAACACCGAATAAAAAGCTGGTGCGTGACGGGGCAGGGGATTTCAAGAATGAGTAGCTCAGGTGCATGACACTCTAGAGCACTGGAACGATATTGACAGGTGGTGGGTAGCTCCGAGTTACTCCGAGTAACACAAACGAGGCACTGGAAAGCAGCTCAGGTAGACTCAAGTCATTGACAAATAAAATGAATAACAAAGATGTCGACACCGATCCCTGAGTAGCTCCAGTATTTATATTGTACTGTTCCGAAATTGTACTGTTCACCTTAACTTGTAAGTGTATCTCAGACAAAAGAGACAAGAGTCAATTCAATAGAAAGCCCCTAATTCCCATGCTGCTGCATAATATTTTTGATAGGTCAAAAAATATACCAAAAACATATTTGCCGTGGTCTAGCTTTTTATAGGTATGGCTGACAAATTCAGTTGCCGCCATCTCTACAGATCTGGAATTTTCATAAATGTACCAACGTCAAAAAATTGAGATAATGACAAAAAAAAGACTTGAGGATGTTTTTAAATATCCTGTCGTGTATAGTTATATCACAATTTTAATGTTTTTGGTAAGCCCGACTTTTTGGGTAGAAAAAACTGTATACTTGCTTGACGTCGATTGAATGATCAGCTTTTGAAAAAAGGAGTATCAGCGACATAAAATACCCCCGGATTTACTAAGTGTTCCGAAATTAAAGCATAATCCTGCAGCTGTAGATAGGTCACGTCAGGGCCTACTAGATGGTAAATTTTTGTTATACCTACGTCTTATAGTCTTCGAGACTTACAGCATTCATTTTTTTTGTTTGAAAACTGACTTATATTCAGTGGGTCCGAGCCATTTTTACAAATACCGACTTTTTTGAACCAGGTTTGTTTTAAGATACTCAAAATAGAGCATTTCATTGCGTCTAGTTTATTTTTCCTTAGGGTGGCAGAAAACCCACTTAAAAGTCATGCCAAAGTCTTAATTTTTATTAAAGTCCCTTCTCACGTTTGACTTTAACACTCTCTAGAGTGAGAGGATCAAGTACGATCACTGTGTCAATTAGTCAAAAAATTTGACCAACTATTGGAAATTTTTAAATGGGACTATTGTTATTCGCCCTATTTTTGGTTTTATTGCAGTTTATTTGGAGGACGGTCAGTTTTCGTAGATATCAGAAAATAACAATTTAAGGCTTAGATACAAATAAAAATGGACAGGATTGATGTTAAATGATAATTTACATTCAAGATATTAATGGAATGAGCACCTGTGATGCATGATACATTCTGTCATAAAACAGTTTTTTAACCCTTTGACGCCGGATTTAATTTTTTTTCGAATTTGCGAATCTTTTTCTTTTAATATGGGTAAATGTGAACAATATGTTATAACTTTACACATTTTATTTATTTTTTTTAATCCTGAAATGCTTTAGAATATGGTTTCATTATGAAACCACTAGGTAGTAAAAGGAACTGATTTTTTTAAACAAAATTTTATTTCAAGTAATAAAAGAAGACAAATCCGATATTTTCCATTTATCGTCTGTGATACGGAAGGAAACAATTTTTATTTGCGTTGAGGCATAATCCAACGTTGCATCTGAAAAAAAAAGTTTTTGCTAAAACTAAAAAGAAGATGAATCATTACTTTCTTTACCTGGAACAAATCCATTTCGTCCGGTGTGGTGATGATGTAGAGCTGCAATAAGCACATCTTCTTGAACTTCCATGGATTGGCATGTGTGCACAAGAATCATATCGAATTTCCTGAGGCACATTGGCTTTGAAGGTATTTTGTTGCACTGATGATATCCGCCCTTTCTTTGGAATATTTTCGTCTGCTCCAATAAGTCCCAAACATACTGCTAGCTTGAAATCCTTCAATGTCATACATTTGCCGGACTTAGTCGTAGTATTTCGGTTCTTGAAAATTATGTATGCATTCACTAGGGATATGTCAAGTAAATACCAAAAAATGCGCAGCCACCACTTTTTAGATTTTCGATCTAATTCATAAATTGACTTCAACATGTCTAGTTTATCTACATAACCCATGTGCTTATATACTCCAAAACTAAACGAGGACAAGCAATATCCTGCACAGATCCATCTTTTTGTTTCCTTCCAGTGGTAGCATTTTCATCTGGATTCATATAGTTAGCAAGAAAGTGAACACTCTTGCGATCCATCCATTTCAAATATGCTAAGCCATCTTTACTGACACGCCAGTCTGCTTCTCCACGTTTCAAATCTTTATCGTCGCGTATATCGATAGGTAAATCTTTTCTAAGGCGTCGTATAGTTCCGCAGGCATAAATCATGTCATTTTGTAGTTTTTTCTGGAGCCCTACGGAATTGAAATAATTATCAAAGAACACATGGTGCCCTTTACCAACTAATGATCTTGTCAAATCTATAACTAAGCGAGCTCCTAAATCCTTTTCGACAGAATCTCCTGCTTTTCCGGTATAAATTTGAAATTGACAGGCAAATCCAGATTCGTCTGTCCGTACCCAAACTTTATACCCGCGCTTTACGGGCTTGAGCGGCATATATTGTTTCAAACTACTACGACCTTTGAATCGGATCATGGATTCATCCACTGCCTGATTTTTCGAGGGTTTATAAGTTGACATATATGTTTTACTTAGCTTGTTGATGACTGGCCTTAGTTTGTATAACTTATCATAATCCGCAGCACCACGCCTTGGCATAACAGCATTATCATTTAGATGCAGAAAACCAAGTAGCCAAAGGAATCGATCTCTTGAAAAAACTGAGCATATAAAATCATCTCTAAGTACAGGATTTGATGAGAAAGGATCACGAACACTGGGTAACTTCTTTATTCCCATTAGCATATTGATAGCTAAAAATTTTTTTATTTCTTTTTCATTAGTTGCTGTAAAGTTACTGTTCCCTTTTTTTGAAGTGTATATAAATTGGTTTGGAAAACTATGTGGCTTATTAGATCTTCTGGAAAGACGGCAAGGAATACTTCTACTGGAGAGTCTAAATCAGAACTGATATTTGGTCCTACATCTTCGCTAAATATTTTCATATTTCTGATACAGTTTTCAGTTGATTTTGTCCAGACCGTTGTTTTTGCCAGCTCATCACGTCTAACTATTGATAAAGGAATATTATCATCACTACCCCATTCATCACTTTTGCTAGCTACTTCCGGATTTTCTTCAAAATCTACTGGTAAATTCACTATGTCGAATATATCATCGTTACTTAGAGGTAAAATATTTTTATCTCCCTCATCATCACTTTCATCGCCTAACTCTGATTCGTTATCTGAAGGAATTTCTTCCAGTATCTTAAAAAGTTCATCTGAAGTCATCTTTTCTAAGTCGGCAAAATAATATTTCTTATTCTGATCTGAAAAAAAAACACGGCATGCCTACTGGTTTCATAACGTAACCGAAGGTATTTTTGTATAAAAATATGAGCTAAATTTGGTCAAATTCAATCCCCAAATATTTTACAATCATGATCAACATCATATCATATAAATCATCTATTTACTTACCTCCCATTGTTTATCTAACAGCGAAAAATCCCCTATTTATTTTGATCAACCACCTGTTTGCTGCAACAACGCACACTGAACCTTATCATTACGCTAGGAAACCAAATACAACCGACGCAACTGTCAAAGCCTATCAGATGGAGTCTCAAGGGCACGTGACTGTATGAGGTTACGCACCAAGACCATTCGGCGATTAGAAATTAATTCTTATTCAGGTGGTTTCGTCGTGAAACCAGTAGGCGTCAAAGGGTTAACCTAAAAAAGCTCACCTCTCGAATGCTTCAATCTTGGAACACAATTCTGTTACTATGGTCAGCACACCAAATCCCTAAAGCAACCCTAATAAGAAAATTTTGTGGATTTAGGACCAATTATCTTGGTGTATTACTGAGTATTACTATTTTCATTATTTATTTTATTTTGCCTCAGTTCATAATCAGAATATTTTGGCTGACAGACTGACATATTCAAATGAAAGCCAGAAGAAGCAGATTTGATAACTCTTGTGATTTTTAAGTCAGGTTGTTTCATTATGCCCATTACGGGCGAATGCCAGTGCAAAGCTGCATGCGAGGTAAAGTTGTTTTATTTCCAGTACTGTGTATAACACTTCTATTCTTGAAGATATCCCAGTCGACATCCTCCCGGTTACCGTGGTGTCATTAACGTTCATCGAGCATACTCAGAAGGCAAGTTACCGAGAATATGCATTGGCAGTAGAAGAGGTAACAATGGCAGACCTCGTATGGATGTTGAAGAGGAGGTTCTGGGTAAAATGATGTGGTGGTGTATTATCATAATTATCTCTAACAGCGTCATTTTGTACTTAAAGTCGAATAAACCCATGTAGAAATTATTCTGAAGTCTGTGCTTCTAAGAAAAAATATCCTCACGTCTGTAAATAAGCAAACACACGCATCTGCTGAAACATAATCATAGTAAATAATACTGCGGCACATCACACTCTAAGATCATTGGATTTAAATCTACTATATCTTTTATCGGACCTGCTTTAGACAATTTCTATATCAAGCTGAGCTGATTACAGTAACAGAATTGGCTTACAAAACTGAACCAGCCTCGAGCGTGCCAGTGGTTATTTTGGTATGTTAAAAAAATGTTTTGAGTAAAAATGTAGGTCATGCATATCAACAACTGATGCTTATTAGAATAAAATCTTAAATGTAAATTATTCTTCAGCATCAGCCCTGTCCATTTTTTATTCCAAGTCATAAATTGTATGTTATTTTCTGTATCGACGAAAACTGACCTCCTCCATTATAACTGCAATAAAGCAAAGAAAAAATAGAAGAGGGGGAATAACAATAATACCATTCAAAAATAGTTGACGAACTGGTACAAAAAAGTTGATATTTGTAGAAATAGCACCGGACTAACTGAGTATAAGCCGATGTTTAAAAAAGAATAATGCTAAGAATCTGGGAAACTACAACACTTTTACTAAAACAAAATTTCACCATCTAATAGGGCAAGACGAGACCTATCTACAGTTGTAGGATTGTCCTTCAATTTCGGAACACCCTATGCACTTTCAGTTAATATGATCAAGGCTTATGTTATGTCCAATAGATCGTGATAATTAAAAAAAAAATGGGATGACTCTACACATACCCACAAAACGCCGGCTTCAGTTCATAAAGGATTAAGTTCAGCGCAATTTAATTCCTCTAAGAAAAAAGGTCAGTTATTGACATGTTCAACATAGATATTACATGTATTAAGTCAGTCAAACAGGTCCATACAATTGATCCAAATACATTATTTCCCTCCCTTCTCTTAGTTTCCGTCCATGTGGCAACGTTGTCTGTGCGTTTCGTGCAAGGTCCGTGTATATGATTTTTTGCGCTTCAGTACGGATAGATAGATAAGCCGGATTGTCATGCCACTAGCTTAGATAGGTCGACAGATTATACTATGAACATTATACTTATTATTTCTGCCATTTTTGTATCTGTCATACGACGATATGTGCGAAGTGGTTGGTGATGACCGTCAGAGATGAGAAATAGCTCAGGAGTAGGTGCTTCTGATGGAATTGTCTTGAAAATGGACCGTGTTGCCTCTGATGAACACCAGAAGTGAGTGCTCCTATAAGCAATAGCACCCGATACCATAATTCCAAGAGTGTGACGCACATGCTTTTCCATAGAAAATTGAGAATTTCGTCTTTCACCTCGTCACCTTGTGACGCTTGCACTGCGATCATATATTCCCAAACAAAATCAGGACTCATCACTTAAAGCCATGGGTCCCTTTTATTCAACAGCCTGTTTGAAGGAGTATTTTCAATTATTTACGTCTGATATCCTCATGCTGTATAAAGAGATGATTAGTATGCAATATGAGCAATTTTTGTCATCAAAAAAATGCATGATTTGTTCATTTTCTCGGCAATCGTAGTTTGTGAACGAATAACAGTATAGCTCTAAAATTGTATGACAATATTCCACATTTATAGTAGATTACCTTGAGACATTACTATTTTTCTTGACATTTTTTTTAAACTTGTTTTTTCCGAAAAAGCAAACTAAGTTTTCAAAAATAAACTTACTCAAGACCTATAAAAAGAGCTGTACAAACCATTGCTCAAAAAAACAACTTTTTTGCTCATACGGTTTTCGAGCTGTCATTGCTATTTGGTGCAAATTTTGGAAAAAACCCGAATTTCGCTGACCACATCGACCGCGGCGGATGATCGGCCGTAATCCGAGGTGACTATGCGTCTCTCTTCGCCGTGATGCCACGTTTCAGCATATTCATTCTGTTCGCTACTGTTCGAAGTCTTTGTTCTTATTAAAAATGCCTAAAAGTCGTGCAGCATTACCAAAACGGCGTAAGCGTAAAGAACAAAAAAGGCCAGCAAGGTAACTGTTTCTTTGAGGTCCGTTGTATATAATTCGAGTATTGACTGTAATTGACTGTAACAGTTGGTAGTATAGTTTATATGAAATTTTTTGTTTTTTCAAGCTGGGGCACAATGCCTCTTTGAAGCTTTGAAATTGAGTTAGTCGATGTATGCTAGGCCAAAAGCCTGCGCTATTGTCACACAAAGGTTTGGATCAAACATTTTCCATAGAAGTTCCCATTTTCCCAGTTTGGTTAAAAAAAGTCATATGTTTTAGCTCGTCTCCAGCCTTGCTTTCAGGCTTGGATCTCTAGGTCTTGCTTTTTTATCCAGGTTGTTGTAAAGAAATGAAGTTGATGAACTATGCGCATAGCCTTTTGTTGACAACAGCAATTAATTATCTGAGGCTTGTTCCGTTGGTGTCAAAAGTTATGTCGGCAAATCCTCGTTTAATAGAGTATCTTACGATAAGGATTATGCTTTTGAATCAGTGAGGGACCAAAATCACCTAAGCATTGCTGACAGAATCGATGGCAGGGGGATTGTTAATTTGGGCCATATTTTGCCGTAGTAACGAAAAGTATGCAATCATTGGACGGAATGTACAATGGATAGGATGGACTTCGTGAAAGAAACAAACAGAGGTAATGTCATAAAGTTACATTTTTTTGTAAAAATTGTAAGAAAGCTGTGGTTATATAATCAGAGCCAAACAATAATACGAAAAAAACCGTCAATTCTGCAGCAGTTTGGGGGAGCATACCAAATGGCATAGGTCGCCGTCAATATGGGGAATTTATGGCAATTTTAGATGTTCCCTCTATGACCACTCGACCTTTTCGGACAGAAATGAGAATGTCAGGAAGGTATGTGGTATATACAATAGCTCATGGAGAACAAAAAGAAGTTATAAAAAATAGAATATGTATTATTTCATATGATACTTTCATAGATGTATGTCAACATTTTTATATGCCACTTTAATCAAAGGTTCAGTCCGTGAGGGGAACTTTACTTTAGCTAATTGATAGCTACCCGCATCCCAACTTCATGATTAGTCCTGACAACTGTAAACATTTTTATATTATTTGCCTAAGGAGATAAGTATTCTCATTCTCTGTACTTTTCACGTATTGTTTTTTAGTTTTTTTTTATTTTGGCGTAAAGTGAACAACATATCATTTAGGAAATAAATTTGAAAATAAAAAAAGCCAAGAACGTTTGCCAGGCTTCCTGGGTGATTCCAAAACCTGCGTGGGAGACTTTGAGCCTTCGTAATAACAAAAAGTGTTCCCGAATTGGCTAATATTCTCGGAAATTGATCATAGTAGCTACAAAGGTACAAAGTCTCCAAGTTGGCAATTTGACCATAAAAACATTTGATTGTTTATTTTGTCGTTATGAAGGCTAATCATGGTTATCGATCCGTAAACCTAACTAGAAATATGTTAACTAAAACGTTTACCCGATAACTCAAATGAAAGCTACAGCTAAAGAACAAATAATTTTCACTTGACTATAGATATTATTCCAAACGAAACGTCGTTCAGCTCAAATCGTATAGGCAATGGGAGGACTACATAAACCCTTCATAACATCTACCCATTCTGCATAACCCATCAAATATTTGCATTTCCATCAAGGTATGGGAATAATTTATTTCTTGCGGACGATATGAAAGCTACTGGAAAGAAGAGAAGTAAGTTGCAATTGAGAAAGGTCATGTTATGCCAGATGGCATATATTACTGTTATCGCTGATGGTGGATAGAGTAAGAGGATCTATGATCATGGGTATAATGAGTCTTCGGGAGAAGCAAGTTTTTTGGGGGTGGGGGGAAGGTCGAAAACGTATTGCTCTTCAATATATTTTCGGCCATCACATAAGGTAATAAGCAAGCCTCGGCTCGTTTTAATTATGTGGGGTATTTAAATTTTTAGAGCATCTGCAATTTTCCCTTTATCTTATTGACAATACAGTAGGTGCCCAGTGTACAGATATCATAATGTTGGATCTTGAAAATATGTACTACTTGCCTTCCGGACTTCATTGAGGTAAGCCGCTTGGTGGCTCATTAGAATATGATAAATAGCAACGATTTATCGGAAAATATCCTGGTCCCAACTCGATTTTGGAAAATTACGATTTTTTGTATATACATCATGTAAAGTGCCCTACGTCTTGAAAAACTATGTTCCGAGGCACACCCGCAAAACTGCCTAGTGGGCTGCTAGAGTAGCATAATTCTACGAGATACTCGTACATGCAGAAAAGCCCCTAAATCGCTTTTCGATGTGTTTATTGTTAAAATTGAGGTAGAGCATTTTTGGGGGGCTGTAGGCCATGCACCACTAAATTGATTGTCATTATTTTTGACTGATTTTGATTCTTTCATGTTGCTCTCCAACTTTGGAATTCCTCTTGGGGAGGAGGAGTACCTGTATACTCGCTCAATACATAAAATAAACAATATTACGGTAAAACCACATCGATTTTTCGAAAATTCGTGCACTTCGCGTTTCTGATCGCGCTCGATCTATCGGTTCTTCAACCACATTTTCTAGTCCAAAATATTTTTCTTTCAATATACATCTTACGTTTTAGAACTGTGCTAATAGTCCAGCATTCAAGAAGGTATTGAAAACTCATATCTGCTGACCATGATATACCGAATCGAGTAATACAATTTCTGTACAAAAAAATTGCATGCATTGACATTCAACACATGGGCCATTAGGACACTAGATCTAAGGTTTAAAACTCTTAGTTTTGTATTCTCACCAGGGCTCAGTATGTTCATGTAGGTGAAATACGTCCTCTACGAGAGGCCAACTCACCAGCGCTTTGTGGAGGAGCACGAGGCTAGAGTATCTGTACCCTATATGGCAGGCTACATGAGGCTACTGCGAGGAGGAGGTATGAAGAACAGATGGGATTATCCGTTGAGCAGTGCGGACTTTTTATATGTCAAAAATATCCTTTTTTGGCAGCTTCTCCGGATGGTCTCGTGGACACAGAAGGCCTTATAGAAATAAAATGTTTGCCTTCTGTAATGCTACTATGCCGAAAATAATCAGGTTTCCTTGAAAAGAAATCATAATTATTATTTTCAAATACAGGTGCAGCTGAATATTACTGGCCGCAGTTTTTGCGACGTTATCCCTTACTGCGATCGTGATTTCAGCATAGAAATGATGTACAGGGTGTCCCAGAAGTCGACGTCAAGCCGAAACCGGGTGATAGGCAAAGTCATAACAGCTATCAGAAAAATATTTAAAAAAATTTTATGTATGTGTTTTGAAAATTATAGGTCTTTGAAAAAAATATAGAAATTTCACACCCTACGGCAGTCTGTCAACTCCTGTTACTACAAATATTAACTTTTTTTGGATTTTATTTTTACAATGTAATGATGAATAATGCATCTTCAAACTGCCTTACTGCCAACTTTTCTCGTTCAGGAAAAATTGCCACTTATTTCCCAACCAAGTATTCCAAAGTAAAACTTTGCTCAACTTTAACTGGCTGTACTGGAAAAAAATGTACTACGAGAGTTTAATAACGAACAAAATGGTATAAGACTTAGAAGATTACTCGTTAACTTATGCACAATTTTTATTTGAAAAAAAACTGATGAAAACTTTTCAAAATTTCCTAATTAAACAGCGATTATGAAAACGCACAAGGACCCTTAAGGATAACTGTTTGCACAACAGTGCGTGCGCGTCAAAATGCTGCTGATGATGATTTACCTTTACAGCAAATGCTCAAATTGTTTTCCTTCAGCCGCAATACACGCTCGACATCTTCTTAAAAAAGATCGTGTTTTTAAACGAGCGAATCCACGGTTATTAACAAACTCAGCTGCTTCCAATAGTCTTTGCCGTAGCTCAGCTACATTTTAAATCGGCTTGAAATACACTTTTTCTTTCACAGTTCCCCAGTAAAAAAATCTAAAGGATTCAAATCAGGTGATCGGGATAGCCACGGTATTGTACCAGACCGCCTTATCCATCTGCCTGGAAAGTTTTGATCGAGATACTCTCTCACTGAAAGTGCATAGTGCGCTGGGCAGCCATCATGCTGAAACCACATGTCCCTGTAAATATTCAGTGGCACGTCCACCAATAAATTTTGTACATGATTTTTCAAAAAATCCAAATAAACTTCAGCAGTCAAAGTCTCTGGGAACTCAAACGGACCGATTATTTTACCATTTAAAATTCCTGTCCAATGGTTTATCTTGAAGCGATATTGAGATTTATCTTCTCTCATCAAATGTGGGTTTGCTAGGTGCCACTCGTGTAAGTTATGCAGGTTCATGTACCCATCTCTCTTAAATGTGGTCTCATCCGACCATAAAATTTTTTCAAAGAACTGTGGATCTTTCCTGTGTCTTTCTAACATTGTGCGACAAAAAGCAACTCGGGGCTCATAATCCCGGGGCAGGAGAGGTTGAACACGCTGTATGTGGTAAGGATGAAGCACATCACTTACTTGCTATTGCACACTTTGATACCGATCAGTACTCCTTCGCTTACTGCGCATCTTAACATGTTCGTGCTTGTTGATTTCGTACTGTTACTAATTTTGGATTCGTGAACTGGACTGTTGATCGCTTGTGATTTGGATTTGGACTGTTTAATTGCTCTTCAAAACAACATTTGCTTTCCTTAGACTACAGGTATCTTTGATAGTGTGATTGTGCAGTGCCGCTATGTCCGTGTACACCGTACAAGAATATGCTAACATGCACCTCATTTATGGGGAATGCAGATGCAACGCTAGTGCTGCAGCGAGACTTTACTGTGAGAGGTACCCGAATGCAGCTCGTCATCCAGATCATCGAGTGTTCACAAATGTGCACCGCTTACTGTTCTCAGAGGGCCAACTACCAAACCAATCACACGGTGAGGGAAGATCTTTCCTTCCTTACGAAGACGTGGTGCCAGGAGCTGTCGAAGAAGACCCGAGTACTTCAGTGCGTGCAATAGAACTAAAAACCGGTGTGCCCAAAAGTACAGCCCATAGAATCTTGCAAAAAAACGTGCTCCATCCATACCACGTACAGCGTGTTCAAGCTCTTCTGCCCCGGGATTATGAGCCCCGAGTTGCTTTTTGTCGCACAATGTTAGAAAGACTCAGGGAAGATCCACGGTTCTTTAAAAAAATTTTATGGTCAGATGAGACCACATTTAAGAAAGATGGGTACATGAACCTGCATAACTTACACGAGTGGCACATAGCAAACCCACATTTGATGAGAGAAGATAAATCTCAATATCGCTTCAAGATAAACCATTGGACAGGAATTTTAAATGGTAAAATAATCGGTCCGTTTGAGTTTCCAGAGACTTTGACTGCTGAGGTTTATTTAGGTTTTTTGCAAAATCATTTAGAAAATTTATTGGAGGACGTGCCACTGAGTATTTACAGGGACATGTGGTTTCAGCATGATGGCTGCCCAGCGCACTATGCACTCTCAGTGAGAGAGTATCTCGATCAATACTTTCCAGGCAGATGGATAGGGCGGTCTGGTACAATACCGTGGCCAGCCCGGTCACCAGATTTGAATCCGTTAGATTTTTTTTACTGGGGAACTGTAAAAGAAAAAGTGTATTTCAAGCCGATTCAAAATGTAGCTGAGCTACGGCAAAGACTATTGGAAGCAGCTGAGTTTGTTAATAACCGTGGATTCGCTCGTTTAATAACCCGATCTTTTTTAAGAAGATGTCGAGCGTGTATTGCTGCTGAAGGAAAACAGTTTGAGCATTTGCTGTAAAGGTAAATCATCATCAGCAGCATTTTGACGCCTACTGTTGTGCAGATATCCTTAAGGGTCCTTGTGCGTTTTCATAATCGCTGTTTAATTAGGAAATTTTGAAAAATTTTCATCAGTTTTTCTTCAAATAAAAATTGTGCATAAGTTAACGAGTAATCTTCTAAATGTTATACCATTTTGGAATCCTTATCAAATGCGCCAGCTTTTAAGGTTACTTGCTAAACTCTCGTAGTACATTTTTTTCCAGTAAGCCAGTTAAAGTTGAGCAAAGTTTTACTTTGGAATACTTGGTTGGGAAATAAGTGGCAATTTTTCCTGAACGAGAAAAGTTGGCAGTAAGATTGAGACACCAGTTTGAAGATGCATTATTCATCACTGCATTGTAAAAATAGAATCCAAAAAAAGTTAATATTTGTAGTAACAGGAGTTGCCAGACTGCCGTAGGGTGTGAAATTTCTATATTTTTTTCAAAGACCTATAATATTCAAAACACATACATAAAATTTTTTTAAATATTTTTCTGATAGCTGTTATGACTTTGCCTATCGCCCGGTTACGGCTTGACGTCGACTTCTGGGACACCCTGTATAAGGACGAACAGGTTTGGCGTAAGTCAATGGTGCCTAAGCATACCTCTTTTTACATCGATTGTATTTTGCCGGATATAATCGATGGCAGAATACCAAGAGGAATGCGTGTACAAATTAAATCATTTGGCTTAGCCGAACACGAAGTTCACACCATACTCTGACACCTTCATATGTTAACAATGTAATGCCCCCTACTGAGCGAGGGCCGTGGCAAATGCTTGTTCCGGAAGTCGTTGTATCCAGTATACAACTTCTTCCCGTCCAAGTGATTGCGCACGCGTTAAGGAATACCTCAGTACCGATTGCCGGGTGGCGGTACAAGTCCGCCAACGGGCCACTTTAGGTCTATTTAACATCACTAATACGTAAAAAGAAGGTGGTAGACAAGGACCAGTCGACCGAGGCAGTACCACCCGCTAGCTTTTCGCAGGGTGTCTTATAAATGTCCGCATGTTTCCACACCTAAGCTATGCAGTCGGTTATCTACCAAAACAAAGAAATTAATGATGATGGATCCCTCGAGCACTAAAAACTCCGGACGTAAACTCACTCCACTCTCGGAATGTCCGGGTGGAGGGTGGGCTCGAGGGAACAACATCGAAGATAAAATTTGCTTTTCGAACATCTGCGGGATCAACAGCAACATTGATGCTGTTCATCACTACCTGCAATCCAATCGTCCCGCCGTGCTTTTCTTGGCGGAGACAAAAATCTCAGAGGCTGCACCGATTAACCATCTCAACTTCCCAAACTACGAGGTGCACTCCAATCTGAGAAAGAACGGGGGAGTTGTGGCTTTCGTCCGCAGCGGTCTTTCCTGCTCCAGGGATCTTTCTTTGGAATCAGACCGGAAGGGCATTCTGTGGCTTCGCCTCAACTCCAAAACATCACCCAAATTTATTTGCTGCCTTTATCGCTCTCCCTCGAACCATAACTGGGATGACCTACTCGAATACCTCGCCGTCCAGATCGACTTCCTGAACATCAATCACCCCGCTTCAGAGGTAGTTCTTCTCGGTGATTTCAATGCCCATAATGAGCTTTGGTTGGGCTCAAATAAGACCGATGCAGCTGGTCGTGCAGTCGAAGCGTTCGCTCTTACTCAAGGGCTGACCCAGCTGGTGACGAGCCCTACTTTTTTCCCCCGCGTCTCGTCACACGCCAGTAGCCTGCTGGATCTCTTTCTGACCACGCATCCTGCCCCTTACAGCACTGCCGTCCTGTCCCCCCTGGGTAACTCAGATCACGGTGTTGTGGAGGTTAGGTTTCGGTCAGAAGCCGCTGTGGCCGCAGAAACTCGCACAGGCCGCAAAACTTGGCATTACGGACATGCCGACTGGGAGGGGCTCAGAGACTTCTTCTCTAGCTTTCCTTGGAGAGATGTCTGTTTCACTGACGCGGATGCGTCGACTGTCTGTTCTTCAATAACCGAAATTATCCACGTCGGAATGGAGGAATACATCCCTCACACAGTGAAAGTTCCTAAACCAGGGTCCAACGGCTGGTTCAACAAATCGTGTGACACTGCTCGCCAGCAGAAGATCAAGGCCCACAGAACCTACTTACAAAACCCCACTGTAGAGAACAGACAAGCCGACGTCGAGTCCAGAAACAAATATAACGAAGCGGTTCGCAATGCCAAAACCCAGCATGATATAAAAGTTAGGCACAGGGTAATGTCGCAGCGCAATGGCAGTCGGTCTTTCTGGACGCTGGCCAAGCAGATTGAAAAGAACTTCTCACACAGTAGCCTTCCACCACTTACGTGTCAGGATGGAACTATTGTATTCGACTCAAAGGCCAAGGCGGAATTGCTAGCCAAGATCTTTGCTGCCAACTCCACCATGGACGTCCCCACCAACGCCCAAGTGCCGTCAATTCAAAGGGTTCCCCACACTATGCGGGAGGTAACATTCAGGCATAAGACCGTAAGACGAGTGCTCTTGTCGCTCGACATCAACAAAGCTTCTGGTCCGGACTTGATTCCTGCCATTGTACTGAAGAGATGTGCAGCTGAGCTTGCTCCAGTTCTTTCGCGTCTCTTCCAGATATCTTATGAATCCGGCACCTTCCCAGAAAACTGGAAATTTGCTCATGTACAGCCCATCCCAAAAAAAGGATCTAAAACCGACCCTTACAACTACAGGCCTATAGCTCTGCTTTCTGTTATAAGTAAAGTGATGGAGAGGTGCATAAATCGCGAGCTTCTGGACTACCTCGAACGTCACAGCTTGATTAGCGACAGGCAGTACGGTTTCCGGCACCAACGATCCACAGGCGACCTCCTAGCTTACGTCACGCAACTGTGGAGTAAACTCATCCAGTCTCATGGTGAGGCTCATGTCGTTGCTCTTGACATCACGAAAGCGTTCGATCAGCTGTGGCACGCTGCCCTCTTGAGCAAACTTCCATCCTAAAGCCTCCCAGAAAAGCTTTGAAGATGGGTGGCTGACAGACAAGCCGACGTCGAGTCCAGAAACAAATATAACGAAGCGGTTCGCAATGCCAAAACCCAGCATGATATAAAAGTTAGGCACAGGGTAATGTCGCAGCGCAATGGCAGTCGGTCTTTCTGGACGCTGGCCAAGCAGATTGAAAAGAACTTCTCACACAGTAGCCTTCCACCACTTACGTGTCAGGATGGAACTATTGTATTCGACTCAAAGGCCAAGGCGGAAGTGCTAGCCAAGATCTTTGCTGCCAACTCCACCATGGACGTCCCCACCAACGCCCAAGTGCCGTCAATTCAAAGGGTTCCCCACACTATGCGGGAGGTAACATTCAGCCCTAAGACCGTAAGACGAGTGCTCTTGTCGCTCGACATCAACAAAGCTTCTGGTCCGGACTTGATTCCTGCCATTGTACTGAAGAGATGTGCAGCTGAGCTTTCTCCAGTTCTTTCGCGTCTCTTCCAGATATCTTATGAATCCGGCACCTTCCCAGAAAACTGGAAATTTGCTCATGTACAGCCCATCCCAAAAAAAGGATCTAAAACCGACCCTTACAACTACAGGCCTATAGCTCTGCTTTCTGTTATAAGTAAAGTGATGGAGAGGTGCATAAATCGCGAGCTTCTGGACTACCTCGAACGTCACAGCTTGATTAGCGACAGGCAGTACGGTTTCCGGCACCAACGATCCACAGGGGACCTCCTAGCTTACGTCACGCAACTGTGGAGTAAACTCATCCAGTCTCATGGTGAGGCTCATGTCGTTGCTCTTGACATCACGAAAGCGTTCGATCAGCTGTGGCACGCTGCCCTCTTGAGCAAACTTCCATCCTACAGCCTCCCAGAAAAGCTTTGCAGATGGGTGGCTGACTTTATCTCTGGCCGCAAGATATCCGTCGTAATTGACGGATTCTCCTCTTCATCCCACAACGTCAACGCGGGTGTTCCCCAGGGATCGGTCTTGGCTCCAACACTGTTTCTCTTACATATCAACGACCTCCTTTCCTGCACGATCAACCCAATCCACAGCTTCGCTGATGACAGCACTCTACATACAGGAATTCAGAGTGACAAGCCGATCTCTGCCGCTGAGCTGGAAAAAAGAAGACTAGCGACGACTTCTTCTCTGACAAGAGACCTGGAGGCTATCACTGCTTGGCGACGCAACAACCTTGTACAGTTCAATGCTTCCAAAACACAGTACTGTACTTTGACGAACAAAAAGCGTCCTAGCGCTCATACAGTTTCGATGGACGGTCGAGTCCTACCAAAGAGCCATTCATTTCAGCTGGTCGGAGTCCAGATCACCGAGGACCTGATCTGGCACGAACACATCTCTTCAATAGCTGCAGCTGCTGGGAAAAAGCTAGGCTATTTGTTTAGGGCTAAGAAGTACTTTTCTCCGCATGACCTTCTCACTCTATACAAGGCCCAGATAAGGCCTAGCCTCGAGTATTGCTCACACATTTGGGGTGCTGCCGCCCCGACTACATTGTCCATGCTCGATGCTGTCCAGAGGAGGGCGGTCCGACTGATCGATGACTCTTCTCTAACAGACAGTCTCGGGACTCTTTCGCACCGGCGGGCCGTCGGCGATCTAGCTCTTTTCTATCGCTACACCAACGGGCTTTGCTCCTCTTCCATGATGCCGCCGCGCGATGTGCCTGCCAGACAGACCCGCCTGACTTCGGCGTCCCATCCTAACCGTGTCAAACTTCGTACATCCAGAACTGGCCGATACGACCGCTCCTTTGTCCCGAGGGTGTCTAGATTGTGGAACAAACTACGGGAGGAAGCTTTTCCCAGTTCTACTAACCTTAAGCAGTTCAAAAATCGTATTAACAAAATTTCTTTGGGATCATCATAGCAGCCGCGGTGTTCCGGCATTTAGGCTTCTGCCTGCGCGGCTGTTTCGATATATAAAAAAAAAAAAAACAAATCAGGTTCAGAAACGCGAAACTAACAACAAAATTTCTCTATTACTTATAAAGGAAGGTAATTAAAGCAACAAAGAGTTAATCAACATTTGGTGCTTATCTCAATAATACCTGACGTACTTGTATGTCTTTCTTTCTGGTGAATAATGTTACTTTGGACTTCCATCTCGTCTTTCACCATAATGACAACAGTTGATAAGCTGTCAAATTACATTCATGTATTCGCTTCCACATGTTCTGTTCGTTACTGTTGAGCGTCATGTCCGTATACGTTAGAGACATAAGCGGTTTGTCCTTATTGGTAGCGCCTGAACATAAAACGAGTGTGAGAACTTGTCAAATATGGCCGTATTACTATCTTACCTATATTTCACGTCTTATTTCGAAATCAATGGCTTGATTAGAGACAATTAGTTTGGATCCAGAAAAGGCACGTGTAAAACTTCAGTTGTAGTGCAACTTGTGACGTATGTTACGGTACACGTATTTCAACAATAGTGGGTTTGAAATGGTCCTGCCGCTATCCTAAATTTTTTTGATTCTTTTATTATCCGTTCACAAAACCCACCAAAGATATTAAATATACAAAAAGGAATCAAGGGTAAATAAAATTCAAATTGATTTCACCATCACCATCTTAGTTTAAACTTCAAGTGACTATACAAGTCAAGAATTATTTGGAATACGAACGACATGATGTAAAAAAATTGTTGTGTAACATATATTGAATACCAATAGGCCCAACACAAGTTCTAGATACTCCACTGAAATTATGTATCATTGTTTCACCTAATCATTGACTTGTTTATAATTCTTAAGTTGTGATTCGTGGATTTATTCTTGTGACAATTTGTTTTAGGCTCATTAGTCAATATATTTTTGGTATATCATGACTCAGTCATAACGACCACGCAATCAAAAGTGATTCTCTTCTTAGTTTTCAACACAACTGTTTGGAATTGTTAGTGTAATGTAACTATAGATACAATGTATAGTAATTTTTTATAGATGAATAAATTGAACTGTTGATAGCAGGTACATAATTTTCCTAAAACGCTTTTGTCGATACTGAACTTTCTGCAGCGCTACCGGGCTGCCGCGTCTCGTCGTTGGTTTTCGTGTCTCATATCGTTGGCATGACCATAATACACTGGTTACGTCTCGGCTCTCCCTTCTCCGAGGGATGATTCCGATGCATCGTCGCCGGCCGATTGCCGGTACGCCAAAAAACAATGCATCGGAATTACCCTCGTCTGCGCTATGCGATCACGGTACGTACTGGATAATACCGGCAACATTCAAGGGTTCATCTGAACACGACATGTACAACTGGGCGTTTACAATGCTTTTATTATCATTTCGAACTTGTCCTGAGATCTAGCGGATATTCCTATCACCAGAGCATTGCTCCCATCTCCTTAAGACAATGGTATTCCATTCGAGCTTCCAGGTCAGCCGTTCTCTACACCCAGACAGTGGATCACTTAGGTGTCAAGGAGTGAGAGGTAGGACAAACTGAGTACGGTATGAAGCAAGTTCAAAACTGTTCATCTGGCTGGCACCAATTTGCATTGTAATAGGCTTTCCATGCTCTTCAATTGACTTTGTAGCAAAGCGTAGATCCCGAAGCCTAAGGCGGCGATCTTCGTGTGGGGTCGTTTTTCTTACACGCCTTGTGTCCGATCTTTCTGATTCTATGCCCGACAACAAACCACCACCGTACTTAGACTGCTGAGCAGCCAAGCATAATAAACAGATTAACGCAGCTCTTCACAGCGCATTGTATGACGGCGAAATCCCAATTGTAGCTATAAAACACAACAATAATTGCTTATTAACTTTTTTTGTAAGGACTGACGATATCACCAAAACCACTCTATCGATATGGTTGGCAAGCTGATCACTTTTTATCCCAACCTAAACAAACATACACCTGGAAAATATTTGTAAGTAATTAGTTATTGCTGGGTGTTATTTTTCAATGTCACTTAGTATATTTAGACGTGCACTGGCATGGGTTATCCCGTTGTTTGTCCCCAGGGATGACAGGATGAAAGAGACAGATCTGTATTCCCTGTCTGGTCTCCCCTGACTTTCTAACCCAGGAGGATAAATCTCTGGTTAGAGTGGGGGTTTGCTAAACAGGGATGGAATGAAAACAGGACAGGTTTGCAAACTTGTGAATGTTGATCGTCTGTTTCATTTGTCGACTCATCTATACCGTTTTGATTATTCCTAATGAGGATGAAACAGCGGCGTTCCCTATTGGTTAAGCAGATTAAACGTGTGCTCAAGTTTATGTTGAGGGAAAAGTACAAACCAAAAAGGTTTATCCAGAGTGGGGAATAGGCATAATAAACGTTCAAGAATGGGACATAATAGATTTAGAAGTAAGTCATTATTGGTCGAGCACCTTTATATCCTGAGGTGCATACGAACAATAAAAAAATATTAATGCCTTGAAACTTTTTTATATTCCGATGCAACCTTGTAGGCACGGGGGCACCGAGACAGCTATAAGGACCTTAAAAGTTGATTAATTGAATTTTTGAACTGCTTGAGGTTAAAGAAGCTGGGAAAAGCCTCCTCAGACATATTGTTTCAGAATCTTGATACCCGATACAGGAGCGGTCGTATTGGGCAACTCTAATAGGTATATGATGCTCGACACGGTTAGGATGGGATGAGGACTCTGGGAAGCAAATCCCGTTGACATAGCACTAAAAGAGAGCTAGATCTCCGATTATTCGACTAAATTAAAATTATAGATTTGACAATGTGTAACCGTCTAGTCCAGAGCGATTGCTTATCTTCCTGTTCAAAATTTGGTGGTTACCAAAGCAGCACCTCCCGAGATATCGGGCTGTTTCCAAGATTTTGACAATGCTGGTATACCTTCCTAAGTAATTCAGTCGAAGTCCAGGTATTTAGGGGCACTAGATGATTAATTTACGTTGTTAAATAATAAATCTTTGTATCTGAATTAGAAAAAGTAGCGATGTTTCCGAAAACATGGTTCCCTGGCAACCACGCTGGTATTACGTACCTTAAAAGGTGACATTGGGTCGTTTTTTGACATAACGTACGTTTTTCTAGAATATGCTTACTTAGCACTAGCTGATGGACACTTGTGAACCCGTTTTGTACTTGTACGTGTTGCCCAAACGACATGATGCTTCAATGATCAATGATTGGCTTTGATGTGTTGTAATATCTGCTTCAAAGATGGTATTATTGGAGGTCTAAGCCGTAAGCTCTATAGTATAGCTGGAAGGAAACGGCAGTGCATAGGTGCATAGTGATTCCATTGGTTTCTGATTTCAAATACACTTATTTGAGATTCAAAGCTAGAAATTAGTTGCGCATCCACTTTTTCTTATTCATTCTGGAAATTTCATATGCAAATTTGCTGAATTTCAAAAATGAGAAAGATAAGAAAAAAATCACTGATTAATGAAGAAACAGTTGGGATAATTTGCTACAGACAGAAATACCTATGTAAGTAAAAAGGTTATTACATAATTTTTTATTTCCAGATATTTAAATTTTATAGAAATTAGCGCCTAGATGTAAGGCACTGTGAAAATGTTTGAAGTGTGATGCATCTATCTTCATTTTTCTGTGATGTGACTTAATTGCACACAACGCGGGCGCGGTCGTGATTTCCCGTAATGCTCCTCAAAGTTTTTAAAAACACAAAAAAACGGGAAAAATCGTAATTTATAACTGTGAACATGACAAGTTTTCAGAAAATACAACATATAATTAACCCGTCGGGTACAGCTAATAGATATAGTTAATTGACAGCATATTCAGTAACAATTTTCTCACAAAGCGAATATCACTGATTTTATACACATGCAGACCAATACACGTCGCATCCAGATGCTATCTTGCTACTCAACCAACATTCTTTCTTTCACATCTTCTCTAAGGTGAATACTACAGACTACTCGGTTTCACAAAACATATACTTGCTTTTTGCAACCAACAATGCGTGTAGTTGAGTAATTCCTCTATAGATGGACGCTCACAGCGATCATAGCGAGCAAATGTGAAATGAACTATTTGCACCCTGAAAACTACCTAGTCTGCAAGACGACATTTCGTTGTTTTTTTTTTGTCGTTTCAAAGGTTTTTTAGATAAGTCAGAATGATCGATTATACTACTGTTCAAAGTTTGGTGAAAATCCATCTGCTAGTTCCCATGACATTTGACCGTTTCTAGGCTTATGAATAATCCTATATAAGACTGCGTTCAATGTTATCAAGTGCAGTTACAAGACTAACATTGACAGAAATTTTATCAATTGGTCTTATAAGTGCCAGTTTGTTTGTTTTTGCCGCTACTATACCGTGTGTTCCAATAAGAGCACGAACGTTCTCGAAGTCGCCTATCGTTTTCGGGGTAATGAACAAGGATGACGTCTCTGTCACATCCAAAACAACGGATAACCTCATGCTCGCTTGTCGCTTTGGAGGGGTTGGACATCTTTCGGGTTTGCACAGTACTATTACAGTGTTGCGCTGTCGGAGTGGTACAGGACCGTTCGGAATATCTTTGGAACGCACTGTGTTATTTTGATTTGTACTTTGAAAATGACCATCGATGTGGCCGAAACGTTAGTAAATCTTAAATCCTACATGTGTGGTTTATTTGGCGGCCAGTGAAACATGGAGATTCAATATCAAAGGTATCAGGGGAACTATATATACTACAAGGCTTTTGATAATACATCTCCGCAAAAAATAGCACAACAAGCCTGCCAGATACATTCGCCAGGTTTCTTACTGGTGTCCATAGGGTGTCAGAAGTTATGGAAACAATCTGCCTTGAAAGGGTTTCGTTCGGTAGTCAAAATGCGTAGATAAATAATAAATGATAATAATGATTATTGTCCATACAACAAGCAGATAATTAGAAAGGACATTTTTTAGAGCAATAAACATGGGAGAAAACCCGCCGAAGGCGTATAAATAATATACATACTGCTTAATCTAGAAATAAAATAAAATAGAGTTTCAAAACACACATTGTCTGACCAAGTGGGAGCATAGATGGCTTCATTCAATCGTAGATCCTTTTTTAGGTAAAAGTGTCTCATTTTGGGCATCAAGTCTATCTTAGGGAGGTTATTAGTGTCTTGTTTTCTGTTTGGGGGAATATCGTTAACCTCTTTATAGAAATTGGGGCACCTCAGCATTAGGCCCTGCTTTCACGGCTGTTTCAGGATAACAAGTGTCCTTTTTACATCATTCCTCGTGACTGAATCACGTCGAGCAACAAGATATTTTTATGCCACCAAATTCACGGAAACTACAACAATTTTATTTGAACGTTTTCATTGTATAATTATTTCACTCACCGTAACCTATACATACTTTTTCCACTTCTACATACCTAGTAGTCTGGCATCAAACTCCAATGAATGCAATAAGAAGCAGATTTGGTCTACGGACTGCCCAACTAACAATTATCATATCTAGGGTTGCAAGAAAGTTTATACTGTATTTATTCCTTATACAACATTGTATGCTGCAAGAGCATTAGGACATTTCAGTAACTTGAGAGGTTATATAAGGGCTGCAGCTAACAGTTAAACAACAATAATGGAAACACAATTGCATCTGCTAAGTAACCTTTGCGGCAGTGCAAGGTTCAATTTTCGTCAGCGATACAACCATTATGTTATATGATTCTACTTTATTGCAACCAAACTATTTTTTATTACATAATTCATCCTGTTTACTGACATATCGGCCATTGTGATTTTCACAGTTATACCTGTGTACGAAATGTACTTATCATATAAGCATTTAGAGTGGCTGTAATATAGGGCTAATGAATGACTTGCGCAGCAAATTGTATTGTGGTTATCGTACAACGTAGTGACACAATTTCTACGGGCTTCGCATTTGATTCATATTTTAATAATGATCAAATTTAAGATAAAAATCTGAACTTATCTACGTTTAATCTTCCACAGGTCCTATATTTAGACACAATTACACTAATATTTATCATTTTCTATCTGTAATATCGGACTGAAACAGAATTATTTGATTTGCAATAGAGGAATATGTTATTATTATTCACTTAGGGAGAGGAATGTTACTTCTCAATAAGTAGTAGTAGTAGTGGTGGGGAGGCGAACAAACAGGTCACCTTTGGCCCTTTTGCCGACCCCGAGTGTACCATCACTCTAGTTCACACGTTAATTATCTAAACTGTCGAACCTTCCTGAACTCCTGGTAAACGTTGGAATTTCGCTGAGTAAGCAACTTGACCAACTAATTTCGTGGCCCTGGCATACATAACCCAAAAAGTGGAACGCAGTTTCGTCTTCCTCTCAACATATGGGGTGTCTCTTCACCCTTAAAAGAAATAAGTGTCTGGTCAGTCTGTACAGTGGGCGGTGAGAACCCCGACCAAAGGTTGAGTGATTTTTGATCCCTGTCCACTGGCCAGCATGTCCGTTGTTTGTCGGGGCCCACTACGAACCTCTTGACCTGACTGCAGTCATCTCTCTCCCGCCACACTTTTTCCACATTTCAATACACTTATTCATTCCGGACCACGTTAACCTGAGTCCTGCTTATCCCCAGCCTAGGCTCGAGATCGATGCAAGGCTTCTGGCACCAGTCAAACCAGGCGATCAGCTTTCTCGTTGCCCAGCACTCCGCTGTGTCTGACCACCCAAAGCAGGGTCACTTCTTTAGATAGGGCTAAACTCTGAATGGCAGTAGTACATTTCTGAGCTTCTCAATGTAGTCAGGTGGTAATGGTGATTTCTCCAGTTATTATTGGAAAAATAGGTTATGCTCGACATATGCTCGATCCTTATTGTCTGATTTTAATCCACTCTGCTTAGCGCAAGCTTCCAACCTTTCTATACAACAAAGTCTGTACCATATAATGACGACCTAATAAAAGGGTCATTGTCGTCAAGGGGTAAAGGAGGCTGCAGGGTGTCTCCCGTAAGGCAAGAATCTCGTTAATATGACTAATTGGAAAGATTCCGGCTAATTATCTCTCGAGCTGTCATTGCAAGTGACAGGTTAAGCTGGGGTGGTTGGTGATTAGAACCGATGGCAGAGGGCATATTATGGGATTGTGGTTTGAAGACGAGGCTATAATGACTTGAGGGGGATAAAGCGGGGTTCGATACGAAGGGTCTGGTGGGGGCAGGCTTAAAAGCTCTTGGGTGAAGCTAAAACGTTGTTCTCGTTTCGGGAAGACAAACACTTTGTCGCTACCATTGCATAAGGGTGTAACCCACTTTTTCGTTAAATTGAGATGTTGATAGATCCATCATATAACTCCGGCTCATCATCTGACAAAGGGCGTATCTCCACAAGTCGCTCTTCAATAAAAACGTATCTGATTTTCAGCCAGAAATCACCCTAAAATAGAGGCGTATTCCAAAATACGCTGATCTCCGTAACGAGATTGTCCTAAACAGAATCATACAGACATATATGGTATCTCGAGATGCCCTTGATTGCTTGCGAAAGTGATACCGACCGTCGCGTTGTTGCAAGAGCATCTCAGGCGGATTATTTTCACCTAATATAATAATTATAAGTGGATGATACAATATACGAGTGCTGTTATACGCAGTCGATATTATAATTTTCAACTCAGAAAAATCATTAGTACGAGTAGTATAGCTTATTGGAGTTTCACGCAGTGTGTTTATGCAAGTCAAAGATCACAAATATCTAAAGTGTAATACAGTACGTACGTAGATGCTCATTACAGTAAATGAGTATATAAAAAAGGTACAGAGATCAGTTGAACAGAAACAGTCACAATAACACACTAATATAAAACAAGAGTCAGACTAAAATGTCAAGTCGTTAGGTGACTGAAATTATTGTTGGGGTAAGCCTCAAATGAGAAAAAGCATGTGTAATTGTTCGCTAACGTATGCTGGTTGCTAATCGCTTTATGTTTTTATGTTATTTGGTAATGCATACATTGAAAAAACCATGCTGAAGTTCTTGCGTGCATTCCTAGATATTAATATCAGATATCTTCATCTGGAAATTTTCTTGCTCTCTTGCATGGACACTGTGGAAATCTGCGTTTTCGTATATTGTGATCTCTGCTTCATATAGCTGAGACGTGCTACGATAAGTACACATGGAACTTTCAGAATACCTAACCAAATGAAAGCTTCACAACAAGACCCTCTATATCCTGGATTAGAAACAACTTCAATGCATCTTCTTTGAAATCTAAAAACGTGTTTGGCGTGGGATGAGTTCCTCCAATTGAATACTTTATAGTTCATGTTAGATTGAAAATACCCCCCTGCTAACCTGCGTTGGTTGGCTTACCATTTGAGATATATTCCTCTACTAGAAAAATAATGTTCCTTATTATTTTTTTTATAGTTAATATACACGATATTCCCCATGTCATCTGCGTGTCAAGATGGATACCAAAAATTTTGAAATTCCTATTATTACTAGTTATCTAGGTATGGTAATTTTTTTGTTTGGAAGTCTCTCTTTTGTTTTATCACCATATGAATTTAATAAATTTGCCAAGCTCCATAATTTAACGTTTAGCTCGCTGTAGTGTATAGCTATGTTATCCGATTGGGTCATTCGGGTCGTAGCATCTGCATACAAAATAAATTTTGAATGAGGATCACAGTCTTCAATGTCATTTATGTAAATTAAAAATAATGTGGGACCTAGTACAGAGCCCTGGGGAACACAATAACGTAAGAAGTCTAGTGCAAACGTTTTTCTATTCAAGAACACATACCTATTGTTGTATGTGAACTATGATTTAATCAGCTTGATGGTGCTTGTGTTGAAGACATGTGCTTCTAATTTATTAAGTAATATTATGTCATGTGTAATGCAGTCCAACGCTCTAAAGCAGCAAATGGTAGCGTTAAACAATGAGGCGTACCTCATTTAAAACAAAATAAGTAAAAAACTCAAAAAATGTGAATATGCTTATATAAGAAGCATATAAAATGGGCTTCCTGAACCATATGAAATACGAAAAAATGCAAGGCTCACTTATATACCTGTCCTCCTCGTCAAATAGAAACTCAAAACAAAACCTAGGAACCTGAAAAGTTGCAATTTTTTTAGATACTCCCTTTTGCAATGGAAGCGATGACTTGTTTGAAATATTGAGTTAGCACGATAAATATTCGAAACTACGCTTTTTCGAAAAAATGTAGTAAAATTTTCGAAGGAAACCTCATAATAGTTCCTTTCACGGTTTTTGGTGGCTACAACACAATGCTGGTACAGACGATCTTTTTCCGGTAAGCATTTTTGTGTAGATTGTGAATATTTTCGGTACGTAGAGTACCAAAAAGTAATTAAAAGGCATTTACGTAAATCGCTTATACGCTTATAACTAAATTAACGTGTATCGAAACAAAAATACAACAGACAAATCAGCGGTCTCAATCTCATTTTTGAGTTAATTATAAAAAGACATTCATCAAAAGCAATCGACATAGACTATGAGAATAGTGCATGAACTATGAACTACAAAATTCATGACACATGATACGCTCATTTCAAGCAAGTTGTCATACTGACAATGACAACCATATATTTGGAGGTCATTCTTTGACGAGAAAATATTTAAGGCGGTGAGACAAGACTAAAAGATGGCGTCTGGAAGGTTGACCCAACACTTCTCACGCAACTCCTTCATCAGTTCATAAAGGATTATTTTCAGCACAAATTAGACCCTTTCGAAATAAGACAGCGCCATATACCTTATATTCCAGATAGAGGATAGTTGATATGCTTTTGTCCGTTGTGCCAGAAACTAAGCCTAGACAATGCTGATGAGTTGCCAAAAAAGCACGAAACAGCTGGCTGTGGTTATCCATCTTTGGTTGGTCGGACGAAAGCAGCATGTATAAGTTAGACCCTCTAAGGGAAATAATATCTGAAAGCATGATGCGTCACACGCGGCAGAACGCCCTAAGAGCACCAGTCATACAGGATACATATGAACACCAGCACGTCGGCCGCAACCGTTGAAGTCAGCAGACGCAGGGACGGTTTTCTATCGTTTTAACGGACAAATCCACAGTGCAATCTATGATGGATGAAATATGTCTAAATTATCTAGGTGAATGTTTATTAATATACTAACAGCAAAAAAATGCGGAACACCCTCCTCCAGCCTCCTATGACTCCCCACCTCCAAATTTTTTACCACTAAAAAATTTTTCAAAAATTATTAGGATCCTCAAAACGAAAGTTTGGGCGGTTTTATTTTTTTTCGTTTTTGACTTTTTTCTTTGCCGCCATTAAACTGATTTTCAAAACTAGGTACAAAGCTTTTACGACATTGGCATAGTAGTCACCTTGTGTGAAAATTTCCTCAAAATCCGACCGGCACTGATTAGCTGATAGACAGGGAGACAGGCAGTCCGTAATAGGACTATACAGTGAAAACCATATACCACTAACATCGGAATGTGTACGACAGAGAAGCGCAATACGTGTGTTAGAAACAGATAGAAGCAGCTCGTTGCCTAGCAACTCAGCTGATGAGGCCGCTGATTCCATCAGCGCACTCCTTGTAACATACATATTGCTCGCTTCTCGCGCTGCTCTGTCGTACCCATTACGACGTCAGCCAAATTTGAACCTCACCGTATAGTTATTTTTAAGGAAGAGCTTCCCGTATACTACTATAGGAAATATAAATAAAAAAGTTTCATAGTGACATAATTTAGAATAAAATGATGCCTGAATTTCCAACCATTAACCAATACGTAAATCAATCCAGTCTACTTTGATGCTACCGGAATATCCAGTCAATTAAAGACAAATGCCATCCATCATTTTACCATAACCTACTAAGATAAAATTTCACAGCGTAATGGATTTATTCAATTATAAATGGTGTTGATAATATTCTTCCTCTTTAGAAGGCGCTCATCTGTTGTCTCCAATTATTTATTCTAATGACGGCAATAAATTTTTTGCCGCTTCTATAATTATCACTAGCTTTTGTTGGTACATGTGTTGACACGGATTAACAGAGTATTATTTATGTGAAATATGATTCCACGACAGCTGACATGTGAGCAAGATGGTTTGAAATACCGGCGTTTTTAAACATCGTGCGTTGAAAAATATTCTCAATAATAAAGTTCTTAAAGGAATAATAATTTCTATAAAAGACCGCACACCCCATACCACCAAATACCCATCATACTTTTCTTTCATCCTCCAACCCCTCTTTACCTACCGCTCCCTTGATTGCATTCATGCATGGATACTCTATCTTACTGTAAAAGACACATTTAAAAATACACATAGGCGCCAAATTGAATTTATCAATCGCATCGTCGGGTCATCATCTTGAAGCCTTTTCTACAAAGTTGATTATCCTTCAAAAAGGAATACTGATATGCGGTCAAAGTTGAGAGCTTTTGTACATTATCTCGCTTATAGCTCGGCAACTAATTATCAAAACTCTCCAGTATATTTTTGATTTGAAGATAGCCAACCATATACTATATTCTAGCGATCAGAAAGGGCTCGAAAAGATACTAGCGTTATTTGTGGATAGTAACAAAACACAAAAGTGAATATATTTTGAAAGGCGTTGGAGTGTTTCGTGCTGCTACTGTCTTACAGATAACGCTGGGATCTTTAATCCTCTTTATGCCTCTCTAATTTCTATTTTATTTACTGTTACGGATTTAAAGTAAATCAGACTTTTACCTCAAAATTTAAGATTTATTGACTGCAAAATTGTACACTGTTAACGATTGCCAAAGCTAGATTCATAATATTTAGTCCAAGGTGCCACCGTGGTCTGTGAGATCGGCCCTGAACTTCATCCGGGAATCTTGTAATAACTGCTGTAACCCTGCAAAGATTTCAAACAGTGGACAAATCTTAACATATTTTGGATTTAAATACCTTCAATTCACTGACGTATCCCTCAATGGCTTCTTGAGAATATTCCGTTTAATCTCTCCTGCTGTGGTAGAGGCTTACCATCTGGGAAACTTTCTTTTTTTTGTGCGTCACTAACCTGAATGTTGCTCCATATTGACATGTCACTTCTATGATCCTAAAGTCTGTTCCGTCCAACTTGATATCCGGAAGCCTTGGGTTCCGTGGCCGAAATTCGAGAGACTTAACTTTTTGGTCGTAACTCCGGAACTCGTAAGGAAGGGTTGATGTAGGGACAGTCTCCCCATCCACCTTGTGCCGATAACCTTAATCGAATCGCACCCAGAGCAGCTCACTTCACTGACTACAAAAATTTAGCATTACATATTTCAGCTATCCTGAGGTATGCATACCCCCGGAAAGTTTTAGTAAATCATTGATGTACTCTTCTCCTTCCTTGTTAATTAATTCATGTAACATCGACTTTTACACACATTAAAAATTTATTGAGTATATTGTTATAATTTTTCTAGCCACCTACAACTTTTGTAATTACACCCTTCAGGCTATCATGACTAATTTATCAACTTACATTTGGGACAGTCTCAGAGAGTGGAGATCTCTTTAATTCACCTCCACATGGCAAAAAATCCAATGACCTAATCCACGGCCTGGTGAAAGGGAAATTTATCTTATGGGACAGACCCCCTTTTCTATAACCTCAACATTATCTTCAGGAGGAATACGTTAACTAATCACTGACGATAGCCAATTAAAGTAGGCATTAGAGTGGCACAAAAGGGATTGAGGATCTAAATGCCATCTATGAAATAGTAGCAGAACAAAACTCCCTTTTCATTTTTTGTCTCAACGATGGCGCTGGTGTCTTGCAGATCCCTTTTTAGAAGCCGGAATATGGTTGACTATCTCCAGGTAGAATATCAATCGTTCTTTTGGTCGGGTTTATCCGACTATAATATAAAATATGAAATATTCCATTCACGAATTTCTTCAAAATGCCATTCTGCTTTCATCATTAGCTCTTGTCTTAGATACTAGTATTAATTAATCGAACATGTTCTTCGCTACAGACGAAGAAAAGTTCATGAGCCATTTGAAACCGTGTGCTCTTTCTTTCACAGTTTCTATAGCTATTAGTAGCTGTTCATTGAAGATCCTGTATAGATACTGAGGAATAAGGATCGCTTTGAATAATTCCATCGCATTATCCCTCCAATTATTTTGAGATTACCGTCCTACAATTCAGGCAACACAAAACCATATTAATACGTGCTTGTTTGCGATTAAGAACTTTATACCTAAACCCATTACCTCCTAATATTATCGCACAAACGCGAAATCCTGAAGCCCTGGAAGCTCCTCTCAATGACCATTTTGTGTTAGAAACAACCTATCTAGGAATAGTATAATACAGACATTATATTGCGGGAGTAGAGTTGGGCAAAAATGAGAATCGATTTTCAATACCAACTGTCCAAAATATACATAGGTACATATATAATATTCCCGAAATTATTCTAACACATTCTGATGTCTATTCAGGTGCTTTCTGGTGCTAATTTGGTATCTACAGTTGGCAATATTAAATTTTTTGACATTCAATGGCGTATAAGAACTATTGAAATATAGTGAAGACCATTAGCTTTATTGATTCCTTCTGATTGTATGCCGGTATCAGGTATAACAAGTATAGCAGAACGACTCTATCAATCCAATCATTTTTGAATAAAGAGTTCAACGGTGACCTTGGGTTTAACCTAAAGCCTCACTAAGGTTACATCAAGATCAACTTATATTTTTAAATGGGAAGCACCCTTTTCGACACCAGCAATCGAAGGTCAAATATGTGAGGTTAGGTAAAGTTCCTAGTAGTTTAGCAGGATTATTGATGGAAAAGTCCCTCTTTAGTCAGTTTGAATAAGGATTTCAATGGTAACATTGAACTCAACGTTGCCATCTTAAATTCAAAGTCATTACAAGGTCAACTTTTATTTTTAACTGAGAACCTCCATGCTTGACAGCATCAATCGAAAATTTTACGTTCTAATACGATCTCATGTACTATGTATCATAACCTGGTAGGTCAAATCCAGGGTCAATATTGGAATCCTTGATTTTTCACTTTTATTTGACTATTAGTGGTGACTTCAAAATCTTTATACATATTCGTGCGTAAAATTTCCTTATCTTCGCCAGTGACAAACAGGGGGCTTTCCATTTGAAAAGAATGGCGTAGGAAGTAGGTACACACTGCACTTCCCATGCAACGCCGCCATCACTTCATGAAGGATTATGTTCAGCACAAGCTAGACCCTCTAAGAAATGAATAATAGTTTAAAAAACTAAAAAGACATGCTTTTATAGCTAGCCGAATTATAAAGCAGAACATAGTTTTTAATTACAAGTTTATATTACAGTAGTAGATGGTCGAACAATCAATCATAATTAATGACTTCAAAATAAAATTATAATAAAACTTAAGTTATTCAATTCAGAGTAAAAAGCGTGGGGTGCTTGATATATTAAATGTTACAATCATTTCATTGGCAACTGTCTATGAGGAAAGAGTTATGAAAATGTAGTAAAATGCACCCCACCCTTTTTTCTCTGAAGTGAATAATCCGTTAATAACTTAAATTTTATTATAATTTTGTTTTGAGGTCATTAATTATGATTTATTATTTGACCAGGTACTACTGTAATATAAACTCTTGTAGTTAAAAATAATGTTCTGCTTTTTATTTCGGTTACCTATAAAAGCGTGTTTTTTAGTTTTTAAACTATTATTCATTTTTAATTTTTTTAGTTCCATTCATCGATTAGTTTTTGTGGACAAGTGGTATTGAAATGTCTAACGAATCATTTTGTAATACTATCATTTCGTTTAAGGCTTCACTGTTGCATGGGGTTTTTCCTGTTAACTTAGAGCAATCAAGTTCTTCAATCCCCATACCATCTAAAGATCTTACACGACTAAGGGCCAATTTCACCAACAACAGTCCGTTATTCTCAACCTATAGGGTAACAGACCGTCAGATACAGCGAATGAGCTTCAAGTTCCAATCAACAAATTTTAGCAACCAATAGCTATGAAATGTTGAAAACAAAATACTGTCAAGGTATGAGATGACAACTTGTCATTGAAACATCACCAGCTTATTGAATATTAAGAAATTACATATAATTCAGTCAAAATTTTAAGAAATGTTTGATTTTTGAATTAAATTCATGTTTTAATTAGTATTGTTGATTTTTTATTCATGTTTATATTATTTTCTTCAACTGATATTTGATACTGGGTGGTTTTTCCCATAAACCTCTTGCAGATAGCCATTAAGCACCTACTTGATGACAGGCTCTATCAAAACATATTGCTCGTTTCCAAACATTCATTCATTTACTTGCCGTTCATCAGAACCATTATGGCACCTTAGATTGATATTCCCACACAACCATTCAGGTTTTTTGATATCCATACATCCATAAAGCTGAATATTTTTCGTTGTTCAGGAACTGAACAAACATCCACACTATATTCACAGCGATTAAGAAATTCCCAAATATATGCCTTAAAGCTACCAGTAAACCTAAAACCTGCAAAAAAACTACAAATTTGCCATATTTTTCTTTTTTCACGAGTACACATTCTAGGTTATATTTATATTAGACATTATTTGAATACAGCTGATTATTGCATTTCAAGGAGTGACACATGTGTGGGATGTGTCAACTCTTGGTACCAGTCACAAAACATATACTCTGAAGGTTTAATTCCATGCTATTCAATGATAACACCGTTTTTGTGTTTGTCAGCGGCCATTTTGTGAGGGTGCGACAGGGTTGCCAGATTGTGCATTAATATCCCGTTTCACCCTCCTGATCCTACTGTACTATGCTTTATAAGACTATTCGTGACATTTTTCCTAAAATCATTGCACAACACTTGAAAAAATGCAAATGAAAATTTAAAATTATTTCCATGACGCCGCAAAATATCTCAGTCGGTACCTTGACAGTAGGGATGTTCGATACGATCCTATATTTGGAAGTATCAATACATTTCACGAGTATCGTCATCTTTGGATCCGGACTGTGTCAGAAAGAGTGACTGCCATTTGGCTGCGACATTACCCTGCCAAATCAGACATATCTTTCACCATTTTCAAAGAAGTTGTACAAAATCTTCAAATTTGTGAAGTTAGCGAGTTTCACTTCATACGTTCTTACCAGATATGCCGAAATTCATCAGTTGCTGCCAAATTTAACAGCTAGAAAATCGACCTATTATTTGCCGCATTCCCATTCGCTGAAGAGGATAACGGATTGTTAAATGTAAACCTATAACATATATCAAAATACATGAAAGTTGGCCTGTTTTTTTCTGTACAAAAGCATCATGTTGAAATCAGAAAGTAGTTTTGTTTATAATACATTCGAATTTTCACGATTTTATTCAATATTTCAATAGAAATCACTAATATTCAGAGACCTTTGACAGCTTCTGTCAAATTACATTTCGATAAGGTATTTTCCCATTGGTCCATAATATTAATGTTGGTGAAATCGACCCTAAGTGCTACATATGCTTGTCCAGCATCAAACAGTCGCAGGCTTAGATATATGACCACATGATCGACAGAATAACCTTGCATCTTATGGACGGTCGAAGCCCATCTCAGGATTAATGGCAATATGCCCAAACCAACAAAGGGTATGTCCGAAACTACACGCATGCGCAGATCACGCTCTAGCTCTATCTCTCTTACTCGCCTGCAACGGATATATAAAAGAATTTATCAATCCTGGCCTTCCTAATAAGGAGAATGGAAAACTGTTACCAAATTATTGCATTGTCATCGGTCCTTGATACGTGTGAGAAGTTTCAAGTTAAAGAAACTTCTGAAAATTATACTCAAAGATTCCGTTACATACATACAGGCCAAGCTAATAAAAGCGTGTTAAAACGACGGTCGACGAGATTCGTACACTTATGGCCGATTGCACCAACGACTTTACGGATAACTTATTCGTTTCTTAACTTTAAGCAATCCTTAAAGGTACATTTTCGGTTGCACCAACGAAAAGTGAGGATTATTCTCCGATTAAACTGTCCTTAGTTAAGTGGCAGCTAACGATCACTTAAACGGTACTTAGCGCACAGTGTGGTACATGGTTGCCAGGCTTGAAGATTTGTCACCATATTGGTGATTTTCTTTATACTTAGCAACTGTTTTTCGACTATACAGCTAGTTATTTTTCTGGCAACTAAACCAAACTGGGACTATTTTTGACTACACTGATGCCAAGTACTGTGATAGAAGAGATATACTTGGTGATTTTGTCGACATTTCTCCTACCAACCGGCGAAATGATTGTCGTTGGACCTGCAACGTGGCAATCGTGCGTGGGAAAACATAACCAAATAGTTTTGTCAAATACCAAAACAATTCTATTGTATATTTTCCTCTGTGTGGTGTAGAAGTGCTTTCTGAAGAAGGCCTTTTTGGTGTTATTGACTTGTTTTTTTTTTCGTCTTGATCGACTCCATTTTATATTTGATGATACCTCAAACAGGACCTTGAGCTGTAAAGTGTAGATATCACCCTATTAAGGTTGTATTGTGTTCGTGTGAGTTAAAATGGAGTACTCATATTTGGATTATTTGGGCGGCTTACCAGATATTCTGGATGATGATTTAGAGCTGGTAGATATTATTGTGATGGGACTACCCAGGCGCACTTATAGTCGGCCAAATTACTCTGAAGAAATGGATCCACTGGGTTTTTTCAGAAGGTTCCGATTATACAAGGAAACAGTGTTGCATGCATTATCGCAAATAGATGATCTCAATTAGAGTATCATCTTGACAGGTATATAAGTTGACCCACTTCTAAGACAAATATCTATATGAATGCATTCTTTTGAGGAATCACAGCATTTCACCAATGAATCAGCTTCTATGCTGCTTAAGGTACTATGCCAGTGCAGGTCATATTAGGCAAACTGCTTATTTTATGGGAATGCATGCAAGCACAGCCTGCAGAATTGTTGGAAGGGTATTAAGAACTATAGCCAGCTTATTCCCAAGTTATGTCAAAATTCAATTATTTAATTGTAACACAGGATATTGAAATGCCTACAATACAGAATCACAATGCCAATACTGCTCAAGAATAAATGATTAATTATTTTGGAAATCTTTGAATGTTTCTTTTTCTCGAGTTATAATGCGAGGAATAAAATAGTTTTGTTATGTTTTCCCTTTTATTGTTTTAACATCACAACTATCGTCTTCAAACAAAACTATCACAAACTACAGTCTTCAAACAAAACTAAAGTATACAAACTTTAATCAAAAACAAAACAATAATATATTTTGAAAATATCACAGTATAGTAGTGATTTGACTAGCCAAATGCTACAACTTAAAAACTTCCAAGAAAATAAGTACATTAGTGATTAGAATCTTAAGTACCAATGTATGGTCTGATAGACAGTTTTATATTTCCACAATTTATGACCAATATTAATATTTATAATTAGTAGTAAATGTAAATTTTGTTTTATTTTCAAAATAACAATATATTAAGACATTGCAACATTTGTTTAAGTAGAATATGAAGAAACAACTGTTCTTGATTAGTAAAATTGTTGTGGTCTAGCCTAGTCACATCTGTACTTATGTAACAAAAATAACACTGGTACTTAAGAGTTAAATCTCATTTTTATATCTGCTAGTTGCTCCATACTCCTGGAATTGTTTTCTTGATTCCCATCTTCCATCAATTGTGATGATTCAGTGATGACCTTAAAAATATAAGAATTAGTAATTTATTATGGAAAACAGTTGTAAGCAAAAATGAATATCTCTACAGTGATCTGTTGGTTCCTACTTATTGAATGTAACTCTACAACGATTCAGTCACAATTATGAATATCACACAATATTTCCACCAACTTCAACATTCAAAATTAAATAAAGTAGAATATCTTTCCTCATATTTTAAAAATAAAGAATATACAGAATGAAAAACATTAAGAAAGAACAGCACATTTCAAGACTTTGGATCACTTTCAAAAGACCTGTCACTATGCCCTAACCAAATCAAAAAACTGAGCAGTCATTTGATCAGAATTTGGATCGTTGATCCTATTATAATATTTTTTAAGCTATATCTGAACATGATCAGAAATTTGCTAACTGTAAAATGTGACTCAACATGATAAATATATAAATATTAATTTCGTTTTCCTTTTGATGTTCATTGGGACCTACATATTCCAAGGGGTCTTGATTTTTCTCATAAAGCAGAAAGCTGCTGCCTGGCCCATATGAAGTTGTTCCACCAACAACAGTGAGTGGATCCACTATGGAAAAGAGTAAATCTTGGGATGTATTACCAGTTCTCTGTGAAGGCCCACCACCAGTTTTAAGTATTTCTGTCTTCGGTTTCCGCAGCTCCTTTTTTTATTTTAAAATAGCTTTTTCAAGACTCCATTGTTCGATGCCTCCCTTCAAGGCAAGCTATATTAAATTTCGCAGTAATTTTACTCCACGCCTGGTTTTTTTCTTGTACAGAAACACCATCAGTTTTTTTATTTTCCATGATCCCTTTAAATTCCGTAATTATAGATAGAAGTACTCTAGTTTCACTTGTTGTAAAATTGGCACCCCTCTTCCTTTTTTCGGCAGCACTCATGATCTACAATATAAAACTTTGCAAAAATAAAAAATTCTTCCAAAAATTGCAGCACCACCTTACGTTACAACATAACCTCAATGAGGATATGTGAAATCATGTGAAATGTCATTTTCAGCACAAAACATCTACTATTTTCAGGCAGGACAGACAACTGCATCATAACATGACAAAATCACTAGCTTCCTGTGGAGCTGTCAAGTTTAAGGAAAGCTTAGTTAAGGAAATATGAGGAAACCCCAGAATGTGTTGGTGCAACCCAGAAAATTTTAGGCGATCCTCAAATTTTAATGTCTCCTTTGTAATTCTATCCTTAAGAAATATTGGTGCAATCGGCCATTAGTCTATAGACCTCTCCCTGATGCCTAAGCCGGTCACGAGTCAGACGCAGCAGTAATACCAGAACACTTAGCAACACTAGCATGCCACCGGGAAAAGAAGCAGATGCGTGCGATAGGTTTTTGGGGAAAATGTAAGAATTAATATATTATGTGTGAAATATGTCTAATAGGTGCATAGAAATACTAAGGCTGGGAGCGTATAAATATAGTAACATCAAAACATTGAGATATAACCTTCCTACCCGGTCACAACTCTAGAAACGAAGTTTGAGCAATATATACATTTTTCGTTTTTAACCTTTTTTGGCCGCTACTGGATCGATTTGCAAAAATTACAAATCATTGTCGTCCTTAGCATAGTAGTACTTTCCAACCTATAGGTGGTCGAAGGATTGGCGGACAGACCGACAGACAGACCGACGGAAATGAGTGACATGGTTTTTCATGGTGTACATGTCATATAACATTCAAAAACATCTCATTTTCGTAATTATAATACTTCCTCGCCAGTAAGACGTGGGAAGTAAAAGCAAAAGTTGAGCATGAAATAACCTTGAAGGTCAAATCTAATGTCGACATTCAACTCCTTGTTTAAGTTTAGTGAAAAGATGACCACGACCTTTTTTAAAAATACCTTACCGGAAAAAATACAGAGCCATTTTGGTATGTACCGAAAACTTTCATAAGAAATAACTTCATGCAAAACCACTTCAGCAAAAGCGTCTGCATCGCTAAGAAGTATGGAACGCAAAGGTGCACCTCTACCACTTTAGTGACTTTTGAATGTCACTACACTTTTGATATGGGTATCTTAAGTAATAGTGTATTTGCTCATCTCTATACAAAGTAAACGTTATCAAACTGCGGAGTTTCCATAAATAATAATGTAACAAGGCTATCGCTTGATCTCGTAATCTGTTTATAGTGCAAATAAGTGGGAAGGGTTGAGATTGAGAGTGAGAGTGGAAGTGGGAAATCGGGTGTGCAGATCGCCGGAATTACTCTTGGGACTATCCTGAGGGTTGAGGGTTGTTTTGACGGATGACGATCGAGGTACAAGTGGCGTTAGGAAACTTAAAGGAGAAGAGATGATCGCAAAACGAGATGTTTTTCGGTTGAATATCCACTGAATACCTTCATATGAGGAGTTTCTTTGACTTTCACCATTGGAATGGAGGTACGATTACCTTCCACGCCTACGAAAATGAATGTTTTTTAGATGTTAGAAAAACTATGTCATTCATTTCCTGCGTGACGGTCTGTTAGTCTGACTAACTACCATGTCAATGATGCAAAAGATTTGTAGTTCTTGAAACTCGATCCAGTGGCGGCAGAAAAAGAGGCCATCGACGAAAAAGGACAAAAATCGTCCAAATTTCGTTTTTTGACGTTTTGCATGACACTAATCATTTTTGAAAAAAAATGTTAGAGGTTGAAAACTTGTAGGTGAGGGTTGTAGGGAGTGGGGAGGGTTTATCTCAATTTATTGATGTAAGAATGTACCTTTATACGCTCCCAACCTTGGTAGTTCTACGCACCTATCAGACATATTTCACGCATCATAGATTTCGAAAAAATGTTCTCAGTAGACAGATCCCTTTGGTGTGTCGCCGGTCTTGGTGACTGATCTATTTTACTGGTTTGGTATTACACGTATTTCTGCTGCACCGCAGTATAGTGTTTCTTAGGATGTGGCCGCGCTGTGACGTCTGACAGGGTTCAGTATCGGTATGCAGCGATGTTTCTTGGAGCACTGCTAGTAGGCCAATGAAAGAATGTCTGTGGACTAATTGTATAGACCTGTTTGACTGACTTGTTCCTCAGAGGGTCGAATTTGTACTGAACATAATCCTTTATGAACTGATAGCGGCGTTGCGTGGGACGTTCAGAGTTATCCTACTTGACGCAGTTTTTTGTAGTTAGATAATCCTCCAGATGAATTCTTGGACATGGTTTATCTGTCTATTTGAGTTCCTCTCACGTCTTAAGTGTGTGTGGTGTCGCAAAAATATCGCGATTAAGGATCAACGTAGCGCATAGCTGTTTTTAACAACAATAAGAAGCTTCTCTCCACGAGTATTTTTACTTCTCTGTCTCTATACTTTTCCACATTTTTCTGTCGTGACTCGGTTTTCGGTACCCTTTCAGATTTTAATTGTCCTCAGCTAATTCCCCTCGTTCTGTCTCGCCTTTTGTTATTTTTCCGGCTGAGATGTCCCATTGTCTGTCAAAGAAAGGCGCAAAAGCGCATCTTCCCGCTCCAATTCCTCTGGTAATTTTATTAAAAGTTATCCGGCTGATTCGGCTCTCGATAATCTTTGAGAAAATAATATTTCCAGAAGGACTGGCAATTAACAACAATATCGCTCGCTTCTTTGTCCTTTGACGCTATGATGGCTATTGTTTCATTTTCAGAGCCAGATTCTGGCATTTTGCTTTTAATTTTCTACGAAGGAATCGGTGTTCTGTGAGAATGCACAGATCAAAGTAAATTGTTACGTCAAAAAGGTTTTCTTGATGTAATTTGTGGAACATCACTTATCTTGTAAGTCATAGCTTTTTAGTTATACCATATACGCTGATCACAGGGTGTTAGCTACACAGCACAAGTCAATGAGAGTTACTAATAAAGAGATAATAACAAGTAACTCAATTAAATATTCTAGTAAGTGACGACTTAAACCTAATGGGATCAGAACAGAGGTCTCATGTTTCCATCTGAACGACAGATTTGCAAACTTGCTGAGCGTACCATTTGATAACAATTTTGTATCACACAACGTAAGTCGTAGATATTTGGGAGTTAGACTTGATATAATACTGTCCTTTAACCCCATGGTTGTCTGGCCAAATCAAAACCACATATGTTCCAAATTCCTCTCTCTTGAACGACTTTTCGGTCCCAATGGTGTTCTATAACTCGTATCTTATTTATCTGTCTTCCAGACGATACTTCGTTAGTTTTTTCCTTTCATTTTCATACTTCTGTTGTAGTAACACACTTTATAGGAATATAGGAGTTTCGGCTATCACTTTTTCTTATGCTCTAACTAACACGAAGGTATAAACACCTATCGGGTACCGTGGAGCTATAGAGGGATATAGGGGAAAGGGGGGAACGCCACACGGACTCTAGCGAGCAGGCACACATTCTAGATCCGCCTACGAGTTTTTAATGCCCCCTAAAATGCTCGAAATGTTGATGATCACGCTCTATGCATACCTGAAGCCTCTCACGGGTAGACAAAACTGCAACTTTAATTTTGGATCACGGTTATGTTACGTAGTGTATTACAAATCTAGGTTAAGTCTGAAACACGATGTCCTTTAACCGTCCCCATAAATAAAAATCAAGACAAGTTGAGTCTAGTAGGACATTTTGTTGAGCCCATATGAACTGTTGTAGAACTCTTTAAAAATATAAATACCTGGCGCCATCTTTGGACTTTCCTTCAAATCTGTGGAGCTAAATTTGAATTAAATATTCAAATTATATACAAGATATTTTAAGTAAAATAAGGCTCAACCTGATTTTATTTTTAAAATTTGTATTTTTTAATGCATAATAAAATAGTAAAAGTTATGCATGTTGTTAGTAATCCAAAAATAATCGATATCACCGATGTACCATGTAAATTTACAATTAGCAATTTCTCTACTCCCTCCATGAGTTTCGGGACTACTCTGAACACTTTCCGGAGCCATACCTAGAAAAAGAGTTAAATTGTACAAACCATAAATACTGTGAAAGTATTAGGACACCAAAATGTTCGAATCATTTAATCCTGATTATTCACTGATTACACAGTGCATGTACCTAGTTCATATATGTAATCGAAGTTATTACATACTTGAAGATTGATGTTCAGGAAGGTGTAGTGTAGGAGAAGCTGTTTTTTTTCAGACCACTCTTGATTCCAGGCACTTCATCACTTTCCGCAGAATGTAAGTTACACACCAAATGTCTTTTATAAGTTTGTTCGTGACTTTTATTGTCCAAAACTGGATTTCGCACGATTCATTTGTTGAAAAAAGCGGCATCATATTTTGGAAATGTATGTACAGCCCGGCACCATACGCTTTTTAAATCCACGCTTTCGATAAGCCTCAATTACAAAGATTAAGTCTGTAAATTTAAATTCAGCTTAACGCTTAATAGATATCAGTATCACCGACAAAAAACTAATAAAACCGCCGGCGCCGTACAAAATTCAATTTTCAATTCAACATTACGAATTACATCAACGTCAAAGCATTGAACATTGGACCGTCAAAAAGGATGACGGGAAAATCCAGCATCAGCGCCACTCGGTGGTTGTACTCCATACTAACTGTGTAAGATTATTTGGTTGCCTACCAAACCTACCTTCAAAGTCACTCATTTACCTTTATTTTATAAAGTAGGTGTTATGTGCCAACGACATCGGTAATTGCTTGTCCAAAAAGTCAAGAAAGACACTGGCCATAATGCCATTTAACTGTCACAACACAGAAAACTGTTACCAACATAAATGTACCCAGAAAATTCAAACTATACGTACCAATTTAGGATCTATTTTGCATTAAGGTTGGCATTCAAATTTACTAAATATGACGTAACTGCTTTGATTCAATGAGTAAACTGTATGTGATCTTTACCGTATGCGTATTTTATGTCCTACATACTTGACACTCCCATATTTAATTTTGGCAGACTAAAGTCAGCACTTACCATATACATTATTTATCTTATGTATAATTCACTACATTTGAGTGATACATTGCCGCCAATCTATCGTTTCAGTTCATCCAGCGAAGAAAAAATATATGAAAAGGTCATAGCAGTTACTCCCTCGAAAAAAAGTTAATCTTACTTATCCCTTTCCAGGCATTTTTCACTTTCCCGCAAAACGAGTTTGGGCTGCTTAACCCTCCCCAGTATTAAGATTTATTCTGGATAATCAATTATCTCGGAGAGCTTCAGTGGATTTCCCAGAATAAAAATATTGCACACCGGATAACCTGCTAACTATGGACGGTTTCATTTATCATCAGATGAGAAAAAATCTAAAGTGTTTGACCATAATCCGCAGTTTTACTTTAGTCACAATAATTTACTTTTGCTAAGAATGTGTGCGCCTGTGAATTCATTTTACTTGTCTCGTCTACTGGAAGTATTGTAATCTCGAAAATTTTGGAAAATAAGATTTGTTTGGGTGTTATATGACATATACATCACGAAAAACCATTTCCGTCTAATTGTCTATATTTCGGTTTGTCTGTCGGTATGTCTGTCGGTCTGTCTGTCGGTCTGTCTGTCGGTCTGTCTGTCTGTCCGTCTGACTGACGGTTTGCCTGTCGGTCTCTCTGTCGATAATCCTGTAATCGCCTATAACTTGCGATGTACCGCTCGAATTTTGATTACTTTTTTACCCATTGTTACTCCTGTGCCAAGGACGAAAAAGGTTTGTAGTTTTTGAAAATCGATCCTGGAACGGCGGAGGAAAAGGCGAAAAAAACGCTCAAACTTCGTTTTTTTTTGGACGTTTCAAATGATCTTGCCAATTTTTTATAAAATATTTGGGGGTAAAAAATTTGGGGGTGGAGGTTGCAAAGGAGGTGGGAAGGGTACATCTCGAATTTTTGAGGTTAGGATATTTATACGCTCCCTTGGTATACCTACTCATCCACTAGAGGTATTCCACACATCACAAATTTTTCCGTGCATTAGTTTAGAAAAATATTATCAGCAGACGGATCCCGTACCTATCGGCCGCGTCTACTTCTGCCGCCGCCTTTGATAAGTGCTCTGATATTTAACGTATTACTACCGCACTATAGCACATTCCTTCGATGTGGCCGCGCTGCCACATCTCACCGGGTTAGGTATCGGGGATTGGCGACGTTGCCAGATGGACTACCGGTAGAGCATGGAAAGAATGAACTAATTGTATGGACCTGTTTGACAGACTTTTTTATCATAGGGTCCAGTTTGTGCTGAGCATAATCCTTTATGAACTCATAACGGCGTTTCGTGGGAAGTGCAGGGAGAACCTGCTTGGCACCATTGTTTATGCTGGAGTAGCCGCAATATTTAAAGGGAAGAAATTTTCTAAAAACGTTCTATTTTAAAAAGTCTTATACATCAGCGATCTTGACCAGAACACGTTTGTTTAGAGAATCGGGTTCGTAGATCACATATCTGATCAATGTTTCACCGAGATTAACTTAAGGCCCAAGATTCACACATTTTAATCATAGTTCATTTCTTAAATAGAGGTAGGAAATATTATATAAACATGTGTACTAAATGGTCTGATAGAAATCGAAAGATGCAAGGTGTCGAAGTTAAGAAAAATATGTTCATAGAGAAAAAAATAGCAAACTGTCACCGAACGAAAAGATATGTTCATAACAACAGAACACACCAGTCCGACGAAGTAAGATAGGAAGAGATAAGAAAGTTTTATTACTAGCGGCTTAATCTGAAAAAAATATATACAGGGTTTGTCCGGAAAGTAATAGGACTGAGTCGATTTAAAAAATTTATTGAGCCAATCGTTACAATTCTTTAAAAACTTTCAAAATAGGCTCCTTCTGCGTCGATGCAGCGCTGCCAGCGCGATTTCCAAGCATTGAAGGAGCCACTGAAGGCATTCTCCGGAATAGCCTTGAGAGCCGCGGTGCATGCTGCTTGGATCCCCTCTGTCGTCTCAAAATGCTTGCCTTTCATCGGCCTTTTCAGGCGAGGAAACAGAAAAAGTCCGGGAAGGGGCACATCTGGGCTGTAGAGCGACTGCGGAAGCGTTGGGATGCCGGCCTTGTTCACAAGAAAGGCGGTGTGAGCCGGGGCGTTGTCGTGGTGCAACTTCCATTCGGCTGCGATGTCTTGTCGGACCCGACTGACCCTTCGTTTGAGTCTCCTGGGCACTTCCACGTAAAACTTGGCGTCGACGGTTTGTCCAGGAGGAACAAATTCATGGTGGACGATGCCTCTGATGTCCAAAAAGACAATGAGCCTCCTTTTCAATTTGGATTTGCTCATTCTTCCCTTTTTTGGGCGAGGAGACGCCGTCGTGTGCCACTCGGAAGATTGCCTCTTTGTCTCGGGATCATACTCAAAGATCCACGACTCGTCACCTGCGATTACGTTGTTAAAAAATTGGAGGTCAATTTCACACATTTTCAGATTTTCTTGGCACACTTCCACTCGCCGCAATTTCTGGTCGTCAATGAGCACTTTTGGGACCATCTTCGCGCACACCTTGCACATGTTCAAATGCTATGTCACAATGTCATGAACCACAGATTTTGGTAAATTTAACATCTGGGCAATTAAACGAATACTTAGTCGACGGTCTGAGTTCAAAACTTTGCGCACACGAGTCACATTATCGGTGTTTGTCGAAGTCGAGGGTCTTCCAGCACGGTCTTCATCAACGACCTCTTCCCGGCCCTCCAAAAAAGCCATGTGCCACCGAAACACACCACTTCTTGCTAAAGCAACACCTGAGTAAGCCTGTTTGATCATATCAAACGACTCTGTCGCAGATTTATCGAGTTTCACACAGAATTTAATCGCGTACCTCTGCTCTAATGAACGCTGCATTTTCGGCTTGCACCACTCACAGAAACACGTCGCGCGAAAATGTCTGTCGTGACTCTCCAAGTGCTCGGAGACAACTGACCAGCCGCTCATTCGTTAGATAGGAACGCCCTCTACCGAATCCAGTCGCTGCGCGCACGCTTCGAAGTACAGTCATGGCGGAAGAAAATGAGTCCTATTACTTTCCGGACAAACCCTGTATATAAAGATAAGAATTTCAGAACTTACTTCAGTTTATTTTGAAACTTTTCACCAAAATTAACACTCACAAAAGGAACCCTCATCAAGCTTAAAGTAAATAACATCTACTTGCCCTGACACATTGATATTTAGGAGTTGCTTCGGATAATACAAAAGTATGCAAGCAAATATATATATATATATATATATATATATGCCTATACGAGCAGTAGTCATGGCCAATGCCAACGACCAGTTGGGCTAAAAATACAATTAATTGTTAATTGGGAAATTGGCAAAATTTTTTAGGCTTTATTAAACTCTTTTAACGGTAATCTCGAGCTTTCGGCATTCTCTATGGAGCCATCTTCAGGAGCTGAAAACACCAATATGATGCTAGCAACCAATACGGGAAGGATTTAAATTATCAGACAACTTACTCGTCGCTGAAGTTGCAGCCAAATGGTGTTTCAAAACAAACGCGTGGATGAGAGCACTTGTTGCAAATATAAAACCAAAACGACGGACACATTCTATTTATTGTTAACGACGGAAACCATCGTTAGGTGTTAACATTATATATCAATACACCCGAACACATTAAAAATTATCGAAGAGCAATTTTGGGGGAAAAACCGGCAAAGTCCCTTTTAATCTCCTACATCTGTTTCACGGGAGAAAATGAGCGAACCGGAAGAGTGATGCATCGACAGATGACAGGTGATTGTCGCGAAGGAATGTGGAAATGTAAACATCATTCATTGCCAAACTTCAAGTATAGTGTATACGAGGGACGCTCGGTAAAACCTCATCCTAATTCCCAAAATACTGGATTAAATTTGTTCTGGAAAAAGTGTTATTCATATGAGTGAACGAGTGTAAGATCTGATAATTTAAATCCTTCCCGTATTGGTTGCTATACTAAAATTCAGCCCAAGTGAGACCACAACATCGCAAACTCGAAGCGTGATCAGCGCGTGATCGATGTTCCCGCAGAAGGTCTCATGATAGTTCAGGCATTTTACGGTTTGAAGTTGTAGTTTGAAGCGCTTGCTTTTTCAACTAATAGTTTCATTTCGTAGCTTTTATTTTTCTTTTTTTAAACTTTCCGCCCCTCATATTGATGCTTTTGTTAAATACAATGTCCTGAAGTGGCTCCAATATAAAACTCCATGAATTTGGAAAACATGCAGTTTCGAATATTTTTTAAGACCTAGTTAGACTGTAGCAATACAAAACCCGCCGTTGCGCCGCGTTGATGTCTACAAAAACCAGAGTTGTAATCAGGCCGTGGCGTGGCGTCGAGTGCATCGCTGTTATAAGTTCTGTTATATCTGGTGTTTTTTGACCATGTCTTCTACCGACACAGCTGATGAAGGGAGAACTACATTGAGTCCACCTAGGAAACGATCAAGACAAAACCATTTGAGCATCGAAGTGAAAGAAATTATTTTAAATGTTTACAAATGTGAAACGGAGGAAAACCTGAGCTCAGCGTCAACGATGTTGTGCAGAGGGTGGCGAATAAAGTTGGAGTTTCTCGTGAATCGGTATTTAGAGTACTCAAAGAATATAAATTACGGAATGCATTTGCTGAACCTAAAACGAATCAGAACCGTAAAAGGCAAATTAAAGAAATAGATGATGCTGACAGACATGCGATCAGAAGGAAGGTTCATGAATTCTTTTTGCAGAATGAAATTCCTACAATTGATAAGATTTTGAAAGTAGTGAATGAAGACTCAGATTTGCCGAATTTTAGTAAAACGACGTTCTACAGGCTATTAAAGGAACTCAACTTCAATTGGCAGAAGAGAGGCCGAAACAGTTCATTGATGGATAGAGATGAAATTATACTATGGAGAAGAGAGTAATAGACAAAAATAAAAACATACAGGAGCTTGGAGATGGGCTTTCAACTGGGCTTAAAAACCCTACAGGTAATGCAGACATTCCATTTTAGAAAATCCAACAATAGTTATTAGATAATTTTTCATAGCCAAAGTGATTTAAATGAGGCATTACACGTTATCAGATATCTAGAAAAAACGAGGGGATGTTCACTCTGGAAATCAATGTATTCTACGTTGGAATTCTTATGGTATCGATGACAAGATTTTTTACACCAATGCGAGCGTTACAGAGACAACATACCTCGTCCGTCACGGAATGTAACACGTTAATTAACAACGTCAGACATTGCGTTGATTTGTAAATTTTAGATAAGTTTGTCACACTAGATAATTTTTAGTTTAATTGATGTTGCCTGTTTCTTTTTGTTTTTTAAGCTAACCAGATTCGTCAACAGATTAAATGATGCATTGGTTGAATTGTCCGATATATCTCACCGCATCCATCCCGCTATCATGAGAAACAATATAGCATCGTATATAAAATACAGAAATGTGTCCCTATCTCCGTGGCCTCAGTACTCTTGTGAAAGACATATAATGTACATCCGTATTTAACAAGTTTTATCTTTATAGGCAAAGGAAAAAGGCTCATTATTTGCCACATCGGCAGTGTAGATGGCTTCGTGAAGGAAGGACTATGGTGTTTTGAATCAAAAAAAAACACTGACTACCACGAAGAGATGAATGGTGAAGCATTCGAAAACTGGTTTTTAGGCATTTTACCACATCTTAAAGACAATTCTGTGGTGGTCCTGGATAATGCTCCGTATCATTCTCGGAATTAGAAAAAATTCCAAATTCATCTTTGAAGGAATCAGAGATACAGGACTGGTTACGTGCAAAAAATATACCTTTGATACGTTTATGTTGAAATTACAACTTCTAGATCTTGTGAAACAACACAGAGCAAAATATGATAAATATATAGTGGACGAGATGGCAAAAGCGCACAATAAAATGGTACTTCGTTTGCCTCCTTACCACTGTGAGCTCAACCCCATTGCGGTATATCTGCGTAGTCTGACTGTGAGCTAGTATCTTTCTTCCTTTTTTGTCCTGGCAGCGCACGCCCACGGGATAGGCAAGCGACAACTCAGACTAGCCTTATACTAAAGCCAGCCGAAATATCCCTAACACCGATAATATTGATATCTTTTCTTTACCTGATTTTAAAATGGTCTTACAACTGCAAATTTTAAGATATTTGGGAAAACACCCGAGTCCAAACAAAGATTGCTAAGAAAACAAATAGGACGTGTGACGAGTATAGATATATGTTTCAAAGCTCGAGCCGTTATACCATCAAGACCCGGTGCTTTATTTATTTTCAAATTGTTTATAATCTTAAGAATTTCGATTTCTCCGGTCTTCGTTAAATATAAAGAATTTGCTATGCGAGTCTCATTGAATTTATATTTAATGCTTCGGTTTTGCACCTTTTTGGCCAGTTTTTCTCCAGCTTCACTGAAATAGCAACAGAATTCATTCGCAATCTTCAATTCATCCCTTATAGTTTGACTACACTTGGAATTTATTTCAGAAATTGAATCATTTTGTGTATAGCCTTGTATTTTTCTCATACGCTGCCATAAACGAGAGGGTGAATTTATATTTTGTTCTAGCTGTTCTGTCATATATTTATTTTTTGCTCCTTTTATTGGGCGAACTAGTTTATTGTTATATAAGGGCCAATTTCACCAACATTAATATTATGGACCAATGGGAAAATACCTTATCGAAATGCAATTTGACAGAAGCTGTCAAAGGTCTCAGAATATCAGTGATTTCTAATAAAATATTGAATAAAATCGTGAAAATTCGACTGTATTATAAACAACACCACTTCTTGATTCCAACATGGTGCTTTTGTTCATAGAAAACAGGTCAACTTTCATGTATTTTGATTTGTGTTATAAATTTACATTTAACAATCAGTTATCCCCAAAAGCCAATGGGAATGCGGCAAATAATAGGTCGATTTTCTAGCTGTTAAATTTTGCAGCAGATTTGGACGTTTGTTAATGCATGGCAATCTCGAATTCAAGTTCAATATACTGTTATCATTATATACCTGTTGAATAGTGTGGATTTGTCTGTATTTTGCCAGAAAATAGAATATAAAATACATTCCATCCAATTCCTCATCTTCCTTTACATCATAATAGTAATCATTTATTAATTTACGGGTTAATGAATTTCTTCAAAGCAATAAAAGCATTGTCCTCTCCATCCTAAAACACAGATAATATGTGTAAGACGTGTCAATCCCTACATCTCCGTGATGCATAATGCAATTACTATGGACATAGACAAAAAAATATGAAAAATGTCTCACAAATAATGTCTTTTAAGTCCGAAAATCATAAAAAGTATTAATGTTTATTGTTCGAATACCTTTTTCACTAGTGGGGTTATCTATCTGTCACTCGCAGGGTTGCCAAGTCTAACGACGATCACGTCCCGTGATGGAGGGTGCGACATGAATCTATTACATTTGCTGGTTTTGAATTTAATGTAGGAATACAAACATAGGTATCATGATTATAAGCATCTTTGGTGGATTGTTCGATCCGGAATGGGAAAGATCTCCTATTCATGAAAATATTTTTGATATCATCTAACCGTTGCAATCAGTGCACAAAAACTGTGACATATGATTTATAGCAAAACCCGCTGCCTTATCAATACAAATTTAACATACAGGTCGCCTAGCCGTGGGGATGCAGTGGTCGGGATGAATATCACGGCAGCAACTGATGTTTTGGGCATGTGTGGTAACAACGTATGAAGTGAAACTCGCTAACTTCACAAATTTGAAGATTTTGTACAATTTCTTTGAAAATGATGAAAGATATGTCTGATTTGGCACGGTAATGTCGCAGCCAAATGGCAGTCACTCTTTCCGACATAGCCCGGATCGAAAGATGACGATACTCGTGAAATGTATTGATACTTCTAAATATAGGATCATATCGAAAATCCTTACTGTCAAGTTGTATAACCCGAGGTACCGACGGAGCCATTTTGCGGCGTCATGGAAATAATTTTGAATCGTCATTTGCATTTCCAAGTGTTGTGCAACGATTTTGGGAAAAATTCCACGAATATGCTTATAAAGCATAGTAGAGTATATTTCAACAGTTGGCGGAGCTTACTCCACTGGGACCAGGGTTGTGAAACGGGATATTAATGCACAATCTGGGAACCATGTCGCACCCTCACAAAATGGCCGCTGACAATCACACAAGTCACCATGTCATTGAATAGCATGGAATTAAACCTTCTTCAGAGTATATGTTTTGTGACTGGGACCAAGGACACATCCCACACATGTGTCACCACAGCCGACGTCAACTACGAGCCGTGATGAAAGAAAGGCAACACCGCGCTCGGACGGCATGGTAGTGCTACCTGTGAACGTCGGCCGGCTGCGGCTGTGTGCTCCGTCTCCGTGTAACGTTCAAGAACTAAATTTAATTTTGGATATATATGAGTCGCTAATGCAGTTAACCTAATTAAAAGTATTTAGTTTACGTTTTTCTTTGTCAGCACACTGTGTTCCAACAGGCCCAGCTTGGAAATGTGGAGTTACCTGTTTGTTTTTAATACATTTACTTTCAGTTTTACTGTTATTTTTCAATTTTACATAATCATTCAAAATTATGTTTAAAAAAATAGACAAAAGCTTAGATAAAATATCTGCATAATTGCGGCCACAGATGCAAGTTAAAGAAAATTCACTGTAAATAAAGTCAGACTGAATGCTGAGCAAGGTTAACCGACAAAATAAATTTTTGATTATTGCTTTTCAAGAAGAAAATTTCCAATCTATCTACATTAATAATAGATTCAAAAATGGCATACATATGGTAGAATATGATTGGTACATAACTGGTTGGAATTGACAGTCCTCCTCTTTGCAAATAATCAAAATAAACATTTGTTGTTAATGAACCTTTTTCTTTAACTATTAGCGATTTGCATATCTCGCAGTTTAGGTTTTTAGAGATAGCGTGTGAAGCATATCCAGATATATAAGTCTTAGTACTATCCTCTATGTCACAATTGGCTAAGTAATTTGTCTCAAATAATTCATTGAATATATCCAAAACTTCAGGATTTTGTTTGGTATCCAAGAAATCAAAATTTTCTTGAGTTTCTAAGCAGTTTTGGAACCTTGTTTTAATTTCTGCTAAAGAAAATGACGATTTCTTTTCATTGAAAATATGCTTCAGCCGTATTTTCGTTTCAGCATTTAAAATTTCATCATATGACACATTGTAATTGCAGCCACATAAAAGTCTATAATTGCCAAATCGTTTTTCTAAATTATCAGTGGTGAATTTTCCAGGCAATACATACTCAATGTCAAATTGATTAAATGAATATTCAATTATATTAAGTAGAGTCAGCGTGCTTTGATATAGAGCTGTATACATTTCTGGTGTCAGGTGTCCATTATTATTCTCTAGATTATGCCATTTTTCTAACCATATCAGGAATTTTTTAAAAAATTGTACTCTATAATCATATTTATTGGTAATAGGCTTACAAAATTCGTTTCGCTTCAATTCTCCTTTTATTACACTTGTATTACTGACAATATCCCACCAATTCCTGATTATTTCCAAAAAGTGTGCAGCATCATGAAACTTTAATTCCTTCATAGCAGCTATTGTTGAGTGATGGAATAAATTATCTACAAAATTTACATTTTGCCTTTCAAATGAATTTGGATGCAATGTTTTATAATTTAATTTATATGCTTTCTTAACTACAGCTTCTTTTTCCAATTGATATACAGCACGAATGTTTTCAAATTTAGCATACTGAATAATATCAGTATTGTCAAAATTAGGATATACAAAAGTTTTGTCTAGGTTTTTTAAATTAATCCAATTATTTCTGATTCTGAAAATATGCACAACATCATAAGTTAAATATATGTTCTTATCAGGATTATGTGGATTTGGAATAGAATAATTTTCTGATGAATCCTTTGCTAATTTCCTGAACATTGCTCTATTAATTCGGTGATTATCAGTAACAACACAAATAACTTCAAATCCATATTTTTGAACTAAATTTATCACATGTTCAACCAAAGGTGTCATTTCATCACCTGTTAGATTTGAAACTGTTAGTAATTTGATAATTTCTGTTATGTTTCCAAATGCTGAAGGCTAAAACAGTTTTAGCCATGTCATTTTTATTTGAAATTTGAAAAATACAACCAGAATTTGCACGTTTTCAATAGTTGAAATCCTTAGCGTCCTGAGGCGCGAACAGCCACAGTCACACTTTTTAGTTTATTTTTAAAGCACAGAAGCACTACAACTGGAGTCTATTTCTCATATATTATAGTCACCGATCACTTTGAACACATACACACACTTTGAAGTTTAGAAAACAAGCGTATCTCTTAATTACAGCCTCTGCGATTCCAAAATCACAAATTGAAAAGGTTATGTTTTCTCAGCGTTTTGAGCGGCGGGAGTAACACTACCACCTACGTTGCCAGATTTCTTTGTTCACGGCTCGTAGTTGACGTCGGCTGTGGTGTCACTCGATGAGTCTTGAAATGCAATAATCAGCTGTATTCAAATGATGTCAAATATAAATATAACCTAGAATGTGTACTCGTGAAAAAAGAAAAATATGGCAAATTTGTAGTTTTTTGCAGGTTTTAGGTTTGCTGGTAGCTTTAAGGCATATATTTGGGAATTTCTTAATCGCTGAAAATATGGTGTTGATGTTTGTTCAGTTCCCGAACAACGAAAAATATTCAACTTTATGGGATGTATGGATTTCATTAGACCTGAATGGTTTTGTGGGAATATCAATCTAAGGTGCCATAATGGTTCTGATGAACAGCAAGTAAATGAATGAATGATTGGAAACAAGCAATACCTATGAACTTTTTGGTAGAGCCTGTCATCAAGTAGGTGCTTAATGGCTAGTCACCAAGAGGTTTATAGGAAAAACAGACTGTAGGTGATGCTAAATCAGTAAAATCGCCATATCATTGAAGAAAATAATATAAACATGAATAAAAAATCAACAATAGTAATTAAAACATGAATTTAATTCAAAAATAAAACATTTCTTTAAATTATGACTGAATTATATGTAATTTCTTAATATTCAATAAGCTGGTGATGTTCAATGACAAGATGTCATCTCATACTTTGATAGTATTTTGTTTTCAACATTCCTAGCTATTGGTTGCTAAAATTTGTTGATTGGACCTTTAAGCTCATTCGTTGTATTTAACGAACTGTTACCCTATAGGTGGAGAATAACGGACTGTTGATTTGACAACCTTGGTGAAACCTTTTAGTATATTCGTTTTTGAAAATGATATTGTCTGGATTATCTATGGCGTTTTTGTATAGATTGGTATTAGTCTCAATACATTTTATTAGTCCATTAGTTACACATGGGTGCCTTTTTATTTTGTTTGTTTTTCTTTTTACTATCGAGGTAGAACTATTTATTCTCTGTTTGACGATAGAGACAAATAACTCAAACGCCTTGTCTAAGTTATTTTCTGTATATAGATATATCCAACCAAGTTTATTTTTCAAGGTATGCATGTAGTTTTTTATAATCCATATACAGTTTTGTGTTGTCATTTAATTTATCTCAAGTTTTAATATCTACATTAAGTTTTAATGGATAGTGATCAGTAATTTTCGTTTGTAGAATAACAGGTGTCATGTTTATTTTTTTTATGAAGATATGATGCAGGCAAGATCTGCGTTGATTTTCTATTCGAGTATAGGAATTCATTGTAGATTTGTAATCGTTTTCGGGCATAATGTTCAAGTATTCCTGTGTTATCTCGTTATCACAGTCTAATATATTTATATTGATATCACCTACAAGAACACTAAACATCATAGTTGCTCCGTTCTGTTTCTAAATACTTGTGGAGATTGGAGTTGAACGACTTACAACATGTAGATGGGGGACGATATATACTTGCCAATGAAATTTACTTGTCAGCTGTGTTTATGATTATTTGTAAGACTTTTATTTCATCAAACAAGATAAGTTTATGATCTGATTAGAATTTATTGTGGACATATCATTTTTATTAATAGTTCCCTGATTATAGTAGTGATGGTAATTAGGTATCATTAGAAGGCTTGAATCTGCTAGTTGAAATGTTTCTGTAAGTATTATACAATCAAACTGGACATATAGTGAATTTATTAGCAGAATAAGTTTATTAAAATTTTTTTAGAATGCTTCGTATATTTATATGAATAATAGTGAAATTATCCTTAATATGCTTGTTCAACAAAAACTTACACTTCTGTATATTATCTACTACCAGTGTATTTATTGATTCTGTAACATAATGCCTTGCAAAGTTTCCAATACTCGTTTTTGATAATATCGAAACACTGGACAGTTCTTATCATAAGCACAGTGATTCGTACTGTGTGATTGTTTGTGTGTTAAATTTGTATACATACAATTTGAACATGTTGGTGATTGAGCGCTTCATCTGTCACTATCATGTTCTTTCCCACATTTAAGACAGACTTTAAGATTTCTACATTTCGCAGAATTGTGGTTAACTCTGCAACAGTGTCTGCACTGATTAATGATATTGTTATTATAAACTTTTAGATCCAGCTTCATCATAACTTAAAATGGCTTTAAATAAATTCTCTGTTACTTTTGCGAAAATTGTATAAGAATGTTTTGATTGAATATAATTAACGTAGGTGACTTTAATTTCGTTTTCGTTTATGTAGAAGTTCTCTTTTCTGTTATTTCTTCTGCTGATGGTGTTTCTTTTGCCTTGTACCCGACGATTTTGATTTTAGGTTTCACCCTTTCTTGTTCAAAAATTTCATAATTGGACGGTAGACGTTCTTGCATCTCATTTTTTAGTATTCTTTCCTCTTGTAATCTAACTTCTACGCCTCCATTTTGATATTATTCACTGCTGCTATTTGTATTTGTAACTTGGATAAGTCAATATGCTTATTTAGTCATGTTTGAGTGTTGTTCTGTTTGTCTTTGGGCCTTATGATTAGTTTCTTCAGTGGTTTTATGGGTGTGTTTGGCGGAAACCAGGCTTTTTAGTATCCATGTTGATAGCAACTTTCAACAACAAATTAGTCCCAGAATGAACTATTGTGATTACGGCCTATCATTAAGTAACAGATATAGCCATAGTCGAAATTGTCATCTCAAATTACCCTGCATTACCGAATTTTGTAACTTACCACTTACCACAACCTCAGAGACGAAAATTAATGGAAATAACGAGTTCTGTAAATTAAGTGATGAGACTCGTTTTTTATTGTTTTTATTCAAATATAAATACATATTTATATTGTCACCCTCAAAGTAACTTAAGCCATGCAGCGCTGGAGACGGTTCTGCCACTCTTCAGAGCAGTGCTGAAATTCCGAAAGAAAAGAGAAGAAAGTGACAAGGACTCAAGTCAGGTGAGTAAGGAGGCTGATGAGCCACATGAATGTTTTTACTTCCCAAGAGCTCGTTTATTGACATTGCTGTGTGACAAGGAGCATTATCGGGATTTTTTTTATACTCCATCTACCACGGAGGCCTAAACGCCCATGGGTACCGTGGGGCTATAGGGGGATGCAGGGGAAAGGGTGGACGCCACATCGACTGTGGCGAGATGTCTTCACCAATTCTTGAATATCAAGAACTTCCGCTTGGTGGTTCATCTTCAATCGACTCTCTCCCTTCTCTCAAATGCCTTAAACCACAGAAAAATCTGAGCTCTAGACAAAATACTGCCTCTGTAGGCCTGCTGAAGCTTAGCAAGAGTTTCGGTTGCACTGTACAAAACTGAATCAACACCTGATAGCATACCGTTGCTCAAAATTGATGTAATTTATTTCTAGAACATGAAAAAAAAACTGTTTCACAAGAAAAAATCGCTACGGAGAACCAAATGACTCGAGCGAGTTCAAACTAATACTGAAGGCGGACCACATGTTCCCCTTTCTCTCCTCCAAGTTCGGCGCCTCCAGTGTCGCCAGATCCAAAGCCACGTTGCCAGCCTCATAAGTTACAGACCTCATAATATATGCATCCAAGTATTCCCCAGAGACAACCCTGTATTAAAAATGCCATTCCTCATTCCATCCAGATAACATCCCGAAGATTTAATTAAACATCGGCCAATTCGATGGCCCGACCTGAGGCCAATTGATATATCACGCGGACCGATCTTATCGACCACTTAACCGTGGGTATTGGATATCAACACATCCGTCAAAAAAAAAAAGAATATCGGCTCGAAAAACAGTTGAACACCTGTAGATAATGGAGTATCAAGTTGGCTTTATAAACATGGGAGGCACCATTGTTCGTATCCAGGCTATAAATTTGTTGGTATGCGTCGTATCAATACAGTGGTGTCTTCTAGAAACCTTGCGTGATTATTTAATGATAAAACGGTCGCTGAAGTAAAACTTAATTATTGGAAAGGCGCAACTGAAGTCGAAAAGATATTTATATGAGTTTTGAACTAATGCATGCCTCATAGACTTGGTACTCAAAAAATATAGGAACATTTACATGTAGTATGCGGACTCGATCAAAATAAAAGCAGCAGCCTAACGAGTACTTTTAGCGGATCAAGGTCATATTATCATCACGAATAGTTATTTTTAGATACCAGCTCAGAGAGGCAATCAGATTTCTGTGAATCCATTTTAAAGTTCACCGGAATCTATACAGTTTTGATGGTACTTTGTTATCATGCGTTTCTATTGTTTTACTTAATGACGATCATATCCGGCAGGAGGCAAATATTAGTAAACACAATGGAAACATTCCAGCCATTGTACATTGAATCAATTATTACAACTATTAAGATTTAATGTAACATTCATATTCATTCGATTTATAATACCATCGGAAACAGTAGGTTACATGCATTTACTGAATAATGCCATTTAGTATATCTACATATTTAAAATCAGTATATGCAAACGTCTTTTTAACCATCCACCCGCCCCCGCCCAAGCGCTGGTCCCTCTACATTGGAAACTTGGAATTGGAAATGCAATTTTGAGGAAATTTTATGTTGCGGCAAGTTTTAAGAATTGAAAGAAATTATTTCCTGTCAAAACAGGGAGGAAAATAATACTGACATGATTGAATGGCAAAAAAGAATGCTCGAGTATAGGTTACAAGACTCAAGTAGCTTTATGAACTGTAAACGAATTATCTCAGAACGTCCCCAAATCCCATATTTGCTTTACTATGATTGTAAGTTTATAGTCTATGGTGGGTCTAGTCTATTTCTGATTAGAGATGTCAGAGCATTGTCAAAAATAAAAACGAACATATTTCTATGCCTTCTTCTCAATATCCTTGAAATAAAGAAGCGGCCATATCGCCCAGTGTTTCATGTGTAAAGTCCGACAGACGAGAAGCGGTCGAGTCTCCAGGTTAAAGACTCAGTACGCCGCTGATTTTAATCGAAAAATATTTCACTTTGTATTTGTACACCTCTGCCTCACGTTGCTATCGGTGTAATTATAGCATTTAATAAGAATATATTGGACAGCCATTCAGATATCAGATTATTTATGCCCACTAAAATATTCACGTCTTATTCGATGAAACCGGCAATAAACAACTTCGATAAATCCAGCGGGCTGTGGAAAAGTGGTCGTGGCATTTCATCGTTTTGGGCAGAGTATACGGAATAACAGTAGTACTATCGCTGAGTGGTTACATATAGAAGTGTTGGAAGATCATAAAAAAACTAACTGCAATGTCTTAATTTTAACAGTAATTTTAGTTATGCACAAGTAGCTGCCAATGCCAAAAACAATGTTAAGAGTTTTTCAAAAAACCATACTCACTTGTTGATTTCCGTTTCGTTGTCTCCAAGACTAGACCTGAACCCTATATACCGCATTGATGAGTTGCTAATCAGCATGAAGCAGCACTGACCGCGGATGGTCATGGTAACAGGAACGGGAAGCACACATGTCCATTTCAGCTAATGACTTTAATGAATATAAACCAGAATAAAAGTTGCTGAAAACGGATTGTATGTACTTTACTAATCCCGGCCCAAATTGGAGGAGCTCATTGAGAACAAGGGGACTAGGAGTCGGACCTACAGCTTATACATCTCTGCAATCAGCGAATCTTTTGAGATAAGTATTTCCAGAATATTTCATCTCGTTAGAGATGTGGGGTGGCCTGTGCGGTTATCAGATTTGAGCATTTGTGACTTTTTCTCTGGGAAAACCTAAAGAAGAAAACGCTTCAGCATCCTATTTACACCTTATTAGAGCTGAGAGGGCAGATTGTTGAAGAAGGCAATGCTATTCCTGGCGAAATGTGTAAACCAGGTTTTCAGCTTCACGAGTCTTCTTTAACAGTGTTTAACTACTAACTGCCGCTATCTTGGAGAGAATTTTCAAAACTAGATACATTCTTAAAAACCCTTTACAGTTGCTCACTTGTTGCTTTCATTGTTTCTTGTTAAGATAGGTGTTTCAAATTTAAATACTCCACATAAGTATGTCGTCATGAGATATCAAGTAATGTGGGATGCAACTTTGTTTTTTGTTTTCAGAAGATTTTTAATGATAGATTTGATCAGGGGTTCGGAGGACCGTTCCGCTCCTTTAGTATAGTATAATGCTCAAATATAATGGATTTAAATAGAATTAATTTGATTTTTCCATTAACCTCAATGAGTAATATGTTGTATAGAAGTTATCTAATTTTTTTCAGTCTTTGGAACTAACAACATTTGATTCTCTTTTGATAACTTTATTTTGCCCTGTTCGATATCCTTGAACAAAACCACGATATTATCTATGCAACCAGTTATACAATATTCTTCTTACTTGGTGGCTTGCGGTGGTGCCCCGTTCTTGTGCATTTACCCACAGCTAGTTCACTCAGATGACTGAAACCCTATAATACCAGAAGTTCGCGGTGAAAGAGAAAAAAATTTCTTCGAGGAATGATGAACTAGTTCACCTAGTTCAATCGTAAGAATTGTTCCTTTGAACTAGTTCGTTTGCGAGCTACACATTACTACTGGTAAGGTTGGTAGCATCCTTTTTAAATCAGCAACACAAAAGGTTTTTCCGCGAGCGATCGTACTACTCTTGAGCCTGTGAGCTTTGGTTTTGGTTTGGTTGGTTGTTTTTCGGGGAGGAATCTCGTCACCGTTAAATAACATCCTGTCGCCGTTGCTGTTCCTTATTTATGGCCTCTTGACATCCTACGACTCTATATGGTCGACATTATAAATCATTGAGTAAGTAGGAGCATCGTTATTTCCATTGAATTCAATCGACGAGGCATATGCATACAGGTGTGCACTTCTATACCCCAGCATAGCAATGTTTATCCACAACATAGAATCAAGGGCGCTAGGAATAATTTGGTTATCTAATTGCATCAGTCTACAGCTAAAACAAGCCTCGTATTTCCTAACAAAAAAGTGTAAGTCCCTCAGTATGAACCCCCGAACTGGTAAATTGTGTCTCAATCAAAGATTTATTCAGATAGAAAGGCCAAACCACTGAACGAAAACCCTACCTGCATTATTGATATTCAAGAATCGAGATGCATATTCGAATTTGAATATTGGAGGACAGTTCACCCATTGCAATATATTGCTGTATTTACATATAAATGGAACTTTCTGCATTTTATAATACGCTATTACGTTTTTATCTGATACGTTTAAGTTTCGATATTGTGTATTGCCATTAATAACTACATACATTCGTATATTTGCATACAGAGAAATAATGCTCGGCCTTAGCTTAACTTACATGCAGCTCCGAAACAGCGCCATGAGTTTTAATAAAAGCTTGCAAGCCAATTTATTAAAAGCAAAGTAGTTCGTAGTGCAACCAAAAGCTAACTACTAAATACTACCGTATGAACCAAAAGATACTCAATCATATCTCGACGTTAGCTTACATTTTCCATTTTCCACGTTACCGGGGGTCTTAAGAAGAACAGACCCTACGTTTCTTTTAAAGAATGTTTATCCTCATTGTTCAGTTGTTCAATGGCGAGTAAACCACATCTACTATTCTACTATACCGTCATAATTATCAGCCTCGAGCGGTCGCAGTGGTGTATGGGCTATCAAACGCAAACTGAGATCTTTACAGTTCCAACCGTAAGCTGGTAAACACTCTTGGAGTGATCTATTCTAGTAATTTCTCATCGACAAAAATGGGCATCCCACAACCTGCGGCGACAGTATGAGACGTGGCAACGCTGGAGCCTAAAAACAGCGCTCGAAGCGTATATAGATGTATGCATAAGTGGTTGGCTGTGCCAAAGTACGCTTTTTATCACCCAATCTGCTTTAAAATGAATTGGTATCGTGTGATGGGCTATGCTAATCAATAGCTTAAGTCAAACTTAATAACAAAACAGTCGGTAAATATGTGTAGTACGTCAGTGGTGTCATATTATGATCGCTCAGCAAGAGACTTCAAATGTTCCAAAATCCGAAATTGGGAGTGTATTTGTTTGATTTTACAAACAACTGGTAGCGTTTAATGGAATATATTAGCTAATCATGTCAATCACTGATGTTAGATAACTTTGAAGAAGTAGCAGAATCTTTACAGCAGATCTTTACAGAAAGGAACCTCTAAATTCGTTACCATCAACTCATAAACATATGGAACTACGGATTAACGCGCTGGCACAAGTTAGCGCATAAATCAGAATAAATATTTTTTGACTATACGACTGAATTGAATTGAATGCCGTTCGGATGCAATTTGTCTCCTCGATAAATATAGTTTTTAGGTCTACAATCACTGTTTCACGTCTTTAGAAATTCTTCCAACCAACAGCATCTAATCTTCCAATTTCGTCTGAAGTTACTTGCCTTGTCGATGCACCGATTTTTTTACCTCCTCCTCCTTGGTCGGTAGGTAGAAAAGCTTCGAAACCCGATCAGCTGCAGCTCCGATAGGCTGCTTAATGAAAGCCTTAATACATGTGACAGAATTTCAGTTACAGGCAGGCGGGGAGTCGGAAAAGGCGCGCCGGCATAAAGGCGGAAGGCAAAAAATCGTTTTCGCAGAGTAAAATAGACGAGGCTGTAGGTAATGGAAATCGATTTTAATTATAAAATGCTCTTCGCTATACCTAACAGCGAGTTTAGCGTCTCTCCAACGGATTATGTGACAAATCGCGACGATTGATTTTTGAAAGTGAGAGGTATTGAACTCATAACAGAAGTGGATTTTTTTATTTTTATTCATTATTCCATCTAAAATGATTTCGTCGACATTATCCAGTGGCTTAATAAACAGCAAATTTAGAATTAATTTCTCTAAAACACGTTTTTTTCATGTTCTTTCTATTCAGGACATCTACCAAATTAGATATCAACATAGCATCAAATACAAAATACCTTAGAATAATGTCTAGATCCACACTTGCGTTGGGATGTTCATATTGCATATATTTAAAAAAAAATTTACACATATATGTCTCGTGTAAAATGAATAACGTCAAAAAAATTTTACAAGAAAAATCTCTCTATACGTTATACCATACCTTGATCGAGACACATTTAGCCTACGGTATATTTGCATGAGAAACTAAACATGCTCAACTTAACACATATTTATGATTTGGATATCTTTCAAAAAGTGATTTTAAAAACAATGATTAACCAACCAAAATTGTATCCAACTGACATCTTATACAAAGATATACACGTATATGACTTAAAACAGCTTTATCTCTAAAAGCTATAACCAACTATCACAAATTTATTATTAACGACCGAAAAATTAAACACAGTCACCACACAAGGCATAAACAGTTATACCTAGACGATGTAAAAAAGTTAAAACAATGCATTTTTTCTCTCGCAAGGCAGTAAATGGAGATATCAAAAAATTCCTTGATTAGTTGTATCTTTATTCATATTTCAGTGATATGTACAATTGCAAAATTAATGGTCTATGTACAGACAATGCCTCCTATGTGCCTTTGCTTCATATTTATTTATTCATTCTTTATATTGAGTTTTAGGAGTAAATGAGTATTATTATTATTTCACTAAGCATGCCACTGGCGAGGAAGTACATCGAACAAGATATTATCGAAATAAGACAGCGCAAAGCGCCATCTATCGCACCAGAATCGACCTATGCGGAAAGCGCTTAGCTGCTATTAGCGGGAACTGTTAGAGATCTGAGTTCACGTTTAACAGCTCAGTCACCACGTGGCCGCTAGATGGCTGACGATTCTGGCTATAAGGTAGATGTGGTCTACTTGCCACTGAATAAACTAAAACATGATGCTTTCACCCCTCCGATCAAAAAGACATCCAACCATGGACAGCTGTTCGTGCTTCTTACCTACTCATCACAATGGCCTAGGCTTGGTATCTTGTCTCTAGACAAACGAAACAGCTGTCCATGGTCAATGGCAAGTAGACCACATCTACTTTACAGCCAGAATCGACAGCCATCTAGCGGTCACGTGGGCATTAAATGTGAACTGAGACCCTAACAGTTCCAACTACTACAGCTACTGTTCATTGTCTGATTTCTATAGACCGTACCTCCGGTTTACCGGATAGTTGCGATGTTTTCGTTCATCTGCCCAGAGACAACAGACCAAGCCTAGATCATGCTGATGAGTAGTCAAGAAGCATGAAACAGTTATCCCTGGTTTGTTGTCTTCTAGATCGGATAAACGAAAGCATCATGAGATATTATGTTTTCTCATAACACATGTAGGTACATCATGTTACTCATTCCTGTTGGTATGTCGGTCTGTCTGACCTCTAATCATTGGTTCCACTTGGGAAGTACTGGTCGGATTTTAAGAAATTTTCACAAAAGATTATTTTGATGCCAAGAACGTAAAGCTTTGTAATTTTTGAGAATCTTTCCAGAGCCGGTGAAACTAGGAGCAAAAAAACAAAAAAAAATCATATCGCCAAAAGAAAAAAACCGTTTTTTGACATTTCCTGATCATTTTCAGAAAAATGTTTTGAGGGGCTAGGAATTGGGGGTTGTTGGGGTTGGGGGAGCCTGTATCTCAATGTTTTGGCATTAGTATATGACACATTGTATATTAGACATATTTATCACGACATTGATTTCCCCTTACATTTGCCCTTAAATCCTAAAGTGGTAGAGAAATATTGTCAGTGCAACTCACTGAACCTATACGAACCTGCGTCGGAGTCTTGCCGATGTCTGACAGATCGGTGGCTGGCGAGTGGCGAGGTTAGTCACAGGAACGTTGCCAGGCGGTCAATACTCTCAGTAAGACAGGCAGAAATGCCATCATCGCAACGTTTCCAAATGGATGAGGACTATGGAATAATGATATGCGCCTATTTGATCCATCCAATTCAATGTTAAACACGTTATACATAATTATTTATAAGCTGATAATAGTGTTACGTGGAAAGTGCACTTCACCCCATTATGTCCAAGCCTAGGGTTGCAGTAGGTTACTACTGCATCTACTGACATGCCAGTTGACTCCAATTTCTGGATCTATGTATCGTATACCGACAATCTAACGAAAAAATACAACGGTAGTAGAAGAAAATAAAAGTCATCTTTCTTAAAAATATATGACTGGGTTACGCTCCCCCCCATGAGTAGCTCGCCGATGTGGCACCACTGACTCCTACTTGGTTAGTTAGCACTTAACGCAGTAGTTGACGAGCTGCCTATGATTGTCGGCACTACTTATTTTGTTCGTGTCATTTTAAAGATCCCGGAACATAAGTGGCAATGTCACCGTGCTTTCCGTTTGTCTCCAAGACTAGACCTATACCTTACTCAAGATTCCTAAAAAACCTGAAACAACGGTATATGCGGTAGGTCATGTGTATAGCAAAGAGATCTTATTTATCCTGACGATACTACATTTTCAGGAAGGTGTTGAAAATTCGATTGAAAAAACAGGGTTGTCATAATGAGGGATTCTCCCTCAAAGTTGGGGGGTCACTTGAGGAATTTTTGGGATGTAAAATATACTGGGGGAATTTTTTGGGAGAAAATAAAATCGCTGAGGTATTTTATACCATCTTTATCTACGAAAAACTGTCAACTGCTCAATAACAATTTTATCTATCTGTAGCGTTTTCTTTCGCTATGTCGCGCCAATCTTCACAAAACATGTACGCTGACCCATCTCTGCACATTTATTTCAATTGTAGGTTGGTAGACATTCACAGAACTCAAAAAAGAATGATAAGTTGTGAGCAGGCCGGTGGATTTATGTTAGCTATCTTTGACGCTTGTTTCGGGATAATGAACTGGACGATTTCACGTCTTCTCCGCGATTTTGCACGGATTTTTTGAAAGTTGCAAATCTGGGGGATTTTTGTACTTGTTCTGGGGGAATTCTGCTTGATCCAATTGGCAAAACTGCCAAAAGATGAGCTGAGTATTTACGGCTTTCCGCTTCTTCTTAAAACTTGTCTCCATATTCCCAAGCTTGCTACCCGGACATTTTACGCGATCCTGAACTCTTATCCGTCTGCTAATAAAGTTATTTTTACACACTTCAGATTTTCCCGTTTGTCGTCCTAGATTCTGTCTAACGAGATTCCGGTATAACGACAAACTCCGTGGGATAACTATCCACAGATCAGACCATAAATCTAGACAGATTATGATCTGTATCAAGCGGTAACGGATTATCCTTGAATTGGTGTGTCCTTCCACGAAGGTGACGCTATGTTTTCGTTATGGTGCGCCTCGTTCTCACTTGAAGTGGCAGTAAGGCAACCTTCTAATCGACCATCTCCGTCAAGTAATCACGTCACATCGCTCTGGTAATGAAGTAGTTTGGCTGATTTCGAACGGAGTCGTCACGAACGGCTGGGAAGACAGCAGAGGCGTCCCGTAGCATCTCATTCTGAGCTTTGTGGAACTTATCTGCAAAGCAAAACATTCTTGAGGAAGCAACCACACGCATTGAATATCAGGCCAGAAGGGTTTGTTCTGTGTTCATGTCAAGCTCTTGCAAATGATTCCTGTTCAGGACATACTACACAAATATTGCGTGATAAATTCATTTATTGATATTGTATTTCTGCAAAGAAGGTCTTAAAGACGTTCATTTTATGGACTTATAATGTCTGAATGCCTGAGACTTGAAAAAAATATTTAAGATAAGTTTAATGCGACATTTTACGAACATCCTGACTCGACATAACTCAAACATCTTTAAGACGACTTCTTATGCCTTCTAGACGAGATGCAATTTTCAGAACCCAGCTTTTTAAAATGTTAGAAATATTAGTGAACATATGAGAAATTAAAATGCTGAACACCCAACGAAACATTTTACTGCTTACTCAAATTAAAATATCAAATTTATTTGGAAGATTGATATAGTCTTTAATGTAATTTTATTATTTTTAATTATGCAAAAGAACATTCGTGTTTTCGCGTTTTCAGATATCTGTATTTTTTAAACACCAATGTCTTTTTTCTGGAATCATGCGAATATTCTGTTTATATACATTAATTGGTCTCTAGAGGACGATGTGTCGCTTAAAGCGAGTTCAACCTCTACGACATATCTAGCTCTGTCATCTGTCATTCTGGCAAACGTTTCTTGGAACCTTCTCTTTTCCACTTGTTTTCCTAGGGAAAAACTACTGTAAATTTCGATCGTGTTTCTTCCCTGTTCGTTTGTTAATATTAGATATTAGTGTTTTTTGTCTTTAAAGGTGTAGGTCTTGAATGTGCACTAATTTGAACAAAATGCTACCCGCGTCTTTCAATATTATAGAACTTGTACAATCCAGGAGCCAGGTGGTTTTAACCACCGCGCAAGTGAGACATTTGTTCTATTTGGTTTATATACTCATACTTATACTATATGTACTTTTTAATGATCCACTTATTTTCTTATGATGTTTTCTTCATGCCACACTATAGACCTCACGAACGTATTATAAAGACGTCAATAAGATGTTCGGTTTTCCTTACCAGCTTTACAATGGTCGTACATCGTTCGCAAGACGTCATTACGACGTGTCCAATATCTCAAAAAAAAATCTTAAAATGTCTTCAAGATCGAAGGCGCCTGGAAAGTTAGGTCTTTCTTTTTCAGAATCAACTACGTTTGTAATACCAAAGCTAATTTACGGCAAAATAACACCGAAAACGTAGATAAGAAATTGAAGAAAAACATTCATTTGGTAAAGAAAGTACTGCCCTGTCACAAGTTTTGTTTGTAAACACTGCTTGAAGTTGTCGCTGTTCGATTAAAAAATCTGAGTTTTTTTACCTGTTTCTAAATTTTCAGCATTTGGGGCTGTCTAGGTCTTCAACTCCAGACATCTTTTCACGATATAAGCAATCACATGTAGCTCTGAAAGAAAGGAGCTGAGTACATTCGCGGAGTATGAATAGGATCTTGAAGATGCTCATATCAAATCAATAACGACGTTATTGCTCTAGATATGTGCCATTTTCGGTTTTTTAGATGCTGTATGAACTAGGGTAACGCAACGCTTGGTTTGGATACTGAAATACATAGTCTTAGCATAGCTTGAATGACAATGCTATGACACTCTCGTGTCAGTATCAAAAACGACCGCCATTTCGGCGGGGTAAGTCGAATGTAATTTCCCCCAGTATGAATATAAAAGAGTTTTTTGTGCTCATCAGCATATCGAGATATTATCACTTTAAGTTTGCAAAGAATATCGGCGGCCGCTGGCATGACACAAGGCAACACCGGCTGCTGCTAAGTACTAAAACCTCATCGTTGTGCTGGAGGAATTTACATTTTACTTTCTCCGCCGAAATGGAGGCCATTTTCGACACTGACAGGAGAGTTTCATAGCTGATTGTTATCTAAGCTGTGGTCTTAGTACGTCATACGTTTTGATGTTGGAAGGGGTTGTGGTAGGGGAAGGTAGTAGGGTAGTACTTGCTCATTTATTGCTTTTTGGTACCTAATATCCCGGCTGACTTAAAGCTTTAGTATATATGTTACTAAAAAACGTACTTATTATTGCATGACCTGTAAGCCCTATAAAGTTCCAGCATTGATTAAACCCTGTATGATTGTGCTATTTGGGCCTTCTCCCGTAGCTGCAAACTGCAAAGCTGCCATCCAACAAATTGTTACAAGATTTGTTGACTTCATACAAATTACACTCTTTGAGGTTTAGTTGTCAAGTTTTAAAAAATTTAAAAAAATAAGTTTGTCACGACGAAATGGTCTACAATGTTTATAGAATAAATTTTTCACGTGGAGTTATCCAGGAAAAAGTTACAGGCTTGGAAAGTATATATTGCAATTTTTGTTAGTCATTCTTACAGTTTTTACAATTTTTTTGTGGGAAATGTTTATATATTATTAGATGGTGACCAAGTTTTGTATAATCTGAAGCAGAAATTCTATACGATTATCGGAAGCTCGTCAGTCTGCGCGCGATTGTGAGCGCGTCGTAGCTTGTATGAACAAAATTCACAAATACTTGACCTGGCTGAAATATACACGCTTGCTTTCCCTCTTTGACAGCGCTGTTTAGTGACAGACAAAGCAAGCTATCACGGTCTATAAGAATAACCGTGCACTTTAAACGCAATGCCGTTATCAGTACAAAAAGCATTATGTTCAGCACAAGTTAGACCCATTGAGAAAAAAGATAGTTACGAACATATATAACAAGTAAATTATATAAATCAGGTCAATCAAACAGGTCTATACAGTTAGTCCATAGACATTCTTTCTCTGCCCTACCGGTAATTCTTCTAGCAACGTCGCATCTCCCTGATACCCATCCCGGTCTGACATGACAGGGTAGCAGTAATACCAGAACAGTTACCAAAGAAGGCACGCCACAGGGAGCAGAAGTAGACGCATATCGAAAACATTTCTCTGTCATTCCCAGTTTTAATTTCACTTTTTTTCAACTGAATGTTTGGCCCAATATTTTATATACCTCTCATCTGATTATTTCATGGTATATACAGAGATAACTAAAAAACAATGTTATATTTAGCATTATATCTTTTGTGCATTTTTTCTTCAATCGTAACTTGTTAACAAATATTAGTTCAGCTCTGAAATTGTCTGTGAACATGGAAGAATTAAGCGCGTGATTACTTATATTCTTGTCACTTTCTCTCTTCGATTAAACTTTTACAGCAAATTGAGTTTACAAGTAAACCAACGATTGTTTGGAAAGAGAAAGTGATAAGAACGCAAGTAATCACCTGCTTTATTCTTCCGTAGAAGTGGAATATTTACATACAATTACACATACATACATTTTTAGACAAAAAGGAAACTGATAACATTGTTTATCAGTCATCTGTATACACACCATGAAACAGATATTAATAAATATTAAGAATACTCCTCCTGACAGGATGTTGAAAAAACATGCGGCGTTAAGAGCAATCTAGGATGTGTCAAATATGTCTAATAAGCATATAAATATACTAACATCAAAAACAGAGGTATATCCTCTCCCTCCACCCTACAACTCCCCACCGTCTAATTTGAAAAGTTAAAAAAGGAACTATGATAAAATTTATTTTTGTTTTTTCGTTTTTGGCCTTTTTCTCTCCAGCCACTGGGTAGCTTTTTAAAAACCACAAATATTTTTAATCTTTGGCATAGTAATAACATTGTGAAAAAATGTCATCCAAATCCAAGTAATACTTTCCAAGTTATAGACGAAGTAAGTATTAGCACTTAGACAGACAGACCGATAGAAATAAGTGACATGGTTTTTCGTGTTGTAATAAGTTTTTTCCATAGAGTCAATGAGAAAAAAGTTATACGGTTAGAAAGTTTCCATCAAATCTTTTGTGAGTGATTTTTATTGTTTTTCAAAATTTCGAATACCTATAATACTTTTTTCATTGGTTGTAAGTTTTTTATATTTTTAGAAGCCTACTGAATGTTACACAGTTTAAATCAAAAACCCAGTTGAGCCGAAGATTGGTGACTCGTCAAAAAATGTAATCTGGTAATAGATAGCGATTTGAAGCCTAGACTATGCTGATGAGCTTCCAAAAAGCACCGAGACAGCTGTTCATGGTTGGATCTCTGTTTCAAACAGAAGCAGTGTGTTTATTTACATATTACTTATATATGGTCTACAAATTTTTTAATAAGCTTTTTTCATAGTCAACCAGAAAAAAGTTACAGGGTTGAAAAGTCTAAGTTAACTCATCTTAGTCATATTTTATCGTCTTTAACCATTTAGTTTTTAGTTTTTAGAAGTCTACTGAGTTTTGTACAATTTTCATCAAAGATCAACTTGATGCGAGGAGTGGTAGCCCGATGAACAATGCACTGTTGAGAATACGCAGTAAATCAAACATACTATAGAACTCAGTTTTTGGTAACGTTGAGAGCACCTCGTATTCCAGCTGATTGGCGGGTCCTCCTTCCAATGATGGTGAAGGATATCTATCTGTACTTACGACAGAGTCTATAAGCCATTTTCTGCGTATGAGCTGAAGATGTCTCAAGCATTGTCGAACCATTCATAGGTGGCGCTCGTCAGACTTATCATCTCCTTTCGCACAACATACCCAGTTTTTCAGTAGTAGAGATGGCCGATATAGTTATCTTTGGTTATCTATGATATCTGATATCGTTACTTTATGATATCAATAATTTAAACCCTGACGAGGTCACTCATTTAAAAATAACGATTAGATTATGGGTATACCGATATCCTGAGCAAAATTCCGCGATAAAATCGCATGGCACCAACTACAAAAGCAAATAAGGCAACGATATCGCTTACAGATCCATAGTATGTGGTCTTATGGTGGTATGTGGTATACGCCACTTCACGCTTTTTCTCGGTATTTGCTAACAGTCGTGATTCGTAGTTAAAAAATATCAATTAGTAAATCACACTTCATGAAATATATGTCACTACTGTTCAGTAGACCATACCTGCTTGTTTAATTTCCCTTTGTTAGTCTCCAACGACTATAAACTATAACGTACTGATGATTGCTAATAAGCGTGAAACAAAATGGTATGCGGTGGTTCATAGTTACAGAGGCGCAAAGCAAACAGAATCACTTCAGCTTTTGTAAAGCAATGTTTGGCACGCCATTGGCGCAAAGTTGATCCCACTTTGATAACCGGTCCATACACACAATTGAGACATCAACGTTTTACGAGCTGGTGCACCCATCCTGGCTCATCCATGGCCTACCATGGTAATTATCTAAATAAAAACGTAATTAAAAACAATCTGGCATCGTGATCTTCGGGCGGCGGATGTGAAACGGTAGTGGGCGGAGCGCACCGGGGCAACCAACGATGATACGACAGGAGAAAGGAGAGAGAGCAAGAGATATGTGCCGCTACAAGCCAATTGTTTTTGGTCATGGGAGAAAAACAGCGATTATTATTAGTATTGACTTTGCACTTCAGTTCGAAAAGAGGCTAACTACGAATAAGTGTAACAAATGAATTAAATGGATCAAATCACTCAAACAAGCTCATACAACTAGTCTCCAGGTCCAGGCGATGGCCGAGTCCCTCCCCTGAAAATCTAATAAAATTTGCATATTTATCAGTGCGTACCGCATCCAGGATTATTAAGATTTGGCTCCCCCTGAGAAAATTTGCTGCCCCCTGTTCTACAAAAATTCTTGGTGCTGATACCTAATCATAATATATTAAGAGTTTCCTCTGGCTAATGTCTAATTGGCCCACCTGAAATAAATTCCTGCGGGCGCCTATGTCTAAGAAGGAGTCACAAGCGTATAAATCTACCAGTGTAAAAAAATAGACACATCCAATCATTTGCCCCCTTGAAAATTATTGAATATTGAGCAGGAGCATTTGTAAGGTCAGAAACAAACTTTGAGTGATCATTATTTCCGTTTCTTGCCCCTAACTTCAACACCACCGGATCGCTTTTCAAAAACTACAGACGTTTTTCATCCTTGGAGTAACCTTCTGTCAAAATTTCATCAGCATCTTAGTGATACATTCCAAATTATAGAGGATTAGCGGACAGATAGACAGAAATGGGTGACATAGTTTTTGGTGATGTACATGTGATGTAACATCCAAAAACCATAATGTCTCATTTTTGAAATTACAATCACAACTAGAATACTCCCTTGCCAGTGGCCTGCAAAGTAAATAAACGTAAATTTTAGGCGATGAGCGGGATATGGTCACAACATATTTGGACTAAAAAATTCTTTCACTACTCTATAAGATAATTAGAATGTTGAAAAACGTCGATCAGCGGATTTGAGATTGTTTTACCTCTCCTGAAATATTTTTTTATTATGTCCAAAAATCAGCAGAAGTTCAAAAAACCGAAAACAAAGCTTAGAAGCGTTCTGAAATGGTTCGTTCCAGTCCTGGACATACTAAAAAAACCAACCTAACTGTAATAATCAGCACGTGCCTTTGCCATTACGAAGCAAAATTTCAGCCCCATAAAAAAATCACCTGGTAGTTAGAGGTAGCTTTCATAATTGATTATATCGGCAAAGTTTAAGCTTTCAATTTTTGTTAATAGCTTTAGTAGTTAGTTGGGTGAAACTCTATCCGACGATTAGATAGCAAAAAAAGGTAGAATCAGCTGACAAAGCCTTCCTGTTTCCTGATTACTTTTTGTATCAACGTTAGGATAGATGACTTGCAAAATCTTTTGAACACTATACACAGTTACAGGTGTAGCATTTGATGAATGTAAGAAAATTAAAACGGGTCGTTGTTTATTTTGCACTAGCTTCTAATGGTGATGCAATCATTTTTTACACTGTTACAGAGCCTCTAAAGTTGGACTTAAAGCCCTGAAACTTTATTTCTTCATGAATATGCTCTAGGTTTGTATACTACCAAAAATTTGCTACAATTGCCTCTCTCTAGATTACGTATATATTAGCTTAACCAGTTCGAAACTAACATATCTCTTAAACTTTGACAGTTATGCTATTTCGGTGGCTGCTCAAGTATAAAAAGTGTTTTAACTTAATGAGATTTGAATTATCACCATCAGATAACACAAACAAGGGTAATCTAGACTTTATTAATCAAACCATGTTGTTTTGATACGAAACAAGGAATCACGGAAGCCACTTGTTACCAAAACCACCGTTTTTTTACCAACGTGTGAGAGCCGGACAACATAACGTATAGCCGGCCCATTAATCTCTTGTAATGTGTTGTTGTTTTTGTAAACGGGCATGTTTATTTAACTTTTCAGGAGTGTAACTGCTTGAAACTCAGGAAGCAACTGATGGAAGCCGCCACTAAATCAGACCAATTAAACAGTAGGCCGTGAGTGGGACGAAAAATCTAAAAATGAGTTTTATGTAAATCCTGAAAACCTAATTTCAATGCTACAATTGGTTTAGATTTTGGGAAACACAGATTTGGTGACAAGAGACTCGAAAAAAATGTTTTCGTTTCGTAAAATATATTTATTTTTGAAAATACTGGGATCTTATTGGAAAAGTTATGGCTTAGATGTTCATCGTTAGACTTGAAACAGCACATAGCACCTAATTTGACGGACTCCTCATCTAGATTAAAGTCATTTTTTGTGACAGATATAGAGCCAAATGCGTAAAAGTTCTATTTTTTCTATTATGTCTATGTCACATGCGTCCTATATTTCTGATACGTTGTTCCTGAAGACTGAAGAAGGTCAAAACCATCATATACAAATGTATTTGGCCGAAAAGGTCATAAGCCACTCATCACAAAACTATATATGTATTATTGACACATAATAAAGTTATTTTTAATCTACGATAGTCGCTATCAATAACGATAATGATATATTTTTATAAACAGGTAGTTTGAAATCAATATCTAGTGGTATTGGGGAGCTGGCACAGAAAATGGTTTTACACGTAACAAAAGCGTAAGCATCTTGAATTTAAGTGGCTTATTGCTTTCTTGGGGTAAAATGTATGCGATATAGTAGTTATTCAAAAATCAACTTCGGAAACGTGTTCTTTTATTCAAATATGGCTGAGATGCCTTATTGCTGCAAGTCCTTCAAATGTTTGCTTGATCGACTCAGTTTTTGCAGTGAGCTCTTCTTATAAAGATGTCAGAGGAATAAATAAGTCTTAAGAATATTTATATCGGCCACCCACAAGAATGAGCTATAATTTGTAGTAGTGGAAACGACGAGTGATTTATAGACACCCTGTTGGCTAGAGATGTTATACGAAGAACTAGAGGGTGTTACCACCCACAGATTGGACACCTTTTAGGTATTTCGTTGAATACAAAATATCTAATTTATTCTTTTCTGTACCCATAGTGGGTAGCTATTGTATCCCTTTTTGACATCTACGACAGAGTGTTAGGAGGGTATGATAACATTGGAAGCAGCTATTCATTGTATAAACATGTATAAGCTTTAAACACCCTTTGTTTAATGTGTGTCTGTTCTGTGATTTCAGTCGCAAATATTTCTTGAAAACAATCCTAGGCTCCTACCTACGAATATATTACAATGCGATGATAATTTCATATAGCATCTACATATTGATGAAGCTGTTAAATACTTGCCAAATGAATGAGAAGGTTTCCCGTTTTTTGAAACACACAATGATAGTAGTCTAAGTAAAATGAAGTATAGTACTGAAAAAAGTGAATATTATATACAGGGTGGCCCATAAGCTGGAAAAAAAGGAATAAAACCAAACTAGTTACATTATGAAGAATTATTATATTTTGTTATCATCTTTATTGAATGGGAATTATGTTTTAAAAATCACATCGTCTAAATGCAATCCATTACGATCACGGCACTCATATAAACGACGTCTAAAATTGTCGATGACTGCGCGGCAAGTCAACACTGTAATGCTTGCCATTTTCTCTTCGGATATTTTCTTTCAGGACATCAACTGATCGCGGAGTGGTGTCGTACACTTTACTCTTGAGGTAGCCCCATAAAAAGAAGTTCATTGGGGTCAAATCTGGACTACGTGGTGGCCAGGAAATGTCTCCTCTTCGAGAAATTACTTTGCTGGGAAAAAGTTGACAGACGACGGGCATAGAAGTGTTGGAGGTGTGGGCAGTTGCTCCGTCCTGTTGAAACCAGGTCTGCGTATTATAGCCTGGAAAATTCTGCAACGCTGGTGTCAAAAACTCTTCTATCATTGCTACATACCGCTCCGAAGTAACAGTTAATGCGCGACCTCTGTCGTCCTCAAAAAAATAAGGGCCTACGATGCCATGCGCTGACATAGCAGCCCAAACTGTAACTTTAGGGCTGTGTAAGGGCTTCTGATGCTGACGCCTTGGATTTTCGGGGCTCCAATAACGGCAATTTTGTTTATTTACATGCCCGTTTAAATGGAAGTGAGCCTCGTCCGAGAACAACACATTATTGAGCGAAGAAAATCGATTCAACATTTCATTCGAAAAGTTTAGTCTCTGAATAGCGTCATTATCTTTTAATACCTGCACTAACTGAATTTTGTAAGCGTGCAGACGTAAATCTTTCCTTAAAATCCGCTGTAAAGATGTTCTGGGTACGTTTAGTGCACTGGAACGCTTACGAGTAGACTGGGTAGGATTTTGACGAACAGACTGTGCCACAATGTTGATGTTTTCTTCAATACGAGTTGTCCTTGGTCGACCCCACCGCTGTTTATCTAACGTCGAACCAGTCTCTTCGAACTTAGCAACCCAGTTCTTAATCGTTTGACCTGTTGGACACTTTGTAAAATTGTGTAAATTGAGGTATTCTCGAAATTTATGCCGCGCAATGGTTGCCGAATCATTATTTTGATAAAACGCGCGCACACAAAAAGCACGATCCGCTCCAGTGAAACACTCCATGGCGACTGAATTCCCAGACACTGAAGATACTGCCCCCACCTAGCCCGCGCCGCTCACGCTCACCCGTTAAATTTTATTCAAATTTGAAATTTCAAAGGACTTATGGACAACCCTGTATAATATATTATTTGGTCAACTATCCTCTTGAAGCGTGAGACATAGCTTCTACAAGGCAATTTGCCTGTCAGGTACGCTTCGCGCCATTTACAAACGTTGATCCGCTTACGATTTACCCTAAAACGGGTAAAAATGGCTCAACTGTATCGAACTTAGGGGTACAGATACAAGCATATCAGCTCCAGAAAGTTTTGTTCATCTGTGCCAAAACATAGAATAATTAGAACGAAGTGGTGCAGGGTAATGAACGGGGACAGGGAGGATACAGTTGCCTCTTTCGAAAATGTTATCAAGCTGCTGTAAATATCTGTTTGGTGTCAGTAGGTTATTAGTTAAATGGTAAAAAGGATCATTATGGTGGATAAACAACCTGATTCGTTTGAACGAGTCCGTGATGCATAGGCGTGGTTCAGGAACCAAAAAGCCTGGGCAAAGGTTTGCATAATCAAATAGAGCTGTATTGAGCTATCTCAAAATGGATTGCGAAGTCGAACATATGTATAGTTATTAATCGCCAATCGAGACATGGCGCTACACGACTACAATATGTAATTGTTATTTTGTCCGTAATTAGCGAATATTGGTGATTTCAAAAAGAGTTTAAAAACGCAGAAACCGCTCTATTTCGAATAGTAACATGTTTATCAGACACCCAGCAAAGAAATATGTCATGTTTGGCTACAGCTGACTGCAACTTTGGCAATTATGCAACATAATACAAGCATAAATCTTGAAAACGTATAAAACAAATTTGAGCGCAATCGTCATACTGAATTCGCCGTTTAGATTTTTTAAGAATCGGTATTGAATTCGTTATTAGCGATCTTAAAAACACTTTAGCACTATCAAAACATTTTTGCGAGTATTGCCGGAATATTAGTAACGCTATTTCGGTTTTTGAACAATCGATATCAAGTTCGTTATTAGCTACCCTGAAAACATCTAAAACTTAAATTTGAGCTCATTCAAAATATATTTTGCAAATATATACATCATATTAAATCCGATAGTTTGGTCTTTGACAGAAGTATACCGTATTCGTTATCAGCGATCTAGAAAAAAGTAGAAATGGTTTTTTTGTGAAATTTAGTGACTCTCTCTAATTTTGACTTTTAGGACTTTTGAACTGCTGTAGCGTCGATCGTGTCCGGGCTCAATTATTACTGCGTGTCAAAGCACAAACATAATAATAATAATTTTATTCTCATACTGTACAAACATAACTAAAACTAGCATACATATAGGTGCGTAGATAAACTGCAAATACCCACAGAAGAATTAATTCTTGTGAATGAATTACTTAAAACTTGTAGAAATATTTATATAACTAGATATATATACATAGTTCACATATACAGGGTGTTTCACAACTTTGCCGACAAATTTTAACCACATATGCACTGTTACGAAAGAAGTTGATTTCTCAAAAAAATGTAATAAAGGTCCTATAGAAATTAAGTTATAAGCCTGAGTTTCAATAATAAATTGCGAAATAAATAGCTTCATTTTGCGTTCATCGTCGTGATACTAGAACACGCATTAACAATTTATTGTAGCAAATGGTGTACCAAACAACTGACGAAAACAAAATGCCAGGAATTTTTTGTTTTTTCATACTGATATGAACGTGTAAATAAGGTTTAATCTGTATCGCGGGTGATCTGAATGAAGAACGGTCGATTTTTGTGAAGTTATATAAGAAGTTTATGTTTCTAGTTACTTATTAGTAAAAATGGCACATGTGTACACTAATGAGGAGTTAGTGGATATTGTTTTAGACTACGGAAAAGCAGGGCAAAGTTCGCGAGCGACTTCTCGTCTGTATGCACATTGCACACCGATTTCCGAATAGGCACATACCACATCACGAAACATTGAGTTCAATTGTTTTACGTGCACATGCTAGTGGAGATTTGCACCCCAGACGTGGAGTGGATGGGGGTCGAGTTCGTCCACAACTCATTTTAAATGCCGAAGGCGAAATTTTGGATATTGTGGAAGAAAATTCGGGAATAAGCACAAGGCAGTTAGCCCAACAGGTCCCAGAAGTGCCACATGCAACAGCGTGGCGCATATTACATGAGGCCCAACTGTGCCCTTATCACGTCCAGAGAGTCAAGGCAATGCTACCTACAGACTACCCTCTAAGAGTAAGAGTTTGTGAGTGGTTGTTGCAAGAAACTGCTCGAAATGCCCGTTTTACAGCTGATATTTTGGCCAACGATGAAGTATTTTTACTCGTAATGGGACACCCAATCTTCACAATACACACGTTTGGTGCTTTGAAAATCCTCACGCATTGGTCCAGACACACTTCCAACATCGTTTTTGTTGAAACGTGTGGGCAGGTATTGTCGATGAACGTCTAATTGGACCGTTCATATTGCCAGATCGGATGGATGGTCAGCAGTATTCTGAATTTCTTCGGGATGATTTTCCGATCCTTCTTGAAGATGTGCCATTGGCGGTCCGAGCACGGATTTGGTTTCTGCACGATGGGACACCTCCGCATTTTCGTTTAGAAGTTCGTGATTTTTTGAATCAGGCGTACCAGATACGCTGGATCGGACGGGGTGGACCAATTGCATGGACTCCACAGTCTACCGATCTAAATCCTGGACTTCTTTTTATGGGGATAATTTAAAAACGAGGTATACCGTACTCCAGTTTAGAATACTGAAGGAGCAGGAGGGAGGTGTATTTGAATTAGTGCGCCGCAATTGGATTAGACGCGCCCAGGCTTGCATTGCAGTCAATGGAAACAATTTTGAACAGCTTTTAAAAGTAAATAAACTATTAGACTATATTATTTTATTATCTCGATTTCTGTAGGACTTTCCTTGCATTTTCTTTTTTGTTTGTTTGAAAAGTCAACTTCTTTCGTAACAGTGCATATGTGGTTAAAATTTGATGGATAAGTTGTGAAACACCCTGTATACGATCATGTGAATTTTGAATTACTACGAGTTCAATTTCCTTTCATATGTATCATCCTTGCAATTTCATGTCGATTTTTCTCAAATATGAATTTTTTTGTTTCCATTTTGAATTTAATTTTATTTGGAATATCCCTTAAATTATTCGGTAATATTTTAAATAACCTACTGGAATGATAAGTATATGACGCCCTAGACCTATATTTTTTGAAGTAAAAGGTGTCTGGTTGATGTTGTAGATTCTGTTACTAGTTTGATATAAGTGATCGAACGGAATAAGATAATTTCTATGTTGAAACTCTTATGTGTATCTACTCTTCAGTGTTTGATACTTTCAATACAGCTGCTGACGTATAGTAGAAATGACTACAATAATGGGCGGAGGCTCCCCAAAACAATCCTGAAACAGGTAGCAGGCACTTGCAGGTGCATCTTTTGAGTGAAAGTGGTTTTTAATGGATGAGCAATCGGGTAGTTAGAACCGCTTAAAATAAGCTACCTTCACTCGAGGTAGCCGTCATTAACATTAGATATTTTCTCTGAAACAGATGATACTCAAGCACCACCTGTTGACAGAATCAGTCACTGAGACAATGTAGGAGGGCTGTATTTGGTTAAAAACTTTGTCCATCCAGTAAAGATGATTAAAAATTTGGAAGGCATTTAAAGAAGAGTCTAAATAAGATAGCACAAATCTTCATCTTTTATCCATTGGAACTGGAAAGATCTCTGTTCGCGTTAAATAGCCCAGTCATCGCAAAGACCGCTTGAGGCTGGCGATTCTGGCGGTATAGTAGATGTTGTCTACTCGCCACAGCCTGCCAAAAAGCACGAAACAGGTTTGTTCGAACAGACCATCGAACCAGTTCTGAACTGAACAGAGTATGCGCAAATTGAAGTTTCAGTTCTAATAGAAAATAGAAAAAGTAGTTCTAACAAATTCGGTTTTGGTTCCGGCCCGGTTCTGAACTAATTCTAACAGTTGGTTTGGTTGGTTCTGAGAGGGAACTAAAAGTTTTAATTTGTTAGCGCATGGGCGTTGACAGAATAAGTGGCGCGAACATCTGTTCATGGAGTTGAGTTTTGTAGCTGCCATTTTATGCCTTTTCTAACTTTGAAATCTTTCCATATATCAAAACTGAATGATTGTTACTCATATTCAAAAATACGGCGTCAAGCAGATCGGCTTTATACTTAGTAAAGGTTTGGGTGGTACTTTTAAGGATCGTAAAATTAAAAAGAACGTATGTGTAGATATAAAAGCAGAACGCTAAAGTGGTTTGTAATCCTAGTATCCAAATATTGCTAAAATTTATGAATATTTCTCCGGAAGCGCTGTGTCAGTGACTAAACCACCGCGGGTGTGAACGCTGCGGAGTAGAGGAAGAGACCTCGGCGCACGTTTTGTGTCGCTGTGAAGCTCTGAGCTACTATAGGCAGACTATACTGGGGTCCATTACTTTGGACCCTCAGGACGAACGTCAAGGAGCTTGGACTCAAGGCGATTCTCAACATTAATTATTAATTATATATTTGTTAATTACACATCGGACCTTTATCATTCAATTTACCCATTGTTACCGGAATCAGAATCTTCTTAATGATGACTAGTGATTGACTAATACTAAAGAAGTTACATTAAATACCGCCTACCCCTACCACCCCCGACCCTCAAGTTTCAACCCCACAAAAAAAATCCGAAAATGATCAGGAGCCTCTGAAACGTCAAAATACGAAGTTTATGCAATTTTTATGAACCGCGCTCAGGGAGACCAAAAATCATGAACAACGAGGATCTTCGACAGGTTGTGGACGAAAATTTCAGGACAATGTGCCAAGAACTTGCAGAAATGTTCAGAGTGACTCCTGAAACTATTCGTTTGCATCTTCATCAGCTAGGAAACCCGTGGAAGTTAAGTAAATGGGTCCCACATGAACTGACAAATGATAACAAATTAAGTCGTCTTACCATTTGTTCAGCAAACATTTCACGAAACGCTAATGAACCATTTCTTAATCGGTTATTAACCTGCGACGAAAAATGGATCTTTTATCCGAATTCTAAGCGTTCGTTTCGTATCATTGGTTGTCGCCTACTGATTCGGTACCACACACGCCCAAGGCTTCCTTGCACCCAAACAAGGTTTTGTTGTATGTTTGGTGGACAGCAACTGGAATTGTCCATTATGAGTTCTTGGAAAGGGGCCAAACCATCACTGCTTACTTGTATTGGGAACGGCTTCAACGAGTACCAGCAGCACTCATCCAGAAACAGCCTTACCTGATCAATCGGAAGAAAGTGATATTCTTGCAGGATAACGCCAAGCCTCATACCGCAAAAGTGACCCGAGAAAAAAACTTTTGTGAATCGGCTGGGAAACGTTACCGCACCCGCACATATTCTCCCGATATTTCGCTCAGTGATTATCACCTTTTTTTTGTTGTCTCTTGACAACTGTATGAGGCAGCGACAGTTCACAACTCGAGATGGTGTAATAAATGCAGTCCGCCAATTGTTTTACTCCACATCCAGGGAGTTCTACAATATACCGGCATACAAAAATTGGTTCCACGTTGGCAAAAGGTCATTGAATGTAATGAAATTACTAATATCTAGTGTCTTATTGCTTTTCAATAAAATTTTATATTTTTCTACTAAAAACCCAACTTATTTGGTTACGATACATTGAGTTCATTTTCCTTTCATATGTATCATCCTTGCAATTTCATGTCGATTTTTCTCAAATATGAATTTTTTTGTTTCAATTTTAGTGTTTGACTAATACTAAACAAGTCATATTAATAACCGCCTACCCCCTACAACCCCCAACCCTCCAGTTTCAACCCCACAAAAAAATCAGAAAATGATCAGCAGCCTCTGAAACCTTAAAATACGACGTTTAAGCGATTTTTATGTTTAATATGTTGTTGTTCCTAGCTTCACCAGCACTAGACGATATTCAAATACTACAAAGCTGTTCATCCTTGGCATAATAATAACCTTGTGTAGCGATAGAGGACAGATAGGCCGACGGAAATGAGTGACATGGTTTTTCGTGATGTACATGTCACATAACATCCAAAAAATATAATATCCCACTTTCGAAATATTTCGGGATTAAAATACTGCCTTGCCAGTCTTGACATAGGAAGTAAAATGGGTGACGATGAAAACCACTTTGAAACATATTGATGTGAAGATGAAGATCTTTCAATGATTATATGAGTCCCGAGATCTTGAAATGAAAATTACATAGGCAAATGTTAATAATCCCCATGAATTTGTTTGTATTATTTCAAGAGTACTATTCATTTGATATATTTCATCCATTTCGAGTCAATTGATAACATACTGTAGTTAACATTCCACTTCATTTCTTCCTCCGCTTCTGTAGCACAGCGTACTCTAAAGTCAAAGTTATGAATTATTTCACTAAGCTCATCTCCCATTAAATCTGACGTCTCGTTTTCCCAATTCTGACTCACACATCAAGGTAGATATTTTCAATGGAATGCCCAAAATTTTGGTTACATATTTGGGTAAGCCCTTTCATATTTTTGGGTTTTGATAGTCAGTTGTTGAGATATTGGGTATTTTATCTGAAAAAAACATCAAGTCTGACAGTCTGCGTACCTGATACCTTGATAGTTGGGGTAGTGAATTTTGTGTTTAAAAAATTTTATTATATTCAATTTTTATGTGACTTATTGACTTTTAAGTTTTTTCCAGTTATCAAAAACGCAGAATGTACTTTTTTGCAAAAAAATCATTGTAGCACCCTGTACGTTTTTGCACCAATATGAGGTTACAAGTAGTTTGTTCAAACGTTTTATAAGCTATTGCTATTTATTCGAAAAAGTTGGATATTTATCCAAACAACCATGGAAACAAAAAACCTGTACAGGATTATTTACAATTTGCTTAGTTTCACTTCTGTGACTTTTCTAGGACGCTAAAATAAATTTCTCTTAGGAAAAAATGATTAATACGGTATACATTTTCTGAGAAGGAAGAATGCTTCTGGGATTTATAAAAAAACGCTTTCCTGGTATCCGTCACCCAAGACCGGAAGCATGTTTATCTCTGAAAGACTGATTTGGCTGAATATAAAATAGAATGCACAACTACCATCCATATCACCTGTGTCTGCACCAAAGTCGTCGTCCATATGATTTTAGAGATCGCGCGAAAGTCTGCAAAACCGTTACGCAAAGATTAAATAAAGACGTAGCTCACAGGACTCCAAACGATCACCAGATGCCAACCACTCGTGTTGGCGAAACGTCAAGTAAAATATTTTACGACAGCCTAACTACCCAAAAACCAACTAAATAGCATTGGATGATGGCCGCGAAAGCCTTTCGCATTTCAAAGTATTTGAACTTTTTGAGGCAGCATTTGTTACAGCTTTTACAATTTGTCAGTCTAGAAGCTCGCCGAGTAATGTTTTTTCAGCAAGATGGTGCACCACCGCATTATGATCATCGTGTGCGTCAGTATTTGAATGACCGAACATCAGTGATTACACGATAGAAACTGTGAAATATTCGTCGAAGATTTCTGTTATGTGTTCGACATCAAGGGGACATTTTTGACTATCTTATTTGTACAAATAATATTGTATAAAGTTTAGTTATGGTTACTTATAGACGTCATCTCAAAAAATTCATTTCACATTGTAATATCAACCTGTAATAATGAATCACAACACATTGAATTATTGGATTCATGATGAAAGCTTGTTTTTATAGACATACTAGGTGACCCGACAGACGTTGTGCAGTCTTAGCTATGGACTGGGATGACTAATGAATAACAAAAGGGTAGATAAATGGAATATTGGTAATTGTATAGCGAAGTGTTTGTACCGCCATGTGGCTAGCAAAATACGTTGGCAGCACTGTCATTCCCCCATAAACCTACCTTGAATGTAGGCATAAAATTATCTGAAATGAATTTTGTTGCGCAAAATGACGTCATCTGCAAGCAATTACTGTTTTGCTGGATATCAGTCAAAAAATGTATTGAATCTGGCCCATATCTGGAAACCAAAGAATGTAGTGGGTCTTGTGGTCGTACCAATGGAGTGAATTTGATCTTTCCACTGACGCAACATAATCTAGGGGCTTCATTTTTAAACTTGAAAGCCTTGCAATGTGAACTCACAACGTTCATTAGGCCAATAGTAACGATTTGTTGTCAACTGTAATCGATTGCCACGTCATAATTGAATGCAGCTCGATTGGGATTGAATACGACCCTTCTAAGTTGTTGAAGTTCAGTCCTTCGATCCGTTCTACTTTCTCGCTTCTCGCTGCTTCTTCATATATATATCTTTGACTTGTAGCATTGCGAGCATTTTGAGGAATCACAATTTTAATATAAGGCGTGATTGCGGTGAATTAACTTCCACCCTTGTGAATTATTTTTGAACAAAAACTCACTGAACAAACTGAAAACTGGATAAAAGCTCTAATCGAATGGACTGCGCACTACTAATTAAAAAAAACAATATTTTTTCAACGATAAACACTGTTAAACTATAATATAAATTAGCGGCGTGCGAGTTAAGTTCAAAATGATAGAGTACTGAAAGTCAATTAAGCAGATGGTAAAGAAATCTAAGTGCTAAAACGAAGCACGGTGTTTTCATAAGCAATTTACTCTCACATAGCTAACTGTCCATAGCTGTTGGAATAAAGATGGCGGAAAGGAGTACCTGTCTCTTTTGGTACCTGAGATAATTCTTCTGCTGTGCGTGCTCCATGCTCAAATAATCATTAGGTTTTCAATGATTTCTCAATTTTCTGCGCAATTTTCTTGATTTTTCTTTCCGTGAGAACCTTCTATACAGTATTAGGAAACTTTGAAAAGAAATACGAATGAAATCGGTAAAGTCGTTCTCAAGTTTTGGCGTGACCACGCAAAATAGGGATTCATTTTATATACTATATATAGATAGATTGTCGATAATCTTGTTTCCATGGATGATGTGACTTGTTTGAATAGAGAAATGACCAATTCTTAAACTAATAGCTATAACGCAGGAATTGTTTGAACTAACTGGTAACAACCTTATATTAAAAAAGTCCATGAAAATGGAGCTCCGCTAGTACAAAAATATGCAGGGTGCTCCATTTTTGTTTCGAAATAGTACATCTTGCGTTTTTGACTACCTGTATTGATAATTCGAAAAATCTAAAATTGGATAAAATAGGTTAAAACTAGGTCATACAAAAAGTTTTTGACACAATATTCAGGGCACTCCTGTCAACATAGCAGATGTGCAGGCTGTCAAACCCTAATGTTTCTTTATATAAAATACCAATACCTATAAGTATGTTATATCAATCTTATTCTTTTAAAAGGGTTTATCCACATATGTGTAATAATAAGTAGGGCTTTCCACTTAGGAAAAATCAACTTTGATATATGGGTCAAAATTGGAACACCTTATATATTTGTGAATATTTTAGAAACATGCTTCCAGATACAAATTATAATAATCTATTATCCATATCCATATTTCCTTGAAAATGTTTTGGAGCAATACTCCGTCCTCGTTTAGTTTGGATACCCTGCAACTAGCAGACAAATAGCAGGTTGCTGTGAAACTGAACATGAAAAATTCTGCTTTTTCCTAATAATAATAAATATGGATGGTTTACTCGAGGAAATATGTAGCAGTGATTTTCAGCGCTTATAATATAGGTACTTCGTTGTAGCTGGAATGAGCAGTCTGGTGGTCAGAGAATCGCAACGTATTGTTACTAGAAAATTACAGTCGTTAGTTTGTGCAGACATCGGCAGTTAAAATGCCAAAAAGGCTACCCGACTGACCGTTCGCCGTTGATGAAGTTATTAGGATGGTACCGCAGGCGAGGCAGTACCTCGACAGGTGCTCGCACGCCTATCCGAGTAAAATACCCGCTCGCCCCGTGGGTATGGGTACTCACTCATCACGCAACGGCAGACACAAATTGTTTTCCGATACCACTGGCTCTTAACAATCTGTTCAACAACGTAAGGGGTATAAGTTTTCACAGAAAATGCGATAGGCTTGATCGACAAAATCACCGATTTTCGACAAAATATGAGTTTTGGCTTTATTCTTTGGTCTACGTGGTATCCTTGAGTGCTTAGTTTAGCCTTCAACTTCATATGCTTCGCCATATGAAGTTGAAGTTTGTGAAACTTTTAATTTGTAGTTGTAACGAAAGAAACTCGAACAAAATTAATAGACCCTTCAAGGTAGTAGCGCATTATTAGGTAGTGCATAACTATTGGTGAATTTTCTCTACATATCTCAGTTTCAAATTTTGATCAATGGATCCAACTGAAATAATTCATACCCTAACGTATAAGACCATAGTTCACAGGCTTTCTCAACGAAATTTTATTAAAATCCGAATACTAATGGTTAATTATACAATAATTGGTAATATGAAAACGAATCTTTAAAACTGATACTCAATAGGGCGCAGTTTAGTTAAGACTTCTCTCATCTTCCGTTGGACGGTATTTAGGTCCAATTTGCAAATATTTCTAGAAATGCAGGCTGAGAATCACAGTAACGACCAAAATTCTCCGATTTTCTAAGCTTGTGGTTCCTTTCGGGCGTTATCTCGGTTCATAATTAATGTTATTCTGTTCCAACATTTCATGTGCTCTCCTGGCATAATGGCAAGAAACGAGATCAGGCCAAAATATTATATCGTCGTTCAAGAAGTTTTGTTGAGTATCTTTCGTATACACCTCGTCCACGGTTTTGTATAAAACCCTAACAAGGTGACCTAGGTTTCAACTAGATATTCAAATTTTGTCATGAGCGCTTTCTACTAATTTATTAGTCCTGTTTTGTACCAGTTTTCGGCAAATTAATGCAAGGTAGTACCGTCTTCACAGTTTCTTATTGCCCTATAAATGGTTGCCTTACCAACATTTTGATCTCCGAACAAGATCACAATTTCAGTTTTGGGTAACCATCCTGCAGATATTCTTGCGAATTTCAAATTTGCAGAAACATTTAAACTTATTTCCTAAAACAATTTGACGTTCATCAATGACAACAATTCACGTTTTGTTTAGCTGTTTGCCTGCTTCTTGGTAACTAGATCAGACATCAAAATCAGGTAGAAATGTGAGGTTAAACTTTTTCTTAAATTTGTACGATTCGTTATACAGTATGTTTAAAGAGCTGTGGTTAAAACACGGCAGTGAAGTGTGGATAGCTCCCCAGATATGTGATCAGTGATCTAGGCTGGGTTCTATACCTGGTATAGCGTGAAGAAATTGAATAACCCAAGATTTGCCAGAAGTAAAGTTCATTTCAAGGAACCTGCAGGAATTCTAATTATTATAAAACGCATTGTGAGGAAAAAATGCAAAGTTATCCACCTTGGCAAGATTTTTTCGCCCAATAATGGGATGTATACTATTAATCGAACCAGATAATTTAAGAATGACGTCGGATAAGTATTAGGCAATACAAACCACGTACGGTAACAGTCATTTGAACCCCGATCAAAATATTCTATTTTTTTAGCTTACACATATACGTACATTACAAAAAGACCCCAAAAATGTGGTAGTCAAGTATGTAAGTTCAACAATGTTTGTAAGAGATTTTGGTGGCTAAAACCAAATCCGGAACGTATCCTTCATCCAGCTTCATTAGAGAAGTTGCTACCGCTCTTCTTGATGTAAAAAAAGGTCAAACTAACTCCATATCATTTAAATACCGTTACTGTCTCAGGTGTATAACATGTGTATAATAAATAAAACGAACCTACGAGTACATAAACAATAACGTCCGTTACATGTAAGAATACCTTCACAAACATTTTATTAATTGGGTACGATTGACGCATAGCCAAGCATGAGGCTCATTTCTATTAAGATGTTAATTTCTTCCAATAACCATCTTGTTAACTTCGAATTCCCTGTCTAGCGACAGTGTCAAATTAATTACAAATAATTGTTGACGCCAACAAAGTACATGATTCTTGTTTGAAATAAGGTACCAATGAAATTAAACATTCCCGAAGATAACGTATCTGAGAGATATTTCACCGCCACATCGCACATCTACTTGTGTAATGCCGAAACATGTTATCTGAGGACACCGTTGTTAGTCTTGCCTGGTAATGGGATGGGCTATTTGCTTGATTTCGTGTAATGCACATGCAAACAGTTTTCAGAAGATGAGCAATATTTTAGACAACATACAACAGACTATGCTTTAGCATTGATTAACGTATTCTTTCTGGGGATAACCCACTTTAGACTGTATTGCGGCATCAAAAACAATGATCTAACTCTTCCGAATGTAGTCTTTTAAATTAATTTAATGTTTTGCTACTGTCACACAGATAGCGCTAGCGAATTTCAAACTCCTTTTTGGGCGCTGTATGATGTAATGGTTGGTTATCTTCGGACAGAATACGTTAATCAATGGTTAGAGTCTTTTTGCTTCGAGATTTCGCAAATATATGTTCTCCGGGTATTTTCAGTTATGATTAGCGTAAGCGTAAGCGTAATAATACATTGTCATACGAATAAACTTACAAGAAAGATAAAATTAGATCCTATTTGGACCCGTTGGAGATTTGCTTAAACAATTTTTAACAATTTACAAAAACCTGTTTTTCCGCTCCGGACAAAGCGTCTGAGGTTTTTTAGATGGTCCTGAATAAGAAAGATACTTGATAACTTTTCTCTAAACCTAGCCGCTTTCGAGTTATAAGCGATTTGAAATCTGAGAAAGCCTAAAAATGACTATCCTCAATGTCGGTTGGGAATTGTTATTTTTGATGTTGTTTATAGTACCTGAATTAAAGTTCAAACCTTCCCCTACAAACCCTGAATAGTATTTCAGGCTTAGTTTGTCTTAAATCTAACTAGAAAAAAAAATAACCTAATTTTAGAAAAACATTGTAATAACCTGCTTGATAACGGAATTACATTTTTGAGAGTATATGAAAAGTCCACTTGAGAGATGCAAACATTTTTGGTGGGTAACTTTTTCATTAAACGTCAAAGCTGAAAAATATCTTTTTCGATAAATAGTTGTGAACTATTGATTTAGGTGGTCCAAAAGAGTTTTAGGGGATAACCGTCGCTTCTAAGTGCGACCATATACGGCCATTTTGCTGTAACTGTTATTACAAAGGAAACTCTAAAATTCGTCGATTTCTACATTCATTTTTACTGGAAAACGTACAACAGCAAATCTGAAATAATAGCCAAAAGTTTAAGTCTTTGTGGTGCTTAGTATTTGAAATTGGACAACGTTTTCTGCAAGTTTCCAAATGTACTCTAACGAGAGACCTGGACGTTATCACCGCTTGGGGACACAACAATCTTGTAGAGCTTAATGCTTCCACAAAACAGCTCTGTACCTTGACTAACAAGAAGCGCCCTAATGTTCATCCGGTTTCGATGAATGTGAAAGATCCATTCATTTCGACTGGTCGGAGTCCATATCACCGAGGACTTGATTTCGCATGAACACATCTCGCCAATCGCAACAGCTGCCGGTAAAAACCTAGGTTATTTGTTTAGGGCTAAGAAGTACTTTTCTCCGCATAACCTCCTCACTCTGTACAAGACCCAGATAAGGCCTAGCTTCAAACAATGCTCAATTTTTGAGGTCCTGTCACCCCGGCTACATTGTCCATACTCGATGCTGTTCAAAGGATGGCTGTTCAACCGATCATTGACAGGTGTGCCTCCCATCCCATCTCCGACGAAATTCGCACATCAAGAACTGGCCGATACGACAGCTCCTTTGTTCCTAGGGTGTCGAGATTGTGGAACAGTCTACCTGAGGAAGTTTTTCTCAGTTCAGCTGACCTTAAGCAGTTCCAAAATCGGATTAACATAAATTCCATATAGCCGTCGCGGTGTTCAACATACAAAAAATATGTACCAAAGCGCCATTTTTGGCGAGCTGTCTAGCGTCTTTGTTTCAAATCAAATATCCTCATATTAGGCTTATTCTCTTGCTAGAGACCTATAATCTATCCAACGAACGTACGGTGTAATAAAGCAAGTGACAGGGCAGCTCGATTTAAACCGCACAACTACCTGCAAAGTCGATAATGCGTAGTGGCGAGTAGGTTTTAAAATTAATTGAGATAGAGCCGTTTTACACACAAGAGAATTACTCCGAAAATTATGGTCATAATTATGCCGAAATTTTTTGCTGTCGTATTACACGTAAAAGAATTCTTGTGAAAATTTTCATGGTAAAAATATAAAACCCGTTCTATATTATATGCGCGAGAATCGGCGCAGAGGGTTATGTCCGTGCATGTCAATATCAAATGTCAACGATAACAACAACAACATAACCTCACTTAACATTTGTGGGAGTGGTAATGTTCGAGTCGTACGAAGGAGCGTTTATTGTTATTGTTTATTCATAATGTCGTGGAATCGGGAAGAATTTACAATGTTGTTGGAGGAGTACCAAAAATGGCCAAACCTGTACAAGGTGAAGTCACCCAATTAAAAAACAGAAATTTGCGGCGTCAGGCGCTGGATGCGATAGTCCAAGCATTGAGAAGTTTTATAATATTAACCAAGATCTCGATTTCAAAAATAAATTTAAATTATCGACGTCTGTGGTCTTTCCGATTATATTGGACGTCATACCCGTTAAGGTTATGTCCATTTGAAAATATAACTCTAATGCGCAGGCGTATCATATGAATTACTCCGAAATTTTGTTTGCTTGTGTCATACAGGTTGTAGAGAAAATGTTCAATATTTTTTCCATGCAAATTTTCAGCATAATTATAACCATAATTTTCGGAGTAATTCTCTTGTGTGTAAAACGGCTCGTACCATATAACTTATTTTCACTGTTTCTTCTATCTTTTCATTACTTTTAGGTGCTATAAGGGTTATTACATTGATATGTTAAATATACTGCCCCAGTTTATGATTCGTTAACTTTACATATTTTTTATATTACAAAAATAATTTTGATACATGGGACAAAACTAAAGAAAAGGGCTCAAAAATTATTTTTTTTTTTAAATTGGATTCTGGATCTTTGTAATATAATACCTGATAATGAATCTACCTGGAATCATTACCACGTTTATTTCGACGGCTCCATCCGGATAAACTTGAAAGTGGATTATCCCAATCATGTGTAATCCTGACCATTTATTTCGGCAATCCACAAGTCAAACCAAAACTGATAACATCAAAATCTTGGACAGAGGGCTCCTCCGAAATTAGCGGTCAGGATTAACTCAGGACTGGGATTACCTACTTTGAAGTCTATCCGGATAGAGCCGTAGAAATAATTTTATATAAGTATGTTTAGGGATATAGGTCCTTCGTCATTATCCAGTAAATATGCAAATTACATTTATTAAATAATCTCTATCACTATCAGTATAATCTGAATATTCTGAATCGTTGCCGAAGTTAATAATCACTGGTTCAACCACTCTTTCCATACATTGGTCAGTTGTCCACATTTTTTCTTCCTCCTTCTCAACATGTTCGATTGCTTTTTTCCAAATTTCCGGAGTTGCATTTTGTACCGCGGTGCAAAAAAGCTGCTTTGCAACTGCGATCTTGAAAGCTGTGTTTTTTCTGAGAACTTCATTTTTAATTTGCGCCCAAATTAACTCGATTGGGGTAAACTCGCAATGGTAAGGAGGCAGGCGTAAAATAGTCCGATTGGTAGATTTAGCCACTTCATCGATGACATACTTCTCAGCACTTTTATTGGCCTTTTATTATCGGTGTCAAAGGGAATAATTATGTCTTCGTAGCCATTCCTGTATTTCCCTTTTTCTGTTTCCACTGTTTGGTGCTTTGTCAATGCGCCTACTATGGTATGAAGCATTGGCCATAACAACGACAGCGTTCTCTTCTAGACGGCTTATAATATTTTTAAACCATTCTTCAAATAAATTGGCATTTATATCGGCGTGGTAGTCTCCTGCTTGTTTTAATTCAAATACCAGTAGTCAGTCTTCCACGAAGCCATTATCAGATCCGATGTGTAAGATATTAGCCGTTTTCCTTCACCTGAAGGATTTTTAAATCCCGTGGAGAGACCTTCCAGGAAGGCTTGCCAAGGATGCTTAACTGATGAATCCACCCATACTTTGCATTGAGCCAAGTCTCGTCTAGGTAGTATATCTTTCTGCCTTCTTCTCTTTACTTCCAGATTTCGCGTGAGTATCTACATCTCCAACATATTATTTCGTCCTTTTTTAAAATGCTATTTCGCTTGCTTCCTACAAAACTAAAAATTACATTAAATCTTTAAATTCGTTAATTCAATGAACCATATTATACGAATAACGAATTTCAGGTGATCCATTTTAACAAAATTGAAAATTTAGTCGAGTCATAAAGTATAGATAAAGAGTAATAAAAACATAAAAAACTCTAAACTATTTTTGTCTGTGAACATTTTACGGAATTTTTTAGTTTTGTATTTTACTTTCAAGAAGAAATAAAAAACAAAATAAGTTTTTTGTACAACACTTACCGAAAATTAGGTTCCTTCATTAATGTAGCCAACGTCGATTTTTTTAAGTCTGGCAAGTCGTCGTCTTCGTCGTCGTTTATTGATAACAAAATTTTGTCCAATGTGGGTGGTTCGTTTCGGAAGAAAAATTCGTGGATTTTTCTTCGGATTAATGCCATAGTTTCTTGTGAAACGTTGTCCAAAACTACTCTGGCTGTATGGTAACCTTCGGAAGGAGAAAGACTGTTGCTTCTTTTGTGTCCTGCCAAAATTTTTTATACACTGCTACTTGATGCTCCTGATAACAAATTTTGCATATATTATATATACATGCATTAATAAATAATAAAAATAACTGAAAATAAGTTTCAAAAATGAAAATGTATGCAATAGTAGTAGCTATCATATTAGTGGGTAAGATATTTAACAGAAAATAACTATTATTTAGAACGATGCATCAAACTACAAAACATTTTGAATTATACTTCAAAGCTAAATCCTCACCTGATGCTCTTGAAACAAAGGGTACACGTTCTGTCTGAGTTTCATTTGGATAGCGCTCTCGAGAAGCTACATAAATATTTATAATAATTTCTTTGTCACAAACCGACAAAGCTCATTTTGTCTGTTTTCTTGGTAATTGGCCCTCGTCTAATAAGGCAATCATGTCGAAATATTCTTTTAAAAGATGTCTCACAAAAATAAATGAAGCACACAAAAAAATTCAACCGCGCGTCACAGACCATCGGAAAAAATTAAAGTGCTATTGTGAACTTGGCAGCTTATCTACCGAAAACGGACCAACAGGAACGAGGCGCGTGCCGGTCAGATGATTTATTACTCCGTAGGTTCGTTGAATAAATTATAGTTTATAATAGTATTAACAGAGATATTATTTTACTAAACATGTAAAAAAAACATGGCCAAAGGTACATCCATCTTTGGTTGATGACTGATTAGCTTCTGGAGAAAATAATCAAGGCGTCTAATATGTCCCAAATGCTTTATCCTGACTGAGAACACACTCTGATAAAAAGTACCGAGCCATCTTCTACCCTGTGAGCCCATTTCGAAAAAAATGCTAAACATGTTTGTATCTACGCCACTGGTGTATTTTCCACAGCAAAAGCAGGGCGATAACAACAGCCCCATTTTTCGGTACAAGGACTTAAAATAATTATATGCACAGCATAAGGTGAAACAGCACGAAAATACTAGGTATCGTCGCGCCGTTCCGTTGTAACCAGCTTTATGTTGTATCACGCCATATTATAAACATTGTTTAGAAAGGAAAATAGTAGAGTAGTCGGGCACACGGAATGCTGCTTCCCTTTAGCACTGAGCCTGAGCGCAGGTGTAGTATAATTCATGCTAGAGGAGAATTAGGGGCAAGTACGGGAAAACAGGCCACACTGCAGAGGGTTTTTTGCGAAAATGTTCCAGATGGTCATTAGAATTCTTTTAATGGTGGTTTTTGACTTTTGTGGAAAGACTCGTAGACTCCATGAAATAAAAAGTGTGCCAAGTAGGTGGACTCTGTACTTCCTACGCAACGCTGTCATCAATTCATAACACGTTCACGGCGGGACCATTTCCGAAAATGGGATATATTTTTGGATGTTATATGACATGTACATTACGAAAAACCATATCACTAATTTTCGTCGGTCTGTCTGTCTGTCGGTATGTCCGCTAATTTTATAACCGCCTATAACTTGAGAAGTACCGCTCGGTTTTTGAAGAAATTTTCACAGAAGGTTGCCATTTTAAAGATGAAGAAACTTTGTAGTCTTTGAAAATCGGTCTACTGGTGGCGGAGCTAGGGGAAAAATACGAGAAATATAAAAAAATGGTAAAACTTCCAAAGGCTTCTGGTCATTTTCAGAAAAATGTGTATAGGGGTTGAAGCGTGGGGGTTGGGGGTTGTAAGTGTATTCATTATTATTCAAAGACGTTCTATCCGAAAGTCCGATGCTCATAATCCGAAATAACTTTGCAATCGTTGGCTTTGTGTTGCGTGCACGGCGCGATGCTGCATCGTCGCCGACTATGCAATGGGTAACAAACTCCAACTAATCTGCATTGATGTCGTAACTGGCACACCGCTATATTTGGATATTAGGAGTACGTACCACTTTAGCATTCTTCGGTGCTTTTATAAATGATAACTTACAGTTCGAGTCACATAACTTTTAATGCACGTCATAGGCTTCAAATCACCAGTGATGCCATACATCTTCAAAATTGGTATGTTGTAGGAATTCTCAGCATTCGTCATCTTTCTCATTCTCTCTGCATAGCATGTAAGTTTAGAGTGACGGAAAAATTACGTATTGAGGTAAGTCGGAGATAAGTCGATATTGAAGTACTGCGGAACACATTACAGAAGATAGGCTTTGACAATATGAACTGTCATGTCAAATGGGAAACATCCTGTGGTATCCTATGCTGTATTGTGGTATTTTTAACCTCATAGTTGAAGTCAAAATGACGATATGATATTATTTACGACATGCCGTAAACTTGCGAATTCGACAAAATAAGCCTGTGCATAAGCGGCAACCATGTAGACATATTTGTAGTCGGTGAGACATTCTAATACATCTTTTTCATTTTCTAGCACATTAAATTTATATGACTTGCCATTTTACGTAAGTCGACCACCAATCGTGGCTTTTTGTGAAGTGAATAAAAAGATACGTGATTTCTACTATAAATGTTTATATATCCACACACATTTCGTCTAACCTTTAATTTGTGTTACTCCGTTCATGACAAGTAGCAGTACTTATGACGTATTGATATACAACAGACACAGACAGACAAAGCCACCTAAATGAGACACACGGACTTGGGTGATGCAGATATCTTTATGCAACAGAAAACTTGTGAACCGAAGTTGGAATATTATCGCGAGTTTAATACTTGCATCGTTCAGGTAGTCGTAGATTTTGAAAATTGATTCAGAGGCTGTGGAAATAAAATCGCTGGAACATAGTGTTACAACCTTTCAGAGATTCCTTCTCATTTTCTGACATTGTTTGGAGGGGATAAAAATTGTTGGTTGGATGTCTATTGACTAATTGTATGGAACTGTTTGACTGACTTTTTTCTGAGGGTCTAGTTTTTGCAGTACAGAGTTAACCTACTTGGCGCCACTTTTTGACTCCCAAGGGACTTGTCACATAGATCTGGAACAGATCATACCCGTTCGAGCGGTACCAGGCACATGTATCTGGCGTCCACCAATAAAATGAGGATATCTTAAAACTAAAACTGATTAAGAAAATCTTTTTAAACGGACGCTTAATAACAATATGCTTTCGCCGCACATAGATTAGAAAAAAGTAGATGAAAAGGTAGTGCTCTATTTATATGTAAAAGAGATCCATATTTTTAGTATAACTCATTTACGTTCTGTTAAAATTGACTATATTTCATTTCCACAAGGGAGACATATTGCTAGGCTATCTTTGTAGCCTACACAAAACGTCATTTTTGAAACTTCCTTGTCGGCCTCTCTACTAGACAAAGCTTTTCTTAATTGTTTGTAGTTTCTTGTCAGGACCTTTTTCTTTTTAAAAAGTATGTACTGTTTTCAGGATAAGAGCATCTGTTGACTGTTAGATCGCATGTCAATGAATTGAATTGTACTATACTCAGGGTACTTTCGTTTTGATGAGCTTGATTGCATACAACGTAGGAGTTAACAAATTGCTGTACCAAATATAAGTTTAGAAGCGGTTTGTCCATAATCCTGTTCTCAATGTGGTACAATAAGGAGACGTGCTTAATGAGATTTTACGCTTTGCGACATTACGGAACAAAATAAATTCCAGTCACATGTATCCGGTAACACACATGAGTGATAATTTATCTGTGTAGGGAGTTACCAGTAGCAGATATCCGGTACATATTACACAAGCTAAAAATATCGGGCAGAAGACAAGTAGCATTCGGGTGAACGTGTTAAAACATTATATTCGGCACAAGTTATCCTCTGTTAGAAAAAACTTGGCTACAAACATGCATAACATAGGACTTAAATGAATTATACTTTGAAGTTGAGTCATTAATTTTCAGATAATGATTGTAGAAGGAAGATAAACGAAAATATGTGTGTAAGAATAAAAAAATAAATAAAAAAAAAATGTTACCTTGTTTAATAAAGTATCGTCCCGACAAGTATTTCAGTGCGGACCTGTATTTGATCGTGCGGTCTTGGAGCAGCATGCCCTGACCTGTGAGGTCTTATGTCACCTGATTCACGAGCCCTTTGTACTACATTAACAAAGCCACGAGGGGTTGGTTGCACTCGATTGGAAAACCGATTCGCATAAATCCGTGATGCATCCGGGAGCATTTTGTAAAGACTGCCCCCCCGTAAATAAGAATCATGTCCACAAGTTCAGCATTTTCGTAAACATGTGCCATTTTTAATTTCGTTTGAGCCACGCAACAAACACTACTATTCACTAACGCGTTATCGACTGACGAAAAACATCGTGATAAACGTTTCAAGTTCTTTCGCTTTTTTGTTTCCGATGCGATGAACCGGTCAGGCGGATTATATCCGTTGTCGCCAAACACGAACATATTATTATTGAGACAGGGCGGTACTCAAACTTCCAAAGGGCTATAACTTTGTTACTTTAATTTTACCAGAAAAATGGTAAAGGAAAAAAACATCAGTCGAACAAGCTCATATTAGTCCATAGTCCCCACAGCTTTGACAATATTGCCCTACCGATAGTACCGACCACCCGACCACCCAACAACTTCAGCCCATCTCCTGCAATCTCCAAGTCCGATATTTTAACCTTCCAAAAAACTTTCTGAAAATGATCAGGATATTTCGGAAACGTCAAAAAACGAAGTTTGAGAGATATTTTTTCGTTTTTCGCCTGTAGCTCCTCCGCCACTGGACCTTGTGTGAAAGTTTTATGAAAATCCCAGCGGTACCTTCGAAGACGGGCCAAGCATTAGCGGACAGACTGACCGATAGATACACCGACGAAAATGAGTGTCATGTTTTTCCCATTCAATAATTCTGGAGTTGCAACACTCTCTCTTAGGGTATTGAATTGTGAGATGAAATTTAGCTTTTTAAAACCATTTAATTTTGCATAAAATGTCTTGAGAAATATTAGTGGAATCACTCGTTTCAGCTGGTTTGAACATTTGAGTTATAATATGTTCAAAAAATGGCGTCAATTAAATTGACTCTATACCACCAACACCTTCGATATAGCTTCTAGTACAATTGTATGCATGTAGTGCCATGGCATCAAAAAGACGTAAGTTTTGTCAGAACCAATTATTGGATTTTTTATGAAATCACTAAGGTTTGGCAAAGAGAATATATGACATATACTTTTGTAAAATAAGAATCAATAACTCTGTGTACCCATACAGAAATGCTATAAGGCGTCTATAAGGATATAAGAATAATATAAAGTTGATAATTGAGGACAAGGGACGAGATGTCATATTGGGATTCTAATTATGACTCAGGAGAATTCAGTCTTTTCCGTCTCTCTCCGAAAGTACTCGGAGTTACGGAATTTTCCAGGTGATATTTTCCTAGTTACCTCTAATGCTCAACTTCGCCGCCATTCAAGTGATTTAATATCTGACACCGTTTTCGAGATTTCAATAGTCAAAAAAAGGAAAATTGAGTGATTTTTATTTTTATTTAATTTTCTTTTTTGTTTTTGGTCATTTTCTCCGCCGCCGCTCCTTGGTATAGCACTAGTGCAGTACCAAGTTATAGACGGGCAAAGAATTAACGGATCAGACAGACCGGTAAATAAACCGACGGAAATGAAAGAAATTGTTTCTCGTGATGTGCATGTCATATAACATCCGAAAAACATACTCGCCAGTAGGCGTGGGAAGTAAGACCTAAATCCGTCTTTCTTTGCAAATATATTGATGAAGTGAAGATTAACTTTAAACACTATGTATGAAAAGGATCTAGAGGCTCTTAGTCCTGTAATCATAATCAACCATATTCAGCGCTGCTTTTTAAGCGCCAAAAGGTATTGAAAATCCAGCGCCATCTATCAGATAGTGTCAGAACCAAACACTCTTACTATTATTGTCGCTCTTCAAACTTATCCTGTGTTTTTTATGTTCATGGGACTCCATTGTGGAGTTCTACTCTAACTCTTTTAAGTAGATTTCTAAATTCATTTTTGTGTTCTGCTACTGTCTCGAAGTTGGCGCTGGTAGCTTCAGATCCCTTCTCGATCATCGGAAATATATAAATATTTTCACTTCCACATCCCGTCGCGACGGTCATCTGTCATCTGTCAACGCATCACTCTTCCGGTTCACTCTTTGTCTCCACGTGAAACAGACGTACGAGGTTAGAAGGAACTATTTTTCCCCAAAAATGCAGTACTAGTTTTTAATAACTTGAAAATGTTCGATAATTTTTAATTTGTTCGGGTGTATTGATATATATATATATATATATATATATATATAGGTGAAAAATTAAAGCTTCCGCCTTTTGTTGGGTACTTCGACAAGATTTAAGCAAAGAGGACTCTTTATACTTTTTTTAATTCTCTCTAGCTTTCAATGGACTTTGCCATCATCATCAGGAGCTGCAATTACAATGATAACAGTAGCAACAAAGGTGTAAAATGAATTTAAATTGACTCAACTTACAGTAGTATGTGAGGATGTTGCTAATTGTTGTTTACGTATAGGATGAGGGAAACGTCCAGTAACATGGTGAGAGCTGAATAGATTGCACAATAGTCAAAATTTATACAAAACATGACAAAAACAAGTTAAAAACAGATTAAAAATTATTTTAAAAAATTAGAGCATTACATCGTGAAACCACCTGATGATTGCACAAATTAGTGGTCATGGAATGATGAATTGATGAGTGACATGAAACCCTTTGACAGAAGGCCGAAGGATGTCAATGTCAGTATTGAAAGATGGAACGAATTGTGGGCGTGTGCCAAAACGTTGCCAAATCACTTCAGATGATGAGATTTTCAGAATTTTATGTTAGAATTTGTTAAACCGACCAGAGGCAGTTGAATAAACTATATTATTATTAATGGGAATTTAAATTAACAACTATTAATAAATCGTGAGGAGAGAATTATTATATTTTGAGTGGAATGAAATTTACTGGTGGAAACGGCCAAAACACAGATTCTAATTATGGTTGTGAAGAGTTGAAATTTGGGGAGATATGTAAGTTCTCCAATTTTTCGCAGTTTAGCAAATATATATATATATATATATAGTCATAGCACCGTCGATACCAGCAAACCCAATGTGTCCGATCTTTTGGTTTTACATTTGCAACAAGTGCTCTCATCCACGCTTTCGTTTTAAAACACCATTTGGCTGCAACCTCAGCGACGAGTAAGTTGTCTGAAAATTTAAATCCTTCCTTAATTGGCTGCTAGCTTCATATTTGTGTTTCAGCTCCTGATAGTGGCACCATAGCGTGCTGAAAACTCGAAATTACCGTCAAAAGAGCTTACTAAGCCTCATGTTTACCAATTTCCCAATGAATAATCAATTGTACGAGATTTCTGGCCGTTGGTAATGGCAATGACTACTACTCGCATAATATGCGATATATATTATATATATATATATATATATATAGAGAGAGAGAGAGGGAAGGATCGTGCGGAGAAAGGTATATAACAAATAGAATAATAATGGTCAAAATCCGCAAAAATAAGGAAAGTGATTTCGAGCAGAGAATAGGATAAGTAACCCGAGCGATACGTATTTCTGCTAGTTGGCCTCATCAGGCCCGAAATGAAGGCACATATGTAACTACAAAAGTAGATACACATGACCATATATCTGGTTACGGGTATAACCTGAGGAAACAAAGATGGAAAGGAAAAAAAATGACACACGAAGTCCACAACACGAGCCAACCTGCACATTGTAGCATAAAATGGCTGAAGACCTCGAATTTTCAAGGCCACAACTAACCACAACCACGCAGCCGGTTATAGCCACTTACTGAGGTACTTCCAGCCCAAAGGATCTACAAAGAGAAAAGGATCATGCGGAGAAAGGTATATAACAAACAGGAAATTAATGGGCAAAATCTGCAAAAATAAGGAAAGCTTTCCGTATCCGGATGTATGGGCATGTGTATCTACATTTGTAGTTTCATTTGTGCATTCATTTCGGGCCTGATGAAGCCAACCAGCAGAAATGCTTATCGCTCATGTTACCTATCCTATTTTCTGCTCGGATTCACTTTCCTTATTTTTGCGGATTTTGTCCATTATTTTTCTATTTGTTATATATATATATATATATATATATATATATATATATAACAAATATATATATATATATAGGCGAAAAATAAAGCTTCCGCCTTTTGTTGGGTACTTCGGCAAAGTCCATTGAAAGCTAGAGCTTAATAAGGTATATATATATATTCTTTGCTTGAATTTTGTCGAAGTACCCAACAAAAGGCGGATGCTCTATTTTTCACCTAACTGGTCGAAATGACAATGACCACGTCTCAAGTTATATACAGGGTTATCCAAATTAAGTGTCCACCATTAGTAACTTTGTTATTAGTGAAAATACAAAGTTGTTTGAATTAGCAAACTAGTAGCATTTTTAACGCTGGTAAAAATGAGAAATAAAAAAAACAATTGAGAGTCGTTATTTTGATTTTTTTCAGTAAAATAACATTTTTTTAAATGGAAACCCCTGTATATTATATTTTTTTCTGTTAAAGCATCAAATTTTAAACAAAAAAGCTTACAATAACTTTTCTCCTAGGTTACAAATTGTTGAAGTTATGGCCTCCAATCTGAAACAATTAAATTGTATCGACAAACTTTATTTTCAACATCAACTTATAATCTTACAAAATACAATAACAATTTTTTTTAAAGAAGATGCTCGAAAACACCACCTTGTTCTTCAATACATTTTTGGGCACGTTTTTCAACTGCTCGAACTGTCTTAAGTATGGTCCTACCATCTATCTGGGTTATCTTTTCCCTAACTGCAGTCTTTAACGCGTCAGGGTTATCGTACCTTCGCTTGTAAATTTGGTTCTTTAAGTAACCCCACAAGAAGTAATCAAGTGGGTTTAGATCTGGTGATCTGGGAGGCCACTGTATTGGGCCATTTGTTCCTATCCACTGATCATTAAAAGTAGTACTTAGAAAATGATAAGTACCTCTGGAGTTGTGGGCAGGTGCGCCATCTTGCTGAAAATGCAGATGATGTCTACTTATAAGATCCAATTCGTCTAAGAAATTAGTCAGAATTTCTGACATAAATTCCACATATCTTTCACCAGTTAGGTTGTTGTTGTTTTCATAGCCGTCTTAATATTATAATACTGCAAATAATTAAAAATATTTATCGTTATTTTGACTTTATTTTTGACTTTAGCGGAAAAGTCATTATGAACTTTTTTGTTTAAAATTTGATGCTTTAACAGAAAAAAATATAATATACAGGGGTTTCCATTTAAAAAAATGTTATTTTACTGAAAAAAATCAAAATAACGACTCTCAATTGTTTTTTTTTATTTCTCATTTTTACCAGCGTTAAAAATGCTACTAGTTTGCTAATTCAAACAACTTTGTATTTTCACTAATAACAAAGTTACTAATGGTGGACACTTAATTTGGATAACCCTGTATATATGTCGGCGTCAAACGCTGAAATTCGTCATAGTCTGAAATGCCTAGTCAGTCCCTGTATTGCCGGCAAACAGCGTAACAGTTTGATTATTACCAACGTTTGACTAAGCATTTCAGTCATTCCATGTAATGACCGAACAATTTTAGTAAAACGCCGTAACAACCACATTAACTTCGTTACTGCATTTACCTGATTCAGTAATTCATTGTACCAGTTTTGTGTTCATTTGCTTGAGGTTACACATAGTCTTTTCTGTTCTGCGAGAAAGAAGTGTTTAAAATAATATAAAATATAAGATAATTCTATGTAACTCTTATTCGCTTATCACCTCTCGCAGTTTTTTTTTTCAAGGGTAGTTATTGTTTTATATTTCTTTCGATAGTTTCAGGATATTTCTTGTTGATTGAATACATTAATGATTAATGTCCACAATAATGTTATAATAAAGACAACATTTTAATCTATTCTTCTTTCCTTTTAGATTAATTCATACTTGATTATTTCTCTTTTAATATTATTGATAAAGTAGTACCTTGTTATATTATGTACTTCATTGGAGCAACACTGTATTGATTATAGCGTTTGACTAAAATAGGCAAATGCAGTAACGAAGTTTATGTGGTTGTTACGGTGTTTGACTAAAATTGTTCAGTCATTACAAGGAATGACTGAAATGCTTAGTCAAACGCTGTAATAATCAAACTTAGTGTTTTCCGGCAATACGGGGACTCACTAGGCATTTCAGGGAATGACGGATTTCAGCGTTTGACGCCGAAATATATATATATATATATATATATTTCTATATATATATATATATATATTTCTATATATACAGGGTGACTTCGAAGTTGAGTCATTTATTTTAACAGTGAGTAGATCTGATCAAAAGAAATGTTTTTTTCCTTTACCATTTTTCTGGTAAAATTAAAGTAACAAAGTTATAGCCCTTTGGAAGTTTGAGTACCGCCCTGTCTCAATAATAATATCATGTACTCGTGTTTGGCAACAACGGATATAATCCGCCTTACCGGTTCATCGCATCGGAAACAAAAAAGCGAAAGAATTTGGAACGACGTTTTTGCAATTAAGTGTTTTATTCAGTTCAGTTATACATACAGTCAGTATCTGTCGGTTAGCGTGTGAATAGTTTCTGTTGCGTGGCTCAAACGAAATAAAAAATGGCACATGTTTATGCGGATCGGTTTCCCAATCGAGTGCAACCAACCCCTCGTGCCTTTGTTAATGTAGTACAACGGGCTCGTGAATCAGGTGACTTAAGACCTCACAGGGGACCTCACGATCAAATACAGGTCCGCACTGAAATACTTGTCGGGAGGATACTTTATAAAACAAGGTAAAATTTTTTTTTTAATTTTTTTTTATTTTTACACACATATTCTGGTTTATCTTCCTTCTACAATCATTATCTGAAAATTAATGACTCAACTTCAAAGTCACCCTGTATATATATAGATGTCTATGTTCAGGTAGAATACGTTAATCATATATTAGGGGCGTAATCCCATCTCCACCCGCCATGTTTCATGTGTTGTCTTGTAAATAAAGTGCAATGTTACAGTAGGCCAGCTGATCTGCGTTCTTCCTGCGCCACTGACAAATTCTCAAAACAAGCAATTTGAACATCATCATCTGTATAAAATAACGATCGGTACATTTATTTGGCTGGTTATACCCCATTCGTTTTTGTCAACATTTAATTGGCTGGGTCGGTATTTGCCCACAGATCTTTTGTAGATACTGCAGCCAGGCCCTTATTTCCAGATCAAACGTTAGACGACAGGTTTTCGAAACATTTCTCTAGATAGAGATCTCGTTAACAAACGTCAATACTGATTCCAAAGTTATGTCGTTATGTTTGTCACCTGTACTACATTCTTTGGGCCTTATTAAAAAGACAAGTTGTTTTTCGGTTATCTGATGGAGCATTTGGACATCTTGAAAAGTCATTTTGTCCGCGTATGGTATGCAACAACAATCGTTCGAATCCTGGATACCTACAAATTAAGGGTGTTTTTCTAGAGAATTCAAACTTTGGAAATGAACAAAGCAAGCAATATCACAATTTTACTACTGTATTAGGGACTCAGGGTTATGTCATTTCTATCGTGTCTACGGAGTACATTTACACTGTGTGATCCACTGTGATAATTTTGATATAGAAATCTGTTAGAATCAGATGTAAAAATTACCGTAATATTTGAAATTTTATTTTTCAAAGCTCGCTAGCTTTGCCGTCCGCGGTTTTACCCGAGGAAAGTGTAGGTGGGGACACTAATAAAGTAACCAAATTTTCTAAATATGTACAAGCGAACGAAGTCTTGGCTAACAAGTGGAGTAGGGCGATAGCAGGCCGCGCTGTTGCCGGCTTGACGCCAACGGTGGAGATTTCTGTACCCGAGGTTAAAACCATACCTATAAGCTTCCTCGTGTAACAATTAATAAGCTTACAAGTTCTTATGTCTCTCCGTATTGTGGTTGAGGCACGATGCTGACAAACTGGACAGACATTCAAATTTATATTTAGAGATATGGCCTGTAGTTCTAGATGTCTACAATGATTAAGGAAATTATTTACCCGCTGCATACATAGTAACCTCATATAAGTGCCTCGTAAAACACTTCTCCACCATTGCACTTCTGACGGCCCGTCAGCATGTGAAATGAGTTCATCGTTCCAGCGAAACAAAAGAATTTTTGCCGCTCCAAAAAACATTCACTACCCGAATTGAATTAGCGTCCACTGTACACCGCGTATGAACATGAAAAACTTTTTAATGTCCTAAATAGACAAGAGATAAATTTATTAGAGCAACAGCGCATTTTATATGCGTTGCTGCCTTACCCTGCTCAGAGATCTGTCAAAAAATAACCGCAAATATACGAACTTCAGCATAAACTCGGTGGTGCAATGTTTTCAAATTGCTAGGAAGATCGTATACAGCATTTCATCAAGAATATCATACAAACTGAGAAACTGATAATGTAATACAATACAGCAATGCAACTTATAAAGCTTATTAAACATATTCCACGTATGCTTACAACTATACAATGTTACTGGTAATTCACCGTATTCCTACCAGGACATAATAACTGAAACAGACAGACCCGCCTGACTTCGACCTCTCCTCCTAACTGTGTCGTTCATAGATCCAGAACTGGCCGATACAACCGCTTCTTTGTCCCTAGAGTATCGATTTACATGAGACGGTTTTCCTTAGTTCTGCTAACCTTAGGCAGTCCAAAAATCAAATTAAGCAAGTTTCTTTAAATTCCTCATAGCAGCCGCGGTGTCCAGGCTTCTGCATGCACGGATGCTTCGGTGTAAAAAAACAAATTGCAGCCTATTCCTGGTTTTTCACCATTTGGATCTCGGAAACGATATGAGATACGAAGTCGGTTAAATGAGAACAAAGTTGCGAGTATTTTCGAAGATAGACGAAAGAGACCCAATTTTCCCAAAATCGTTTTTATTGTTTCCTGACTTTATTTGATGTGTGATTCCAAAATAAAAAGTACAAGATGGCGTAACTATAATTTCAATATGTCTTTTCATCTCTTGTGCTCAATCATCAACATTATTTTTCCTCACAGACTACATCATGGATTTTTGCACTAGGCTCCAAGCAGCTAAGCTACTAAAATCCGTTAAAATGCACATTATTTCAGTAATCAAGTATCGTGTAGCGGCCATTGCTCGTCAGCGTATATCAGACTATTAGAGCAGACACGCGTTCACAATCTGCTAAGGTTAAGAGAGCCATAACGTCGCCGTATCGGCCAGATTACGGAACATTTCTGAGATTCCTCACGAGACTTAATAATATTTTACACGATTTTATTGGATTCATCGTTGTCTCGCAATTAAGCTGGATTCTTAGGATTTCTTGCTAGTGCAGGTGTAATTACACTCTTGATTATATTTTTCTTGCATTGGATGTCAACGTAACTGCTTACAGTAGCACTGTTGTCATAGTAATAACGAACAACGAATTCAAATAGGTTAGAAGGAGCCAAGCTTATAGTATATATATTATTGTTTGTTGCCAAAATTGCTTAGTTTTATTGCATACTTTTGGCGCATTTTCCTACCATGGCCTACCAAAGTGAGAAGCCAATAAATACCGTTCATTTTTTCTCTGCAGGTATTTAAGTAACCAATCGTACTTGATGTACTCATGTTCAGCAGGGTACAAATGATCACTGTGTTGCAATGTGAATCGCTGTTATTGTTAGTAAACAGGAATAAATTGAATAAGGTAAAAAACGAAGTAAATATCCAGTATCGGTGTAGCCCATGAAGAATTCTGTTTAGTTTGTGATTTTGGAAGGTCAAAAATACGAAAAATTGTCTTCATGAAGCAGCTCCAATGGCATAATACCTGATATTAGAAATAGTGAGACACCTTGCTAGAATTCTGCTCAGGTTTAGTTATGTACGACAATCACTGATATTATATCATTGTCACTATATTTATCAAATAAAAATATCTAGAAGTAGCTTAACTAACTTGTTATTCATAGTTTTTTTAGGCCTACTGAGCTTTCTCATCAAAAGCTCGTGGCACAAAAATGAGAACATAAAATTACTATTTTTATCGTGAAAATACATATCTTTCTTAAGAACTTTTAGATACAAAATTAAAGGAAATAAGACCCAAAGTTGAATTTTCATTGGGACCTTTTCAATACTCAAAAAGTGGCTATTAGCTTACAACTGTCCAGGTAATAGCCCAACGTTGACGTACACATCCCCTTTCTCATTGACTAGAATATAATATGAACACTTATCCAGGGATTATTCATTTTAAACGGCTATTTGCATCCCGCATGAACCTTCACCATTTTCGATAATTGTCTGGAACTCTAGGACTCATCGGAACCCACGCACTTTTATATGCTTTCGCAGAAAATTTCGAATTTCAGGTGAAATGTCAACAACTGTCAAACTGGCGGCTTGAATATGATGGACTTGTAGTATGAGCCTTTCTTCTGACTACAGACTAAAAACTATGACATTTTGCAGACAAACGACTCGTAAACTTGCTCCTTCTGCCTAGTCTGAATTCGTTGGCGTTACCAAAGATGCAAACTCATTTGTTTTTGTCTTTTTGTCGAAATACTCCATTTCTCTGCTTCTCATTCTAACTTTATAGTGGTGCTTTCACTTAGAACTGGTCACTTGATAAGTATCGGTTGGATTTTCACACAAGACTACTATGCCAATGATAAAAATTCATTGTAAATTTTATTGCAAAAAGGTAAATGGCGTAGGGAATTTGCATCCTATTGCGTAATAATTTCATCTCCAATACCCTAAAAGCGAGTGTACCAACTCCAGAATCATTGAATGTAAAGTACGATATAGTAATACACCATTTTTACTTTCTACGCCACGGGCGAGGAGGTATTGCAGTCGCAAAACCAATCGAAAACGAGATATTATGTTTTTCGGATGTTCTATGAGATGTACTTTACGGAAAACCATGACACTCATTTTCGTCAGCCTATTTATCGGTGTGTCGTTCTGTTTTTCCGCCAATCCTTGGCCTATCTATGACTCCGGATAAAACGATCGAGTTTTCATTAAACTTTCACACAAGGTTACTGTTATGCCACGAACGAAAAGTATTCGTGGTTTTTGACCATCATTTCACCCAACTAACAATTATCACTCCTATAAGAGTTGCAAGAATGATTATACAGTATTCCTTAAACAGCATTGTATACTGTAAGAACATTAGCAAAACCCTCTTAGAACAGCTATACAAGCAAAACCCTCTTAGAACAGCTATACAAGCGGAATGGGCACACCTAATAGGACACTTCAGTCATTTAAGAGGTTGTATAAGGGCTGCAGGTAACAGTTATAAAACAAAAGTGTAAGCCTCTTGCTAGGACATTTGCGTCAGTGCAAGATTCAGTTTTTGTCAACTATACAACTATTCTCTTACGTGATTCTACTTTATTGCAACCAAACTATTTCCTATGTATTGTATAGACGAAGTGAAGAATATATAACTAACACATTACAGTCATCTTGTTTACTTACATACCGGCCATTGTGAATTTCATACACAGGTATATGATAAACTTCTACACTTTGATATAGGGCTATTGAATAACTTGCGCAGCAAATTTTATTGTGATTATCGTGCAAATTAGTTACCCAATTTCTACGGGCTTCGTATTTCATTCATATTTTGACAATGATCAAAAGTATGTCTAGATCCTATATTTAGACACAATTACACTAATGTTTATCACTTTATATCTCTATTTCGAACTGAAACATAATTATTTAATATTAAATAGAGGAATAAATGTTTGCCCAATATGGCGGGTGGTTGTGTAGAATCATGGCATCGTCCATGTTGTCTTTAGGTTATTAGAATATTTTGGTGTTGCCTGCAGGTGTTATACAACAATTTGGCAAATGTCTGAAATGAAATACCGACAGAGTCGAATGATTTACCCAGAATTTGTACCAGATCTATATCTTCTGTTTGAACAGTTGATAAAACCTTTTGAACCGATATGCATGCGTTGTTTGTCTTAAAACATTGGTTATGGTATTTTAACAAAAATACGACAGCAGAAAGTTAGGTTATGGTGTAGTTGTTTACCAACATACTCGTATTTAGCATATGTAACAGTTGTATAAGTGCTTCCGTTGGGAGCAATTTGTTGACTAATGTAGTAAATTGCACAGCAAAGCAACAAGGCATGGGTGCCACAACACAACCATTTTGACTAACATGCAAATATGCCGTATAAAATAGTTGTATTTACGTTTATGCAACAGTTAAAAATTTGCCCTATAAGGTGTTGTATAACTAGAATATTTTAAACACCTCATTTTAGAGCAAATATGTTGCAGAAAGCAAATTTGCATTCCACACAACATTAAGCCAGCATTTTGGTGTTCAGGCAACAACAATAGAGAGCTTTTATGGCTGAACGGTTCTTTTACCAAAAGCTTATACCACTACTTTGCTAGTTGGGCAGTGGCATCGCAACTAGTAGCAAAAAATAAAGAAATAAAAATCGCTCAAACTTCGTTATTTATGTAGTGGTTAGGGGGTTATGAACGTTGCATTCTTGGAGTAAGTAAAAGACGTTCTATTATCCAGAAATGTATGATCCCGATAGTATTACCCAATACACAATATCACAAATATTTCGCACAATATTTACGTCTATGACTCCAGCAATACCAGCTACACAAAATATCCTTTATCTGCAGAGGATCTGGCCTGAATTCAGCAACCCCACGATGGCCCTGCAGCAGCGCTATCGGGGTCGTCGACTGCACCTATCCGATGTAACCATACGGCTTACGAAAGTTGTACAAATATGCAGAATTTTTAAATAAGCCGAATATAATACAATTGTGGACAAAGTTGCTTAGCAATTACGGACTCACTCTGCTTGATGCCATTTTTTTTAATTAGTACAGTCAACAGTTGTGGCTTAACCATAAGGCTTTTTGTGCACTACTGGTTATGGGTACCAGAAGCAATAATATTCCAAATTCTTGATCAACTTGGCAAACCATTGCTTTCAAACAACACTGAATTCATCAAAAGTGATCTAATGTTTACTTTACAACCAGCTCTCAAGCTAACGTATGAAGGTTCCTCCTACATTTTGATGAGGTAGTGCCCTGGGTCATATTTCCGGGCAGAGATCTATTAGCGGCATAAAACAGCTCCGGTGAATTTGAAAGTAGGGGCACGAACTGCCTCTAACCACGAGTAAATAACTTGAGGCCGCGTCTCATATTTACCGATAACATCATTCTCGGACCACGCGTTACGGCTTGAATTCGGGTCAGATCATTGGTTGAAGTTGCGAGTCGGATCTTACGGAGTTACGAGCATCGACTTCCGTGGCTGGTATATCAAATTCGCGGAAAACGCCGGACGTGTGCTATTTCCATCAGAATTTTGCTAGATATTTAGGTGTCAGTCCTTAATTTCCGTACCTGCAGAGCATATAAAAATGTTCTTAAAATAAGGTATTCCCTATCCATAAAGAAATTCATTGTTAATATGTATATTGAATATCTGAACAACCCAAATACTTGGCAACCACACATCTTCTACGAGAAAAGATTCTAACCAAAGTTCCAGGACCCAAAATCGATTTTGATGGCCTCATATAGATCTATATGACCTTAGAGGTTATTTGGAGGTTAAGTTTGAAGTTTAGTAGTCAAATAGTAACTATCATTTTTTAACATGCACAATCGTATAGAACTTGAGAATCCTCATCAGATTGTATTATCGAAGATGGGATCAAGCGGGCATAAATGGTCAGTACGGCTTACTGTAATGTCTGAAAGGCAGATAAAAACTTGAAAACCATTTTTTTTCCTGGAAAGGGGTTAATTGGAGATCAAGTTTGTACATTCAAAAAGCGACCACTATATTTGACATCAGATCCTGGTAAGGCTTGAAATTATGGGCAGGTATATCCAAAAGTTTCTCAGTATCCTACAAACCGATGGCAGTTTGAGGCTGTGTCTGCTGTATAAATCAGTTGACAACCTCACAAAGTAGAGCGCGAAGTGAACTCATCGCTTTTGTTTTACAAGAATTTTATTCGGTGCTTTCGTGCTCGCTTAATTTCCTGTGTCGGCAATTTCGTCATGAACGAAAAGTTCGAGCAAAGACCAAACATTAAATTTCGCGAGAAACAAACATTTGATAACGACGATCGCTTTAAGACTATGAAAATTTGAAAAATTTTGAAAAATTTCCAAATAACCTGAAAGTTTTAACATATTGGAATGAGCGGTTTTTATTTATCAGTCATCACTTAACACATTTGTACCATATTGCACTGTTAATTAACACATGCTTTTCTTGTTGATTAAAATAACTGAAATATTTACTACAAGCTTGGCCCAACTATGACAGACGTAACAATAAAATAAATAATTACATAAGAGAGGCAGTCAACAATTTCTCGGTGAATGTATGATGTTTGTTGATCATCTTGAGACTGGAAATGTCGCCTAAGCTTTGAAAGAGCCGAGGTTGAAGGCAGGTTGTTAATAAAGTCTGCGTAATCTAATGGAATGGTTTCATGATTAAGAAGAAATAGAAAGACGGGCATATTTTTTCTTCTAATTGCACTGAATCCCGTGACCAATTGCGGCCTGATCTCCGTTTATTCGCAGTTACATCTATTTCATAAAAAAATTCGGCTGATAGGTCATATTTATGTTGGATTATATTTGGGCTGCGCTTTTCAAAACGCAAGCATTTAATATGGATCCAAGATACATTTTCACCAATATTGTTCAACAAGGTATTATTAACAATGCATTCTACAAGTAGGTCGAGAAAGTCATAATATTGCCTGTTATTTACGTGGTATGCTCGTGGCCTAAGTCTACTAACAGATATTAGTAGACACCATTCACGTGTAGTATACATTTTTTTATGTCTCTTTCTATACTGGCATGCATGGAGTCAGCCTTTAAATAGGAGTGCCCAGACTCCATGAAGTTTAGAGCAATGGTTTTCAAATTAGACAGCATATTAACTGAGTATAGCATTGCAGCGCTAACGAACTTGTTGCGGTTCTGACCACCACAGGTATCTGAAAATGTAGCCACATTTTCGACAGTTTGAGGCAAACTTTGCTAATACTTATAAAGACAAGTTCCAATTTCCTAGCTTCCCTTGCTGCCGTGTGTTTCATCTCATACATAAAAAAAAATCCTTGTTCCAGCAATCATAGATTGTGAAGTTGTATACATTGAGGTGAGATTTGTAATATACTTGACTATCATGGCCGATAAAAAGGCCAGTGCTGCTCTCAGATTTATTTATTGTCTCTATTACAAGATGTGAAATAGCAAAAGTAGCACAAAAGAATTTTTGGCATACTCTATGCTTAACACCGTTTGTGTGTTTTAAATTGTATATTCTAGAAGTGGTTCGGTTTTTAGTAAGTGGAGTGCACTTTTTTCTTCTTACTGGGACGTTCTCCATTAGAAAACTTAAATATATTTTTTGCCTAGTGTAGTCTGCTAATTGATAATACTCTTTACATAATATTTGACGTTTATCCTGCGAAAGAAAGTTTTGCGTCATTTAGAACAGTCTACTATTCTTGGAAGTTTTACTGGTACTGTTTTACCAGCTCGATTTACATATTTTTCGCCACTTAATCTTAAAGTCTTCACGACAGACCTATTCCAGAGTTGCGGGTCGACTTTCCTTTTTTGTTGTTTTTTAGCGGATTGATATGTTATCTGGTCTGGTTCGCTGTCAGATCTACTAGCTTGTTACTTCTTAGTTCTTATAACTGTCAGATGAAACAAATGGTTCAGGGTCATTGTCGGTACTCATGGTGGTTTCTGGAGGACTACAGCTCAGTATATTTTCTGAAATATACAGTAAACAATTAGTAATGAACGTCAATTAATACCTATTAACGGATCATCCAACTGGAAATCTGTGAAAATAGCTTGTTCGATATTTAGTCCACAGCAACGGTCCTGAATAACATCAGTTTCGGTAGTTGGAGGTACGGCGATTGCAGCACTGCTTAAATTCAACTCGTCTATAAGTAAAATATACTGAACAACCCTAAAAATCCGATTCATTTACTATTCTGTATCCATACCTTGTATATTGGTGCAGATGGAAGCACTTCTACTTCAGAATACCTCAATAAGTTCCCGTCTGCAAGCAAACGAACGTTTTAAAAACATCTGGTCTATCTGTTTCATATTATACATACCTGTATATTTTCTATACAGACTTGCTCTTGCAGAGCCAGTTATAGAATTACTGCAGATTGAGACGCCATAGCCTTTTTACAGCATAAACTTGTATCACGCACAGACTAGTATCACGGCCGGCTAAAATTCTAACCTCAAATTGTGGCCTAGGAGAAATATGTGAATCACCGATGTGACAACTACCTTTTCGAAACAGCCGCGTAGGCAGAAGCCTAAATGCTGCAACACCGCGGCTGCTATGATGATCCCAAAGAAATTTTGTTAATACGATTTTTGAACTGCCTAAGGTTAGTAGAAGTGGGAAAAGCTTCCTCTTGTAGATTGTTCCACAGTCTCGACACCCTCGGGACAATGGAACGGTCGTATCGGCCAGTTCTGGATGTACGAAGTTCGACACGGTTAGGATGGGACACCAAAGTCAGGCGAGTCTGCCTGGCAGGCACATCGCGCGGCGGCATCATGGAAGAGAGCGCTGAGGAGCAAAGCCCGTTGATGTAGCGGTAGAAAAGAGCTAGATCGCCGACGGCCCGCCGGTGCGAAAGAGTCCAGAGACTGTCTGTTAGAGAAAAGTCATCGATTAGTCGGTCCGCCCTACTCTGGACAGCATCGCGCATGGACACTGTAATCGGGGCGGCAGCACCCCAAACGTGTGAGCAATACTCGAGGCTAGGCCTTATCTGGGCCTTGTGTAGAGTGAGAAGGTCATGCGGAGAAAAGCACTACTTAGCCCTACGTGAATAGCCTAGCTTTTCCCAGCAGCTGCTGCTATTGACGAGATGTGTTCGTGCCAGATCAGGTCCTCGGTGATCTGGACTCCGAGCAGCCGAAAGGAATGGCTCTTTGACAGAACTCGGACATCCTTCGAAACCGGATGAGCGCTAGGACGCTTTTTGTTCGTCAAAGTACAATATTGTATTTTGGAAGCATTGAACTCTACAAGATTGTTGCGCCCCCAAGTAGTAATAGCCTCCAGGTCTCTTGTCAGAGAGGAAGTCCTCGCTAGTCTTCTTCTTTCCAGCTCAGCGGCAGAGATCGGGTTGTCATTCTGAATTCCTGCATGTAAAGTGCTGTCATCAGCGAAGCTGTGGTTTGAGTTGATCGTGCAGGAAAGGAGGTCGTTGATATGTAAGAGAAACAGTGACGGAGCCAATACCGATCCCTGGGGAACACCCGCGCTGACGTTGTGGGATGAAGAGGAGAACCCGTCAATTACGACGGATATCTTGCGGCCAGAAATAAAGTCAGCCACCCATCTGCAAAGCTTTTCTGGAAGGCCATAGGATGGAATTTTGCTTAAGAGGGCAGCGTGCCACAGCTGATCGAACGCTTTCGTGATGTCAAGAGCAACGACATGAGCCTCACCATAAGACTGGATGAATTTACTCCACAATTGCGTGACGTAGGCTAGGAGGTCCCCTGTGGATATTTGGTGCCGGAATCCATACTGCCTGTCGGTAATCAAGCTGTAACTTTCGAGGTAGTCCAGAAGCTCGCGATTTATGCACCTCTCCATCACCTTACTTATAACAGAAAGCAGAGCCATAGGCCTGTAGTTCTAAGGGTCGGTCTTAGATCTTTTTTTTGGGATGGGTTGGACATGAGCAAACTTCCAGTTTTCTGGGGAGGTGCGGGATTCATAATATATCTGGAAGAGACGCGAAACAACTGGAGCAAGCTCCCTTTCAAGACCGACTGCCATTGCGCTGCGACATTACCCTGTGCCTAACTTTTATATCGTGCTGGTTTTTGGCATTGCGAACCTCTTCGTTATATTTGTTTCTGGACTCGACGTCGGCTTGTCTGTTCTCTACAGTGGGGTTTTGTAAGAAGGTTCTGCGTGCCTTGATCTTCTGCTGGCGAGCAGTGTCACACGATTTGCTAAACCAGCCGTTGGACCCTGGTTTAGGCACTTTCACTGTGTGAGGGATGTATTCCTCCATTCCGACGTGGATAATTTCGGTTATCGAATAACAGACATCCGACGTATCCACGTCAGTGAAACAGATACATCTCTCCAAGGAAAGCTAGAGAAGAAGTCTCTGAGCCCATCCCAGTGGGCATGTTCGTAACGCCAAGCCTATACCTCCACAACACCGTGGTCTGAGTTACCCAGGGGTGACAGGACAGCAGTGCTGTAAGGGATAGGATGCGTGGTCAGAAAGAGTTCCAGCAGGCTACTGGCGTGTGACGAGACGCGGGGAAAAAAGTAGGGCTCGTCACCAGCTCCGTCAGCCCCTGAGTAAGAGCGAACACTTCGACTGCACGACCTGCTGCATCGGTCTTGTTTGAGCCCAACCAAAGCTCATTATGGGCATTGAAATCACCGAGAATAACTACCTCTGAAGCAGGATGATTGATGTTCAGGATGTCGATCTGGACGGCGAGGTATTCGAGTAGGTCATCCCAGTTATGGAGGGAGAGCGATAAAGGCAGCAGATAAATTTGGGTGATGTTTTGGAGTTGAGGCGAAGCCACAGAATGTCCTTCCGGTCTGATTCCAAAGAAACATCTCTGGAGCAGGAGAGACTGCTGCGGACAAAAGCCACAACTCCCCCGTTCTTTCTCATATTGGAGTGCACCTCGTACTTTGGGAAGTTAAGATGGTTAATCGGTGCAGACTCTGAGATTTTTGTCTCCGCCAAGAAAAGCACGGCGGGACGATTGGATTACAGGTAGTGATGAACAGCATCAATGTTGCTGTTAATCCCTCAGATGTTCGAAAAACGAATTTTATCGATGTTGTTCCCTCGAGCCCACCCTCCACCCGGACATTCCGACCACACCATCTTGTGGATGTAGGTCACTATGTACAAATGTGTCAAGTACATTTATAACGTTTGCGAGAGAAATCTATTTCCCAAAGTTACTTACCCCTACTGGAAGGTGGCGCTAGAAGCAGTATAAATGTGTTAGTCACTTACCGCACTTGTGCATCCGATGCTTCGTCCCTTGAGTAATACGCTGGTGTAGAAAACTCATTTTAAAAAAAATCACGTTTATGCACTACAGCATCGATATGTTCAGAGTTTTAAAAATTTGAGTACATTTGAAAATGTCGAAAATCATGGTAATTTCCAAAAATTTAAATATTTTCCACATTTTTAAAATTTGTGATGATAACTTTTACAGCCTACTGTGGAATACATATGTTAAATCCTCCCTTAAAATCCAAGGATAAATCATTCCTCAAGCGACACTCAAACCTCAAGGAACGTCTATAAATGTGGTCTTGAATCAGTTATCATGTCATGTAGGCCAAATTTTGATTCTTCTCGTTAATAGAAAATCGTGAAGGTCCATACGGATACTCCATCGATGTACAAATTTAGAAAAATACTCATAAGTAATTTTGGCTGTCCTGAAATGTCACTATTACTTGAAAATGACGTCCATCTCACACAACAGTAGGTAGGTATCAGTATGTTGGGATGTACAATCCTTATTTTCAACAACTTGTACTAATGACTGGGTAGAGGGGTAACCGTTTGTTTACGAAACAATAAATTTGAATTTAATTCCCGGTAAAACAGCCCAGCTTTCTAATTAGGAGAATTTGCAGCAGAACAGTTTGCTAACACGGGCATCTACACAATGGCAGAGAATCAGAACGTCTACTACATCGGATATGGAGATGGATACAAACCGGCTACAATTATACTTACTCTATGCTCGTATATTTTGCGTCAGGGACATAATCATTTCAGTGTCTGTCTTAATCTTGATCAAAAACAAAAAATAAGCTATCGTACAGATACAAGGTTGGTGTCTGGTTACAGTCATTAATCCATAAAGGATTAAGCTCAGCGAAATTTAAATCCTCTGAGAAAAAGGTCAGCTACGAACATGTATAGCATAAAAATTAAACGGTTCAAGTCAGCCAAGGAAGCCCATACAGTTTATCCATAGACATTCTTTCCCTGCCCTTCCAGTAGTTACTGTCCATCTGGCAACATGGTACATTTCCACATCTGCACGGCATCGCTGTTATCGCTCATTTCGTGCATGGCCCGTGGTCCGTGTATGTTTTTTGCGTTGCAGAACGGATAGATTCCTATCATTCTAAGTTATAGTCGCAAATGTACGGGAAAATCTATGATGTGTTGTAGAGCATCAGACTCTTAATCTCAGGGTCGTGGGTTCGTGCCCCACGTTGGGCGCCAATTTATGTAACGCTTTCTTTCCGCAAAAAGTCCAGAAAAGATGGAATGCAATGAAGATTCCAACCTTTCTGCACAATCACACAAAGGGGGTTACAATTAGCTTCCGGTAGCTCAGTCGGTGGCATGAAGACATCCACAGGCGTGTAGCTGTGTGTCGACCATGGCATGGCTAGAGGATAGAAGAACAAACATAACACAAAAATTTAACAGATTTTATTTAATAAAAAAAAAGGCATTTTCATTACATTACAATTTTACAAAAATAACAAAATAAGTTTTACATCTTTCGCTGCTATAACGCTATCGACTTATCTTTCGCTGGTCCATTTTTACTCGACTGAAGCCAGGATGGCCAGGGGCTTGAAGGGGAGGTCCCAGTTATGAGGGGTGACCTCCATATAGTGGCTTCATAACCAGTTGTAGGCGAAGTTAAAGGCGATGGCGCTGCCAAGGCACATGCATGGGTGAAAATATTGGCCAAGGCTAGGCAAAGTGAAAGGGAAAGAGAAAGGGGGTGGCCCCAATCATTTTTGTCCTATACGGACACACATTCTAGAAAATTCTAGCACATGGTGCTATATAACCTTGTGCTACTGAGAAGAAATTTCTAGCCGTTGTTCGATCGGCGGCTCAAGTGAAAAGGAAGCGCGAGGAAGATCGCAGATCAGGAACTCCGCATCAAGCGCTCCAAGCGGAAAATTTTCCAAGCAAAAAAGCTAGAGATGGGATTAATGAAATGATAATCGAGAAGTGATTTAATAAATACGATCGGACGGTGAAACCGTTACACTCGCCCCAACTTAACCAAAAAAAAAAAAATTCGAAGAAGCATTCAAGAAATTTTCTTTTTTTTTACTAGGAAATTGAAAGTTATCACGGAAGGACAAATGTACAACCATTCGACCAGATAACAAGTAGTAAAAGTAAGGTAGAAACAAAAATGTTAGAAGAGAATTGGAAGAAAAAGGGATAGCCTCAAGTCTACCAAACAAGAGGGATGGTTATAGCACCAACTCGCTGAAAAGTACAGTGAAGTTGCACTTAAAAAAAACTATCATCATATGATGAAAAACCCAAAACATAAAACATCGTCATACCTAAGACGAGAAAAATAATAAACCAAAAGTTTCAGCAGTAGTCCAAGCACGAATCACAATGGCATCCAAAATGCACGACTGACTACTAAAAACTTCAAAACTAAGCAAGTACCTACACCATAAGAGGTACTAAAAAAATAATAATCTTTCTCAAAACAATTGCCAGATTATCTCGCAATACTCCAAACCCAAAAAGATTATGATCTACAGTGATATTTTAAACCAATATCCAATATAAAAAAAACTGTGGCTTACTATTTTCAAAATATGAAAATCAAAAGAAATTAACAAATTCCATTAGGAATTCAAGTCATATAACAAAACAATTTACAAGTACTAAAGCAATGAAAACTTGATCAAGAAGGTATTTTAATCAAAAAAGATGTTAACTAAGTGCAGTTCTGATTCCACAAAAAAATTGTCGGGCGCCAGCAGTCTGTAAGACTACAAAATAATTCAAAATATTTTCAGAGAATTAAAGTATATAAGAGACATTCATGAAATATTGAAGTAAGATTTTCAAAGTCAAAATATAGCTTAAGTTCAATCAATGAACTAAAATTCAAGAGTAAGTTCAATCAAAATTTTCGGGTCATGTGACAACATAAGAACCAGACCAAAAAAAAAATTCTGAAGTTCAATATAGAAAAGAGCAAAATAAATTTCCAAAAAAAAAACTAAGTGCAACACAAGTGCAACTGTAAATCTAATAGTATTAAAATTATAAAGTGAGAGGAAATATCAGAGCTATATGAGCATGATTTTCTAAAGAATTCTCAAAAAAATACAAAGGTAAGCAAAATATTAAGCATAAATGTAAAATGCAAAATAGCGAAACGAAAATCACAAGATATTTTAATAAGTCATGATACATGAGAGTAATGCCGCAAGCAAAAATTGTATGCAAAAGACTACGATATTTATGTAGGTGCAAAATTGGAGTTATAAAAAAATCTAGTGAACAAGAAATAGAAATAAATATGATAGGTAAGAATTCGAATTTTGATTTAAAGCAAAAATATGAGAGAAAGACAACTTTCTAGGGTCACCATAGGTGCATTCCAAAGCCCTAGACAAGAATGTCTATAGTCTATGGAATATTCTCATGTAGATCACTGATATCATCAGCGCACTTCAAAGTCTACACTGAGAATAACCATAACATTGTAAAATGAAAGTTAAGTTCAAATATGAAATATTACAAGATTAGAAAAACTATAATAATTTACCAGTGTAAAGTATGAAAAGAGAATTACTATACTGAATCTATAAGAATTGGCGATTACTTCAAGTCAAGACAGAAATTGAAAGAAATAAGAAGCCGAAAAAAAGATTATGAGAGCAGACTATCAAAACAAATGCAATAATGCAAAAGCAAAATCACCAGATATTTTAAAATCTATAGCGAAACATGAAAGCAATGTCGCAACCAAGCTCAAGACTTAGCAATACGCACAAATGTGCACAAAGGCTGAAAGCATATATGAAAAATCTCAAGAAGGAATTGACAATTACTTCAAATCAAATTGAACTGATTGAATTGAACTGAGACATAAATTACTATATCAAAAGTGAGTTTTACTTATACGCCAGAGGTTTCAAGAGTTTATCAATACGCACAGATTTGCAACTAGGCGGAAAGCATATATGACAAGTCTCAAGAAGAAAATAAAATGCATATGAAGAAAACACTTTCAATTAAAGAAACTGTGGATAGTACAAGACCCTCAAAGGCATACATCGCATCGAATCTATGTAACTATCCAGACTACAAAATACTGTCAAAGTTCAAAACCACTCAAAAATATGTGGACAAACATCAAAAGTTTGAACCAAAAATCAATGTAAGTCTGTGCTCTCGAACAAAGTTATAATGAATTCAAAAAGAGGATACTATCAAAAACTTTAAAAGTAATAGACTTCAAAAATAGAAGTACGTAAGTATGTAAAAGAAACTCAGAAAATATACGCATAAAAACATTATAAAATATTATACACAGTATTTGTCACATGATTTTGATCGGGAATGCAATTTAAATTTTTAGTACACTCAGAAAAATGAAATATTCAAAAGATGAAGTATACACATTAAATTGGAATCAGAAAAATAATGATTACTTGTAAATTTTGTACATGGTGGACTGACGTGATGGTTCAAAAGGTTGAAAGAACAACGATGACTAATGTCCAAAGTAAACATTCAGCTGCCTCTTACAGCAAATAAGTTTATTCATTATCAAAGGAAATTCTTCTCCGTTCGCATCTGTACTAGGAAATAAATATAGGAAAACCTACTCGCTCCAATGTACAGATCGAAAAACTCGCCCCCTTCGATTGAGCGGAAATATGAGTATTGGACAAATTGTAATATTTCAAAAGGTTGAAGGATCAACGATGACAAATGTCCAAAGTAAACATTCAACTACCTTTTACAGTAAATTAGCTTAGCAATTATCAAAGGAAATTCTTATCCGTTCGCATCTGTACTAGGAAATGAATATAGGAAAACCTACTCGCTCCAATGTACAGATCGAAAAACTCGCCCCCTTCGATTGAGCGGAAATATGAGTGGGCGTTGGGCGCCAATTTATGTAACGCTTCCTTTCCGCAAAAAGTCCAGAAAAGATGGAATGCAATGAAGATTCCAACCTTTCTGCACAATCACAGAAAGGGGGTTACAATTAGCTTCCGGTAGCTCAGTCGGTGGCATGAAGACATCTACAGGCGTGTAGCTGTGTGTCGACCATGGCATGGCTAGAGGATAGAAGAACAAACAGAACACAAAAATTTAACAGATTTTATTTAACAAAAAAAAAGGCATTTTCATTACATTACAATTTTACAAAAATAACAAAATAAGTTTTACATCTTTGGCGCTGCTATAACGCTATCGACTTATCTTTTCGCTGGTCCATTTTTACTCGACTGAAGCCAGGATGGCCAGGGGCTTGAAGGGGAGGTCCCAGTTATGAGGGGTGACCTCCATATAGTGGCTTCATAACCAGTTGTAGGCGAAGTTAAAGGCGATGGCGCTGCCAATGCACATGCATGGGTGAAAATATTGGCCAAGGCTAGGCAAAGTGAAAGGAAAAGAGAAAGGGGGTGGCCCCAATAATTTTTGTCCTATACGGACACACATTCTAGAAAATTCTAGCACATGGTGCTATATAACCTTGTGCTACTGAGAAGAAATTTCTAGCCGTTGTTCGATCGGCGGCTCAAGTGAAAAGGAAGCGCGAGGAAGATCGCAGATCACGAACTCCGCATCAAGCGCTCCAAGCGGAAAATTTTCCAAGCAAAAAAGCTAGAGATGGGATTAATGAAATGATAATCGAGAAGTGATTTAATAAATACGATCGGACGGTGAAACCGTTACACTCGCCCCAACTTAACCAAAAAAAAGAAAATTCGAAGAATGCTTCTTCATCAAGTGGAATCTGGAAAAATGCTGATTTTAAATCAATGGATTATAGATATCTGGCATCTCTGATTTTAGAAATTACAGAGTCTATTAAAGGAGGAGGATACGCGTCAGGAATTGTTACTGAATTTAGTTTTCTACCATCAAAACAAACTCTATATGAACCGTCTTTCTTGGAAACCAGCCAGAGCGCTGAACACCAGGCACTGCTGCAAGGTTCTATAATACCCATGTCCAACATTTCATCAACTTGCTTAATAAGAGCTTTTTCCATTACATGAGAAAGCGGATATTGTCTTTGCCTGATGGGCTTTGCATCACCTGTGTCAATGTGATGTGTATATAAATGTGTACAACCAATACTGTCAGTAGGTGCAATGCTATTAAAAAGTTCAACAATTTCAAATAATTGTTCCTTTTCCATATTAGATAGCTTCTCCACACCTTGAATACAATTTACAGCACAAGATTGATATGAAAAAGTATGAAAATCAAGGTTGAAATTGAATTTTAGGATGAAATCCATGCCTAAAAGTAATGTGTGTGTAATGGAAGGAACTATTATGAATTTAATAACATGAACTTTGCCATTAAAACCTACTGGCAGCAAAGCAAAACCTAAAGTATTCTGCATCTGGCCATCAGCAGTTGTTATTTTCAAGGTACTACTGTAATCGATGTTGAGATTTAATTTACGTAATAAGTATAAGCCAGATGAACCTAGAATGTTGGCATTGCTTCCAGTATCAAGCAAAGCTAAAATGTTTTCATCACCAATGGATATTGAAAGATGTGGACGATTGTCATTTGGTTTTTGAATAAATGGTTCTGAATGATCATTTGATGGCATACCTGCAAGTTGTGAATGATTAATGTCAAAATCGGGATTAATTGCTGAAGGTTGTCTTAACTTGGCTATTAAGTATCTGCACTCTTATCATATCCTCAACCAACTAATACTACTCAGATTCGAAGGTTGATTGGAATGTTTGGATATTATCGTCGTTTCCTTAACAATTTTAGTGGGGTATGTTCTCCAATTTCAGACTTGCTTAAAAATCGGAAGAAGGGTGAACCTATCACTTGGACTCCTGATGCTGACAATGCTTTTAAGGAAATTAAGAATTTGCTAACCAGCGCTCCAATTCTTGCTAGTCCAGACTTCTCCAAGCCCTTCTATATTTGTTGTGACAGCTCAAATACTGGTGTGGGAGGCACTCTTTATCAAGAAGAAAATGGTTTGGAACATCCCATAGCTTATTTCAGTAAATCTCTCAACAAGTGCCAAAGAAAATACTCTACAACTGAAAAAGAACTGCTTGCAGTCATTCTTAGTATTGAACATTTCCGTTGTTACATAGAGCACACACATTTTTTCGTTATTTCTGATCATTCAAGTTTGCAGTGGTTGAGATCTCAAAAAACACCTTCACCTAGACTATGCAGATGGTTATGTCGTCTCTCCCCTTATGATTTTAAAATTATTCATCGTAAAGGCAAGGATATACCTGTAGCAGATGCTCTTTCGCGTTTGCATGAAAATGAGGTTAATGTGTCAGTTTTAGATCTTGCGGAATTATTTCCTGACAAGTGGTATCGTAAAATGATACGAAAGGTTGAAAACAACCCTGAATTGTATCCATCTTTTAAAGTAGAAAATAATATTCTATACAAACATATTCTTTCTGATAATCCACTTGCAGAAACTTATACTGACTGGAAAATCGTTGTTCCAGCTCCAAATAGATCTAAATTGCTCAAAATGTATCATGATGATCCTACTTCTGGTCATTTAGGAGTATTTAAAACACTATCTCGCATATCAGCTATTTATTATTGGCCTAAAATGAAGCAATCTGTTCAGTTCTATGTACACTCTTGCAAAGTTTGCTCACAATGCAAACCTAGTAATTTACCTCAAGCTGGCTTAATGGGTAAATATAGAGACATCAAGTATCCATTTCAAATGATTTCAGCAGATCTTTTAGGACCATATCCTCGTTCTAAAAAAGGAAATCGTTTTCTTTTAGTAGTTTGTGACTGGTTCACTAAACTTGTACTAGTTCATCCAATGCCTAAGGCAACTTCAAGCTCAATTGTAAAATTTTTAGAAAATCAAGTTTTCCTTATATTTGGAGTTCCTCAAATCATCGTTGTAGATAATGGTCCACAGTTCATTTCTAAAGAATTTAAAGCGCTTGCAGATTCATATAAAGTGCAGAAGATCTGGTATTCAGCAAGATACACCCCTCAGGTAAATCCTACTGAGCGAGTTAACAGAACCATCGTTACTGCAATTAGGTCCTATATCAAAGACTCTCATAAAACTTGGGATGAGTCTATTCATCAAATAGCTCAAGCAATCAGACTTGCTAAACATGAAGTCACAGGATACTCGCCCAGCTTTCTAAATTTTTACAGAAATGTACCAGTTGATGGGTCATTCTATGGAAAGATTGCACCTGTTGCCAATAATCCAGTCAATATCGACCAGAACGTCATAGATCCAAATTTTGTTCAGCAAATTCCAGAATTTTACCTTAAAGTCCAGCACAGAATGCGGCATTCCTACGAACTTAATAGAAATAGGTATAATCTGCGTAGACGACATCTGCAATTTAATAAAGGTGATAGAGTTCTCAAACGCAATTTCTTTCAATCAAGTGCTGCAGACAACTTTTGTGCCAAACTAAGTCCAAAATTCCTTCCTTGTATTATTCATATAGTAAAATCTCCGTTAGTATACACATTGAAAGATCTCCATGGTAATATCTTGGGAGATTTTCATGTTAAAGACTTGAAACCTGATAATACGTTGAATGTTGATCATGGCAATGGTATTGATGTTTTGCGTAATGATGTAATGAGTGAGAGTTCTGATTCGGACAGCGATTAACTTTTGCTTTTGTGTATTATTATGCTTTATATACTCTCATATTCTAAAATTCAGATAAATTATTCTTGCTTAATCATTATCATTTGTAATAATACTCATATTTCCGCTCAATCGAAGGGGGCGAGTTTTTCGAACTGTACATTGGAGCGAGTAGGTTTTCCTATGTTTATTTCCTAGTACAGATGCGAACGGACAAGAATTTCCTTTGATAATGATTAAACTTATTTGCTGTAAGAGGCAGCTGAATGTTTACTTTGGACATTTAACATCGTTGATCCTTCAACCTTTTGAAATATTACAATTTGTCCAATACTCATATTTCCGCTCAATCGAAGGGGGCGAGTTTTTCGATCTGTACATTGGAGCGAGTAGGTTTTCCTATATTTATTTCCTAGTACAGATGCGAACGGATAAGAATTTCCTTTGATAATTGCTAAGCTAATTTACTGTAAAAGGCAGTTGAATGTTTACTTTGGACATTTGTCATCGTTGATCCTTCAACCTTTTGAAATATTACAATTTGTCCAATACTCATATTTCCGCTCAATCGAAGGGGGCGAGTTTTTCGATCTGTACATTGGAGCGAGTAGGTTTTCCTATGTTTATTTCCTAGTACAGATGCGAACGGAGAAGAATTTCCTTTGATAATGAATAAACTTATTTGCTGTAAGAGGCAGCTGAATGTTTACTTTGGACATTTAACATCGTTGATCCTTCAACCTTTTGAAATATTACAATTTGTCCAATACTGATATTTCCGCTCAATCGAAGGGGGCGAGTTTTTCGATCTGTACATTGGAGCGAGTAGGTTTTCCTATATTCATTTCCTAGTACAGATGCGAACGGATAAGAATTTCCTTTGATAATTGTTAAGCTAATTTCCTGTAAAAGGCAGGTGAATGTTTACTTTGGACATTAGTCATCGTTGTTCTTTCAACCTTTTGAACCATCACGTCAGTCCACCATGTACAAAATTTACAAGTAATCATTATTTTTCTGATTCCAATTTAATGTGTATACTTCATCTTTTGAATATTTCATTTTTCTGAGTGTACTCAAAATTTAAATTGCATTCCCGATCTAAATCATGTGACAAATACTGTGTATAATATTTTATAATGTTTTTATGCGTATATTTTCTGAATTTCCTTTACATACTTACGTACTTCTATTTTTGAAGTCTATTACTTTTGAAGTTTTTGATAGTATCCTCTTTTTGAATTCATTATAACTTACTTCGAGAGCACAGACTTACATTGATTTTTGGTTCAAACTTTTGATGTTTGTTTACATATTTTTGAGTGGTTTTGAACTTTGACAGTATTTTGTAGTCTGGATAGTTACATAGATTCGTTGCGATGTATGCCTTGAGGGTCTTGTACTATCCACAGTTTCTTTAATTGAAAGTGTTTTCTTCATATGCATTTTATTTTCTTCTTGAGACTTGTCATATATGCTTACCGCCTAGTTGCAAATCTGTGCGTATTGATAAACTCTTGAAACCTCTGGCGTATAAGCAAAACTCACTTTTGATATAGTTATTTATGTCTCAGTTCAATTCAATCAGTTCAATTTGATTTGAAGTAATTGTCAATTCCTTCTTGAGATTTTTCATATATGCTTTCAGCCTTTGTGCACATTTGTGCGTATTGCTAAGTCTTGAGCTTGGTTGCGACATTGCTTGCATGTTTCGCTATAGATTTTGAAATATCTGGTGATTTTGCTTTTGCATTATTGCATTTGTTTTGATAGTCTGCTCTCATAGTTTTTTTTTCGACTTCTTATTTCTTTCAATTTCTGTCTTGACTTGGAGTAATCGCCAATTCTAATAGATTCAGTATAGTAATTCTCTTTTCATACTTTACACTGGTAAATTATTATAGTGTTTCTAATCTTGTAATATTTCATATTTGAACTTAACTTTCATTTTACAATGATATGGTTATTCTCAGTGTAGACTTTGAAGTGCGCTGATGATATCAGTGATCTACATGAGAATATTCCATAGACTATAGACATTCTTGTCTAGGGCTTTGGAGTGCACCTATGGTGACCCTAGAAAGTTGTCTTTCTCTCATATTTTTGCTTTAAATCAAAATTAGAATTCTTACCTATCATATTTATTTCTATTTCTTGTTCACTAGATTGTTTTTTTATAACTCCAATTTTGCACCTACATATATCGTAGACTTTTGCATACAATTTTTGCTTGCGGCATTACTCTCATGTATCATGATTTAATAAAATATCTTGTGATTTTCGTTTCGCTATTTTGCATTTTACATATGCTCACTTCGTTTCTCATTTATTACTCATGAAACTTTTAATATTTTGCTCACTTTTAAATTTTTTTGAGAACCCTTTATAAAATCATGCTCATATAGCTTTAATATTTCCTTTCACTTTATGATTTTAACACTATTAGATTTACAGTTGCACTTGTGTTGCACTTAGTTTTTTTGGAAATTTATTTTGCTCTTTTCTATATTGTACTTCAATTTTTTTTTTGGTCTGGTTCTTATGTTGTCACATGACCCGAAAATTTTGATTGAACTTACTCTTGAATTTTAGTTCATTGATTGAACTTAAGCTATATTTTGACTTTGAAAATCTTACTTCAATATTTCATGAATGTCCCTTATATACTTTAATTCTCTGAAAATATTTTGAATTATTTTGTAGTCTTACAGACTGCTGGCGCCCGACAATTTTTTTGTGGAATCTGAACTGCACTTAGTTAACATCTTTTTTTGATTAAAATACCTTCGTGATCAAGTTTTCATTGGTTTAGTACTTGCAAATTGTTTTGTTATATAACTGGAATTCTTAATAGAATTTGTTAATTTCTTTTGATTTTCATATTTTGAAAATAGTAATGCACAGTTTTTTTATATTGGATATTGGTTTAAAATATCACTGTAGATCATAATCTTTTTGGGTTTGGAGTATTGCGAGATAATCTGGCAATTGTTTTGAGAAAGATTATTATTTTTTTAGTACCTCTTATGGTTTAGGTACTTACTTAGTTTTGAAGTTTTTAGTAGTCAGTCGTGCATTTTGGATGCCATTGTGATTCGTGCTTGGACTACTGCTGAAACTTTTGGTTTATTATTTTTCTCGTCTTAGGTATGACGATGTTTTATGTTTTGGGTTTTTCATCATATGATGATAGTTTTTTTTAAGTGCAACTTCACTGTACTTTTCAGCGAGTTGGTGCTATAACCATCCCTCTTGTTTGGTAGACTTGAGGCTATCCCTTTTTCTTCCAATTCTCTTCTAACATTTTTGTTTCTACCTTACTTTTACTACTTATTATCTGGTCGAATGGTTGTACATTTGTCCTTCCGTGATAACTTTCAATTTCCTAGTAAAAAAAAAAAATTCTTAAATGCTTCTTCGATTTTTTTTTTTTGGTTAAGTTGGGGCGAGTGTAACGGTTTCATCGTCCGATCGTATTTATTAAATCACTTCTCGATTATCATTTCATTAATCCCATCTCTAGCTTTTTTGCTTGGAAAATTTTCCGCTTGGAGCGCTTGATGCGGAGTTCCTGATCTGCGATCTTCCTCGCGCTTCCTTTTCACTTGAGCCGCCGATCGAACAACGGCTAGAAATTTCTTCTCAGTAGCACAAGGTTATATAGCACCATGTGCTAGAATTTTCTAGAATGTGTGTCCGTATAGGACAAAAATGATTGGGGCCACCCCCTTTCTCTTTCCCTTTCACTTTGCCTAGCCTTGGCCAATATTTTCACCCATGCATGTACCTTGGCAGCGCCATCGCCTTTAACTTCGCCTACAACTGGTTGTGAAGCCACTATATGGAGGTCACCCCTCATAACTGGGACCTCCCCTTCAAGCCCCTGGCCATCCTGGCTTCAGTCGAGTAAAAATGGACCAGCGAAAGATAAGTCGATAGCGTTATAGCAGCGCCAAAGATGTAAAACTTATTTTGTTATTTTTGTAAAATTGTAATGTAATGAAAATGCCTTTTTTTTGTTAAATAAAATCTGTTAAATTTTTGTGTTCTGTTTGTTCTTCTATCCTCTAGCCATGCCATGGTCGACACACAGCTACACGCCTGTAGATGTCTTCATGCCACCGACTGAGCTACCGGAAGCTAATGCTAACCCCCTTTCTGTGATTGTGCAGAAAAGTTGGAATCTTCATTGCATTCCATCTTTTCTGGACTTTTTGCGGAAAGGAAGCGTTACAGTGTGAAATATGGCTAATAGGTGCATGGGGGCTGGGAGCACATAAGTATATTAAGATAAAAAAACGAAGTTTGAGCGATTTTCTTTTGATTTATTTCTCCTACACTGCTACTACAAAAGCTTTTAGTTCTTGGCATAGTAGCAACTTTGTATAAAAACTTCATCAAGATTAGCTGTACCTCTTAAGTTATAGACGGGCCAAGGGTTAGTGGACAGACAGTCAGACAGACAGACAGACGGAAATGAGTGACATGGCTTTTTGTAAAGTACGACAAATAACATCCAAAGAGCATATCTCATTTTCGATTTCTCGATTATAATACTTTCTCGCTCAGTGGCGTAGGAAATGAGAATGATGTCAAGTAAATTAACTCTGTACGCAATTATAAACAAATGGACTTTGAATATGAGATATGTATAGTATTTGAGTCAATGTTTGTACACCCTTGTATGCTTATTATTCAAAGGCAATTGAAAATGCTTGTACCTTAACATAAGACCATAGAGTATTGTTGATCTGACAGATTGAAATTATAGATTTCGAATATGCCATTTATTTGAGTCAACTTCCGCACGTTCTGGTATCTTTACTATTCGCTAGTCATGGAAACCCTTACTGATGATGATGATAAAATAAAATAGATTTTTTTTTTGAAATAATTGGCTCTATCTATACATGATAAATATATAATGTCTAGACAACACAGTGGCGTACATATGGAGGGCCGCTCCCTCATGAACAGTACAAAATGCTGATCACGTTCTGGGAAAGTTTTTAGATTTTAAGACGAACTATTACTTCGTCGAGACGGACTAGAAGTTTCATAACGGGAGAGTCCACACTGCATCGCCATTATCCTTCTTTCTTGCTTTTCGATTAAAAATATTGACATGTGTAACAAAAGTGTATGGGTTTTAAGACTCATAATCATTCCGTATCGCACGGAAAGATATACAGTGTTTTGAAAAAAGACCCGTCCTACGTATTTTTCGAACAAGTCAAATCGGTAAGCTGAAACTCGTAGTGATGAAATTAAATTAAATACATGAATACTATATTTTGGCACCATTTTGGAACATTTGTTAAAATGGAATGGGGGGTCGTGTGATAACTCATGAATGAAATTCTCTATAACTTTAGAATATAAAAACGTCATCTTTCAAAATGGTCAACTGGCAGGCTGACAAGTTTGAGCGTTTCTGTAGACTGAGTAGCTTATAATTTAACGACCAATCATCAAAACGGTATAGTATATCTATTTTCTATTAGACATCAAATTTGAGGGATGTCAGGATTTGTCAAGTTTTCTTTAATCTGAAGGTGGTAGACCACCCTTGAAGAAGAACGTAATGTAACGTTTTGATGATTAATTCATAGGTAAATTCGATTCATTATACAAAAACGCTCAACTTTGCCAGCCTGACAGTCCGCCATGAAGTCTAATTGTATATTCTAGGGTTATAAAATAGGCGCTTCAAAATTAGTTAACACATGACACTCGATTCCATTAAAAAATGACAATATGGAGCTCAGCAACCATCTTGAAATTTTCAACTTTTATTTTCATCTCAAAATATAATATTCATGTGCAAATAGCACCTTTCTGAAGAGCACCGTACATGTTTATTGTGTTAGGGGTCATACAATATATCGAAAGGAAAGTACTGTACATGTTCATTTTTATCAACATACCTCCAATATTTTTTTGGATCTACGTGCACCTCAAAAATGTTGAAAACCTCAAGAATATATTTTCACGCTGCAAAAGTGAAATATTACTACTTTCTCTAGTAAAGCAGGGTTATGCTATTTTCAAGCATCTCCAGATGTCTGAAGATATCCACCAAAACTTTGTTTTCACTTTAAGCTGAAAATATAAAAATTTCCTCAACATTGTACAAAACAGATAGTTGTCCGTTTTTTAGGAGCAAAATCGCATTTTTTCCAATATTGGCCAAGCACTCAAAGATTTTGAAAAAGAAATCTTGGAAATAAAACTGATACGTTAATTTTGTCACCAGAAGCGTCATATAATCAATTAATTATTATTTTTACGTTATGACTACTTATTGAAAACATCATAATTTTGAATGTACCATCACGATGATTTTTTGTCCACCCGGTGTGCAGTTGAAAAGTTTTCAATCATTATTCGCCTAGATGGCGCTGCAGTGTGGTCCAGCAGCAGGCACCTGCGAACAAACAAAGTATATCCATAATACCCTCGTCTCTCTCAGTATCAGATCAGCGATACGAGAGAAGATGAAACCATACATAACCACAACCTATACGATACTTCAAAGCAGTGCAACTCCGTAGAAATTACGACGCATTTTTGTATCAATTGACGTTGATAGCTACGCGCTCGCAGCGGGAAGCTGCATCGCGCAATAGTGTCACGTGACTGATGCTGTGTAGCCTTCTGCGGGGTACGCTTTATAAATAGTCCGTACTCCTAGGCAGGGGAGTTCTAACGTTACAGATCTAGGATGGAAGGCAGAAGTCCAACCGTTTCGTATGCTGAACGTGCGGTGAGATCTAGGAAGAAAGCTCTGAGTAACAATATCCGTTGCAATATTAGAAACAGATCGCCGACTGTCCACAGGTAATGAAGGGACCCCTTCACTATATTTGTAATTACGGAATTAAATCATTGTATGTAATTGTGTTTCAATGGCACATACCGGGTGATTCGCCAAGGCGGCTCACCCCTATAACTTTTTATTATTAAAGATAGGTAAAACGGGGGTTTCGTATTATAGATGAATTTACATTGTTTGACATATTCACTTGCACTGACGTACGTCCGGCTTGACCGAAAATGTCGCAACTTTCTATTTATAAATGGGACGCCCTATATATTTTCACTTATTTTGATTGAGAATGATATTCTAAACTCAACAATGCTTCACTTGTCAATATTTCACAAATAAAGTAATGCTTATTTCAATTTTTATTTTTCGATCTAGAATGCCATGGATCCTGTAAATCGCTTAATTTTTGATCAAGTAACACGGGAAAAATAAGAGTTCGAGGCGAGTGACCTCACAGTAACATTTTCTAAAAATTACAAACACTAATTTTCTTAGCTCACTTGATTTTTTCAAATAGGCTCGTCGGCTTTTTCTAAGATAACATTTTCTTACGAATAATTTCGCGCTACACACACCCTCATTTTATTTTCACTATTTTTCTGAATTTGTTATAATAATGACAGGATATGTATTTAATTCATTTGTATAGTTTACTCTAACGTCTTTTTCTTTTTCTTTACTGACAATAAAGTTATTCGCATTTTCTTCTGGTTGGTTGCACATTTTGTATTTCGGTAGCAACACCTTCAATTCTTTGTCACGGATAACTCTAATAATAGGACTTAGTGCATAGGTATATCGAATGCTGATACGTATTATTTGTTGTTAGGTATGATCGTTTTTTACAATTATTCAGAAAAATAGTGAAAATAAAGTAAGACTCTGTAGTGTCAAATCATTCGTAAGATAATGGTCTCTTAGAAAAAGCCGACGAGCCACCCCCTTTCCATTCGAAAAAATCAAGTAGTCTGGGAAAATTAGTGTTTATAACTTTTAGAAAATCTTTAACATGACTGTAAGGTGGTTTGCCTCAAAATCGTATTTTCCCTATGTTACTTGAACAAAAATGAAGCGATCGGGATCCATGGCATTCTAGATCGAAAAATAAAAATTGAAATAAAAATGACTTTATTTGTCAAATATTGACAAGTGAGGCGTTGTTGAGTTCACAATATAATTCTCGATCGAATTAAGTAAAAATATTTAGGGTGTTCCATTTAAAAACCGAAAGTTAGTGGTACGTCAAAGCAAGTGAATATGTCAAAAATGTAAATTCATCTATAATACGCCCAGATTTCGTTTTTCCATCTTCAATAATAAAAAAGTTATGGGGGTGAGCCACCTTGGAGAATCTCCCAGTATATGGAAAATATGTGAAATCCTTACTTCTAATAGGGGCGTAACATTATCTGGATGAGGAGCTTCTTATTAATAGAACATCTTCCACATTTATAATCCCTACAAAAAGTTTTCCCAGAGCTTCTAAAACGCAAAAAACGAAAATTAGGCAATTATTAAATTACATATAGTATTTATTAAAAGATTTTTCTTCCTTGGCAACCTTTTGTCAAAATTTCATAAAAATCCTCAGCAGTGCTTTCCAAATTATAGAGTGGTCAAGGATCAACTAACAGACCAACAGGCAGACCGACGGAACAATAAGTCAGCTGTCATCCATCCGTTCGCCAGCCTTCCTCTGAACAGCATTGCATATTTGAGCAGTACTCGGTGCTAGGTCTTATCTGGATCTTGTTCATCGTGAGGAGGTTATTTAGAGAAGAATACTTCTTAGCGCAAAACAAGTCCTGGGTGATCTTAACTACGACCCTAGGGCACTTCTTGTTAATCATGTACAGTACTGTGTTTTGGAAATATTAAACTGTACCAAATTGTTGCGTCCACAAGCAGAGCTTCCTATTTGCTTGTCGCTCCTAGTCTTGTTCTCTCCAACACTTAGGCAGAGAATGGCTTGGCTTTCTGAATCCCTGAATGAAAAGTGTTATTACCACTGATAGCTTTTATCTGATTGATCGTTGCTGTATTGTATTGCATATACCGTGTTATAACCTGCATTCGTTCCAGAATCAATTTGCCCGATACATGGTTGGAGATAAGCGTCTGGGGCCACAGGCCGCGTTTGGTAGTCATATGAAAAGTAAAGATTATAAATCAAGGCAGCTGCGGCGAACACTAAGTCATTATTTATTTTCGAAGTTATATTGGGAGAGGAAACGATATACGTGAGGGTTATTGAGGGATTCGAGTAACTGAATGGTGAACACTAAAGAAGTATCGGCATTGGTTCCGAGATTGGCTCCTAGATTTCTTGTTTAGAAAAGGAATAAAACCTCAGTACAATGTTCTGTATCAGACAATATCTTACTCAGTTTGACAGGTAGTCAACGTTCTCGCTCCCTTCCACCAATATGCCACAGGGCTTTATTCATCAGATCTCTTTTCTATGATGTTAGCGCCAAGAATTCCATTTTCAAAATCTTAAAAATTTTCTGCATTTTCGGAACATTCAGTTTCTTTAAATTTTCGGAGCTCTCAGAATACTGAAAATTTTACAATTTCCACGCAACTCAACAATGAAATCAATTAGATTTTCCAAATTGCTAGAATCTTCCAAATCTCAATATTCTTATTTATTTTTTTCTTAATATCGAATTTCAAATTTCCAAATTTTGCTATTTTGTTTAACCGCACTGCACAACTCACTTTTAATACTATATATACATAAATATGGATGAGTATAGACAAATATGCACCGGCTTCACCACTATTATCGCACTTATGCCTGAATATGTTATGCTATTGGTGCAAAATCCGCGATGAGCTCTAATAGTAATTATAATTATTCCAGCATGAATGCCAGTATATCCAACCACAAGCTGATGTAATGCGCTGTACAGCACAGCTTACCTTCTAGAATAATACCCTCTATTTTGCATTTAAAGTAAAATTAGTAATCCAACTAGGCACTCAGTAGGGGAAATTCAGTTAGAAGAGGGTAGAAAGCACCCCTTTAGAAATAATCATATTTGTCGGAAGTTCCCTAATCTGTTATGTCGTTATGATAAGTCATCAGGGTTGTGGATCCGAATCTAAGATAGAGCGAACACATTCACGCATTGCACGTAATTTTTTAACCCGTAAGTACCGTGAGACTATAAAGTGCCACAAGAGGAGATAAAGTGGCGTCACTCAGACTCTACAGGAAAAAACGCGTGTATGTGATATGCACACATTATGCCCTGCCTTAGACATCCATAGCCAAGAGAAATATAATACTGGGACGAGATTTGAACCCGAGCAGGTGAAGAACCACAGCCTAAACCATCACTCCACCAGGCTAATTATCGAACCATTACCTTCTGATGCCCAGCATAAGCCTCTCGCAGATCAGAATCAATGATCAAATAACAATATACCCGTACCCGGCTTACGTAACTTAAAAAGTGGCGTTACGTTGATTTTAATGACATGATATAGCTGTCATTCACTTCATGTCCACTTGTAGTATAGCTGTAGTCACCATTCCTGGCGGTTACGTCATCAACGCCATATGAAATAAGTAAACAGATCGAGTCTCCGTACCATGGCCAGATCTCAATCTTCAGCGCATCTGCTACTCTCTCCAGAATGCATGAAGTGGGGAACAGAAGACCAATATTTTCATTCCCTTTCTGGAAATATATATATATATATATATATATAATATTTTTCTATTCGATGGATACGACTACAAGCCTATCATAGCTCTGTTTTCTGTTAAAAGTACGGTGATGGAGTGGTGCATGAATCGAGAGGTTCTGGAGTATATATATAAGTAGTATTTCTCTCTACATAACCTTCGCACTCTATACAAGGCTCAGATAAGACCTAGCCTTGAGTACTGCTCACATCTTTGGGGTGCTGGCGCTCCGACTACATTATCCATGTTCGACGCTGTTCAAAGGAGATTCTGGAACAATTTGTCGGATAGGGCTTCCTAACTCTAGTAGACTTAGGCAGTTCCGAAATCGAATTAAAAAAATGCCTTTAAGTTCCTCATAGCAGTACCGGGGCTCCCGTGTTTGGGTTTCTATCTACGCCTTTGCTTCGGTATAAAAAACAATAATCCCAGCTGAAACGTTGATGTAACCCGCACAGTTGGACTCCTAGAATAACACCCTCTATTTTACATATAAAGTAAAATTAGTAATCCAAGTAGGCATCTAGTATAGAAAATCTAGTGCTAGGAGTGTTTGCACCCCTGTAGAAATAATCACAATCTCCTGAAGTTTGCCAACCTGTTATGATAAGCAAATAGCGGCGAATCGTCCCTTTAAATTATAACAACATCCCTTTAATTAAGGATGCCTTGGCCGGGACGCCATGAGGCCCTTAATGGGCTAAGTTTAATTGTTGTTCCTGAACTAATCCCACTCTAGTGTCAACTGTTCCGTTTCATCATTGACCATTTGTAGCTCGTAAAGTTGCTTAAAACGACGTGGAAGGCTCGCAGGATTGCTTATTTGATCTATGAGCAGATATATATACAGGTTTAATTTTGTTTTATTTATTATTTAGCGATATTTTAATATGTCATTATTTTTATGATTTTATGGATAGCTCTGTGGCGCATTAATTGCAAATTACACGTAGAACTACAGCAACCTATTACTCAAAAAGTTGAGGTGGAACAGTTATAGAAACATGAGATTGTGGGATGACAGACGGGAGCAATTTGACTGAAATACTTTCAAAATGATGGCGCTTTTGTTAAACCTATACTTAAGTCCAACCGTTTTTGAGATGTCTCTAATTTTGCGTAAGAAGTAACAAATGCAGGCCAATGAACTATGAACATATGACTTGTAGTGGCCCTACTAGAGTAGATTTTATTAGGGATTTGGATATCAAATGGTACAGGGTGGTCACAAAAGAGAGAGAATAAAAATTAGATTTTCTAAAAACCAAAGTGATTTTTGTTACTTACAATTTCATTAAGCATTCACCATGAAGATAAACGAGCTAACTACTACGCATATCACGCTGACGTCGAGACTATCTGATAGTAAAAGTAGTGGAGAGCGACAGACAAAACAATATTTGATCTCGGAAACTACTAATTTGTGTTGTTAACCTTATACAAAATTAACCTTATTTTCAATGCTTAGTAAGTGAAATTATAAAAAGGTGGTTTCCATTTGCAAAAATACAATATCGGGTTTTCTGAAATTAAATTTTCATTCTCTTTTCGAACAACCCTTTACTAGTTCCGGAATCCGGAATAAAATTTACTGAAGTAGATACCAAATATCAGAAACATATTATGAATCATATAGTAAAGGCAATACAAAAAAAAGGCGTCAAGTAGGTTGACTCTGCACTTATTACACAACGCTGCTATGAATTCATGAAGGCATAAGTTAGTCTCTCTTTGAAGAAAAAGGTAGCTACGAACATGTATAACAATTAAATGAGTCAGGACAATCAAACAGGCTCATACAATTCTAGTTCTCAGCGGTCTAGTCTACCACCTTACTGACAGTATCGACCATCCAGCAAGGTAGCAACACTGCCTGCCCCAGCTCTCGCAAATCCAGCACGGCGTTGCATACAGGGCTACGCTCAGTTATCCCTCGGCATTCGAAGCAGATAGACGCATGCTTGTTGAGTTTTCCGGTACGGGTATATCGAAAATATATCTCTATCACTCAAGTTTCAAGTGCAAACGTACGAAGAAATCTATGTTACATGAAATGCGTCTAATGGGTACGTATCAATTGCTGGCCACAAAAAATAGACATATACTCTACCTCATCCCCTAAAGCCCCAAAATCCATTTTTTAGCCCCTAGAGAAGAATTTCTTAAAATGATCAGGATCCTCTAAAACCATAAAAAGCAAATGGAGTGATTTTTATTTTATTTTTTATGGTTTTTCACCTGCAGCCCCGCTGCTGCTAGACTGATTTTCAAAAACTATAAAGCGTTTCCGTCCTCGTCATAGTTAGTAACCTTGTGTGTAAATTCCATCAAACTCCGGGCGGTACTTCCCAAATTGTAGATCCGCCAAGTGACTAGCGGAAAACAGACCGACTTACAGACCGACAGACATTAGTGATATGGTTTTTTAAGATTCCCATGTTATATAACATCCAAAAATCACATCTCATGTCGTAAATTGTTCGCGATTCCAATACTTCCTCGCCAGTGGCGTAAGTAGTAATATTTTTATAATAAATTGGCCTGCATTTGTCATTGTTTACACAAAATTTGAGAAATGTATTTAGCAGAACCCAAAAATCAAATAATACACACGGTATTCTACTTAAAATAAGTAAGCTGATATGAACGGATCTGACACCATTTTGAAAATATTTCAGCTGAAGTTCTATGATTAATCATACTGTAAACCCAAATTTCCGTAACTGTTTAACGGTAACCTTTGAGAAATCGACCGCTGCGTTTCTACATGGGACACCTTGTATAATACGTTATTTTCCTAATGCTGGTAGTTCTGAACAAAATGGAGAAGAAGTTGAACATATATTGTGCATCCAGCATATCTGTAGAAACCCTAGGAAATACTTACGTTGCATCTTAACGCTGGTATCTCTGAACAAAATAAAGAAGAAGTTAAGCACATACTGTGCATCCAGCATATCTGTAGACTTGCTGAAAATTCATTACAGACCGTTGGCAAAATATAATAAAGTTACTACAATTTAGCTTTATGAAATTCTTCCTCGCGTCGGTTCGCAATTTTTAAAACAAAGCTCCTCTCGGTAAGGCGGTTTTCCATGAGTAAACCTAATCCAAAGGAGAATAACTCTTATATCCTTATCTCCAATGAGCCGAGGCGAATTCAATTTCCTCTCTGGCCATAGGAATCCTCCTACACGTGGCCTAATTCACGATCGAACACAAAAGAACAGGAGGAAAGAATGGATGTACAGGTCTCATAGCGTATGGAACACAAGTTTTGAGAAAAAGTTTGCCCTGAAATTTCTACCCGATTTTGATGCCTGGTCTAGTTATGATACAGATAAATAAATCGTGGATTGTTGTTATTTATGTACGTCAAATTGTTTCAATAATTGAGTTCAAAATGTCGTTCAAGCTTGATAATTGCAAGAATATCTACAGCTTAGTTAGCCGGTTACCCAAAAATGACACTGTGAAGACTCAAATGTTAGCCAGGCAACCATTTATTAGGCAATAGGAGACTGTGATGAAGGTGTTGCTCGCAATAGTTTGAAGAAGACTGGAAAACCTCATGTTTTATCACAAAACTGTGTTAATAGACTGGTAGAAAGCGCTCAAGGCAGAGCTGGAATATCTCAAATACGCTCAGGCACAGCCATGGATGTTGCAGGGCTCTGAAGTGTTAACATTTTGTGAGAAACCTCGTGATTATAATGGATGATAAAAGTACCTTACACTGTTACATTCAGAAATATAATGCAACAATAGATTTTACACTTACATTATTGAAAATTGTCCAAATAAAGTACAATTTGAAACAAGAACGAAATTTGCTGACAACGGTGGTGTGCGATTTCTGAGGCTGAGCTTTCAGCACCCTTTGTTGGTCATCATAACGACGATAAGCTATTTTAGCCTGACTTAGTTTCGTGCCATCATGACACGAGAGCTAAGGGATGGTTGGAACCGAATAACGTTTGTTATGAACCGGTAGAACCCCCAAAGGTACCAAAAGTTCGGCCAATCGAAGCATTTTGTTCATTACAAATCATTACAAATCTTTATGGTAAGCCCAAAATTGTGGACGCGCATTTTTAGAAAAATTCTGGAAGTCGGCATAAACATCGTCCAACCGAAGATGAGACAATTTACCAAACTATTGAGAATCATGGTTCGCTATCAATTTTGTAGATCCGTTTTCATATTACAAAAAGATGTATAATCAATCATCAGTATTGGGATTTTAAGAAAATATCGTAATTTCGTTGTTCAAGCCTGTTACATTTGTTTCTCAAAAGTTATAATAATCGTCGTCTTTATTAGGAGACAGGTTTAACTTTTCGATATTCTGCCATTTAACCCCAAAATTAATGTACAAAGTACAAAACATAAACGATGTCACAACAGTTAGAGTATGAGTTGTTTCAATCGGATTTCACTGATCAGAATGTGTTGTAAATCCAAACTGGCATATGTGAGAAAAATTCACTAATAGTAATCCACTATCCCAAAATGCGGTATTATGAAAGAAGGGTCTATTGGTTTTTTCGCACCACTCCCGATACAACTACAACTTGTATAAACCTCAACCTCAACAAATGCTTTCCCGGGAATTAGAGACCAATTAATGGCTCAGGGATATGCCTAATAATAACGCCGAAACTAATATTTTGTCGAAAAGCGATTATTTAGGTATAATATTATTGCACTTCCACGTTTGCTCTGCAAATTATGGACGTAGAGTTTTGACACTTGGGACTTATCCTCCGTGCCATTGAAACTCACCCCAGGAGCAAGCAACGTCGTTTCCTCAATTTTATTTGGAGTATGGTCTAGATGCAATCACAGGCTTTTTGGTCAGTCCTCTCACGTTCCACCGCCACCGCTGGTATCATCGCGCTTCTATTCGGCCTTTCGGCCAGTGCAGTGGCTAGAAAAGTTGCCGCCGTCGCACATACCAAGCAGGCCAAAGATGGTCGGACGGGCAGAAACAAAAGAGGAGCGGCGATCGCCGACAGGAAGTTTTGCGCTTACTTGGACTCCTAATAGATGAGAAAATCTCGAATTCGTGGGAGAAATTATTCGACTCGATATTTTTGCACTATCACCTTTGTTGGATGCTCATCAACATGAATCAAGAGATTGCAAATTTGATAATTTTTTCTAACAACTTAAAAAATTGTTCTACCGCTCCCGTTTTTTCAAGGTTTTTGAACAAAGAATGTACTTGGTAAGTTTTCTCTGAAGTTTGTAGTCTTCAAATTGTAAGCGAACGCCTAACAGCCAGGTGCCTAAATTAAAGGTCGAACCTCCCTATAAAAGACTGCATTTTCAAGTCATACGCTATTTAAGATTCAAAAACACTAAAAATGACCATGAGCGGTGCTTAAAAACACTCTAAATATTATTTAGGGTGTTGCCCAATGTCTGAACTGAAGCTCAAACAAACAAGTCCCCTAAGGGTGGGTTTCACCAAGGTTGTCAAACGAACAGTCCGTTATTCTCCACCTATAGGGTGACAGGCCGTCAAATACAGCGAATGAGCTTCAAGTTCCAAATTTTAGCAACCAATAGCTATGAAATGTTGAAAACAAAAAATACTGTCAAAGTATGAGATGACATATTGTCATTGAAACATCATCAGCTTACTGAATATTAAGAAATTACATATAATTCAGTCATAATTTAAAGAAATGTTTGATTTTTGAATTAAATTCATGTATTAATTACTATTGTTGATTTTTTATTCATGTTCATATTATTTTCTTCAATTGATATGCGAAAGGGATAATAGACAAAAACTCAAATAACAGTACGTCTGCCGTGCTGGTACGGTTCACCTCCAGCGATTCAAGGGCATTGGTTTTGAAAAATCGAAAACTGTTGAAAAACACCGGAATTCGTATAAAAGAAGATCTGAATAAATCGCGACTGAAGTTATTTAAAAGATGTATTGATTTGTTTACGAAAAACAATGCGTGGATTCTAAGAGGAAATATTTACGTAAAACAAAACAATGAAGTTCATCGAATCGCCAGTGATGAGGACCTACACAAAATTAATGTTTAAGAGGTTTTTTTTGTAAGGTTTTCAATAAACAATGCAGTGTAGTGAGATATGTGGGGGGACGGGTGCTGCAGCATTCTAACATGAAGGTAACATTACTGTAGATGTTTTCAAAGTAGGCAGTGTTAGACGTTATTTCTAGTCGTAAATAATGTATTAGTATTAACTACTTTGAATGTGGCTTAATCAGTACTCGTCTTTTCGCCTATTATTATTTTTCTTCTTACACCTTTAGGTTAAACAAATAAGAAATAATTGTTTAATAATAATTAATACGAATCACAATGTTGTTATGCAATAATTTTAAACGAATTTATTAGTCCATACACATATACTTTGCCAATTTACAGTAATTTTATGGACACTAAATAAAATAAAAATGCCTAGTTTCTAAATACATGTCAAGAATAATTAAATTAAGAGAATTAAGTAATGAATTTCTGTTTCCTTTGTATACTCGTTGTTTTTTGGAAAAACCTCAAAAGAGGTGGCAGTGGTTTCGGTTCTTATTTTTCGCAGCAAGTTATGGGCTTAATTCTGTTGATTTTTGGGAAAAACATAAATTGTGTCTCTGGACCTGCTAATGCCACAGATACCGCATTGCTGTGAGGGTATGTATGCAAGTACGCATGTATACTTAAGAATGGCAATGATTTGTAGGTTGTTACGGTTAGTCTCGTTTACAAAATTAAATAATAATAATAATAATAATAATAATAAACGTCTTTATTTCCAAATGGACTGATTATATAAAAAAGTAGCCAAATATGGGCGAAGTTCAGCTGTAGCTGCTCTTCCACTTAACCCGCTATAAAAAAGTCCGTACAAAAGGTGAGTGAGACCTACTTATTCTACACATTACAAATATTAAATGTATATGCATTGCTTACATTAATACATCTACTAAAATTAATCATAAACTTGTATCAATATTTTCCTGAAACATGGTTACTGCTGCTGGGTTTTATATTGTACCGGAAGGGTGTTATAAATGGAACAAATTTGGTAGCTGAACGATCGTTCAAATTGGGCTGTTCGGAATATCGGCGGTGTCAGCAACCCCCTGGATCTTATATTAATGTTATGCACATCTATTCGAAATGTAACTTTTTCAAATAAGTAAGTGGGGGTCTTATACATAATTATTTTATGATATAATGTTGCGGCATGCAAAAATGTTTCCATGTTCAACCAATTCGCATCTTTCAACTAATGGGATATTCGGTCTCGTCTTCTGATGCCATATATTAATCTGAGGCAAGAATTCTGCGCAACCTGAATTTTTTGTTTGTAAGTGGCAGTTAAGCATGGGCCATACAACATATCAGAAAAATTGAAGTGCGAGAGCACCAACGACTCACATAGATTTATTTTGACTTTAACGGGAAGGTTACGTCTGTTGCCGTACAATATTTTTAAAGAGGAATATGCCTTACGAATGAGCGAATTTACATGTTTTTCAAATCTTAAATTTACATCCAATGTTACACCCAAGTTCTTTGCTTCACTGACAGTTTCAAGTTGTTGTGCATTGTTGGTAAAGTTAATTGAGTTAGTAACAGCCAGGCGCGCATGCTTTGGCCCAAATACAATTAGTTTAGATTTGCTAGAGTTAAGATGCAAACAATGTTCTTCGGCATTCTTTGTCAATAATGATAAATCTCTGTTGGTTGCACTCACAGTGTCCACATCACTGGGTAGAAAAGTATGATACAGCTGAGTGTCATCAGCATAGCAGTGCATTTTGCAAGTATTTAAGCCTTTGCCCAGGTATGAAGTATAAATTGCAAAAAGGAGTGGACCATAATAGAGCCTTGCGGCACGCCTGATTTTAAGGCTAATACATCAGAATAACTTCCCTCCAAGAAAACCTTTTGCTTTCTGCTCTTTAGATACTTACTGAAAAAGTTGACACTATCCGAATCGAGGCCTATAAAATGCAATATATTTAGGAGTAAATTAAAATTGATCGTATCGAAAGCTCGACTAAAATCCAACATTATAAAAACTGTACACCTTCCCTGATCAGTGGCTCTGATAATGTCATCTGTTACATGTAGAAGTGCAGTTGTACAGCTAAAATTCTTTCTAAAACCAGATTGAATTGGAGAAAGCAAAGAAAACTTTGTTAGATGTTCCATCAAATGCAACTCAACCGCTTTTTCTAATAATTTTGACAATGCTGGTAAAATGCTTATTCTTCTGAGGTGATTAAAATCTGAAGGATTTAGCTTTTTGGGAATTACTTTTACAACTGCACTCCCCCATGCTTCTGGAAAAACATTTTGAATCAAACAACAATTTATTATATGCCTGATATAAGGAATAACATGTGGACAGCAAAGTTTTATTAGAAAGATACTCAAGCCATCACAGCCTGCAGCATTTGTTTTAATACCAGAGACAGCTTTATATATGAATATTTCATCAATTTCTTTAAATTTGAATTTGGAGTTTGTCAGACAGTTATTTTTGTAAAAATTTATTAAGGAATCTGGAGGTTCACTTGGGGAGATGGAATTTATAAAAAAATCATTCAGAAGGTTCACATCCATTAGGTTAGGGGGCAATGAGTTACTAAAGTTATTTTTTAGCATCTTGTTTTGTTTTAATATCCTCCACATTTGCTGAGAGCTGCTATGCAAGAACTTATGGAAGAAATACGCTCTTTTCTCTCTTCCAATAGCGCTAGTGACATAATTCTTTAAATCTTTATAATACTGTAAGTGCGCATGAGTACCTGATCGTTTATAACTTTTAAGTGCTTCATCACGGAGCTGCTGCATTTGTTTGATCGTTTGATCGAAATAAGAACTAAATTTTAATAGTGTTACATAGAGGTTATATGTTGACGCGGGGGCATTGGGATGACGGGGATTGGTCTTCGGGGACTGGCACTAGTGAGGAAATAAGGGATAATGGATAATGATAACATGGGTCAGCGAGTGGAGAGTGTTAATGATGAATCAATATTTGATAGTCCACATCAAAACCATTTCACAGTCGGACATCTAAATATCAGATCCATAAATTCTGGATTTGACGAGTTCTGTAATTATATGACAGAATAGAATTTTGATATTTTTGGAGTTTCTGAAACATGGCTCAATCCAACTTTAAGAAGCGAGAGTTTTTGCTTGCCTGGGTACAAATTTATAAGGAATGATAGGCAGCGGGTTGAAATATTCAAGGGTAAATGTGGAAATTAACTATGCAGATAGCATAGGTATAGAATTTAAGAAAGGTGGAAAAACTTATCTTTTAGTTAATAGTTATCGTTCGCCTTCTGAAAGTGTCACTTATTTTTGTCAGTCTCAAATATGATTATTTATTACTGATAGGAGATCTAAATATTAACATTTTAAATAATTCTGCATACACAAATCGCCTGAAAAATATAATTCATAGTTTTAACTTATCACAAAGGATCAGTGAGCCAACAAGATTCAATTTTGCCACAAGAGAGGCTAGCCTCATTGATATAATCTGTGAGGATCTTATCTCTATTGATTCTAAATCATTGGCAGTTTCTCAAAATCTCTCAGATCACAACTTAATTTACTCAGCCTTTCGAAAGTCAAAAATAAATAAATCACAAAAGACTATTAAATATAGAGACTACAATAATATAGATAGAGAATCCTTCTTAAATGAAGGGTTTCTACATGGGTGGGAGGATATTTACTATATAAACCAAATCGACCAAAAAAATGAAGTCTTTAGTAAAAATATAGTAACTGTTCTAAATAAACATGCTCCGATAAAAACAAAACAAATAACCGAAAAATCTTATGTACCCTGGATAACTCAAAATATAAGAATTTTAATCAGACTAAGAGATAAAGCTCATACAAAATTTCAAAAATCAAAATCACAGGCTCATTTTGAATATTATAAACAACTAAGGAACTATACAAAGCATGCAATTATCCGAGAAAAAAATACATTCTTTAACTTACTCTCAACAAAGGTAAGGAATTTTGGGACACTACCAAAAAGCTCAACATAACCTGCAAGAAAACTCACTCAACTATACCCGATCACTTACAAAATGTAAATGACATACACAATTACTTCCAGCAGACCGACAATTTACCAGACACTGCTTCCCAAGAATTAATCAATTTTTACAAAAACAATGTAAACATCAACGATTCTCTTAGCTTCCAACTGTTAGACAGGGCCAGTCTAATCAAAATTATAACTAATATCTCATCAAATGCCATTGGAGAGGATGGTTTCTCTATGAGAGACCTAAAGTTATGTATCCCATTTTGTACGAATGCCTTGCTGAATATAATCAACACATGTATTTTGGGGGGATTATTTCCAGAAATATGGAAGAAAGCTATTGTTAAACCCTTACCAAAAATAGAAGAACCTAAAGAATTTACAGACTTGAGTCCTATTAGCATATTACCCGCTACATCCAAAATTTTAGAAAGGCATATTTATAATCAAATTAGATTTTTTTGTGACACAAACGATATCATACCCGATAGTCAATCCGGTTTTAGGAAAAACTTTAGCACAAGTACATCATTAGTTAATATCTTGGATGATATCAGACATCATCAAGAACAAAAAAATAGTACGTGCATGGTTCTTCTCGATTTTAGTAAAGCGTTCGACACTGAATCATGAAATGTTACTAGCTAAGTTACATTACCAGGGGTTTTTGCAGTACTCAGTAATTCTAATAAAAACATACTTAAGCAACCGTTCAAACTGTGTTATGTTAGCAAATGATTCTGCTATTTACAAAACTGATTTTAAACCTATAAAAAGAGGAGTTCCTCAAGGTTCAATTTTATCTCCTTTGCTATTTTCAATCTACATATCTGACATGGTCAAATCGGTAAAATTCGCAAAAGCAATATGCAGATGACTCACAAATATATCTCCCTGTCAATAAAACTACAATCCATATTGCACAACAACAACTAAATTCAGATCTCCAAAGAATTGACAGATTTGCAAAGCATCACAATCTTAAACTAAACCCCTCAAAATCGCAAGTAATGGTTATGAATAAAAACAGTACTGAAAGAGAATTTTGAACAAAATTTAGTCATTTCTATTAACAATGACAGAATCCCCATAGTTCAGGAGACAAAAAATCTAGGCATTATATTTGATAGCTCGCTTGGCTTCGGCAGTCATATAAAAAACAGAACAAATTTAGCTTACATGCGACTAAAAAATATAAACAAATTAAAAAACATTTATCAGCCAAACAAAAATATTATTTGTGTAATACCTTAATTTTATCACTTTTTGACTCTGGAGATATCGTCTATGGTGATTCGCTATCGTCGCGAACTAAAAAATGCATACAAAAAGTTGCAAAATAGTTGCATGAGATTTGCGTTTGGAATTCCATATCGAAACCATATCACTCCTTATCTAAATAACTACAACATATTAAACATGACGAATCGCAGAAAATATCACATGTATTCTTTTATCTATAGGGTTATAAAAACAGGTCAACCGCCCTATTTAAGAGAAAGATTTGTGCCTTTGCCTAGTCCCGAGAGAAGCAGAAATAATCTCAATTTTATCGTACCTAGGCATAGAACGCGTTCTTTCCGACGATCATTTGCCTATGTGGCGGTTCACTTATGGAATAATTTACGAACTTCAGTTAAAAGCTCATCGTCAAAAACATTCTCAAAACTGACAGAAACGTTGTTACAGAATCACCAGCTACTTTAGCAGCGTTTATGTGAGCAACAATATCTTTTTTACATTCTTACTCGCTGACAGGTTGTATAGATTTGTTCTTCGCGTCCGTTGCCAGCTCCCGGGGGTTCATTCTTCGTTTTTGCCTTTTCGTGTTTCACCGCCTCTTCATTTGCCTCTTTATTGCTTTTTTTGTTTTGTTTAAGGACTTTTAGGGTGTTCAGGGCTTTCTCGCATGGACTCTTTGTATTAAAGGGTCCAATGTATCGGTTTTATAATCGAGAGACTGTCCTTTTTCGTCATTACTCTATATGTAGAATTTCTTTTGTTTCTGATGTTTATTCATGACGAAATAAATATTTTGAATTTGAATTTGAATTTAAATTTTACTGATTCAACATCACCTACTGCAGATAGCCATTAAGCACCTACTTGATGACAGGCTCTACCAAAAAGTTAATAGATATTGCTTGTTTCCAAACATTCATTCATTTTCTTGCCGTTCATCAGAACCATTAGGGCACCTTACATTGATATTCCCACAAAACCATTCAGGTCTTTTGGTCTCCATCCATACATCCATAAAGTTGAATATTTTTCGTTGTTCAGGAACTGGACAAACATCCACACTATATTAACAGCGATTAAGAAATTCCCAAATATATGTCTTAAAGCTACCAGCAAACCTAAAACCTGCAAAAAAATACAAATTTCCATATTTTTCTTTTTTCACGAGTACACATTCTAGGTTATATTTATATTCGACATTATTTGAATACAGCTGATTGAGTGACACATGTGTGGGATCTGTCAACCCTTGGTCTCAGTCACAAAACATTTATACTCTGAAGAAGGTTTAATTCCATGCTATTCCATGACAACACGGTGACTTGTGTGGTTGTCAGCGGCCATTTTTTGAGGGTGCGACATGGTTGCCAGATTGTGCATTAATATCCCGTTTCACCCCCCTGATCCCAGGGGAGTAAGCTCCACCTTCTGTTGCAATATACTCTACTATGCTTTATAAGACCATTCGTGGAATTTTTCCCAAAATCGTTGCACAACACTTGAAAAAATGCAAATGAAAATTTAAAATTATTTCCATGATGCCGCAAAATAGCTCCGTCGGTACCTCGGATTATACATCTTCACAGTAGGGATGTTCGATACGATCCTATATATACTATCACTACATTTCACGAGTATCGTCATCTTTCGATCCGGACTAGGTCAGAACTTTTCTTCTTTGTTTCCTTCCGCTGGATATCGATAATTTTATTAAAAAATATTTTAGAGTATCGATACTTCCTAAAACGATAGAAATCGATACATAACGATACTTTTCGTGGATCTAAACATCCCTAATCTTGACAACTTGTCGCTCTTGTCAACTAGGCTGCAGGGTGCGGAGTTGCCTTTACTATCTTACATTTTGCTAAAATCTTATGACAAATAAAGGCTTCAAATGAAATATTGACGAATTTGAACGGATATGCATAGAATTTAGAATATAAATTCATATTGCAAATTTCAGGTCGTCTATGCATGGACTTGAACCGGATTATTCGGTATTTTTACCGAAAAGAGAATATTTACCGATAACATTATTCTCCACGATTTTTAACAAAATAATTTAAATATTTCTATACTTGCCGAAAAAGAGCTGAAACCAAAAATAGAGCTAAATGTTAATTTTATGTAGTCTTCATAGTTTTATGCCCCATATCAAGCATACATATGCATACACACTCAGGCAGTCGGGTACATGAGAGGGGTAGATTTGGGTTGCCTATGATTACGAACGCACATCCTCATCCCTTACTCCGCTTGCCCTGACTTGATTTTTGTGCATACAAAAGGTATAGACTGGTAGATTTCCGTCATTACCTCATCACCGGACAAGCAATAAACAAACCGAAACCTGCCTGTTTTCAAAATAAATATTTAATTAAAATGAGAGGTGAGTTCATGAGTTCAAGGGTAAAACAGAAAAATATATACAATACTATAAGCAAGAATCGAAAAAGGAGTTTCCAGAATGGTTGAAAAGTACTTTGAAAGGACGACTAGTATATTGTAGAAGTTGTAATTTAGAACTATGCCCACAAAAACATGTTGTGCGCGCGCCCAATACAACAGACGTTTTTTATGACTTAAAGGTCCTTGATCTACCACTGATCTTGGGACGGCATTTACCTTATACCGAATTCAACGACACTATTTGCCGATTCCGTTTTTTTGCCGGTTCGGCAACCCTGCAGATATGCAGTTCACTTTAATTGAAAGCAATTGATATCACAGACCAGGGGGGTGAAACTCATGTTGCTGAATGGGAAACAAAGCTGTGCTGCTGGTGCATAATATGACAACCACGTCGCACCCTCATACAAGTCACCGTGTTGCCAGTGAATAGCATGGAATTAAACCTTCTAAAGTGTATATGTTTTGTGTCCTAGACGTGTTATAATAATAGAAATAAGAAAATAAAACAATGTTTGGAGATATGTTTTCATAAATAGGTATTTTTGATTCTGACATAAATAATATCTAGACGATGAATAATAGGTGGATGTGGATACTTTTACAAATATCGATGTTTTAGGACCCAGAAATGCAGAATGTGCTGTTTGTTTACATTTGGTGTGGATTTCTAGATCATAAATTGGCAAAAATTGTTTTTGATGTAACAAAAGATGAACCAGTTGGAATTAGTTTTATATCTTTTTTTATGCAAAATAGCAAATATCCGTACGTTTCTACAGGTACGTATTTTGTACAACACCCTGTACAGACAAAACTAGATTGCCATGCATGAACAGTCGTCAAAAATAGTGAAAACATCCTACCAAATATAATAGCTAGAAAATCGACCTATTGTTTCTATCATTTTGATTGGTCCATTTACATTGTTATGTGTTGTTATGTGTGAAACTGGAAATTCTATGAAAGTTATCCTAATTCTAAAGCACAAAGACATAATATTACATCTATAATGTAAGTACCCTTATTTATAATGCAACCATTTTTTCACGACTTTATTCAACATTTCAATAGAAATCACTGATATTCAGAGACCTCTACAGCTTCTGTCAAATTGCATTTCGATAAGGTATTTTCCCATTGGTCCAAGGGACCGTCAAATATTAATGTTGGTGAAATTGGGCCTAAGAGGATTTTGGCCTTAGATTATTTTAAAACATGTTAATTCAGTGGTGGGGTGGTATCAGACCAAAAAAATCATACGGTTCGTATATCAGACTTTTATTATCAATATATTATCAATATTTAATGTCAGAGCGCGAAAAAAGTTTTAAATGGCAGTGATTCTGAGTCCGCAGCTAAACTTATATGTTTTTGGGTCCTAGAGTGTCACATATGTAGTCTTATCAAATTCTTTATCAGCGTTAAAATTTAAAAGGTCGGTAACTTTCAGTTTCAAGACTTCCCAATTATTTAACATGCGAATTTCTTACTGTTTTGCAAATTTTAGGATGATAAATAACGTTACCTCACAATACTTTCTAATCCCCTATTACATCCACTCATTATGAATAAAGTAATATTTAACCTAAAAATTGTCGTTGCTCTAAACGCGATCAGGGTGATTATATTCGCCACTGACTTAACTGTTAGTAGCTCACTCTATAGTTCATTACCGAAACTGTTCACAGCCATCCTTTGTTGTCATGTGCTCATCATCTGGAAATTCATAAAATTCTTCAAAAAGCGTTAAATGCATAAGCTGGGAATGACCGTTTGAGCAATACTTTATTATACTTATTAAAATGTATATTATGCAATTTCAAAACTCCATTGAACGTAGAAAACACAAATTAAATCTTTAATTTAATTTAGATCTGCCTATATACCTATTCAATAAAACACACAAATCCAGCATACCGCATACAACCCGACAACACCGATTTCTTCAAAACACAAATACCGCGCTTATAAATACAACGTTTTTGGTCTTAGAAGCACTCCTAGACCAATTACAAATCATGTGGCATATAGAAAAAAATAGCACACTAAACCTAATGTGATCAAAAGCATAGGTTCTATTTAAAATGCAGAGGTGATCTAATTTGCTCCATGATTAGATACATAACATTCATACATAATATAAAGTAGAGTAACTTAGGTGATACATAAAAGTTTTGGTAAACGACTTTTGTTGGTATAAGCTGATAGGCAAATCTGTGCGAGGATTATAGAAATACCTAACATGGCAACCGACTACAAGTATCAAAATTAATTGACACATTTTGAGTATTCAGAAAATATTTCAGTCTTCCGAAACAAATTATTTTGATTTGGGCGTGTAATTTCAGAAAAGTCTGTAACCAGATACCAGTTTGAGTCTTGATAATGGAATAATAATAATGTGTGCGTTTAGCGACAGTACAGCGTTAAAACTGCTTTATGACTTTTGACATATTTTTCAAGCGACATCTATCAAAAGTCTTATAAGCTTTATAAGCAACAGAGTGATTAAAAAAACATATCTGATATTATCGTTTTACGGTTTACCATCGCTGGATGTGAAAGGCAAACAATAGTACAAATCTTAAAATGAAGCGACAACATCGTCATACATTTTGCCAACGTACAAAAAAAACTCACCTGCACCGTTTTCTACGGCTTTTCTTGAATCTTGAGTCAGCTGCGGCGCGGATAACGGAAAGAAGGTAAGCTGAGAACTGTTGAAAATTTACGGATTACGAAAGATGTATCACCACGCAGTAGATAGTCCACCCCATACACGGCATAATTTATGTTCTGGACAAAGAAATATAGTGGAAAAATGCGTATGACACACTCCGAACATGATTTCCAGAGAAACCAGTGAGAGATGTCGTTCAACTTTGTAACCATATGACAAAGGTACTAGTATCTACCATTTTCAGAATTATCAGGAAAAAAACGTGTGTTCGGTGGTAGCAAAAAAGCAAAAACAGGGAGGTAAACGAGTGGTTTTAAATGATGATGTTGAATATACATCTGAAAACAATACGTAGTATTCGCGTAATGGGAAGGCAGAAGATTTATTATTTGGATGAGAGATGGTTTAATGAAGGTCACACACAGTTTCTAAATATTGCCAAGATCTAAACATTACATCTCGTACACAAACGTATCATTATGGATTAAGTACTGCGTACAGATCTTCAACACCAAACAGATAAGGGTCGTCGTCTAATTATTATTCATATTGGTAGCGATTCTGGCTTGATCGATGGAGGATTGAGCGTCTTCGGATCACGAAGAACGAGATTGTCATCAAGATATAAACGCACAAGTTTTCGAAGATTGGTTCAAAGCAGTGTTACCAAAATTAGGACCCGATTCTGTGATTGTCCTAGATAATTCTTCATATCATAGTCGACGTACAGAAAATCTTCCCACTTATAAATTGGCTAATGTCAAAAAATATACCATGCGACCTACTATTCGTCATTATTCGTCAGAGCGGTCCGGTGGACCTTTGCTCTTAGTTAAAAGTGTCATCGGTCTGTTAGTCTGTCAGGTCTGGCTACCCAGATACCAAACATGTTTAAGGGGAAAAGGGAAAGAAGGAAAGAAAGGAAGGAATAAATAGAGCAAAAGAAAGAAGTACACCATTTGAAATAGCATAAGCATTATTGCTTTGACTACTCGAATTATTTTGTAGCTCCAAAAAATAATTTTTATCGGTTTTGTATAGTGAAATAATTTTGGCTGGTCTAAATTTTCAGTTTAATTTTGATCACAGTACGAGGCGCGGCCTGGGATGTTTGCGAACTTGCTTGGCTGTGTGGTCTACTGAATCACGCAACAGAGGGTTGCTGTGCGATTCGGCTTGATTATAACGCCGCTGCGCCTGTTGTTTTACGTAATCCCTTAGATATGGGATATGAAGATCTCTGTGAATGGTCTCATTTGACACGTACCAAGGGGCGTTAGTAATTGTGCGTAGGGTTCTGTTTTGCAGGACTTGCAGTCTCTACATGTGCGTCTTGGCAAGAAAACACCTACCCGCGCATGCGTAGGTGATTGCGGGTCTTATGACCATTTTATACAACCGAATCTTGTTGATCAAACTTAATTTTGAATTTCTGCACATCAAAAGATAAAGCTGCCGAAAGGTAATTTGGAATTTTGTTTTCAAAATAATATGTTTCTACCAGGTCAACACCTTGTCAATGATGACTCCAAGATACCTGACAGATTTTCCCATGATATACGAGTTCCATTCACTGATACCACTGAGGGTCACCGCGACGTTTTTTAGTACAATAGATTGCCTGCGTTATCGAAGTATTAATTTTGATCAACCACCGATCCGCTCACTTCAATACTTCCTCCACCGCACACTGCAGCCTATCGTGAACGAGGTTACCAGAACAAGACTGGGATAGCAGTGCAGTGTCGACAGCATAGACTTCACAGCTGCTGGGGCAAGGGACGTCATGTATATAAAGTGAATAAAGGATAGGTTCTAAGACCGAACCCTGAGGAACACCGGCTCTTACGAGTCGTATAGTTGTCAACACATTGTTAATTTTGATCCGAAACTTCCTTCCTTCTAGAAAAGTTTTCAACAGTTTCATTAGCCATAATGGAAAACCCTTTTGGATGAGCTTCAACAAGAGGCCCATGTGCCACACCTTGTCAAATGCCTTTGATTCATCTAGAAGCAAGATACCAGTAATTTTGTTCAGGGTAAACCCCCTGGTTACATGCTCCACCAGTCTAACTGCCTGTAGCTCCGTACTATGCTCAGACCGAATTTCACGTCAGGAATCACATGGTGATCTGACGAGAAATTCTCAAGGTGACGATAAATCACCTTTTCAGCGAGCTTAGAAGGAGCTGACAGCAGACTAACGGGACGGTGATCCTGGGGGAATATCGAACCTGCCTTCTTTGGAATCATGATGACGTCAGCGATCTTCCACGCCTTAGGAAAGTAATGAGTTCTGAGCATTGCATTGGTTATTGCCACCAGATATGTCAAAGCCTTGAGCGAAAGCAACTTCAGTGATTTGTTGGTGATTTGATCCTTTCCAGGTGCTTTACGCACCTTTAGGTCCTTAATGTGGCCTTGTGTGCAAAACGGAATCTCAGAGGATTCCGTTGATGTGCTATCCTGAGATTCATCTGAAGAGTCTTCCGTAGAAGAATCTTCTAAAAAGGAGTCACCGATGCTAGCACCGATGTTGGTATCGCCGTTCGCTCTGAAGTCCTAACAGATCATACAATTTGTCGTTCCTCGTCAAGGTCATTGTCCAGACCATAATTGGGAGAGAACTGCCTTTCCATAACGTCAGCAAAAACTTCCACTTTATCCTCAGTCCTGAAAACTATGCCTCCAGGACCATGAATATGTGGTAATTGTTCTTGCCTTTTCAAGAGAGGAATACTTGAATGTCATCAGGATTACAAGACCTTTTTGCTTGCTTAATCGCAGCCCTCTTTTCAGAAAATTTCCGACGAATGTCAGCAAGGATAAAAGGTATGCCGTGACGCTGCACCGGAAGCACAGCACCATGCTGTAGAGTTTGGTGAGCGAAACTTGTCCACTCCGATTGAGCAGCATCAATTCCGTTCTCATCATGTATGACCGGGACGCTGGGAAACTCTTTGAGAAATGACTTGTATAGTTCCCAATCAACTCTTTTCCTTAAAGGAGTTTCCTCCTCCATGAAATGCTCATTACCTACCTCCAGAACAACAGGTAGATGATCATTAGAGATGTCATACAAGATCCTAGAAGCAATACTGAACCTACAGTTTTCAGATATTGCAAAGTCTATAACATCCGGTGCCTGAAGGTGATTGAAAGGATGGTGTGTCGGCTCGTCGGTGCTGTGAATAAGATACCCGTTTCGCATCACATGGTTGCAAAGCCGAGCCCCACAAGTAGAGTTAGGCCTTGAGTGTCATGATTAGTGTTTACAGTTGTAGTCACCTGCCGCAATAAGGGGGCCTGAACAGTCCAGAAGGACTTCGAAGTCCTCTCGCAGCCTGGCACTGCACCTGTCATACACCGAGTTGATCTTCAACGGAATGCATCCCGCCATATTGACCACTATGGACGCCGCTTCAATGCTTTGCATCTCGGCTTTTGTGCTTCTGTGATAGTCAATAGCACGTTTAACGAGCACAGCCAAGCCACCACCCCTACCATTCAATCTGTCAGCGCGTATAACATCATAGCTCGAGAAAGCTAAGCGATCTCCCGGATTAAGTAATGTTTCTTGCAGCAGAGCTACGTCTAAACCCTCATCCAATAGAGTTTGATGAAATTCCCGTTTTTGGGGAATATCCCTTAGGCCCAGACAATTCCAAAAAAGGATTTTGATAAATGCAGCTTGTCTATTGTACTTAGCCATTCAATGGCTGCGGAAAGATCGCCTGCAATGCCTGAGTGGCGCTAATCAGGAGACTTATTATTTGTTAAAGGGACGTAAGCGCAGTTGCTAGGTCCACATTCTGCGTGTTCAAAGTGGGTTGAACAGAGGGGGCAGTCGAAGATGTTGAGACGGCTGCTTCCGCGTATGACTTGCTGCGTCTTTGCATCTGCAAGTGGGACTGTTAGCGGGATGCGCCCACAGTTCGCACACCTTCGCTCCTCTTGTCCTATGAGGGGGCATAAATGTGTCATGTGATCGGAAGCACATTTCAAACATATGGGAGGTGCTGTGCAGGAAGCTGCGCATGACCATACCTTTGATAGCGGTGACTCTGCCCAATAAGTCTAGAGTTCTTTTGAACTTCAACTCTGATTGCTAGACCCAGCAGCTCATGTTCATTGAACAGCTGCTGGAACTTTTCAATCTTGGGCAGTATCACGACCACCAAAGGCATGGATGCCCCGCCACTGCGTTTGAGTCGGATAATGTGGAGAGGAGTATATCCCCTCTGTTCTAATCTTCTGGCAGAAGAAGTTGATACGTTTAATGAAGCAGACGGTTTTGAGGCGACTGTCAACTATAATTTGGATTTTCTTTAGGAAGGGGTGGGAAGTCATCCGCCTTATGGGTTTTGTTCATTTTGTCGCCGCGTCTTTTCCTAGACTTGGCCTGGGTGAATCCGTCATTCTGTATTTCATCGTCGGTTGATGTCACGTCAGTTACATGTTCAAGAGGTCTTTTTAAATTGACAGCCTTGTCAGATTTAGAATTAAAATTTGGATTATTGATTAACTATGTTACCTGGGTGGTCAGGCAGTCTATTTTACTGTTTTGGTCCCTAACTGTCTCAGTCAGTTCCTTTATTTGCTGAGCCTGGCTTTCGATGATCAGGGTCAGGCGCTGGTTGGTTCTGTCCTTTTCGTCTGCTACAGCTGGTGTCATCAATTCCTTTGATTTCATGGTAATTTCTGTTCTCTCCTTCTGGCTGGGTCCATTCATCATCAGGGACACTGGAGGATCATTACTTTGCCCTCCAGAGTCTATCTCCATGTTTTTAAATCGGATTTTCTATTGAAAAACTTGAAAACTTTCACGAGCAAAATATGACGTATTGTCAATTATCCCTTATACAGGGCGATTACCATGCGAACTATCGATGCTCAAAGCAGAGTTGATGCAAATCGCTAGATAGTACAAGAGTAGGTAGACGAAATAAGAAGTAGATAAAATAGCAAAGGCTAAAGGATTTATTGTTTTAAGATTACCTACATACCACTGCGAATTCAACCCAATCGAGTCGATATGGGCTTAAATAAAAAACGAGGTAGCGCGTAAGTATACTGCTTTTAGGTTGGCGGATGTTCGTATTTTTTTGGAAGAGGAGAGGAAGGGTGTAACTGGTGACACCAGCAGAACTGCATAAGGCATGTAGTCAAAGAAGATGAAAAGTTCTGGCGATTGGACCATTTCACAGAGCGGTATGCGAACCAGTGACAATTAACTTAAATGACGACAGTGATTGCAACTGCACTGACAGTGACAGTTCCTGCTAGAAAAATGGTTAGTCATAAAACCGCAGCGCAGCTGACTACCATTTGTTCAATTGAATATTTATTCATTTATTTATTCATTTATTGTTGAAACTGAAAGACGGGTGGAGGGAGGGACGGGACTCGATATGCAGCCACCGGTCCGTGGTGATTCCTGGGTGGCCCAAACATGGGCTATACCCTTGACACAGTTACTTGAAATGTTTTCTTATTTCGTCATGTTTTTTTGCATATCACTCAAGAATTAGACAAGCTGAGGATAGAAATATGATCTTTAAGGTAGCCGTGGGGGATAAAAAACAAATGAAAACCACAAACAGGGCACGTTTAGTTGAATTGAAGGAGAAAAATGGAAAGAGAAGCAAGAGCTTGCCCAAATATCACCTTAGAGTACAAGAGTTGGAGGATTTTGCCTCTGATAAAAGAGAAAAAGTGGATAAGTTGAAAGAAACTCATAAGGAGAAGCAAGAGGATCTGAAAATATTGGTTAGACTGAGGATTCAACGGTTGTTCAAGTTAATCTTTCCATTATCTGTTATTATTAAACCTACTTCTCCTACTGCGTATGTATTGGAAATATTAACCAAAAAATGAAATATATATCTTGAATTGCTGGAAGAGAGATATAAGGAGCAACATGAGAAATAAAAGTAACCAAAGCCAAGATCATAACTTGAGGCTGAAGTGATGAGGTATGACACACACCTTTTGGGGGCTGCCTTATGTATCACAAAATATAGCACCTTATTGGTTCTGCCTTAAGTTTTAAGTTAAGTTGATGTTTGCATGAATAGTCTAAGCTGATCTTCAACAAGTAAGCATGTAAAACTTATTCTGATATCTGAAAACTTGATATGGTTTAGTACTGTTTTGTCTTTCACGGTTCATCTGTCTGGAGCAACAACGCCAACGAGCCTGCAAGAAATGAATATATTCTCTCCACATCTACAGCTTGTAGTGCGCTCGCCACTATATCCAATGAATTTACTCCGGAAGATTGTAGACCGCTACCTAAAGCTCTATCAAGAAAAGGAAGCCAACAAAATTGACGTAAGATCAAGTCTGCTGTGCTTAGTGACACACCTGTTATTGACGAAATTGCTGCTATAGAAACAAGCGGGAAGGCCAAGAATGTTAAAAGGCGTATTATTAACAAGGCCAATTCTAAGAAGTGTAAGGAAAAGAAGATGAATAGTAAGAAACCTTCCGATTCTGAAGAGGAAGAAGAAGAAGAAAATGATTGTTTCTGGCTGTATTGCCTTTGAGCCCTTTGCCAACACTAAGTCCAAAGAGGGTTCACTACATCGATTGCAAGGGATGGTCGTATAAAGCTTGCACTGGAGAAGAGTTTTTCTATGTCTGCCATAATTGCTTATAGGACTAAACTGTTGGTGGAATGTAACTTTGTATGTTTCGTTATGTTGGTCTCGAAGTGCCGTATTCTGTTACGGTTATAAAAGGATGATACTTTTGTTAATAATTACGTAATGTAATGAACACAAGCGTTTCAGTTAGCGTGGAGAAAAATATTTTTATTAGTTATACTTGCATAGCAGTAGGTAATACATTATTTTGAGGGTGTTCCATTTCAATAAAAAAGTTTTCCAATTCTACAGTTGCGCTTGAAGGTTTGTTCCCTTACAATCTCCAGATATGTTGCTGTCACAACTTACCTCCACGTATATCAGAATTAACCTTGCTACTAGAAGAGTTGTGATATGAAGAAATGTTCCAGTTTTCGTCAAATGGACCCTCATAATTTTCAAAAAGCTTATCTCTGTTTTACCTATCCTACGCAACTAACTAAGTACAGCTCGTGAAGTGTAGGCAGAGACATGAGGATTTGCTGGAATTGCGCACACGAGAGAGGGAGAATGCATTCAGAGCAAAAGAGATGGCACGTACAATACGTGCCATTCGATCTCGAGTGATAGGTACACTCTGCGTCCTAAATTAATCGAATAGTTTCTATAAAGGAATACGCATTATGTGAAGCCTGCTTTTTTTAATCAAAATTGTTGGCATGTGTCAAATTTTTAAATGTCTTTTTGTGAGCCCAATATTCTAAATTTGGTAACTTCATTAACGTTACAAGACTAATTTAACTATCATTGTCAGCGTTAGATCATCAATTCCACGAGCACCCGATGTTAAGCTGTTGCCTGTAGTATTTCATATGGCTCGATAACTCTTGGAGAAAATTTGTTCAATGCGTTGAGTTTATGTGCATTATAAAATTGGGTTCTAGAGTATATAATATACAATTAACGAATCTATATCATTGGGATAACTTAAAATACAATTGTACATCCACCAGAAGCATTTAAGAATTTATATCTCAAAAAACAAGTTTTATATACTACTTTTTCAATATTTTCAAAATTGCATAATATATTAGTTTTACAGAAATAGTTTTACGTTTTCACACCTGTTCTCTACCGAAGAAAGGTTGAAAATCGGACTTATGTGATTATCTATATAAATGAGATAAACATAGAAATAAGGAAACCAAAACAATTTATTCCATAAAATAAGTATTGCAGGCTATCTAGCTATAAGACCAAAATTGATTGGTACTCATTCTATTTTTAATTGTTAATAATTTCAATTAATAAACAATCAAATGAAAAGTAAGGTCAGAAAATTAACATCGTAGTAGATACAGTTGGCAATATTTTAATGATTTATGAAGTTTCACACAGGATCAAATCCTGAAAGTTCGGAATCGGAATCTGAGCTACTTCGCTATCGCTATCTTCGTCTAGGTTTATTATTATTAGATCCACAGCTAAGTCGAGTGCTGGTTCCATTTCCGTATACTCCTTCTCAAAACCTTTGGCTTGCTCACATCTCTTTTTCCATTCTTCCAGGCCACGAGGATGGATTAAGTAATGTTAGCCTCCCTGTACATTTAATATAGCACTGGAGTACAATCCCCAAAATGCTTTTAACGTCCTTTTTGTACAACCTTATCACTTTCCCGTACCCAAATTACTATTAATGCCACAATAAAGTTCCAAGCATGATAGCACACACGCAAACACATCATAATGTTATATTCCTATATATGCAGATTGAAGCAATGAACTTCGTAATTCCTAAGCAGGTTTGATCCGGCGAAAACGAACTGAATAAAGATACAAGAGCATAATGATTGCTTGCACCGCGCTTGGAGAATGCTATGTCCAGCGAGGATGGTTTGATAAAGTTATTTCGCGAGCCATTGGCGTCTCACACTACAGGGCGTTTTCAAAGTTAATTCATTTAATTTAACTGCTTGTAGGACTCGTCAAGGAGTTGATCTACCAAAAATCACCTATATAAAAGTTACATAATAAAAGAAATAGTAAAAGATTAAAAATTAAAAAAAAAATAAGAATGTTGTTACACAGATTTTTTGATATTATCGACCACTGCCATGTGAAATCTTTGCGTATTTGGTTTACTACTCTTATCGTTTATCTAAATATGGCAAACATACGGCGAGTGCCAAGAAAATGCAGCCGCAGCATCCAGGTTGTATGCGGTTTCCCTTCTGGCGTGGTAAATGGCATGCTTATTGGACTTTTTCCACCTCGACTAACCGGTGAAATTTTTTTAGATTTTCTTCGATAAAATTATTAGAGGATGTTCCTCTAAATGTGAAACAGAATATGTGGTTCCTAAATGATGGCGCTCCACCACATTTTAGACGAGAAGTTCTAAAGAATGAGTTTCCGAATAGATGGGATAGGGCACAATGGACCCATTTCTTGGCCTGCTCGCTGCCCCGATTTAACGCCATTCGATTATTTTTCTATGAGGCTATTTGAAAGAGTTGGTCTATCATGATGGAGTAGCAAAAATACTCTGGAAGACCTTCAACAGCGCACTGAAAGTGCTTGTGATTTAATTCGTGGACACCAGCATTTTATTTTCGGAGCTTTTAAAGAGTCATGGACTCGCCGAGCAACATTTTGCGTTAATCAAACAAATGGGGACAATTTTTGTAAAAACGGTATCCATTTGACTTAATAATGATCGTTTTAAATAATTTAAATAAATAATAATAAATAAAATAAGTAATGTGAACTAACTCTCTTAAAATGCAACTTTTATATAGGTGATTTTTGGTATATTAACTTCTTTTGACGAGTTCTACAAGCTGTTGAAATAAATGATTGAACTTTGGAAACAGCCTGTATACGTGTAAAGTTTTACTTGCTTTAAAATTGAAGTCCCTACCTCAGAGGTGCTCTTTTCAAAAACATGAAGAAAAAACAGATCAAACAACTGGGTCGAGCAATCTGTATGAACGAGTTTTGTTTTCTTACGAATAAACCCCACTTAAACCCCGCTCCCTTTCCTGTTTCTACTATGTAGCTTCAAAAAAGTGTATCCACTGCTAAAAGGAAACAAATCATCTAACAGACTGTTACTTTACAAATCTTTGATACGTTCCATGATCACATACGCGTGTGCTCCATGTTGTTTTATCGCCAAGACCATGGAGCTTCTATACCAGGAGAAGCTAAGACAATGCTGTTCCTCCTGTAAGAACGACCTCAAAACTTGACGCCTGAAGTACCAGTGGTGCTTTGATAGGGTTGCCATGTTGGGAGGTTTTCCCACACATTTTGGGGATTCTTACTTGAGGATTTTTTTTTAGGTTATAATGTTCCGGGGGAAATCGCTCGTTTCGCAGATAGAAAGCATGCCCCGCACTTTGAACCAAACCTACTCCTTTCCATTGGTCAGCTGTGATTTGTGGGATTTGTTTTTTGAAAGTGTAACAATTCTGAGGGATTATTTTGCTTGTTCTGGGGAAATCTGACCGGCCCATCTAGCAACGCTGCGCTTTGGCAGATCCGAGATATGAACACTTTCCTTAGACTAAAACCTGCCTTGCAAAAGTAACCCTATTGTAATCTATTCTTCTATTATTTATAATTCAAAAAAATCAAGTTTTATAAAAAAACAGAATCCTGCAGATTCAAGTGGCCCAAACTTGCTGCCTAGATAGTGCCTAGTGTTCAAATAGTTCATTCCGCGTTTGCTCGCTATGGGATCTTTGTTGATGAGATGTAACAGAAATTGATCAGTTTATGAAAATCATAGAATAGAATAGGCTTAATACCTGATACTGGAGCGACTATTTAAGCACTGAACCTCATTGCTTCTAAAAGTAAAAAACTGACAACACGTTAAAATTTATGATATAGATAATATGTTAGACAAAGTATGGTAGGTACGCCCCTGCTCAAAATCGGCAAAGTAATTGCAGGTACCAATTATATTGTGGCTAATTTGCAAGAGCCGCTCCGTTTCCAGCTGTGTAATTTTCGAACGATCATTAAGCCGGGCAATCCGTCATTACTGGCGCACGAAAATCATGTCGAAATGTCTTATTCAGCTTCGGCGAAATAAAGATGGTTGAGTTCAGTTGAAAAAAAGGTTATGTTGTATTGTTATTTTGCTCCGGGTTCGTCCATGGTATTTGAGCTACGTTTACTTTGCAACAAATTTGCTCAGCAACATGTTGCGTAACATGCGCCCGACACATGTGTCTGAAACTTGTTATATTAGAAACGTTTTTCCAGGCGCGAATCCAGGAGAGGGGCCGCAAAGATGCCATTGCCCCCTCCCCCCTAGGCTTCAGTCTTGTAGGGAAAACATGAGTAAAGAGAAGGAGAGGATGAGGAAAGAGAAAATGGAGAGGATATAAGGAAAGAAATGGGAGGGAAAGGAGGAGAGAGGGAGAGAGAGAGAAGATGAGAATGAAGTTGTGTCAGCTCATCTGAGCGCAAACGCCTTCAAAATACCTGAAAGTAGACAACCCATACTATTTTCCCCCCAAGACGTGATACTGGATTCGGCCTGCGTATTTCTGTAAATATATCGGTCACAATTTCCTCAACTCAAGATTATTGTATATATACTTTACTCATGTCTGGATGAGGGATTAAATCAATTTATGGAAAACGTGCAATGCATAATACCGATAATATAAAACTGCATTTAAAAGTTATCATTAAAAACTCATATACAGGTACTCTTAAAGCTTTTCATTTGTGCCTGTACTAATATATTTTAGTCAAATATACGTTTTTAATAGAGCTGAAATAAACATAAAATGCTCAAAGTATTAAACGGACGTTTTATTTCCAATATGTCTTTAATCGACTAATAATTTCTGCTTGAAAATGTTTTAGAAGATCTAAATTTTTCTTACGTGTTATATACATTTTATTACAGATCATTCAACAAACGAGGATATATACACATATGTGGGTGGGTATACGGTATTGAGATTTTCAGTGTCAACTAAGAAAAACAGCTTATGATGATACATATCGTAGTACCCTCGTAGAGTTACCCAACCCCCCACGATTTCAAAGCGCGCACGCAGCGAAGGAAATCGGCACTGTGCTCCTTTCCCCTACCTTCCTCCCTTCTGGCCGCCCATAAACCTGGATTCCTTGTTCTCGTGCCAAACTGTTAATACCTCGATCGGCGCGCATTTCTCTACGTTTTCAGCAGTGTCGAGGAAGCGCTGAACATTTGGAATTAGAAAAGAGGACAGAAGGTTGGCCGATAGATTGTCGAACGAGATACCAACCGACGGTCGCATGGAGGTTCCTTTCGTCGCGGAGCAAAATCAGAGAGTGACGTGCAGGCCTCTTTTTCTGAAGGGGCGTCACCGTCAGGTAACTTTCGACTAACCTATCTGTTTTAGGTGCAAGTTAAATGAATATTAGTATGGATGCCTCACCGGCGCTGCAAACTCTGCCTAACATGACGTTTGGGCATAACCTTCTGACTCTGTTGCTTGGGATAGCAACCTGGGCCTAGCTTGTGATAGCCAACTCCATACCTAGGACAAACAAAGACGTTTGGGATAACGGTGAAATACTGAACTCGGTTGCTTGGGATAGCAACGTGGACCTAGCTTGTGATAGCCAACTCCATACCAAAGAAGAACAAAGACGTGGACCTGGCTTGGGATAGTCAGCTCCACACCAAGGATGAACGAAGACATTTGGGATTACGTTGTAACTCGGTTGCTTGGGATAACAACATGGACCTAACTTGTGATAGTCCACACCAAGAGCGAATGGAGATGTTTGGTATAATGACTCAATAGTGAACTCCGTTCCACAAATAACAACACTGAAAGCGTTTGGGGACAACGTAGCAACAAGGTATGGTCAACAATCTCTTCTCAATTGCTTGTGATAGCAAATTTCAGCTGGTTTCTGATAACCATAGAACAGGACTGTAAATTTGAACATGGCAGGTTATGAAGTCGTTAAGATATATTTTGCCATATTACCAGATAGAAATTAGGTATCTTATGCGAGGTTAGCGTTACAGTTTGCTTGTGATGGCTAATTCCATCTGGTTTGTGATAGCAATATAGCAATATAGCATTTTTCATTTATAATAGATAAAAATTGCGTACATCTATGTGAGACTAGCGGTACATTTTGCTTGGGATAGCAAATTCCATCTGGTTTATTATAGCAATATAACAGTTTTCATTTATAACAGATAAAAATTGGGTACCTTATCTACGTCAGACTAGCAATAAATTTGGCTTGGGATAGCAAATTCCATCTGGTTTGTGATAGGAATGTAGCAATATAGCATTCTTCATTTATAAAAGATAAAAATTGGGTACATCTGTGTGAGGCTAGCGGTACATTTTGCTTGGGATAACAATTGCCATCTGGTTTGTGACAACTATGGAACAATATTGTAAGGATGCACTTGTGAAGTTAGGGAGAAGCAGAAGTACCATTTTTCATTAATGAACGACAGATAAGGTACATCTATGCGAGACGAGCGTTACATTTTGCCTGTGATAGCAAATTTCATCTGGTTTGGAACATCTTTGTCAGAATGCACATGACAGTTTAGGAAACTACTACAGTACCACTTTACGTTAATAACACATAGAGATTAGATTTTATCTATGTGAAGCTAGCGTTACATTTTACTTGTGACAGCAAATTCCATAAGGTTTGGAATAGCCATCGAACAGGTCCATAATTTGCACATGACAACACATATAGAAATTAGGTACATCTATGGTAGACTGACGTTACATGTTGCTTGTGATAGCAAATTCCACCTGGCTGGTGATAACTATTGAACAGGACTATACGTATGAACATGACCGGTTAGGAAACCACCAAAGTTCTAATGTTCAGTAATAACGGAAGTTAAATATCATTATGCCCGATTAGCGTTACATGTTGCATAGGTGGCGCTCGAACAGCATGGCGCTCCGAATTGTGTTGTCTTAAAGGTCATGTAGTCAGTTTCGATAGATGATGGATCACCTCGATGATGCGGCGACCTTAGTATAATTAAAGTTCCAAGGCTGACATTCCGAAGGCAGGTCTTGTTGATGACGATATATGAATAAATTCTGTTCTATTCTAGCCACCTAAGGTGAACCAGGTGAGTTAGCGGAAGCCATAATAGAAATTCTCGTACGCAGGGATGCGTGCTTGGTCTGTGTACAGCAACATGTGAGCCGTTCATTAACTGCAAATGGAAATACTCTATCCTCTAGGTTGAAAGAAGGAAGAGGAGCGCATGCTGGCAGATATTCACATTAAAGCAAAGAACTCAGGAGTATTCTCACAGAGGCTTCCATTGATATATTGTTCTTCGGTGTAGGTCTGACCAAGTAAGTCAATTCTAAATAGAATTCAGATAAACTAAGCAGCAACTGAAGGCCAAACGGCCAGACAACGTATTGACAACATCAATCCATTATTGCATATGAGGTGTGTAGATCAGCATGGATATTGACGCGTATTCATCATCAATGGCAGAGCTTTAAGAGTGGCCGATGCAGACATTACTAAACCTAGTAAGGGCAATAATGGACAGCAACCAGACAGAGTCCGAAACTTTGCGGTGAACATCGGGATCTTGCTTTCAGCTGTCTTTCATTTTGTTACAGCCGACTATACACTAACGAGTGAAATGTCTTGCCTTGTAAAATTCTCAAGGGAATTCTAACGCTACTATGCCAATAACATGATATAACTTGAGGTCTACCTCAGCTGGGGCTCAAAGAAACTGGCAGATGTGGTCAGAGGTATTGAATTATCCAATTTTTAGTTGTATAATTTCTTGGACTGGGACATTCGTTGGCCAGGGAAAAGTCTCTAGTTTTTGGTCACCTGAGAAGAAGATCCCACATGCTAATCATCAAGAACCACTGGTAGTTTTCTTCTGTGGTGAATGCTTTGCTACCGAATTGATGGGCTGTCGCATTTTATATGCCAACCTACATCAATAAAACGGAGAGCTTCTAGTTTCCACGTCTTGACCAGGTTGCGGGAAAACTATGATAATTGTGTAAAGAGATAAATCTTACTGTCCTCGCGTCAAATATAAAATCTAAGGGTAATACTGATACAGATGAGCTTTTGCGTCAGTGGGACGTGGAAACGGAGTGGGAGCTAGACCTGTCACCGTCCTGATTTTGGTTCAACTATTCGGTGTTTCTGAAATTTTACTTCTAGACGTAACGCAAGGATCTGATGGAGGGACCCAGGACTCCGCTCCCACTATTTCTGAAGCTTTTCCTGGTTATCGTCACTGGAAAGCTGTCATTCCAATCATTATCGATAATACATTATGTATGGTGGGCTTAGATTACGGTAGGACCTATGTCGGGAAGGAATACATGTCTGGTTTTCTACCTTGAAATTTCTTACCTTACAGGTGATAAGAGATCAAGATATAATTGTTTGAGCTATCAGTCTTTTACCTAAAATGTTTCTAACGATGCAGACATAAGTTGGTTTTTGAAGGGCATTTACAGGCTGAGGCCATCTCAACTGAAATACAGTTACTGTAGTTGTTCTCAACCAACCAAAGGGGTTTCTGGTAAGCTCTGTAGATATTTGAATGAGGAAATCAGCAACACTGCTCTACCCTCAGGTCAGAGTGTGCAAACTAATTGAAACGGACAACGTCCGGATTGGGTTGAGTAATACTGAAATTGGGATTTCTTTGTTTTTGAAAGTCTCGGGGTCACTGATGTGGCAACCACTTTTAGTTTTACCGTATTTTATGCCCCAATATCTGTGCAGTCAAAATATCTATTTGTTAACTGACAGTAACTTTATCATGGTGCCTCTGCTCCCAGATGGATGAAGTCGGTTTTAGCAGAGAGCGTCACAATTGACAGCCCACAGTACATGAAATGCGTCTACCTCTCCGCCTGCTAAACTATAGTTGAAATCGTGGTGGGTGGGTACTACTACGAGGATACTACGATGTCACAGGACTATATAATATGTGATTCATATTTGACAGTTTTAGATAATATTTTGCTTTTGACAACTTTTATTGTGTGCCATTTAAACTATAGAAAGGATATTTCAAACGTGGGATATATAGATAAATTCAAGAGCAAATCGTATAGATTGAGAGCTCACAGATCCTCAGGGTAATAATGGTTGTTTTTGGAAGCTAGATATTTTTTGACAGCGGGTAGCAGCCATTGCTTTTATTGTTTATAATATTTTATTGTAAAGAAATGACACAAAATATAAAGTAAAAAAGAAGAGGCGTAGAAAAACAATCGACATCAAAGTTGACAGACAGGTAACGCCAGGGTAGTGACAAAACCGTGCATAACCTCAAATAAATTAAAATATTATTGTATTCAACACTTTTGTATTCAAGAATCGTTGTTTTTTACGTAACTGTAGTAATGTAGCATTGAAATTCGCAAATATACTCGTATACTTACCAGGGTAAATACTAGAACCACTGGGAAAATGGTAACTGCCGACACTACGTGACCAACTGACGCATTCCTGGTTTCAGAAGGCCAATCGCACCAGTTTCAATATATCATTTCATAATTTGTTATGCATTAATCGTGGTTAAATTGCGAAATTGTCACATTTATACGGAAATGTGTAATTTTAAATGCGCCAGGTGAGGGTGACAATTTTCAGGAACCACTAAAGATGTGTTCTTTTATGCGTTTACACCAATTATTACCATTGTCTCTTTCCATAAGAATATGTTAAACCGTGTATGTAGCAGTACAAACAGTGTTCGTATATAGATATACAGACATTTGTTGATATTTGTAGTAAAAAATCTTATTATTATTTCCACAATTTGTCAATTTACTTAAGATTTTCTTGGCCTACAATTGAAATCCCGTACATTTGCCCATACACCATCAGAAATGCTATTTTTGTAACATCTGATTGAGTATCAGCATTGATTAACAATTTCTCGTGGAATATGTTAATCGATAGTATCAGTAGTAAAGATATTCGTTTACGCATTAGATCAAATTAATAGAGATACTTTTTGCTTCATGCTTCTGATCAGAAGCATCTCAAAACTTCCAAAACAGCTATCAGATTTTGAGTTTGACAAATTTGGAAGAATTGCTTAACGCTATTATCAACTGCAAATAAAAAAGCAATCGATTTCAAAAACGTGTGGTGCCATTTTGAAGTCACGTAGTTTGATCGTCCCTAAGTAGGCACTGCTAGTAATTCACCAATTGACTTGATTTTCAAGCTACTTGACTTGACTTGAAATCAAGTCAACTAGTTTTGCGTCTGTCTGTCATGAACTTGAAAATTCTTTACGTAAATACGAGTAAATTATAAATTCACAATGGACAGACCTTGTTTGTCACTAGTTTCAGAAATAACAATACATATTAAACAAAATAATTTGTTCATGGTATGAAAAATAATAAAACGATAAGACTGTTAACTCAAGTAGACAAAAAAACATTTTTTCATCAGCTCATTCGAAAAATTCTCTCTCGCACCAGAATCGAACCATTGTAGCGCCGCTGCCATTAGTCGGAACCATCGCAGTTCTCGTTTAATAGCCGTGCCGCTAAATGGCTGATGATTCTGGCAGAATGCAGAGTGGTCTGCTAGCCATTGAACAGGTCAAAACAAAATGAGATGCCTTCGTCCGTCCTACCAAGAAAAGAAGACAGCCAACCATGGACAGCTGTTTTGTGCTTCTTAGCTACTCATCAGCATGGTATAGGTCGTCTTCTTTTCTTGGTCAGACCGACGAAGGCATCTCAATTTGTTTTGACCTGTTCAATGGCTAGCAGACCACTCTGCATTCTGTCAGAATCATCAGCCATTTAGCGGCACGGCTATTAGCAGCGGTGCGCGATCTACAAAGGTTCGATTCTGGTGCGACAGATTGCGCTTCGCGCTATCTCATGCTGATAAACCGTACCTCCGGTATAGAGGATCAATGTGATGCTTTCGTTTGTTCGTCCAGAGATAAGAGACCAAGCCTATGCTGATAAGTAGCTAAGAAGCACGAAACAGCTGTCCATGGATGGCTGTCTTCTTTTCTTGGTCGGATTGGCGACCACTCTGCATTCTGCCAGAATCAGCGGTCATTTAATGGCACGGCTACAATGGTTCGATTCTGGTGCGATAAATGGCGCTTCGCGCTATCTCATTTTATTTTAATTTGTTTTATATTTATAGAAAACCTGTGTATAAGTGTGCTGTGCGCCCGTTCTACGAAATGTACTCTTCATAGATTGCGCTGCATCGCTCAAAAGCATTTGATCAGCCGCTAATCTTACGCCGGCACTGATCTTTTCTTCCGACCGATGTTGTCCTTCAGTCTTCCGAATTTCAATGACACTGTCTACCGACTTCATGTTTCTTTGGTTTGGCTACGCTATTTGCATGCATCGTTTGAGATGGCAGTGTACACATCGGCTCATAATAGTTTTCGATTTTCTATGTGATTATTTGCATTAAAATACAAAATACGGCTCATCGCTTGTACAAATAAATACTACTGAAGGTCTTTAGTAGAACAAAACTATAATTCCTAATCAAGTAGCAAGTAATTTGAAAATTCTTGACCTCAAGTCAAGTAGAGCAATCAAAAACTAAAGTCAAGTTAAGCATTAACGTTTCAAGTAATTTTATTTATCCAAATCAAGTTATCTAGTTTATGAAAATGTCATGCTACTACAATCTACTACAAATCCAAGGTTGCTATTTACACCGCCTGTGATTCTTGAGTTTTGTAACTGTGGTAGAAGCACACTATACACACTATATCTGATTACTTAGCGTAAATCTATATTGACAGACAGCTTCATTAACTGTACCTATATTATATCCATATAGATAATCGGCTTTCCATAAGTCGGATTAAATGCGATCAATAGATCTTGTGATAATCCGAACTGGATTTACTAGGGTTCTACAAAAGCCTAAAGACAAGTAAACTATACCTGTTATCACATAGGGAATATACCTCATCTCTTCCCTCTTGAGTTTTTGTGGACAAGAGATTACAGAAAACATGATGGCTAAAAAATGTCGTCAGCCCCTGAGACACTAAGGATAGAACATTCTCAATCTCAACAGCAGTATTCTGATAATAGTATGGTACAATTTATTCAAACAGTACATTACAGTACAATATAAAATATTAACAAAAAACCAAGTAGATGAATAAATAAGAGCTCCACATGAATAATAAAGATGAACACATGTTTAATCTGACAAATCAATTCGATGTAATCCAGCATTAAAACAAAAAGTCATCTTAATCTAAATGTCATTTGTTTAACGTGTCTAATCCAATTTCACTTACAAAGCACTCTAGATAATGCCGTCGCTGTGTTCATTTCCATAATATATTATAATGCTACTGCAACAAATTTCTTGATAAAAAAGAGGCAGGTGCTGATGACCAGCCTACTTCTTCTTTAATTAAACACATTACTCATAATGGTGTTTTAGAGGACACAGGTGGTTCTTGGGTAACATGGATAATTTGTAAATTGGTTACTTAAATATTAAATAAATAGCTTCTGTTTCCTATGGTTAGAAATATTCAGACTTGTTATTCAATCCTCACACCGACTACATTTAGGCGTATCTGCACGAAAATAAACATACGAACCATGACGACGCCAAGCAATTATGCACCTGTATTTTTTCAAGTGACCTTGGATTTGTCCTTGAGCCTCAAGTGTATTTCAAGTGCAACTTTTGTTTTTTGGTGAAAGCCTCGTTTTTAACACCAGCAATTCAAAGAACGGAGAATTCTTGTCCGAGCATGTATTTAAAATAAGTTTCTCTCTACAAGTCAGACGAAGGTCAAATCTGGGAACCTAGCGAGGATGCCTAGAAATTCAGGACTATTAATGAAAAAACCCTCACAAACTTAGTAACTTATAACAAGAATTTTAACGTTGACCTTGAGCCTCGCTTTAGTATATGAGGACATAACGTAAAAAATCCATTGTCGGTGTCAAAGAGAGGGATTCCCAATTATAAAGATAGTTGACCTTGAGACGACTATGAAAGAGAGGATTAAAATGGAACGAACTTACTGTCTTATCCTCTACCAATGTGCGGTCGTGGGTTCTCCTCAGATTGATAGATTGATAAAACAGCTCAGTCAGAAAATATAATGAGTACAACACCACAAAGCTTATCGGCAACGCTTACTAATCTCAGTTCTCTATTTTTCCCCAAAAAATCCTTCCAACAACTAACAACTCAACTCGCCATTTCCGTAGTAGCCTCACACATATACTCTTCACTTGAGCGTTAGAGGTGACCTTGATCCTATATTTTAACGTATATTAGAACGATGGTTGCCGCAGGTTACGGAATTTTCTTTTCCGTCGTTAAGAAATTCTGAAAATACGAAATCTTAGGAACAATTATGAGGCCGGTTGAGAGATGATCTTTCCTTGGAGGGTCGATTTCATATTTAAGAATAAATATTCTTTACTTCTAAGGGAATTACTACGATTCTATTTGGCATCATGGCTGTGACGATGGAAATTGTATGTGAATGTCCAGCATAGTAATGAGCACTGCAGCCCATTTATTTCCACGATTGTGTTACCGCAACATTGAAATAACTATTTCTTGCAAAATAAATTAACATTGGTAAAAATTGACTATTATGGCTTTGATAAATGTTTGGCTTGGTGATATCTACAGTTTAAGGAGAAGAATCATTAATGGGAAGTTTTAAAAAACGCATAAATTCTGCCAAACCTCCTTAATGAGAAATACAATAAATGTATAAGCTAAGCTGCGAATTAGTTTGTTTTTAAATTTGTATGCTGCCGAATATCGCATATGAAAAAGTTTGGAATTTGAAATCTTGCCATAATGTTTATAAATCATGAGAACATAGATATTTATATTGTGGAAAAAAGACTTCAAATATATTGACTCTGTATTTCCTATGCCTTTGTTGAGCTTTTAAAGAAAAGGGATTAGTCAAATCGTTACAGAAGCTAGGTAGGTTCACTTAGGTACGATGAGTTTTCGACATCTCCATATCAAACTATATACAGCAAATTTATCATATTTCTGTTTCTTCGGCAGATGTAGAGAAAATATGTGTGACTTATTATGTCTAACAGGTGCATAGTATCACTGTGATCAGCTGCCTCTTGGTAATAGAAGGTCATTCACTGACACCAAATATGCAACAGTTTACAACAGTTACCGCATACAGCTATCAACCTACAATTTTTATCCCCTCCAAATAATGTCTGAAAATGAGCAGGAGTCTATGAAAGGCTGTAACCCTAGGTTCCAGCGATTTTATTTCCGCCGCCTCTGAATCAATTTCCAATATCTACGACTACCTAAACGATGGAAGTATTAAGCTCCCGATAATTATCGAACCTCGGTTCGCAAGTTTTCTCTTGCTTAAAAGATGTCTGCGCCACACAGGTCCGTGTTTATGTTTTACTATATGTCGTCTTGTCAGACCGTGTCTGTTGTATATCAATGCGGCATGAGTACTGAGTAAATCTTCTTTAGATAGAAGTTATGCGAAATGGTTGGAACATTTAAGGATCATAAAATTCATAAAAATATATGTGCAGATATAAAAACAGTTAAGTCCATCATTCACAAAAGCATTGCAGAACGGTAAAGGTTACTCCTAATATACAACTATTGCTTAAAATATGAATGTTTCCCCTGTAGCGGTGTGTCAGTGATGACACTACCGCAGACCAATTGGACTTTGTTACCCATCGCACAGTCGGCAGTGCAAATTATTTCGAATTATATGACCACATTTTACATCGCACTTTTATCATTTAATTTTCCGGTTGTTACCGGGGTCAGAAGCTTCTTAATGGTAGAACTCTTTGACTAATACTAAACAGGTTACATTTACAAGCTCTTACGTGCTACAAACTCCAACATCCAAGTTTCAAACCACACAAGAAATTTTCCGAAAATGACCTGGAGCCTCTGAAACGTAAAAAAAAACGAAGTTTACGCTTTTTCTTCAGTCTTTTTTCCCCTCGCCCCGAAACCGTAGCACCGATTTTTGACAACTACAAAGCTTATTCACCCTTGGCATAGTAGTTACCTTTTGTGAAAATTTTATCAATATCCGAGCGGTACTTCTCACGTGATATGCGGGCAGACCGATTCAGCGTCAGACAGACAGACCGACATGTTTTTCCGTGATGTGCATCTCATACAACATCCAAGAACATAATGTCTCAATTTCGAAATTTTTCGGGATTACAATACTTCCTCGCCAGTTTTGGAATAGTAAGTTAAACTTTAAAAGCGCGGTTTTTTCTAATAGTGGTCCTTAACGCTAATAGTCATTTTTGCCACTGGCAGTAGTAAAACGAGCGCCAAATTCCCGTAACTTTTAAAATCCCCAGAAAATAAAAGAATTCTACGGACGGAGCCTAACAAAACATTTCAGCTGAAATAAGCGGACTTTAAGAGTTCGGAGTTTAAACAAACTCGCCGCTTTTTCACATTCAAGTAACTTTATAAGTAATCACAGATTCAGGTAGAGGATGAAATATTCAGTAAATTCTTCTGGAAAAGTTGCGGAAACGTTGGAAATTCCAAGGGGAAATGTATTTAGTAATTAAATTCAGAAAGCCTAATTTAGAATGATAATATTGTTTTATGGGTTTTAATCATTGTAACAAAGTAGTAGGTACGTAGATATTCTGAATGATGGGAGCCAGTTATTTGATATGATTTCGACGGGAGTCATGGAGATACATAGATTCGCCTAAAGGCAATTTGCGTCAAGTAGGTTGACTCTCAACTTCTTACACAACCCCATCATAAATGACTATATTCAGCACAAGTAAGTCCCTCTAAGGAAAAATCTGCCAACGAACAGGCTCATACAATTGGTCCAATGTCCCCACAGATTTGACAACATTTCGACATAGTTTACCACCCCACAGACAGCACCGACAACTTCATATTGAAAAAAGCTTATGAAATGAGGATCTGATAGTGCAAAAATGTACAGGGTTTACCATTTAAATTTTTCTCTTTTCTTCCTCAATTAATCATTTAAAGACTTCAAAAATGAATGAATTAGATTGAAATTGAATAGAATATGAAATGTTTGGCACAAAATTCACGACTTCACCTGTCAACTTAGCAGTATGCAGACTATACTATACGATATATAAATATATAATACAACTTCAATATTTTTTTATATGAAATAGCCGTTTATTCAACAAATAAACAAAATTCAGAGGTAAGTGTTTTCTAAGTTGTGTTTTTTTAAAGAGCCTATCCCGAATGAGTGACAAAAAGTAGGACATCCCGTTTAAGAAAAATCAGCTATGTGGGTTAAAATGAATATTTCAGAAATATGCCTCCAGATACCATATAATATAATAATCCATAAACAGTTCGTTTAGTAGCAGTACTTCATCCTCTCACGATTATGACACCCTCTGTAGTATCTGAATCAACTTTCTTAAGTTATGGTAGGTTTACTATTGATGGACTATGGAAATCCTTATAGATGGTCATGTAATAATGTAGTGAATGTGAATAAATTATAGTATCTTGGTAGTCACAGCTGATACATTACTCAGGCATCGTTGATCTTTTCTCAACCATACAGTTAGAGGTACCTGCCTAAAGGATTCCATAATTTTTAATTAATAAAAAACATTAAAAGTTACGAACTGACTTCAAAATTAAAATAAGTGTTGAGATGTTCTATTTAATTTCAATGGAAAATGACACGAGTAATGTAATCAGCTGGAGAGCTAATGTAATCAAGTAAGTTGACTGTATTTCCCACGCTCCGATGTCATCATTTCGTAAAAGACTTTGTTTGGCATAATTACCCTTCTAAGAAAAAAGTTAGCCACGGACATGTAAAGCAAAAAGTTAAATGACCTTCTTCCTCCCTCTGAGACGAAGATAAAGATAATAAAGAGGTCTATTCGAACATTTAATTTAATATTTTGTTGTCATTATGATTAGGATTATTTATTTCAATTTTCATGCGACTTAGTGTTTTAATTTATTTTAGAACTATCTTTTATTTCCACCGATGGTGATAAAATCAACACATTCTGAGTTATTGTTACATTTTGCGGTAAGCTGATTCGACACAATTCACAATTCAAAAATGTGTACGCTCAAAACAAAAACATTATTTGGGCGTAAATAATAAACTAACGCATATTTTCACTATACATAAATCATAATTCAAGGAAGTGGTGTAACATATTGGCAAAGCGGCAGATTGCCGCGTCAGCGTTGCTAGGCAACGCGGTGATGAGCTTCGCTATTCAGGCGGCTTCTGTTTCTTTCTCGCATAAGTACATGTCTATACACACTTCTCTCTCGTACGCATTGAACACGTTTTTCCGTGCTTTATAGGTTTATTAATATAACCAAATATTTATGTTGGCAACTCGTTCGAAATTCAGTTGCTGCACAGTGTGCACTATAGTAGAATACCAAAATTGATGACAGTAGCGAAACTCATCGTACGCCACTGCTATTAAGCGGAAGCCGTCGAAAATGCGGCGCTTCTTTGTGAAATGACGGTAAGTAAACGTCGCTGTAATCAAAGGGTACAGCGTCAAAGCAGTGGCGCACGATGACTTCTGCTACTGTCATCAATTCTGGTAATTGACTATAGTTCGATCGAACAACTCTTATGAATTGACTAGTTCATCATTTCTTGAAACACTCGTTCGCTACGAAGCAAACTAGTAAAGTTGTGAGTGAACGAACGAGATAGGAGAAATAAGATGGAACACAACCGTAAATAGAAGATTGTATAGCTGGTTGCCTGTTGCCTGGAAGTTATGAAAAAAGATGAAATATGCTGTTAGTTATACAGGCTGTTTCAGAACTAAGGGATCAAACTTCTAGGGGTTACTCAGTGTAACAGTAGAAAACATTTGAGTATACGAACCCATATCCGGAAAAGTGTCACTATGCACTACGGCCCTAAGACGCGTTAAAATTTAGAAAGACGATGAGTTGCCTAAATAGGATGTAATGCATTTAATTTTTGCCTTTTGTGCATGATATCATCACAACAATTGTTCAAAATGTCTTCCTCCAACCTGAATACACCGATTTAAACGTAGCACATGATTTCGGCGGACTTGACTAAAAATTTAGTACCTACTCGTTTTGAATGATTTCAAATGATGCTGTAATTTGTCCAATTAAGTCTTGCTCTGTTTCTACTGATGTTTAGTAAACCAAAGACTTTACATGTCCCCAGAGGTACGGTGTATTCAGGTTGGAGGAAGACATTTTGAACAATTGTTGTGATGATATCATGTTCAAAAGGCAAAAATTGAGTGCATTGAATCCTATTTAGGCAATTCATTCCACGTTTGCTTGTTATGGTCGCTGTTCGCTGACAGTTTAGCAACACGTACAGCTACAAAACGAGTTCACAACAAGTCTATAACAGCTAGTGTTAAGTTAGCGTCTTGAAAAGAAGAACGACGAAATGTCACTTTTCAAGATACGTAATACCTGTCTGGATGGAAGATTGGTGCGGCTCGTTCATGGACATTTTTCTTAATACGCAGTTATTGGAGGTCCAATAAAGTCAGGAACTAATAATTCCTAGATGTATTTGACATCTGAGTAGGCGCAGTAAAACAAAAATAAAACCTGGAATTAATTAAGTTAGTGCCTGCCACCTGCCACTATTACAGGTCGCTTAAAATCGTAGGGCAGCCAAGACTATTTTCTTCCTTTCTGTGCGAATAACCTTACTTTTCATAGTAGTTTTCGCAGATAAACGAAATTATATACTTACGGAAAGTAGTTTCTTTTGCCATTTTCTCGCTATTATTTTGTACTGTTTGTTGATTGTAAGTTTAATTGGTGAAAATTGTCATGGACCCTTTGGCCGTAACATTCAAATCAAAAAGACTGATATTTACCTCCAACGAGTTGCAAAAGACAAAGAAGTACAAAAACAATAGCATAACATTATAATTTATTGGAACTAAATCTTGTACACTCTTAAACAAGATAAAAGTTTTTTATTTCAATATTTCTAGGTTAGAAATAGTGCACGGCGGAAACACACTCAATAACTCAAATTCTGAAACAATTAAGGTCAGTCTTCAGTTGCCATTATTGTTGTAAGGAGGGTTGTAATAGTGGATGGCAGTATTTCAATAACTCCCTAATAGCTCGTTAGCGAACTAGTTCCTATAACTGGTTCGTTTTAGTGAGCGCGACCTATTGAACTAGTTTACCGAAATGAACTAGAAAGCACATTACTACATTTTTTGTTTCACCCTCACCTGTGCCCCCTCTCCTTGAGTTTAACCTCCTGTCACTAGTCTTCACAGATAACATACATTCAAACAAGGATGAACTTGAACTCTGAAAAATAATGTAGGTGCGGGCATCTAATGGGAGGAGGGTTAGATAAAATTGAGATGGAAGAAATCTTGCAATGAAACTGTAACCCATCAAAACTACGTAAATCAGCTGATACAGTGAAGATGGCGCTGCTCATAGGTTCTCTAGTGAGTTCTGTATTGAATCGTCGGTAGTAAACGTCATGAAGTCTAGAGACAGGAAGTTATACTCCTCATGGAACGGGAGTGAAGCCAAAAGTGTCGACGACGAAGTGAATTAGTGCACTGACCAGCAAATGAGTTTCACATCATACACCATGCTTGTCGACAGAATTGGCTTCATATGAATACGTGTATCCCATACCCAGTTTAACCCCTATCTCTAGTCTTCGTGCATGAACGATATGACGTCTATATGTCTATTTCTTGACAACTGCCTTACATAACCTAAAAAGTTGGATTTATTTTTAATAATATAAATATTTGATATTTGCCGCCAAAATTTTTTATCAATTTTTGGATAGTTTTCATGGTGATAGGTACAGTTTTATTTTGTTATATTTACGACACCTGTGTAAGTTTTATAGTTGGAGTATGCAACACAAAGAAATCAATATTTCTTTAGAATAATTTATTAATTTGTACAAAGTATTCTTCATATCCATATTGCTGTAGAGTGAGGAGGTTGCTTTGTATATGTAGTAGATAGTCCTTAGTGGCTCATTAATGTAACACCTGAAACTTATCCTAACAATAATGTTTGATGGTCATAAATAGTCTACGCTTTTGAGAACATGAAGAATCAGTGGTACAAGTTGTTAGTACCGAATGGTGAATTACAATTAAAAGGGACACTAAATGGAGGTCAGAGCTTCAGGCAAGTATTGTTGAAATAACTTTGTAGTTTGAGATTGGCGATATCGGGTCCTACAATCTACAACAGCACCTTGTTGATCCCGACCCGCGTCACATCGAATTAACAAGTATTGGTAATTGTATTTATTTAGTGTGTAGAATATATCCGTTGTTACTGAACCATCTACCTTCTTCCACAAACACAACCAACTGACACCCTAAAATGAGGTCAAGCAAAAGTTGAGATGTTTTTAAGGTAGCACAGTACTAGTAAAGTAAAACTAGTGCCAACTAAGGCTATGTCCAGTCCTTTGACCACCCTTTTGTCTTTTAACCAAAAAAGGCCAAAGGTTTTGTCTGAAGTCATAATGTTTTGAAAAATCTGTTCTCACAAGAAAAAATATTTTATGCTAGGAGAGTAAAATGCACAGCGTTGGTCAGTGAATTTAAGAAAAGAAACATTTATCAAAAGGAATGTTAACATTTACAATTAAGGGCTTTTAGTCCATTATTCTCCATTGTAACTGGACAGGTACTCTGAAATATCTATTATAAACCTATCTACTAATAAGCTACTTTTCTGGCTTTGAGCTTTATGAATGCCTTTTATCTTATTTTATTGTAAATAAAAAGCAAAATGAAATGTTCAGTTTGTCTTTAAAACTGCAATATTTAATTTACTGTTTTTTGAAAATGTATGTGGGTCAGAAAAAGATGATGATTTCAGAAGTTTTCAATTTGTTTCTGAAAAATCCTCAAAATCTAAATGATGCTCAAATTTTATTGACTTCATAACTCTTACCATTTCTGAGACTCCTGTGTCAGAAGTTTTACATTACTTCAGTTTGAATGCAACAGATCCATATACTGCTCTGGTCATCCGCATCAGCCTGTGTGACAAATTTTGCTCAGCCTTTGAGCATACTCTACATACCAGTTAGCCTCAGCTGCTGAGCAGTAGTGAACATAACCACTGCCTTTTTGTTTTATCTACAAGTCCAAATCAATAGTGTAATACAATTGAAATAAGTGAAATGCAAAAAAATTCAAAGTACTTACAAAATGAAACTTGAGTGAAGTGACTGGCTAGTAGCTAGTTATTAACAGAGATGAGAAGAAAAACAAAATCTTCATTTTTTAAGTCAAAAATTTTAGCATTTTTTAGAATTTGTGATCACTGTTATGTTCTTTGTATACAGGGGGTCCATAATAACATGTCAATATCCCATATACATATAGAATACAAAAAAATCATGCCACAAGTTCCTATAAAAAAATGTCCTATTGACTCTCCTTTGGATCAGATACATACTCTCAAAGAACACTTCTGGAAATTGGGTTTTCTTAAGTAACTTTTACACTGTGTAATTCAACGAAATTTGTCAGCTTAATAAATTGGAGGCTTAGTTGTTGTTGATGGAAATCAATTAACTCATTTAGAATGACAGGACGAATTAGGCCTAATAAAATATTGCTGATATTTTTTACACCCTGTATCGTAATAGCTCAAAAAGCCTAATGTTTTAGCTGAAAAAAATGTATTTTTGTTTGATTTTGTTGAAATGAGCAGGTTTTGAGAAATATAGTTTTGTTTCAATACTATTCCTATATCAATTTACACTCCAATGCAGCCACTCCTCAAGTAGTCTGACTTAAATCCAAATCTTAATCAGGTGACCTGATAATGGATGTCTTGGGGTTTTTCAAATCATTGATTTCTATTCTATTATCGGAATTACTATGTTAAAATGGCGTGATCAGTAGTACATTGATGCCGCCGATGGATCCAGTTTTGTCAGAAATGGTCTATTTTATTGATGCTAAACAAGAGTACAATCTTTCAGGCCACAGATTAAACTTTCCAAAAGATTTCATTTTTGGGTCATTATGATACAGAGTCGACCTCGACCCATACAGCATTTTTGCAGATACCGATAATCGGCCGGTAGCGATATTTTAAAGTCATATTTCATTGGTGCTAACGGCCATTCATCTTTTTCGATGCATAATCCGGAAATGTCGGTTGTCGGTCGGTTGGAAGTTAGGTAATAAGCGTGCGGGTGTGAACTCGTTGGCCCTTGCGTTGGCCGCAACCCGTCTGCGTCATAAAATCATTGATTAAAGTATTCTACCTGATGATAGCTAACCTAATACTATATTCCATAGTCCAAAAAATTATCCGAGATGAAATTAGATATTGGGGCGTCATCAATGAGAATTTGTCCTATGTTTCTCTTCTCCGCACTAATTAGAAATCTCATTTGAAAAGGTTAGTAGCCCGCAGATGACGCGGTAGCCAACTATATTAGCAAATAGCTATAAAGTAACAATAATATCTTCAAACAAACCTGAGTCAAAAATTGATATTTGGGTGAATATCAGGTATTTGGGTTTTTAGTGGTACCTAAGAAAAATTACTTATTTCAGTTTCATATTCATTACCTCTTAAGATTATACTATTTGTGATGCATCTTTCACAGGACCAGATAGTTTTTTGATTTTTAGAGATTTTACAGCTACCAGGGGAAAATGTGTAGTCAGGGGAGTGACACTATACACAGGGTAGTGACAAACTGAGACAGAAGAGTGACAACTTCTCATGTGAATGATCTTAAAGGACACTTTATAAAAGAATATAAATACCAATAGGTAAATAAGTTCAATAGTTTTTTATTGAAAATAACAAAATCCTACATGTTCCATTAGTCGCTTAAAAAATAACATTTGGATCAACTGAGCGAACCCTGCTCACACAAGAACTAATATAAATAAAAACCACTACATCTGTTTATATCTTGCAACTTAATATAGATAGCAATGTAATAATAATAATAATAGAAATAAAATTATAAAAAATTAAAATAAAAAATTGACATAATATTTATGGTCAGTCTTTGAATCAGTGCTTATAAATAAAAAACGGTAGCTAGCATAAAAATAAAATTAACATAGGTATAACCCGATTTTTTATGAATTCGAGTAGATACTCATTTTTCGAAGGTACAGGAGTTCTGAATTGATAAAATAATCTGTTTCCTCTCATTACTATATTTGGCACCGGCAGTGTTTCTAATACTTTTCCAAGTGTTCGCCGGAAATGTTATGCGATCGCAACATAAGTAATTTAGCATTGCTTGAAAACTCATAAGTCTATAATTTTTGTTCTTTTTAAAGAGACTAAAATCAAATCCATATTTGCATGAGTTGCACACAAGCATGTTTCTCTTCTATGAACGTTTGGATATACAATCCAAAAAGGTCTCAAACGACAAAATGAAGTATAACTTATCGGCACTCCTTTGGTTTTAACGAACCGTGCGTGTAAATGCTTCATTGAGTCTAGTAAAACCCTCTTTTGTTTTTTTTGCTTTATTTTTCGTAATGTAGTCATTTTTTCCTGCACATAAGCGACTGTTGCAGTCTCCTTACAAAAACTTTTTAATTACGTTCTTTATCTTCTCTCTAGTTTCATTCATTCTTGTTCTTGTCACATCTATCAAACCTCTCTCTCTCAGTGGTTAATCGTTTCACAGGGTTCATATCAATTTGACTTAAAACATTGTACTTTCTAACAAACCTACCACTCAATACTTTGCGAAAGAGTGTCTTCTCATTTTTCTTTTTGGTATGCGTTATATTTTCTTTTAGTTGATTTTGAACTACCCTACTGAATGACAGATGCTTTTTAACTTCTTCCACGATCTCCTGATTACTTGGTTTCGTTTTTTTTTTTTTAGTAATCGGTCCACTTTCGACTTTGGTGACACTTTTAGACTTCTTACGTGATCTAGTTTCCTTTGAAATCTCTTCACCTTGTTTTTTAATCTATCAATTTCGTTTTTTTGTTTTTTGATAAGCTCATTTATCCGTTACCTCTGTTTTTCTGAGGGTCTTTTGGCACCTGAAGCTCTATTGTCCAATATTTGAGAATCGAAGTGTGGATCTTCATGGTCCGAAGGCGGCTGTGACTCTGGATAATTAACAATAGTTTTTTCCCTCACACGATCCCTATATCTTTCAGGTTGCTCTCTCCATATCTTTCTCATAGTTCGCTGTTCCCTATCTGTCAGATCTTTTATACTTCTAACTTGTACTTTCTCTTTCTTTCTGTGATACTTCTCTTTTTCGTTTTCTTTTAACTCAGCATTCTTGATTGTATCATTTTTAATTCGCTGGTCGCGTAGTCTTTCTGCTTGGCGTTTTTTCTCCAACCTTTCCTCTCGGGTATGCTTTTTTATAATTTTGCCATTTTAGGGAGTTATGTTTTTTTTTGGTATCTGAAATTAATGAAATAGTGTCTATACCACATTCAACTTCAAGAGCAGGAAGCAGGTCGCTCAGAGCCGTAAACTGGGCCAGGCAACTTCTTAGGTGCAGCCCGCTGATTGATGTAACATATTGGTATGAACACTGACAATGAGCGTTTGAGCACTGAATACGGCCCTATGCGTCTGGACGTGTCTGGCCCGGCCCCTCATGCCTGACCTACTTCAGATCTACTGCATCTTGAAGTTGAATTTGGTATAGTAGCTGCACATCTTATATAAAAAGGTGCCTTTGTATTTCCCCTGGGCAGTGTGTATTTCCCCTGATATAAACACTGCCAGGGGAGTGACGCCAGGGAAGTGACAAAAACGTGCGTAAGCCCCAAAAGAGCAAGATATGTTGATTATTATATGATTTTAACGTGATTCATGGCTTTTGTATTCAAAAATCTTAATTTTTTATAAAGTCGCAAAATATAACTTTTAAATTCACAAAGATATACTTACCAGGGGAAATGCTTCATTCACTGGCAAAAGGGTATCGGACGACTGTTAGAGGGCTACTGACGCGTCCCTGGTCTTCGTTCTCCAAATTACGATAGTTTCGGATTATCCCTTCTTCATTTGCTACTTGCTGCTCAAAGTCAAGTCGCTTAGTTGCCATATTTTGATGAATATATGCAATTTGAATGGTGCCAGGTGAGGGTGACACTGTTCTCAGGAACCACTAATAAACTGGATTTTTTACGCATTTGTGTATATTTTTAGTGTGTCTTTTTGCGAAAATATGTTATTAGATGTATTAGGTAATACAAAGAGTATCCGCTTATTGTTATACCAGTACATAATACAGAGATTTGTTGATGTTTGTAGTGAAATTTGGGAATGGAATATGCCAGGGGACCATACAGTTTGTTAACTTTCAATCAGATTTTTCCTAAATCTTAATGGTTACCTCAATTTCACCATATGTTCCAACTAAAGATTGACATCTTCCACTATTTGGATGGTCTATTTCCACAATTTGTCCATTGGATTAAGATTTTTTTGCAGGAACATTCAATTTCCCAATAACTGATATTCACCCATTTGTAGAAATAACGATTTAACTCGATTTGTGTTAAATGATGATTGCCCTATATCTCGAAATCCATGGGACTTTTGACTGAAAAAAAAAATATTGCCAAACAGTATTTCATGATTTTCGGAGACCCTGTATATTTAGACTTGAAATTTTCACATGATCACCATATGAGTCTTAAAGTAAAGTTTATAAACAAAAATGATTCTAAAACGCACAGAATTATTTAAAAAGTTGGCACGCAAACTGAAGACATAATTATGTTTCAAATAATTGTCAAATAAGTCGGTCGCGTAATCCAGTTTCTTTTTTAAGAAATATAATTCAATGGACTTTACTTTTACAATGGACAGTATACGTCTGTTCACTAAACTTCATACCATTAAAACCACTACAGTTCCAAAGTGTTGAGAATCAAACTCGAGAAAGCGAAAAAACACTATACAAATATCAATCAATTGTAGCGAACTGTCGGTCTGGAAAATTAGACAAAATATGATCAGTATTCCTCCTGAATGTCTTATTCGAAGCTTCTAAATTGTATCTAACCTATTCTACCCCTAGATCGTCACCCTAATACTATATTCTTGAATCCAAAAAATTATTTAAGATGAAATGAGCAAACTGACTGCGCGACTTTGTCACGTAATCCAGTTTCTTTTTTCACGAAATATAATTCATTCGTCTTTTTTCTAGACGTGTTAGTATAGTATACCAAAATTTTGAAAAAAAAAACAGGAAGCAAAAAAACAGTAAACAAATATGCACCACTTGTAGCGAACTGACCGTCTCAAAAATTACGCAGTGCTCAGTATCACTTCTGAACATATTATTCTAAGTTTCAGCTTTGTATCTTTCAGAATTTCCGAGATTATTGTTATTGCTTATAACAGCAATTGCCAACCGTATCAGTTTGCCTCCTTTAAAAAGTAACAAAAACCAACAAAAATCTTTATTGATGTTCAAATTTAGATGCGATGTCAAAATATCTCTTCGTACGTTTTTGCGGTTTCACGCAACACACAGCCAAGTTTGTAAATTAATACATACCTTGCATTGATACAATAAGTGAAAATTTATATACTGTAATATACGTATATGTACGTATTCAATAATCCTAACCCTAATTAACTTTTTGTTTTGTATCGGGACGAGTTACAGGTAAAACAATATACATTTTGAGGATGGAATCATCTATATCGTATACCTTGATTGGTGCATGGTTTGAAAAAAATCATTGTAAAGGGGACAAAAACGTTGAATGTGGTAATAGCCTAGAAATATTGGGTACGCATAGAAAACTCTACATCATTTTCGTTGCTGTACCGTTTCTCTATTGTCTCATTTTGCGATTTGTTTCTTACTGTGAAGCGTCTGAATAAAACATCAAGTTATAGCATTGCAAAATTGTAATTGTTTCATCAGTAGCGCTCCAGATTCATACCAAATTGAGCTCAGTAACTACCAATATGATGAAATTTAATGGTACTACCATCAGAAATGTATGCACATGGAACAAGCATACTGAAACTCAAAATATTTCCTGACTTTCTAATTAACTTCAATTGTAATCAACCAACCGAGCCACTAAATTTTCATTGTAGTAGCATATTTCCTCACATAATAGTGTAAAATAAATATTCTGAATCTTTTTCATCGTTGCAAGTTTATCACTAATATTATACTCATGTACCTGTATTAATGACTTCCTTTAAAAAAATTGTCACATAATTCTCTTGATTTCTGCTGACTGATCTAATCTGATTCGTTTTGTTTAGATGGAAGAAGTATCTGTGCGAAGATAAAGACAGTTGGATAGGTGTTTTTGCAAACAGGCTTTGGATTCTGAGACAAGAACGTGATTGCATATGTTACAAAGTATATGAGAAAAATTGCACAGAAAATGATGAGAATTTATATAATAATCTTTTAAGTAATTATTTCCAACTGGAAACCAGATCACAAGAACATTATAATACTTGGTCACAAGTTGACCCAAATTTTCAGGAAGCTGCAAAGCAATTTTATGGCATAAGGATCTTAAAGCAAGATATTATCGAGAACATTTTTTCATTTATCTGTTCTTCCAACAATAATATCAGTAGGTAAGATTATTAGAAAACTGTGAGTGAAATTGTTTTATATACTAAGTGACATATAAATCCGAACACCCAGTTTAAATGGTTTTATTTTAATAAAAGTTGGTGAATGTATTTATCTTACTGTAAATAACAAGTGAAAAAATTTTAGCCTTATCAGTTGGACATTCCGGTTTTTATACTGCTTTTTTTTAATTCACTAACGCTCTAAAAATGAATATTTCAGCCGCAGTAAAGAATCAACGTTGGCGGATTTTGGTTCTTGACATCCTTTACGATCGGTTACGATGCCTAGAGTGCGGAAACCTGTACGATTTCGTCAACTTAGTGAGTTTGATAGGGGCCGTATAGTGGGACTTCGGGAAGCTGGGCTTTCTTTTCGGGCAATTGCAGTTAGAGTGCAAAGAAGTGTAGACACTGTGGTTAGGTGTTATCAGGCATGGTTTCGAGAAGGCCGTACGCAAAGAGCAAGGGGCACTGGACGCCGCCGTAGAACAACAGACCGTGAAGATCTCCGCCTAAGATTATTGGCCTTAAGGGACCGTTTCTTCACTACCAGGTCCATTGTAAATGAATGGTTTGCAGAACACGGAAGACCTATTGGCATGCGAAGTGTTTACCGACGAATGAGAAGTTTTGGCTTGTTTTCATACCGGCCACACTGGGTCCTCCCTTTAACTCGAGAACACCGACGTAATCGCCTTGAGTGGTGCAGACAACGGTCACTCTGGGATCAGGAATGGAACAGTATTGTCTTTAGTGACGAGTCTCGATTTTGTTTAGGCATGCACGATGGTCGTGCCAGGGTTAGAAGGCGACGTGGTGAAAGGAGGAATCCGCAGTTTTTTGTTGAAAGACATGTTCATCACACTGTTGGAGTTATGGTTTGGGGTGCTATAGCTTATGGTTCCAGTTCACCTTTAATCTTCATCAGAGGTAACATGAACGCGCAGCGTTATATCCACGAAGTTCTAGAACCCCATCTGTTACCCTATCTTGACACCCTGGCAGATCCAACTTTCCAACAAGATAATGCCCGACCACATGTTGCAAGAGTCACAATAGACTTCTTTCAACATAATGATGTCACATTGTTACCATGGCCACCAAGATCTCCCGACTTATCCCCAATTGAGCACGTGTGGGATATGATGGGTAGGAGATTGCTCAATTTGCAACGTCCTCCTCAGACTCTAGAAGCACTTCGAGAGGAGTTGGTGGTTGCCTGGAATGAGATACCACAGGAGGACATTGACCACCTGATCAGAAGCATGCCTAGGCGCGTTGGAGAATGCGTAGCACATCAGGGTGCATCCACACATTATTAAAGGTCAAAGGGCTTTAAAGCAGTGCAATCATTTTGAAATTTTTATCATTTACTTATTATGCTTCATTAAGTACTTAGTACTTATACAAAATTTTATTAAAATAAAACCATTAAAACTGGGTGTTCGGATTTATATGTCACTTAGTATAATTGCTTCAAATTGTTACCAGACTTCTTTGCTTCTTCAAAAAAATAGTGACTATATTTCCTAATGTAGAAGTAATTTTCTATGAACACAGGTGTTATAAAGTACTACTGCTAATTTAAACCCTCATCTGTTACATTCTGGTGCAAACGACTTCAACCAACTGGCCTACGACGCTGCCAACCAACTATTCCAATCCTAAACATGATGCTATCGTTCGACCGTCCAAAAAAGACACCCAATCATTGACAGCTGTTTCGTGCTTCTTTGCTACTCATCAACATGGTCTAGGCGTCATCTATCGACCACTGTAGAAAGCGTATATGTATTTATGTAGCTGCTATTAGTTGGAACTGTTAGGGATCTCAGCTCGCGATTAATAACCTAGTCAGGACGTGACCGCTAGATGGCTGACGATTTTGGCTATAAAGTAGATATGGTTTACTTACCTTCGAATAAACTAAACATGATGCTTTCGTTCGTCTGACCAAAAGACATCCATCTACCGACATCTGTTTCGTGCTTTTTGGCTACTACCATGCTGATAGTAGTATTATGTATATGATTTGAGCGATGGAATATTTTGAAACAAAACAGTTCATGGTCCCATTTCCATGATACCGAGTGTTTGAACATGATATTTAAGTGAAATACACTCAGGTTCTTTCTGTAGCTATTTAGACAATACCTTAAAAACAGATTGATGCGTAGATTTGTATTCAACATGCTGTGTTTTTCAGAATAAGCAGCATGGTAGAAAAATTAGCAAAGTTTTACGGGGAAGAAATCTGCCAACTTGATGGAGATACATATTATTCTTTCCCCAAAGTAAAACTGCTAGCAGGAGAATCAGTGGAGCAGCAACTGAAGAATAACGGTTTTGGATATAGAGCAAAATACATAAGTAAATCAGCTCAGATAATTGTACAAAATGGTGGCGAGCAGTGGCTGGATGAATTGAAAAAAATGTCATACAATGACGCGAAGAAATCACTAATGACCTTGACCGGCATCGGAGCAAAAGTGGCGGACTGCATTTGTCTAATGTCTCTGGGGCACTTGCAGGCTATCCCCGTCGATACGCACATATACCAAATAGCCAAGAAGTTTTACATGCCAAATTTGGCTGCCAATAAGACTGTAACCGAGAAAGTCTACAATGAAATTGGTGATCACTTCCGGAAGTTGTACGGACCACTGGCAGGATGGGCACATACTGTAGGTTATAAGAGGTTTCGTAATTCACTAGCTCATATGCATATGTATTTGTTCAAGGTGCTGTTTTGTGCGGATCTTAAGAAGTTTCAGGATGACAAAAAGAAAAATGCAAAAGAAAGTGTCTTGGGGGAGCCGAAGAAAAAGAGGAAAAAGCAATAGGCCGTGCATCCAAATAAATGTTTTGTTTTGCTGATTTCGAACTTTCTTGTTATCAATTATGGTCCACTTGTATCATTAGAATTGTAGTCGAGATTTGCAAACATTTTTTAAATATTGAGTTTTATGCACTGTCGTTACCTACTTTTTCTCTTACCTGGACATCAAAATTCAATAATCTTGTACAGCAATCATATCTGTTAATAATTATTAACCATAGGTATTTATTCAAGTGACTTCAAGCGGATCGGCAGAGGTATTATGTAAAAAACCTAAAACACGTGAAAAAATTTGTTCATAACAAGTGTCAAGTTAACATCATGTAGAAAAACCTACGTTATGTCACAAAAGACCTACGAAATGTCAAAAACAAACCGACGAAATGTCACTTTTCAAGATACGTAATACTCCTGCCGAACAGCATTTAGATAAATATTGATGTTCTAGCACTTTGAGTCATCTCACCTTAGCACTTAATCTTAAAACTCTCTACGTCTTTTTCAAAGCGTTTTATAGTCCGGGAGTTCATTACATGCAAGCTCTTGCAGTTGCAAGATGACTTTGTCTTGTCTGCAACACAATTGCAGCCAATCACTTGCAGTTGCAAGACGGCCCTGTTTCCTCAATTCAAACGAGCAAAGTTACCTAACCAAACGAATGGAATATTCGATGTCACATTCCTAACCTATAATTTTGGTTTTATTTTTTTACCCTTCAGAACATATGGTTCTAATATCCAAAAGCTAGCTTCAATCACCGACCATACATCAAAACTCGATCAAACGTAAACCCTATTCCACGAGTATCCATTACGTTTTGACGCCTACTGAGGTGAACAGCTGATCAGCAAGTGACATCTTTGTATTAATCTGAAACGTTGGCAATAATGAATTGGATGTAATCTGGTAAAACTTTAACCGTATTCAGAGCTCTTGTTCAATATCTAGATATTATTAGTGCCTGGAAATTTTGACCGTAACGTTTAGGAAGTACACATTTTTATTAGAAAATTATTATAGTTCATTTGGGATTTATTGATTACGAGGTAAGTCAATAGAACGGACTGTGTTGTCCTTCCCATAAGCTGAACTTTACATATAAAAATATTGACACGTATTTCTTTTTAATCATCCGTCATCAGTGTAACGTAATTCAAATATGGCTATTTCATTGTCCTTTAAAATCATATGATGTTTCAAGATATAGAAAGAACAAAGTCAAAAATTGTTTTTTATTCCTACCCGACTTGAAATATAGTATGTAGACATGATCATTTGTAGCCATTTTGCTATTTTATGCGAAGTAGCTTTTCTACATAAAATCTAATGTATTTTTTCTAAAAAATTTCATATCTTTTTTCACTTCAGATTTACCTTTTTATAAGGTGTAAGGCCGATCAGGATAAAATCATCAGTTATAGTCTTGAGCTTTTAATCAAACATCAAAATTAAGGAAGAAAAGGACAAACATTGGGATAGTTTCATATTGCTATTAGTTTAACAATATATATGATCACCATTTGAGGTTACTCGTATTACAAACTTAAAGCGTAATAAAAAACAACAATAACAAAAGCAATATAAACAAATACTATTATTACTACTCAATACATCAGACTACCGACTTTGCTTGAATATATCCCCTATATGGTGGATACACAACAGAAGTCTCTGGGTAAATGACTAGTTTGATATCCTTTAGAATGTTCCCTTATGTTCTCAAGCACATCCTTTATCCTCTCCTTCATAATTCCAGAGGTAGATGATGGATCCTTATAAACTTAACGTAGCCCCATAAAAAGAAATATGGGCGAGACCTGGAGACCTAGGAGGCAAAGATGTGGGCCCACCACGACCAATCCAACTAGCCTCATGCTTGGTATCTGAATAGGCACACGGCCATAATACACAGGTGCGCGAGTTAACAGGTTGACATCCTCCAAAACCTGAGGCGAATGTTCCATCAAAAAAATTCCCGTATTCAATACCTGATAATCTGTTCTGGAAAGGACTGATAAGTTGCCAATGCCCAAACATTCATGCTCCATTTGTTCTGGAAATATGTTTGTCTAACCCAGTAGGGGTTTTCCGTGCATAATAGAGCATGTTGTGCATGTTTACAACACCTATGCTGCTAGCAGTTGCCTCATCGCTAAAAGGAACATCATCCAGAAAAGTAGTGTCTTCACTCATATTATTCAGGATTGTATTGCTAAACTCCATTCGAACTGAGAAATATTTAGAGCAAAGGCTTTGCTGTAATCATAGGTGATATGGACGGTATCTATGTTGATAATTACTTTAACAGAACTTCTGCTTATATCAATTCCTGCTCCATTTTTCCGTGCTCTTAAGTGGGAATTTTCTTGCAACTTTAATAGAGCCTCCAAGTGTTTCGCCTCATTCGCGACTTATTAATTATTTACAATTTTTTCACGATAGTGTACTGGTCTACTTGATTCAAAACGTGGTCGTAGTACGGCCTTGGAGGTCGCAAATTACGGTAGCGTTACTTATAAATGCGAGATGCTAGGACACGAAGACCATATTTATCATTTCTTCCTGAGAGAAATGCATTTTTGACATATCACAGACACTAACCTGAGCAACAATCATTTGGTCCATGGATATTTTAATGACTTACACCGTTTGATAGATGGTTTATAACTGAAAAAATAACCGTAAAAACCCGTATATCTGATATCAAAAACGCTTTTAAAAATGCAATCTGAAAATGCAAAAATATACAGGGTGTTGCATTTAAATGTTTTGAAAAAATTGTGCGCTTTTGACCTCGCTGCATAAACGAAAATGAGAATTAAAAAAAGGTTAAAGCTGAGGTAGCTTTTTTTGGTAAAAAATTAAGCGCTCCATCTGTTGAAGTGGCGTGCTGGTGGGTTGCCAAAGTGGCAAAACGCATTATAGCTCAGCAACTAACTACCAAAATCCCATAGTATGTTATATCAATGTTCTTCTTTTGCATCGATTTAATCAAATATGCAATAAAAATTGTGCGATACCATTTAAAAAAATCACAACTTTGATACGTGGCTCAAAATTGGATCACCCCACAGACCACCCTGTAGAATTGTGAATATTTAGAAGTGTTTCTCCAAATATCAGGTATAGTAATCCAAAAATGGTTTTCTTGGAAAATCTTTATCTTAAAGAGCAATCTCATGTTCTCGCATGAATGAGCCATCCTGTACACAGAAAGGCCTGGCAATAAAGAGAGTAGAGTAGATAAAAACATAACAAGAAAAGTTATAGGGGCTTTTTTCAAATGTTTGTGTTCTTTCTAACTTAAAATAAGCCGCGTTTTTCTGAATTACTATGTATACCAATAGGGTTAACTTAATCAAAGGTCGTAATTATAAGTGCGCATTCCCGAACCAAATTGAAGTAGCAAAGTTCATATAAACATTTGGTATATCAGAAAAAACGATGTCACTCATTTGAGTCGGTCTGTCACTCTGTCCGCTAATCCTTGGCCCGTCTAAAACTTGGAAAGTACAATGTTACTACTATGCCAATGACGAAAAATCTGTGTAGTTTTTGAATATCGGTCCAGTGGCGGCAACCAAAAAAAAATTGATCTAACTCGTTTTTCAACGTATCGAATCCTGATAATTTAAAAAAAAAATAGGGGTGAAAATTGGGAGGTGGAGGGTTGTAAGGGGATTAGAAGAGGGTGTAAAGTTCTTGTTAGTATCATAGTACACTTTTAGCCCCGATAATTCTACGCACCTATTAAGACATATTTCACACATCCTAGATTGCCCCATACATTTGCATTTAAAATGAACGTTAGAAAAATGTTTTCGACAAGCGTACTTGCTACTCCTGACTTCAACGGCTGGAGTTTGTATGTGTCCTGCACTACTGGTGCTCAGTGGGCCCTCTGCCTCGTGTGAGGCATCATGCTTTCATATATTGAGGAGATGCGACGCGACGTTGCCAGATTGAGGGTACTATGGGTAGGGAAAGGATGTTATGATTATGAACTAACCAGTTCAACGGACTTGATCCGTTCAATTTCTTTGTTATACATGTTCGTAACTAACTTTTTCCTTAGAGGATCTAACTTATACATGCTGCTTTCGTCCGTCCAACCAAAGGCATCCAACCATGGTGCTGTCTTATTTCGATAGATTCTAACTTGTGCTGAACATAATCCTTTATGAACTGATGACGGCGTTGCGTAGGAAGTGTGGAGTCAATCCCTATTTGACGCTATTATTTTATCGATATATTATTCGTGAGACTGCTCCCCGAGACGCCACTGGAATTCATAATGATCTTCTAGTTAGTGCTAATTTAGCGTCCTATTGCAATAAACAACCCTGCTAAAATACAACAAAACCGACACAAGGACCTTTGGAATATTAATAAAATATTCTTAAACTTTGACACCCTGTTTGATTCAGGAATGCGCGCTTGTAATTACGGCCTATCACTAAATAAAACCCTGTATATATTTTTGAAAATTATCTAAGTGTCAAAAGTAGGCGCTTTCGAGTTTTGAATATATTACAGCTTACAGCACTGTCAAAACCAAATTTTACGATCGACTGTTGGAGGCAAGTGACACCCTAACCGCGCGCCATCTCTTCCTTGTTCCTTCAAGCTGCGGGTTACAAGTTACAGAAGCGAGTGGTTGGCTTGCCAGCTTTAACTTCACTGCGACCCAAGTGGATCTATTGTGACCCCCCTATATAATTTCGAAAGCACTGTGCCCAGCCTTGATCCTTTGATCAGATTCCATAGCCTTAACACAGGGCCTTGCATGTAGCTTTCCGCTGTTGGACCTGTGGTTCCTACTATACAGGGTTTGTCCGGAAAGTAATAGGACTCATTTTCTTCCGCCATGGCTGTACTTCGGAGCGTGCGCGCACCGACTGGATTCGGTAGAGGGCGTTCCTAGCTAACGAATGAGCGGCTGGTCAGTTGTCTCCGAGCACTTGGAGAGTCAGGACAGGCATTTTCGCGCGACGTGTTTCTGTGAGTGGTGCAAGCCGAAAATGCAGCATTCGTTAGAGCAGAGGTACGCGATTAAATTGTGTGAAACTCGATAAATCTGCGACAGAGACGTTTGATATGATCAAGCAGGCTTACCCAGGTGTTGCTTTAGCAAGAAGTGGTGTGCTTCGGTGGCACCAGGCCTTTTTGGAGGGCCGGGAAGAGGTCGCTGATGAAGACCGTGCTGGAAGACCTTCGACTTCGACAAACACCGATAATGTGACTCGTGTGCGCAAAGTTTTGAACTCAGACCGTCGACTAAGTATTCGTTTAATTGCCCAGATGTCAAATTTACCAAAATCTGTGGTTCATGACATTGTGACACAGCAAGAGGCAATCTTCCGAGTGGCACACGACGGCGTCTCCTCGCCCAAAAAAGGGAAGAATGAGCAAATCCAAAGTGAAAACGATGCTCATTGTCTTTTTTGATATCAAAGGCACCGTCCAGCATGAATTTGTTTCTCCTGGACAAACCGTCAACGCCGAGTTTTTCGTGGAAGTGCTCAGGAGACTCAGACGAATGGTCAGTCGGGTCCGACAAGACAAATTAGTCAGTAGTCAGCAGATCATTGTCCAGTAAATTGTCAGAGCCCGAAATCAAATACAATCATTATACGAATGTAACATCTTTCAGCATGAGGTAGAGACAATTTTGGAAAAGTTATTTTCATTTTCTGTAAACCAGAATGATCTAGGATTTATCGTCCAATTGCCCGGAAGTGCTTGAATTTTCCTCTAGAGGGAATAACCAAGTACATTTTCTAGAAAAATAACATCGCCAAAAAATGTCAAGAAAATTTACTCACTAATTCCCATTCAACTCTCATTTAAAAAGTATGGACATAAATTTGGAGGAATGTGATTCCACACATAGAATGACAAATTGAAGAAGCAAAAAAAAAGAAGTCTGAAAATAAACATCTGCGATCGCCATGCAAGAAAAATGTATTGTAAATATGTTTTTATAAATCTTTCTAGATTAGTGGGGTTTTTGTTCCCTAACAGTTGTCTCCCAGCCTTGAAGCACATACACCAAAAGTGTGTATATTCTAGCTCCAATTCAACCCAAGCTGATCGAAAAAAAAACGTAATGCCTTTGCCACAATTGGCCGTTCCACCATTCTAGGGACTTTTTCTTGGTCCAACTTCTTATGGACCGTTTGGTGCGTGATCTCGTCACGGCACAGAGAAAGGCTCTGGTCGGATGAGGCACCCTGTCTGGCTAACTCAACCGCCGTTTTATTTCCTTTGTGCCCTTCATGTCCTGGTACCCACAGCAAAGTTACCTTGTTTCGGTTTTCCAGCTCTTTGATAGTGTTCACCCAATCCCATACTAGTTTAAACGATATTTGCGATGAACTTAATGCTTGGGCGGTTAGGTTTGAACTTGCTTTTCGAATAGTTGATTCTGCATACTTACAGAGGAGTGCTTAGACCAGTAGCATATGGGTTATGCTACTTTCTTCCAATTTGGTACTTGATTATTTCAGGCAAATTTGGTGGCTATAATGTGTTTAAGACTGACGAAATAGTTACGGGATAAGAAATAACTCCTTTAATTTTGGTAAGCATTCTATGTGTTTTGACATGATACAAAATAAGCACATCAAATTCACTTGATTTCAATAAACATTCCTATTTAAATAAAATGAAAACTACTACAAGAATTACTTTTCAATTTTCCATCATCGTTTCGTTCTGGTATTGGTAAAGCAATGTTTATTCCAATTGCATTTGTTCATCATCATCATCCTTTTTTTCGTCCTTTTTGGTGTTCTTCTTGTCTGCATCCTTGTCTTTTTCGCTTTGAGTAGAAGTAGAAGAGCTGCTCTTTTCTAAAGCCTTCACGAAATCTTGCATGTTTCCTTGAGCTGCAGCAGCCACTGCTTCTGGATTCACAGCTAACTGAGACACGATGGGGCCCAACTGCCCTGATTCCAATGCACTTGAGAACTGGGAGACAGCCTGCAGAAATGAATGATACAAATTATTATCTTTGATCGGCACTAACCATTCAAGTATGGTTTGCAGGGTCCAGCACTCGAAGTGTAACTGCTCTCGCATCTGTCACACTGACAGCAGCTGTCAATAAATTTGCTACATGACAGTTCTGAGTATTGTCTAAAAATGCACAAAAGCGTTTTGTCAAAGGTGCACACAAACGAAGTTATAAGCAATGGAATTCAAACGCAATAGTGTGATTGCTTTATATTTGTCAGGAAAATCACAACCAGCGGTTGTACGTGAGCTCAAACATCTCAATGTGAATAAGGTTAGAACTGAAAATATCCGAATATTGAAAAATGAGCTCAAGGTCAAGCCTTACAAGTTCCAGAAGGCGCATGATCTTACACCGAAGCAGCAACAAGTGAGACTTGAGAGAGCTAAGGAGCTGCTTCGCTTGGCCGAAAGTGGTCAATTTCTGACAAGAAAACTTTTCTAATTGAGCAATTTGTAAACTCTCAAAACGATATGGTTTACTTGAACGAACGTTCTTACGAGAATTTGGTCACCCGGAAGCAGCACGCGCCACAAATAATGTTTTGGGCCGCTGAACCGCAGATAGGCGTTCTCCAATCGTTCTCATGGAGCCTGGCGTTAAAGTAAATGAGACATACTATCGGGAAAGTGTTCTGGAGGCTGCTTTGAAGCCGTGGGCAGACAAACATTTCGACAGCAGGTCATGGACACTTCAACCAGACTCGGCACCGTCTCACACAGCGCGAATAAACCAATAATGGCTGAAAAACAACGTTCCTAACTTCATTTCGACCACACAATGGCTCTCGAATTCACCCGACGCGAATCCAATTGATTATTCTATCTGGGCCATTTTGGAGAGCAAGGTCCGAGATAAGAAATACACCAGCCTAGAGACACTGAAGAAATCCATTGTCCGTTAATGGACCAAAATATCGTCAAGTCACAGTCGGGCAGTTTGTGATTCGACTTTGGATCGTCTCAAAGCTATAGTCAATGCAAAAGGTGGTCATATTGAGCCAAAGTGATTTATTTCTGCATTTTCGAATATTTTCACACATTCTGTACTTTGGAATAAATAAAAATAATTTTCTAAACCGAATTTATCGCATTTTGAAAAGGTTACACACCGAGTGTCGGGCCCTGTAGCCTGCATTATCGTCACATGGAAGAAGTTAAAATATACTTTGACACTTTATACATCATCACTTTAGAATACTTCAATAGCTTATAGATGTAAAATATTTTCAATGAATGTGTTCTAAATTAAAGTCCAATATCTGATAACATCGCCATTTCCCGCCAGCGTTCCTTAACTTGCATTATCTCGCTGAGCAGATATTTGACTTAATTCAAAGCAGTTATGATTTAAATACAAAAATAAAATCCTCAACTGGATTCCAATCTTCGGAACCTCTGAAAATATCGCAATATGAAAAGTGATGAAGCAAGAGTTGTTGAGTTGTCGGTAAGTTTTGTGTGTTTTGGGCAGAAGTTTATGTTTCCATGTTTTGGGAATTCGCTCCTCTAAAAGGTCATATGAAAACATGAGTCCATTTGAGAAAAATGAGTTTTTTCAAGTTGAATATTGAGAAGTTAAGACGGTAATTTCAAATACCCTGTATGTTCGACAAACTGAAATATGGAAGGATAATAGTCACAAGGTTGTATTAGTCCAGACAAAATACATCAAAAAATATTGCAAGTTTGTAAAAAATCCCTCAAAGCAGAAGATTTGTACACATCACTATGAAAATAATATATCAAAACTCATATATCCTTGGAGCGGAACCTTGTTTTCTTTGGGTTGAAATGTAAAAATATCACGTTTGCAGATAATACAATTAATACACCGATCCCTGGGTAACACCCGCGTTGACGTTGTCGGATGAAGACGAGACCCCTCAATTACGACGGATATCTTGAGGCCAGAGATAAAGTCAGTCACCCATCTGCAAAGCTTTTCTGGGATTCCATAGGATGGAAGTTTGCTTAAGAGGGCAGCGTGCCACAGCTGATCGAGCGCTTTCGTGATGTCAAGAGCTACGCATGAGCCTCATAAGACTGGATAAGTTTACTCCTCAATTGAGTGACGTAAGCTAGGAGGTCTCCCAGAAGCTCGCGATTTATGCACCTCTCCATCACCTTACTTATAAAAGAAAGCAGAGCTATAGGCCCGTAATTGTAAGGGTCGGTCTTAGATCCTTTTTTTTTGGGGATGGGTTGGACATGAGCAAAGTTCCAGTTTTCTGGGAAGGTGCCGGACTCATAAGAGACGCGAAAGAACTGGAGCAAGCTCCGCTGCACACCTCTTCAGTACAATAGCAGGAATCAAGTCCGGACCAGAAGCTTTGTTGATGTCGAGCGACAAGAGCACTCGTCTTACGGTCTTATGCATGAATGTTACCTCCCGCATAGTGTAGGGAACCCTTTGAATTGGCGGCACTTGGGGGTTGGGGGGGGGCACGTCCATGGTGGAGTTTGCAGCAAAGATCTTGGCTAGTACTTCCACCTTGGCCTTTGAGTCGAATAGTTCCATCCTGACACGTAAGTGGTGGAAGGCTACTGTTTGAGAAGTTCTTTTCAATCTGCTTGGCCAGCGTCCAGAAAGACCGACTGCCATTGCGCTGAGACATTACCCTGGGCCTAACTTTTATATCGTGCTGGTTTTTGGCATTGGGAACCGCTTCGTTATATTTGTTTCTGGACTCGACGTCGGCTTGTCTGTTCTCTACAGTGGGGTTTTGTAAGAAGGTTCTGTGTGCATTGACCTTCTGCTAATAGCAGTGTCACACGATTTGTTAAACCAGCCCTGGTTTAGGCACTTTCACTGTGTGAGGGATGTAGGTTTGCGGCCTGTACGAGTTTCTGCTGCCACAGCGGGTTCTGACCGAAACCCAACCTCCACAACACCGTGGTCTGAGCTACCCAGGGGGGACAGGACAGCAGTGCTGTAAGGGACAGGATGCGTGGTCAGAAAGAGATCCAGCAGGCTACTGGCATATGACGAGACGCGGGGGAAAAAGGAGGGCTCGTCACCAGCTGGGTTAGTCCTTGAGTAAGAGCGAACGCTTCGACTGCACGACCTGCTGCATCGGTCTTGTTTGAACCCAACCAAAGCTCATTATGGGCATTGAAATCACCGAGAACTACCTCTGAAGCGGGGTGATTGATGTTCATGAAGTCGATCTAGACGACGAGCTATTCGAGTAGGTCATCCCAGCCATGGTCCGAGGAAGAACGATAAACGCAGCAAATAAATTTGTGTGTGATGTTTTGTAGTTGAGGCGAAGCCACAGAATGTCCTTCCGGTCTTAGTCCAAAGAAACATCTCTGGAGCAGGAAAGCCTACTGCGGACAAAAGCCACAACTCCACAGATCTTTCTCAGATTGGAGTGCACCTCGTAGTTTGGGAAGTTGAGACGGTTAATCGGTCAGACTCTGAGATTTTTGTCTCCGCCAAGAAAAGCACGGCGGGATGATTGGATTGCAGGTAGTGATGAACAGCATCAATGTTGCTGTTAATCCCGCAGATCTTCGAAAAACAAATTGTATCTTCGATGTTGTTCCCTCGAGACCACCCTCCACCCGGACATTCCGAGATTGGAGTGAGTTTACGTCCGGAGTTCTTAGTGCTCGAGGGATCCATCATCATTACTTTCTTTGTTTTGGAAGATAACCGACTGCATAGCTTAGGTGTGGAAACATGCGGACATTTATAAGACACCGTAGGAGAAGCTAGGGGGTGGTACCGCCTCGGTCGACTGGTTCTTCTTTTTACGTATTAGTGATACGATAGACCTAAAGTGGCCCGTTGGCGGACTTGTACCGCCACCCGGCAATCGCTACTGAGGTATTCCTTAATATGTTATTGCAATTAATATATCAAAAGTCCCTGTCGATCCTTTATATTGGAGATTACTTGTCAAAGTTACCAATTTTTTATTTATAATTCTCTGGAACGGTACGAGTAACGACAAAAATAGGTTACATCAAAATTGTGGAGCAAGTAATGTAAAGTTGAGCAGTCCAGTTGCTTTTGGTCAGTCGCTGTTTATGCGTTCTTTGATTTATAGAATGTTACGGCGCGTACGCGGCATGTTTTATTGTTATCGATTGTTCGATATCCACTGAGATATAGAAGCAGTGATATGTGCGACTAGTATACTGTGGCAAATAGTGGAAAGGGAATGTCCAAGAAAAAAATGTGGCAAGAAGGAAAATCGAAGGCAGGACATTAAAAATAGGAATAGTAAATACAAATATAAATTATTTTGTTGAAGGTGGAGAAAAAAATGACTGTAAAGTATGCTTCTGTAACACCCTAGGTGAGAACGAAAAATGCATAAGGTGTGCTGTGGAAAACAAGTTATCCTTGACTAACGGAATTACCCATGAGGACTTGAGAGGGAAAAACTCACCTCCCCACAAAACGCCGCAATCGAAGATTGATGAAAGTAAGAAATATATAAATTCATTCCCAACCTACAAAGGTCACTTTCCCAGGTGACATTCTGATAAGAAGTATCTGCCTTCTAATCTAAGTGTTATGTTCAAGTTTTACTGTAAACAGCAGCCTGGAAGATCCGTGTCTTATATCTACAGAAATGTGATACACTTAACGCTCAACTGAAGTTTACGATTACTGACAGTGAAAATGAAACACATAAAACAATTACTAGAAGAACATCAAGAAGCAGAAAATGCTTAAAGTCGAAATCATTGTTCAAAGAAAAACGTATAATGAATACAAAATGTGTGACTTATGCTTTCAATCTTCAACAAGTTATACCTACACAATATTTAACATCAAGTAGAATGTTTTATTTAAGACAGCTCTCGACTTATGATTTAACAGTATATAATTGCTCGGATGGAAAATCAAGTCACATTATAGATTCCTTCAGACAATCCCAGAGAGAATAGATCATGCAATTTTGTACTCCGATACATTCGGTTAATAAAATAAAAATGTCATTGATATTAACATGTTTCAGTACGTTGTTCAACTCATACAACCATAAATATAATATATAATATAATATAATTTTTTTGTTCCCCAGCATATACATTTAGAGTGTGATGTCGATCACTCTGTGATTGAACGAGCCGAGAAAAGATCTCCAATTAGCATTCACATTCCAAGAGACTGGTATCAATTAGTAAGAACGGCCAGCAGAAAAAATAAATTTTCTATTTTGCCTATGGAAATGGAGCATTTCTTGCTTTTTCGGATATATCTACAAATGGGCCTCTTCAAAAAAAAATCAAAATAAGAGACATTCGTTGGATAAGGCACATTAAAAATGCCACAGTGGGTTACAAGAATAGTTTGAAAGAAGACGATCCATTCAAAGATATTGCTTTATTTAGAAAGGGGCATAAACCTTCAAGTTTAAATATCAAATCAAAAAGAGTATATAATGGCCCCAGTCCAATCAACAACTTAAACAAAATCTACTAGAAATTGTTTGTTCTTTAGACAAAGAGAATCAGTCATTCTACAGTGAATTGAAAACTGACAAAAAATTTTAAGAGGTTACCGATCCAAATGTAGATAGGTACCTAACTGATGAAGAATGCTAGTCAATGTATTTGCTTGTACCTGATGGAGTTACTATCACTGAGAAAGCAGCACTGTTTGTTAATTTTATTATAAAGTATCGTGTAGGTCGACTTACATCTTTTGAATCATGTTTCCCTCTAAATATGTAGTTTCATGTCATTTTTACCATGACGAACTCATTTACACTATTTAACAAAAAAGGGATATCTAATAATTTTCTCATTTAACTCAAATATCTAAGTATTGTATAATACTATATGGTTCAGGAGGTACCATTCCTTCCAGCCACACCAAAAATAAATCAAATTAAAAGAGGTCACAACTTCACCGCCATTTTACCCAAAACAAAAAATGTACACATAAGCCCTCTCAACTATTTGCCACAGTATCTAAATATATCACTTATACATGGTGTTTAAAAAGTAAAAAATATGGTGATGGCTCTACAAAAAAAATGTGCAAAAGCCTGGAAAGATTTACCGACCTTTAGTCTGCTGTTGCAAGTAATATATCCAAGTCCCTACTAAATCATTTAACGAGACGTATCTCCGCATTTTAAGACCAAAGGTAATGAAAATATTGTACAATATTTTGTTGTTCTATACATCATAGTCATCATAAAAACGGTAGCAGCGGTGGTCGCAGTAGTAGACTCTTCGGTCTCCTGATCAATCGCCGTGCGCTGTGCGGGTTCCAATCCCGTCCTAAAAGAAATTTTCCTCTTGGCTATGGATGTTGTGATTGTCCGTAGGTGGTAGACGGTCTCTGACTGTCGAACGCAGAGGTACCACCCGGCGAAACTCGAAGGCGTCGCCAGAATGTGTGCATGTTGCATGCTCACGTGTGGCGTTCCCCCTTACCCCTGTATCCCACTATAGCCCCACGGTACCCCATGGGCGTTTAGGCCTTAGGCTTTCGTGGTAGTTGGAGTATAAAAGAAAACTATATGAAGTTTGTAGAGCGCGTACTGTTTCCGTATAACTTGTAATTTATGAGGCATTTTCAGGAATATTTGTAACGTATTCATCACTGTCGTGAAGTAAATCGTTATTTTTCTATGAACACAGATACATAGAAGATACAATATTCAAATCATTCAAGGAGCAATGGGGACTTTTAATTTATTACTTGCAATAACATATGAAGGCCTAAAGCAATTTTCAAGTGGGTACGGTTTTTTCCAAAAATACAACTTCCTTTTCATTCATTTTGAGAGCACCATAAGCAGACCAGGATGTGTTTGAATGATACGGATCAATACTATTTTGGGTTTTCAAGTATTTGGCGTTCAATTGCTTACAAACAATACAAACTTTTGGTTGCTCATGAAATGCATTTTTTGATCAATCACTATTTTTTTTTGACACACCCTGTATACGTGATGTGTATTTTAGCATAAGTCGCATACATTGATGCTTCCACATATATGTCCATATTGAACAGTCAATGATGTATGCTGCATAAGAGCACAAGCGTATCTAAGAGTGTACAGATTACTAAATCTCAAAAACGGTGACTCAATGAATACAAGTGCTTGGACAATTTTTAAGTTGTAGCCTCTGCAATTTTTGCATACGATATTTTCGTGGAGTCTCTTTCCCTTTTAGAGAAACATGACAAAACGTGATATTTTTGACATTTCTACCCAAATCAAAAAAGGATCTACTACAAGGACATATGAGGAGTTTTGATATATTATTCATGATATGTACCAATTTTCAACTTTGTGGGAATTTTTTCAAACCTAATTATTATTTTGACTATATGTGAATGATTTAGGCCATAAAGGTTGTTAGCGCTCGTTGCAATGAGCCATTTTCAAGGTAGCTGCATTTGCTCAAAAATAAATAAAATACATCTTAAAAACTAAACAAGATAACCTCGCACACATAAAGACAAAATATATTGAGAGTTATATGTACAACACAAAAAGGGAATAAACTATAGGAAGTGCCATTTAAAAAAATTAATCCTCGCTACATGCAAATACAATAAAATATAAAATGAGATTTAAATTTATGATTTATTGAGTTATGTTGGTCACCCTGTACATTGAATCGTTTATAAATCTTCAGTATCTGAATAACCAGTAAGATATGGAATATCTCATTTAAAAAGAATCACTGACTTTGGCAGATGCTCCCCCTCAGCAAAAGGGTCCTATAACTTTTTTCTATCTATCATATCATTTTCAATAGGTTGTCCACTAAAATGAAGGAAGGTTTTTCGACCTTTAGTTATCACCTGTTGAAACTGTGGTGAGGCCAGAGTAGACCTAAGGGCTTCCTGGGTATTCTCGTCTACTGCAGGTAGGTGACTTTGCAGTTGTTGGAGTGTCTCCGGATTGTTCAACACCCCTGCTAGAGCGTCGCCGGTCAAAGCTGTAGATAAATCCACTAAAATTGTAAAATATCTTAATGAAGTTCTGGATTGGACACAAATCTATCCACTATCTATAAGAGTTGGTGATGTATATATCACGGCTAGTTAGACAAGATATTGGCTATTAAAGGCGGAAACAAATTATTGTTACGTCAAGCACTGGTAACGTACCATCCGTGATATATATTGCTACGTTCATGGAGAATTTGCCTCTTATTTCTTGTCTTTCCACTCCCAAGTTACCCAAAATTAACATATCTGAATTCAGATCATGTATGATTGCATTATATACTCAGTGTCATTAGAAGTGTTACACCCAGAAAAAAATAATTTCTTAAACTTGTTTTTTTTTGGCAACATAATGACTATATTTAAAGCATGCTGTGGCAACAATGTCAACGTTTTATCTCTGTTTCGTGTTTACCTTTGTTAAAATGTTATCAGTTAGTTTTTGTGAAGAAAGTAGTTTCTGAGAGTAATACAGATATTTTTAGTTATTGCCCTTTCATTTACTAGTGGCATAACAAAATGCCTCGAGTTCCAAGACGTTCAAATTATCACCATGTTAGCGACATTGACAGGGGTAGAATTATTGCCTATCGAGATGTTGGTTTGTCCTATCTCGAAATTGGCCTCCGTGTTAATTGTAGTGCAATGACGGTAATGCGTGTGTAGGTAGAAGAAGGTAGAGGAACACGAAGAAGGCCAACTGGTCCACAGAGGCGTACCACAAGGCGTCAAGATAGGCGCTTCAGACAACTAACCCTACGAGACCGTTTTGCTACTATGCGTCAGATCTTTGCGTACACTCTATCGCCGCATTCGAGCCTTTGGACTTTTTTCATCCAGGTTAGTGCTTCCTCTGATTGCGGACCACTGTCGTCAACGTTTGAACAAAACGTTTTGCTGCCATATCTATAGGGCCGTCTACACGTCCTTTTTCAGCAAGACAATGCACGTCCCCATATTGCTCGTCGTACTACGGACTTTCTTCAAGAAGCAGGCGTTAATGTTTTGCCTTGGCCACCCCGTACACCGGATTAAGATCCCATCAACATGTGTGGGATATGACGGGGAGGAGACTATCCACTTTGCACCATCCGCCGCAGATTCTGCCACAGCTAATCCACCAAATTCTAGTTGCTTCTAATGAGGTGCCACAGCCAGACATCAATCCTCTCATTTTGTCGATGCCTAGACGTATGATAGGAGTGTATTCAGCTGCGGGGTCGCCCAACACATTATTCTTTTATTAATTTCGTGAGAATATCGTTTTATTCTTGATGTAAGACTGCCTCATTCAAAATCAAGTTGAAGAAATTAGTTTTTCTGGGTGTAACACTTCTGTCACTGAGTATATCTTATGTTATTGCGCAAGTTTAATCGATTTTCGTCCATTCTACTACAGAAAATGCCATTGTGTACACAAAACATGATGACCCATCCAACCTCAAAATGTGAAGTGACGGGATGTCAAAGGTATCGCGACATGATAGCACGTGGGAACATCATGCGCAACGTGTCAACGGCATGCTTCTGAATGTTTAAAACTGCGATTACAGGCTTCCATATACTTGTCACGTTTCATGAGATTGCGTATGATAAGTAAGCCACCGTGACAAGGCTATACAAAGACATCCATATACCACTGACATCGTAATATGTATGAGAGAGAATTGCGAGAGGCGTTCAATACGAATTTTAGAAAAATATAGAAGCACCACGTTACCTAGCAGACCGATCTGCGGCTTATTGCCGCGTTGCCATCGGATCTTTCTAACATACGTCTTGCAAGCTTATTGCTCCTGTCTCGTACACATTACTCGTCAGTGATATTTGAATTTCTCTGTATGTACTTCCGCCCAAAGATTAGTTGTATTAGTATAAGTAGTTGGAGACCTTACACTATTTACCTCGATAGTCCACGTTAAAATGTGATAAAAAATATCAGATGATCGTTTAATTACATTTAAACACCCGATATTGTCAACAGGGCAGTACCTCATACTGTTTCCTACTTTTTGGCGACACTTCTGCGTGATTTATTTTGCATGAAGTAATAGAGGTAGGTTCAGAACGAAACAGTGGTTATATCTACTAATACTACCAAGACAGCTAAGAAAATAGTTCTGACACGCTAGTGAACTTCAGCAAAATCGCCATTGGCAATGGCACAAAATTAACATAACGAGAAATCCAAATATCACTGACGTCGTAATGTGTTCGAGAGAGAAGTGCGAGAAGCATGCAATACGTACGTTAGAAAGAGTGCGCCGATGGTAACGCGGCAAGCCGCAGCTGCATCCTTCACCCTATAACATACTCTCCAACATACGTTTTGCACGCTTCTCACGCATCTCTTTCGTACACATTACGACGTCAGTGATATATGGATTTCACTGTGTACTAGTAGAACACTTATATAGACATCAGATATGTTGGAGTATTGTTATAAATAGTGTACTCGCTCAAATAATTACAGCTAGACCCATAATGTCGAATAATTAATTGTATAGGCGGTTGGAGCATGTACGAGTGTATTTCTATTCCTCATGTGCGTCATTGAACCACGTCTATTGTATTGGTTATGGAAGCGCTCCAAGTGAAGTAGCTGGTTTAAGGGTACACGCATTTAAAAGAAGAATTCCAGTTGAGTCGTTATTCGCCCATCTGGACTCTTAGTTGACACAAATATGGGGATGCAAGTGAAACGGGAGTGTCAGTGAAATGAACATTTTCATGCTAAAATATCTATGATTTTATCCATTTCACTTACCAGACTGTTGTTGACCGCCTTCACCCCCGATAGGAGTAATTCCTTGCAGAAAATTTTGCAGATCAGAAAGTTGGATTGTTGATCCTGTGGTTGGAGTATTTTCTGGTCCACGTTCAGTACCTTGACCCTAGAAGTCATTAGTAATATACGATCACGATCTTAATTTACAGAAAGAGAGGGAGAGAGATACCATTTAGTCACTGGAATAATAAAAGCATTAAACGTTTTTCTTAGCTCAACCATTTCTCATAACATGATATTATTATCATACTTATTAGAGTTGTACCGTAAATTATTTCTTACGAATTTTCGGGCCCGTATTTCGTATTCCTGTAGCAGTAGTCAGTTTAATAAGAGTGATTCGGTTTCACTAACGAATTCGGATAATTAGGAGTCAAGTCTATATGTTTAGAATGCATTGCTTGTCACCAAAATTGCGTAGTTTTAGTGCATACTTCTGATTCATTTGTCTACCACTCTTTGCAAATTATGTCTTGCCGTGGTTTAACAGCACAATCATCTGCAAACACTCACCCTTTTAATAAATAACACTAATAAGAATTTAATGACACAACTGTCAAGAAGTTGACTTATGTCAAGTGCACTTTGATCCTCACTACACACTACGATTAAAAGACAAACAAATTCTTGATTTGCTGGTTCTACCTAGTTTGAATTCGAACAGACCCGTTTGGCTGTGCAAATTCAAATATTGCAAAAAACATAAAATTTAATAAACAAAAATATGAAACTAATTAAAATATTCAATTACATTACAAAACTTTAGAGAAAACGACACACCCCAGAAGCACAATACTATGATGTAGAACATATAATAAACCATCTCCAGCGATACGTACATGATATAGACAACACACCATCCATGGCAAGGAATTATAACTTCCAAGGCGAATATCCGAACCCGCGAACACCGGGTTGCTAACTCGGCACGCCGAGCTAGCGCGGCTCCCAGAATTCTTATGATGTGAACCATTAGTTCTGATGTATTTTCAGGCTCTCCCTGATTGCCTGTTGTATGTTGTAGTAGTTTGTGGGTTCAGACGTATAAGTCAGTTCCTTTATATAGGTTCACACATAACCATATCAAGCAGTAGTTAGATCTAGCGACTATAGAAATATGAAGGTCACGAACACGTATTAGAAATGAAGATGATTAGTCATTTATTACAATATAACGATAGATAACTGTACTACGGTTTTGCACTTGTACTGGGGTCTATGGTTTGCGCTAAAGTTTGGTAATGTTCTTGAAAATGTTAATTATAATTCCTTGTATTAAACTTCGTGTTTCTGCAATATGTTGAATTTACGCAGTTACAATATCTTCAACGTGAATCTTCAGAAACGCTACCGCTACTTAGTACAGTGAAACCGAATCATTCTTAGTGAACCGACTACTGTTACAGGAGTCAAAGGCAAGAACATGCGTAATAAAAAATAACAGTTAGCATTTTTTTTCGAACGGGTGGATAATTTTATCAATATCTCACGAAAATCGGATTTTGTTTTTTGTAATTTCAATGACTTTCTACTTGATCTAATATTTTGGGTTATTGACCAAAACATATGATTGTCTCTTCATATGACATGACATAAGAAACTGCAGAAGTAGAGGAAGTTTTTTCAACGATTTTAACGATTTCTATTTTTCCATAAATTCGCGAAAGCCACATAGCACTGGGAAATTTAACCATTCAGTCAACCAACTTTATTTTTTATAACGTGTACGCGATATATGTGCGTAACTCAAACACGGTTCGACTTTGTACTAAGGTATATGTGGCTCAATGTGTTCTAAATGGGGTATATTCCATGTTATCACCACTAAAAAGTATGGTGTCAACCTTCCGAACTCCCTGAATTCGCAAAAATTGAAAGAAATTGGTTGGAGGAATATGGAAAAAAACTGTAAAATTACACTATCTCACTATTTCACATAAATTTATACTGACATCCACTTCATCCTATTTATTTAAAAACTTATATATACGTTGACGAAACATACATTCTCTAAATTTAAGACGCAGGGATAACTTAAGTATACCTTGTCACCATTCAACACTATTCCAAAGAGTTTTTTGTATTACGCTGTAAAATTATATAATCCTATTAAGTCATGTTTCATAATCACATGCTCTTGGTCAGTTGCTGATCCTCTACAAGTTCTTACTACGGAAAACGATGAAGAGCGGAATTTTTCAAATTCAAAAACCCAAACAAAACTAAAAAGGAAATTGGGTTGCCCAAGTTTTCCAATCATATAAAAACTGGACCTCAGCCCCACCAGTGGGTGGAGACACATACTCGGCGCCTTATTTAAAAAATTTAATTACAAGAAGAGTTACTTATTTTGAATGTTTCTGGGTTTGTGGTGTATGATAATATATAAATAAGATTCGAAGAACAAAACAATTACAGGGACACTTCATAAACACTGTCATTAAAAAAAGGTTATGGGGGTCGTCGCGCCATGGGCTGTCACAGTGGGATAGTCATGGGCATTATCGAAGATGTGCACTGCACAGCCGCACTGTAGTCGATAATTATATATCAATACTACCTGTATTCCTCTCAGATACACTGGTTTATCGTGTCATATAACAGAGACATATACTTTTATCGAATCCACATTTCGAAGACGTACTGATTACCAGAATATTTGGAAAAACAGATGTCGCAAAAGAAATTAACATGATTTTTTTGATCTGACCATTTGTCATAGGTTCAAATGTATTGATAATTGTGACGAATAACGGGCAATATTTCGAAATACTAATTCATTTTGATGAGTGTGGAATAATATCATTAACCTGCATTGATTATCTATCGTTATAATTTTCTATAATTGTTGTTGTATCATAAAATCTTGAAATGCGTACTCGAGTATCGTTATGTGAATTCGAATACACATCTCATCTCTAGCCGACAAAGAGGTACAAGAAAGAACGGTTTCCGTTTTACAAACCTTTCTTTTTGTTGTATAATGTCTTCTCTTGTTTCTACCTTTTTTTAAATTTATAAAGTACGGGCAACAGTATATATTCGTCTAAGCCACATTAAAGGTGTTTAAAATAAGTGTAAAGAAGAAAATCATCTCTATTTACCTTGAAGGACGACATGCGGATTAGGTACAGCAGCAAAAACATGTGGTAATGGAAGATAATTAAGGAGCTTCTTGGAATCTACACCTAATTGACAACCGGTATATCCTTTTTTTAATTTTTTTTTATTTGGTTCTATCTACAAGATGAGTTTACGATACTTGTTCCCGATTGCCCATTTTCCATACAGTTTTACGAAAATGCTTTCTAATTGGTCATTGTTGATCCAGATCTCATTTTTGTTCTCCGGATCAAGTGAAACATGTGTTTTTGTAGCTAAACCAGATTTATAAAGAATTTCTTAATTTAATATGGGGATTACACGTCATTGTTACACAACTCGTATATTTTTTCGCTAGTTTGACAAATATTTCTGAAGAAATCGACTATATTTATTTGATCCATTACTACTAATACGCCTTCTCATTGGTCCATTTTGATCCGGATGAAGAATTTTGATCAACACTAAAATCGGGCCTTTGTAAGACCCATACCCTGTATTGCATCAAATTACAATTAAGTATATATACCTTAGTGGGCGCTTGCGGCGTGGCTGTAGGAATCGTGTTTTGAGGCGTGGTAAGGCCAGCAGCTGGAGTGACGCTCGCAGTGCTTTCAGTGGTTGGCGTTGGAGTGCTAGGTACCTGGCTTCGATGAGTTATTGCTGGAGTGGTGTTAGTGCGAGCACTGCCACTATTGGGACCGCTGGAAACAATGCAGTTAAAATTAATATCGACGATAATGGAAAAGTACTGACAGATTACTTTTATCCTATACACACCAGCCATAGAAACACAATTGCAATAAAATAATCCGTTTCTGGCAAAAAACACGGGTAAACTATGCTTTAGCAGATTATCTTCCTTTTTTTAACGACACTCTGCAGCATACTCTACAGTGCGCTTTGTATCAGCTGCCGAGTGCTACAACGTCAGTTTTGGATAATTAGTCGTTCACACATTTTTTGAACCAATTTTCTTTAATTTTACTTTCTTGTCTATTAATAGGTTATGTTTATTCTTGTGCACTTCTCAACAACCTAGGACAGCATATCCCTAATACCAGACAATAGTTGGTATAAGTTGGGACATGAGTGCAAGCTAGATAGCTTTGATATAGAATACTGTTGATCTCAGCAATATCAATTATTTAGCAAGCTTTTCTACAAATTGACTTTCTGACAACATCACACAAAAATATTCTTTCTTATTTAAATTTCTTGTACAAGATTTGGTTTAACTGCCGTGGTTAAGATGAACAGGGTTACTACGCGAATTAAGTAACTACATTTTTATGAAATACAAAAAACCGGCCTGCAGAAAATATTGAAATTTTAATTGTGCTACCAAGGAAAATCTGTAGCATGTGAAGAAAAAATTCAAAGTGGACGTTTGCGTTTAAAATCCGCCATTTTGGTTTTAAAAAATTTTAATATACCCAGTGTTATTCGCACCGTCCAGACAGATTTAGAGCCGTATCGTCAGTCGTTCCTACAATTGTAGGACGCTTTCATGGCCTACTTGATATCGATAATATCATGTCCTCTTCGATATGGTACTTGTATGTCCTGCTTTAGATTTCCGGCATGCTGACAGCTCTGGCTAGGGGTTATGTTGTTGTATTGACGTTTAAGAAATTACCATAATTACCATAATTTTTCTCGCAAAAAATGTCGATCAGTCAATAATACTTCGCTAGATTGAACAAATTCCACAACCTGTTCCACAAATTGTTGGGCTAGGAAAATTAATTCACATGGGTATATTATATTATAATATTATATTTGTATGTATATAAGTCCAGAAGCTTGCAAGGAAGCTTGATGAAGGTAGGTAAAAGTTCAACCAAAACAAATCATCGCATATCCATATTATATACTTATCGCATTATTTTCAGGTGTGATTCATTCTCACATACTTTATGAGATGGTTCCTCCATGGATAAGAAACATTGTATGGCAAGTGCAATTATTGCATTGCCGATGTCAGAGATGCTTTTTCACAAATCATTGTGGTACTCTGGATTGTGTAGAGTGTCAGGCACAAGTATGTATAATGTGTGTATGTGGAGATCATAATTACTATTATTGACCATCGCTATTTCAGGGTGCTCAAAATGTCATGTAGGATTATCAAAAATGAAGTGTTACAGAGAGTAAACAGAAAAACAGAGTTGCAGCATGAAGCAAAATCAGAAAAACTTTATGACAATTCCGTAATTAATTACGAATGGGAAAATAAAAGAAAATTGTGACTCATCAAGGGAATTACTTTCCTGTTAAACAAACTCCAAACAATTCAAACAACTTGATAAGCGGAAAAGACCCATTATGTCGAAAATTGTAATTACCTCAAAGTCAGACTGGGTTAAGCCCTAATAGGTAGTTTTAAGATAATTTCATTGCATTCATAATTCACTCATCATTACCGGTAGATAGATGTTGCAAGTATCAAATTAAAACTCCCACCTGTATCATGAACTTAGCATGTAAGACTCATTTTAGGCAAAAATGAACTTAACCTAACCTGGCTCTGAGGTTCAGAATTTGATTTGTATTTAAACTGCTGGGTATAAATTTTGGATTCAAAACGCTATCAGTAATGGAGCCTTCAGCTACTGAGCATACTTCAGTGGCATCATCAAGAACAAGGAGATCAATGCACTGAGCCTCAAAGAACAATGTTTTATTTATCAAATGTGTTTCACCATATATTAATATTGTAGAATGTGGTATATGAAGAAAAAGTGAAGACAGCTAAATATAAAATATTAATCTCCGACATCAACAATGCAGTTGCACTTGGGATACAATGTTTTTTATCCAACATCTCATAAAGTCTGTGAGAACGAACCACATCTGAAAAAAATGGGATAAGTATATAAATATGAATATGCAATGTTTAAAAATTTTGTAACTTAAAAACTTCATCAAGGAACAGCTTGGTTGTAAGCTGTTAGGCAAATATATATAAATACACATCCATTTGCATTAAATTGTTGATTTTAGATCATTAATACCAGATAAGGGACTTGAAGATACCACAGCCTGACGAATTTGTTCAATGTAGTAAATTATTATTGAATGATCAACATTAGTTGCAAGAAAATATCCTTCGGCATTTGAATCATCTGTCTAAAATTTCTTAAACGTCAAAAAAGAAACATAACCTAACATCATAATTGACTTCTGATTGACAGCAGACTCGAAATCTAAAGTAGGACATACATGTACCTTACCGAAGAAGACAATATTATCGAAATCAAGGCCATAAACGCGCCCGACAATTGTAGGAACGACTGACGATACGGGCCTTAGAGACACCTTGTATGTCAACATCCATTTAGACATTTAAGCTGTAGCCCATGAAATAGATCTTACAAGACCTCATATATCATAATACATCAAGCAACTTGGATTGTAAACCGTAAAATAGAATCATTCTTTGTTCACATACATACGCGCTGAAAACATAACCCTCCCTCTGAAACAGTTGGGTAACAAGTTATTGTTTGGAACATAGAACATATCCATTTCCATACAATTTATAGGCCTTACGCTTACCCACGATCTTACGTAACTTATTTGTTATTTTTTCGTTTTATTTTATAGCACCAGACTTTCAGAAGTATGTTCATTGTGAATCAGTGGTTAGATATATTTAACGACTGACGATACGACCTTTAGTGGCGCCATCTCTTGCAAGGTGAATGTAACTGTATAGGGCGAAAACGGTGGTTATATGGGACTGATTATTTTTAAAAGCGCTAAACGAGACATTAGGGTGTTTAAATTGCTTATCTGAATTATATTTTGTGATTTATAGAAAACAGGTCAAACATAAAATACAAATATGTACAATATTCAATGGCAGCAAGGACGGACGCGTGTTTTCACTTTTCTTTCCAATAATTCTCTCATCTACAGAACAATCTCTTTCATAAACCTGAGGTAGGATTCAATCGTCAAAGTGTTCAGTTTCTGGGTGCCTGTCGCTGGTACCCATTACTGGACTATACCGTGTATTTTCTTGGATTTAAAGTTACTACTCTAAAATTCCGATTGCATCCTTTGGCGAAGAAATATCGATTTTTACGAACCATTCAGGAAATAATTTATTTATCATTGATGGATTATATGCGGAGGTAAATTAGGATTTTAACTGAATAACGGACCTGTATCGCAACCATCAAAGAAATTGTTGTGAAGGTTTCTCACAAAGTTGGGGTGTGTCGCGCATCAGTGTTTAATGTGTTAAGACAATACCAAAAAAATCACACCTTTTCTGAGCCAATGACCAGTAAACATCGCAAAAGTATTGTTAAATCATTTTTAATTAATTATTGACATTTTTGAACCCATTTTGGCAAAACCTATTCAAGAATCTACTTTCTGACAATGTTCAACTATGCACATTTTTTTACGTTTTGAACGTTTTAATTTGGTTACATATTTACCTAGAAATCAAAAAATATACTAATCAAGATTCTAAAAGCAATTTTAAGAGATATACGATTATTTTTAATTTAGGCTAATTTAAACGCCATTTTGAGATTATATTCGACTGTATTTCACCAAACATCAGGCGGCATCCGAAGCTGGAAATCGAAGCGAAAATTTTGAAACCCTTATGTATATTTACATCATTATATATTTCTTACCCCACCCCCACATGATCCTATATCCATCACCAATCGTATACACATCGAATTGTGCTAATTTACTACAAAGTTACGCAAAGCAGCATCTACTATCTAAAATATGTACTGCGTGACTCTTAATACGTCCCTGCCGAATGTTACAGCGTTCGATGATCACGTGGTCTTGTTTATGTCCGGTCTATCTCTTATCTGAATATACTGTAGTAAGGTGTATGGTCCATCCAAGACCAATCAGCGTTTCCCCCTTACTTATTGATAAACAGGTTCTTAATGTGCAGAATCGTGGGACTATTTCTTGTACAATAAATTGTGTAAATCTAAAAGCTGTCGCTTTTTATGCAAAACCATATTATATTCAAAATCTTGCCCCAAAAATTTAACCAAAACTTGTACAACAAATTATGCAATCTAAAACTGTGTTTCGTGTCTATTCATCGGGTAAATTGCAGGAAAACAATCACATCAATGGGTCCTCATTGTCCGAACGGTGCAACGGACGACATTTACAGTCATGTCAAACGGCTTGAGGTCACGTCATTTTTTCTTTCTCAGGTGTTCTAGTTCTATACAGCCATCTAACCAAATGGAACGACATGGTCGATTTTGGACTAAATGAATATTGAATCCCCATCTACATTGCAGAAAATGATTCGAGCCGCTACGTTATCGTATTTGTAATCCAAATGTCGTGTCTGTATAACGTATATATCAAAGAAGTTATATTCGCCTACTCATTAGAAAACACTGTGATTTGAGAAACAAGAACTCTGTTTCAGTCAAGCTATCAGTCATTTTCTGTAAAACATTTTTCAATTTTTTAGAAGCAATTATCTGCAATCAACAAACTTGTGTCTTACCGAATGGTTCCCAGAAGACTTGAAAGTCCTCCCATTTGTCCAGCTCCACTGAAGAGCTGCATCAGCTGTGACTGAGACATGCTATTCAAAAGCTGCTGAAGATCTCTCTCCGGGTTGTTTGCAGATTGTACAGCACTTGATGGGTTGTTCAACAGTTCATTGATTCTTTTGCAGTTGTCCTCGTCTTTGTCTACTTTGGGTTCCTAAATCACATAATTTTGTTTATGCACCATATTAGATAATATAACAAAATAGGACTCTTACCTGAATCCAAAAGAAGAATTTTTTTGTAGATGATTTGAACTTAAGCAAGTATGCACGTCCAGTTGTGCATTGTGGAACCTTCACATATTCACAGTCGTCAGGAAATATGATCAAGTCATCTTCCACAATACCTGGAATAAATCAATTGTCATGTTTTTCTTAATACCACCTTTCAGATTTATAAATAGGCTATGTACACTTATACCCATACAATTTTGCAATTTTTTATCCACTGAGGTCAAGCTATTCTAGACATATTCGTATTATTATGAACCTCTTAACCAACATTTTTCCTTTTTAATATAAATATGATATTTTGATGCTGCGACATCTATATGTGCATTACGCATAACATCCTGCAGTTAGGAGCCACTAGAGTAGGGGTCTTCCATCACTTTTCATCGTTTTGGGTGAGGATGAACTCTTAGCGCGGGGACCCCTAAAGCTGGCTCAGGATCAACCGGAGGTACCACCCGGCGGATCACGTAGGCGGGGCCAGAATGTGTGCATGCTGCATGCACACGTGTTCCCTTGCCAGAGTCCGTATGCCGTAACCCTCTTTTCCCCTGCATCCCCCTATAGCCCCACGCTACCCTATGGGTGTTTAGGCCTTAGGCCTTCGTGGAAGCTGGAGTATATAAAAAAAACTGGGCAAACTATTTGTATGGGGGAGATCATCAGATTTTTCGCCTAACTCCGCACAGTATTTAAAATTTTAGTTCAATTCTATTTTGGCTCATAACTTTATAACAAATAAATATTACGTAGCCGTGCCATAAGTTCTGTCCCATGATAATCTCATGATAAAAATGAAACAAGATAAGATATATTTATATGAAAGATATTATTTATTCGACAACATTTTTAGAATTCATAATCAAACAGTTTTATTCAAAATGTCCCCCCTTGGCCTTCACACACTGCTTCAATCTCGCGGGCCACTCATCTATCACTGCACGCACAGCTTCCAAAGGAATAGCTGCCGCTGATCGGATCAAATCCGCTTTCAGGGACTCGATATTACGGTGGGCTTTGGAGCAGGCCAACTGCTCTAGCAGGTCCCACAACTTGTAGTCTAAAGGATTGAGGTCCGGACTCCCTGAGGGCCAATCTTCCGCAGCAATGAACTCTGGCACATTGCTTTCCAGCCAGCGCTGCGTACTCTTAGCCTTGTGAGCGGGGGCGGAATCCTGCTGGTAGACCCAGTGTTGGTTGGCAAACAATGTACCACTTAAAGGCTTGACGATAGGATCCAGTATGTCGCTCTGATAGTTTGCCGCTTTTGTTTTCACGCCCTGTTTACAGAAATGGAGCTGAGTGACCCCTTCGTAGGACACCCCCCACCAAACCATGACTGACGCAGGGTGATGGCCTCTCTCAACTCTCGGAATGATCTCCGAAGCTTCCTGTGAACTCCTTGCATACACTTTGTCATTTTGTCGGTTGAATTTTTCTTCTATGGTGAAGATTTTCTCATCCGTGAACAAAATCTTTCGGAATCCCCCAGCTGCGTACCTCTCCAAGAGCTTCTTGGATCTTGTCGCCCTGATGTGTCGCAAGGTGGCCGTAAGTCGCTGGCCCGTACGTCTCCGGTAAGCCCCTAGCCCTAGGTCTTGTTTAATGATGCGCGACATCGTCCGGACAGGAATCTTCATTTCCCTGGATAGGATCTTCTGCTTCCGGAGTGGATTCCTTTGAATCCTGGCTTTTACGGCTTTGATGGCTGCTGGAGTCCTTACTTGACGAGGTCTTCCGCTTCTTGGCCTGTCATCAACAGAGGACGTCTCATTGTACCGCTGAATGGTCCTAGACACAAATTTACGCGATATTTGAAGGCCGCGTAAGAGTTCAAAAATCTGACTAGCACTGTGATTACACTTATGTAAAGCTATCACTGCAATACGGTTCTCTGCCTTGCCCCACTCCATCGTTATGCTTCGAGAGATCAATACAAACTGAGGTATATGTAATTACCCGAAAAGCGCTTAATCAACTGACACCACAATGTAAACAATCGGACAAGTATTAACAGGTCTACACTTGTTTGAAAACGAGGGACAGAACTTATGGCATGACTACGTACATCCTATAGTTTTCACCACTTTGTAGGATTTATTGATCATTTTTTGAATAAACAGACAGAAAAATGGTATTATCATTGGATTTGGAATTTTAGGAAACATATAGCACTATGTTAATGGGGCGACGCTCATCGGCTAAAAATATAACAAATTTGACAGAACTTCGCCATCGTAAGAAGCGCGCTTTAAAGGAGGGGTTTCGCAGGGTGTTTTAGGTTAAGAAAAAAATGAAACTTCAATCATTCAAATGAACCGACTGACGCTTTATGATAAAAGAAGTTATTCTCAAAACCTATATGTAATCTCATAGCTACGAGGGATGTCTTTTAAGTTTTGCATATGGAAATAAAACAACACGGTAGGTAGTTTTAAATGACTTTATTGTTTTTCGAAGTATTCTCCACGAAGACTAATACACATCTGCATGGAACCTTTGACCACGCAGTTTGTTTTTAATTTTGGGGAAAGCAAAGATATTTATTTATTTATTTATTTTCTGGTTCATAACAGTAAATCCACGATTCATCACCACTAACAATGCTGTAGACATTTTTTGAGTTTTCGGAATTGAAACGGTCAAGCGTTTTTTGACACCAATTAACCCAGGCTGCTTTCTGCTCTTCAGTCAACAGGTGGGGTATCCAACGAGAAATTAATTTTCTTACTCCTAATTCATGTAAAATTTTTTGAACTGAGGTCTTTGAGATCTTCAAGGACGCCTCAATCCCGCGATGTGCCACATGTCTATCTTCAATGATGAGTTTGCGCACAGCATCGACGTTTTCCTGGGTGACTGCCGTTTTTGGTGCACCCACCCTGGGATCGTCGCTAAGACTCACCCGTCCACGTTTGAATTCTCCATACCAACGGAAAATTGTCGACTGATGTGGCGCTTCGTTGCCGAAAACAGACAATAACTCAGCAAGGCATTCTTGTTGCGATAATTGCCTCTGAAAGTTGTAATAAATTATGGCGCGAAAATGTTTTCGGTTGAGTTCCATTTTTCTAATGACTTGCTGACACTTAAAAATTCACTGTGGTGAGAACGCTGCACGTATTGATGTGAAACTTTGAATTTAAGTTTACTAAAGAGTGAGGTTAAGATTCAGTACTGACGTTCGATCCGCGCGGCCTACTATGTTTCTATATGCAAAAATTAAAAGACATACCGCGTACTTAGCTTTTATGGCCCTACGCGGAATATCTCACGATTTAGCTTAGGGATCATTCAAGTATTAAATAATCTTTGCTTTGGTTATTTTTGATGACATGGGGAATAGAGGGTCTGGGTAGTGAGCAGAATTTTTTTTACTTTTTTTGATTCTCTACAAATTTTAGTTTATTTCGTGAAGACAATGATGTCGATATTCCAGAATCACAAGAAAGTGAGCAGGCACACAACATCAAGCAGCAAACATCCAACATTGAAAACTTAGGAGTCATGGATGAATGCCATGGAAGACTGTTAATTTGAATTTATATAACAAAATTTTTAAGAAAAAAACAAATAAACATGTTAGTCATTAGTATATTAAGATTATAATGATTGCATGTCAAAAATTTGCTTGAATAAATATTATGGGCATTAAATTCCTCTATTCTAACACTATTTGTCTTTTCTAGACTTGATAAATGCTGCTTATGAATCAATAAGAAAACCAGAATAGATTGAAAAATATATGTACCAATGTTTACGTAAGCATAGAAGGAGGGGGGTGGGACGTTAGGAGATGTGCTTACTTTTGCTGAAAAGGGGAATGGAGGGTTGATAGTTATAAAAAATAGTTACTTAACACTTGAATGGCCAAATTGCATAATTGCCCAATCATTTATTTTGTTTGATATGGTTACCAGTTATCTAGACAGTCTCCCCTTAATGCGCCCGCATATTCAGGGTGTGGCATGACTTCATGTCTGTATGCGACCATTGTGAGCAAGAAGGCCTTTAAGCACTAAAATCTTGAATGTGGTGTTCAACTAACTTAACTGAAGCACTAAAAGTACAGCTTTTTCAGTTGGTCAAGGGGTTGGTGTGACCCTCAGAGATATATCGAAAACCAATATCTGGAGACTATGGCATTCTCAGGGGAGTTTTTACGGTTTCCAAGACCGTCCGAAAGGGAGCAGGCGGATAATCAGACAATAAAACATCTGGCCATCCCTCCGTCAACGTGCAATCCTTTGCACCTTTCACGCAGTGGTCCTGTCCGGCTAGTCCTGGCGGATCTAGGCTAGAGGGTCCCGAAATGCTCTCTGTTCATGGGTAACAGCCTTACCAGTATCAGTGCGAGCTCTCGAGGATCACTTCTTGGGAAATCGCACTACATATCAGAAGCAAACTGAAGACCCCTATAAGCCAAATTGTTATGCGGCCCGTGCTGAGAGCTGAACGACACCGAGGGAAACAGTGTTTTGAACGGAGCCTTCTGGGAACCAGGGGGCATCCGGACAGAATTACTTCTTACCGTCCTAACGGGCCACTGAGAGAATGGAGAATGGAAACGAAGAGGAAATGGAGCCGGAGACGGACAGGTACTCTTTTGAGGGAAATCCTGAGGAAGGCACTGTTGGAGAAGTTAATTCAGGACACGACAGCGATGGATCTGGCGGGACGCAAGGGACCGCTGCATCTATTTCTGCAGGCGTCAGTGGGAAAAGACTGCAGAAAGAACAATGGCAGGCAGAAGCTTTGAGGAGCCCAAAGGTGGAAAATCTGGAAGGCTAGGAAAATGGAAGAAGGGACTTGGACGGACCAAAGTCCGTACAAGGACCCCCGCCATAAAGAAAGCCAAGGGGAGTAAAGGACCTCTAGTCAAAGTTTCTACGGCACAAACAGTCCTGAATGAAGCTGTCAAGCGATAAAATACCTCGAGAGGATTCAAAGACAGACAAAAAAAACACTGAAAGACAGTACAAAGGGACTGCCATATCTTAGTGTAGGCAGCTTCAGACTGGTTGGAGGTAATTGACAGACGCCACCTGGACATACTCCTTGACCAGAAGCAAGCGGATCTAGTCATAAGAGGATTGTACGGCACGAGGAGAGTACGAGAACTCGTCCTCTACAGTTACTCAACTCCACGTTTAATTGAGGGGTCCTTAGGATGATCTGCGCTAATTAACCCACTAAGGCCCCCTGGCTTCGGGAGGCAGTAGCATCTCTGGGGCAACTGTGGGAGGGTGCGGATTTAACTACGGTTGAATCCAGCAACTTGGGAGGTTAAACTTTGACCTAAGTGCTGGATGTTGGCATCTCTTCCGCTCTAAAATACAGGTGCGCAAGGGAGTGACTGTCGTTTCCCATCGACGAGGTGTCCTTCAGGGTCCTGTTGAGCAACCGTCTGCGGGCCTTTGACAGGTTCGGAAGGGTAGTCTTCAGGGTGCTGATGGGGACGAACCTCCATCACAGTAAAATTGCCTCGGCAGCTCTTACTGCTGCGATGAGAGAATTTGATGTGGCAACCCTGGTTAAAAGGGAACAGGGTTGTGGAACTTAGGGACAGGAGGAGAACTGATCTATAGTAGATGGCCCGCCAACCCAAGAGCGTGCATCCTAGCCAGGAAATACTTAAATATACTGCCACTGACGAACTTCACAGCGAGGGATCTTGTCGCAGTAAGGATTCAATCTGGGAGTGGAAACTCGCCGAGTTCGTTAACACTTGAATCGGGGTATGTTCCTTTTGATAGTCCAGATCCACCACCAACCAGGAAAGTGGAAGAGCTAGTGAGATGCTGCAGAGGCAAAAGATCTGAACTTATCATTGGCTACGATGCAAATGCACATCACTTGACCTGGGGAAGTTCTAACACCATCTATAAAGGTGAGTCGCTCCTTCAATTTATTATCGAAAATAATTTAGACATGAAATATTAGGAAATAAACCCACTTTTGTTAACTCGACGAGAGGAGGTAATCGATATAACTATTGCGACATCTTTTATTTGCGAGAAAGTTAAAAACTGACACGTGTCTGATGATGTGTCATGCTCGGATCTCAGACTCATAAACTTTAGCATAGGGGACCTAGATCCTATCAAAGTAACGTACCGAAATCCTCGGAGAACAGATTGGGCAGGGTACAGGGCCTGTCTGGACCAAAATCTGGACCAGACTGCGGATTGCTTAAACGATACGACAGAACTTGAAATTATCAGCGGGATAATGCTCTGGTAAACAGCCTTTTCCATTCTGACTAGTATGCCTATACAGCGGGTAAATCGACAGAAACGGTGCTACATCAGACAGCAGAATATGCCCTAGAAACAAGGAAGTGCAAGCGCTTTCGACAACACGTCTCTGGACTCAATCTCCATAGCAACGAGGAGAATTAGCCTTGATGAAACAACATCCAGGTGGAAAGACGGCATGCTAAGAGAAAGATTGATATACACCATTGTCACGGAAGATACCTTAGCGGCTCAAGTAACCCGAGGATGTCCTATTCCTCTAGAACGAGGTAGCGAATGAGTTAATAAGGAAATAGACCAAGATGGACAGAAAACGCTAGGATATGCGGATGACCTCGTTATCCTATCGCAAGGCAAATTCAACACCACAGTGAGAGACAAAATGCCAAGCGCTCTGAATGTGGTCACAACATGGACGTCAAACAAGGGTTAAAGACCACATAGTTTCCAAATTTATATTCAAACGAACATCGAGAGCAAAATAGGAGATCGAAAAAAACACCAAAGGCACAATCTGCAAGAGGAAGTTACCTGGTACACTGACGGGTCAAAAACTGAGCAGGGAACATGTGCAGGTATATATGGGAGCAGGTGCAATCGTGGGCTTAGTATACCACTGGGAAGACACACCTCTGCATTTCAGGCAGAAGTGTATGCAATCTTGCACTGTACAAGAGTAAATAATGAGCGAGCATATATAAAAAAAAAGGATCGCCGTATACCCTGACAGTCAGGCGTCACTCAGAGTGTTAAGAAGTCCTAGAGTGACATCTGCACTGATCTGCGAATGCCAACAAGAACTGAACACAACAGAGTGACTCTGACATGGCTGCCTGAACATTCAGGTAACGCAGAAAATGAACGGAGGGATTAGCTCGCAGGGAAGCGATTACCGGAAATGAAACAGAATCCACCATACATGTCTCATGTGAGTGCGAGGCGCAGGATCACAAAAGACAATCAACTCTTTGTGAAACCAAAACTTGAACCAAGGGAGTTTAGAATATTACTCGCAGGAAAACTGTACCAACTGGTTCAGAACAATGGACTGCTGGATTGGGTACTGTAGGCTAGAGGATGCTCAATAAGCCATAGAGACTGCAGTACAATCTGGAACTTTGGTCATACGGCTCCCCAAAATAGGAAAAACAGCCTTTCCCCAAAAAATATGGATATGTAGCTGAAAATATAGTCATGTCCATATTAACACAGATGTTTGATCAGCCTAAATAGGAGCAATCTTTGTTCTTGTTGACAAAGAGTATGAAGGAAAGATGCTAAAGCTATTAACAAATAACTTGGAAACCTCAGGAACAAATATCCATATTTTTCTTATTCAACTCCATCTAACACAAATAATTACCAACAGATTATCAAAAAATGTAAATCTTGCAGATTATTTCTTTTTCCAAGACTGAGAATAGACAAAAAATGAAAAACTAATCACATTATTTTATAGCTATCTCAAATGCAAGAAATATAATATGTGTACTGTGTTTTATAGCATGCACTGCTTGTCTAATCAATCAGGCTGCAACCACAACATCAACATAAGTATCTTATTGATGACACATACACCCTATTTCACAAGCATCCATTATGTTTTAACATCTACTGAGATGAACATCTGATCAGCAAGTGACATCTTTGTACTAGTCTGTAATGTTGGCAATAATAAACCAGGTGTAAATATAATAAAACTTAGGACAGTATTCATTTTGTGTATGTGAAGAAACTTTTCTAAACAGCTATTAGCTAGTATAAACTGAATCTAGTGTACAAAAAACCTCAACAAAATATGGCTCTGTTGATCTGGTGTTCATGGATCCATCAGAACTGTGGGTCACTTGTTGCTATGGGGAATTTTGAAGTATTACTAGACATAATGTTATTCTGCCATAATGAATACTCATGAAAAAGACTTTAGGTATCGGTTTATTACTGTGAATAATTATTCTAATGTAATTTAACCACCTTTGTATATTTTGCTGCCTTCTATTCTTGATTATTAGTTTCTAGTTGGTTAATCAGCTCTATTTACCCAGATGGTAGACAAAGCTAGAATTTTAGTTCCTTTGCACTGCACTGTGTCAAGTGACAATAGTTTATGGTTTGAAGAATGGGTTCACTTAATTAATGTTTATTGTAGAACTGACATATACACTATTCTTACTTCAAGGATTACATTTCTGATCTAAGCTAGGTTTTACACTTTAAGCTCTTAGGATTAGGGGAAGGTGTAATGATAGTGACCTTGTTGCCACAAAACATCAAGATGGATAAAAACCCTATTCATACCTGTAGTGCGATCTTGCCAACAAAAGTGCATCAAAGAATCCTCACTTTGGTAAACATAAAGGAGTCCCTTGCGCTTATCTGGATAAACCATACGGCCTAAAAATACATATATTTTTGTAGAAATATGTTATACACAGCATCATACAGGAAAGTACCTCTTAAATTCATTTTTCCAGCGCGTACTTCGATCAAGTGCTTATTGCCTCCCGTAGACCCTGGCCCAGCGGTGGCACTACCAAATAATGCAGTTCCTGCAGGCATATTTGCTTTTTTACCTGAAAATTACAATCTCGGTATACTAGAAAGTTAGGTTTAGGGCATGGAGAATCACACAATTCAATAAGACTACAGTTAGACACGTAGATATGGAATTTCTTTATATCCAAAATTTGACTTACCTCTCTTTGTAAAGATCCAAATGAATAGCCTTTTTTTGTTTTTAGGATTGTGATTGTGACTGTGCAAAAACTATTCACAAATCACCTGTACAAAACACTAATACAAGAATTGACAGACGTGTGACTGCTGACTGACGTTGACGTGTGTAACGGTAGAATCCCGAGCCGCTTTCCAGTGACTCATTTGTGTTATGCGGGTCCCACACGATGGTTCCAACGTTTTATACAATTGTTGGTGGTTTGCACCGGTTCGGGTTAAAGTGAGGGTTAGCGCTAACTTCAAGTTAGTCTTTGCACCGTCATAGTTATCTCGGAGTTAAGGCCTAGCTCTGGGATAAATTTACGTCTCACTTGAACTAGGTCTTAAGGCGGATAGCACCACAAATCACAGAATATACTTTTAAGATACGAAACCACCACCATGAAAATGTAGAGTAATAGCTGGGCATGGCAATTCGTACTGACAATAAAAAGAGGTTAAGACTTAAATGTCAAGTGACGTTCTTTTAACGCTTACGGAACCAAATTTGTGACTGCTTAAAACTCTCTAATATTGGTTCTTGTGACTGTTTGTTGGGCTGTTTAGATTTCATTCGAGAGGAATAAGGTCATCCTCGTCGAATTCTTCATTATTTATGGTTACGTCCTTAGTTAACAGGGTGCTTGGTGGACAATCCTGTCTGCTGTATGATGCGACTTGTCGATCCACAGCAAAAAATATTTTCTTCTTCCAAACAGAATCACAAATATATACAAGGGATGCCTTTTAAGTTTTGCATATGAAAATAAAACAACACGGTAGGTAGTTTTAAATGACTTTATTGTTCTTCGAAGTACTCTACACGAAGATTAATACACATCTGCATGCGCTCCAACCAATTTTCGAAGCACTTATTCGACTCGTTTGCTGGCAGATCCAAAACGGCATTTTTGAATGCGTCAACTGCTTCTTCTGGTGACTGGAACCTTTGACCACGCAGCTTGTTTTTAATTTTGGGGAAAGCAAATAAATTTACGTTAGGACTTAGATCGGGACTATATGGAGGATGGTCCAATAACTCCACGTTTTCTTCCGTTAAATACTGTCTTATTTTTTTTGCTGTGAGCGAGCTTGCATTGTCTTGGTGGAGGATGATTCTTCTTTCAGGGTTGATTTTTCGAAGCTCGGTGATGACTTTTGCCAAACAAATGGTGGTATACCAATCCGCAGTAACAGTTCTTTGCTCATTAAGAGGAATTTTTGCAATATGACCCGCTTTTGACACAAATGTCGCGACCATCTTTGTCGAAACACTTCGAGAACGGATGACTTTTGTTGGCTTTTCTTCACCTTGGAATACCCAAACAGCCGACTGTCGTTTATTTTCTGGTTCATAACAGTAGATCCACGATTCATTACCACTAACAATGCTGTAGACATTTTTTGAGTTTTCGGAATTGAAACGGTCAAGCGTTTTTTGACACCGATTAACCCTGGCTGCTTTCTGCTGTTCAGTCAACAGGTGGGGTATCCAACGAAAAACTAATTTTCTTACTCCTAATTCTTTATGTAAAATTTTTTGAACTGAGGTCTTTGATATCTTCAAGGACGCCTCAATCCCGCGATGTGCCACATGTCTATCTTCAATGATGAGTTTGCGCACAGCATCGACGTTTTCCTGGGTGACTGCCGTTTTTGGTGCACCCACCCTGGGATCGTCGCTAAGACTCACCCGTCCACGTTTGAATTCTCCATACCAACGGAAAATTGTCGACTGATATGGCCCTTCGTTGCCGAAAACAGACAGTAACTCTTTAATTCACTGTAGTGAGAACACTGCACGTATTGTTGTGAAACTTTGAATTTAAGTTTGCTAAAGAGTGAGGTTAAGATTCAGTACTGACATTCGATCCACGCGGCCTACTATGTTTCTATATGCAAAACTTAAAAGATATCCCTCGTATATTATATATATTTGTGATTCTGTTTGGAAGTTGGGAATTTGAAAATATTTTATCCAGCCAAATCAAACACATACGATAATCGAAAAAATAGCATAGAAACTGAATACGAAACACAATTACTAAAATGTCAAAATATACGTCAATCTTTCAAATCCCAAGCACAAATCAACAAACTTTTAGCACAGAACTAGCCTTTGTGGCAATATTGCCAATAAAAGTGTTAATTCTAAGAAATATCCCAATATTCCAAGCTTGCCAACATGATCAAAAGTGGGGGTTTATAAACCCAGAGTAAGCCTTGACGGTGCAAAGTCACTCGAATTTAACCTGGGGTTACCGCTAACTCCGAGTTAAGTAACCCTCACCTTTAACCCAAAGCGGTGCAAACCACCAGTTGTGTACATGTACAACGTTGCTTACAATATTCGGCACCCCACAATTGGCAAGTGTGTCTCCGACACTGGGATGAACTTTTTAGTCTCGCACGTTTATTATCGGTGTCAGAGTCGCGCTTGAACATTTACAACTAAGGGAAAAAATATACAAAATGAACGAAGAAACACTTTTTTCGAGCCCCGAAAAATAATTTCAGATCTGTCTTCAGCAACCAAACCTTAAGTCTGTCAGAAGCCTCAGAAATGTCGAAAAACGAAGTTTGCCCGTTTTACGTTTGTTTTTCGACGATAACTCCGCCGCCACTGTACCGATTTTCAAAAACTGCAAACCTTTTTCGGCATTTTCATAGTAGTGACCTAGGGTCAACATTTCATCAAAATCCTGATAGTACTGTCAGAGTTATAATTTGTTTAATCGTTTTCGTTAGTTATGAAATGCAAGTCAATATATTTCTCAACTACTCTTTCATTGCAACAGGACATTATAATGAGACAACTGTAAGCACTTGATAATTTATAATTTACTGCGAAACGTATAAGATATTAGCAATATGAAAAAAGCCTATGCTTTGTATGTATACTAATTTAATTCGTTCTCCTCAAAAGTTAGTTACGGGACATACATTATTATGGATAGGTAGGTATTCAAATCAAAATACTTCCCACATACCACTACTTCACCACAATCACAGCAAACAAGTAAATGATTTTTTTGGACGCAACTGGTTCTAACCTAAAGCACAGAGTGCTACCAGACATATTTATCCAGACGCTTTATAATAAAAAATGCAGACCTCTGACGTGTTGCGCCATCATTCTAAAAATATCATCAGGCATCAACTTTATAGTCTGACCACAGCCATCTTCAACTAATTGAAGAAAGCTGTGGTATGACAGTACTTCTGAAAATCACGGCAAAATGAGTTTATATTTTCATTGTTTGGCAATGTGATACAAATTGTTAACGTCAAAGCCAAACATCAAAAAAAGGTTAGTTAGGTTTTTATAACGCGTTCCCGTGAACATTTGCTAGAGTAGTTCGAGAGCTTCACACTCTGAGTGCATATAAAACCGCTCCCACACGATGTGGCGAATGCCTTACAACATTGGACACGTGGCCATTCGCCACATCGTGTGAGAGAGCGCTGACGGATTACATGTGTCCAACGTTTGCCACATGGCACGTTCGGACTCTTGTTGGTAAATTTGACCCGCGCCAAAGGACCTTACAACGTTGGAAGCATGGTTCGTTACGCTCCCACACGAGATGTCATGTGTTTGATAGTTTTAGGTTAAAACCAGTAGCGGCATAAAACATTATTTACTTGTTTGCTGTGATTGTGGTAAAGTAGTGGTATGTGGGAAGTATTTTGATTTGAATATCTACCTATTCATAATAATGTATGTTCCGTAACTAACTTTTGAGGAGAATGAATTAAATTAGTATACATACAAAGCATAGGCTGCCATAACAACACTTTTTTCATATTGCTGATATTTTGTACGTTTTGCAGGTGAGTTAAGGATATGTATTTTAGTGAATTATAAAATATCAAATGCTTACAGTTGTTTCATTATAATGTCCTGTTGCAAAGCCAGACTAGTTGAGAAATGTATTGATATATACTATAAGGATTTTGATGAAATTTCGACCTACTATGAAATTGACGAAAAAGCTCTGCAGTTTTAAAAATCGGTACAGTGGCGGCGGAGTTATAGTCGAAAAACAAACAAAAAACCGTCAAACTTCGTTTTTCGACATTTCTGATGTTTCTGACAGACTCATGTTTTGGTCGCTGAAGACAGATCTGAAATTATTTTTCGGTGCTCGGAAAAATTGTTTCATCGTTCATTTTGTATAATTTTTCGTTCAGTTATAATGGTTCAGCGCGACACACGTTGGTGCCACCATGCGTCGAACGTCCGAGACTAAAAAGTTCATCTAATCGTGTAGGAGACACATTTGCCAATTGTGGGGTGTCGATCGTTGTAAACAACGTTGTACACAACGTTGTATACAACATTGGAAGTATCTTGTGAGACCCACATAATACTGAATTCAAAAGCACTGGAAAGCGGCGATGGAAGAGTCATAATTTATCATGTGACGACATAGCTAATGGATGGTATATAGAGTCCTGGCAGGCATCACTTGACTCGATGCCGGTAATGTAGTTTCTATGATTCTGCTTGAAAGGATGAGCTTGGTGTCGCCAGTATGATCATAAGACGGTTCACCCCTTGGTCCAAGGTAAAATAAATCTTGCAAATTACAATTCATATGTATATCAACCTTCCATGTTCCCATCTGTCAAGTCTGGGAATTATCTATGATTTCGCACTGCATACAGAATCGCAACCAAAGTTGATAGGTTGGGCGGGTGATCAAAAAGAAACGTCTCTGACTTGAGGTTTATTCCAATACAGACGTTCAAAGCGAAACGTGCATGCGCATTGCAAAAAATTAGTTCCTGCAGTCCATGTTCCACAACCGTACTGCGTAACTTAAAAAGTTTTTATGACATTTTTTTGACATTCATGTTTAAATTATATAGTTTTTTTAAGTAATAACCCTGCCGATTTTAAAAAACCTCAAAAAACGATAAATGTCATCTCGCAGCGGCCTAGGTAGTGTTTGGATGATTATATGTATTGGTTTGCATGTGTATAAAATCATTGGTATTTGCTATGTGAGAAAATTATTACTGAATATGCTGCCAATGAAGTATATCATTAGCTGTATGTGAGGGGTTATTTATAGGTTGTTCTTTCTGGAGAGGGGTTGTGATCAACGTTATATATTATGATTTTCCCCGATTTTTGAGGTTTTAAAACCTTTGACAAGTATTACGGGTAATCAGCACCGTGCTCGCGTTGTGTTTAATATCAAGCCACATCACAGAAAAATAGGAATGATATTGATTTGAATTTTCTACTTGACATCGTAAAATAAATTTCAATAACATTTAAATGACTGCAAAATAAAAATGAATGTGAAATGTAATAACTGTTTTACGTTTCATAAATATTCCTGTCTGTAGCATATTTTCGTATCTGTTACTTGTAATTTACTTCACCAATCAGGGATTTTTTTCTTGTCTCTCATTTTTGAATCTTATCAAATTTGCATATGTATTTACCAGAATGCATAAGAAAAAGTGGATGCGCAACTAATTTCTATCTTTGAATGCAACTCATATAAGTGTATTTGTGACATATGAAACCAATGCAAATATCATCGACACTAATTGTTAGTACACTAATCCTCATTATGCACCTATGTACTGCCGTTACCTTCCAGCTATAGTATACAACTTACAGCTTAGACCTCCAATAATGCCATCTCTGAAGCAGATGTTACATCGCATCAGTGCCATACATTGATAGCTGGAGCATCTTGACGTTTAGGCAACAGGTACAGCTACAAAACGAGTTCACAAGTATACAACAGCTAGTGCTAAGTTGACATTTTGTAGAAAAACCTACGTTATGTTGGTTATGTCACAAAAACCTGCAAAATGTACAAAAAATGATAGAAGTCACTTTTCAAGATACGTATAATACCCTAGCGAGGATGCTTTGTATTTTGTTTTGCGTTTATTGCCTGTTTGGTGAGTGTCTATGTTTTGTGCCGTTTGGTCAGTGTCTGTTTTACATTTCAAAATAATCATTTTGTACTTTACTACTGTGTTTTTTCATTTCATTTTAACGTGCAATCAAGAATCATACATGGTTCTATGATTTGCAAAAACTAAATTGAATTCGCTTCACAACCACAACACCATGAGTCAAAATGTTTTGTAGGTTATGAGTAGACAGAACTTGTTCCAGCAGGGGTGCGCTTGTAAACTACTGGGTAATGTAATACAGTACACACAGTAATGGAATATAGATTGACAGATGAAATTTTATTATTTACGTTTTCTGTCACCACTCTAGTTATAAGAAATGAGAAACCCTAGGGACTATGGATATAAGGCAGTCCATATTTATCATGAAAATATATATTCTGGCAGTTTTAAGCACTTTTTGATATCTAAATAAAGTAAATGAATAATGAACCTGGGAATTATAAGTGACAATAATATCATTCCCAAGGTTTGTAGTACGGGAAGAAAAACGCACTTCTGACGTTCCAGAAGGATTACTTTTGTCTATTTCCGAACACTTGGAGCAGGTACGACAAACAATTATTATGAACGCTAAAATTATTGTTACATTGTAGTACCCAGGACACTCTGTAAAACAATTTACGAACGCAGCTCAGGGTCGTAATTTGTGTTTGGAAATATATAATCAAATAAAAGCGAATAACCAAAATTTCTGTTTTATGTGCCGCGGTTATAATATGGTTCAAGATGATTCACGGGTTGATGACGTCAGTTACACGAATCGCTTGAACGCGTTGGTTTTAACCGCGGTTTTGTTGCAAGTTGTTTATTTTAGAAAAGCTCGTATATAATCTCTGATTATTTTTATTATCATTTAATAATCGGTGCTTTTTCGTCTACAACTGTACGTGGAAAGTTTAAATAAGAAACCTTTCATAATATTCATGGGAGAAATGTTATTTCAGATTTTTTTTTAATGATGGAACCACAGCCGACGTCAACTACGAGCCGTGATGAAAGAAAGGCAACACCGCGCTCGGACGGCATGGTAGTGCTACCTGTGAACGTCGGCCGGCTGCGGCTGTGTGCTCCGTCTCCGTGTAACGTTCAAGAACTAAATTTAATTTTGGAAAAGAGGACAGTTCGATTCAATACAAATCGTCTGAATATGAAATAGCTCTAAAAAATTTAAAAATACGAAATAATCGTGATATGAGTCGCTAATGCAGTTAACCTAATTAAAAGTATTAAGTTTACGTTTTTTTTTGTCAGCACACTGTGTTCCAACAGGCCCAGCTTGGAAATGTGGAGTTACCTGTTTGTTTTTAATACATTTACTTTCAGTTTTACTGTTATTTTTCAATTTTACATAATCATTCAAAATTATGTTTAAAAAAATAGACAAAAGCTTAGATAAAATATCTGCATAATTGCGGCCACAGATGCAAGTTAAAGAAAATTCACTGTAAATAAAGTCAGACTGAATGCTGGTCAGGTTAACTGACAAAATAAATTTTTGATTATTGCTTTTCAAGAAGAAAATTTCCAATCTATCTACATTAATAATAGATTCAAAAATGGCATACATATGGTAGAATATGATTGGTACATAACTGGTTGGAATTGACAGTCCTCCTCTTTGCAAATAATCAAAATAAACATTTGTTGTTAATGAACCTTTTTCTTTAACTATTAGCGATTTGCATATCTCGCAGTTTAGGTTTTTAGAGATAGCGTGTGAAGCATATCCAGATATATAAGTCTTAGTACTATCCTCTATGTCACAATTGGCTAAGTAATTTGTCTCAAATAATTCATTGAATATATCCAAAACTTCAGGATTTTGTTTGGTATCCAAGAAATCAAAATTTTCTTGAGTTTCTAAGCAGTTTTGGAACCTTGTTTTAATTTCTGCTAAAGAAAATGACGATTTCTTTTCATTGAAAATATGCTTCAGCCGTATTTTCTTTTCAGCATTTAAAATTTCATCATATGACACATTGTAATTGCAGCCACATAGAAGTCTATAATTGCCAAATCGTTTTTCTAAATTATCAGTGGTAAATTTTCCAGGCAATACATACTCAATGTGAAATTGTTTAAATGAATATTCAATTATATTAAGTAGAGTCAGCGTGCTTTGATATAGAGCTGTATACATTTCTGGTGTCAGGTGTCCATTATTATTCTCTAGATTATGCCATTTTTCTAACCATATCAGGAATTTTAAAAAAAATTGTACTCTATAATCATATTTATTGGTAATAGGCTTACAAAATTCGTTTCGCTTCAATTCTCCTTTTATTACACTTGTATTACTGACAATATCCCACCAATTCCTGATTATTTCCAAAAAGTGTGCAGCATCATTAAACTTTAATTCTTTCATAGCAGCTATTGTTGAGTGATGGAATAAATTATCTACAAAATTTACATTTTGCCTTTCAAATGAATTTGGATGCAATGTTTTATAATTTAATTTATATGCTTTCTTAACTACAGCTTCTTTTTCCAATTGATATACAGCACGAATGTTTTCAAATTTAGCATACTGAATAATATCATTATTGTCAAAATTAGGATATACAAAAGTTTTGTCTAGGTTTTTTAAATTAATCCAATTATTTCTGATTCTGAAAATATGCACAACATCATAAGTTAAATATATGTTCTTATCAGGATTATGTGGATTTGGAATAGAATAATTTTCTGATGAATCCTTTGCTAATTTCCTGAACATTGCTCTATTAATTCGGTGATTATCAGTAACAACACAAATAACTTCAAATCCACATTTTTGAACTAAATTTATCACATGTTCAACCAAAGGTGTCATTTCATCACCTGTTAGATTTGAAACTGTCAGTAATTTGATAATTTCTGTTATGTTTCCAAATGCTGAAGGCTAAAACAGTTTTAGCCATGTCATTTTTATTTGAAATTTGAAAAATACAACCAGAATTTGCACGTTTTCAATAGTTGAAATCCTTAGCGTCCTGAGGCGCGAACAGCCACAGTCACACTTCTTAGTTTATTTTTAAAGCACAGAAGCACTACAACTGGAGTCTATTTCTCATATATTATAGTCACCGATCACTTTGAACACATACACACACTTTGAAGTTTAGAAAACAAGCTTATCTCTTAATTACAGCCTCTGCGATTCCAAAATCACAAATTGAAAAGGTTATGTTTTCTCAGCGTTTTGAGCGGCGGGAGTAACACTACCACCTACGTTGCCAGATTTCTTTGTTCACGGCTCGTAGTTGACGTCGGCTGTGATGGAACCATGGCTTTGTATCTATGATAACTTTCAATTCTCTAAATTCTTCCGCATGTCAAAGAAAACATTTATTGATTCAGTAGAAATGATGAAAAAAGAAATTAGCAAAACCGTATACAGGTGGATATCATCTAGTGAGTTTATATGGCCATATTTTAATATTCTTGTGGTATATGGCTACACAAGATACTTTTTTAAGCATAGGAACTACATTTAAAGTGTCCCCAACAACCGTAATGAGTATAAGGTGCTCCACTTTATGGTAAAACTGAAGTCAGCCTGTATCATTTTTCTCAAAAATGAAGCTGAAGTACAATAACAATATCCAATACCCGGCAAAATTCTAACTTGTCACATTTCAAATAATAACCAGAAACATAAAACTACTCTTGAGTTGGGTAAATACCACAATTTTGCGGTGATAACTATGACATATAACAGCTGATTCGTGACGTCACGGATCTTATAACCAAACTGATAACTACACTCGCTTGAACGGATTGGTAAATACCAACCCAAAATGGTTAATACCATTTCCATTTGGTTATCCGCTTGAATTTGATTTATGTTCCGAAAAGGAATAGAACATATTGCTGGAACAAAGCTAATCAATCTGTCATTATCATATGTTTTTGTGATTGTCATGTTGACGTGACCTCTTAACAAATGGGTAGTCTGAATCCTAACGAAGAAGATAATTTGATATGATAAAAGTATATTGAATAATTGATGGCTCAATTTCAAGTTAATTTTCCTGAACTGGAAGCTTCGCACGTTATGGTTGTGGTATCAAGTTGATTGTCATGGAGAAGAAGAAAAATGAAAGAATGCTGTGGTTGGCGGTTTTATTTGTTTGCTTTCAGTTAACTGCTTCTTTCCAAAATCAACTTAAGGCTTCTTTCCGGTACCAGAGCAGTATCATTTCAAAAACTCGCACCTCTGTTATCCACAGATATGAAACATACAGGGATATAACTTTAATTCATTTATACATTCCACAACATACACTGTTTGCATCTTTCAAATTTACTGGGGATGAAACTCGGATGTCTATTTTCGGTAAGCATAAAATATTATCAACTTATTATGGATAATTCATATTGTGCTTATATATATATATATATATATATATATGTACCTCTGAATCTTTTGAAATAGGTTGTGACCATTTTCAGCAACTCATTCTAAAAACGATTTCCATTCACTAGATGGTAGTTTTTGATGTTCCTAGATGCTATCTGTAACCTATTAGATCTATATATTGATGTGATGCTTGTCAGCCCTTCTCTAAAGTGGAAAAAACATTTGAGTTCAGGTACTTTAAATAGTGCTTGATAATTCTGTAATTGTTGTGGATATAAAAAAAATGCAAAAGAATTATACCTGATGATGTTATTCACCCAAAGAATATATGAAAAGATATACAGGATGAGTCATACCTTCATGATAAACCATTTATTTTTATAAAAAGAAGACCCAGGTAATCCCAGTATATTTGTACAAATTTTAAATACCTTGGTTAACTCTGCACTCTCCACACAACACCATTATCAGTTCATAAATGATTATGACCAGCATAAACAAGACCCTCTGAGAAAAAGTCAGACAAACATGTCCATACAATTAATCCTTAGATATTTTTTCCCTGCCCTAACAGTAGTGCATCTGGAAAAGTCACCTCTCCTTGTTACTTAAGTCTGTATCCATCAGAAATGGTTGCACATTCAGAGCATAGGAAACACTATGCTCTGTCGCGGTAAAATACGTGTAATACCATACCAGAACAGCAGAACACTCAGCAGGGCAGCAGCCACGGCCATAAGGTACTCAATCAGACTGCTGAGAATATTTTTCCAAGTTCTGTGGGCTAATGTATGGAGAAACTGGTGATGTGTGAAATATATCCAATAGGTGCATAGAACTACCAAAGTTGGAGCATATAAATGTACTAACTACAAAAAAATTCAGATAAATCCTCCCCACTCTCTCCAACATCACCTACAATTTTTTTTAAAAATGATCACGTTCTTCTAAAATTTCAAAAAACGTTTTTTATTCTTTTTCGTTTTTGGCTTTTTCTTCTGCCTTCATTGAAATCTGAGCAGTACTTCTCAGGCTAAAGGTGGTTATAAGATTAGCGGACAGACTGACGGGAATGAGTAACATGGTTATTTGTGATTTACATGTCATATAACATCCAAAAAACGTAATATCTCATTTTCGAATATTTTCGCGATTACAAAGTTCTCCGTAAGTAGGCGTGGAAGTGACAAAATCAATATAACAATAGGATCTTATTAAAAAAACATAGTTCTTTTCACATCATTGGACCATATTATTAAATATCTAAAAATGTGTATGATGTTGCACATAATTATGGCTCACCCTGTATATATGTTGACATATTTTCCAAGTATATAGGGTGGAAACCAATTATTACTTCAATTAACTATTTTTTAACATCTTCAACTATAGCAAAATTATTGAATCTGTTCACACAAAAAAGTATACAGGTTGCCCAAGGGGCCACAGTTTTTTTTATAACTCATCAATAGGTGAATGTTATGGGATCTAGGGATGTAGAATACTGAATGAATATTGTCAAGAAAATTTATCTTGCAGCTTGTAAGCCAAGAGATGTATCCTTGTATATGAAGTATGGTGCACCTCCTGTAATCAATCCTGATGATTCTACATTTCCTAAGGATTTCAAGAATATTACAAGAAGCAAGTTGCACCATATTGAATTTATGACTGATAACAAAGATCAATATATCAATTTGACATCTCCTTACCCAGGCTGGTATTATGTGGCTGTGTTCTTGTCTTATGTTAATCCAAAGTTTAGTGCAATAACACAACAAGGTATGTATACCACTGAAAATAAATCAATATTGTTTTTTAAAGTTAGGTATAAGATTGACATGTGTTCAAGATGTCAAAGTGATCATGTAGCTTGAACAGACTGAAATAGTGGAGTCAAGTGAACTTGGTACTTTCTATGACCCACATATTCGAGAAAATATTGTATATCTAAATTTTTTTCTTTGGTTACATCCTCAGCTAACCAGTAAGTTGAAAAAGAAGTTTGGGATCTTTTCCACATGACTTGTTTTTTTTGTGATTTCATATACAATCCATCAAATTCAACATTTTATTATCTGGAATGACACAAGTAATCCTAATTAGACCAAATTTTCAGGCTTAGGTCCTTCTTGTTATGCTAATGTTGAAGCACTGCTGTATGTTGAGAAAATATCTAATCCACTTATTGTCTCAGAAAATCACCTCATGGAAGTGATATCTATATCAAACACAAGCAGGTATTTCAAGACATATATTACTGACGATTATGATCATGCCTTGATTCAAGTTGAAACAATTGATTTGGCTCCAAATGTGGAATCTATGAAAATTAGGATTGATGTTGGAAAGCCATCTTCACAGAATACATTTATAGCTGCCAAGAGTTTTTATAGTAATAGCAATGATACAAGTATTACCTTCTGGACAGTCCCAGGATCTTGGCATTACATTGAAATTGTATTTGAAAGTGAGAAAGAACTGTCCTCCATATCTTCGAAAGCAACTTTTAGACTAAAGAGATTTTCAAACTTAATTGAAAACCTGGATGAATATCAATTCTTGTCCAACAAAGCATATTTCAACAATTCCATAACAAAAATATATAGAAATCGATCATTGAGTACTTTAATTCCATATAAACAATATGCCTTAGTGAGAGATGGTTTGTCAGATACATTTACCTTCTCATTTGTATTGGAGTCTGAGATGCAACACAATACCATTATTCCAGTGAATATGACCAATGATCATTTTTCTGCCTTCAAATTCAGCATTAGAGATGGAACTGAAATAGGAGGAACACTACAATTTATCATGGCTTTCAAGCCAAGACTGAGACGAATAGATAAGGCAGTTTCATTTGAAAGTGAACCTAAATCAAATGTCATTGTCGCCTGTTTAAGCAGATACGTCATGGAATTACCTGTTTGGCCGAATAAATGTGTCACTAGAAATTCAGAACGAACATCAGAGCTTATTTTGAACAGCACTGTTGAAAATTCTACAATTTTAGTACCGTATCCCGAGCTAGGCACGTGGTATGCGACCTTCAAGCTGTTTTGCCACAATTGTAGTTCATGCAATTGTCCTGAAAATTGCCAGGATAGTTTTAATGCTTGTGTGGATGCATGCGAGTTGGATTGTGATATTTCCTGTCAAGACTGCATCACAAATTGCAGCAGGGCTTTAATAGAGACTGAAGAATGTAAAGGGTGTGATTGTGATGGACCATGTTTGAGGAAGGGAGCTCCAAGCTGCAACTCCAGTATTGTTTATGATATTTCTTCAAGGCAATGCATTTCGGGACAGTGCTCTCCTAATGGGCTTTGCAGATTTATGGTTTCAGATGGAGTGGTCTTTTCAACGTGCAATTGTATAAATAAATATAGGGGTAAGTTACATTGATGTCACATTTAAGTAAATCAAAGATGCATTTATTGAAATTGTGTATATTATATACAAACCCACTATAATCTGCCAAGAGAGTGCCTCATTAGAGTAAAGTAAGAAGTATGTTATATTGGAGATTCTAAAGTGAACTTGAGTATTTGTGATGATCACAAGTAGCATTAAAACAGTTTGAAAATAACGCGATGATTTATTCAAATTGATTGACAGCTCTTGTAGCTGACAACAACAATGACAAACTACGTACTCCGTATAGTACAAACAGAATATAGAACAAGCTGCAAGGAACCGAAGTCTCAAAACAATACACTCATTGAATACTTTTATTGACCATCAGCCAGTCCAAATAACATTGGGTTCCTCTTAAAAAGCCTTGCACAGGAAATATGCCTCTTGGTCAGTTGTAGGCACATCCACAGGTCTTGAAACACCAACCTAAAATTTTTCCGTAATAAAATGATACATTATGTCAATGTGTTTTGTTCTACTGTGATAGTCTGCATTTTTAATGAGCTTAATCACACTCTGGTTATCAATATCCACAAGAATGGGACTCGCCCATCTGATAACAACACACTTAGCCAAACCACTTGTTTGGTTGATTGTGCTACAGCCACACATTCATCTTAATTTGTCTTGATTTGCATTTCCACAAAATTTGACACATCAGACTTCAAAAGTTTCCCTTCAGCCTAGTCAAACCTTTCTATATAGCTAAAATATCACATGCCATGACTATTCTAACGTCGACATAAAAAATAAGCAGTACTCTAGCATTGTACACTTCAAAAACATTAACACGCTTATCAGCATTACTTTGTGTGAAGCCAACACTTTTCAAAAAGAAGTTAAACCGTTAGTTCCAACAGCGAGAGCTCTGCTTAAGTCCATACAAATATTTTTGTAGCTTATATACTTTTCCCGGTGGAGATTATAGGCTTTCTGGCGAAAACATGTACAGTTCTTCTTCAAGTTCACCATAAAAACGCTTTTTTGACATCAGACCGTACCTTCTTGAACTGATTTTGAGCTGCAACAGCTGGTCGCACTTTTACTGAATCATATCTCACAGGCGAGGCAACATTTTTATTGTAATCCAAGTCTTCTTCTTCTTGTGAGAACACATAAGCAAGCTTTCTGTCTTGATATCTCACCATCTACATTTCTTTTTACCTTGGAAACCCAATTGTAGTCAATGGCTTTTTTGCTTACTTGTCGCGACGCAAGCCTATAGGTGACTAGGAAAATGAGATATTGTGTATTTTGGTTGTTACGTGACATGTACACCACAAATCCTTGACCAGTCTATAACTTGAGAAGTACCGACGAAATGTTACACAAGGTTACTATTATGCCAAGGACGAAAAATCTTTGTTGTTTTTGAGAATCGGTCTGGTAGCGGAGGAGAAAGATGCCAAAGGACAAACAAATAAAATCGCTCAAACTTCGTTCTTTGACGTTTCAGAGGGTCTTGATCGTTTTTGAAAAAAAAATTTAGAGCCAAAAAATTGGAGGGTGCCGGTTGTAGGGGGTGGGAAGTGTGTATCGCAATTTTTCGATTAGATGGTATATTGATACACGGTAATTCTACACACCTATTTATATATTTCACACATCATATATTTCCCCGTACATTTGCCCTCAAAACTTTAAAAAATATTTTCTCCTCTTAAAACGGAACAATGTGAACATTCTTACGGAACAAGCTTATCTCTGGGATGTTATTAACGGAGATTGTTCCAGGCACATTGCTATCGTGAGGCTATCCACTGTATATACGAGTATACCGGGGGTAACCTAGTAGTAGCTACTTCTAGTGTATGGTGCAGGTTAGAGCTCTTCCGTCCTACTGGATAAGTACTAGAGTTTTGTTAGAGTTATACGTCTGGGAATGCCTTCTGATATAATGCCAAAGATAACAAGATATGCTAAACCCTACTCAGTGACAATTCCACACAGGAATGAGTGGGAACAGCAAGTTAACCTGATAAGGAAAGATATCTGTGCATCCACAGATGGCTCCAATACCGAGGTAGGTGTTGGAGCAGGTATCTTCGTGCCGAAGCTAAAGATTAAAAAATGTGTTAGCCTCGATCTTCCAAGCAGAGCTACGAGTATATGCTATAGAACTGGGTGCCAGAATGATCGCAGGACGACAACTGAGACACAGAACTATAATTATTTTTTCAGATAGTCAAACCGCGCTTAAAGCACTTAACTCCATCTACTCGACATCGAAATTAGTGTGGACTTGCAAAGAAGCTCTCAGTGGCATAGGGGAGGGAAATGAAGTGATTCTTATATGGATACCAGGACACACAGGTCCAGAGGGAAACGAGACAGCTGACACTCTGGCAAAGAGTGGGGCTAGCACGCCCTGCATAGGGCCTGAGTCAGCGATTGGAATCGCATACAATAAGGCTACACAAAGAATCTTTGCAGAGATGGACAGAAAGATCCATCAATACTGGGAGGGATTAGCAGGGTTAACCCATGCTAAGGCAACTAGACCAATCTTGACAAATATGGTAACAGACTCTTTACTACGGCTGACGAGGAGTAGCCTCAAAGCTCTAGTAGGACTGTACACTGGTCATTGCAAATTGCGTCACCACATGAGCAGGCTGAGCATGGCGAAAGACGCTGTGCAGACTGTGCATGGAGGGAGACGAACCGGAATAGATCAAAGAGTCGCAGTGGAGAATCGTTATTGATGCACTCACAAGAAACCTAACCTAACCTAACCAAGAGGTATACTTCCAACTCCCAAACTTGTCCCCCAACTCTCACAGTTCAGTTATTCAATTCTCGGAGCTTCCGCATTTCTCTGGCACAGACTCTTCAAAATCAACTTCATTTTTACATAGCTCAACTCCCGCAGTTTTTATTATTCAATTCATAAAGCAATTGTGATTCATTAAGGCTCCACGTACTCCCCCTGCTGTTTTTCCAAAATTGAATCTCCCCCCCACCTCCCGGTGCCACTTCCACCTTTTGCTCGAGTCGATCTCGCAACTCGGTAATGATTGATGATCCTGGGTAACTCAGCCACGGTGTTGTGGAGGTTAGGTTTCGGTCAGAACCTGCTGTGGCGGCAGAACCCTGCTCAGGCCTTAAAAATTGGCCTTACGGACATGCCGACTGGAAGACGCTCAGACTTTTTCGACATCAACAAAGCTTCTGGTCCGTACTTGCTCCCTGCCATTGTACAGAAGAGTTGTGCAGCGGAGCTTGCTCCAATTTTTTTCGCGCCTCTTCCAGATATCTCCGACTCCGGCACTGTCCCAGACACTGAATATTTGCTTATATCCAACCCGTACAAAAAAAAGAATCTAAGACCGACCCTTACCACTACAGGCCTAAAGATCTGCTTTCTGTTATAAGTGAGGTGATGGAGAGGTGCATAAATCGAGAGTAGTACCTCGAACGTTACAGCTTGATTAGCGAAAGCGTTCGATCAGCTGTGACATGATTCCTTCTTATGCCAACTTCCATCCTATGGACTCCCAGAGAAGCTTTACAGATGGGTGGCTGACTTCGTATCAGGCCGCAAGGTATCGTTAATTAACGGGTTCTCCTCTTCACCTTTCATGTGAGATCAATCCAATCCATAGTTTTGTTGAAGACAGCACTCCACATGAAGGTATTTAGAGTGACAAGTCGATCTCAACCGGTGAGCTGGAGAAAAGAAGACCACCAGCGACTTCCTCTCTGACGAGGGACATGGAGGTTATCACTGCCTGGGGACGCAACAATTTTGTAGCCTAATGCTTCCAAAACCCAGTACTGTACCTTGACAAACAAAAAGCGACCTGGCGCTCATCCGATTTCGATAGATAGCCGAGTTCTACCAAAGAGACGTTCATTTCGGCTGATTGGAGTCCAGAACACCGAGGACGAGGACTTGTTCTGGCACGAACACATCTCGTCAACAGGCGTAGCTGCTGCTATTTGTTTAGGGTTAAGAAGTACTTTTCTCCACATGACCTCACTCTTCACAAGGTCCAGATAAGACCTAGCCCTGAGTGTTGCTCACATCTTTGGGGTGCTGCCGCTCCGACAACTTTGTCCATGCTCGATGCTGCTCAGAGGAGCTCTGTCCGACTGATCGATGACTCTTCTCTCACGCACAGCCTCGGGGCCCTTTCGCACCATCGCCGTCGGGACATCGGCGATCTAGCATCAACTACCGACTCGCCAATGGGCTCTGCTCCTCAGAGCTCTGCTCCATGATGACGCCGCAGGATGTGCCTGCTAGACAGACCCGCATGACTTCGGCCTCCCGACCTAACAGTGTCGAACTTCGTACATCCAGAACTGGCCGATACGACCGCTCCTTTGTCCCTAGGGTGTCGAGATTGTGGAACAAGCTACAAGAGGAGGCTTTTCCCAGTTCTACTAAGCTTAGGCAGTTAAAAAATATGATTAACAAAGTTTCTTTGTGATCCTCATAGCAGGGCCTCTGCCCGCGCAGCTGCTTCGGTATAAAAAATATCCTAAGGGGAACCATGTTTTAGGATATTCTGCATTGTTTTGTACAAATGAATCTAATGTATCAACGTTTTGATAAAATGTATTAATAAACACAAAATTCACTGTATTTTCACTGGTTATACTTTTGTTGTATTGAGAAACCGGTATTACATAGATGCTTATATTTTTTTTCAGGTTGGGACTGTTCAGATGGCTCTTTTGCCACCCCATACTACATGTTGGTTATCGAGTTACTACTGTTGGTTTTAAGTAATCTTGCATTCCTGCCAGCTGTCTACGTAGCGTTTAAACGTAAATATTATGTCGAATCCCTCGCCTACTTCAGCATCTGCTTCTTTTCCACTTTCTACCATTCCTGTGACGCGGGTGAGAACATTATCAGTTTTTGCTTGACCAAATCAAATGCATTACAGTTCGGAGACTTTTTCTGTGCTCTTCTGGCCATTTGGGTTACGTTGATAGCAATGGCCGATTTGGCGCCAATGTGGACCTCCATTTCGCAAATGGCAGGAGCCGTAACGTTAGCTTTTTGTACTAGTATTGATAAAATGGCGCTTTGGGTTTTTATGGTACCTGTTGCGTCAGGTATCTTTATAATTATTGGAAGCTGGTTCCTGAAATATAAAAAAGTCAAGCAACCTTTTATTAACCGGAGATACATAAGGATTGAGCTTCCATTAGGGACAACAGTAGTAGTTGTGGGGCTGATCATGTTTGCATTTTTGCAAACAAAAGATAATTACAAATATCTGCACAGCTTGTGGCATGTTCTTATGGCGTGCGCTATCATATTGCTCTTACCGAAGACAAACACATTTATGCCCGAAGCTTTGGTATAGCTCTCAATGAATTATGAGATTTCCAGTCACTAAATTGCCTCATTTTGTGTTGCTAAATAAATTCAGCTATTGCCTATTTCTGCCAGTATTGTCTAGAAAATTGATATATTCAGTTGTGCGCTTTGTTAATAGACTAGCAAAATCAAAACATGCAATTTTAAAGCACACATTGCACATTCAATACCAGTTTCTTCATCTTAATCTTCTTGTTTTTATATACCTGTTACTAAGGTCTTGCTGCACCTCTTTAATTATGCGAACATATTTCATGTCAGTTGTAAATGTGGAATAACAGTATTCGTTTTTCGAATGATGCTGGTATATTATATATACATATATGACATTTACTGATAGCGCTTTGGTATTACTGCATTCGATAGCTTTTCAGTATTAGAACATTATTTTATTTTTTAAATCACTATTTGTGTTTGGGGTCATAACTTTGGATTTTTGTATCAGTATTGATTAAACGGCGCTTTGGGCTTTAATTGTACCTGTTGCGCCAGGTACGTTCATAAGTTTTGGTTTTTCGTTCAGAAAATATGGCAAAGTCAAGCAGCATTTTATTAACAGGAGATACCTAAGGTTTGATGTTTGCATTTTCGCAAATAAAAGATAAGTACAAAGATCTGTATAGCTCGTGGCATGTTCTTATGGCATGCAATGAGATATGCTATCTGGAGTTTAATTACTATTGCGTTCCCTGCAGAAAATTTATATACTTATTTTTGTACGTTAGTGATAGACCAATAAAAGCAAAACATTAATTTTTTTAAATCACACACCAGAAAGTTGCAAGTTCATTGGCACATCATGGTGAGTTTATCGTATTTTGAACACAATTTGTTTTTAGATACCTGTACCAATTGTAAATGAGAAATTACAAAATTCATTTTATAATCCTACTATTATAGGATATTTACTAAATACATTTTGACACTTTTGCATTCAAACATTTTATTCTCAAACTTATAACATTTTTTTATTTTTGCTCAAGACTACTAATTTTCACCGTGAAATCAAAATTCTCAGTCAGTATCGCTTTCCCAAAACATTCGGCTGATATCGTGATGGAATAGTAATCTTAATAATCGAACGGAGTTTTTCAGTACAATGTGATGATTCTCCTGCCATAAGTTTTTCCGAAGTTTCAAGCTATTGGATATTTCACCATGGGAGTGTTTAGCTTGTTCTGTTATGTTCTATTTGTGGTCATAGTGATGTGTCTTACCTTATGCAACATGTACAACGATCTCATGAAAGAATTTAATTAATTCTATGAAAGTGTGGTTTATTACTGGATTTGAAACAGCTCCACCGCTCGAGATAGTTTCAAATGTTCAACTCCGAACACTCCAACTTACTCCTAATGTCATGTGGCCGTTCAAAAATGTGGCAGCTTAACTACCAGATGATATAAGGAGATACTCGGACTGCACGTAGTTGAATAGCGGAACCCAGCATAGGTTATAAATGTCCTTCTCAAGTATTTTCGTAAAATGGGCCGTTCAATAAATGTAAAGTAAATGTATGTACAGTGTACAGGGTGTTTTGCTGAAAATTTACCTCTTCTAACATTTTCCGACTCATTGAACTCAGTTTGATCCAAAAGTTGTAGGGTCTCTTACAAAACTTTTCATACCGTGTTTTCTTGTATACAGAAAAATACTATAAAATAAAGGCAAATTTGCAAAATTGTTAACAACTACTACGAGCCCCTTCCCACTTCAGTTGGCCCAACTATTGATATCTTAGTTTTTTTCTTATCAAACCCAAATAATAAAAATGTAGCAGTGTGTTATAGGTTTAAAATACTAACAATGAATATTTTGATAATATATAGTAGAAAACACCAACTTTATCACTCCCTGATCAAATTTGCAGCATAAAAATAACACATGTTGCAATTACAGCATATCAACCTATTTTTTCATTTCATTGCAAAATAAGTCTATAATGCATAGGTGGCTGTGAAAAATAAAAGCCATGGCAACTGTTTTTATTAATTACAGCTGTTAGAATACGTTTAAAATAGTTTTGGGTAGTTAAGGTTTTCAAAATGGGTAGAGGAAAGGTTATTAGTGAAAAAATTCGGTTACTGATAATTAAATTTTTTAATTCTGGGAAATCAAACTCAGAAATTGCAACTTTGTTAGACTTATCGCGGTACAGTGTGAGAAATATTGTTAAAAGATATAACGTAACTGGTTCAGTTAATATTAAGCCACGATATGTTAAAAAAAGTAATCTCACAAATGCCGACCGAAGAGCATTAAGAAGAATAATCGTGAAAACAGGCGTGCCAATTATTTACAATTAAGTGCTCTGTGGAGTGACGCTGTTGGAAGGAGAATTTCGAGGTCCACAACTCATAGAGAGGCCCACAAACTGGGATTTAGCACTTGCAAGGTACGTTTTCTTATAAAAAAAGTGAAGTAAAAACCCTAAAGTTGCACAACTTGTTTATAGGCCAAAGAAAAGCCACTATTAACTCCACTGCAGAAGAAAAATCGGCTTAGATGAGCTAAAGAACATAGACAATGGACACCTCAACAATGGTGTGCAATACAATGGAGTTATGAGGCCCGATTCGAAGTTTGTGTTGGTGACAGTCGCAGTAGAGTTATTCGCAAAAAAAATGAAGCATTCCATGTTGACTGTCTGAAGAGAAAAGTGAAATTTTATGGTCTGGGGCAGTATGTCATCAAAAGGAGTAGGAAAATTTCATTTTATTGATGGAAATGTGGATACAAACAAATATTTAGCAATTTTAGAAGAATTGCTTTTACCAGTGATGAAAGAATGTTTGACATCCGGCCAAGATTTTGTGTTTCAGCAAGATGGTGCAGCGTGCCATACCTCAAAAAAGGGTATAAAATGGCTGGAAGAAAATAATGTACCACTTTTACGACAACATCCTGCTCGTACAATCACCGAACTGAGACAAAAGCTTCAAGAAATATGGGATTGTTATACACCAAATTTTTGCCAAAACTTGGTTAACACTACGCCCCAAAGAATTTCAGCCGTAATAAAAAATAAAGGTGATGTTACCCAATGGTAATCTTTCAATTGTTGCTTTGTTAACTTCGCGCATTTATTCGCACATTGTTTATTTGTTCAGATGTTCTATTAGTTATAGGTCTAAGTGATTTCAAATATTTATTTTTTACGACTAGAGTGTATCTAAAATGTTTTTGAGAAAATAAATTGTTTCAGAAGTAAATAGTTTCGTCATGTTTAGTTTATAAAGGCATATTTTGGTACAAATCTTGAAGTGGGCCATCTGAAGTGGGAATGGGCTCGTACATACACATTTAGCTAATAAGTGACTATTTTGAAAGCGTCTTAATTTATTTTTCCTCGTTAAATATTTTTGTTTTTTTATATGTTGTATGTACCTAACATTGTACCACTAGTAGCCGACATGTCAAATGTCGCAGTACCTGTAAGTGATACGGATTTGATTTTTTTATTTCGTATCTACTTAAATATTGTTTATTAGATTTAATAGTAAACATGTATTAATAAAAGAAGTTACAAAATAAAATAGCAAACTATACTTAACTAGTAAAAGGACGACACCACAAAGATGTTACTTTTCGAGGAGATTTGAGATAGGCAACTTGAAAACATATCTCAACCTTTCCCCAATTACAATAATCTCTGGATTATCCAAAATACCAGTGATTTGTTCGGAAGAAATGGACGAGATGCCACGTCATTGGCAACAAATACAATTTAAAGCCATAACATTGATAACGTCTTGATCAACGATTTCTTGAACAATGCATACATAAGTATATTTCTGAGTATTTCCCATACAAGCAAACAAAACAAAATATCCACTTTTTAATTGATGGACTTCTCTAATTGATTTATTTTCTTCCCATTTCTTCAACATTCTCGTCTTCTATATTCCAAATAGACTAATCGGACTCTTATGTTTTAAGGGATTTCATCAATTCAATTCAATAGAACCTGATTCCTGTTTTCAGTTCCTTCTTTTTAGTTTTAATCTCCTCAAAATTCCTTTCATTTTCTGTTTTTCCTCTCTTTGTGCTTTTCTTTTCAACTTTTGTCTTTATTTTCGTTGTAAGACTCACTAAGAGGCATACTCATGTGAAAAACGTAACAGTCGACAAACAACACAATAGGCAATGTAACATTGTTTTCTCAACAGCCAAGGATAAAATATATTTGCCACGTATTCATAAGAACATTCTGCAGTCGCTATCTGACCTACCAGCTCCCCAACATATAGGTACACTTTCTGCTAACAGTGTGGGAATCCTCTGATATCGAAATATTATCATTGAGGGTGTCACGCGGCCATAGCACTGCAATTTATTAAAACTGTTAAACATTGTTACTCATCATTACTTGCCGACTGTCCGGCTGATGTATTAATTTATCCCCTCTATGGTCTGAGACTTTCACTGCTTTTGGATTGAGCAAAAAAGCGGTTTCATCTGTGTTAAAAATCCTGCTAGGATGTAGAAGAATATCGGAGATACTATTGAGTTTTTAATTTGGGACTGAGTAACGGCTACTCTGCTTTTGCTCAGATTATGAAAAACTGTTTCAGAAACATCTGAATGTCTTCTCCTAAATCCCTCATACCATTTTCTACTTATCTTATAATTCTTCAGCCTCATTTCTTCTTCTTTCCCCAATTCTATTGCAATTTCCTTATAGATAAAATAAACATGTCTGTTGTTACTGGGATCTTCCTCTTGGCTACAATTTTTATCTATTCCACTGTTCTTTCATCTTCTTCTGCGCTAAAGAGAAGGTCCGGTCCCATCTTTACCCTTTTGGCGACGAAATTTTCAACATATCAACGTCCTGGTAACGGGACATTTTAAGACTTATGCCTAAACTTTTTGCCTTATTCATGGATGTACTTTCGGCTTCAGAAATATGGCCATTGTTTTTTGAATCATCCTGTATTTCTAATCAGAAAAAACTATAATTTTCACTAAAAAGGTAAAAACACTTTGTACTAGGCCCTATAATTTTTGTATACGATTTTTAACGACCATACAAACAAGTTATAGCGGTACAGCTTGTAGGTGATGGCTTGAAAAGTATTCATAACGTGACACAAAATCTCCCTTTTTGCAAATTAGATACAGTTAGTACGATCTAACGACGCATTGTAGAAGCAGTATTAACAAGCACACAAAGAATATATAAGTACAAACGAAAATATACGTATATATATGAACAGAAAGACATTTTATTATAAAATGAAAAGTGGTTATAGTTTAATAGAGCTTTTATCAATGAGACAGTATAATCTATCTGTCGCTCAAAATAGAGTCCATCTATTATTATAATATTCATATAATCAAATAAAACTCATATATTAAAAACATTTTTATGAAGCTGTATCTGTCAGTGTATATATACAGCAAAGTATGAAAAAGCCTGCTATTGACCCTTGCATGAAGTGTTATTAACACTTGTGCATCAAAACACAGAAACTTGGACCTTACTTTCAGTAGTGGGACAGTCGAATAACATAAGTGTTTTGTACACTTTTTACAGGATTAATGATCTAATTCTGCAGTGTAACTTATTTCAGAATTGAGAACTGTATTAAATAATTATGTATTGATTCTTCATATAATGAACTATATCTCTGTGATATACTGCCATTGATATAATTTATATTTTTACCAATGTTGTATATATTGTACTGTTGTCTTTAAATATATTGATAAACTATCATACTTTTGGTTTTATATAATTATCCTCAACACCAATCCTTGGGAACGTCATCCCTCGGTAGAGATTAGTGCCAAAAACTAAGCCATTTTACCACAAAAACAACGGTTTTGACATTTCAAAGCACAAAGCCAAGACACGAGCAATAAAATACTGGAGGCGCTCCTTCCATGTTAGGGAATATTGAAACAATCTGCCGTATCACATTGCGTGCTTGTAACTTGTTCCATTGTTCGCTAATACGAGTTTTACTGTCGGCAAAACAATTTTGCATACAAGCGTTTGCAATTCAAACGCGCAAACCAACCTAAACGAATGATGCATCCCCAGTGGCGGATTTAGCGGGGGACGTCTGACACTTGCTTTTGTAATCTACCACCATTGTGTTACTTTCTGACACATCATGGCGACAGAGGCATACTAACTATAAGTTATAGCTATAGGAACTGAGCATTGTGATTTTTTGATATTCCAAACACTACTACCCCTCTTTGACATCACTGAAATCAACGTAAAAAATCTTAAATTAATTTTTTTTGTGAAAGATCTCTTCCATTCCTCAACTTTGGAGGGCGGTAAAAAAAAATTGAGGTTGTACTTCATTATTCATTTTATTGTAAAAACTGTTTAAATTCATGTAGAATAAACCCTGAAAGTTTCAGCTTGCTACGATGAGTGTATTATGTCACATTCGTTGTTGTGATGCGATAAACGTAAGAAACGCAATAGAATCCTTACCACCTATAAGTACAGAACCTACTGTGTTTAACCGCTCTTTATGGCGATTTACCGACAAATGTGGAAGATAATTTAATTTATCCAACTTTTAAAGAACATGTTCGAAATTACCTCCATTATTTTCTATACACAAGCGACACCTTCTAATAAAATTGTCATTTAGTCTTTGAAATGAATTTGCGTTTTCCATATCTTTTAATTTTGCTTCATCATTTTTCTGGCGCAGTTGGTAGACATTTGTATATTCAGATGTATAGATTGTCCCCTTATAAAACCCCCATATAAAAAAATCTAGAGGATTTAAATCGGGTGACCTTGGAGGCTATCGTATGTATCTACCTCTACCTATCCAACGCCCAGGAAAGGCTCTCTCTAAGTAATGCCGTACATGGGGCATCATCGCATTGAAAATACATGCGGTTTAGAACGTCCCCTAGCAGCTCATGCAAACTGCTTTGTAGAAAAGCAAGATATGACTGACCATTCAACCTGGCGGGCAATTCATATGGTCCAATTAATTTGTTGTTGAGTACTCCAGCCCATAAATTAACGCCGAACTGACGTTGAAAGCTGTGTCGGCGAATAGCGTGTGGATTTTCTACCCACCATGAATGGAAATTATGCATGTTGAATATTCCATCTGGGTTATAGTTGGATTCATCTGTCCATAAGGTGCTGTCGAAAAAAGTTTCATCCTCTTCGCACCTTCTCAACATAATCTCACAAAATTCAACCCGTTGTGCATAGTCGCTTGAAAGCAATTCTTGTACTTTTTGTACATGGTAAGGATGCATGTTCTCCGAGCGTAGTGCACTGAAGTAGGGGGGTTTGGGGAATGGTTCTGGTGCTTATAGAGGGATGTCTCTCGGCAGCTTCTATTATATCGTCTATTTCTTCTGGGCGAATCTTTCGCCCTCTAGCAGACGAGCAGTGCCTAGTATGCGGCGCTCCATATACGCATTATGGACGCGTAGAAAAACGCAGTAGACGGGATATACCGCCGGTTGTGGTCCACCTCTTCTAACCATATACTCCCGATACATGCGAGCAGCTCCTCGAGCATTTCCTTCGGCAGCATCATACTAGTAATCCATTTCAGCATAATCTCGCGGAGAATAAGACATGATTCTACTCAGATTGCGTGACTTAGTAATTTCGGTCGGACCGAAGATTGAACGCTCCCTCACCTGGTATGCGAGTTGAAAGCCCAAGCTCATTAAGCTGTTTTGGCTATTTGCGTAAAAAATCCGCCATTTTGTTTTCACAACATGTTAAGTCACACAGTATCACTCGCTCTGCTAGGACGAATCTAACAGTATCTCATATGACAAAATCCATCAAGTCGTTTGGACTCGTGAAATAGAATTTCTTGTTTACAAATATAGATACCCACCTGCGCCAGACATACAGATCATTTAAGCTGAAATTTTCAGGGTTTATTCTACATGGATTGAAATAGTCTTCACAATGAAATGAATAATGAAATACAACCTCAATTTTTTTTACCGCCCATCAAAGTTGATGGATGGAAGAGATTCTTCTCAAAAAATTAATTTAAGATTTTTTGTGGTGATTTCTAATTAGCTCTGTTAAAAAGTGGCATCACTATTGCTAAAACTAAGCACTTAACTCATTTAAAAAAAACAGCCCTAAACGTAATGGTTTAGTTGTAATTGCGATTGAAAGTTCATTATCCCGTTTTTTTTCGAAATTTCACAAAATTGCAAATATCTCTTGAACTATAAAATGTCGGACCACACATATAGGGGTTCATTCCCTAGGTTTTGAGGCCCTCTATCAACTGAATTCCGTTGATCCACTACTAACTTTACACCCTGTATATACGAGTATTGTGACTTGTGACAAATCTGACTAAAATATTAGCTATATAGCTATATAGATGCACTTAAAACGTGTTCTGTTTGTTGCTCAATAGTAATTTGAGAAGTTTGTAAAGCTTGACTGATCTTGTTAGGGGATGGTGTTGCAGCGAGAAGCACTATGTTAGCCGAATGCCTAAATTGGAAATGGACATTTATGAGATTTGTTTAGCGGTGCGCCTGTGGCCTGTCCAGAAACTGCGTCAATCGATGCTCAAAGTCAATACCACACGTCCCGCATCTCTTCCCGCGTATGTGTCCATTTATGTTGCTATATTGAATTTGTTTAAATCACAGAGCTTCTACACTACACGTGAATATGTGCAACCCTGTATTCATGTACTTGTTTCTTCCAGACATACTTTAACAAAATAATTATATGATATAGTTTTTTTCAAAGATTTCCAACATTTTTACATGCGATGAACACCGATTCGAAAACTGAGAAAACATCTATGCCGTAAATCTAAGTTCGACAACGAAAGTCTGAAAAATAACTGTAACATCTATATTGAATTTCAAAAAATAATTGACAATACCTATTGATATTTTTATCACCTGCTGATATAATAGAAGTGCTTGATTGTGTTAAGTATTTGCACCATTTACTTGATTTGTTTGATGGGCAGTTCAGAGTCTTAATCCTTAAATTTAGTACACACTAGTAGGCTCCGTTGCGCAACTTGACTATAGGCAGTCTGGAGACGGTCTCAAGACATGATCTATAGGTGGTCTATAGATATCCTTCTTTGTCTCGTCTAGCGTCCATACGATAATGTGAATTTTTCAGTTTCATATTCGTTTTTGCCGTCAAAGACATTGTTTTGTGTGGAAAGGACTGGGATATGACTCGGGGTCCCTCAGAATGTTTTATTTATAACAGAGCAGTTTTTTATGTTTGAATTTTTAATACTATTACACTAGTTAATTATAAATGCCACTTACGTATTTTGTTCTCATATAATAAAATGTTGCCTTTCTGAGGATTTCTGCGCATTTTCCATGCTTTTTTTTGTCAAGTTGGCCTTGACCAGATAGCATACAATGGATTTAAGGAGCAATAATAGAATAAATTCTAGAAGTTCCACTGAGGTTGAAAAATGACCAGCCCCAAATATCGTTTGCGCCCCCCCCCCAAACGAAATCCTGAACCCGCCCTTGCGCATCCCTTTGGTTCAGCTTTCTTCGCTTTCAGGTTCATGAGCACTGCTTGTAGACGAGGAGTATAAGCACACCTCACAATGAATCAATGACAAGGAGAAAAATTGTTTTGTTAATGCGCATGCGTCTGATCAAGGTTTATCGTCCACCTTGCTGACTGTAAAACAGGTATAAATTGAGGATACCCTTGCAGTTGAGCTTTGATTTTGGTATCAAACATTAGTCAATAAATAATTTACTAATACATTGAAATCGGTGTACTACAAAATATGTCAGTGATTTATTTTTCATCATTCAGCATTCTGTAGGCAAGTCTTGCACCTCAAACTGAAATTTTATTGTTTCACTACCACCTATTTGGAGCTGGGTTTAGTGACAAAAATACACATGTGTTTAAAACGCTATTTATTTAGATTATAACTATTATCTAATACTTTTTATGATTGTACGTTTTTATTTTTCATACTTCAAAGAAATTAACAATATGATTTTAGTAATAATTGACCTTAAATTTAACCTGACGCTAATGATATTTTTAACAATATATGTAATAAAAAAAACAATAAAATTTCAACTCTTTAACTATGCAACCTCGTATATTGATATAAACTATTTACAAAACGACATGCGGTTCACATTTTCGTATTTTATTTTAGAATTTAACCTACAGCTTTGTACAAAATGGAACAAAATTGACATCTTTCTCCATGATAGATTCAAGTATAATAAGCTCCTTTTTACAGTATATTTTAAGTTGAGAGAAAAGTATCTAGTACTACATCATGAAGCTTCATGGAAAAAGTTGGTCTGTAAAAACACAACGAAAAAGTATATTTAAAAAGAGCATACTGTATAACTAATATTCAAATGGTGCCTTGAAATGCATCTTGCCTTTGGCGAATGTATGGGTTCATTTTTTTGTAAAATGATGTGTTCTTCGCATATTTATCGAATTTTATATGAATTGAATACGCAACTTTCTCATAAAATGTAGATTCATCTCCGAAGATATTGACCCCTAAAGGATGTAAAACGAAAATGGTTGATGATATACTTTCAGGTTCCACAGTTTTTGATCACTGCAGTGTAAAGTTTTTTCCTAATGTTTTTTCCTATTGCTTTGTATTTTTGTTTTGTTTATGCTAGAGAATATAATATAAACTTCTTAATTTGATTTGCTGGAAACCAGTTATTTTAGCTTTATTAATGGAGATACTCTAACACTTGCTCTCAAGTTGCATTATAAAATTTTGATAAGGATAAACGAGATTTTTTCTGACAATCAGGATCATCATTGTGTATAATATGACCACATCAGATACACCAGAAGTACCTAATTTTATAAAAAATTGTACTTCTGGAAATGCAATGCACATCGAGTCACCAATTTCGAAGCTTCTATTTTGCATGTTTTTAAGAGAAAATCGCACATCCAACGATGTTTATGGTACATTTAAGTTAACTTTTCAAGCCAAATATTCAGCATATATTTCTTGATTTTTTCGAAAAGATATGTTTTCAACGATACTACTTTTTTAAACTACACTACCAAAATTTGAGTGTGAAACAGCGAAGCTAGTTAGATCTGAATGAAGTAACAATTTTAGGATATTAGAGATGAATAAAAATTAGACCATGTTCTTGTAGGCACTTTAATCTGTACTAGAAAAGGACTAATACATCTATTGAAAACGCGGAATTTAAGATTTTTGGTCCTATATATGTAATAGCAAATTAAGCATACAAGACTTTTCCTTATATTCAAATATATAGTTAAAATATCTTAAGGTATTTTACACTTGTTGCCCATTTTCATACAAAAATTCATGTAACAACTTGGTAGCAGAGATCGATTATTCAGTACATTATATTATTACTCGAACAACATTTAATATATGCACGTCTGAATGTATCCTGTTAAGATCAATTACACATTAAATGTTACTCCACTATAATAAAAGCTCACCGAACTTGGTTGATAAGATATTTGTATTTGGATTTTCCATGAGTTACGAGTAATCATTTTTTCGTATCCTACGCCTCAAATATAGGAAACATTGATTTGATGTTTTTTATAGTGACTCGTTTTTTTACACATAGGAAATATGAAGGGTTATGTTTAACAGATTACTGAAAAAGCAGAAAAGTACTCCTCAGCTTCCCTAATGTTCTTCATCAAAATTACCAGTAATAAAATGTAAGTGTTTTTTAATAGTAACAAGTTATATTCATACGAGTATTCATAACAAAATGAAAACGCTAGCAATTTGCCTGCGTTTAAACTTCTTATACAAATATAAGTTGAATTACATATTTTAAAAAATCAATCTCTGCAAATTTCTTCATTCGTCCAACGTATCCATTCTATTGATTGTCAGTAATGATATACATTGCGAGTGATACAATATGCTCTGTTCCCTTAAAATTAACCTGTACAGTCAATTTGCCAGACAGGAACACTAGATGATTGGATATAAATTTATAGGGTATTATTGCACATTCTTTCATAAGTGGGTATTATTCAGGAAGACAAAACAGTTTGGCGAAATACCGGTTAGCAAAGAATTGCGTTATTATTCAGTTAAAGTGTATTATGTGATTGGAATTTTCCAGTTATGAGCTACATGTAATAAAAAATGCGGGCGCCTGTATATTTAGAGAAAAACCGATTTTATACTATATTAACTATGATGATATAAAATGAACGCATAATCCGATAGTTCACAATGAGGCTTGTTGGTCATTTGGTAAACACAGATACAAAAATATTCAATAAATGATATTGCCATCCCTCACGAATATGATAGTAGAATGGTATTGCTGATTTTAAAAAAATAAGATATGCAGTCAAAGGAGAATATAAGGGGAATACCGAAATAATCGATTTTGCATATTCATAATGTATACAGGGTTATCCAAATTAAGTGTCCACCATTGGTAACTTTGTTATTAGTAAAAATACAAAGTTGTTTAAATTAGCAAACTAGTAGCATTTTTAACGCTGGTAAAAATGAGAAATAAAAAAAACAATTGAGAGTCGTTATTTTGATTTTTTTCAGTAAAATAACATTTTTTTAAATGGAAACCCCTGTATATTATATTTTTTTCTGTTAAAGCATCAAATTTTAAACAAAAAAGTTCATAATGACTTTTCCGCTAAAGTCAAAAATAAAGTCAAAATAACGATAAATATTTTTAATTATTTGCAGTATTATAATATTAAGACGGCTATGAAAACAACATGGCGTTCACGATTTGACAGCATTAAGATAAGCGACAAATTGTTAAACTGGACATACTCGCAACTAGAAGGCTTTGGAAAACAATGATAAAATCAAATAATGTCAAACATTAGTGTAAATACTTGTTTATAAGCTTTATTGTGTCATTAATTTAAAGAAAAATGTTCTCCCATGAAGAAAAGTGTGATATGTTAGAATGCTATTTAGTGTGCAGAAAATCCTCCTTGAGAGCAAGAGAATACTACAGTGAATTATATCCCGCTCGCATTCAACCGTATGAACGATATTTTCTGAGACTTTATCGAAAATTTAGGGGCAACGAAAATGTTTTTGCTAAAACAAGGGCAAAAAAAGAATTCATAATAAGCGAGGCCACGGAAATTGCGGTTATTGGATATTTTGAGGCTTATCGTGAGAATTCAATAGCAGATATTCTCAAGGACTCTAATTTCAGTTATGGTACTGTTCAAAGGATTTTAAAAAAATACAAATTTATTCCGTATAAGTACCGACCAGTTCAAACGCTTTTGGCAGGGGATCCAGAGAGAAGACTTGTTTTTTGCCATTGGTATCTTAGCTTCTGTCGCCAAAATGTAAATAACTTTCGTTACCTTTTATGGACAGATGAATCAAATTTTTCAAATTCTGGAATGTTTAATAGAAAAAACCACCATTATTGGTCAAGAGAAAATCTTTTGTTAGTACATCCAAGAGGCCCACAAGTCCGTTTCAGTTTCAACGTTTGGTGCGGTATAATTGGTTCAAAAATTGTTGGCCCGTTCTTTTATGAGGGAACCCTAACTGGTGAAAGATATGTGGAATTTATGTCAGAAATTCTGACTAATTTCTTAGACGAATTGGATCTTATAAGTAGACATCATCTGCATTTTCAGCAAGATGGCGCACCTGCCCACAACTCCAGAGGTACTTATCATTTTCTAAGTACTACTTTTAATGATCAGTGGATAGGAACAAATGGCCCAATACAGTGGCCTCCCAGATCACCAGATCTAAACCCACTTGATTACTTCTTGTGGGGTTACTTAAAGAACCAAATTTACAAGCGAAGGTACGATAACCTTGACGCGTTAAAGACTGCAGTTAGGGAAAAGATAACCCAGATAGATGGTAGGACCATACTTAAGACAGTTCGAGCATTTGAAAAACGTGCCCAAAAATGTATTGAAGAACAAGGTGGTGTTTTCGAGCATCTTCTTTAAAAAAATTGTTATTGTATTTTGTAAGATTATAAGTTGATGTTGAAAATAAAGTTTGTCGATACAATTTAATTGTTTCAGATTGGAGGCCATAACTTCAACAATTTGTAACCTAGGAGAAAAGTTATTGTAAGCTTTTTTGTTTAAAATTTGATGCTTTAACAGAAAAAAATATAATATACAGGGGTTTCCATTTAAAAAAATGTTATTTTACTGAAAAAAATCAAAATAACGACTCTCAATTGTTTTTTTTATTTCTCATTTTTACCAGCGTTAAAAATGCTACTAGTTTGCTAATTCAAACAACTTTGTATTTTCACTAATAACAAAGTTACTAATGGTGGACACTTAATTTGGATAACCCTGTATAGTGTATAGAAGCGTAAACACATTTCAGTATACTCTGTTACTGATCGGCAACTATGTACTTCTTTCGCCTTCCTTATATAAGATTCATTTGATATTATAGAGAATTTACATAATGTAGACAGAGATATTCAGGATTCTAATCGAATTCGAGAAATTCTACAACACATTTATTTTTTTAATATCACGTGGAAATATATTGTCATTTATCAGTCTGCAAGTTCAACAATTTTCATGTAATTAAACTTCCTTCATAGTAGACTAGAGGATAGCAGCATGATTTAATTGGAATCAATTTTGTTCTGAGTATGAATATTTATATCCCAATTAGATAAGCATCTTAGATACTATGCATACTTAGATATGGAAGTGGACAGTAGAGGAAACGACCCCCATATTACGTAATTTAAAAAGCCACATCGATTTTTTACATTATGTAGGTTTTTTGACATTATGTAGGTATCCTAGGTCCTACCGTCAACTAGCTGTCATTCACTCCTTGCTTACTTGTAGTAGGCGCTGAATGAACTAGCGGCACACTAGCGGCTAGTGCACAGGTTGACATTTTACCGATTTGTTTTGACATTACATAGGTTCTTTACGTAATAACCCTTTTAAAGCAGTTGTCATACACATAAAGTAGCGGATGAAGGTGTTTGTCACCACCGATTAACGGTTTTTAAATTCCAAATGACCAACAATATTATCAACAATTTTGTAGCATTCTGGGGTTCAAAATTGTGTCTTAATATGTATACAGTGATTTTCTTAATGTCCCCTTTCCGTGTATTTTTTGAGCGGATCTAATTTAGGATCATGACAATTGATGCTATATTATGCTATATTTCAGCATGGAAGTGACAGTTTAAGATTTGTTTAATTGAAGGTGAGTCATGAAATACATCATTTTGAAGCTCCTTGTGTATACTTTGTCAGTAGTCCATAAACACAAAAGGCCCTCCTCAGCTCAATAGTCCGCAATTTGGGAAGATAGGCTCATAAGATAGTAATGAGCTTCAAAATGATGAATTACATGACCCCCTTTCTATTGAAAAAAGTACCTGACAAAGTGTTACTATAGTAATTTTGCATGCAGCCTAGATAGGAAGAGATTCGGCGAAATGAGAAAAAAACCCCTAAAACCTGGCGCTTGACTGAGGGCGCAGTGATCGAAGATCAACATGGAAACCACCACTGGTACCCGAGGCGTCAAGTTTCGGGGCCGTTTTTACAGCATTGCCTAGTTTCTCCTGATATAAGGGTGATTCACAAGTTGTGACCAAAAATGAAACATCATATACAGAACCGCATTTTAAGGGGGTCTTCCATGTAACATTTTTCCCTGGAGGGCTTCATTAAAAAGATACGGGGTATTGAAGTTTGAAAATAAAAAACAATTTTTTTAATATCTTCAGAACCGTCAACTTGAATGAACTTAAACTTGGTATGTGGATTTACCTAAGTATTGTCCACATTCAAAAGCCTTTACTTAAAATTAAGCACCAGTGGCGGAGATACAGGGGACTATTGGCTTTATTTTTCCAAATAAAAATAGTACGCAACTGTTTTTTTTTTCGAAACCGGCAATTTTTCGAATTTTACCTTCAATTTTCCTAGAGCGCACTGTTTCCGTAAAAATAAAAATAAAACAAATTAGATCATTCATGAAGAGCCGAGATACAGGTTCAAAATAAACTAGGAGGTCTTGATACCAATTTGACGTTTCTTGGAAGATAGTTTGTCAAAGTTATTTGTTATTGTTACCACTACGATTTTTTTTGTAAAAGTCAAGTAAAAAGTTTCTAGATTTCCTAATAGACGCCAATCTACCCCATAGGGTTTTACGCGTTCATTTCTAAGACTTCGGCCATATGGAATTGTCCCGGAGTTAGAGACCATGGTGTCCGGCATATTGTTCAAGGGGAACTGGAAGTGACTAATTTGGCGCTGGATGATCCTGGTACAAGTACTAGGCGGACTGCAGCCCAGTTATCATGTTCTCAAAGTCTTGCGTGGAGAATTTTAAATCGGGAAGTCTTGCATTCTTACCATCGGCGAAATGTGCAATGCCTGCAACCCGACGACGATGTGCAACGACGAAATTTTTGTGAGTGTTTACTGCAAAGATTTTATTGATTTGACTTAGTGGTCAGATGAATCGCTTTGTACTAGGAGTAGAACTTTTAATTCTCATAATGAACATATGTGGTCGTTAGAAAATTCCCGTTCTGTAAGAATCCACTCGTTTCAACACAGATTTTCTAGACATATCTGGTGCGGTATTTTCTTTCTTTCAACTTTTAAATGCAAACTCCTACTTAGCTTTTTTACAGAATTACATAGAACACGTGCTGGATGATGTTCCGTTAGCAACGAGAGTACGAATGTGGTATCAACATGACTGTGCCCCACCGCATGTTCGTCGTGACATAACCGCATGGTTAAATAATACTTTTCGACAGCCAGGGAATTGGCAGACACGGACCCATACATTTTCCTGCGAGGCCTCCTGATTTGAACCCCCTGGATTTCTTTTTGTGGGATGCTTTTAAACAACTAGTGTATGCTAAACAAATTAATACTGTTGAACAGTTACAAGAAAGGATAGATAATGCGTTTCATCAAATTCAAGCCTCAACAAATTTTGCGGAAATACGTTTCTTTATTAAAAAGATGCCGCACTTGAATCCGTAATAATGGTGGTCTTTTTGAACATTTATTGAAGTAAAGCCTTGATTATCTAGTTTGCTTTTAACTTTTACGAAAACAATGCACTCTAGGGAAAAAAAGGAGAGTTATTATTTGTAGCAAATTGAAGGTAAAATTCGAAAAATTGCGCGTTTAGAAAAAAACAGTGGCGTACTATTTTTATTTGGAAAAATAATGCCACTAATCCCCTGTATCTCCGTCACTGGTGCACACTAATTTTGAATGTCGACAATATTTAGGTAAATCCACATACCAAATTTTAGTTCATTCCAGTTGACGGTATTAAAAAAATGTTTTTTATTTTCAAACTCGAGGAAAAAATGTTACATAGAAGACTTAAAATGCGGTCCTGTGTATCATGTTGCATTTTTGGTCACGACTTGTGAATCACCCTGTATAGGCTCCATGGAAATTATGCATCAACTTCATCCTCCTGATTTCTAACTTGCTAACCTATCAAAAGAGGTGACATTCAAGAAAAAAATCTGCAAAATACATGGTGCTAGTTAATGTTAGGAGATAATTAGAAGGGCGCATTGCTGAACCAAATTCAAACAAAGGTTCATTTAAACATGCCTTGAAAAGTCTGGTTTCCAAGATACAAGGTGTCAAATATTGAAAAAATGTTTTTTGACAAAGCAAAAATGATAGAAAACTGTCACGAAAAGTCGAAAACAACAGAACAGTATTTCATACCAAAGATCAAAGTTGATTTGATCTTATTTTAATAATTTTCGACATGTAATGAAGTTGTTTCTATTGTTTTCCTCGAAAACAAAGTGACATACGGAAAGATACCAAGAGACAAAGAAGTTATACCATTAGCTACTTAATCTGAAAAATATAGAGTTTCTACAGAAGTAGAAGCATACACACTTTTTGTCAATATCTTTCATGGAACTTCCTCTCGAGACGGCAATGGAATTCATAATTATCCTTTAGTTGTGCTAACTTAATGACCTATTGAAAAGAACGATACTGCCAAAATTCAACATACTAGGCACAAGGGGCTTTCATTTATTAAAGGCCAATTTTTTATTGAAGCTTTGACATCCTTCATCTTGAGAACCAGACTTTTTAGGATACATGTTGATTTGAAGTTTTCTACTGACATTTGTTATAGAAATGCGCCTTTGTAATTACGGCCTATCATTAAGTAGTATCCTATATATGAGAACTACTCATACCTAAATTTCGATCTTTACAAACCTGAAAAATTTTATGAAAGAAGTTGCACAATACCAGTTATCATAACCGTATTTACGCTACATTTTGAGTTCAAAGTAGACTTCATATTTGCGCCCTGTATTTGAAGGTGGACCTGTCTGGCATTCGGACTGCGTAGGTGTATCTTTTAGTTAGGATCAGCTGCACGGCGTAATAGATGCCAGATCCTCGTTGGAGACAGGACTACCTATATCTATAACTACGTCAGTCGGATCACCTCTGTGGAGTTGTGACGTTGCACCAGAACTGGCGCCCTCCTCCTCTGTTTGTTGCAGCTGGGGCAGTGACACCGGAGAAGACGTCACAGCGCACGCTTCTTCCTGCGTCGGGCTATGACCAACGCTAGGTGGCGCTGAAACGGATGGCAATGTCGGAGCCACCGTTGATGGTTGACCTTCCAGCCAGCTGCGCACGTGCCACTGACGTTCTGGCAATGAGCAATTTGATTTGTAAAAAGAATACAACACTATTTGTTTTAATGATACAAATTGATAGGCGGTGTAAAACTGATGTTATACTGTAAACTGGCTGCGATTAACTTGCAGATAAATTTAAAAAAGGATGTTACACTATTTTATCAAAACCGATGACATTCAGTTCAAAAAATAATATCTGATTGTTCAATAGTTGGTCTCAAGACTTGTAAGTTTCCTGGTTTGTTACGGGAGACCTTCGAGAATCCCCAAAGATAGAATTTTTGTATACCGAAGCTGCCGCGTAGGTAGAAGCCTAAATTCCAGGGCACCGCGGCTGCTATGAGGCGCTTAAAGAAACTTTGTTAATCCGATTTTTGAACTCCCTAAAGTTAGTATAACTGGGAAGATCTTCCTAAGGGATATTCTAGCGATAAAAGAGCGGTCGTATCGAACCAGTTCTGGATGTACGAAGTTAGACACCATTAGGACGTGAGGCCGAAGTCAGGAGGGTCTGTCTGGCAGGCACATCGCGCAGGGGCATTATGTCTTGAAAAGCCATCGATCAGTCGTACAGCCCTGCCCTGAAGAGCATCGAGCATTGATAATTTGGTCGGGGTAGCAGCACCCCAAACATATCAGCCATACCCGAGAGTAGGCCCTATCTGGAGGAAGATAAGAGGTCATGTGGAGAAAAATACTTCTTAGCCCTAAACAAATAACCTAAGTTTTTCCCAGCTGCTGTCGTTATTCGTGCCAGATCAAATCCTCTGAGATCTGGAAGCATTAAACTGTACCAGAATGTTGCATCTCCAGGTCTCTCATCATAGAGAAAATTTCTTATAATCTTGGCTCATCGGCAGAGGTCGGCTTGCCACTCTGCATGTAGAGTGCTGTCATCAGTAAAGCTGTGGACTCTATTGTTCGTACAGGATAGTAGGTCGTTGATATGATATGTAAAGCCGCGTACAGACCGAAAATCCAATCCCGAGCAAACGAATGCAAGCACATGATGTGACGTTGGCGTTTTTGTTGTTGGAAGGTATTGGAATGCGCTCGTCTGCACCTAAATGTAGTTTCAAGTTTCAAGTTGGACCGCGTTGGGTTAAGTTCGGTGCTACTGTCGAGCGACGAGGACGATTTACTGCTGGCTCATCGAATGCAGACAAACGACTAAATACTAGAAGCGCAACAAATCCTGTCCAGACCAAATCAAACCTCCCTTTGATGTACCGATCAAGGAGCGAACGCAATCGAACGCCAACGCGGACCTTGAAAACCGTTGGTTTATGTTGGGTCGCGCCGTACACCGATTCGAACAGCTCCAAATCTGTAACCATATATTCCTTGGCTTGCGTTGGAATCTCGGTCTGTACGCGGCTTAAGAACAATGTCGGAGCCGAGACTGATCCCTGGGAAACATCCGCGTTGGCGTTGTGGGATGAAGAGGAGAACCATTCAGTTACGACAGATATCTTGCTGCCAGAGAGGAAGGCAGTCACCCATCTGCAAAGCTTCTCTGGGAGGCCATAGGATGGAAGTTTTCATAAGTGGGCAGCGTGCCACAGCTGAGCGAACGCTTTCGTGATATCAAGAACAACGACACTAGTCACTTTATGACTGAATTAGTATACCTCAGTTGAGTGACGTGAGCTTAGAGGTCCCCCGTGAATCGCTGGTACCGGAAACAATACTGCCTGTTGCAAATCAAGGTTTGAGGTACTCCAGAAGCTCCAGATTTATGCACCTCTTCGTCACTTTACTTACAACAGAAATCAGTGCTATAAATTTGTAGCTGTAAGGGTCGGTCTTAAGTCCTTTTTTTGAGATGGGCTGGAATGAGCAAATTTCGAGATTTCTGGGAGGTCAATTCTCGCCTAGAAGCTTTGTTGATGTCGAGCGACAAGAGCCTCACGTTTACTCACGTATAAAACCCTTTGAATGGACGGCGCTCTTGCGTCGGGCGTCCATGGTGGAAATGGCATCAAAGATCGTGGCAAGCATTTCCGGCATAGAATTTGAGTCGGGTCCATCCTGGCACGTAAGCGGCAGAAGGCTACTCGTTGATAAGTTCCCTTCAGTCTGCTTGGCCAACGTGCAGAGAGACCGACTGCCATTACTATGTGCCTAATTGTGATATCGTACTGGTTTTTAACCCCTTCGTTATATTTGTTTCTGGATTCGGCTTGTTTGTCTTCTACAGAGGGGTTTTGTGAGAAGGTTTTGTGCTACTTGATCTGCTGCTGACGAGTAGTGAGGCAAGATTCGTTGAAGCAGCCGCTGGATCATGGTTTGGGCACTTTAGAGCATCAACGTTGCTGTTAGTCCTTAGATGTTTGTGACGGAGATTTTATAATCGATGTTGTTTCCTCGAGCCCACCCTCTACCCTGATATTCAGGACGTAAGTCCGGAATCATTAGAACTAGAAAGAAGAAAACCGATTACATAGCTTAGGCTTGGAAACATGCGGATATTTTTAAGCCACTCTGAAAAAAGAGAGATCGACTGGTCCTTGTCTACCACCTTCTTTTGCTTGCGATTGATGTTAAGTATACCTAAAGTGGCCCATCGGTGGACTTGCAACCGCCACCTGGCAATCGGTACTGAGATATACCCTAAGGCGTGTACAATCACTTGAACGGGACGAAGCTGTATACTAAATGAAACTTTCGGAACAAGCATTTGGGGGTAGGATGAAAGAAATTTGGCGCAGTTAGATCTGCTGATCAGACATGCCGGTTCAAATCACAAAATCGGTGGATTAAACGGCCCAGAAATTAATTTTTCAACTCAGGAGATGGATGCCTCATCCATAGCATTTTTCAACTTGATGTCATCAAATATACACATTGAAATGAGCTGTTCGTGAAACAGTGTCCACTTTGTTCCATTTACAAGTTAATAGCACCAAAGTGACATGCGGTTTTAAATTTCAAAGTTTCCTCAATTGTTTTGAATTGACCAACAGAACCTCTTATATACCAAAACTCAATAGACATAAGAAGGAATCCTTCCACGAACCATGCCAGGACGCCATCCTTAGTTTTGCTAAAAACTCACGCAATTTCTGACTATTCTTGAACAAGGAATTCTGGCAATGTTCTAGAACAGAGAGGCAGTTTAAGACTTGCTGAGAACGCAGTTGGATTGCTGGATTCTTGAAGACGAGGGAGTTGAATCACTGACCTTTATTCTTGAAAACGATGGAGAAGAACCATTGAAAGTGGCAGGGGCTTTCTTCCATGAGGAATTATCCCAAACCTTAACAAATAAGTTTGTAAATACATCCATTTTCGGTAACATATTTTCCTGATAATATTAAATGTTCGTTCGCTCATAAAGCTAACTTTATCTTTAGAGATGAGACTGATGGACGACGGAGAAACTTACGTACCTTTTCTCATGAGAATGACTCGGGGTGTGGCTATTCTATTACTGTTCAGGAATACAGTCTACCGAAAAGCAGAGAACCACCTCTAGTTTCTCTTAGTTGTTCTTCCTTTTTTCAAGAATTAATGACACGAAGAAAAAGTAAGCTAAGCGTAATTCTCCTCCCTGGTGAATGATTCCAAATTCTGACAGTTGTTGGTATTTGTCAAATAAGGTTTTGAATGCATCCATTTTTGGCAAAATATGTTCGCCTTTGGAGATGAGATGGATGACGGTGAGACTTCCGCACCTTTTATCCCGAAAATGACTCGGAGGGACACTTCTATCAGTGTTCAGTTCCTCGATACGTAAGAAAATCACGCCCACATCCATTTATTGTACTCGTTTCAAGAATTAATCACTGCTGTTATAACGTATAATAGTAAATAACAATCGCATCACTCGATTTAGCTGTCCGTTTTACCTCTGTCTTGGTCCCTGTGGTGTACTGTGTGTATCGGTATCGTATCGTTCATGGGTGAAATCGCCCTCAAGCGCTGTTCACCCAACTCGTGCTCCAACTCTTCCTCCTCATTGTACTCTTCGCTTTCCCGATGCACAAGTACCTGCACCACCTGCGCTTCGGTGTTCTGTCTGCTGAGCGGGGGCCGGCTGACTGTGGTAGTACCGGTTCCGCCAAAAGTTCCGGCGCTCTCCGGTGACGCTTCTGTCACTAAAATGTTAATGTCTGGAGGTGGACCACTACCTGAACATCGCTCTGACTGAGTGCGTTGGACCGTTGCACCGCTACCTTGGGACACCTGCCAAAGACACCTCGAGATTAAAATCTATAGATGTACATAATCTGACATTAGAACATTGATGTTAGGATGAAATAATAATATATGGAATAGGATGATTAAAAAACTAGTAAACACAAAAAAAATAACACATTTTCCTTCAAATTTCCTCGTAACTTCGAAATCGAGAATAAATATATCTTTGAAGTGAACATAGATAAGCAGCATAAACAAAAATTATAAAGGAAATTCCACATTAAATTTCTCCTCTGAGAAATTGTTCTAAGGGACACGTTGGTTTGAATATTTGAAGTACAAGCACCATTTGAATATTATAAATACCAACGTCGTAAAAATGCTCATAAATAGAGTGGTTGGGCAACCTCAAACACCGCATACGTTAGGGGTACCGATAACCTCATTTGACATTTACCTCATTAAAATCATTGACTTAAAAGTCAAAAAAACTTTGTATTAATTTGCCTCATATCTGAGAACACAACCCCTTCCATATAAAAATCGTTTATGTAGTATATTAGGCAAGTAATGGCATCTAGCCACAACGAAATTTGAAAAATATTCTCCATTAATGCTAAGACGGGCGCAAAAATTTGAACTGCATTGGAACTATTTGTTATTTTTTGATGTATTAAAAATATTGCCATTACCTTTTACCATATAACTTAATGATGAGCTCCTTTACATTTTTTTTTCATTGAATGAATGAACACATACGAGTATAAAGCTGAACTCTAGGGGATACTTTTAACAGATATATATATATAACTTGAGATGTGGTCATTGTCGTCTAGACCAGTTAGGTGAAAAATTAAAGCTTCCGCCTTTTGTTGGGCACTTCGACAAAAATTTAAGCAAAGAGGACTCTTTATACTTTTGTGTTCTCTCTAGCTTTCAATGGACTTTGCCATCATCATCAGGAGCTGCAATTACATTGATAACAGTAGCAACAATAATGTAAAATGAATTTAAATTGACTTAACTTACAGTAGTATGTGAGGATGTTGCTAATTGTTTACGTTCATATATATATATATATACATGGTGACTTTGAAGTTGAGTCATTAATTTTCAGATAATGATTGTAGAAGGAAGATAAACCAAAATATGTGTGTAAAAATAAAAAAAAATTATAAAAAAAATTTTACCTTGTTTTATAAAGTATGCTCCCGACAAGTATTTCAGTGCGGACCTGTATTTGATCGTGAGGTCTTGGAGTACCGGCATGCCGAAACCTGATTCACGAGCCCGTTGTACTACATTAACAAAGGCACGAGGGGTATATATACAGGGTGACTTCGAAGTTGAGTCATTTATTTTAACAGTGAGTAGATCTGATCAAAAGAAATGTTTTTTTCCTTTACCATTTTTCTGGTAAAATTAAAGTAACAAAGTTATAGCCCTTTGGAAGTTTAAGTACCGCCCTGTCTCAATAATAATATCATGTACTCGTGTTTGGCAACAACGGATATAATCCGCCTTACCGGTTCATCGCATCGGAAACAAAAAAGCGAAAGAATTTGGAACGATGTTTTTGTAATTAAGTATTTTATTCAGTTCAGTTATACATACATTCAGTGTCTGTCGGTTAGCGTGTGAATAGTTTCTGTTGCGTGGCTCAAACGAAATAAAAAATGGCACATGTTTATGCGGATCGGTTTCGAAATCGAGTGCAACCAACCCCTCGTGCCTTTGTTAATGTAGTACAACGGGCTCGTGAATCAGGTGACTTAAGACCTCACAGGGGACCTCACGATCAAATACAGGTCCGCACTGAAATACTTGTCGGGAGGATACTTTATAAAACAAGGTAAAAATTTTTTTTTACTTTTTTTTTTATTTTTACACACATATTCTGGTTTATCTTCCTTCTACAATCATTATCTGAAAATTAATGACTCAACTTCAAAGTCACCCTGTATATATATATATATACAGGGTGTTCTAGTTTATTGTTGCATAACTTTAAGATTCGATAGAACTTTTAAAATTAATGCATAAAGTCTATATAAACATGGGTCGAAAAATCCGTTGCTTCCGAAATACAGGGTGTTTAAATTTACTTTCTAAAATAGTTTTTTTTTTAAATATTTCGAACAATATTTGATGTATAACAGTGAAAATTGGTATACAAGGGTTTTTTGGTAACGACAAAACGAACCATGTTTTGCATAGTTTTACTGTAGCCGCTAGAGGGCGCTCTCTACTGTACCTGTAGTGTATTAAAATGACCAGAAATTTTTTCTTAGTGCAATTTTTTGCTTTTTGAATAAAAATACTGATTCTTCGCACTTTTCAACATAAAAAAGCATTCCTGTGAGTTTTCGTTATAGTTAGCCGTTTTTGAGGTATTTCGATTTTTAAGGTTCGATGCATTCTTAATTATTTATGGGAAAATAATATTTTTTTTACATTTTCGATTTGGGCATTACAAGTAATTAAGATGATCGTTTAGATTGTGTTTTTTAACACAGCAATAATTTCTAACTCCAAATAAACACAAAAAACAGAATATTAATTTGTTTAATTTTCCAATATTATTTTTAACAACTTAAATTAATTATTTACAACTAAAATGCTATTGGATAGTTAGGACAAACATACAAAATCTAAAGTAGTTGCTCGAAATGTAAACCCAATTGTTCAATACACAATTCACATCTACGAATGATCGAACGTGGTATAGCATTATTCAAATAAGGCCTTATTTCAAAAGTAGTTGCTCGAAATATAAACCCAATTGTTCAATACACGATTTACATCTACGAATGATCGAACGTGGTATAGCATTATTCAAATAAGGCCTTATTTCAACACATGCATTCCTGATTCTGTCTATTAGCATATCTCTTGTGGTTACGGGAGTCTGGCACACTTTTTATTTTAGAAATACCCACACAAAGAAATCTAATGGATTTAGGTCAGGGGATCATTCTGGATAATTTTCGTCCAGCCAGTTTCTAACTATTCTCGAATAATGAGCTGGACAACCATCAAGCTGAAACCAGGCCAATCTTCTTAAATCTAACTGTAGTGTATTGACTAGATAAAGTGTTGCTTGGTTGTCTCAGGCGCCTACTTCACTGGGCAGTCGAAAACCGACACTCGAACGGAGCGGTTGTGCGAAGGACGATTGTACAGGTGTTGTGGCGTTGGTGAGCCGTAAAACACTCCGAGAAGCTGGACATTACATGTGGCGACGAGGAAAATAGTAAGTACACATTAGTGAGCAAAAACAAATGGGAAAAAATGGCGATACGGTGCAGTAAACAAATGAATACTTATGAATTCAGCTAGGTTAAACTACGAGTACCTACATTAAATGTAAGATGTTTTGTAATACCTACCTACGTAGTGGGAGAAATATGTTGTATTATGCTTGTATTTTAGTCATGTACCTAGTTGTTTACAAAAATAGCAAGGTTTAAAGACAACCGGTGACCGTTAGATCGGTAGGTACCAAAACTAACGCAGATTAAATTGGATCTGTTTCCCTAAATTGATTAAAACTATGTTGTCGTGATTAATAGGTACTGATAAATAGAAGGGAGTATCTACTCAAAGCAGTTGGAAGCGAACTGATCATTAAATTGATATCATAAACAAAAGCCTTACAATAAAATTATTATTGTATGAGGTTCGTAGGTACTAAATTAGCAGATTAAATTAAAATCTGATAATTAAATTTATACGTTTGCCGGTATGGGCGGCTTAAGTAGATTTATGCGGATAAAACTATAATCCGATCATTAAATTGATATGAGATGGAAGCATCTAAGATAAAATCTAACTACAGATACATAGATATCTGAATCATTAAATTGATTATTCCAGGTCGCCCAAAGATGTCACACCTTTCACTAGAAAAGTTTGAGTGTAACGGGGAATCTACCTCAGTGGGTGCACGATGGGAGCGATGGAAGCGAGCACTATTCATCTACCTCGAAGCGGCTAATATTGACAGAGACATCAAGAAAAGGGCCTCTCTTCTACATTTCGGCGGGCTAGACCTGCAGGAAGTATTCTATAACATTCCTGGGGCCAACGTGGAACCAGCCGAAGGCGTAGACGTTTTTGAAATAGCGATATCAAAACTTGATGCGTACTTTGCACCAAGACAAAGCAAAGTGTTCGAGAGACACACTTTCAGGCTCCTTAAACAAGAACCTGACGAAAAATTCGAAAAATTTGTCTTGCGATTGAGGAAACAAGCCGACAAATGCCAGTTTGCCGACAGGGAAGGGAACATTATTGACCAGATAACAGAAAAATGTTTCCTACCTGAACTGAGGAAAAAGATACTAAAAATTGGAGATGACATTACATTAGAGCAAGTAATCACCGAAGCAAATACGCTTGAAGTTGTTAATAAACAATTGGAAGAGTTCAAAAACCCACTTAGATCAAATGAGAATCAAGAAGTAAACAGGATGGATAGTAAATTTAAAAGGAACTTTGATAAATCAAGGAATGTTCAACATGGATGCGGTCGATGTGGTAATCCTAGACATGCTGGGAATGATGCAAGATGCCCAGCAAGGGACAAAGAATGCCTAAAGTGTGGTCTTAAGGGGCATTTCAGACAATACTGCCGAACGAAACAGACATTGGAGCGGAGAGTGGATAGGGAGTATAGACATGAACAAAAGAAAGGTCGTTTTGACAGGGAGAAGAATGAAGTTAACGAAGTGGGTGACTCTTCTAACAACACAGCACATAAAGAGGGAGAAACTGAGTATGTTTTCCACATTGATGACGATCTGGAAATTAAGTGCACTATTGGAGGAGTACAAACTAAGATGTTGATTGATTCGGGCTGCAAGCAGAATTTGATTACGGAAAGAACTTGGGAAAAATTAAAGAAGAACAAAGTTAATGTGTATAATCAACTTCCAAATCCCGATGTTAGATTTATGGCTTATGGTAGCTCTACACCACTGAAGATAAAAGGATCATTCGAGGCTCAGATTAAAGTAGGACTAAGATCCGAAAACTCAACTTTCTATGTTGTTATCGATGGCACTAGAAATCTTTTAGGGAAAACTTCGGCAATAGCATTAGGAGTTTTGAGAATTGGATTGGATGCAGAAGTTAATCAAGTAGATTACCAGATTTTCCCCAAATTTAAAGATGTATTATATTATATGTATTATATTATTACTTGCCAATCGATCATTCAATCCCACCCGTATCACAACCTTACAGGAGGATCCCTATACCTTTAGAGGCAAAAATTGAAAACAAAATTGAAGAACTTAAACAAAGGGATATTATAGAGCCGGCAGTTGGTTCTTCTAAATGGGTGTCCCCTGTTGTGCCGGTGCTGAAAGAAAATGGAGAAGTACGTCTTTGTATTGACATGCGCCGGGCTAACGAAGCCATTATACGTGAAAATCACCCATTGCCGACAATGGACAAGCTGCTGCCTAAAATGAAAAATGCGAAGGTATTTACAAAATTGGATATTAAAGACGCATTTCACCAACTTGAAATAGATCCGGCTTCAAGGCACATAACCACCTTTATAACTAGTAAAGGCTTATTCAGGTACAAGAGACTCATGTTTGGTATATCGTGTGCCCCAGAAATATTCCAGAAAACATTAGAACGCATGCTTTTAGGATGTGAAGGTGTGGTAAATTACATTGACGACATTTTGATATACGGAAAGGACTCGCTTGAACATGATTTGCGATTAAAAAAAGTAATATCTGTCTTAAATGAAAATAACGTAGTGATAAGAAATGACAAATGCTGTTTTAGAATGGAAAAAGTGAGTTTTCTAGGACATGAGCTGTCAGGAGAAGGGGTAAGACCATTAAAAAAGTACATTTCCACAATAAAAGAATTTAGAGCACCAAAAACTACCGGAGAGCTACAAAGTTTTCTAGGTCTCGTTAATTTTGTGAGCAAATGGATACCCAACTATGCCACGGTAACAGAACCTCTTAAAATCCTACTAAGAAACAAAACAGGAAATCGAACGGACATAACCGAAAATTGGGGATCAGAACAAAAGTCATGTTTTGAGTCGTTGAAAGAAATCATGTCAAATATTTCTAGCTTAGGGTATTATAATGTTAGCGATCGTACGATTGTCATAGCAGATGCTAGTCCTGTGGGTTTGGGCGGAGTTTTAGTTCAAACTAATTCCAAAGGTGAGCCTAGGATTATTGCATATGGCCACAAAACTTTGACTGACTGTGAACGCCGCTATTGCCAGACAGAAAAAGAAGCGCTAGCTCTTGTATGGGCAGTGGAACATTTCCACATATTCCTTTATGGTAAAAGATTTGAACTCATAACAGACCACAAACCGTTGGAAGTAATATTTGGTCCTAAATCTAAACCATGTGCGAGGATAGAGAGATGGGTTATGCGCTTACAATCGTACGACTATAAAATAGTTTATCAACCAGGAAAAACCAATATCGCAGATTCATTGTCTAGACTAAGCAGAAGTGCGGAGAAATCCCTGATAAAACTAGAGGACAATCGCATTTGCCAAATTGTAGAGTTTGCCCGACCTCGTGCTGTTTCTCTTAAAGAAATAATAGATAGCTCAATGGACGATAGGGAAATACGGAATGTGAAAGAGGGTTTATATCGGAACATATGGAACGATGACGTGAAGTTGTATAAAATCTTTCAAAATGAACTTTGTTTCCACGAGGGTATATTATTGAGAGGAATGAGAATTGTAGTTCCCTCGGCACTCCGTAAAAGAGTTTTGGATGGAGCTCACGAAGGACATCCCGGTATCGTGTCAATGAAGGCGAGACTTCGCACGAAAGTCTGGTGGCCTAGATGCGACAAAGAGGCCGAGAATAGGGTAAAAGCATGTAGAGGATGTACTCTTGTATCTGCACCATGTACACCAAACCCTATGAAACGGCGTGAGTTGCCAGAAGGGCCTTGGATTGATATTGCAATTGATTTGATGGGTCCTCTTCCAAGTGGTGACCATCTATTTGTTGTAGTCGATTATTACAGCAGATATAAAGAAGTGAAGATTTGTCGTAAAATTACCTCTACTGAAATTGTAGCCAAACTTAAAGAAATATTCAGTCGATTAGGAAATCCAATTTCAATAACTGCAGATAATGGAAGGCGTCTGAAAATAAGTATAGCTGAAAATAAAGACTGGAAAGAAAGTTTGCTGGATTATTTGACCATGTACAACAGCACACCACATTCTGTTACGGGAAGAACCCCATCAGAACTTTTCTTCAAAAGGAAGTTTAGAGATAAATTACCTATGGTAAACGATACAATGGAGAGGACAGCACAAGACACAGAGGTTAAGGATAGAGATCAAGAAAGAAAGCAAATATGAAAAGAAAAGGGAGACATGAAACGGAAGGCTGAAGAGTGTGATTTAATACCAGGAGACAAAGTGTATATAAAAAATGTGAATAAAGAAAATAAATTAAGCTTAGACTACAATCCAGAAACACACACAGTGGAAAACACGAAAGGAGGAGATATCACGGTAAGAAGCGATGAAACCGGTCAAATTCGAAGAAGGAACGTTGTACATTTGAAAAGAGTTCAAGGGGAATGGAGTGTCTGCCAAGATCAAAATGAAATTAACGACGAGGAAATGAATGTCGGAACTTAACCCTAGTGTAGCTACATAAAACTTTTAATTCCATTAATTATGTTTGATTCATATAAAATCCATTATATATATGTATCTATATAAATCGTTGTATAAGTATTAAGAGAGATATAGTCAATAAAAACAAATAAAACAAAAAAGGGATGTAGTGTATTGACTAGATAAAGTGTTGCTTGGTTGTCTCAGGCGCCTACTTCACTGGGCAGTCGAAAACCGACACTCGAACGGAGCGGTTGTGCGAAGGACGATTGTACAGGTGTTGTGGCGTTGGTGAGCCGTAAAACACTCCGAGAAGCTGGACATTACACTAACATAACATCATCCCACATATTTGCATGTTCAGCCTTTAAAAATTCCAAGAAGGTCGCAGCATTTAACCTTGCAGGCAAAAGGTAGGGTCCAAATAGTCGATTACGGTAGATACCAATCCACACGTTCACACTAAATTCATGCTGAAAATTTCTTTCCCGAACTGCATGCGGATTTTCATGCTACCAAATATGTTGATTATGAAAATTTACCACTCCACGTCTAGTGAAGCATGACTCATCGGTCCATAAAACGTTACTTAAAAACTCCCTATTATTATCAGTTCTATCAAGAATCCACTGACAAAATGTAATTCTTCGTTCTCCGTCCCCTGGCTGTAGTCCTTGCACAGGTGGCAAATGGTAAGGACGTCTATGGTCATTTCTAAGAACACGGTAACATGGCTTGCTGAAATTCCCAAGGCACCAGAAACTCTCATAACATTTGTGGTCGGAACATTTATGTTTTGATCCATTTGGAGATTTCCAAAACCATTTTCAATTATTTGGCGATGCACTCTTACAAATACTGAGCGAGTTGGATGTCGTCTGTTTGGAAATCTTCGTGCGTATTCTCTGGCTGCTTCTGCTGCGTTTCCATTTACAAAGCCATACACAAAATGAATATCCGCTAACTCTTGATTGGAGAATAAAAATGGCATTTTTATAAAACTTACAAAAAAAAAAACAGGTAAAAGAAACTAAATTTCGTGCATTCACAATTGCAAAAAAACGTTTCAGGTTTCAACAGACAACAAAACTAACTGTCAACTAATTGACGTTTAATCTTATTCTGCTTTCAATTTCAAAAATATTTGCAGGCACAGCCTACTTCTAAAAATTATCGAGATACTGACTTTTTAACGTTATTTTATCATAAATAATTAAAAATGCATCGAACCTTAAGAATCGAAATATCTCAAAAACTCAAAAACTATAACGAAAACTCACAGGAGAGCTTTTTTATGTTGAAAAGTGCGAAGAATCAGTATTTTTATTCAAAAAACAAAAAATTGCACAAAGAAAAATTTTCGGTCATTTTAATACACTACAGGTACAGTAGAGAGCGCCCTCTAGCGGCTACAGTAAAAATGGTTCGTTTTGTCGTACCAAAAAACCCTTGTATACCAATTTTCACTGTTATACATCAAATATTGTTCGAAATATTTAAAAAAAACTATTTTAGAAAGTAAATTTAAACACCCTGTATTTCGGAAGCCACGCATTTTTCGACCCATGTTTATATAGACTTTATGCATTAATTTTAAAAGTTCTATCGAATCTTAAAGTTATGCAACAATAAACTGAAACACCCTGTATATATATATATATATATATATATAAGTTATGTACCAGTCTACAGAGAAGAATATGCTGAACAAGGACTTTTACCTCCACGTTCCTTTCTTATCAGTTACAGTATTGTATTTCATTTGTTCTTTACTTTGGTTTGTATAATGAACTTTGCAGTCAGTCTCGATTCAGAACTCATTCAATTAACATCATTGTATTTGGTTATTCTCAAAAATAAATCTTTTTAAAAACGTTTTCGTTGAAGAAAGATATTTGAGTTATATATTCAAATGATGGTAACAATATCGTCTTCAATTTCATTGTATGAAACAATAGCTTAAACCCATATATACACCTATATTATTCTAAACGCTATTCACTTAGAAATAATTCCTAGTCTGGAAATAAAAAATGTCATAGGAATTCAAGTTGGCTTTTATTAAGTGGGTTAGCATATACGGCGAAGATACTTCATAGGATTAATTGATGGCATCAATATGGGCTTTTTGTATTTTTTTTTTAATTTTATATGCTGAACCCTAGCTTAAGCCCATTTTGACGGAACGACATTTGACATTTATAAAATAATCCGGTATTTGGCAAGACAATAGAAAATCTCCGTTGTCATATGCTATTCAAATTAGTCGTTTTTAAGTGGGATGGTAGATATGATGTTGTTATAACCTCTCTATATCGCTATTTAATAGCTATAAAGTAATTCAGTATTTGGGAAAATATAGAGAATATCAAAAGTCATACGCTACTGCAGTTAATTGATACTTAGTGGGAGGTGGCAGATACGATGCAGAGGCATCATCAAATAGTCAGGTCTGGATTCCAGAATGATTTATCTGTCTACCTATAGTGGTGCTGCTAAAATGAAGTTGAACTATGGGAGAAACTTTCAACAAATATTTAATGCGTATAACTAAGGTTTTTTAATTTATTTGCCAGAAACCTATTTGAAAACACATTTTTAAAAAATTATAGAATAATTCAGAATGATGTAATCTGTACTAGTGCCGATGCAATAGAAAATTGTGCGTATTTTAACTGATCTTACCGATGTTGGTCTGGCCTTGACCGAGCCAACTCTTTTCCTCCTAATGATGCTCCCTATCCGCTTCGTTTTTTCCTCAGCAGAAGAGGGGTGCAGAGATGCGCCTGTGGACGCGTCTTTTTTCGTCCCTGTTGTAGCTGATGAACCATCTTCGGTCTCGACAACGGCGTCTTGGTGGCGAAGGAAGAACGGGAAGTTATAGAAGCTGCGTCTCCGCTGCCCTGACGCCGGACCGCCACTGGGTGTTGGTAGAGGTGTCACAGGCGTTGTTCCTGTGGAAATGAGTTTAACTTTAAATTTTTATCTCTCTTTAGAACACTAAAAAACTGTAAGATGCGTCGCGTGACCTTTTGACTTTGGCAAGATACATTCACAATTAGCATTACGGAGCCCAAAAGTTGCCTCTCCCTAAATGTTATAGAGCAGAAAACAAAGAAGCTCCCTTTCATGCATGTATTGTAGCACTATATGTTATTGATATTCTAAGAAAAACTAAATAAGCATTTGAAGCGTGAGACTTCTCTAAAAATGAGTTCTCTTCCAGTTTACGGATTACTATACACAAAAGTATATGTCTGTGGAGGATTTAACTGCCATGAAACGTGCAATGGTTGAAGTTATACTTCAGTTCATTGGATTTATGTTCAAACCCTATTTTCTATTATACCCTATTCGTAGTCCATTTACGCCCTGGCACAACAAAGATGTAGCGCGGCAAAGCGGCAGCCACCTTAGCGTTGCAATAGCTAGTGGTCATTCGGCAATAAAACTACAAATAAGTGCAGGGTTCGACAGGATAGAACTCAGGCTCGGGGTATCGCTGGCACGCCGACGCTGGCAGTTGCTGTTCATATTCGGTGCATACATAGCGTGTGTTCATACATTGGCATGTCGTCTACGGATACAGCAGATGACACTGTGAATATTTCTCCCAAAGCTTCCTTCCTTATTAGTTTTGTTGAATACTATATGAAATAATTATTTCCAGGAAAAGAGAAACGACTTGTTATCTGCCACATTGGCAGTGAAGATGGCTCGGTGCTCACTGTCCTATGGGTAATTTGAGTCAAAGAAAACGACCGACTACCTTGAAGAAATGGACGAGAGTTCATTTGAACGATGGTTTGAAGAAACGCTCCCAATGCTTGACGGCAATGCCGTCATTGTGCTTGATAATGTTGCATATCACACTAGAAAGCTAGAAAAAATTCCCACAATGTCCACAAGAAAGGCAGAAATTCTACAGTGGCTCTTATCAAAAGACATTACTTTCAATGAAAATATGGTCAAAGCAGAACTTCTACATCTAGTCAGGCAGCACAAATATAAAGATAATCTTAATGTTATTCAAGTGCTTCCAGCGAATAAAGAAATGTGAAAAGCTTGTGCACTTCCTTCTATAAAAATAATCACTTATTTTATTAGATTATTCCAAGACCACTGAGGAAAATACAGACCTGTACAATCTCTTTTGGGCATGTTGTGTTTTGTCTGGGCGTAAATGGACTACGAATGGGGTATAAATATACTCTTATACAGGGTGTTGGACACATATACAACGGCCTTCAGAGGACGCTACTGGAAATCGATTTTCCTTAAATAACTTTTGAACGACAATGCACAATTCAACGAAACGTGTAGCATAGTAACCAATTGGACCCCCACATGATGAAGGGCATGATGGTATCAGTTGAAACAATTCATTCAATTCGTCAGAGACTGTCATAAATTACATATTATTACTTTTACTGAAAGCCCTATCTTTGATCTGAAAAATGTGCTCTTGCCTGGCATCGAGTAAAAACACTTTTGTTTCAGTCCAGTTTTGGAATCGGCTGCAGTGAAATTGTATAGGAACAGTATTGAAACAAGCATGTTATTCTAAAAAACGTCTGATTTTATCGAAATCGAACAGACAAAAAGAGTGAAATATTATTTTTAAGCTACAGGGTGCAAAAAATCACCAATACTACGTTAGGGCTAGTTATTCCAATGAGTTGATTGCGATCTTATTCTGGGACTCTCTGTCCAGTTTTTATTATTTAATGACTTGCAGTAGTAGTAATGGTGGGTAGGCGAAGCCTGGTAACTAAGCCACTGTTTACCCTTTTTGCCAACTCCCTAGTACCAACACTGCACTCATCCATATTCTATCTACTAGTAACTGATTATTGAATCAACCAGCTCCAGCAATGCGATGTACCTATATTGATCTAGCACTGATCTGGTGCTTAATAGACAAGCACAATAAATTTCTCGAAATCACCTTTCAAGGCGGGGATTTGAACCTGTTAGTAACTAAGAAGCCACTAAATAGGAGCACTTTTGCTCTTATATTTCGTACTTTATAAATATACCTTCCTTTATCATTTATTAAATGGTATTTAAACGTGCTTAACATCGTGTGATATTGGTTGGGATTAGGAACTGTGAACAGTGGTGACCGGTGATTGTGCCATTTGTGCAACAGCAATGGATAGGGATAATTACTGACTGTAATCTGTGTGTATCTTAGCTAAGGTACACCTATGACTTCAACAGATTCTATGCTTTAGTGAACTACGAACGGACTGGTTTCTAAGTTGTTCATATGCAGGATGCTGGGAGTAGTAGTAAAACAACCATACCTGCCTCTGGGAAGCACTCAACTTATACACGACAGAAAAAATAGTTAATACGTTTCATCATTATCATTATATTTCATTAACAACCCGGGAGCCCATGCACCATAGAGCGTTCATCGTTTGTTAATGGATGCAAATTTTGTAGCCGTTAAATACCTAATGGCAGATTCTGATGTGATAACCACGCTGAGAATGTATTCTAAGGATTTCTGCTGACTAAGCTTTTGTTGCTATCACTTTCACAAGCAAGTATTTTAATTATAAAAAATCAATTAGGTACCCATTTCTAGTGCACTCTGATATTTTCATTCAATTCGGCCTTGTCGTTTTCCCGGTTTTAAACTATGGTTTAAGAAGTACCTACTTGCGCAAACCTCTTTATCGGCTGTGTCCGTTAAAAAATTATAAACGCTCAGAGGTGCAATGTATCTCGGATTATAAGCAAATCTAATAATTTAGTAAAAGGAACGGAGTTATTTTTGTTTTCATACATCTCAGCTGTCTATGGTAATGTTTAAATATCATTCAAAAAATATTGAGTCATAAAAATTAATTATCAGCGCAGCGTAAGAGATGATGCAAACCTTTTATTTCCAACTATTGGTTAGGCTAAATAGTGAAAAATTAACCCTGTTATAGAAAAATGGTAGATATATTCTAGAACGAAATTATATCCTTGAGGGTAAATGGAAAGTTACTCATTTAGAAATACGAAATGTTTTTTATTAGACGTCAGAGATGATCGTCTACAAAAGAGTTGTAGCTTATGGATAAACTTACGTCGCTAGAGAGCTCATCAGGAAAGAAAATCGACCTACAAGCAGTTAGTGACAATTCTGAACTTGCAGATATTGTTGACAGCTCTCAATCAAATTTTACCAACACTACATGATTTCAAACATACGCGAAAAAGTATTTTTCAGATTTGACGGTTAGTGAAAAAGTTATTTAGCAATATTTTTTGAATTTCCAGATAACCAGCACCTTCTCATACCATCAAGAATATTTTTTCGTCGTCAGATTAACTATACAATTTTTTTCTGAAATTCTAGATAACCCGGTTTAATATATCTTTTGACTACTAACTAATATTGATGATGCTGAACTATGTTTTGTTGGTATATCCTCTCGAGGTTGTAATAATGATGAAAATAAATCTGAAGCAAGAGGCATTAGAGGTTTCAACAACAACATCTAAACGTAAGTTTCTGACAGTTCTAGACATTTCTAGATTTTTATTTCGAATCGGTGTTTTGAGGTAAGTACGTTTTGAACTAAGCATAAATAATAATCAAAGCTGGGATAAAAATTGGGCAATCAGAAAAGGTTTTGCAAACAAGGATTTCTCAGAATGTCAATTCATTGAATCGAAGAACTGAGATTAAGATTTAGTTCTTTTTCACCAAATGGAATGGTACGGAATGGTGTATGGTGAATCTGATGGATCATATATATCTTTTGACCTATAGGCGCTATTCTGGGTCGTACAGTCACCGTAGTGTAAAATGAAACAGAGATTATAATTTTTTCATGACTAGTTGCCTCATGATCTCAAACCACTTAGATGAAAGCTTAAAAGTTTACTTGGAAGTCGCTGTAATACCTCTTGCAATTCCAAAACATATAATTTCTTAACCACTAACCTGTTTCTGGAGTCGCCTCGCAGACTTTGAGCGTAAGCCGGTGCTTAGTATCCGAAGCGCTGGCATCAGCACCAGCACCGCGATAGCCGCGCCCCGCCTCCAGGTCCTCTCCCGCGTCCCCTTGCTGGAGGGGCGGTGGTACTACAGTACCGCCCAACGCGGCAGCCGCTTGGGGCGTGGCACCTTGCAGCAGTACCAGCGGCAAGTTCATCCACGGCCCGGTCAGCTCGCTGACGTCGCTGGCGTCGGACGCGCGCGACGACTTGCGGGACGAGGCGCGGCTGCCGCGGTGCACGTGAAGGAACGTTGACAGACGGGCTGACCAACCTCCACCACCACCGCCTGGTGAGGACGTTTGTGTCGCGTCGTCTACTTCCAGAGCTTCGCGCTCTTTGTCCTTCTTTCGCCTGTGACAGAAATATTAGATTGAAACTTATAAATAAACGAGACCATCAATCTGATTCCACAGTCTACGTGGTGGGCCATACTAATAGAGAGATATTGCCCACTATCTTAGTAAGGTTTTGCTTTACTTGAGGCAACCGTCAGATAATTTAATGGGCGCAAATTACAGTTATTGCACGGGTACCCTTACGGACTTTGTCAGTATGTCAATTCACTTTTGCTGCCTCTCTTCCTGTCACCTCTTTACGTTTTGGTAACATATTTACCAAAGAAGCTGAAAGGTGGAAGTTGTGTTGGAGGCGATGATATTTGCAGAGGTAGAATATCAGAATATCCTCGATAATAGTTATTAGTTAGAGTAGTAGAAAGATTAAACACAGAAAATTTGTCAGTAAAAAAATATAATACATTCTGATGCCTCACCTGATTTTATTCATAAATAAGTTTCAGGTATACTTTTTTAAGTTTACGTTTACTGTTCTTCTACTGTTTATTTAACATTAAGTTAGAATCCGATTGGATATCAGATATCGATTCTTGTGATGATGAAAACATATTCTGCATTATACTGCTTCATAATCGAAAAATGAGAATCACGTAAATGTAACGGTATATCTTTACAATGAAAGTGAATTCAAGGAAAATTTCAGAGTGACTCGCAAAGTGGCTGAAGATATCTCAACTAAATACGAACACAGAATCTTTTTCAAAAAGGCGACTGGACGCAATGGGAAACTTTATGCTTATGAGCAAACACTCATCTTTTTGTGGTTGGCAGGTCATGAATCATCATTTCGTGATGTAGCAGATAGATTTGATATAACAATTAGTTGTGTATTCCACATAATAAGGCGTTTATTCAAGTTCTTCGCCAGTATATCTGGAACTGTAATTCAATGGCGTAACAACAACAATGAATAGAAAACGTAGAATTTCATCTAAATATCAAATACGAAACTAGTCTTTTGGAAAACGCATGCGCGTGGAAGGAATTCACATTCGGGTGGCAAACCATTGGAAATGTGATGCTAGAACACGACTGATAGCTTAAATAAGCACGGTCCGATTCATAATTGTATTTGCGCATGCGCAGATGTCAAAATAAAGTTTGCATTGATAAGGCCGAAAGTTAGTAATATACCCTACTATCCACATTGTCAAAAAGATCAGCCCGGATTACTAGGATTTGGTGGCACCTTTGATTCATTCTGTACTGTGATTTAACTACAGATACCGGGTAGCAACGCCCCTATTTGTTGATAATGAACGTGCGTATATTATCGCTCCACAATTATTGCGCACTAAATTTAGAAAGCGGGATGTGCAAACTAAATGGTCGGTGGATTATAGACCGACTGTTGGATCAGAAGCTGGTCAAGCCATCAGTCGATAGAAATTACGCCAGTATGAGGAAGCTCCTACAAGTTTTCATTCTCGATTAAAATATTTGCTTTGTTTTATAAAATGGGGTTTTAGTGTTTATCAAAAATGTTATCCATTAATTTTATCATACACTTTGAACCGTGAGATCTACTAAATACAGGAATAAACTATGTATGCCTTGCAGAAAATGGCATAGATATTTAACTAATTTCTATTTTTGTTTAAAAAAACATGATGTCTGTGTAGTGATGTTTTTCAAAAAATATAATCATTTCTGGCATATTTTATTGGATTTTTGATTCCCTTTAACAAAATAAAGCATTGTACATAATAGATTCTGATTAATACAACCCCTGATGAGCAGAGGTCAAGACATTAATTGCCTGCAAGCCTAAATACTGTAAGCTACTTGTTTAGCAGAATCTATTTTGAATTCGCCTACTTTTGATATCTATTATGTCACGGCTTATGTCTGTGTTTTAATCAGATAATAATTCTGCTTGAGGAGAGAATAGAAAATATAAGAAGTCACCCGAAGTAATTTACGAGTATTCTTAAGAACCTATTGAGAGTTAATCTATTTTAGACGGTTACTATGTAAAGCTTTACGTTTTACAGCAGACGTCATATGATGATGACCACGCTCTGAGAGCTTTCTGATACATCATTGGAAACGGACATAATAATCGTATGAAATGAAAAAATATAAACTAAACCAAATAGGGAGAAAATTGAAATTGCTAAAACCTACTTTCGCAACTCGGCAAAAATTGGAATGAAATATCATAAACTTCTTTTACCGAATATATATAGATTGGCATATCTCACGTACATTAGCAATGATGAATAATTGACGCTTTCTATAATAAGTCTGACAACTTGCAAGTCATCCAATTAATTCGATGGAACACCGAATTCGATGTCAGTAATCAATTGACTTCAAATTGGCATAATTATCAGACCTCTTTGAAACATGCTACCCTACTGAGCCCCTACTGAGCGAGGGCCGTGGCAAATGCTTGTTCCGGAAGTTGTTGTATCCAGTATACAAGTGATTGTGCACGCGTTAAGGAATACCTCAGTACCGATTGCCGGGTGGCGGTACAAGTCCGCCAACGGGCCACTTTAGGTCTATTTAACATCACTAACACGTAAAAAGAAGGTGGTAGACAAGGACCAGCCGACCGAGGCAGTACCACCCGCTAGCTTTTCCCAGGGTGTCTTATAAATGTCCGCATGTTTCCACACCTAAACTATGCAGTCGGTTATCTACCAAAACAAAGAAATTAATGATGATGGATCCCTCGAGAACTAAAAACTCCGGACGTAAACTCACTCCACTCTCGGAATGTCCGGGTGGAGGGTGGGCTCGAGGGAACAACATCGAAGATAAAATTTGTTTTTCGAACATCTGCGGGATCAACAGCAACATTGATGCTGTTCATCACTACCTGCAATCCAATCGTCCCGCCGTGCTTTTCTTGGCGGAGACAAAAATCTCAGAGACTGCACCGATTAACCATCTCAACTTCCCAAACTACGAGGTGCACTCCAATCTGAGAAAGAACGGGGGAGTTGTGGCTTTTGTCCGCAGCAGTCTTTCCTGCTCCAGGGATCTTTCTTTGGAATCAGACCGGAAGGACATTCTGTGGCTTCGCCTCAACTCCAAAACATCACCCAAATTTATTTGCTGCCTTTATCGCTCTCCCTCGAACCATAACTGGGATGACCTACTCGAATACCTCGCCGTCCAGATCGACTTCCTGAACATCAATCACCCCGCTTCAGAGGTAGTTCTTCTCGGTGATTTCAATGCCCATAATGAGCTTTGGTTGGGCTCAAATAAGACCGATGCAGCAGGTCGTGCAGTCGAAGCGTTCGCTCTTACTCAAGGGCTGACCCAGCTGGTGACGAGCCCTACTTTTTTCCCCCGCGTCTCGTCACACGCCAGTAGCCTGCTAGATCTCTTTCTGACCACGCATCCTGCCCCTTACAGCACTGCTGTCCTGTCCCCCCTGGGTAATTCAGATCACGGTGTTGTGGAGGTTAGGTTTCGGTCAGAAGCCGCTGTGGCAGCAGAAACTCGCACAGGCCGCAAAACTTGGCATTACGGACATGCCGACTGGGAGGGGCTCAGAGACTTCTTCTCTAGCTTTCCTTGGAGAGATGTCTGTTTAACTGACGTGGATGCGTCGACTGTCTGTTCTTCAATAACCGAAATTATCCACGTCGGAATGGAGGAATACATCCCTCACACAGTGAAAGTTCCTAAACCAGGGTCCAACGGCTGGTTCAACAAATCGTGTGACACTGCTCGCCAGCAGAAGATCAAGGCCCACAGAATCTACTTACAAAACCCCACTGTAGAGAACAGACAAGCAGACGTCGAGTCCAGAAACAAATATAACGAAGCGGTTCGCAATGCCAAAAACCAGCATGATATAAAAGTTAGGCACAGGGTAATGTCGCAGCGCAATGGCAGTCGGTCTTTCTGGACGCTGGCCAAGCAGATTGAAAAGAACTTCTCACACAGTAGCCTTCCACCACTTACGTGTCAGGATGGAACTATTGTATTCGACTCACAGGCCAAGGCGGAAGTGCTAGCCAAGATCTTTGCTGCCAACTCCACCATGGACGTCCCCACCAACGCCCAAGTGCCGTCAATTCAAAGGGTTCCCCACACTATGCGGGAAGTAACATTCAGGCATAAGACCGTAAGACGAGTGCTCTTGTCGCTCGACATCAACAAAGCTTCTGGTCCGGACTTGATTCCTGCCATTGTACTGAAGAGATGTGCAGCGGAGCTTGCTCCAGTTCTTTCGCGTCTCTTCCAGATATCTTATGAATCCGGCACCTTCCCAGAAAACTGGAAATTTGCTCATGTACAGCCCATCCCAAAAAAAGGATCTAAAACCGACCCTTACAACTACAGGCCTATAGCTCTGATTTCTGTTATAAGTAAAGTGATGGAGAGGTGCATAAATCGCGAGCTTCTGGACTACCTCGAACGTCACAGCTTGATTAGCGACAGGCAGTACGGTTTCCGGCACCAACGATCCACAGGGGACCTCCTAGCTTACGTCACGCAACTGTGGAGTAAACTCATCCAGTCTCATGGTGAGGCTCATGTCGTTGCTCTTGACATCACGAAAGCGTTCGATCAGCTGTGGCACGCTGCCCTCTTAAGCAAACTTCCATCCTACGGCCTCCCAGAAAAGCTTTGCAGATGGGTGGCTGACTTTATCTCTGGCCGCAAGATATCCGTCGTAATTGACGGATTCTCCTCTTCATCCCACAACGTCAACGCGGGTGTTCCCCAGGGATCGGTCTTGGCTCCAACACTGTTTCTCTTACATATCAACGACCTCCTTTCCTGCACGATCAACCCAATCCACAGCTTCGCTGATGACAGCACTCTACATGCAGGAATTCAGAGTGACAAGCCGATCTCTGCCGCTGAGCTGGAAAAAAGAAGACTAGCGACGACTTCTTCTCTGACAAGAGACCTGGAGGCTATCACTGCTTGGGGACGCAACAATCTTGTACAGTTCAATGCTTCCAAAACACAGTACTGTACCTTGACGAACAAAAAGCGTCCTAGCGCTCATACAGTTTCGATGGACCGTCGAGTTCTACCAAAGAGCCATTCATTTCGGCTGGTCGGAGTCCAGATCACCGAGGACCTGATCTGGCACGAACACATCTCTTCAATAGCTGCAGCTGCTGGGAAAAAGCTAGGCTATTTGTTTAGGGCTAAGAAGTACTTTTCTCCGCATGACCTTCTCACTCTATACAAGGCCCAGATAAGGCCTAGCCTCGAGTATTGCTCACACATTTGGGGTGCTGCCGCCCCGACTACATTGTCCATGCTCGATGCTGTCCAGAGGAGGGCGGTCCGACTGATCGATGACTCTTCTCTAACAGACAGTCTCGGGACTCTTTCGCACCGGCGGGCCGTCGGCGATCTAGCTCTTTTCTATCGCTACACCAACGGGCTTTGCTCCTCAGAGCTCTCTTCCATGATGCCGCCGCGCGATGCGCCTGCCAGACAGACCCGCCTGACTTCGGCATCCCATCCTAACCGTGTCAAACTTCGTACATCCAGAACTTGCCGATACGACCGCTCCTTTGTCCCGAGGGTGTCTAGATTGTGGAACAATCTACGGGAGGAAGCTTTTCCCAGTTCTGCTAACCTTAGGCAGTTCAAAAATCGTATTAACAAAATTTCTTTGGGATCATCATAGCAGCCGCGGTGTTCCGGCATTTAGGCTTCTGCCTGCGCGGCTGTTTCGATATATAAAAAAAAAAAAAATGTTTTTAAAATCTCTTTGTATCAATTTTGTTGTTACTGTTATGCGAATGTGACATTTATTGACGGTGTAGCTGAAACGCAGGTAATTACCGAAGTACGAGATTCAAGGTTACGTAGAAATCCACTGACACGGTATGATCAATAATAAATACTGATGATTTGGAACACAGTAAATACTGCTCGTATGGCATTTTCCTTAAGCCTACTTTGTATAACTAATTCTTATCCAAAGTTAGTGGCTTAACTTACTTCACATAATCTTTGAAGGCTTTCTGTATTAATCTAGCAGCCTTGTCCTGTCTCTTCCATATCCGCGTTGAAGAAACGATTTCTAGTTCTTTCCTTGTTGGAAACTGCTTTTTGAACTTTAAGCTCATCTGTTCTTGTAACTGGAAATAGAATATCTGTGTATAAAAGTATCCAATAGTTGAGCATAGGCGGGCATTCTTTTCTATAAGAAGAGATATCTCTCCAAGAAAAATGCTACGTTCTCACGGGACAAGAAGACAACTGCGTGGCAAGTGCGCCGTTCCTGACTGGCGAGTACACGCCTGAAAATCAAACATGCTTGATTTGGCACCGGGCTTGAGCGGTGTCGAATTGCACCTTAACTCATGCAAGAATAACGCTAGCCTGCCAGGTTTCCTGTTCCCTGAGAACTTAGCCAGTAGTTATCAAAAATGTAAAATGGCGGTAACGTAATTCCGCCACGAAAGATCGTTGTTCTGTTGACAAGAGAGGACACCAATGCGAAATTAATTTATCAATTGTCTTTCAAACTGTCACGATACAAAGCTAAGTAAAAGTAAGTTAAGAAATTCAAGTGTAATAGCTTGTGGTGGAATGATCAAAGGATGTAAGGAAAGATCAGACATTTTTTGCCCATCGGCCTATCGGTAACAATTATTATTGTCTTAATGTTAGGTTTTTGTGAAAATCTTTATATTACGCAAAGAAAACAGTAATTAACAAGATCATTGAAAATTTCAAAATATTGGCGGAAAATGTATTCACTTATTATGGTGAAATAAAAAACGAGTAGGTATCCATAAATAAAAAAAAGTAAAGTATATATTGACCACCTAATTATACTAAGTGACATATAAATCCGAACACGGAGTTTAAATGGTTTTATTTTAATAAAATTTTGTATAAGTACTTAATGAAGCATAATAAGTAAATGATAAAAATTTCCTAATGATTGCACTGCTTTAAAGCCCTTTGACCTTTAATAATGTGTGGATGCACCCTGATGTGCTACGCATTCTCCAACGCGCCTAGGCATGCTTCTGATCTGAGGTGGTCAATGTCCTCCTGTGGTATCTCATTCCAGGCAACCACCAACTCCTCTCGAAGTGCTTCTAGAGTCTGAGGGGGACGTTGCAAATTGAGCAATCTCCTACCCATCATATCCCACACGTGCTCAATTGGGGATAAGTCGGGAGATCTTGGTGGCCATGGTAACAATGTGACATCATTATGTTGAAAGAAGTCTATTGTGACTCTTGCAACATGTGGTCGGGCATTATCTTGTTGGAAAGTTGGATCTGCCAGGGTGTCAAGATAGGGTAAAAGATGGGGTTCTAGAACTTCGTGGATATAACGCTGCGCGTTCATGTTACCTCTGATGAAGATTAAAGGTGACCTGGAACCATAAGCTATAGCACCCCAAACCATAACTCCAACAGTGTGATGAACATGTCTTTCAACAAAAAAACTGTGGATTCCTCCTTTCACCACGTCGCCTTCTAACCCTGGCACGACCATCGTGCATGCCTAAACAAAATCGAGAGTCGTCACTAAAGACAATACTGTTCCATTCCTGATCCCAGAATGACCGTTGTCTGCACCACTCAAGGCGATTACGTCGGTGTTCTCGAGTTAAAGGGAGGACCCAGTGTGGCCGGTATGAAAACAAGCCAAAACTTCTCATTCGTCGGTAAACACTTCGCATGCCAATAGGTCTTCCGTGTTCTGCAAACCATTCATTTGCAATAGACCTGGTAGTGGAGAAACGGTCCTTAAGGCCAATAATCTTAGGCGGCGATCTTCACGGTCTGTTGTTCTACGGCGGCGTCCAGTGCCCCTTGCTCTTTGCGTACGGCCTTCTCGAAGCCATGCCTGACAACACCTAACCAAAGTGTCTACACTTCTTTGCACTTGCCCGAAAAGAAAGTCCAGCTTCCCGAAGTCCCACTATACGGCCCCTATTAAACTCACTAAGTTGACGAAATCGTACAGGTCTCCGTACTCTAGGCATCGTAACCGATCGTAAAGGATGTCAAGAACCAAAATCCGCCAACGTTGATTCTTTACTGCGGCTGAAATATTCATTTTTATAGCGTTAGTGAATTAAAAAAAGCAGTATAAAAACCCGAATGTCCAACTGATAAGGCTGAAAATTTTTTCTCTTGTTATTTACAGTAAGATAAATACATTCACCAACTTTTATTAAAATAAAACCATTTAAACTGGGTGTTCGGATTTTTATGTCACTTAGTATATATAACCTCTCTCGCAACATTTTTGATTTGCGATAATGCCACTCGCTTGAAACTCTGACGACTTATATTCAAAGGTAACTTCGGGTAGTCTCAATTGTGTTGAATATTTGCCCATCAAGGTTATTCACATAGCGCGAAGCAATAAAAATCCGGTAGCTCTAGGTTTGGACAACACGGTGAGTGCCACACTACTCTCTTACCAACTATTTGCAATTGTCTCCTTTTAGTAAAAAAGTGGGTAATCGGACCCTGCCATGAAGCATGATTACAGCTTTCTTGTTTGGTAATACAGACTGATTTCGTGTAATAAGCAATTTATCAAATTAGGTACACTTCTTTTTCGAGTTTATCATATAACTCTACAGAAGTAACCTAAAAAAGCACTTTGCAATCCCAGCACATACTTGTATGCATAGCATCATTTTACCCGGGTTGAAATCAGGTTCATTATAGAGATGGGATATCCACGTAAAAAATAAAATCTAGAGCTCTGGCTGGGAAGTACTGCGGTACCCATCGTGTTCTTTAACTTTAGTGCAAATCGATTTTCACTTGTTCTGATGTTCAAGGGTTCGGATAAATGGAAGCTATTAGAAATCATGTCTCTGGCTATTTTGAATTAAGACTCTCAAGAGTTTTACACAAGCCGCATTACTACAAATCCAAAATGTTCGAGAATTAAATAGCTTTACTGTAGAATTATGTGGGTGAGAAACTTGTACAAATAGATATTTTTAAGTATGGATTCATGGTTTGAATGCACTATCCAGTTAGCAGCATCTTCAAGTATATCAGCAGTGGTGGACTTAACGAGTCGTAGAATGTACATTGCTGCCTGGACTTTCCCGGCAGAAATATTACAGGGCCCCAGCAGAAAAGCTCTAAGGCAATATTTCCCAGCTAGTTTAAATGTGACATCTGTAGCAAGAGATTTACCTTTTGCAAAATTTCTTGCTACTTTTTCATCAATTTTAGAATACTTTTTTGAAAATACGTAAATTATAGATACCTGTATGTCATGAACTTGCAGCTCTCCATGCTAATATACTATATGTGAGTTGAGGCTTAATCATTGTAGGTATTATGTACGAAGATACCTTTCTGTCAGTTTATTCGCAAGGTAATTAATTTTGTGCGATACAAATCTAACTTCGTTTAAATTATAATTGACATGGATGTCACAACATCAGTGAGGATCCAAAACTATTTCAAGGTATTTTATATTGGCACTCTATTAATTTGCAGTTTTTGATCATTAATGTTGAATAAGACATCTGTGCCATTTGGCAAATATGTCTAGCATGAGATACAAATGGTAAAAAATGTGTTTTAGAACAGATAATGCTATTAAACCACCGAATTATTTTGGGAAAATCATTTTTGATTACATTTTTCAGATCAGGCCTGTCATTGCCTTCATATAATATTGCAGTATGATCTGCAAAACTGGTTACTTGATATACATTTCCTTGCTAAATGATCTGGATATGTGGACAGATTGCGGTTTGATAGGTAATTGCCAATCAGTGAATATGCTATTCCTTTGAAAGCAATGCTCTTCAATGTGTCTAATAACAATTTATGATTTACCTTGTCGAAAGCTTTCTTTAAATCAACAAAAATACAAATAGAAGGATTTTTGTTATTAACATTTTGATGTATTTGTTTTAAAATTTTAATTATTGCGTCCGATGTAGATTTCCCTAATCAAAATTATAATTGGCTTAATTAATTTTTTTCGCAGTGTGGTAAAGCGTCTAATATTAAGTGGCAATACTGCTAGCTGCCGCGGGAGGGCGACGAGTTACAAGCGGTACATTTGATTTTCAGATCCCTGCCCACATCGGCGTAGACAGCGAATTTTGACAGGATTGAACAAAAATATTGAACGCTTGTCAATGGATTGCTAATATGTGGTGGAAATTACTAATACTCATAGTTAACTTACCTGTCTAAAGTTGTCAGTCTCCTCTACGTGTCCTAGGACATGTTTAACCAAGGCGTGTAAAATATCCAGACAATGGATTTTATCGCCTTTGGCTATTGGCAAATTGAAGCTAACCAAAGCCACAGTATTGGGCTTCGATATGCCTAGAGGTGGATCAAGGGAGGCTATGAAGTCCGATAGTTGTGAAAACTGGATGAATTGAGTAGCATGTGGATCATACCTGTAAAAATGAAATAACGATGATTTGACAGGACTGTTTCTAAAAGGACAAAATTTGTGTCAAATAGATTTACTCAGTACTTTCCAAGAATTCGTCTATTGGTTTGTTCGTACAACCTGCTGGTTGACAATCAGCAAACTGATAGACGGCGACAAGTCCTGACCTAGTTTTCTCAGTTAGCTGTCACTGACACGTCGCTGACTGTATTAATTGCGTACATGAGAACGTTACGAGTTTGCTGAGGGAGCTTTGACCGATTACCGACAACTGATCCACTGTTCGTACAGAAACTTCTGACTGTTTGATGACGGTCAAATTAGTCAGTAGATTGTCAGAGCCCAAAATCAAGTACAAAAATTTTTCGAATATGCCCCAGACACTTTTTGAAGAGAGCTGTGTAGGAAGTTTTCCAATCCCCAATAGTATACACAAAATCATGCTGAATAAGGATAGTTTACGGTCCAACCGAATTGTTGAAAAAGTGTATAATGGACAGCCCAACTTTTAGATTGTGAGTCGGAAACTATTCGTAGGACACTTTTGTTCTACGTGTTGATATTTGAACATGCATAATTTAAAAAAGAACACAGCCGAAAGCTGTTTCCATAAGGCATCTGCAGGGTCCTACTAAAATTCTTGGGAACCTAAAATACTTTGTTGAATAAGCACTGCACGAAATAATACGTATAATAGCGAGAAAATAAAAACCGTTAAGCCGGTCACCTGGAAGACAAATAAATATAAAATACCTTGTCATTGTCACTAATTTCTACTACTTTGAAACAGACCACCTATATGACCGAAACGTCAATAAAAAGTAATTTATACATAGGTGATTTTATTTTGCCAGAGAATCATGGATGGAGTACTATACGCCAAGGCGGTGAAAAAGGTTTTGAGGAATACTATACAATTTTCTTTACTAAGTTTTGGATGAGGGTCTCCCACACTTTAAGATTTGTCGCACCCACTATATTTAAATCATCCATTGTCGCGGCTTGCTATAGTATTGGCATTACATAAATCCCGAAAGTGTGAACAAAACCTGCATAACTGCAGATAATACAATCACGCATCGACAATTTGAGAAGTGTCGGATTTTCTTCATCTTTCAAGTAAGCAGTTTCTAGGACGGAACACTATCGAACTCTATCATTTCTTATTTTAGTCGAATGTCTAAACTTACTTGCTCCATCGAATGTAAAACATCTCCAAATCATCTTCAACGATGCCAATCTCTTCCTCTTGATGTGCTTGGTTGAAATTTTCTAGAATAATAGCTATATACATGTTGATTACGATCATATAGTTGATGATGATGAAACTGGTGAAGTAGATGATAGCTAGGAGAGGGTAGCCACAATCTCCATTTGATTGATTTTTGTAATGGGGGTCGCACTCCGGATATTCGATCATCAGTGACTCCAAAACGTCGTTCCACCCAGCTGAAGTTATCAGGCGGAAAAGAAGATGCATCGACCTGAAATAAAGAGAATTAACAAATAGTCACGGTGAGGCATAAACTGTCATAGGAAACAATTGACTTATTTTGATCACCAGAGACCAAGTAACACTAACGTACTTTTTTTAACACCATGTATATCAATGGCACAAAAACGATATTTTTAGAAAGCTTGATCCTTTAGCCGAAAAATCGCATGCTTGTTTGATATCGGCAAAGTAAGCCATTTTTGAGAAAAACATACTAATTTTTGACAGGATAGACAGACATGAATCGGATCAAAATAACCGTGTCCACCCCTTATTCAAAATATTAGCGGATTTCTTATTTTGATCAATTTGCCTAAGATACCCTAAAGTCTTACCAATAATGATATTGATACAAATAGGTATGCTATTTCCGCCAGTTTGAAACTATAGTAATCTAAGATCAGCTGCCAGAAAAACTCCAGGGTATACATTTTCAGGTCATCTACTGAAATGATAGATTTTTGTAGAATTGTCAGCGCATTGTCTGAATCGACAAGAGCAGTATTCAGACAAAACTATTTTTCGCAAAACCATGTCATGCTGCCAAAATCAAACAAAAAATAATCCTCTATGTTTGTCTGGCTGCTAAATGGAACCACGATGACCGAAAATTCGTCAGTAAGCGGAGTATTTCAAGCAAATGTGGTTTTGTTCAGTGGCCAGACAAACATGGAGTATTGGTCTAAGCATATTAGCAAAGGTTACGTTTTTTTCTTCTAAACAACTTCAAACATTTCGTATTTGTGAGTAATTGAAAAATGCGCAACGATAGTCGAAAAACATAGGTTACTATACACATTTTAAAACAAAGCGGATGTGTCTAACATCTTTTGTTGCGAATTACTCACAGATACGAAATGTTTGAATTTGTTTAGAAGGAAAAACGTGACCCATCCTTTTTTGCATAAAAATCACATTTATCTTCCCAAATGGTTTGCGATTCATATCGGCAAAGTAAACTAGTGTATTTTGCTATAAAATGCCCTTTGAACTAACCCTGTATATTGCTCAATAAACTAGTGGTAATGGCCGGAAAACAGGTGTTTTGGGATAAACAATTAGAAACTCTCTAAAACTACTTGAACAATCTGCTCCAATTTTGTTGTGGAAACCATCGTCGCATTACGAACAAAAGCCAAAGCGAGCAGTTTGCCTCGGTTTTCGGCCATAATTTCCTTGCTATTAGTCGGATCTAGTTACGTGTAGTCTCATTCTGTAGGTATCATAAATACCTAAAAATCTTATATAAAGAGTTTTCTCCTTCCTGCCAACACTTTCGATTGAATCCCAAAAAACACGTTTTCTCATGCTTCGTTGTCGAATAAAAAGTTTTCTCACACAAATTGGGGTACCCATTTTATGCGTCCATGTTTTGAACGCCCCTTGAGCAACTTGCAGCAATAAAAGCAGACTTTACAGTTACTTCGCAAACCAGATTAGACTATATGAAAACCACATGATATGTTTCAGGTTTTACAAAAATAGGTTCTTACGGATAATAGATTAAGCTTCAAAAAATGATACTTTAGTCGAAAAGTAATCCTCTACGTTTCAAGTATTTGTGGTTTCGTATAGCGGCCAAATAGACATGGAGGATATCCAGCATGAAAACCACAAGATACCTTTCAGGTTTTATAAAAGTACGTTTTTTACGGATAAAACTTAAGATTTAAAAAATGATGTTTCTTATACGGGGGTGAGAATCGTCAATATAACGTTGGAGCTAGTCAATGTAGGGCGATTTGAATGAGATAATTGATTTCTGTAGATACCATTTCTGATTGCCAAACTGGTTAATATACTGTACAATTTTCGTTTTTTTCAAAGATTATTTTTAATGTTTCATAATATATGCATCCGAGAGATTGATTACATATTCTTGACACCCTGATAAGCTCGCGTTATGTGATTTTTAGAGTGATACTTTTTTCATTATCTACTAAGTGACATATAAAATGCAACACCCAGAATCACTTATTTTTTGATAAGAACTTGTAAACATATTTGCTGTCATGGAGGAACACGCTGATAAAATGTTGAAGGCATTCCGAGCCGTACTTTTTTTGTAAAGGCTTTTTTGTCACATCAAACAAACGAACAATATGAACATGAATGAACTTAATATTCAGTGATTTTTCTGTGTTGCTTCCATTTATTTCATTGTTGTTTCATTGTCATACCTAGAGTTCGCATACGCTCTAATTTCACTCTCAACTTTTCGAGTTTGAGAGGGGTCGGATAACAGGGTTACGTGAAGCCGGGCTTTTCTTTTAGAGAAATCGCTAATCGGGTGAATCGAATCGAAGCTATACTGTAATGAGATGTTGTCGAGTGTGGTTCCAAGAAGGCCAAAATCGACAAGTTAGCGGTTCTAGACGTTAATGACAGACTCCTGAGCCACAGGATATTTGAGGAAACTATCACTAGAGATCGATTTTCCACAACAAGGGCAGTTTCGAACCATTAGTTTGATGCTGAGGGAAGGGCAATAACAATGAGGACAGTTTATCGCCGAATAAGATCTTTTGGACTGTTTTCATACCGTCCCCATCTTGTACTACCCCACAGCATCGTCGGCAACGATTGGTATGGAGTAGGTAAAGACTTGAATGAAATATGAAATGGAACTCAGTCGTGTTCAGAGATGAGGCCAGATTCTCTTTGGTCACACATGATGGCCGTGCTAGAGTAAGAAAGAGTCGTGGTGCAAGACGGAACGTCCAATATGCCACCGAACGGCATATTCATCGCAGTGTGGGTGTTATTGATTTATTTATTTAGCAACATCCAACAGCCATAGCCAATTACAGGATGGATAAACATGAAAATATAAACAAATGCATGTAGTGGGTGTATGTAGAGAAAGCTAAAACACTGCAAAAAAACCTCAAAGCAGAACTGCGAGGAAAAAAAGCGTTGTAGCTTTACCCACCCAGCATTCAACAATCACACCGGCAAGCATTAACGAAAATAAGCATTAATGTCTCCCAAAGTCGCACAAAGCGAAAATATATCTAAAACGCTATTAACTGAATTATAATTACGGCATATTATATAGATAGGGGAAAACTTAAGTATGTCAGTCCTAGGCCTGGCTAAGTACAAAGTTAAACTAGTTCGTGATGCTAATCTAGGAATTAAGAAGTTAAGTTGTTCTAGGATGACACTGGAGTCAATAATGCCATGGATGAGCTTGTGAGTAAACTTAAGTGAATTCTTTTTGCGTCTGCTCTCTAAATTATAGATTTTGTGTCTCACCATCAACTCACTATGAGGAAAGCCAATAGCAGGATATATCCCGTCAGCTTTGTATGAGAGGTATTTTAAAAAATTTCTTTGAACGGACTCTAAGCGGTCAATATATATATTTGATGACGAGGATACCAAACCAGAGACGTAAACTCAAGCTTAGATCTTACATAAGCATAGTACAGTATTTTCAGTGTAAAGGAGTTGTGTAAATCACCAGTATTTCTTACAATAAAATCATAGGCCTTTTATGCAGCCACAATAGCATTTTCGATGTGATAGGAGAAGGAAAGTTTTCTGTCAAATGTGACTCCCAAGTCATTAATTGTATTAGGTCTGTCAAGTTTCCTGTCACCAATACTATATTCATACATCAGTACCCCTGTTTTCAAAGTAAACGACAAAACGTGACACTTAGCAGCATTCAAAACCAGTCTGTTTTTACGACACCAGTTGTCAACCCTTACAATAATGCATTGCAAGACGATGAAAATCGTCAATGTTAGAGACTCTACAGAAAAGTTTCTTATCGTCAGCATATATAAGAAAATCGACATTGATAACTTCAGAAATATTATTTAAGAACATAATAAATAACAGAGGTCCCAAATAATTAGATCCTTGACGAACACCGGACATTACAGGGTATTCGCTTGACTTATGTCCATTGCACATAACATACTGTTTTCTATGAAATAAATAAGATCTGAAAAATAGCAACAATGCATCTTAAAGACCAAATCTAGATAACTTATTGAGTGGGATGTTATGGTCTAAACTATCAAACGCTTTAGAGAAATCAGTATATATTACATCCATTTGAAGTTGTCTATCGATTGATTCACAAACATATTGAGTAAGATGTAGCAAGTTAGTAACTGTAGACTTGCCCTTCATGAAACTGTGTTGACTGAGGGAGATAGACCTGCTTACATGGAAATATAGCACAGTTTGTATCACTATTTCGAATGTTCTAGCGAAATTACTGATGATTGTGATAGCCCAATAGTTTTCTACATAATTCCTCATACCTTTTTTAAAAACAGGAGTTACCCTAGACAACTTCCAAATAGATGGAAAGTGATTATTTTCCAGAGAGAGCCCTGCAGTCATTTTTGGCTTAATTTTCTTGAGCGCCTGTAGCACATCGATTTCCTGTACACTAGGCATAGCTAGTATAGTAGTGAAAAGGTAGTCAGTAGAAAAATCAGATTGACCTGTTGGAGTATTATAGCTCCCACTAAAGTGTTCCGCAAATGCGCCAACTACATCATTAGGTGTATTCAACCCCAGCCCATTGAACGCCATATCCTTCGGAATACCAGTGCAGTTTCTTTTTCTATTAACAAAAGACCAGAATTTGACGGAGCTGTTGGATATTTCACACTCTAAAGAGTGAATGTAGCGACGATATGAAACAGCTAAATGTTGCTTTATCTGTGAGCGAAGTCTTATAAATTTTTCTATATAATAAGTATCACCAGTGCGTCTGAAAGTCTTGAATGCCACCATTTTTTGTTTGAGAGTTCTAATGATATGGCTGTCGTACCAAGGAGGGTACCTATTATTATAAAATATTCTAACTTTAGGAACACAACAATCAAGAATTCTATAGATCTCAGAATAGAAATATTCACGATCTAAATCCACGTCACTAAAATTTTTCAAATCGCCCCAGCTAATATTCACAATCATTTCATACAGCAGCTGAAAGTCAGCTTTCCTAAAATTATATGAACCTTCAAAGTCGCTATGCAACACGGTATTATGTTTGGTGGAAGGAAAATGACTCACAGTGACAATCAATGCAGGATGATGGGGATCCTCACACACTAACGTATCATCATCATGTTCAATATGCCAACCCATTCCTGGCCCCACACCTACTGTATCAACCGAAGAAAATGTGCGTCGAGTAAGTGATTAGGTCATTGCAAAGCCTCAGCGTTCTGTACGGAAGCATTCCGCTGCTTTGGGAATCCTTAGGTCAACACTGCATGGCATAATGAAGAAAAAAATGGGGTTTCATGCTTATAAAATCCAATCAGTCCATGCTTCAAAGGAAAGTGATTACGTATTACGGAAATCTTGTGCTCAACAGATGTTTAATCGTTTTCCTGCGCAGCGCAGGCTCGAGAACGTTGTTTTTATTGACGAGACCCATTTTCACCTAGTCTCTAGGCCCTAGACGGTTATGTGAATAAGCAAAATTGCAGATATTGGGCACCAACGAACCCAGAAGAGAAACATCAACAACAGCTACATTACATAGTCCAAAGGTAACTGTTCGGTGCATCATATCCTCTAGCCGTATTACTGGGCCGTATTTCTTTGAAGATGGAAACGGTCATGCATTGACATTCAATTTCAAGCGATACAAGAACGTGACTGACACTTTTTTGCTCCTATTGTAAGAAAAGATCGTCGACTTAATAGAACACATGGTTTCAACAGGATGGGGCCACTGCCCATACTTCCAGAGAATCGATGCACACGGTGAAAACACTTTTTCCTCAAAAAGTTATATGGAAGTTAGGAGACATTCGCTGGCCTCCTAGGTCACCCGACCTCACACCATGCGATTATTTTTTGTAGGGTTATCTGAAGTCAAAAGTGATTCCAATAATCCACGAACACTGTAGGAGCTTAAAGTCAACATTCGACGAGAAATAAACAACACTTCGGAACTCTGCAAGGTAGTGTTGCAGAATTTACGCGAGCGATTAGAAGAGTGTGTCCGAAGGGATTTGGAAAACATTCGGAGGGAATGATATTTAAGGAATAAAACCCGCCGAATTCACGAATATGTTAATATTAATAAATGTTTCCTTTTCATCGAGTTTGAATTTTTTCCCTATATCAAAAAGGGAACTGGACACACTGTATATGCATGAGGGCACAAATTGTGACACTTCTGACATGAATATAATATTAATGTTTCTTTGAAAATTTGCTCTATAATTACCTACCAAATAATTTACTTCTAAAGTGCGGATTTCTGAAAATTGTCCAAAAGCTCACAAGTATCTTTAAAGATATCCGGAACATACAGAAAATATAAAACGGAAATCTAATATTTTCTGTTCTCTATGATTACTGTGTATGAGTCACACGTCATGAAAAAAAATCAGTTGTTATGATTCCAGAACTATAAGGTACATTTTTCCAAGGACTCATGAGACGCCGGTTGTCACCGTTGCAACGCTTCGATGCCTTCTGTCGTCCGGTGGTTCGACCAGATACCAAGAAACCCAGAAGAAGGAGAAGAAGAAGCGAAACTGGTAGGAATTACAACGCGTCATCGAACTGACAACGGCCGGCGCTTATGAGTCGATCATCGATATCAGAATGATGCGGGGATTATCGTGTCAATACAGAGACATTTGAGAATAATATAATCTTCTCCAGATTGATATAGATACAGGAGGGTAATGTAACATTTGAAACTTATCCTGGCCTTAAATTCAACCACACGAAGGCTAGAGTGTTTACTAATGTTTGGGCAACATCAATGGCCTTTTCAGAGTATGGATCAAAAAAGTGAAAGTGACGATTCATTCTCTAATATAGCAAATTAAATCTCGCAAATTTCCATTTTCATTGTGTATGTAATTATACTGAATGACATTGAAAAATCTTGCTAAAACATGGTACGGGGTGCCATCCCAACTAGCAAAGTAATGCTTTAAGCTTTTGGTAAAAGAGCCGTTCAGCCATAAAAGCTCTCTATTGCTGTTGCCTGAACACCAAAATGCTGGCTTAATGTTGTGTGGAATGCAAATTTGCTTTCTGCAACATATTGGCTCTAAAGTGAGGTGTTTAAAATATTCTTGTAGCATAGTTATACAACACCTTATAGGGCAAATTTTTAACTGTTGTATAACCGTTTATACAACTATTTTATACGGCATATTTGCACGTTAGTCAAAATGGTGTTGTGGCATCCATGGTAACGTTTATGAAACAAACCCGAGCCTTGTTGTTTTGCTGTGCAAGTTACTACCTTAGCCAACAAATTACTCCCAACGGAAGCACTTACACAACTGTTGTTTAGTAACTGTTAAGGGCTGTACATATGCTAAATATGTTGGTATACAACTTCACCATAATCTAACTTTCTGCTGTCATATTTTTGTTAAAATGCGATAACCAATGTTTTAAGACAAACAACGCATGCATATTGGTTCAAAATGTTTTATCAACTGTTCAAACAGAAGATATAGATCTGGTACAAATTCTGGGTAAATCATTCGACTCTGTCGGTATTTCATTTCAGACATTTGTCAAATTGTTGTATAACACCTGCAGGCAACACCAAAATATTCTAATAACCTAAAGACAACATGGACGATGCCATGATTACACACAACCACCCGCCATATTGGGCAAACATTTATTCCTCTATTTAATATTAAATAATTATGTTTCAGTTCGAAATTACAGATATAAAGTGATAAATATTAGTGTAATTGTGTCTAGATATAGGATTTGCGGAAGATTTAACGCAGATAAGTTCAGTTTTCCATCTTAAAAAGACATACTTTTGATCATTATCAAAATATGAATCAAATACGAAGCCTGTAGAAATTGCGTAACTAATTTGCACGATAATCACAATAAAATTTCCTGCGCAAGTAATTCAATAGCCCTATATCACAGTTTATCATATACCTGTGTATGAAATTCACAATGGCCGATCTGTAAGTAAACAAGATGACTGTAATGTGTTAGTTATATATTCTTCACTTCGTCTATACAATACATAAGAAATAGTTTGGTTGCAATAAAATAGAATCACGTAACAGAATAGTTGTATAGTTGACAAAAACTGAATCTTGCACTGACGAAAATGTCCTATAGGGGCTGCAAGAGGCTTACACTTTTGTTGTAAAACTGTTACCTGCAGCCCTTATACAACCTCTTAAATGACTGAAGTGTCCTATTAGGTGTGCCCATTCCGCTTGTATAGCTGTTCTAAGAGGGCTTTGCCAATGTTCTTACAGTATACAATGCTGTGTAAGGAATACTGTATAATCATTCTTGCAACTCTAATAGGAGTGACAATTGTTAGTTGGGCATTGCTTACGGCAGCCGGCCACGATTAGTGTTCATTCGAGGTAGCATGACTGCGCAGCGCTATATCCACGAAGTTTTACACCCACATCTGCTTCCCTTTTTAGAAACATTGCATGATCAACTTTTTCAGCAGGATAATGCACGACCTCATGTCGCACGTGTTAGTTTAGACTTTTCAGAAACGTCCGGAGTAAATCTACTTCAGTGGGCCTCCATCGAACATGTATGGGACATGATAGGAAGAAGGTTACAAAATTAACCGCACCCTCCACAAACATTGGAGGCTCTACGAAACCAATTTGAGATGGCCTGGGATACAATAGATTAAGCAGAAATCAATCACCTAATCCAATCAATGCCGCGACGACTTAACGAATGTGTAGCGAACAGAGGAGCTTCAACACATTCTTAACATTAAGCTATTTTGCGAAATTTCGAGTTAAAATTTTATTCACTTTCTATATATCAGTAGACCTAAGACTTGTAAGAGTATGCTCAAAATTACAGCACTCCTAATCGGAGTTGCATTTTATATGTCATTTAGTATATTATTTCATGTTCTTTAATATTAATGCTGCAAAACAATATTTAATTCTTACCTTCCAAAAGTCTCAAAATTCACCATGTCATCAAGAGCTCCTTGTTGCCTGACGTGCCCAAACAAAAACATTCCTATGATAGCGTAGATAAAGGTGATCAGGGCTAGCAGTGCGCCAATATTAAACAGCGCTGGTAGCGATACTATTAGCGCGAACAGCAGTTTTCTTATACCTTTGGCAGCCTAAAACACACATGTGTCCATTTTAAAACACACAGAAGCATCAACATTAATTCAATACAGTAATTAGTGTCCATGTATAAATAGTTGATCGGCAAAACATTTTTTGGTCAAAGAGCGAATTTGCACAGGCGTATTTTAAGATTAGGGATTCCTCAAATCAAGGGGCATGATATTTTTACTACAACCTACTTGACAATAAAATTACATAAAGCGTTAATGCTTGACTCGGGTTGATTTTTTATTGTTGTACTTGACTCAAGGTCAGGCATTTTGAAAAAACATACTTGATGGCAAATTCGGTTTTTGTTTCATTCAAGGTCGTATACCAACTACGGACAATTACACCATCCTTAGCCGAAAGAAAAATTCTCATGGGACGGGATTCGAACCTGTGCATTCGGGCGACTGATTAGTAGACCCATAACGTTTACCACTACGCCACCGCTGCTGCCTGAAGATGAGCTGTATTTTATATTTTATTGCAAATAACTACGTATAGAATAGAAAATTTTCGTGAGACACTGCCGTCGCAAACAGCGTTGCTAAACAAAAAAAAAAAAAAACACGAAATCTGTAGATGTGTCGTTGATATTCGGTAGATTTAAGGACAAAGACCATAGGAGGAAAGAATGCGGGCTGGTGCAAGATCAGCGGCGGATCAAGGACTTCTGGACCACGCAGCGCCATCTATGAAAAGTATCAGATGCACAGGTTTACTATAAATATAAAAATAAATTAAAATCAAACGTCTCTAAAAAAATCAACTTGACCACGAATTTTACATGTTTTTCAGAACAACAAAAAATAATGATAATTTCATGTATTACATAAATTATCAATAATTTTCAATATTATTTACAATAAACTGAGTGAACTGAGTGAGGTGAGATTATATGTGTGATTGTGTGTAAAACGAACACAACTGACTTGACATAAGTTTTGTATTGTTATGCGTTAATAATTGTCCCTATACCTAAGGGTTCGCAGGGGTATTGAGGTTGAAAAAATTTTAATTTTGAACTGTCACTGTTAGCCCACCTGCAAAAGTGCGATATATAACTTCATGAAAACAGACGTTATTTGTGAAACATGTAAATTACCCCCTATCTGAGAAGCTTTTAGAACTCTACGCAGGATACTATAAGATTTTAGTTTAGTATCGAAGAAGAATAAATTGTCTATACCACCGATAGTTGTACCCTTGTCTAAAGTAACTAATAAACAAGGACAGTTCCTGTGGTCTTCAAATTCTGCCCAGCATAGGTTAATTCAAATCTAGCTGGCGCTAAAAGTTACCTTACCATCCTACGACACAGGGTACACTTTACTATCCGGTCAGAAGCTTCTTCATATACCTTTACTGAAGGCTGAAGGCTGATCTGTGTGTGTCAATTTCTGTTGAAAAACAGTAAAAAGTGTTTTCGAACAGTTTGTGTACAAAGTGAATGCATACACACTTCTCATATGAAGAGGTATGATTGCACATCTAGTTATCGAGTAACAGCAGAAGGAACACAGCTTTTTTATAACCCAAAAACCACTGCCAACAGTACATACACCAGACATTACGTAAGTACGTAAAGTAAACATATCGTCGGTCTCCGCACGTACCGGCGTAACTAACATTTTACAAATTTTACAGGAGAGCTAGAAAACGAAAATCAGCAATAAATGAGATTGAAAATGACATACTGATTTTTTAGTCTGCACGTAGCTGTGTTTTTTTTGTTAGACTAAAATGAACCAATTTTAACGCAGAGGCGTAAATCTATTTAAGCCGGTCCGTGAAAATTGTTTTCGGAATTTTATAACTTACGCAATTTTCTGAAAATTTTATTCCTTAGCAGCGAACTTATCTACAGCTACGTCATTTCGTGAAGTGCGATACTACAAAAAAGTATGTGAAATTACGGCGTAACTCGATTTTAGATTATTTATCATTTACGCCTGTACGTGCGGAGACCGACGATATAGTCGAGGCGCTGCTCCTATAAGACCTAGTTTCCAACCGACACGAATAATACGACACAATACAATATTTCATTGCAACGTTACTTATCGATACAATACAAGGAACGAAGATGCCGAATTATTTCGAATGTTGTAAAACGAAAGAGCTATCCAACTATGTGTGCATAACATGTAAACAAATTTTTCATCGCAGTTGCTGCAACAAATGAAATGACGTAATTGTCATTGCCAAGCATATGATATAGTACGACTTGTCAAGGAAAAGGTTAAGAAGAAATGGAGAAGGATAACACTACCAAAGAAATAATAAGAGAATTACAACAAGAGATTACAGAGAAGGATAAATATATCGCCTCTATGAAAAAACGCTCATTGGCCTTTGAGGATGATGTGATTGAAATTGAAAAAAATGACGACGAGATCCAGACTTACAAGCGTCAAATACAAAATATAGAGCAACAACTTGCATATTTATCCTCAAAAAACAGTACACTGCAGGAATTGACAATCTCTTTTGTTGGAAGAGTCACCTGTTGCGAATGATATTAGGGCCACAAGTTTCCAAATGAAGACAAACGATATGTGTAAAAGCCAGCCGATAGAAAATGAATTCGACGAATATCAAACAGCGTCGACTTTTGCCCAATGTGCATCTATCGTTTCCCCTATACCCCAGTTAGACGGTGAAGTAATAGCAGAATCTACAAGACAAACTCCAATATAATTCGATCATGCACCAACAATCGACCATCAGGTGGACCACCGCAACGTAATGCTTCAGACAGCTGTAGGAAAATCCTTATAATTGGTGACGAATATGCAAAAAGCTTCAGAAAAGTGTTAGAATTATACATCGACATGACAAAGTTTTCCATAAAAGCTCACGTTTATCCCCATTTAGAGTTTTTAGATATCACGAAAAACGTATTTAACATCACAAAATCTCTTGGTGAGAACGATTTTGTAATCTTCATGAACTCTAACAACATAAGTAACACCCCATCCTTAAACAAAGGCTTACATTGTCTCTTACCTCTCGGTCGAGTAACTAATCTTATTTTTTTATGCGAATTGACCACATCTGTCGACTATCATCTTAGAAATATGATCAATACTAAAGTCGATAGACTCAGGAAACTAAATAGAAACTATTCTTTGAGCCTATTCTATGACATCAGAGTTCCGGGATCAAAAATGACAATCATCCAGCATGTAAAGGATATTATTTTTGAACAAAAAAATGTATTGCCTTTGAAAACTGTACTAATCAACATCCCCGACAAGTCTGAAAAACGGTTTTTTATTAAGTAAAGCACCCATTATGGATCATAAACAACAGAATAATACAATACCTAAACCACGATCTGTTAAAACAGTAATGTGCTCTTTAGACTATTACATTTAAATATCCAAGGTGTTCGCTGTAAGTCAGGAATCATCGAATCACTGTGTGAAAAGAATAAATATACAATGCTCTCTATAAATGAACACTGGTTAAGAAAAGATGAGTTATCGTATTATCATATCTCTGGTCTTAGACCTGTATCTAGTTTCTGTAGGGATGTGAAAATTCATGGTGGTGTGGCTATTTATAAAGCAAATCATCTTCATGCCGTACCTCATTCAGATAACCTTCTGAATCTGTCAGAAGAACTACACTTTTGAAATAATTTTGAATACTTCATTATGAAACTTAATTTATCACATGACCCGAAAGTACGTAGGAAAATCTACTATAGACCTATAACAAACACCGCCCTTTTCAAACTCTACAATGATATGGAATCAACATCTTTCGAATTTGTTAATGAAAAAAGTACGAAAATCGAATGTAAAGTCGAAAAATCCATATCTATTGTCAGAAATTCGGTGAATCAACATCTTCCTATAAATCGCGACTTGTTAATGATAATAAAAGCTCCTGTAATGTGTATTGGTTCAATGATCATATAAGAAATATGAGAGAGACTTTGACTTTCCTAACAGAGCTTCATAAAGACGATGCTACTTTAGTTAGTATGGACTGCTTGAAAAAATGTAAATACAGTTACAGACAAGAAATTGTCAAAGCTAAGATTTAAGGCAATGGTGACTACATTAATAAATCCAACAACAGACAACATGCTGCCTGGAATATCATGAAGAATGTTAAACCGAACGCTCACAACCAGAACTCCTCAACATCTCTCACAGCACATCAATTCAACGACTTTTTTACCCATATCTCACAAGAACTTTTAAATAAAATTACCCCACTCAATGTTTCTCCATCGCATTATATGAATTATCCTACTCATAGTTCACGCTTTCGATTCAGGGAAGTTACATATCATGATGTGAGAACAGCCATAAATAAACTAAAAAACTCGAAGAGTACTGACCCATATGGCTTTACTGTCAGGATTGTCAAAACCTTGCAAAATCTCATCATACATCCTGTAACCAAGTTATTCAATCAGTGTATAGAAAGTAATACTTTTCCGGATTTTTTCAAACTACTTACCTAAAATTATACCCATTTTCAAACAAGGGGATACTGAAGAGTTATGTAACTACAGGCCCATTTCCTTAATACCTATTTTTGCGAAAATTTTGGAATTATTGTTGAAAGATCAAATTAAGGAATACTTTGAGGCTTACAATTTATTTTGCTCAACACAGTTTGGTTTTAGGAAAAATAGTTCCACCACATCAGCTATTAACAGTTTTATTCAGTTTGTTATCTTATCCAAAGCTTTTGATTGTGTTCAACACGATATCCTGTTGGAAAAGCTCCCTTTTTATAACTTTCATGAAGCATCCACTGGAATGATTAAATCATACTTGAGTAATCGACGCCAATTTGTATTCTTTAAAGGTTCATCCGCCTCACAGTTAGTCGCGGCTCACGGGATACCGCAAGGCTCGGTATTAGGACCTGTTTTATTTTTAACTTACGTCAATGATATGACTAACTATAATGTGAATAACTTAATCCTATTCGCTGATGACACTACCTTGGTGAATAGCAATGCCTCTTTAACATCATTGATATTCGACTGTGAGGCTCATAAAAATAATCTAGCAAACTGGTTAGCCATTAATAAGATGACCATCAAAGAATCCAAGTCTCAGATGATTTTTCTTAGCTTGAGGCACTAACTCGTGAAGTTACTAGGGGTCTCCCTTGATGAACACTTGTCGTGGGAAACTCACCTAATCCATGTTCTCGATTCATTAGCATATATATATATAGATATTTGTATATATATATATATATATATATATATATATATTTAACAACAAGTAGGAAAATAATGGGCAAAATCCGCAAAAAGGAGGAAAGTGGATTCGAGCAGAAAATAGGATAGGTAACCCGAGCGATACGTATTTCTGCTGGTTGGCTTCATCAGGCCCGTATCCGGATGTGTGGGCATGTGTATCTACTTTTGTAGTTTCATATGTGCATTCATTTCGGGCCTGATGAAGCCAACCAGCAGAAATACGTATCGCTCGGGTTACCTATCCTATTTTCTGCTCGAATCCACTTTCCTCCTTTTTGCGGATTTTGCCCATTATTTTCCTACTTGTTATATACATTTCTCCGCATGATCATATTCTCTTTATATATATATATACAATTAATTGTTAATTGGGAAATTGGCAAATGTTTAGGCTTAAGTTGACTCTTTTGACGATAAAATCAAGCTTTCGGCATTCTCTATGGAGCCTTCCTCAGGATTCTGAAAACACAATTGTGATGCTAGCAAAGAATACAGGACAGATTTAATTGTCAAACAACTTACTCGTCGTTGAGGTTGCAGCCGCAAGGTGTTTCAAAACGAACGTAGATAAAATAGAACTTGTAATAAGTATAAAAACAAAAGGACGGAGACATTGGGCTTGTTGATAACGACAGATACCTTCGTTACATGTTAGCAATATCAATACACCCGAACGTGTTTTCAGAATCCTGATGAAGGCTCAACAGAGAATGCCGAAAGCTTAATTTTTTCGTCAAAAGAGTCAACTTAAACCTAAAAATTTTTTAACAATTGATTGTATTTTGTGCCCAACTGGTCGTTGGCTTTGGCAATGACTACTGCTCATATATATATATATATATATATATATATATATATATATATATATTTGATAAGGAACTTGAAACAAAATGCCTCTCAGTCAGTTCTTCTTCTAACATATTATTCCTATTTTTAATCAAGAATTTCATATGCATTGTTAAAGTGAGGTCACTCGGCCCATTCGTCAAAAGTTTTTGGATTACAACGAAGTTTCTGAAAATTTTATTCCTTAAGAGCGAACTGATATACAGCTACGTCATTTCGTGAAGTGAGAGACTACAAAAAAGTATGTGAAATTATGGCGTAACTCGATTTTAGATTATTTATCATTTACGCCTCTACGTGCGGAGACCGACGATATAGTCGAGGCGCTGCTCCTATAAGACCTAGTTTCCAACCCACACGAATAATACGACACAGTACAATATTTCATTGCAACGTTACTTATCGATACAATACAAGAAACGAAGATGCCGAATTATTTCGAATGTTGTAAAACGAAAGAGCTATCCAACTATGTGTGCATAACATGTAAACAAATTTTTCATCGCAGTTGCTGCAACAAACGAAGTGACGTAATTCTCATTGTTAAGCATATGATATAATGTAGTACGACTTGTCAAGGAAAAGGTTAAGAAGAAATGGAGAAGGAGAACACTACCAATGAAATAATAAGAGAATTACAACAAGAGATTACAGAGAAGGATAAATATATCGCCTCTATGAAAAAACGCCCATTGGCCTTTGAGGATGATGTGAAATTGAAAAAAATGACGACGAGATCCAGACTTACAAGCGTTAAATACAAAATATAGAGCAACAACTTGCATATTTATCCTCAAAAAACAGTACACTGCAGGAACTGACAATCTCACTTTTGATGGAAGAGTCACCTGTTGCGAATAATATTGGGGCCACAAGTTTCCAAATGAAGACCAAGGATATGTGTAAAAGCCAGCCGATAGTAAATGAATTCGACGAATATCAAACAGCGTCGACTTTTGCCCAATGTGCATCTATCGTTTCCCCTATACCCCAGTTAGACGGTGAAGTAGCAGCAGAATCTGCAAGACAAACTCCAATAGAATTCGATGATGCACCAATAATGGACCATCAGGTGAACCAGCGCAACGTAATGCTTCAGACAGCTGTCGGAAAATCCTTATAATTGGTGACGAATATGCACAAAGCTTCAGAAAAGTGTTAGAATTATACATCGACATGACAAAGTTTTCCATAAACGCTTACGTTTATCCCCATTTAGAGTTTGTAGATATCACGAAAAACGTATTTAACATCCCAAAATCTCTTGGTGAGAACGATTTTGTAATCTTCATGATCAACTCTAACAACATAAGTAACACCCCATACTTAAACAAAGGCTTATTGCCTCTTACCTGTCGGTCGAGTAACTAATCTTATTTTTTTATGCGAATTGACCACATCTGTCGACTATCATCTTAGAAATATGATCAATACTAAAGTCGATAGACTCAGGAAACTAAATAGAAACTATTCTTTGAGCCTATTCTATGACATCAGAGTTCCGGGATCAAAAATGACAATAATCCAGCATGTAAAGGATATTATTTTTGAACAATTAAAAAATGTATTGCCTTTGAAAACTGTACAAATCAACATCCCCGACAAGTCTGAAAAACGGTTTTTTATTAAGTAAAGCACCCATTATGGATCATAAACAACAGAATAATACAATACCTAAACCACGATCTGTTAAAACAGTAATGTGCTCTTTAGACTATTACATCTAAATATCCAAGGTGTTCGCTGTAAGTCAGGAATCATCGAATCACTGTGTGAAAAGAATAAATATACAATGCTCTCTATAAATGAACACTGGTTAAGAAGAGATGAGTTATCGTATTATCATATCTCTGGTCTTAGACCTGTATCTAGTTTCTGTAGGGATGTGAAAATTCATGGTGGTGTGGCTATTTATAAAGCAAATCATCTTCATGCCGTACCTCATTCAGATAACCTTCTGAATCTGTCAGAAGAACTACACTTTGAGGCGGCCGGAGTAAATGTGAATGATCTTCAGTTAATCTCATTGTATCGATCTCCTGGTAGTAATTTTGAATACTTCATTATGAAACTTAATTTATCACATGACCCGAAAGTACGTAGGAAAATCTACTATAGACCTATAACAAACACCGCCCTTTTCAAACTCTACAATGATATGGAATCAACATCTTTCGAATTTGTTAATGAAAAAAGTACGAAAATCGAATGTAAAGTCGAAAAATCCATATCTATTGTCAGAAATTCGGTGAATCAACATCTTCCTATAAATCGCGACTTGTTAATGATAATAAAAGCTCCTGTAATGTGTATTGGTTCAATGATCATATAAGAAATATGAGAGAGACTTTGACTTTCCTAACAGAGCTTCATAAAGACGATGCTACTTTAGTTAGTATGGACTGCTTGAAAAAATGTAAATACAGTTACAGACAAGAAATTGTCAAAGCTAAGATTTAAGGCAATGGTGACTACATTAATAAATCCAACAACAGACAACATGCTGCCTGGAATATCATGAAGAATGTTAAACCGAACGCTCACAACCAGAACTCCTCAACATCTCTCACAGCACATCAATTCAACGACTTTTTTACCCATATCTCACAAGAACTTTTGAATAAAATTACCCCACTCAATGTTTCTCCATCGCATTATATGAATTATCCTACTCATAGTTCACGCTTTCGATTCAGGGAAGTTACATATCATGATGTGAGAACAGCCATAAATAAACTAAAAAACTCGAAGAGTACTGACCCATATGGCTTTACTGTCAGGATTGTCAAAACCTTGCAAAATCTCATCATATATCCTGTAACCAAGTTATTCAATCAGTGTATAGAAAGTAACACTTTTCCGGATTTTTTCAAACTACTTACCTAAAATTATACCCATTTTCAAACAAGGGGATACTGAAGAGTTATGTAACTACAGGCCCATTTCCTTAATACCTATTTTTGCGAAAATTTTGGAATTATTGTTGAAAGATCAAATTAAGGAATACTTTGAGGCTTACAATTTATTTTGCTCAACACAGTTTGGTTTTAGGAAAAATAGTTCCACCACATCAGCTATTAACAGTTTTATTCAGTTTGTTATCTTATCCAAAGCTTTTGATTGTGTTCAACACGATATCCTGTTGGAAAAGCTCCCTTTTTATAACTTTCATGAAGCATCCACTGGAATGATTAAATCATACTTGAGTAATCGACGCCAATTTGTATTCTTTAAAGGTTCATCCGCCTCACAGTTAGTCGCGGCTCACGGGATACCGCAAGGCTCGGTATTAGGACCTGTTTTATTTTTAACTTACGTCAATGATATGACTAACTATAATGTGAATAACTTAATCCTATTCGCTGATGACACTACCTTGGTGAATAGCAATGCCTCTTTAACATCATTGATATTCGACTGTGAGGCTCATAAAAATAATCTAGCAAACTGGTTAGCCATTAATAAGTTGACCATCAAAGAAACCAAGTCTCAGATGATTTTTCTTAGCTTGAGGCACTAACTCGTGAAGTTACTAGGGGTCTCCCTTGATGAACACTTGTCGTGGGAAACTCACCTAATCCATGTTCTCGATTCATTAGCATATATATATATATATTTGTATATATATATATATATATATATTTAACAACAAGTAGGAAAATAATGGGCAAAATCCGCAAAAAGGAGGAAAGTGGATTCGAGCAGAAAATAGGATAGGTAACCCGAGCGATACGTATTTCTGCTGGTTGGCTTCATCAGGCCCGTATCCGGATGTGTGGGCATGTGTATCTACTTTTGTAGTTTCATATGTGCATTCATTTCGGGCCTGATGAAGCCAACCAGCAGAAATACGTATCGCTCGGGTTACCTATCCTATTTTCTGCTCGAATCCACTTTCCTCCTTTTTGCGGATTTTGCCCATTATTTTCCTACTTGTTATATACATTTCTCCGCATGATCATATTCTCTTTATATATATATATATACAATTAATTGTTAATTGGGAAATTGGCAAATGTTTAGGCTTAAGTTGACTCTTTTGACGATAAAATCAAGCTTTCGGCATTCTCTATGGAGCCTTCCTCAGGATTCTGAAAACACAATTGTGATGCTAGCAAAGAATACAGGACAGATTTAATTGTCAAACAACTTACTCGTCGTTGAGGTTGCAGCCGCAAGGTGTTTCAAAACGAACGTAGATAAAATAGAACTTGTAATAAGTATAAAAACAAAAGGACGGAGACATTGGGCTTGTTGATAACGACAGATACCTTCGTTACATGTTAGCAATATCAATACACCCGAACGTGTTTTCAGAATCCTGATGAAGGCTCAACAGAGAATGCCGAAAGCTTAATTTTTTCGTCAAAAGAGTCAACTTAAACCTAAAAATTTTTTAACAATTGATTGTATTTTGTGCCCAACTGGTCGTTGGCTTTGGCAATGACTACTGCTCATATATATATATATATATATATATATATATATATATATATATTTGATAAGGAACTTGAAACAAAATGCCTCTCAGTCAGTTCTTCTTCTAACATATTATTCCTATTTTTAATCAAGAATTTCATATGCATTGTTAAAGTGAGGTCACTCGGCCCATTCGTCAAAAGTTTTTGGATTACAACGACGTTGCTTGCGGTACATTGCTGGCCTCAAATACACGGAACCTTGCAATGAAGCTTTTGTAGAATTGAAAATCATGACAGTACCTTCTCTTTACAACTTCACATGTCTGATGTATATAAAGACTAACCTGAGAAAGTATACTACCCACAGTGATGTCCACAGTTATAGAACCAGAAATACGGATAAGATCTTAGTACCTCATAGCCGTCTCCAAACCATCAGGAACGGCACAAACTATTATGGGATAGTTTTTTATAACCTGTTGCCAGACCGTATAAAGAAACTGGATGCGAAAGTTTACTCGATCAACGAGTATTTGAGCAATAATTTTTGAGACTTGTCGGATTGTTAGCAAATATAACAGTGTTCCTACACCTGGGATCCTCTAGCCTTCTTGAACCTGCTTCTAAGTCATCTGGTAAATTTTTCATAAATGTCTCACCATTTTAATGTATATATGTGTATATGTGTATATATATGTATAGGTATAAATATATGTATATATGTGTGTGTATAAGTAAACATACGTATTGTGTTTTCATGAGTTGATGCTTTTCTGTTTAATTTGAACATCAGTCTTTTGTCAGACTGCTTTTTGTATTAATTTTTTTTTCTTTTGACTTGTGTAAACACCCTGGTGTACTTAACACAAATATAGAATTGAATTAAATTTAATTGAATATTTTCATACTAATTTCCTTTATTTATGATATAAACTACAAACATTCAATATTCTTACCTTTATTAATCGTAAAATTCGACCTATTCTAAATACTCTAACTACTCGAAGCAACGTCGGGGAGATCGGGAAGTCTATCATAATATCTTCTAAAAATATCCCCAGGATGGAAGCCACAACTAACAAAAAGTCGAATACATTCCAAGGAACGGTGAAGTAATGATACCTGAGGCCGATGATTTTCACTATCGCTTCTAAAATATAAAACAAAATTAGGTTATTCCTATATTATTGCTTAGCTAGACAGAAACGACGCATTTATGCTTAGATTATAACCATCAAACAAGCATTTGCAGGAACACAATCAACTTACTTCGTTTCTTCATTAAACGAAGAGTAAAATATTGAAAAATGTAATAAGTATGCGCGATGTGCTACTACGACAACAAAGTTGTTTTATGATTAGTCCAAATGGAACATACCGTATAAGGTACTCAAATGTAAGTCAAAATACATGTGAACAGAAATGGTTGCGCCGAAGAGCAATCCTTCATTAAACTCGTATAAATAAGATATTGTGGTAAATATGCAAGTATGCATGTAGTAAGATCGCACGTTCATGACACATGTTTCAAGACTAAAATCGTTTTTGTCGGCATGAAAATTCAACCATTGACACTTCCTGAGGATGAAGAAAACGATATTCTATTTTTGTCATACTTAATAGGTATGTAGTGGGTCCTAGTTACAGACTAATGTCACCAAAGACAAAGTATATCCCCTCCCTCATCCCTCTATTCCATACTATAAGTTCCTTTTGCTATTATATTGTATCTTATTGCAAATCATAAGGAATCATGATCCTTAAGGGCTGCATGACAAGATATGAAATAAGACATAAAATTTCTATACGACATGGCAACATGGCAAAATTGAGTGAGGTTATTTTAAATGCCAACGGGGGTTGCCACTTATACCCTATTTCACGATTTTCCACCACGCTTTGGCGTCTACTGAGGTAAACAGCTAATCGGATATAAATCTAGCGTTTTGTTTTTTGTATGCAAATGAACTTTTCTAAGTAAATGAGCTGTTAGCATCTGAGCAAGTACAAAATGAATCTGTAGCAAACAAAAAACCAAAACAAAATTCGGCTCTGTCGTTGACGGTTCCGTCAGAATTATGTGTCCTGCGCCGGTATGGGGAATTTTGAGATATTACTAGATATTTAGCAGTCATTCTACCGTGATGGATACTCGTGAAATAGGGTATACACACGACTGCTTCCCTTACCCATGACTATCTAAGGATTTGGCAACCCAGCATTGTGGGACTTTCCAGATGTCAACATTTGTAAGTTATACCGGTCAACGACATCGTCCATTTTGTCGGGTTGTCACTTGTCGTATACAAATTTGAGATCACATTTCATATGGTGTCATACGGGCTTAAGCCTACATTTACTTTGATTAGAATAATTTGACTGAATATTTCGAAAAAGCTTTATTTAATCATGATAAATGTAAATATGTACCTTTTTTTGTTAAAATTTTCGATACATGGTAATGTAATGGTGCTGGCAAGAAAGTTATGGCATAAAATAGTGGGATTGTAAGTAGCGCGCCCTAAAAACTGGAGAAATCGGTGGTAAACCTATTATTCATCATCAGTAACTACGGATTCCCAATTTTTGTGTTGATATCACATGAACGGGTTTAGCTATAGAGGACTAAGGATTTCGAGAATTCGACTTCAAAGCCTTGTATGTCTTTGATGGGCGATATATTGGTATCTCAATATTCATATTCTTATATAACCTACTCGAAGTTGCAGGGATCTTATAGTGGCAATATTTTCAACATATTTGACTTTATCTATACAATAAAATTGATACATTGGACTAGGCAATAGGGTTTAAGGTGACATTTTTGCTTATCGTCATATATTATCGACTACTACAGTACTCACCTATACCAAAAACCGTAGTAAAAAACGCGTTGCTAACTTCTAACACAAAAAACACCGCATGCGGCTGTCCATAATGTTCGATGCCCATTGAAAGCATGTTTAAAAAAATCAATACAAATATCGCAATCTCGAACCTCCTGGAGTTTGAAAGGTCATAAAACATCGCTATAAATTGATTCATGGGTCGCTTTATGACCTTCTGTGGTTTCTTCCTGCCTAATTTCTTCATAGCTGTATAGTAGTGCTTTTGGCTTTCTGTTAGAAACATTTCTAACACGCCTCCCTCATACTGAAACAATAAGTAGCTTTTAGTACATTGTATTATAAATACATCTGCCATTTATAACTTTTAATCTAGACAGTCGGTTACCGATAAGAATTACATATGTTTATATTAAATGATTGTGGAGTCATCGACTGATACATTTTATAGTTGGAGTTTTTTTAGAAAAGTTTCATATTGGCAGGCAATCTTGTCCATTACAATTTGCCACAAAAAGAACCAGATAGATCTAAAAAGACAAAATGAGTTCAGAAGATAAAATGTTTTCCAATAAGGACTACAAACAAGCTGTGTCTCAGGTCTGAATTTTTTTCCTGGTTCTATATTATATGCTATTTCAACATATAATATACAAGACAGTTGTGCGCATTGGCACGGATTCAGGAAGTTAATAATAATCGCAGTAGTAATAATAATACCAATAATAAGAAATCGCATTTATTTGTCACAAAATTACAAATTAACAGACTTAATAGAAAAAAAATGGTCTCCAAAAGGTGGACTGTCAGCTTACGCTGTTTTTCAACCCGACCTAAAGTCATAGACCCAACTGATAAGCTACTATGAAGAAGAAGATAAATAGTCAAAGGGATGAGTGCGAATGAATTTGTGCGACGTTAAGCGCGAGCTTTGGGCTGGCGGTGTCACTAGTTTATACTACAAAAATTTTGAGGCATCACCGGTAAGTACGAGTGGTACAAATCAATTAGGATCAATTTATTATGGCTCATATTGACCAGAATGAACATGTACGATAAAGGAAGTGCGATGTGACGCCGTTAGATTTTCTCCAAGTTGTACGTCTATGATAATACGCCGCACTCCATTAATGCCCTCAAAGATGACGTAACCCCAGTTATTTCGGAGCTATGATATATGCCTTTGTGTGATATTCCTAATTCAATTTTACATGTGACGAAAATTTTATGTTGGTGCACAAATTTCGCATCATCCACAAGAAAAAGCACTGAGATGGAAAATGTAGGTTTGTAAATTGTTTTACTCCTCAACTTGCTCAATTATCGGCTACTCGAATTAACTATACAGGGCATTAAGTGATAATCGACATAGTAAAATAATATCCACCGATGCCATTTCATATCTGAAAATACAAAAACATTGAACCTATTTTTCACGGATGTACATAGTGTTATCTAATCTCCCCTAATCTTTAGTGTCACATATCTTAGGCACTACTCATCCAGAAACACGGTCCAGAATTTTTGAGCTACCAAACCACTATTGGTTTTATTACAAGCATTATTTTGCAAAATTTTGATTGAATTAAGTTAGTAACATAACAAGGCACCATCCATTGGATTTTTTGTACAAACATTCCAATACTGAGGTTAAGAGGCTTTGATTATATGATGTAAAAAATTAATCTAAAACTGTTATTTAACTGTTCAGCTACATTTAGGTTACTCCTAGGTAACTTTACTATTGTGCAAAATTTCACTGAAATCAGTGTACTTAATAGGAACATTCTATATAGTCACTTTTTACCGCGCACTTTGACTATTACATATTAATAATAGCTTAGTGTTATCAGTAACGGCTAGGAATTAATAAAAGCATTGTACGAATACTTACCTTTTTCTTAAGCATATTAAAATTATCGATGATAACTCCTATGAACAGGTTAAGGGTGAAGAACGATCCACACACAATGAATATCACGAAGTAGATGTACGCGTAAAGGTTCGCTTCCCTTTGTGGCTGTAGATCTACCCCTCTGGCATCTACTGCATCTGCCATCACCTCCATCCAACCCTCGAAAGTTGCCTAGATTAAATCAGAAACTTCATTGGTTAGAGGTACGAACACTAATGTGTGTTACGACAAATACGTGGAGGAGCGAGAATCAAGTAAAGTCTATCGAAGGAACTGGCAACGTACTAAATCGTGACTGTATAGTGACTCTATTGTTAAGCCGCTAAATCAAACCACATATACGTAGTCATTGCCAAAGCCAACGACCAGTTGGGCACAAAATACAATTAATTGTTAATTGGGCAATTGACGATAAGATCAAGCTTTCGGCATTAGGATTCCGTCCTTTTGTTTTTATATTTATAACAAGTTCTCTTTTCTTTACGTTCGTTTTGAAACACCTTGTGGCTGCAACCTCAACGACGAGTAAGTTGTTTGATAATTTAAATCTGTCCTGTATTCTTTGCTAGCATCACAATTGTGTTTTCAGAATCTTGATGAAGGCTCCATAGAGAATGCCGAAAGCTTGATCTTATCGTCAAAAGAGTCAACTTAAGCCTAAAAATTTGCCAATTTCCCAATTAAAAATTAATTGTATTTATATATATATATGCCCAACGAAAAGGACGCACCCCCATTTGTGACTCTCCTGGTATATTTTGGGAAAAACCCTGGGATACGTCATTTTTGATTTCTAGGGGTAAGTATTTTTATCTACAATACAGGGTGATCCAAAAATTAGATATTGCGTTACACCTTAGATTTTTAAATGGAAACCGCAATTTTTTTAATTTTTAGATTCTCCATCACGTTTTTAGTAACTTTTGCACAATAACTATCTTCAATCGTTACGATGCTATTTGAGTTTATAATAAGATTCTAGAAATTGTGACAATAAGGGATTACATCGTAAAAATAATAATCAATACAGTTCCCATAGTAAAAACACTTTACTTTAAAATTAAAAACAAGTCTCCGAGTATTAGAAAAAACAAAAAACTCTTACAGTTTACACGCACATTAAAGTTAAACATTTATTTGATATACAGAGGTAGCTCAATGTGGTAATAAGTGCTGAAAGTAGTGTCCATGTACCTTCATGCAATAATAAAGATTTCTTTCGAAATTATTCCTCACATTTTCGAGCATGTCTTGACTTATTTGTCTATATTCAGCTGTAATGCGCTGACGAAGATATTCAATAGAATCTGGTTTCGTACTAAATACTTTTCTTTTCAAATGCCCCCAAAAAAAGTAATCTAAAGGACTTAGATCCGGAGATCTCGGTGGTCACTCGAAGGGGCCTCATCTGCCGATTTGGGAAATGGGTGTCCAAAAACTGTCGTACTGGAGCCATATAGTGCGACTTTCATTATAACTAAAGTCATTTTCTATTATTTTGTGGCTCTATTGTATTTTCTATCATGCCCAAGTACGTCTCGCCCGTCAAGTTTCCAGGAATAAAAAAAGATCCTACAGCAAGATTTCCGAAAATGCCTTCTCACACAGTATACGTCTCGAAACAGGTAAGGATTCGAGTCACCCCAATATCGACAATTATGTCTATTTACAGCACCATGTAAATAGAATGTACACTTATCCGAGAAACAAATATCAAGCAACAGATTTATATTGTTGATTAAATGTTGGGACATTTATTCGCAAAACTCCAACCTTCTATCAAAATCGTCTTCATTAAGCTCATGGAGTTTTATCTTGTATGGGTGAAATTTATTGTCTTCAAATTTCTTTGTACTGTTGAGGGTTTAAATTCTGAAAAAGTAGCCAGTCGAGTGCTTTGGGTATTGTCAAGTACTATGTGACCCAAAACTGCTATTGATGCGGCTTCATTTCTAACTGGTCGATTTTCTCGATGGCGATTACGGTGAATATTAGATACAGATCCAGTTTCTTCAGATTTTCTTATCAACTTAGCCACATATCGTTAATATTTTTGTCTAGATATAACGCATTAAACATCCGGGCAGTAGCTGTTGCAATGCTCCCATTTTGGTAATACAGTTTTGTTATTTCTACCCTTTTTTGAATTGAATAAGTCATTGTTCAGTATTCATCACAACTAGGTAGGTAACTTAACAATGTGAAATGAAAGACAACGTTTTTCTATGACATACGTTGACACTGTCTGATGCTAAATGTTTTTACTGGTATCCATAATTATTATTTTTTGTTATGCGTTCCAATATTATCAGTATTAAGTTGAGTTAGTCAAATTTTATTATAAACTCAAATAGCTTCACAGCGATTGAAAATAAGTATAAACTTTATTATATAAAAGTTACTAAAAACTTAATGGAAAATTAAAAAAAAATGGTGGTTTCCATTTAAAAATCTAAGGTGTAACGCATAATCTTATTTTTGGATCGCCCTGTATTGTACCGGTATAACTCAAAAGAAATCATAATTTCCGTGTCCTAGCCTTTTTCAGAAAATATACCAGGAGAGTCACAAATGGGGGCTTTTCTTTGGGCCACCCTGTATATGTAATGGAGTCCTATCAACATCAAAATGAAAAATTTACAGTAGGTAAATAAATTTCATATGTTGACATTTGGATGGGTTAATCTATATAAAACACTTAACTCAATTAGATCGTAAGAGACAGACTAGCTCTATTGCAGTATTCCTATTTCTTACACCGCGTATAATAGCGATTCAAGAATGATAAAAGCCAGAGCTGAAAAAGTATACTGTTTGACACCGATAAAATAAGTTGTATTTGAGAAAAACGGACAGTATTGTTTTAATACCTCCTATAACGACTCACACTGGCACCAATCCCAAAAAGTTTGCCAAAAACTTAAAACTGATTAGTTGCGCCTAGCTGGCTTGGCCTAGTCTGCTAGATATCATCTGTATGGACCGCTTCAAAATTTTTAGAACATTTCACATTGACTGACAGAAGTCAAATATGAAATAGGTTATGTAAGTTATGCTAGTGGTGCTAGTTGTCAGCAGACTCAGTCGATAGAGAGCAATATTCAACAGCTAAGCTAAACCTTTCTCATGCCGCCGATTCTGGTACTAAGTAGATACGGTCTACTCGCCGTCGATCAAATTTATTAGTAATTTAGCTTTCGTTCATCTGACCACGAAGGGGTATGATGAAGACCGGCATGCCCATGTCGAAGCGATTGGCTGACATCAACTAGGTTTGACATTGCCCACCGTATTGCAGTTCGCCAGCACGAGATCGCACCCACACGTTAGAAGGGAAAAACAAACAAAAACAAAAGATAATCATTTTTCTTGTATACTGCGCTGGATTGACAGAAAGTTGTTCATTAAAAACAATATATTACTACTGTCCATATTTATTTCAAATATTGTTGCACAAATCTGAAAGATACTCTTTACATACATACTCTATAAATAAACAGTCGATGATTGTTTCTTCTACTCAACTTTAGTGGATCCACGCCAAAATAAAAACAGTTTCCAAATAAGTACGTAAGCACTAGGGGGCGCGAGTCTTAGCTTTCCTTTTTTGCGATAACATGGTGGAGGGGTATATAGTGATTACGTCAGCAAGATTTATTTCTTTACTTTTACTTCTGCTTCTATGGATGTCCCACAAATTTAGTCGATATTGATTTGAACACATATGGCAACCTTACTTGTCTAGACTCGAAAGCGAAACGCACCTTCAGGGATTACCCAAAAATGAATATGCTTATTTGCTTAGAATCTTAGCTACACATGCTCCTGGTAGAAATGCATATATGTCCAGTACTAAATGTGTCTTCTTAGTCGAGAACTATCTGGTTTGATACTGCCTCAATACCATTTTGGGTTTCATTTGGTTGTACCCGACACAGCACTGAATGAAGACGTAGAAAGATCAGATTTCGAGTTTGCCGGAAATGTAGTAGCAGAGGTATGGAATTCAATGACAATTGATTGTTGTCATGTTACTGCAAAGTATTTTGGGGGACATTAAATGACATTCGGAACATGTGCATGAAATCCAATACTTGCTCCAAATTGTAAAATGTACCAAAATGTACATGAGTATAGGATGGGGGGGATAAGAGATTTGCTTACTTTCGCTGACAAGGGGGAGGGGGGTTATTATTTGGAAAAAAATTTATTAGGTGATAGATACTTGAATGGCCCCCTAGACGTGGCATTGTTATTCCCACCACGAGAATGCGATCAACAGCGAAGGGATGCGGGACAAGGTTGAGGATTGCCGCATTTTTTTACTTTGGATAACGTATGGAGTATGACCTGCAGGGGTTTACGTAACTTGATAGGTGACATTGTCGTTTTTTTGGCACTAGTCAAATCCAAGCGAATAACCAAAATTTCTGTTATCTACCGCGGTTATAATATGGTTTAAGATGACACACGGGTTGATGACGTCAGTTACTCGAATCGCTTGAATGCGTTGGTTAAAACTGCGGTTTTGTGGCAAGTTATTTATTTTAGAAAAGCGCGTATATAATTTCTTGTTATTTTTATCATCACCTAATAATCGGTGATTTTTCGTCTACAACAGTGTATGGAAAGTTTAACAAATAAACCTTTCATAATATTAATGGGAGAAATGTTTTTTTTTCAGAAAATAATTCTTAATGATGGAAACATGGCTCTGTAGCTATGATAACTTTCGATTCTCTAAACTTTTCCGCATGCCAAAGAGAACATTTATTGATTTACCAGAAATGATAGGAAAAAGCGATGAAAAAAGATATTAGCAAAACCGTAAACAGGTGGACATTATCCAATGAGTTTATAAGGCCATATAAATATTCATGTGGTATATGGCTACACAGGATACTTTGTTAAGCATAGGAACTAGATTGTCTCCAGCAACAGTCATGAGTAGAACTAATAAGGTGCTCTACTTTATGCTACAACAGAAGTCAGCAGCCTGTATCAAGTTTCCCAAAAATGAAGCTGAAGTATAGCAAAAATATCCAATACTCGGCAAAATTCTAACTTGTCATATTTCAAACAATAACCAGAAATATAAAAATACTCCTGAGTTGGGTAAATACCACAATTTTGTGGTGATAACTATGACATATAACAGCTGATTCATGACATCACGGATCTTATAACCAAACTGATAACCACACTCGCTTGAATGGATCGGTAAATACCAATCCAAATTGGTAAATACCATTATCATTTGGTTATTCGCTTGAATTTGATTATTATGTCCTTTTTTGACATTATGTAGGTTTTTCAACAGGACCTCAACTTGGAACTAACTGTCGTTCATTTCATGCTCACATGTAGCAAGCGTGGAATGAGGTGTTTGCATATTAGGATACTTAGCCAACAAGTTGACTGATATTATAGGTTTTCTGACATTACATAGGGTGTCCAATAAGTACCACGACAAACCTAAGGAGAAGGTAGGCTTCGGACTGACCTCCCAAATGACAAAAACTTACCTAGGTGTATATAAAAGTGTCACCGTTTTTGAGATATTGAATGTTTTCTTAAATTTAAAAAAAAACGAACCTTTTTATCTGTGGTCTTTAACTGCATGTACAAATAAGGTTATACTTTGTTCATTTTTTCTATAAAATACTTCTAGATAGATGCTTTATCATATACAAATGCAATGTAGTTAAAAGATATTAAGGGACCATGATAAAATAAGAGCTGTTTTGGGATTTATAATATATATAATTTATAATTTCAGTAAGATTCATAAAACATATCAGAAGCAGGTAATAATAATGTAGCTTTGTATTATTTAGCATGTCACTGATCGGTAACCAGTGCAACTTGAATTTAAATCCAATAATTACATTGTAGTGTGTGTCAGCCACTTACAAAAGCAGCTATTACTTTTTTCCAATCCTGTATTTCTGAAATCTGTATTCAATGAGCAATCTTTTCATTCAATATAATGCAGTTATAGACCAGTACATTTTTGTTTCACCACAGATGGTCAAAGTTGAGGAAAAAATATCAAATGGTTATAAATCCCAAAATAGTCCTTATTTGATCATGGTTCCTTAATACCTTTTAACTACATTGAATTTGTATATGGCAAAGCAAGTATCTAGAAGTATTTTATAGGAAAAATAAACAAAGTATAACCTTATTTGTACATGCACCTAAGGCCACAGATGAAAAGGTTCGTTTTTTTGAAATTTAAGAAAAAATTCAATATCTCAAAAACGGTGACACTTTTATATAGGTAAGGTTTTGTTATTTGGGAGTTCAGTCCAAAGCCTACCTTCTCCTTAAGTTTGTTGTGGTACTTATTGGACACCCTGTATAGGTTTTATACGTAATAATCCTGTCGATGTGGGATACTACAACTGACTTATTTACGAACGCCCGTATATGCTCGTAATTAACAGTACTGCACTAGGACTATCTCAACTTTGACAATTTAATTAAGCTAATTTATGTTCCACGGATATCATCGCGTGCATACCGTGCTGTCAAAATTTCATTGATTTGTCACTTATAACTCTTCGAGAACAAATGGATATATGAATTGTCCTTTAGGTGCCTGTATGTTCGTTAAGGAGCGCCTTTAGAAGAGGATTATATATTATTGCATCATCAATCCCATATTTTCGTCCTAAATCGTCTGAACGCAAAGTGACAAGTCTGACAAAGATTTTATGTTTGATGTTTTGTTGGCTTTGAGATGAACGTTGAAAAATAACAAATGAAACCATTCGTATGGTATAGATATTAACAGATTAAAAACTAGTACTGCCAACAACAAAAATGTTATGATAAATTGAATTCGTATCCGAATATTTTTTGCTAGAAGACTAATAGCAACAGGCGAATTTTGACGAAATAAACCACATCCTTGTCTGATTTCTGAAGAACAAATTACTGTTACAGTTTGTTGTTTAGAAATGTATTCTTCCCACAAACCATAGTTTTGCATACCTTTTTGATGATTCAAAGAATACAAAAGACAGTTTGAAGCAAATCCATTTTCGAATGCATTTTGCTTTCAAACCTTTTAAATGTTGCACATGCGTTAAATAATGATTGATGTCTATTAAACCCAAACATACAGGCAGAAACTCCATTTCAGGCTGTGCACCGCAAAGTCGCCAGATTGTGGTGTAATTATACTCAATACCGAGTGAAGTTCGAGGGAACTAAACAAATTCAAATAACTCCACCGTCTCGAGTGTTATACCCTTTTACACCGAGTACTTTACCGAAGAGATTTTTGTCGACAAACTTACCACTTGGAACAACGCCAGGTACGCTATCCCTACGTGGTCGAACGATATCTTGGAGTTCGTCCAAGTGTAATTCAGCCTCAAGCACGTCCATTTGTCCGCAACGATCTGGAAAATAAGGGCAATTTTGTTCATATTTCCTGGCTGGTTACTTAGCATACAAGGCTATTATGCATTTGAGTTATTATACGAGGAGGAGGATAGGGGACGTAGGATGACAAGTATTATCATTATTGTGAAATATACCCACGACGCTTGAATTTTGGAGGCTGCATTTTACATCACTGGTTTGGCTGTCTGAGTGATCCACTTTGGTCAAAATCGGCTACACGGTGTTTTTAAGATAATTTTTGTACGCCTGATCCAGACGTGTTGCCACACTATCCTTCTGTAGCATATCCCAAAGTATTTCAACTGGAATGCAGTAGAGGAACTGCCCAGCGCTTTTATATATTCTCTAAAGGCACCTCTCTAATTACAAAGTAAATATTTTGAATGTCTACCGAAGCAATGTGTTTTTGTTTTTTATTGTTAATATATAAGCAGAAGGCATCATCTGTAACGGAATCTACATAAAATAAAGGTTAGAAATTGGGTTGATTGAATTGAGTCATTATGTTGAAACTGGAGTTACAAAGTTAGTTTCGCGGGATGATATGATTTTATCTACATTAATAGAACTGGTATTTATTTCAGTTCTTCTCACTTGTAGAAAAACTACCCTCTACAAAAGGATCATACTTCCATTTTGAACAAAAGAACATGTATCCAACCTTTTAATTTTTCCCTGACTTTATTTGTAGCAGCATTTCAAAATATATTGCACATCAACATATATAGATATATACGTATATATATATTTATATATGTATATACATATTTATATATATATATATACATATTTATATATATATATATATATATATATATATGACTTCTCGTCTCTTATCCTCGATCATCAATTTTATACTTTCTAACAGACGCCATATTGGATTCTTGCACAGGTCAATAAAATATTTAATTCTGATTACAAAAATGTATGTATATCATATATGGATATTGCCAAACCTTAGTGATTTCAAAAAAATATACTTTCCTAGGTAGGCCTTGAAATGATCAGATAAGTCATTTGTTTTTTATACTTTATTGAAAAATATTTGTTCATTTCCTGGTTTTATCTGCAATGGGATTTTAAAATGAATTACATATTAGCGTTGCCACCCTTTCTCCTCTAGAAGAGGGTGTAGTTCTCATTTAGACATTTCTGCTTTCACACAATCGTTGATTTTCCATTTAATTGTGAATATCATACATTTATTTATGTCACGATAAACTTCACACATGTAAATAAAGTAATATATCCCTGGTGGTATTTAAATGTACAGAATTCCAATATAGCGTCCACATGAAAAAAAAAACAAAGTTGGCGATAGAAGTTTGAAGAAGAAACCTCGAAGTGATACACGCCATCTTGTAGAGGAGAAAAGGTAACAATGTCAACATGCAATTTATTTCCAAATGGCATCTCACATAATGTCAGGAAAACAATGAAAATGGTTTTGTGATAAATCTGGTATACCAACCAAAAAACTATCTAATAATTTTAATGTCTACCTAGGAAATTCTATTTTTTTAAATAATTAAGGTTTGGCAATGTCAATGGATAATACGTTATACATTTTTGGAATCAGAATTAAAATCTCTGTTCATCTGTGCAAAAATTCAAAATGACGTACATTAGAAAAAATAAAGTTCGTGCTGGAAGACAATAGACGAAATTCTTAGAGACTTCTTGATTTTATTGGACATTCTACGTATTCAAATATGGGGGCAGTGCCTACATGGCACCTTCTATTACATTGATTATGATTTTGATTTTTGAGCTGCCATAACTTTTTAGAACAATTTTTATCTTTTTTATTTTGCCTTTGCTTTACTTTCCTTGTACGAAAAAAATGTACATGGTTTTGCTTCAAGTGCAATTGTTTTCAATGAGTAGTTTCATCTAAGACAGAGAGTACAGTAGATTTTTAAACAGGCTTTCTTTTTGTAGGTTTTTTTTCTTACTACCATAATTTTCGGCAACGAGGCAAGCAGCCCCTGCCCAGTGACGTGCCCACTACTGGCCACTTTTTGACCAGAGTCGAGGACGGCCGCGCCTCACAAAGAAGACCGACAGATAAGTTCAATATTTAGGCGCAAAATATATGTAAATACTTCGGGCGTATACCATGGTAGACGTTTCGCGGGGTTATCTAGAAAAATTATTTTGTCAGGTCGTATTTAGGATTTATAACATCCTTTCTTTTTTTTATTACTCGCACTACAATGGTGGAGCACATGTGCGTTTTTTTTATTAATCAATATATTGTGATTTGATATCTTGTTTATTTGGCTCTCTGTTAGATTCTCCTTTTGTGTGGTGGTCAAGCAAAACAAGTTCCAACTAACATCTCGGGGAGTTGTGGCTTAATCCGTCCTAAGTCACTGGCGCTCTTAACCCCCCCCCCCTACTCTCCGCTTTATTGAGCTAGGGCCTAAATTTGCACGCCACTACCCAACTGTTTTACTTGAACCAACCGTTAGATAGTATTTATCATTGTGTTTTATTAATTAACCAAAAAAAGGCGTGGCAATTGAAATTCTAACTATAACATCTTATAGAGAAGAAAAAGTGGCAATATTAATGTGCAATTTATTTTGAAATCTCACTCAGGAAAATATTAGAACGATCTTAGGAAATGATGGTCTCTGGAAGTACTTTCAATCTTAAGACTTTTTGCGCGGCATTTTGTTAGTTACTTAAATACGCATCTTTGCCCCCCACCCAGTTATCCACGTATCTCTTACCGTTTCAGAAATCCTAATGGTGAGTTTTGAACTTGACTCACCTGGTATACATGAACAAAAAAGAAATAACCATGATCACATACTTACACTTATATCTAGTCGCTCTCCTTCTTCATCAATGCACTTATAGAACTTTCCGCTAAAAAATTGTACGCCCATGATGGAGAAGATAAGCCAGAACACCAGGCATACCAAAAGTACATTGAAGATGCTGGGTATTGCGTACATGAGAGCATTCACGACTATTCGCATACCCTGCCACCTGCTGATCGCTCGTAGAGGCCGCAATGCTCGTAACGTTCGAAGAGAGCGCAGCACTCGCAGGTTTTCGTTTTCTTCTATTAACAGGCTGAATAACGATACCTGGAACAGGCATTCAAGTTAATTAACAGTTGCTTATAAGAAAGTGGCCAATCTATTGAATGTTACAAGCTCTTGTAGAACGTGTTTTAGGGAGATACAGGCTTTTGGAGGACGCCACTGGAATAACATCCAAACAACACTATACAATTCCAAGAAATTTGGACAGCGTTGTTCGGGATTCATATCATAGTCTCCACATAAAACGTCAGGGCAGACTAGACTTGACGGAATATTGATAATTTTTGTACATTCTCTACAATAAATGCTCAAAATGATATTTTTTTAACAGCTTACGCTTATATGTAGTTGAAAAAATTCATTATTGTTTGATTTTGATGAATAAACCCGTTTTTGAGGAAAACATCTTGTTTCAACACTGCAGCCGAACGGGAAATTTATATCCTGGAGCTTTTTGCCGATGATTACGAATACCTAGATTTTAAAAATGGCGTCAAGTACGTTGACTCTGCACTTCTCTCGCAATGCCGTGATCTGTTCGTAAATAATTAAGTTCAGCGCAAGTTAAGCCTTCTGAGAAAGGAATTAGTTACGAACATGTACAGTAGGCAAATTGAACAGATCAAGTCAATCAAACAGGCCTATACAATTAGTCCATAGACATTCTTTCCCTGCCCTACCAGTAGTTACCGTCTATCTGGCAACGTTGTACGGGCAGAACAATCAAGTAGACCATACGCTAATCTCAGATAGCAGAAGGATATGCATATCGAAATCATTTCTTTATCAGTTTTACTGACAAATGTACGGAGAAATATATGATGTGTGGAATATGGTTAATAGGTGAGTCGAATTATCGGTGTTGGGATCATATGAATATACTAACATCAAAAATTGAGATATACCCTTTCCATCCCCTAATTTTTCATCCCCAAACATTATTTCAAACATGATCAGAAACGTCTAAAAACCACGTTTGAGCGATATTTTTTTTTCGTTTTTGGCTGTTCCTCTGCCGCCACTAGACCGATTTGCAAAAACTACAAAGATTTTTGTCCTTGGAGTAGTATAGTAACCTTGTGTAAAAAGTTCATTCAATTTCGAGGAGTATCTTCCAAGTTATAGAGTTAGTTACTGAACAGACCGACCGGCGGAAATGAGTATCATGGTTTCTCCTTATATTACACGTTAAGGCCAATTCCCATCTAAGCAGCATCGAGCGGCGCGACGCAGAGCCGAGCGGTGCAGCCAAATGTTGCTTACAATTGTCTACTTGTAATTAAATGAAACCGTTTTCACCTAAGCAGAGCGGCGCTGCGCAGAGCAGAGCAGCGCGACACAGCAAAATTTTAATTCCTCGTGAAGCATTGACTCGCAGCATTGTCGCTACACATGCGCAGCTCTGCTTGTTGATGGACAGGTGGGAATAGAAGGTTTCGCATGCAAGCAGCAACTTGTTGAATTTTGCCAAAAAGTCATCATCACACTTTTAATTATGGACGGAGAAAAAATCGAAAAGCTTATCCTTCTTGTGGGTGAATACAGTGAATTATATGATATGGCTAATAAAAACTACAGTAATCAAAATAGGAGGGATATAGTTTGGTTGAAAATAGGGAATAAAATTAATGAAAAAGGTAAGTGCTAATTAACTATTGCTTTAATTATCCATTTAAATAACATATGAAAGAACTTATTGTTGATGGGTCCTTTTTAAGAAATAATTGAATACAAACAGGATATTTTCGTTAAACTGTTACTAGATTGCTTAACAAGTTCATGGCATACAGCTGCGAGAAAGATGATGACATCTTGACGGCTAGATCAAAACTACGCGTCGCGTATGCTGCCTCATGCTGTTTAGGTGGGAACATATACATAAAAGCGCTGCTTCATGCTGCTCGGCGTCGCTCTGCGTCGCGCCGCTCGATGCTGCTTAGATGGGAATTGGCCTTTATATAACATAAAAAAACAGAATATCTCATTTTCGAAATTTTTCGCGATTACAGTACTACCTTGTTCAGTAGCGTAGGAAGTAAAATGATGTAGCCAGTCAGTTGGGCCCAGTATCAAAAAAAAAAATAAAAATTAATTTTTGAATCATTTACTACTAAAAAATAATTCGTTACCAGTCGAAAAAATTTGGTTGATAATTGGTTGACGCGTAATCACAGTGTTGTTCGTATGTTGCACGCTGCTTCCCAGTGGCGACCTTTAGGGGCCTGTAGGGTGGCCCAGCATGATATTTCTATGAGAATTTGAGAAATTTCTTGTGTGCTATAATGCATCCAGAAACTGGCCACTTACACTGGAACACTCTGTATAAAGCTAAGCAACTGCCTGAGGCTTCCTTGCCAGCCACGTACAAAGTAAAATATGGGCCAAAATCCGCTGTTTATTCTAAAGTTTAATGGCCCAAAATTGCCACACTAATGTAGATTATGTATTACAAACATATAAATGTCCGAAAAGTTTGGTAAGACAATTTTAAAGGTCCAATAAAAGTCTTACAATAATCAATAAAAATCTGAAATAGGCAAAATGTGGCCGCCCATATTTTAAGAATTCCAGTATAATGAACTCATACCTAATCAACGAATTGTTTTAAATCATAATATCCATAAGGTGTGGGTGGACCACGGAACGCCACCATAACAAATAAACAGTTATTGTTCCTTTATTTGCTGAATAAATTTAACAAACAAATTATTAAACAACACTTTAATTGTATGTAACTTATAAAAAATGTTTTTGTTGCTGCAGAGTTAATTAGTATTCAGCTTTATAGAATTCTTCTGTATGGCAAGGAATAAGGCTCCATGCAAGATCAATATAGTAAATCAGCCGTTTAACTTAAAATTCACGTCTTGATCAAAGCACCAACTTATATTACTTAAATTACAAGAAAAGGTCTTCCATCAAAATAAAACGTAAAATACAATAACATATTCTCATAAATAATACCCAACGAACTACTTGAACGCTAGCCTAAAACTAAGAATGTATTCCTAACAACGTTTGAAAAATAATTTTAAGGCGTATTATATTGAGATATCAAATAAGCTGCCTGCATAGCTTACACAATATTCCAGATTGCGTTATAAATACTGAGGAGGTACAATTTAAAAACTAGTGCATTATACCCAAATTCTCGCTTCATCTAAAAACAAAATATTCATATTTTCCTGATTCCTAGATGTTCATAATCAGGCGTTTGTGCCCTCGCAAGGCTAACGGTCAATTTTAATCGGCATTACAAGTAACTATTGGCCTTCATAGCAACACTGCAATATTCTAAGTATCTCAATATAAATAAAGTAACAATTTTTTTCTTTAGTACCATAGCAAATACTATAAATTCAGATAAATAAAAATTAAAAAAAAACGATAGTTTATTTCTTTATTTAAAAATTTGCTGTGAGTGCGTACTACTATTTCAACGTCGACGATCTTTCAACAATGGGAGGGACCTCATTGACAAAATGGTGACGCGAGCGACTTGCCGCCGGTGCCGCGTCTGGGTTTTTGAGTTCGGTGGGCGTGAGTGTGAATAGAATGAATTTGCCATTGCAAGGCTTTTAATAATTGGACATACAAAGAGCATGGCGTTCCGTAGTTCACCTACCTTATGATATATTGAAACACTTACAAATACGATTAAAAAATCCAACAACGTCCAAAAACTGGTGAAGTACTTGTGAAACCCCAATGCCAGCCATTTGAGAAACATCTCTATAATAAAGATGATGGAGAAGGCGAGATTGGTCCAATAGAGGACCATTTTCAGTTCGGGTCGTTCATCCAGGTGGATGTCCTCGAAACACAAGGTCACGCTGGAGGCGAAGATCAGCACCAGGATGAACCATTCGAATCCCGCCGTATCCACTACCCCAAGGACCTGTTTGCGCATGTCTGTCCATTTGCGACCTACTTTTGTTGCGGCGCATTTGTTCAGACACACACATCTGAAAGTAAAAAAGTGTCATGGTTTGTCATACCCTAAGTTGAATTGGAGCTTAAGCGCGTTGAAATCAAATATATGGAAGAACAATTTTATAGTGACAAATATACGACTTCTGAAAGCCAGCATATACGAGTTATGATAGGCTCGGTTGTTCAATCGCAACTTCCAAGGTAGGTAACTGCTAGTTAAGTTTTCTATCAGTTGCCGTAAATTCACATCGAGAAAAAAGTGTAAGTAGACCAATTAAAATTTTAATCGAGCCGATTAAAAAAAATAATTGACTATGTGACAGCTAGGTAGTCTAATTAAACTCCAATTTCTAAAACAGCATATTTGAATCTACGAAACTAGTTTAAGCAAACCGAAATGCACTCGTTCAATTAAATTTATTAAACCGTTTACTTAGATTGTATACACCAATTTATTTAAATTCAACTATATTTATAGAATTTATTTAATTAGTTTATGTAAAAGCCTAGTCTTAATGAATAATTTTATTTAGATATGAGAGGATATTTGGATAATATTTGAAATTTAAAAGAACAAATTGCAGTTTACTGGCTGATGTGTATTATAATTGTTCTGACAAATCTTAGAAATCAAAAACTTGATATTGACAATTGACATTTTCGAATTAAAATAAAAACTTTATTCTTCTTCTTCTTTTTGTTTTCATTAATTGTGAACTTATATATGGGATCAAGGTTTACCAGTACTTTGTCTGAGTGTCCAGAGACGGGCTATAATATTCACTAGAATTAATTCTTTGTTTCAAATTCAGAAAGGTGGGAAAGGGATACCTGAAATGAATAAAGCAACTTGATTATGTGTACAGCAATTGTACTTTTATTTCTAATAATACAATAATATTGCACTCACCCGCATTTAACGCATTTACGTATACATATATAAATAAATTCGAAATAACTTTAAATAATCTAGGATATTTTCTAATACTACAAAGTCGGAGCCAATAGTAGGCTCCACATCCTCCACATACAATATAAAAAAATCACATGAAGCCTATGATAAACATATGTTTGGTATAAATGTGACTCCCCTATAGTGCTTCATTGGGAACAAGAAATAGTTCAACCATGGTGTCACTAAGCGCCTTATGCTCGATTATTCCACTTGATCACCATAATTAATCCACTTCATAACTACTACACCAACAACGTTAACATTCGAATATAAAGCTCCTCGCGAAAATCACAAATGAAACTGAGCGCGCACTCCGAACTATTCACGAATAAAAGGCCGAGCCTTGCCTAGTCCGCGATTCAAATAAACCGTTTAAGCATTTTCATTAAAATGTTTAATTGTTTTAAATGTACGATTCTACATAAACTAAATCTTCTAAACTAATTACGCAATTTAATAAAACAGGTACCTGGTAGGCTATTTCCAGTTAAACTGCCTCCAGAAAATTCAGTTTAATTAATCCGAATAATTTACTTAGAACAATTAAAAAAATTATTTCGGGTAATGAAAATTTTCCAGAAAAAATGTTTAATTGACCGCGTTTTCTCAGTGCATTATTCAATTTCTGGTTAACTAGCCCATAACTATGGATGTTATAATGCTGTTTTTATGTTCGAAACATCGTACTCTGTGTGTTTTGTGATGATCGGGGTTTATGTCTGATATCTATCATGACAACTTATAGTCTAAGATCCGGCCGGTTGCATAAGCAGGTATCTGTTTATTTGATAGAACTCATTTTTTATGAATGTTACATAATAGTAGAGTAGATTAAGGCAGGCCTGCCTGGCAAAATTTAGCTGCATTTAATTAAGCATATTACAATTAATATTTGTCTAAAAATCGCAGACACATGTTTTATCAGTGAATCCAATGCTACTTGAAAGAAAATAACGTAGGGAATAAAAAGAAAATTGGTGCCAGCCGTAATGTATGGGTTGCCAGGTGCAAAAAAGTATTTCGCTGTTAATTATTTACACTCAAGCGTTTTTTAATACGTTATATATCTATTTTGTTAGTTTTTTTGTCTAAAAACTACCTAGTTTTGTATTTCGCGGCCTTTGCGACAGTTGCGTCACCAAATATATACGTATATTGAACGCCGCAATGTGGTTAATATAGTTGCTCGGAGGCCATCGTCGTGGTAATAATTTCCCGGTTAATTCCCACTTTTCAACTTGAAAGTTTAATTTTTTCTCAACACTTTAACGTATGGTTGCCTGTAAAAGAATTATCACAACTAGTGGTAGGCATTATTTGAATTAATTTGTCCGCTTGTCTCACTCTGGATGGTTGTGAGCAAACAAGACGAAATGCACGCGCCGCTGCTTGTTGTAAACAAGATGCAGTATAGCAGATGGGACTGAAGCATATACAATGGAGTGAATATGTTTTAAGTTCATGTTGAGTTTTTCTTTTATTTTTGTGATGTCAATACTTGATTTTTTAAAATGAAGACGTGGCTTCGTTCGACGCCATAAAGTGAGTTTAAATACGGTGACCTAATCTTGAATAGTGAAACGGACGAAGTACCTTGATCACTTAAAGCAGGGTTTTGCAACCTTTTTTTTGTTGAGGCTCCCTGGACTATAAATTATGTTTGCATGCCACCCTTTACTTTTTCAATAAATACAAAAAAAAAACGCACATTATATACGTACAAAGACTTTTATTTTAATTCTAATAAAGAAACTTTAAAAGTTTAAATAAACTAATAAATGTTTTTTATCGAAAAACTTGGATAAAATAAGAGTAAGTACTAATGAGACACTTGAGATTGCATGTTCTGTACCAGTTGGTTGATTCTAGGTTCTGTTTTTGCCAGAGCTATCATCAGGTCGCTACCGACATCAAGACGATTTTGCTGTTTAATTTTAATCAAAACTAGAGTAGAAAAGCCAGTCTCATATAAGTTGAAGAAGAGCAAGAGAGGCAAGTGTCCAATTAACAGGCAATCTTTTGATTGAAAATTTCTCCAATGTTAAAAGATGGAAGTCATCTTTCATCGACGAATCAGCCTTCATTTCTAGGTATTCTTCCTGAACTACTTCTGGTAATTGTGACACATCGACAAGAAATAGATTTCTTGTCATGGGCCGTATTGGTGACTGTGAATTGATGTCTCGATAATATCGGCGAAATTCGTCTTCTAGCGCTTGCAAATGAGTTTTTAAGATAGCTTTTAAATTTGCGTCCAGTATGTTATTTTTAATTGCTTCGAACAGCCGAGAAAAATAATAACAACTTTTTCAGGAGACACTTTTTGATTCCAAAGATGAAGCTTTGATATGAACCCCTGAATATAATCATAATTGCTTATTATAGTGATGTTTCTGCCCTGAAGTTTCAAGTTTAGCTCATTCAAGGAGTCAAATATGTCAGCTACATAAGCCAACCTCCATTGAAATGTGTCATCTTTGAACATTATAAAGAAATCGTGTTTTTCTTTGAACTCAAGAAAAAGAATTACCTCTTCTTTCAATTCATAAAGGCGAGCCAACATGTGGCCTTTGGACAGCCAGCGTACTTCTGTATGAAAGAGAATCGAGATCCTCGCAAAGTAAATAACCGACTGTTCAAAGCGCTGCTCTTGATGTAGTTTACAATCCTTATAGCCAAGTCCAAAATCTGGCGTAATTTCTGTGGCAATGTTTTGGAAGCCAAAGCTTGCCGATGTGTACTAAACATTGCTGGATTTTTCTCCTTGAGCTTTCTAGCTAATCTAGCTAATTGCAGGTGCACCATATGTGCAAAGTCCAATGAGTTTCTTCCAATCCCAATCACTTTTTTCAACAAAATATGATATTGAATTAAATATATCTTCAGATGTAGTACCTGCTGACAAAGATTGAGAGTACAAAATCTCTTCTTGAATGATATCTCCGCCGAAGTAACGAACATAAACTATTAACTGTGCACAATATTAAACGATGTCGGTGGATTCATCGCAACTAATGGCAAAAATGGCGACTATTTTACTTTGTTAATTATTGGTGACTTTATGTCTGCTGCAATGTCATGGATTCTACGCTTGACTGTGTTATTCGAAAGACAAATTTTTTGCTCTGCATCTTCTCGTAAAATTATCTGCGTGGCTTTTAGGACACATGGTTTTATCAATTCTTCACCGATAGTATGACGTTTCTTTTGCTTTTGCTATCATAAAAGCTATTTCAAATGAAGCTTTGAGATGCTGCGATACACCTGTGTGATAACTTCCCGATTTATCCAGTCTCATCCGCTTGAGTGATTCTGCTTTAGAAGAAAAAACCCCTTTCGTCTTCAAAACCAGACTAGGATGTTGTTGCTTCAAATGCCTTTCAAGGCGATTGGGCCTCACGCTATCATTACTTAAAACTTTCATACATATCACACACTGAGGCATTTGTAACTACAGAATCTGTTTCTATGAACGTAAATCCAAACTTAACCTAATCTTCGGAAAACTTTCTTTTTTTCGGTGCCATTTTGCACCTATAACAATAAAACAAATAAGTAATAAATAAGCAAAATACCTACATGTAATTACTAATTAAATGCCCATTATTTTATCTTAATAACGTAATGTATTCAACAGTATATTGGCCTCCGGAAGATTTATATTTTCGTCGTTTCAAAATTATTTCGCCACGTTGGTTTAATTGTGATGTGATAAAAAAGTCCCAATGGCCGATCTATGAACGCGTCTCCACTCAATCAACAATTTAGTAAATTAATTAAAAATGGTAACTGAACTTTGTAAATACACAAACTTACCTTTTAACAGTGAGACACAATAATTTGACACACTTAACCAGATTTCTCAACAAAACATGTATATCGAAACGTCAAATTTTTCGCAAGTTTGTTGGAATGAATGTCACAGATGCTTATCCGCGTCTGGTAGGTACACAATTGTTTTCTAAGTGATGAATGTTAAGCGGAGCGCGGCGGGGGTGTGCGCGGATTTTATGTTGTGACTTATCGAAACCTGTATAAACTGCGGTTGACGACGCCGGGTTGTGAAACAGCGGTTGACAGAATAAGTGAATATGATATTTAATTTCTAATTTCATGCGTGTAAACTAAACATTATATCGTAATGTTATTTGTTTATGTTGTTTGTTTATTTTTTTGTTTCTTCTTTCTAAAATGCAAACGCTTTCAGCCCCCCTTGACATCTCTCTATGCCCCCCTTGGAAGGCGCGCCCCCTGGTTGGGAACTTCTGACTTACAGTGTTACAAAAGTTGTGAATCAAAAATAAAAGCTAGCTTATTATCAAATGCAGATTGTAAGTAAAACTCTATGTTCAATATCAATTTTTTTCTCCATGTAAAATAACGTTTATATGCTTTTTTAATTTTTTTCTCTTTTTCTTGATGTTACTTATTGGCTGTGTAATATAATTTATTATTGGATAATTTAGGTCCGTGTCGTCAATCGTTCCTACAGTTATAGGACGCCTTTATGGACTGCTTGATTTTTATTTCATTGTATTTGAATTGTAGGAAATTTTAATCTGTATAACAGATGATATTCGTCAAAAGCATGAACAATTTGATGCAACAGATATTTGTAACATAACCTCAAAATAGAGCGCTGACACGGAACAGTAGAAAACTAAGAAAATAAAGGAGGCCATAAAGGCGTCCTACAATTATTGTAGGAACGACTGACGATACGACCCTACAGGAACAACTTGATCAGCTGCTGATGAGCAGTCTATCGTTGACAATGAAAATTAGAAAACTATGGATGTTGATGAAACCATTTTGTCCAGTGATGTTATGATGTCGTCAATAAATACGGTAATGTGAAGAATGTTAGATATCATTTACTTCAAAAAAATATTCAGCATCAAGGAGCACCGAAAATTCTTTAAAAAATGTTACAACCTTTGACTCGAAATTAGTTACACCTTATTGTCATTGAGACAGAAAATACTCAGAACTATTTTTGTCTACTCAATGTGGACTAAAGCAATAGATCCATGTGTTGTGTACCTACATTCTGAGGATTGTGGTTGGCCTTTGATTGAAGGTACATTAAAATCAACATAGTTCATTGGTGACCAGACGCCGATGACAGTCGATGACATTTTATCGGAGTCGAAAAACAATAACTTTGGAGGTAAATAATTCATAGATGAAGCTGATGCTTATAACGAAAACTCCACCCTGTTAGATGGAATGAATATACCTTCAGATGACGAAGAAGAAGATAATGATGAATGAGAAGCAGCTGAAGAAGGCCAACAAGAAGGGGATGAAAATAGAGAATTTATTTCAATATGATGTAACAACAATTGTGTATGTTTTGTTGATTTTCTTAATAATTCCCTAAACAAAAAAAAAAACAAAAAACAATCCGTTGTAATTTTCTAGTGTAATTATTAAAATCATGATGTAATACTTCAATTAATCGATATTTGTAAATTTTAATTTTATCTAAATCATTTAGTAGTTTTCAAAACATTAATTCAAAAAACCTTTTGATAAGAAAAGCTTTAATATTTTTTACAAATGGATGAGTTAATTTGTTCAATCTATACATGATTCTACATATATTACATTATATCTACCTTCCAGAATGAAAATAATGACAGCCTTCACCTGCAGCGATTATTTTACATCCAACCGTATGTTATAGTGTCGAGAAAAAAATAAATTTTCAATTGACATATAACTAAAAAAACACGTGTGCAATAATTAACAGCAAAATAGCTGTTTACACCTGGCAACCCATACGTTGCTGCTATCTACGTCATTTTCTTTCAAGTAAAGTTGGATTCTCTCGTTAAACGTGTAGGATTTTTAAACAAAAATTAATCATATATTCAATCACAGGTAATTGTGACTGAATTTTGTCAGTCAACCCTGCTTTAATCTATTCTACTAATATATTATATTATTCATAAAAATGAAGCTTAATTGAAAGCACATACCTACAGATTCAAGTGGCTGGATTTCATACTATTATCTCAATAGGACTGTTCAGTCTCACGCAAAGCGGTCCAGCGGTGCAGTGCATTATGCTGCATAGCAATCAACTTATCATCAAATCTGACATCTAGGTGAAAACTGATTTACAAACTGACACTGCTGTCTGATGGCTAGCATAAAAGCGTTGCACCGCTGGACCACTTTTCGTTGGCTGAACGCTCCCAACGTTAGGCAAAATAGGTTAGATATTGTGGCTTAACTACAATTTTCTAGTTAACCCATACAAGGTTTTGCCGTTGAAGTTTTAGGACGAACCCGGCGAATTTGACATTTGAAACCGTTTCTTGAGATCTAACCTCTGGTTGACAGTAAAATTACAGTTAATTTTTAATTGATAATCCGTATCTCAAAGTCCGTTAACAAAGAAGAACGTAGACATAAGCTGGCCTATCCCCAGTTAGTCGCAAATGCGTTTAGTATCATTTAGTTTCCGTTTTCCTTAACTCAATTTTGACACCACAACCAAAAAGTACCTGTTGAGAACGGTAAAGTGTATTGTTGCCAGCATTGAGATAGCTAGAACTTTTTGGAGCATCAAAAAAGTTTTAAAGTTCTGAACATATAATCAGTTAGTGGATACCACCATCAATATAAGGACAAGTTTGGAGTTCAACCGGTCGTTCCAGCGGGAATTAGAACACGTAAAATTGGCTGGTTCCTCTGGTCTATTCACATTTGTCAAGGAACTTTATAATTCGGATCCAATCTAGAGCATTTGTTCAGCACAAGAGAATGATTAGATTGATATTTAATATCCATAGAAGAGAATCCTTCAGACAGATCTTTAGAAGTAAGAACATCATGGTCCTACCAAGCAGTCATGTAATATAAACTTCCAGCTCATTTGAAGAATGCCAGTAGTATTGGTAGTTTTAAATGTCAACTATGACAATTTTTAGTTGAAAAATGCCTACACTCCTTGTCTGAATACCTCGAAATATGATAAATTTATTTTTTTTTTCAGAATTTCTATTAATCCATCCATCGTCCATGCATTCTTTAAATCCATCCATCCAACATGAGACTTGGCATTATGGGACTATTTTCAAAACTGATGATCATAAACTTCCTTTCTAGGAACATTTCCTCTTCACACTTCAATCATAAAAGGAATGAAGAGCAATGGCTTACTTGTGTTCGGTGATCAGTGCATACGTCACTAGCTGTCGCGAGTGGTAAGAAAGTAAGAAGATACGGATCTGGAATTGCAAATAGGGACATGAAATATAATAAAAATTGTCCAGAAGCCTTTTCGAGCATTATTTTCAAAATTTCTCTTCCACAAAATACAGTTACAGGTATACCCACCCTGCCAAACAAAAAATCTATTATTCGACTCATGATTGCATGTTGATGGTAGTGGGGCACCACTATCGGATAAAGGCAAATAGCTCAGTCACTAAGTATATTCATCTGGAAGCAATGTTGTTGAAGGATTAGAGATGCAATTGTAGTTACATAGACGAAGACCTGATTGAGATCGATTCTAAACGGAGGTTTCCATTTCAGAAGCAGGACATATTGGTTCTTATACACCCGGAACGAAAACTTGTAGCTATTATCTAGCTGATAATAGTCATCGTCAAAACAGTAGGAGATATACTTACCTTTCGTAAAAATTCAACGGAAAACAAGGAGGCGCATCCCTATTTTTCTTTTTCTTTCCGAAACCAGGAAAATCGCCCATACCATCAATGAACTGTCCCTTCGAGTTCCTCCTACCGCCTACAGTCAGCTCATCTACATACGAAACCAAGGTCGCCCAAGGTTTCTCGTTAACGCTACTTTTATTTTTATTTTCTGATTTAGTATCACAGTCAGTTGTGGTTTTCTCACTTTTGTTGTCTGCAGGATCCTGTTTCTGCATGCCTTCAGTTGCATCGTCTGAAATGAACGTAGAGTGATCGAAGATTATTTTTTTATATACTTTTTTCTAAGGTATTATGAAGTAAAAACTGATCTTAATGCATTTTATCTATCTTAAGGACCGTTTTATAATTTATCAGAACATGCACTGTATGTATGTATATGAATATGTTGTTAATCTATCCAACGAACGTACGGAGTAATAAATCATCTGACCGGCACGTGCCTCGTTCCTATAGGTCCGTTTTCGGTAGATAAGCCGCCAAGTTCACAATAGCATTTCCGAAGAAGAATTTCCGAAGGTCTGTGGTGTACGGTTGACTTTTTTAGTGTGCTTCATTCATTTTTGTGCGACAACTTTTAAAAGGATATTTCGACATGAGTTGCGTTATTAAACGACGGCCAATTACCAAGAAAACGGGCAAAAATATCTTGGTCGGTTTCTGAAAAAGAAACTATTATAAATATTTATATAGCTTCTCGGGAGCGCTATCCAACTGAAACTCAAACAGAACGTGTAGTCTTTGTTTCAAGAGCATCAGGTGAGGAGTGTGCTTTGAACTATAGTTTAAAATGTTTTGTAGTTTGATGAATTATTCTAAATAATAGTTATTTTCTGTTAAATATCTTACCCACTAATATGATACCTACTTCTATTGCAGACATTTTGATTTTTAAAACTTTTTTCAATTATTTTTATTATTTATTAAGCATGTATGTATAATATATGCAAAATGTATTAGTTTGTTTTCGGGAGCATCAATTAGCAGTGTATATAAAACTTTGGCCGGGCACAACAGAAGCAACAGTCTTTTTCTTCCCAAAGGTTACCATAGAGCAAGTAGTTTTGGACAACGTTTCACAAGAAACTAAGGCATTAATCCGAAGAAAAGTCCACGAATTTTTCTTTCGAAATGAACCACCCACATTGGACAAAATTTGTTGTCAATAAACGACGACGACTTGCCAGACTTCAGAGGATCGACTTTGGCTACATTAATGAAGGAACTTAATTTTCGGTAAGTGTTGTACAAAAAACTTATTTTGTTTTTTATTTCTTCTTGAAAGTAAAATACAAAACTAAACAATTCAGTAAAATTTTCACACACAAAAATATTTTAGAGTTTTTCATGTTTTTTATCATTCTTTATCTATACTTTAAGACTACACTAAATTTGCAATTTTGTTAAGAATAAATCACCTAAAATTCGTTATTCATATAATATGGTTCATTGAATTAACAAATTTAAAGATTTAATGTAATTTTTAGTTTTGTAGGAAGGAAGCGAAGTAGCATCTTGAAAGAAAAGGACGAGATAATATGTTGGAGACGTAGATTCTTATGCGAAATCTGGAAGTGTAGTCAAGAAGGCAGGATTCTACCACGCCAATATGAATGCCAATTTTTTATTTGTAGGATGGTTTGAAAATATTATAAGCTGTCATTGTTATGGGCAATGCTTCATACCACAGTAGGCGTATTGATAAAGCACCAAACAGTGGAAACAGAAAAGGGGAAATACAGGAATGGCTACGAAGGCATAATGATCCCTCTGACAACGATATGGTCGAAGCAGAACTTTTAAATCTGGTCAAGGGCAATAAAAGTGCTGACAAGTATGTCATCGACGAAATGGCTGAATCTACCAATCGGACTATTTTACGCCTGCCTCCTTACCATTGCGAGTTTAACCCAATCGAGTTAATTTGGGTGCGAATTAAAAATGAAGTTCTCAGAAAAAACACAACTTTCAAGATCGCAGATGTAAAGCAGCTTTTTTGACACCGCGTTACAACATGTAACTCCGGAGAATTGGAAAAAAGCAATCGAACATGTTGAAAAGGAAGAAGAAAAACATGTGGACAACTGACCAATGTATGAAAAGAGTGGTTGAACCAGTGATTATTAACTTAGGAAACGATTCAGAATATTCAGATTATACTGATAGTGATAGCGATTATTTAGTAAATGTAATTTGCATATTTACTGGATAATGACGAAGGACCTATATCCGTAAACATAATTATATAATTACCATGTTTATTTCGACGGCTCTATCCGGATAGACTTTAAAGTAGGTTATCCCAATTCTGTATTAATCCTGACCGCTAATTTCGAAGGAGCCCTCTGTCCAAGATACGTTATCAGTTTTGGTTTGAATTGTGGATTGCCGAAATAAATGGTGAGGATTACACATGATTGGGATAATCAATGAGCCCTTATCTTTATTTTCTCCCATGTATTAAAATTATTTTTGTAATATAAAAAATATGTAAAGTTAACGAATCATTAACTGGATCAGCATATTTAATATATCAATGTAATTAACCTTATAGCACGTTGAAGGTAATGAAAATATAGAAGAAACAGTGAAAATAAATTAAATGGTACCTCAATTAATTTTAAAAACCTACACGCCACTAGCATCAGTTTTACAGGTAGTTGTGCGGTGTAATTCGGGCTGCCCTCTCACTTGTTTTATTACTTCGAACGTTTGTTGGATAAATTATAGTTATCATGATTTGATGGAAAGTGGGCCGCACTTGATTTGTCTAAAACTGCAGGATGATATATTTCTCGCCCACCTGATCAAAAGCTTCCATGAGACCAAAACAATGCTGTATAGTAGTTTCTGAGAAATGGGGGGATGAGGTTTGACAGACTTGCAAAAACGGTGAATGTGCACATAAAATATATTGTTAAATTATTATATATCATACTCCAATTATTATTTATGGGAGCCAGCGTCGGTCTAGCGTTAGATGAAGTTGAAGGTAATCCACGCAAGTAATTTACTCACGTTCTAGAAACCTTATGAAGTATCGACTATGTTTATTTTGTTTATGAAAATAATGAGGATTTATCTATCTTATCAATGGGGATTATTGCAGATGTAAATCTCGCGCCCAAACCCTAAACACATGTGGTTTTTTGATATGCTCTCCATGAGATTCTAGTTCGTTATCATTCAAAAAAGTTTACCCAGACCCAAATTATTATAAAATAAATGGCCATAACCTGCAGTTTGCAATAACTTTTGCGTGATGTTGTGAAGCGGACTTTTGAACAAGCGCGGATCCAGGGGTGGGGATCATGGGGTCTATGACCTCCCTGAGCGAATCTAGTTTGACCACTAATATTTAACTTTGATAAATTTAATGAAATACAGACTTTTTGCAAATATGTAATGGATACAAATCGTTACCCTAGACCCCTAGAGCTACACTGTTGTAAGTCTCATTTTCTCGAAATATGACTTGTCACTATTACATAGATGTATGTCGATATGCCTAAGTTTTCATAGCGTTTCAAATTCCTAAGTCCAATATCATGATGTAGGCAACTAAGATTACATAGTTGTATGACGGATGAATCATCATATTTCAGTTACCCAGTGGTGTGTCATTACAATGAAATTTTCAATCTCTGGTCACTCATGTAATCAGGAGGTAGATGAGGTATAGAGCTGCACAGAAAGGGTGTTGAATAACCTGAATGTTACTCCTTGGTTTCTCCTCTACGTTTGTTCTTGAATGTAAATTCTAAAAAGCCTTACAAAATTATTCAACTTAAAGAAAATGATTTTACGGACTACAAAATATGTGCAGCTAAGTACAATTACCAATTAGTGCCTTTCAGTAAAATCGCTACGCTTACGTTCTTCCAATCGCTACTAGAGACAGAATACAAAGAAAGCCACTTTTACTATGAATGGTAGAAAGTATGTATTTGTGAATATCGAGGTCGACGATCCGATTCTATATATATATATATATATATATATATATATATATCCTCCAATGCACATATCTGTATCAAAAACAATTCCTCAGAATAAAGTATTAGTCATAAGAAGCATGTTTAAATACATGCCCGCAGTAGACCAAACCTAATATAATGCAATTTTGACAAAATAATTTTCAATGATATGATTATCCATTAAATATTTGTTTTCTATTAGTTTTCTGCATATTGATTTAACAAAACCTGTTTTATTTTTATTTGTTTACAAATTTACGTGAACTACAGTTACCAACTTAGAAGGAATACAAAGTTGTAAGTTACTTTAGGTGTAGTAAAGTTTTTCCACTACTGTGATATAGTTGTATGTTTTTTTGCATATGCAAAATCTATATGAAAAAAAAAACAAATTTGATGTGGCTTTTGGTCAATTATCAAATACTTTGCCGGTACAGAATATTATCCCAAATCCACAATAAGGTGCTTTACTATACGTTCTGCTTGACGCAAATATAGGGTAAATGCGGGAGAGTTGCTCCTTTTGTCGTATTTCAATATTAATGCCATAAAGTAGGCAACCGAGTATACCCATGATGAAAGTGGATCGTTTAGTGAACAGTTATAACATCGGACGTGTTTGATTTCAAAAATATCGCGTGCTATCCTCGAATTTACGAACGTAAGATTAAATTTTCTTTGCAAAATTTTAAGTGCTATTCTAAAAAGTGTGGTTACTTGCACCGTGGTAGTTTTATTTGATATTCGTGAGGTTTATTCTGTATTTTGGCGTTATGTTTACATATGTTATGTTATATTTTGGCGCGTTTGAAATGCGTGATCTTGATAAGCGGACGCGTCATCTCTCCCAACAAAAAGGACAGTTGCCGCATTTTCAGGAAGGAGAGATGCCGAATGCAATTTTTTCGAAGTTATTGTTTTGCCATGGCTTTTATTAAATTAAGGTTACATTTTTTATTAGCAAAATGTAACAAAAATATCAGATGAAGGTAAGTGCACGCCCTAGGGCTTTGTGGACCAAAGAACAGTTGCAGAAAGCCATTAATAAAGTTAGTTCCGGTGAGATATCCAAAAGAGAAGCTCATAGGCGTTATGATGTCCGACCAAAGACCCTTAAATGTAGCATGGCCAGCGGTAACCTTCAGAAAGGGAGTCTCGCACCAGAAGGTAAGTAATTTTTTTAATTTCACTTCAGTATTATTTGCTCGTGATAAAAATACAGTTCGCCGGCTGGCTTACAACTTTGCTGAGAAGCTAAAATTAAAACACTTCCTCAGAAAGGGATGCTTACCGTCCCAGCTTAGGATTACTCTCCGTCAGGCTTCTAGTTCTGTTCAAACATGTGGTAGGGGAGATGACGGCGACGGTCTACAAATCACTCTTTCAAAATTTTTGCAAGAAGTTTCTCCTATCCCAAAAGTATCTGTATCCTTTAAACAAAGGTTCAAGCAAAGGGCAATTGTCTTAACATCACCCGAAAACAAGAAAGAGGGTTCGCCTTGACAAACATAAAACAACCAATGTGACAGAAAAGAAAAAGAAACTAAAAATACGAAAAAAAGAACAAAAACGACTAATGGAGCGACAGCGAGGATGAACCTCTGGCCAAAAAGAAAAATGGAAATCGGGAATGCTGCGTGGAATGCTTTGAAGTTTACGAAACGACAACTAAAAAAGTGGATGAGCTGCAGTGCCTTAAATGCATAAAGTGGCTACATGTCACTTGCACCATGTATGGTGAAGTGTGTAACATCTTTTCTAGACTCGACTTAAGATAAAAAAAATTAAAATTATAAGTTTTTCAGAGATGCCGATACTGCAGCGTCTCTCCTTTTTCGATGCCGCATCTCTCCCAGTAGTGTTTTTATGATTCTTCAGAATTTAAGTTTATTCTTGTATCTCAATAAAGTTTAAAGCAGTACCTGTGTATTGATTCATTTTCAAAGAAAGATATTCCAAATTAAGAATATTACAGCTATTTTTCAAAAAGTGCGGCAACTCTCCGGCATTTACCCTAAATAAAATAGTAATTCTGCGTCTTTGGGCTTGTTAGCGCTGCATGTCTGTTGGCGGAAATTGACCCCCATGTGTTCTGTGATGCAGCTAGTCAAATGAAAATTCAGACATTCGGACAGGAATATGAGAACCTTTTCGCGCGCGCCTTTAACATTGTGAGCAAATTCAATAAAAATACTTTTTGACTGACAAAATCGGAGATTACTTCATATTTATAACTCTTTTTGCTTGTAACTTAGCATTATGGTATTGTCTTAGTTCGGTCATGTACAGTGTATTTCTCAAACATGGGGCAAGACACTTGGGACAACTGTTGATTCCGCTGAAATAGGTTCCTGAAGAAGACGTCGTTGGAAATAGATTTTTCTTAAATAATTCTCACATATCGTCGCCTAAGTTTTAACATCGTGTAACTCGAAAAATGGCTCGCTCAAGATATGTGTGTCATTCGATAGGGAATCCAAAGATCTGTCAGATCCGCTAGAGACGGACTTGCCACGAACGTAATACCTATAAGTATTGCTCATTTTTACATCTTCATGTAATAATGGATTGAAAATAAGATTTTTGAAAATTGGAATGTATGCTTCGATAAATATGAATGAGCTGCGAGTGCAGAATATTCTGCGGTTGAACCCACTCTTACTGAAAATTGCTATGCCGAAATGTATCCCATCATCAAAAGTTTAGTGTCCTTGATACATTACCAGTTAGTGTAGCGATAACAGAGATGTCCTTGTCTACGCTCAGGAGGCTCATGACGTGGGTTCGAGCGACTATGGCAGAAGTTGACTAGCACTTATACATCCATAAAGAGGTACATGTCGATAGGGAAGGAGTCGTAAAATATTTGCAAAAAGACAAAAACGCAGAATTAATTTTGTTATGTAACAATAAAAACTGTCTTTTTAAATAAGATTTATTGCTTAGATCACATTTAGTTTAACCGCCTCAACCCCCCCCCCTTTCCCGAGACAAATATCTTCCTGGACATGAATCCTGTGACCCTCCTCTGATACAAATAAATCTCAGTGCTAAATAAGCTTACCCTTGAATTGATCTCCAGTATAACAATTCTTTGAGTATTTGGTCTGAAATCTACAATCGACATATTCATAATTTTTGCAAGTCGCACAAATTTCCTTATCCTATTTCTCAGAAACAAATCATAGGATTCTGTTGGTCCCATTAGAACTTTGTTCAGGGAGGCAAGAATGAATTTCTTGAAATATCGACTAGGATCCATTCTCCATGTTTTGTGATGTGTCCTTTATTGGAAAATATATTCACAATAATGGTGAAGAGCATACGGTGAGGTTCAAATTTGGTTGACGTCGTAATGTGTACGAGAGAGAACTGCGATAAGCGTGTGATATGTGTGTTAGAAAGAGTGCATAAATGGCTTCCGTAACCTCATACTCAGGTTTCCAGGCAACAAGGTGCTTCTATTTCTTTCTAACACACATATTGCACGCTTCTCTTTAGTACACATTACGATGTCAGTGGTATTTGGCTTTCAGAGTATACAGTCTACAAGACAAGACTGGTGTTCTTTAGACGTTTGCGTTAATTTTTTCTAAGCCATCTGTTTGTTATTTGTCTTCTATTGCCGTTGGAATAGTTGAAAGTACTAATTTTAAACTGATAACAGAGTAGAAGAGAAGAAAAGAAAAACGATTTGTACAATACTGACTCGTCCAGGTTAGCGTCACTAAAGTAATACTATAGTCAAATAATTACAATTTTGGTCAAATTACCTTTACTACTATTTGTGGTTTCTATCCCTGAAGACATGTTGTGCAAGAGTTTGGAGTCAACCTTTTTTTTCTCACTAACATTGACATCCTGTGAAGTATTATACAAAATTTGATAATTTCTTTCGCTCTTATTCTCAGGTATCCTTTCCTAAAACAAAAATCAGTTATGCATATGTATGTAGAAAGTGTTCAAGTTTTGACTTGTCGGACGTTCACCATGTTACACAAACTATGCCACGCAACGTCCATTATCTGTCAACGGATGCAAATTGGGCGGATTATACTTTTCTGCACCTGCACGCTCGGTCGTTAATCCAGGTTTTTTCTTGTGCATTTTTATTCAAGTCAAAGAAAAAAATTGTTTATGAAAAGCCTGTTGATTTGTTTGCATCCACACATGGTGGATAAAACTTTGAGCAACTACATCGAAAGTTGCTGATATTCATAGTAGTGGATGGTGATCTATCGCTAGATGAAATTATGTTTTAATTAATTAATTTTGTTCTCATTCATCGTCCTCTGAGTTTTGCACCCAATTCAGTTGATTCTTTTCAATTTGCTTGGATGCCATAATTTCACACAATATTATAAAGTTCAACATGCTTACAAACCTGATATTCAGGAGGGTCATAACTAATTATAGAAATGGGCCTATTCATAGCTTCTTGGTAGCTTCTTTTATCTCTAGGAAACCCCATCACTTTTTGCTGCTCTGCCTTGAGAGCTTCCTCTTCAGCATGCCTCGCCATCACTTCCCTCACAATTTGTTCTAACCTGGAGTTGTTTTCGTTTTCTTTCTCCATTTTCCTTTTCCTGATTAGATCCCGTATCCTTTCGAAGCTTTGCGCCAATTTAGATTCATCGCCCACCTCCTAAAAATACACGTTTGAATGAGAATAAAGATTCTTGTTTCACAAACAGATGTATGTCATTAATATACAATTATTGTAAGACAGTGAACTTATATGAAATATTGTTTTAGATTTTAATTTGTTCACTTCCTATGCCACTGGCGAGGAAGTATCGTAATCGTGAAAAATATAAAAAATGAGGTATGTTTTTGGATGCTATATGATATCACGAAAAAGTATGACATTCATTTTCATATGTATGTATGTCTGTCGATATGTGTAGCAGCTAGGATCCGCTACTCGACTGAATGTGGACCGTTAATTGTCATCATGTGTGCCCGAAGGAATTTTTCTCAAGGAAAGGGGGACCATCCGTCGGCAAGAGATAGCTGTAAAATCGTACCTGCGTGACCTGCCTCCTAAACTTTTGAAGAGCAAGAGGTAGCATATTTTTTTTAGGGAGCTAAATCCTATGCAGCCTCAAAGTTATACAGAAAATGATGCTAAGTATGCAAATTTGAAATGTACGAACTTCTTTGTATGGTCCATTAAGTTTTTTTGTTATATATGTACATAGCTTGTTTTTTAGGAAGTGCAGTCGCCCTACTTGACGGCTTTTTTATGTCTAACCAGCATACAGAAATTCTTCGATACATAAATTATTTCTTATAGTGTTACTACTATGGTCTAAGTCTAAACCAAGGTGCTTGAACCCATAATCATAAAAAATATGTGATTTATATTTGCAATGTACTTTGACCAATAAGACAGGTGAAATAGGAAAGCAGCCAGATTTACAACCATTGCTTCTGCATATATTCAAAATACTTATATCTTAAGATAATGACTGAAAACGGGGATTACGATAGGGACACAGAATAAGTCATGTTTACCACCTATTTAAATTATTATGGGATAAAATGTACAGGCGCTTGAATTTTGGAGGCTGGATTTGAAATGGCTGGCTGGCTAACTGGAACGACCTACTCTGGTCAAATTCGGGTTTACTGATTTCTCATTCTCGGTGTTTTCAAGGGATTTCTTGTGCACCTGATTCACTACTTCTGCTAACATCTTCCTAAGAATGTCAGCTAGGATGTAGTAGACGAGCTCCCCAGCACTTTTATATACCTTCTGGAAGCACTTCTATAATTTGAGAATGTCACTTTCACGTTTGCGAGAGGACACAACAGCAAGTCCATGTGTTAGTACCTGATAGATCCAGTATTTTTATAGAAGCGTTCGCGCTAATGTCAGTGATTGGAGACAAAGCGTATGCTGCTTAATTAGTCTTAATATTTTTTTTAACAAAGACGTCTGTGCTGACCGTTCTATTGAGATTGAGCCCAAAGTACCGTATTTAATCGAGTTTTTTTATTTTTTTATACTACTACCACCACAAAGGCCTTAGCACCCGCCATGGACTACTGTGGGGGCAATAGTGGGATACCGAGGAAAGGGGGGGACGCCACATGGACCCTAGCGAAGGAACACGTGCGCATGTAACATTCACATATTCAGGCGCCGCCTACTAAATCCGCCGGGTGGTACCTCCACGTTCGATAGTCGGAGACCATCTACCACCTACGGACAATCACAACATCCATAGCCAAGAGCAAAATTCTCTGATTCTGAATAGATAATTTTGCGACAGCATCCATATCTGTATTAACATAATAAGATCTGTGTGTCATCACTTGATAAGGGATTAAGTACGGTACTAGTTGATCCCTCTTAGAACAACATCAAATGGATCATACAATCAGTACATAGTCCGACAATGCGATCAGCCTACTGCCCGACCGACCGTACCGACCATCCAGCAACGTCGCAAGCTAGCACGAAAACACGCATGATAGCCCAGTTATTCCTATGTATCCAAACCAGAAAGGCGCGCTCTCGTTAAATTGTTCGGCAAGCATACATCGAAGACATGTCTTCACAATTGAACATTTAAGGCCATATTGTGCCTATAATCACATGGGCATCAAAAATTGACATGCTATCCCACACCCCCTACAAACCCAGCATCAAATTTTATGCCTTCGCATTTCTTTCTGAATTTTTTAAAAATTTTTTTCGTGAATTTGCTCCTAGCTGCCATTGGAATGATTTTCAAAATTTATGCTTTTTTGTTTTTGGCATAGTGGGAACCCGATGTGATGATTTCATCCAAATCAGAGCAGTACATGTTATAGGCGATCCAAAGATTAACGGACCCACTGACAGACAGACGACAAAAACTAATAACAGTTTTTCGCCCAGTGACGTAGGAAGTGAAACTGGCTTCGAGTGAAGAATATTCCGAAGCTGGTAGTCTACTGTTTTGATTTATTTTATCGAACAACTGAAAATATGTATAGTTTATGAGATACTAATTTTATTAGTACGTCATTTCCTTACATTCGACCTTTTACCATCTAAATAATATTTTATGTGAAAATTAAAGCCCATGAGACAAAAATTGGTATAACAGGTTTATTATCGAATAATAGATAACCATGCGTTGTCCATATTTGCTAATTAACAGAATTACATCAAATCATTGATTGTAGCTATAGAACAGGTGCATTTTGTTCAAATATGATTATAAGGTGTTATGGGTCCGTGTTGTATAACTGTGATGCCATCAGTGGATGATGATCTAAAATTTTCAGAGTAGTAGAACGTGAGATATGGCAAGACGTGAGCACAGCTCAAAACACTTGCTAATATACTTTATTTGAGTCAGATAATTTATTCGTTCTGCAAGGTAGTGAAACTACCATTTGCGCTTTGAACAAACTGTATGAATGTCTGGTTTCGTGGCATATTAGGATCCGTCACTTTGCAGATGAACTATTTCGACATTTGAGCAACAGTTGCTACTTCGTCTGTCATAAATCCTTGACTTGACTCTGTTGTATCTATGTTCATGAGATGTTGATGTTCTTTGCTGTGTGCAAAGCTTTTATTGGCATGATATATTTTACTTCCGCCAATTTTTCTTCCGTCTTCCACAAACATTCTATTCCTGTTTCAAAACGATCAACTCTGTCAACGGTTCCTTGCAAGTTCAGAACTACTCACGACATTAAGTGGAGTTGCCTCAGGCTTATGCCCTGGAAGACAATGAAAGTGCATTGACCTCGAAGATTTTTAATGAAATAGATTGAAGATACATTAAAAAGTTTACATATTAGTCTAATTTTTTTTTCATGATACTGCTATCTAGGTTTATAATGCCCATCAATATGCTATAATATGCTAATCAATACTTAGGTATTTACGATCTTGTTGCTGAGAAACATGATGCACAAGAATATTTTTTGAAATCCGATTTCATATTTTTTGATCTTGCAGAGACTGCTTGAGTTACTTAGACCTTCTGTATTGAAAGTGGATGTTAAGGGACTAACATAAAACATTGATTATATCGACTCAATCACTCCAGTAGTAGGGATATTTAAATCGAACTCGATACTTGGAAGTTTTACTAAGCACGGCACTGGTTTTTTTGTGACAAGATCAATGATTTTTAATACGAAAAAAATGTTTCCGCTAAAGAAATTAAAAATGATATGAAAACAGAATGTGCACAGAATATATAGAATTTTAAATATACAGTATTAGAATCCCATTCCGCTAAAATCTCAAAGGTTTCGAGATTTCCGTAGTTTTACTCCTATGACTAATTACAGGCTTAATAAGAGGGCATATTCAAATGTTTAAGGACTTTGTGCGTTTATTTGCCAAGGAAGAGTTAAATTTGGTAGAAACTTTCAGATAATCAAACAGCAAGAAATCTTATTAATGATTGTACTTCTTCCGGGCTCCGAGTTTTAGTTCTCTGGCTCTCATAAACCCTTGACACGACTCTGTTGTTCGTGACGAAAACGTTTGGAGGTTGTTTATGCGTTGTGACCTTGTATTTACATGTTCTATTTTTGTGTCACGGAATGTAAAAATGTCCCTAACATTTTTTCTGTAGGAGTATTAAGCAGCATAAAATAATATATACGAGGTTGAAAAGTGGCTGATCTGTTCGGTGGTATCTAGATAAATTATAGACGTATTTTCTTTCAGACATTAGGCACTTATAAAAATAATGATCATTATGACAATGGTTTTGATAGCGACTCAAATGGAGTTGGTTAACATATCTTTATCGATGAGCTAGATCCTAGATAATTGCCAGGTTTGTGTACTAATCAGAAGTTGGTGCTTGATCTAATAATTTGGCCACTTATTGTCCGCCTTATCTCAGAATGGAATTGATTATATGTCAAAAATGGTATTTGCTAAATTAATTCACACACTTGATCTCCAAATAATATCTGAAGTCTTAATACAAAGGTTTTATCACGGTTTGGGTGTGTGATTTGAGCTTACGCATGACGATGTTTGATATAACAATATAATAGTAGTGCCTAAAGATAGAACTACAATGTTGGCAGTCTGTATTAGAAGTAACTTCAAAAAACAACGGTCATCTACCACCCAATTTGTGTGTATGCGTGTGCAAGGTCGAGCACTAGTTGCGGTACATTAGCTTGCGCAGAGTGGAATTTCCCTTAGGAAAATTAAGCTATCTACATGGTCCCAGTCCGGTTGCTCATCTCGTATGTTGTTGTCGCGTACACAAGTAAGCAAATCTACTAACTGAACCAATTGCAAAGCGATCTCAAACGCAGTTACTTTTGCTCACGTGAATTGTTGCTTCTGTTCATTTTCTTAAAATACTCCAATAATTTTGGAAAAAACTATCGATATTGTCCGTTAGCTGTATTTGCAGATACTGCTATGTTTAATATAACGAAGAGTAATAAAAGGTGAATTCAAAATGGTGCGCCCATGTCGATTGATTGTTAAATTGACAGTGGTAAGCATAGATTAGGAAAACCTATAGGTTGGTGTAAAAATTTTCGAGGTGGCGAGACAAAGATAAAGAACGTATCTCTGGGCTTACACAACCAAATGTTTGCCAAAAGCTATGCCAAAAACCGTGAAATGAAGTATAGGTCATATTTAATGTGATCGATATACAGAGAAATATAAATATCACGGATGTGATAATGTGTGCGAGAGAGAGAGAGGAGCGAGAAGCGTGTAATACGTGTACGTTAGAAAGAGTGAGCCAATTGTAACGCGGGAAGGCACAGCTGCGTCCTAGTTTTTGGGGTGGTTTAAAAATATGTCCAATATGCATAATTGTATGCTGGATAATGTATATTTTAAACGATTTTTGACTATTAGGCTATTAGATTTGTATTTAAGCGTGATAAAATATTCAAAATAAAGCAAAATTAACGTGCTTTGAACTAAACTGGATCGAACTACTTCACAATAATGCTTTAAAGTAATTAAGGTAAAACAAAGTTTTAACATAAAAATGTGTAGAAATAAAAAGAACCTACGTGACACAATCATGCTAAAATATACCTCCTTCCTCGTTTTCAGTTCTTCAGAATTGAAGCTGTTGAGCAACAAAGCTAAGAACAGGTTAAGCACCATGAAGTTGCCCATCACTAACGTTGGAAGAAAAACTGCTAAGCACGTCCCTGGACCCTGAAAATTATAATCAGTTTCAAATGTCGATATTGGACCTGAACTTGTGTTGGATAGAATTTTGACTAGTTCTACTACTTGCAGTTACTTCCCAAACAATACTTGGTTGTTTTTTATTGAGGTAGGATATTCTTTTAAGGTCGTAATGTTTTCCGGGTGTTTCAAATTTGACTCTTACCATTGGAATCTCGGAAGTATGTTTAATAGGAACAAAGTTGCGCATTTTGGTAAGAAAATGGGACTTGGAAAGATTCGTAGTTTCGAGTACTTCCGGAGATAGACGAAAGACACCGAATTTTCCCAAAATCGTTTTTATTTTTCTAAAATGACATCTCAGCCGTATATTAATACTATTTGAATAGAAGAATAGAGTTTTTTGGTCCTGATTTCATAAAGGTATAATATGTTATATAGTGACTTTGCCAAACCTAATAATACTCTCACAGTTATCTTTAAAAATAATAATTCTTAACATTTTTATCCGATTAAATCACCAAAGCTTCAGTTTTTGAGAGTATTGTTTGAATGGCATTCAGACAATTTATCGATTATACCAGGCGTTATCTTAACCCGACGTAGCCAGTGTACATGACACCTCAGCTCTAGATTACTAGTATTTGAATGCAAGATGTGTATATCAGCTTTTGCCCCTTTCACACGATCCGGTTCGCGCTGCGCGCTTGATGCGGCGATGGGCTATGGGAGTAGATGAGTCTTTCCACACAATATCCGGCGCACAGCGCAAATTCTCGCCGGACTCCCCTACGTCGAACATGCGGCCTCCATGCTGGACTACTCTGCGAAGGGCTATTGTTGTTATTGGGGTTTACACACAGTCCGGTGCGCGCCGCACGCCCCAACCTCTAGTCTTGAATCTGCCACTGGAGAGTAAAGGCTTACGTGTACTACGGTATTGGTTTTGTTCAAGTGTTGTGTTTTGCCTTTCCTCACTGTTCCGCAATGGATTGAATAAAACTTTGAAGAAGCCAGAAGTATGTCGGTTTTGAAGCAATGGGTGAATCCAAAACCGCCTATTTCTTATTCGCCGTCTCCATAGCAAGTACATGGCTAGCACTTTCGTCTTTCGCGCTGTGATTATTTCAATAGCTAGCCTCAACTGAACAGTCAAAGGAGCACGCCGGATCGTGTGAAAGAGTCCTTAGATATGACAGACATAAAATGAGTTTAGGAAGCTGTCTGCATCGTCGAGGAAAAATGTTTCCATCAGTTACAGGAAATAACACCGTTCCCAATGTTCCCAATACGACCCTTATATGTGTATAACATAATAACAAAGTAAAAAATATATTTTTAAAAGCAAGCTTTCATTTAGCTGTTCATGAGGTGAACAAAAAATTTAAAAATATTGTATTTTTTTAATGGAAACGTTTAAACGATAATCAAGGTCCTTCATTTCAAGTTTTCAAATAAAAGCGTGTTACACCCTCTTTCCAACCTACTGTGAAAGCGCAACATGCTTTTATATCAAATATTTCCAATCGAAAAAAGATTTTTTTCAAGCGTTTAGTTTCTTATTTTATCAATTTTTTACATTTCAGTATCTATGATATCAAATAATCAGTTTGGTAATTTCTATATAACTTTCATATATGTTATTAACAGGGACCTATTCAACTTCTTACCTTATTTGTATTACAAAATATGGATTGATATGAATTATACAACGAGAAATCGTTATTTCGCGGAGATCTTCATAGCGTGTCTCTCATTAAACCCTTTCGTTTGATATCCATGGTATAGGGGCGACTACGAAAATTATAAATTGCCATTTTGCCTTGGATTTAGTGTGACATCGCGTTGCTTGTAAGGTTTCTCTCTTAAAGTCCTTCAATTTGATACCTATATCACAGCGGTGTCTATGATAATTATTAACGCTATCTTGGGGCGGTCGCCATATTGCGTATTGCGTTTCTCTGATTAAGCCCCTTTATTTGATACTCATACCATAGTGGTGACTGTGAAAAATAACAATCGCCATTTTGTGGCCGCCGCCGTATCGGATTTAGAATGACGTCACTTGCTTATTGTGTTTCTGTCATATAGCCACTTTATTTGATACCTATGTCATAGGGGTAACTGTAAAAAATATAAATCGAAATTTTGCGCTGGGTGTCACATTGGATTTATTACGACGTCACGTCCTATTGTGCATAAGGGTTACACCATATTGAATTCAAAGTGGCGACAATTAGTTTATTTTGTATTGACATGGGAACCAAACGTGTGTACATAATTTTAGCTGAGTTGGTTGAGGTTAACTGGTTCGAAATTCATTTCCAAGATTTGTCCCACATTTACATACTAACATACCAACGAACAACAATTCAAGTTAAATAAAAGCTTGTGAAATTTTAGAACGTGATTGTTCTTTAATCGATGACTTAAGACTATCTATAGGAAGATTACTTCTTTAGATGTTTGTGTTTTTTTTTCACCAATCTGTGTCATTATACGTACAATAGCACATCATTAAAACCAGAAATAGAAACTGTTTACTGAGCACTAGCTCATAAAAACTGAAAGAATGGTGGCTGATGAAACAATTGACTATCTGATAATATTAAGTCCTACATAGGAAATCCTGTTTTTTGATATAAATTGAATTGAATTTAAAACTCTATTACCTATGGATATAATCCAATATGGCATCTCTAGGAAAAATAAAGTTGCAATATAATATTTGCTTGAACGGCGTTGGTTGCATTAGGTTTAGTACTCCACAAATATGCCAAACATAAGGAAAAGTAGCGTTCTTTGGAAATATTTTGTTAGAGTTTACGATCGGAGGATTAACGAATAATATATGCCTCAAGAGAGATGTTCTGGCAGATATATGAACATTTTGCAGGTCAAGGGACATCTGGGAATTCCCAATGAAAACGGGAGCACGAATCAGTAAATACACTAAACCAGGAAGTCCATGCGCATACCAATCTACCAGAGATTGCAAGATTTGACAATCCTGTCCAGTGGTGGAATGACAATAAATTACGATTTGTCAAAATTTTCCCACAAGCTGCCACACGTTTATCGGTAACATTGTAGCGAGTTCTGAGACAGGCAACATTTATAATGCCGGACGAAGCAGATTAACACCTGACAGGGCAGTAACTTTATTAATCCTACACCACAATCTGCGTAAGTTAAATTTTATGTATTAATTATTTTAATTTACATAGCTCTTAAAGCTCCAGTCATAGTATTTTTCATCTTTAGTATTGCATTTACTCATTTTTCACCTTTTGCCAAAAATTTAAGACTCAATATCGCTGTTACGTTTCATTTTTTATAGATATACGTAAGAGGTAAATGTTACTTTAATTTATTTAAATAAAGTGAATGTTTTTCTTAGCATCGTGTGTGAACAATAACAAGGCATTTTATATCGGCCGGCCTATATCGGCATACGTATATCAGCCAAGAAGGCCTTTATTGATGTTATATATTGGTAACGGTCGATCCCTAGTAATTTTGTTACATCTCAGACGATACCAGGAGAAAAATATAAATTAACCGGTATTTTCTTAGTTGCCTAAAAAATGCCCCCACTTTACTAACTTCGTATCTCTTACCGTTTGCGAGATCCCAGTGGTGAGATTCGAATCTGAAATATCTGGTATATAGAGCCCATCTAGCGCATTGCAAAAGGGTTTGAGAAGACTAAATCTTGAATTACTAGAATCTAACAAACGCGGTGATGCAACTTAAAGGTGGTTCCTTTACACCATCCAGTCAGCGTAATTACATAACATTTATAATATATCCACAACAGCTTTTAACTTGTTCATTTTATATATAAATGTACTTGATTAAATACCTACCTCTGTTTTTTCTGCCCTCATACAATCCCATAACGGTTCTATCCATTCTCCACACAAAATACGAAAAATCATCATAAAGGAATGAAAAAAATCTGTGAAATTCCACCTGCAAAATTACAATCTCTTTATTATCTGGTAATGTGACATCACAGAAACGTGGCTATAGTGTGTATTAACATGACAGGTCATTTCGTGAAGAAAATTCAATATCAACATCTGTTTGCAAGGACTTTTTAACAGGGCATTCAAATGGAAAAGGTAAAAAGAAGTCTTATCTCAATATATGTTTTACACAAAAATGATCTGACTAGAAAATACTATGCGAAAAGGATATTTGTGTCACCACTCCATAAGAAATAAATTCAACTGTTTAAAACTTATCAGCAGACTGATAGTCCTGAAGAACTGAACTCCAGTATACCATGAATATACAATGTGTTCCGCAAGCAAATGTACACAATGTGATGGCAGTTAGTATGAACCAAGGCTTTTTCATATCTGAAAATGAAAGAATTGTAATTTCATTTCATTTATAACGTATGGTCCAACAAAACACCCTGAATATACAACATCGAATATATTGGGAACAATTGACCTGATTTATGGAACTTTGAGTAATAATAGCGTTTCCTTGGAATTAATAAAAATAAAAACTAGTCGGAAGGCTAAAAAAACCAAGGCCAAACTAGTTTACCAACTTCTTTTGTGTCTAATCAAAATAAACACTCTGTGGATTCTTAGTGCTGAGAAAAACAGATGTAGTACGTTACTATTTTTTTAAATATGCTTTGTTGAAATAACGCATAATAAAATAAGGATCATAATCGTTACTCTATTCGTCCAAATTTTGCAAAGTATAGCCTGGAGTTGAACTAAAAAGGGTTTGGTAACTCAAAATTCCACGGCTAGATTACATTTTTTAGTCCCTTTGAAATTTGCTAAGAACATGGTCATCGCGAGAGGTCGCTTTCAGATCTAACGCTGCTTCTACTACATATTAACAAAGTTCTCTCGAGCACCTTGAATCTGAGCTTCAGCTTTGCGGATAATCGCACTTCCTCTTTGCCCAAGCACACATCTAGATTGTTTGAGTGTTCTGCCAAGAGGTTATTCGTTTCGGCCAAGAACTTGATTATGGCCAGAAAATACTTTTCTCAAAAAAAACCTGCTCACTTTGTACAAGGCTCTTGATAAAAGTCCGGCTCACGTGACTGGGGTGCTGGCGCTTCAACCAGACTGTCCACGCTTGATGCTGTTCAGGGGAGGCTTGTCCGACTGATGAACGTCGCTTCCCTGGCAGATGATCTCCAACCTCTTCTGCACGGACAAGGAGGGAGTCTGATGTGAAACAATGAATTGTGCTTAAAAAAGACACCGCTTATGAATTGACTAGATTTGAGCTTGCAGACCAGTTCGAAATTGAGTTAGAAAACCATGTAAATTGTACAATAACTTAAATGTAACTGACGGTTTTGGTTAGGTCATGTTACAGTGTGCGAAATATGCATTCAGATTTTTTATTTGCAATTTTTAAATGCCTTGGTCCATACTACCTAACGTTTTACAATATCTTTTGCCCTGTGGAACAGCCACCATATTAAAACATAGAATAAAATACATGCAGTGTAACCTAAAAATATGTTTAGGCAGGAGGAAATTGAAATAAAATATAAAAGTGTCAGTAGTTTATCAATTGATTACATACCTAGGCACAGGATCCGGATGAAATTTAGCCTCCGTATAGTCCTTTGAAAACAGCTGCATCCCGATCACGGCGAATATGTAAATAACTATAACTAATACAAACGTTAGGTTTCCCAAGGCTCCTATTGTGCTTATAATTATACTGAGCAAAACCTTCATAGTTATCCATGATTGCGCTAATTTCAGAACTCGAAGCTGAAAAAAATGTTCCAATAGCTTAGTAAAACCATCAGAGAGAATGAATAGTCGCCACTTGAAAGCTGAGCGAGGCATGTGTGTTAAGTGTCCTTTTGACTTGAAAGTATACAATTAATATCAAAATGCTTGCATGGTTAGTAATCTTGTCTTTAAAATATTTCTCTTGATTATGAATCAGTTACATTCTAAATTGATTAAAATACAACATTTGTCGTACGTTATTGTAATTCTGGCTGCATGTAGTTAGAAAATATATTTCACAGTCAATGTCCCACTACAGGGTGCTTTAACGGGCATTCACTCAACTATCAAGTGGCGACTATGAACCCTGGCGTAGACTTTTGAATGTAACTATTATAAGCTATGATAATGAATTCTGCAAAACTTACGAGGCGAAGCCCCCTCAACACCGACAGTCCATCCACTAGTTCGAAGATCAAATCTAGAAGGCTGGCCGATACGATGATCAAATCAAAAATGTTCCAGCCACAGTAAAAGAAGTCCTTACTAAGCGCCATTATCTTCAGACAGCACTCGAAGGTGAAAATTGATGTAAAAACCTGGAACAAAGGTTGTTCATTCTGTGAAAAACTATCGTTTCAATGGACAAAAGAAAGTTTTACGAAAAACGGCTGCGATATTTTATATGAAAGTTAGGTGTGAGATAACTACGAAAAGGACCCCTCACAAAACATATGGAAAATGGGTCCGAGTCAATTCGTTCCTGGACCAAAGCATTCGTTTTCCAGAAATACGGGCTTGAAGTTTGACTAAGTTGCAAAAATGGTGAATGTGCCGAGTGAGGTTCGCAGACCAAAAACTCGAAGAATCGGTATACTGAAACATATATTTCATTAAAACACCTTGGAGGGAGGTGTTAGAACCGTAATGCTTACAAGGTTGATTCAGGGGCAAGTTGTGCTGTCTTATTATGATAGACCTGGATAGTGGATAAAGATTTTGGTGGATATGCATCTCTAAGAGACCTCAAAAGTGATGCACATCCACCTAAAATGCCAAAATGTGTGATGTTAATTACTCACGTATTGACCCCCAATTTTGACTTAAGATTTGTACCCAGCGTGGAAAATTACATAGGAAAAACATAGTGGTAGCCCAACCACAAACCAGTTTTTTTAATTTGTGGGCCTGTGTAATTAATGGGAATTATTGTAGATTTAAATCTTGATCCAAAAGCTACGCACAAGTAGTACTTAATTCTGTTATGAGATTGTAGTTCATTATCCTTCTAAGAAGTTGACCTAAGTCGTTTCAGATGCCGGAAGCATTTCATGTAAAGCATACAGAAACCGGAGATTTCAGTTTTGCTATAGAAATGTAGAGTAACATAGGCACAAATGTGGCCAGTGTAGTGCATACAGACACCCCCAGGACTTTGGACGCAGTGTTGGATTAAAATGAATGGAGCCATTAATTTCCGGCGGCGAGGCTTCCGCATGAAACGTAGCCGCTCCGCGGATTACCAGACGTAGATTTTGCGGCCACGGCCGGCACAAGGCTTATTTATGATCGTTAGAGAGCCTGATAAATAATTTGTAACAGTCTCGGTATTTTAAAGGCATTTGGGCATCCCGAGATGGACAACCTGCATTTTCAATGTCAATTTTGTATAATGATTCGTTTACACATTTTTTTTTAAATCCATCTTTTGTAATCTTACATTCTTGTCTATTAAAATTGGATCACTATCCATTATCAGTATTCATAAAGAGATTTTTTAATTACACTTTAAACATTTTTGAATTCGAACACTGTTAAATATAATTATTCAATTTAAACAATTCAAATATTCCCTTTTAAAATACAGATTTGCTAGTTATGTTACTGTTACAATTTTGCAGATGAAAATATATACTGCCACTAGTTTTGTAGTTATGATAATGACTATTTAATTTTGAGAAGTTTTCTAAATGTGGTGGTAATAACTGAATTTTTAATGGGAAAATAGGTATTAAATAGCATAAGAAATTTTTTACATTCAACTACTCTAGTTCTTCTATCATAGACGTAGTCCTAGAACATTTATTTTTATTTAAAATGATTCTCATAGCTGTATTCTGTAGAATATTTAATTTTGAGAATATGTATTCATTTTCTGGAAACAATACAAAAAATGGGGAAGAGTTAGAGTATTATACACATATTTTTTTTTGGAATACGTACTAAGATTATGGGAAACTCTATAGAAATAATTATCTTTTTTGATGATATAATGCTCGTGAAACGGTAGTTTACTATTCACATATATACCAAGATATTTAAATGATTCGACTACTTCAACATTTTCATCATTAATCATGAGCCTAATTGTATTGTCACCTAAATGGTTCCCTATTGACATACATTTTGTTTTATTAGTGTGTAATTTAAGTTTATTAATATTTAACCAATTCATAATTCTTTAATATCATTTGACAGTTCTAAAGCAGTATCCAAATGCTTATGTGCTATATATATCAATGTATCGTTCGCAAATATTTGAATTTTGTAGTGTTCAAATTTCAGAGATATCATTTATATACATAATAAATAGTAACGTCCCCAATTTTCTCCCTTGTGGCACCCCTATTTTGAATGCTAGCATAATATTTCCAACTGTAGTTTTTTGAGGTTTATTTAGTGAATAATCTTGTAAAAGGTTTAACACTGATCCTGTAAAACCATAGTGATGCAATTTCATTATCCTTTTTCTCTATCTATAGTCTCAAATGACCTTTTGAATTATAAAAATACTGTTATAATAGATTCTTTCTCATCTATACTTCTTCTCCAATCTTCCACGACTATTTGGATTGGTGTTTCTGAAGAATGTTTTTTCCAAATCTGGCTTAATTTTGTCAAAATTTTGTTTTCTTCATTGAATTCGATTATTTGTTCGTATACTAACCCTTCGAACATTACATCTGGCAAGACATTAATCGGCCGCATATTCGTATATCATATACAGGGTGTTTCAGTTTATTGTTGCATAACTTTAAGATTCGATAGAACTTTTAAAATTAATTTATAAAGTCTATATAAACATGGGTCGAAAAATGTGTGGCTTCCGAAATACAGGGTGTTTAAATTTACTTTCTAAAATAGTTTTTTTAAATATTTCGAACAATATTTGATGTACAACAGTGAAAATTGGTATACGAGGGTTTTTGGTACAACAAAACGAACCATGGGCATAGTTTTACTGTAACCGCTAGAGGGCGCTCTCTACTGTACCTGCAGTGTATTAAAATGAAAATTTTTTCTTAGTGCAATTTTTTGCTTTTTGAATAAAAAAACTGATTCATCGCACTTTTCTGCATAAAAAAGATCTCCTGTGAGTTTTCGTTATAGTTAGCCGTTTTGAGATATTTCAATTTTTAAGGTTTGATGCATTTTTAATTATTTATGGGAAAATAATATTTTTTTTTACATTTTCGATTTTGAATTACAAGTAATTAAGATGATCGTTTAGATTGTGTTTTTAAACACTGCAATAATTCCTATCTCCAGATAAACACAAAAAACAGAATATTAATTTGTTAAATTGTCCAATATTATTCTTAACAAATCAAATTAATTATTTACAACTAAAATGCTATTGGATAGTTAGGACAAACATACAAAATCTAAAGTAGTTGCTTGAAATGTAAACCCAATTGTTCAATACACAATTCACATCTACGAATGATCGAACGTGGTATAGCATTATTCAAATCAGGCCTTATTTCATCACATGCATTCCTGATTCTGTCTATTAGCATATCTCTTGTGGGTGTTTAAATTTACTTTCTAAAATAGTTTTTTTTAAATATTTCGAACAATATTTGATGTATAACAGTGAAAATTGGTATACAAGGGTTTTTTGGTACAACAAAACGAACCATAGGCATAGTTTTACTGTAGCCTCTAGAGGGCGCTCTCTACTGTACCTGTAGTGTATTAAAATGACCGAAATTTTTTTCTTAGTGTAATTTTTTGCTTTTTGAATAAAAAAAACTGATTCTTTGCACTTTCCAACATAAAAAAGCTCTCTTGTGAATTTTCTTTATAGTTAGCCTTTTTTGAGATATTTCGATTTTTAAGGTTCGATGCATTTTTAATTATTTATGATAAAATAACGTTAAAAAGTCAGTATCTCGATAAGATAGAAGTAGGCTGAGCCTGCAAATATTTTTGAAATTGAAAGCAGAATAAGGTTAAACGTCAATTAGTTGACAGTTAGTTTTGTTGTCTGTTGAAACCTGAATCGTTTTTTTGCAATTGTGAATGCACGAAATTTAGTTTCTTTTACCTGTTTTTTTTGTAAGTTTTATAAAAATGCCATTTTTATTCTCCAATCCAGAGTTAGCGGATATTCATTTTGTATATGGCTTTGTAAATGGAAACGCAGCAGAAGCAGCCATAGAATACGCACGAAGATTTCCAAACAGACGACATCCAACTCGCTCAGTATTTATACGAGTGCATCGCCAAATAATTGAACATGGTTTTGGAAATCTCCAAAGGGATCAAAACATAAATGTTCGTCAGCGCAGATTTACCCATATGATTCTGCGTGAGTTTGATAGAGATCCGACCACAAGTGTTAGGAGAGTTTCTGGTGCCTTGGGAATTTCAGCAAGCCATGCTCACCGTATTTTTAGAAATGACCATAGACGTCCTTACCATTTGCAACCTGTGCAAGGACTACAGCCAGGGGACGGAGAACGAAGAATCACATTTTGTCAGTGGATTCTTGATAGAACTGATAATAATAGGGAGTTTTTAGGTAACGTTTTATGGACCGATGAGTCATGCTTCACTAGACGTGGAAATAAATTTTCAGCATGAATTTAGTGTGAACGTGTGGATTGGTATCTACCGTAATCGACTATTTGGACCCTACCTTTTGCCTGCAAGGTTAAATGCTGCGACCTTCTTGGAAGTTTTAAAGGCTGAACATGCAAATATGTGGGATGATGTTATGTTAGATTTAAGAACATTGGCCTGGTTCCAGCTTGATGGTTGTCCAGCTCATTATTCGAGAATAGTTAGAAACTGGCTGGACGAAAATTATCCAGAAAGAGGGATCGGCCGTGGAGGACCAGTCGCCTGGCCTCCACGATCCCCTGACCTAAATCCATTAGATTTCTTTGTGTGGGGGTTTTTAAAACAAAAAGTGTACCAGACTCCCGTAACCACAAGAGATATGCTAATAGGCAGAATCAGGAATGCATGTGATGAAATAAGGCCTTATTTGAATAATGCTATACCACGTTCGATCATTCGTAGATGTGAATTGTGTATTGAACAATTGGGTTTACATTTCGAGCAACTACTTTAGATTTTGTATGTTTGTCCTAACTATCCAATAGGATTTTAGTTGTAAATAATTAATTTAATTTTGTTAAAAATAATATTGGAAAATTCAACAAATTAATATTCTGTTTTTTTGTGTTTATTTGGAGTTAGGAATTATTGCTGTGTTTAAAGACACAATCTAAACGATCATCTTAATTACTTGTAATGCCCAAATCGAAAATGTAAAAAAAAATATTATTTTCCAATAAATAATTAAAAATGCATCAAACTTTAAAAATCGAAATATCTCAAAAACGGCTAACTATAATGAAAACTCACAGGAGAGCTTTTTTATGTTGAAAAGTGCGAAGAATCATTTTTTTTATTCAAAAAGCAAAAAATTGCACTAAGAAAAAATTTTCATTTTAATACACTACAGGTACAGTAGAGAGCGCCCTCTAGCGGCTACAGTAAAACTATGCCCATGGTTCGTTTTGTTGTACCAAAAAACCCTCGTATACCAATTTTCACTGTTATACATCAAATATTGTTCGAAATATTTAAAAAAAACTATTTTAGAAAGTAAATTTTAACGCCCTGTATTTCGGAAACCACGCACTTTTCGACCCATTTTTATATAGACTTTATGCATTAATTTTAAAAGTTCTATCGAATCTTAAAGTTATGCAACAATAAACTGAAACACCCTGTATAGCTCAGGCATAGGGGTGATGGTGGATCACCATGTACTAAACAATGATTCATCCATAATAATAATAATTTCTCTCCAATTATATTACAACAATCATTTAGAATCTTTTTTGAGATATTCTCACTTGGATTTTATTAGATTTGAATTCTGAGATAGATTTTCTTATATTGTTGATATCTATGGTAGGTCAGTTGTATATGCAGTCAATCTCTTGGGAGGCCGGCCTCGTTCTAGGTTTTAACTGACATATGTCCATTTTCGAGTTAAAACATATCCTGGAACATGTTCTTTGCAAAGAATGTCAACCACTCCATAATTCTTCTCTACATTGGATCAATTTCACAGGTGATATCACAGAGAAATTGTTGCCTTACCAACATCCCACATCTAGTCCTTTTATGATTGTTGACTCATTTTCCATGAGCTATTATAGTATGGGCAGATTGCTGCGAATAGATATTTTTAGGTGCTCAGAAGCTTACTGCCAACTTGGTGGAGATGAGTTGCAAAATCGATCATACTCATTACATTGTTTTTCACTGGTTAATAATTCTCAGAGCCTAAATGAAGAGTTACTTTTGGATATTCCCAAGAAAGAAAATATTGTCTGCCTGCAAACTGCATTGCTTATTTTGGGGAGGGTTCTTCACAACAGCTACAATTCATCGAACAATTTTGATCTAATAATTAGAGAATTGAAGCTTTTGAGATGCTGATATGGCCAATTTTTTGAAATAAGACAGCAAAAAGAGCTATCTACTACCAGAATCGACCACTCCGAAAGTGAAAACTTCAAGCTGACTGTTGGTGTTGTATCCTGGTTCGCATTGTTAACCGGGTCACCACTGTGGCCGTTAAATGCCGCCGATTCAGGACCTAATTTAAATACGGTCTACTCGCTTTTAACAAAATGGTAATATAGCTTTCGTTCCACATACGGCCAACCATGGCAGCTGTTTCGTGCTATTTAATAACTCTTCAGCATGGTGTAGGGAGGGGTTGAAGGAAAAATGTTCATGTGCGTGTGTATGATAAGAATTCTACCTAATTCTAGTACTAGTGATGCCAACGTATGTATAAACTATAAAAAACATCTCAAACAACTTAATGCTTTTACTCTTTTAATAAGCTACACGAAATGGCACAAGTCTTTTCTCTATAGCCATTGGCTACTTGGAACAGTCGCGCTATTTCTGATTCTGGTGATTTGCCTAAAATTCTGAATGCAAATTGTCATGTATACAGGGTTAACCAAATTAAGTGTCCACCATTAGTAACTTTGTTATTAGTGAAAATACAAAGTTGTTTGAATTAGCAAACTAGTAGCATTTTTAACGCTGGTAAAAATGAGAAATAAAAAAAAAAATTGAGAGTCGTTATTTTGATTTTTTTCAGTAAAATAACATTTTTTTAAATGGAAACCCCTGTATATTATATTTTTTTCTGTTAAAGCATCAAATTTTAAACAAAAAAGTTCATAATGACTTTTCCGCTAAAGTCAAAAATAAAGTCAAAATAACGATAAATATTTTTAATTATTTGCAGTATTATAATATTAAGACGGCTATGAAAACAACATGGCGTTCGCGATTTGACAGCATTAAGATAAGCGACAAATTGTTAAACTGGACATACTCGCAACTAGAAGGCTTTGGAAAACAATGATAAAATCAAATAATGTCAAACATTAGTGTAAATACTTGTTTATAAGCTTTATTGTGTCATTAATTTAAAGAAAAATGTTCTCCCATGAAGAAAAGTGTGATATGTTAGAATGCTATTTAGTGTGCAGAAAATCCTCCTTGAGAGCAAGAGAATACTACAGTGAATTATATCCCGCTCGCATTCAACCGTATGAACGATATTTTCTGAGACTTTATCGAAAATTTAGGGGCAACGAAAATGTGTTTGCTAAAACAAGGGCAAAAAAAGAATTCATAATAAGCGAGGCCACGGAAATTGCAGTTATTGGATATTTTGAAGCTTATCGTGAGAATTCAATAGCAGATATTCTCAAGGACTCTAATTTCAGTTATGGTACTGTTCAAAGGATTTTAAAAAAATACAAATTTATTCCGTATAAGTACCGACCAGTTCAAACGCTTTTGGCAGGGGATCCAGAGAGAAGACTTTTATGGACAGATGAATCAAATTTTTCAAATTCTGGAATGTTTAATAGAAAAAACCACCATTATTGGCCAAGAGAAAATCTTTTGTTAGTACATCCAAGAGGCCCACAAGTCCGTTTCAGTTTCAACGTTTGGTGCGGTATAATTGATTCAAAAATTGTTGGTCCGTTCTTTTATGAGGGAACCCTAACTGGTGAAAGATATGTGGAATTTATGTCAGAAATTCTGACTAATTTCTTAGACGAATTGGATCTTATAAGTAGACATCATCTGCATTTTCAGCAAGATGGCGCACCTGCCCACAACTCCAGAGGTACTTATCATTTTCTAAGTACTACTTTTAATGATCAGTGGATAGGAACAAATGGCCCAATACAGTGGCCTCCCAGATCACCAGATCTAAACCCACTTGATTACTTCTTGTGGGGTTACTTAAAGAACCAAATTTACAAGCGAAGGTACGATAATCTTGACGCGTTAAAGACTGCAGTTAGGGAAAAGATAACCCAGATAGATGGTAGGACCATACTTAAGACAGTTCGAGCAGTTGAAAAACGTGCCCAAAAATGTATTGAAGAACAAGGTGGTGTTTTCGAGCAACTTCTTTAAAAAAAATTGTTATTGTATTTTGTAAGATTATAAGTTGATGTTGAAAATAAAGTTTGTCGATACAATTTAATTGTTTCAGATTGGAGGCCATAACTTCAACAATTTGTAACCTAGGAGAAAAGTTATTGTAAGCTTTTTTGTTTAAAATTTGATGCTTTAACAGAAAAAAATATAATATACAGGGGTTTCCATTTAAAAAAATGTTATTTTACTGAAAAAAATCAAAATAACGACTCTCAATTGTTTTTTTTATTTCTCATTTTTACCAGCGTTAAAAATGCTACTAGTTTGCTAATTCAAACAACTTTGTATTTTCACTAATAACAAAGTTACTAATGGTGGACACTTAATTTGGATAACCCTGTATGTCAATTTCTTTAGTTCTTTTCCGCAAAATTTATTTGAGTTGCGATACTGCTTACTGTTGACCCATGGGCAGCCACTGTTCATTTATCTTGTCGCTTTCCTTGTTATTGCACTCACCTTATTCCCTATATCTAAAGCCCTCAGTACATTCTCGCTCATCCCGTGATGCTCCATAGCGAGGAACATCGTGTTGAGCACGATACAGACCGTGATGGCTAACTCGAACAGAGGGTCTTTCACGATCTGGTACAGGCCCTGCTGAAACTGCAGCCACCCCTCGTAGTCCATGCAGCATTTCTCGCAGCACGAGCAGTTGCGGTCTGGGATCTGATTGTCTGAAATTAATTAAAAATATTTACAAAAAAAGTGATGACCTACCATCATCTTGGTCACTTTACTCCATCCTTAACCCCATTGCAGTAAGCCACGTTCTAATCATACGTTTTATTCTTAGATTTTATCCCTTCAAACGTCAATGGCTTTGTTTATCTGGAGAATCAGCAAGAACCTCTGGATAAAATTTTGTCATATTGCTAAAACACGTTCCTCCATTGTATCTAACCTGAAATTTTCTTGTTTCGGAAACGTTACAATTTTGGCAATATTATGAAATTACTGGGAGCCCGGACTGGCGAATAAGGTGTGTAATCTGTTATTACAAACCCTGATCAAACAGCACGCCACTTGTTAACCTCCTTCGACATTTCTTTTCAACAGCATCCCGCAATATTCAGATTAAGTTTGCATAATAGGCCCCTATATTGCTACACGTCTGTTCTATAACATCACATGATGGACTTTTTTAATATTAAGGCCAGTTGTTACCTTTAAAGGCGAACCACCGTCATGCTTGTTTTCATAATATCATAATATTCTTTCTCACATAAAGTCTCGGCGCCACCGCTTGACTAGATTATAAGAAATTCAACATCTTCTAACGAACAACATCCATGTTTTGCTGATATTTTATTACGACTCTCTGCCCAATGGAATCCATATCTACTAAAATTCACACATTACACATGGAACAAAAAGCACATAACGTCAACGCAGTTCAACATCGACGCAACAATCTTGTACAGTTTAATGCTTCCAAAACACAGTACTGTATTTTGATGAACAAAAAGCGCCCTAGTGCTCATCCGGTTTCGATGGATGGCCGAGTTCAGCCTAAGAGCCATTCATTTCGGCTGGTCGGAGTCCAGATCACCGAGGACCTGTTGTGGCACGAACACATCTCGTCAATAGCGGTAGCTGCTGGGAATGTTCATCAGAAGATGAGGTATCTCCTGAGATCCCGCATTGCACACCAGCAGAGATTCAAGGTCATATTAAAGACCTTAAAGTGCGTAAAGCACCTGGGGAGGATCAAATCACTAATAAGGCGCTGAAGCTGTTTTCGCGGAAGTCCTTAACTTATCTCGTGGCAATAGTCAATGCCATGCTCAGGATCCAGTACTTCCCATCCGCGTGGAAGACCGCTGAAGTTATAATGATTCCAAAGAAGGTGGGTTCGATATTTCCCCAGGATTATCGTCCAATTAGCCTGCTGTCAGCTGCGTCTAAGCTCGCTGAAAAGGTGATTCTACGTCACCTTGAGAATTTCTCGTCAGATCACCATGTGATTCCTGACGTGCAATTCGGTTTTCGGTCTGAACATAGTACGGAGCTACAGGCGGTTAGGCTGGTGGAACGTGTAACCAGAGGATTCACCCTTAACGAAAGTACTGGCATCTTGCTTTTGGATGTCTCAAAAGCATTTGACAAGGTGTGGCACGCGGGTCTCTTGTATAAACTAATCCAAAAGGGCTTCCCTTTTTGGCTTCTAAAACTACTGAAATCCTTCCTTGAAGGTAGGAAATTTCGGATCAAAATTGACAATGTGCTGTCGACAACACGGCTGATTACAGCCGGCGTCCCTCAGGGTTCGGTCCTTGGACCTATCCTTTACTCACTGTACATCCATGACGTCCCTAGTCCCAGCAACTGTGAAGTCTATCTCTATGCTGACGATACTGCATTGGTGGCTCAGTCGTGGTCTGGTGACCTATTCCATGACAGGCTGCAAAGTGCGGTGGAAGAAGTATTAGATTGGGCGGATCGGTGGCTAATTAAAATAAACCATTCGAAAACGCAGGCAATCTACTGTACAAAAAGACGTCGCGGCGTTCCGTCTGAAGTTTCAATGAATGGACTTCGTATACCATGGGAATCCTCCGCTAAGTATCTCGGTGTCATTCTGGACAAAGGGATGACTTGGCGGAACCATATGGAAGCGCTAAAAACTAAATTCCAAATTACGTTTCGGCAGCTTTACCCATTATTATGTAAACGGTCAAAATTAAGTTTGATTAACAAGATTCGACTCTATAAGGTGGTCATAAGACCAGCAATGACATACGCATGTGCGGCTTGGTGTTTTATTGCTAAAACACACATGCGAAGTCTGCAGGTTCTGCAAAGCAGGACGTTGCGCACTATTGCTGATGCCCCATGGTATGTCTCTAACGAAACTCTACATAGAGACCTCGATGTCCCTTACCTAAAGGACTACATTAAGCAACAGGCGCAGCGGCGCTATAGCCTAGCGGAATCGCACAGCAACCCTCTGTTGCGTGATTCAGTGGACTACACAGTCGAGCAAGTTCGCAAGCACAAAAGGCCGCGGCTCGCACTGTAATCAAAATTAACTCGTGAACTTAGAACAACCAAAATTGGAGCATTTTTACACAATCTTTAGAAAAAATCAAATATTTTTAGACCATATCAAAATCTGTGAAGCGATTTTAACAATGCCTAAACGCTGCATATCCTAAAAGATTCTCTTCTTCCCCTTTGCTCTCGTTCTTCCTTCTCTCCTTTCCTTCCCCTTTTTTTCCTTAAAATTGTCTGGTTTCTGGGTTACCAGACCTGACAGACTTACAAACTGACACTGTGACTCAAGAGCTAAGGTCCCACGGACCGCTCTGATAACCAACGATGACTTGATGAGCTGCTGGGAAAAAGCTAGGCTATTTGTTTAGGGCTAAGAAGTGCTTTTCTCCTCATGACTTTCTCACCCTATGCCCAGATAAGGCCTAGCTTCGAGTATTGCTCACACGTTTGGGGTGCTGCCGCCCCGACTACATTATTCGTGTTCGATGCTGTCTAGAGGAGGGCCGTCTGACTCATCGATGACTCTTCTCTAACAGACAGTCTCGGAAACCTTTCGCACCGGTAGACCGTCGGCGATCTAGCTCTTTTCTACCGCTACACAAACGGTCTCTGCTCGTCAGAGCTCTCTTCCATGATGCTACCGCGCGATGTGCCTGCCAGACAGACCCGCCTGACTTTGGCCTCCCATTCTATCCGTGTCGAGCTTAGTACATCCAGATCTGGACGATACGACCGCTCCTTTGTCCCTAGGGTGTCGAGATTGTGGAAGAATCTACAAGAGGAAGCTTTTCCCAGTTCTACTAACTTTAAGCAGTTCAAAAATCGTATTAACAAAATTTCATTGGGATCATCATAGCAGCCGCGGTGTCCCGGCATTTAGACTTCTGCTTGCGCGGCTGCTTCGGTATAAAAAAAATAATTTAACATGTTGTAAACGCAGCGTACTCAGACCACTTGGGGGTGAGGGACGGAGCTTATCCCTCATATCTTAGGGATGCTAATTTCGTTGGCACCGAATTTGGACTAAGTAGGAGGAGCAAACAAAATTACGTTGTCAGCCGCCGACGAAATTCCACGTTGCGAAAACATAGAAAAGTGCTCGTGTCCATGCAATCTTAGTGTTCCAGACAGTTGCCGAAAATCGACAGTCAGTGTAACAATTAATGGATTCGGACTAGGTAGAAGGAGAATGTATTCGATTTGTTCATCGCCAGAATTTTATAGTCATCATTCCGAATTTTAAGATGGCAACACGTAAAACCAGCGTAACAGGACCGCCTGTGGTAGGAATTTCTGCTTCCAAAAAAGAACGTCCAGCCCTCTAAGACGACAAGCGAGCATGGGGTTGACAGTCATTTTTTAATGTACCAAATTCGTCACCCACGTCCATCGTCCCGAAAACGCCAAAACTCCTAAAAAAAAAACGCGAATACCCACCCAGGCCTGTTTGCGTAACACATTATGTTAATTGTTATGCAATCTTCGACTAAACCATGATGTTTTGCCACATTTTAGTCGAGTATTGCATTACAATTGTGTGTTACGACAGTTCTGGGTGGGTTTTTGCGTGTTTTTACGGCTTATGGCATTTTGGGTCGATCGACGAGGGTGAATGCATCTGGAACATTACAAAACGACAGATATCATAATATTCTTTCTCACAAAATCTCGGCGATACTTTTGACTACATCATAAGAAATTGTACACCTCCTCATAACAGTCATAATGCTTTGAATGACTAACATCCCTTTTTTGATGATATTTTATTACGGCTCTCTGCCCAATGGAAACCATTCATCTAAAAAGCACATAACATCAAAGCAGTTTAACATAATCATTTAACATATTGTAAACGTAGCCTGTTCATACCACTTGGGGGTGAGAGGCGGAGCGGGATGCTAATTTGGTTGGCAACGAATTAGGACTAAGTAGAAGGAGAAAACAAATTATTTGCTTGTCGCCATAATTACGTTGTCAGCCGCCAGTTTGGGGGCCTCGGTTGGCCGCGTTGGTCAGAGTGTCGTGCTACTGACCAGCCGGCCGGCCGGGCCGCGAGTTCGAATCTCGCCTTCGCCATGGATGTTGTGACGTCGTGTGTTTGTCCATAATTAGAGAAATATAAGTAACACACATCTGTGGCAAATGGATAACTTCCAATGCCAAACCAAAAAAAAAAAGCCGCCAGTTTGGCAGTTGACGAAACTTCACATTAAATTCAGACTTCGCTGCGAAAACATACAAAAGTGCTTGTGTAATCTTAGTGTTCCAGACAGTTGCCGAAAATCGACGGTCAGTGTGACAATCAAAGGATTCGGACTAGGTAGAAGGAGAATGTATTCGATTTTATCGTCGCAAGTATTTTATAGTCAGTAGTCAGGATGCAAGTTCATACTGCAAGTCGATTAGGCCATGGCCGTGTGATATTTGTCAACATTTTTCAACAAAGACATACAAGTGCATGGGATCCATACAATTCTAGTGTTGCAAATAGCTGCATAAACAGGATAAGAGCAAATCTTTGTATCGCCAATACTTACACTTTAGTCGTTAGCGTTGCCAAAGGGCATGTACGTCAACGTTGGGCTTTTACCTTGACAGTTTCATTGGGAACTCAGTCCCAATCTAAGGTTCGTTAACAGAATTCTAACAACATTGAAAAATGCAAAGTATTGAAGAAAAACCAAATGTTTTGACACTAATAAGGGATAACCGAGACTAATACTCAGATAGTGCACCTGATTTCAAATTTAATGTGAAAAAATATTTCAAACTTTACCCTTATACAGATAATGAGCTCAGTACCTTACTTTTGAAAAAAATAAAAAATTCCAAATCTTGCGATTTTGATGACATTCCCAATTTTCTGGTAAAAGAATAAAACCAATAACACACCTTATAAATATCTCATTTTGCTGCGGAGAGTTCCCAAGTAGGCTGAAACTAGGCAAAGTTATACCAATTTTAAAAAAGGGGAACGAGCTTGATATTACAAACTACAGGGCAATTACTGTGCCGTCTGTACTTCCTAAAGCGTTTGAATATGCCTATTTGGATAGACTTCTTCTACATCTTAAGAACAACAATATTTTGTCTCAAAACCAGCATGGTTTCACAGATGGTAAGACCACAATGTCAGCCATACATTCCTTTTATGAGAAGCTTATAGAATACATCGACGCGGGCGAGTGCCCTACTGGGGTATTTTGTGATCTCAGTAGGGCATTCGACTGCGTTGATCACAACAAATTCTTGGAGATTGTTGTTAAAGATGGTTTTGTCGGTCAGTCTCTTAAATGGGCCAGATCGTTTGTAGTCCAAAGAAAACAATATGTTTCATTAGAATATCTTGATGCAGGGAACAATATGAAAAACTTTGTGTCAAGTACGTTAGACATCTTGATTGGAATCCCTCAGGGCTCGATTCTTGGACCAATCTTTTTCCTCTTATACATTAATCAGTTTGATAATGTTCATCCAGATACCCATTTTACAGCATATGCTGTTGATGTTTCTGCCATAATATCAAGTAATTCAAATATAATTTTGGAAGATAAATGTAACAACTTAATTAGGAATATCAATACATGGTTTAACCAGTACTCACTTTACTTGAATCCTTCCAAAACAACGCTTATTCGTTTTCACCATGCTCAAAATACTGTAGAAGGGTTTCAAGTTAGATTGGGCGACGATCAACTCGATTTTAGAGGAGAAGTGAAATTTCTTGGAGTTCATTTTGATTCGAACTTAAATTGGAAGGCCCACTGCGAATTTGTCACATCAAAAATGTACTCTCAAAGCTATGTGTTGAGGCCATTAAAAACCTTCTTAACAGCTGAACAATTGATACAAGTTTATTTTGCTAATGTGGATTCGAGATTAAGATATGGAGTATGTTTCTGGGGTTGGTCAACGCGCTCTGAAGATGTATTTGTGTCTCAAAAAAGATGCATCCGATCATTAGCAGGCATCTCACCATCAGAAAGTTGCAAAAAATATTTTATAAGTTTCAACATTTTAACTGTCCCTTCGTTGTACGTATATATATGAATTGTGCTTACATGTTTTTTAAAAATAATGAAAAATTCAACTTGTAATAATTTATATGTAAATGCAAATCAAAAGCGGCATTTTGGTCACCTAATAAAATTGGTCTGCTTCTTTTTAATAATTTACCATGCCACATTACCTCGGTTAAAAATATTAACGACTTCAAGTTCCAGTTGAAGCAATTTTTGATAAACAAGTGCTTTTATCGTGTGGATGAATTTTTGAACATTGCAATTTGAGATTAGTTGTAGGTTTGTAGCGAACGAAAAATTGACAATTACAATTATACATTGTCTGTATGGAAATAAAGGTTATTGATTGATTGATTGATTGAATCCAACTAACTAAGCTAAATTTTATTTCTTCTGTAGTTACGCATCTAAAACTTCTTCTGAAAATGTAATGTTCCATTATAAGTAGCAATTTTACGATCACATTTTAGAGCCACGAGATTCTATGAATGGCTCAGTATGCAAAAAACATGAATATCAAATTAATTAAAATATATCCAAATATTTTTATTGGATAAATATAGTGACAACGAAATTTACATATTATGCTGAACTAGGTATTGTATTTACACTATCAGGCTTGCCGCCATTGTTCACCTTTCAAAATCACTAATTAAGCAGAATTACTACTGTGCTATAGGTACCGTTAATTAATATTTACTTCCGCTTTTTGTTTTATTTGATTAATCCCTGTTTAATACCTAAATTTTCTGATCGACATATAATAGTCATCGGCGTAGGGAATATGCATGCACCACAACGTTGGGCTTTTATCTACATAGTCGTCACGTAATTTATTACAGTTCATTTCTGGTTTCTTTGAGTGCTCAGTGCGAATCTAAGGTTTGTTAACAGTATTGAATACCTACAACAATATTGAAAAGTAATAGAGACAAACCAAATTTTTTTATGTACGAGTACATTCAAAAATTCAACTTTAACTTTCTGTCTTAGCTACTTTAGTTTTGAAAGTTCTTAGGAACAGTCTTTACTGTCATCGATATAAACCGCTCAGTTGTTGTCAAGTATATAGTTGCGATCAACAGAGATAGCAATTCTGCTCTGCTAAACATAAATACTTCCAGTACGACTGGTTACTTGAATACCTCTTCGGAGAAAACAATGTATATGCATGTATATGTAATATGCGCTAAAACTACACAATGTTGGCGACAAACAACGCAATATTAAGATATTGCTTGGCTCCTAACCTATTCGAATTTGTTGGGTTATGCTTACAACTTTAGGTTTTTGATTATAAGTACGCTGAAGAGTTTCGTTTTTCCAAATTTCTTCTTCGGACACTTTTTTTTGTTGGAGTACCTTTATTTATGAAATTACAAATCTGAATCCATTTAAGGTGAAGCCAACTCAAGGTGACCACACCGTAGATTCCTGATTTCCAGCAATGGCATCCGAATATATCGCTCACCGGCTGCAACATTGGCACAAATCAAAACTATATAATTTCGAGATATAGCTGGTTTAAGAATAGCCAAAACAAATTTAATTATTTTGACGTGTAACGTGACTCTTAGGTGATCTCGCTTTCATACGGATTTTCTGACATTGGCATTACAATACATAATATCAATCAGAATTTGAGTTCTCTTTTAAGTATGACATTTTGTTTTTTTTAAATTTTGACTTGTGCCGTTTTATGAACGTAATTGTTGTCATTTTTGGAGTTGGAGGATGGTAAATACTCAGTATCATACTTTTCAAAATTTTAATTATCGCTCAACAACAGAACCTGCACATTAAAATGCGATACAAAAAATCTTATAAAGAACTAAACAATGTACTTTTGAAACAAATGAACCTGTAACTTTTTTGGAAATGAAAGGTACGCGCAACTTAAATTCTAGCTAATAATTTTATGATACAGAAGTTTTAAAGAGAAACTAATCGACATCGTTAGATACTTTAAGGCTGTTATAGAATGGGCTATAACATTTCTTTATAGTATTCATGCGTAACAGGAACATCAGTCCATCGTACTTCTTTTTTGATATCGGAAGTATATCTCGATAAGCCGGTTCCAACTTCACATTATCGAAAGTTTGATTTATTCGGGTAGTTCTTTGTTTAATCTCAACAACTCTATATTCAGGCTCACTATAAGAAGTTTTGTATAAAAATTTATCTAGATTTTCTTTTTCTATCCTTATGATGGCTGCATTAGCCAGCTTTACAACCTCACCGGAAGAGTCCTTCTTAAAGTTAAAAGATGTCTGTTCAGATAACTTTTTTAGATCTACAAAATCGGCGTAGCTCATTTCTTGGACTTTGTAAGGTAATCCAGTCTTTTTGGCTGTCTGAACCAGTGATACGTACTGGTCAGGTGTATATATTGGACCTGATTTCAGGGCACGTTTAACATGTTTTTCAATAACCGAATGAACGTTATCGCCTTCGTTCTGCGTATGTCCTGTTATAAGGTATTTGTGTGTAATTGATTTTATGTTGTATTTTGATAATGCATAAAAATATGCAGCGAGAATAAATTTTTTTGCTGTCCAGCGCAGTTGTCAGAATAAAAAACTACTTCTACATTTTCTTGAGCAGAAGCCTTGTATTCAAGGTATTTTAGTAAGCATGAACCAATTTCATTAGACCCGCGTCTTCCTTGACTCTCATGCCACATGAAACACACCACTTGTCCCTGTCCCGTTTTATTCAAATCACACATAGTGAAGTTATACGTCGACAGTTTTGATTTATAATAAAAGTCAGAAACATCTCCTTGAGGACATGGCAGAACAGCTTGTAAGTCGTAACAACAAACCTGGTATTTATCACTGACTTTTTCTTTGTCGGCTAGTTTTTCTGCTCTGCTTAATTTTTTTTCATTTTGGTGTTGCTCATATAGCTTTTCTAATTCTTTCTTTTCCCCTTCATTTGCGTTGCCATAGGCAACGCACGTGTGGCATTGATCTTTTTTAGGAATGAAAAATGCTAGGTTAAATTCATAATTGAATATGTTTCTATACATAGTCAGTGTTGCCGTTGCTTTACCTCTAGCAACGCAATCTTTTTTGTAATCTCTGTATAAATCAGTGATAGTTTTGCTACCTTCTATGTATTTTTTCTCACTGTGAGCTCTTGTATAGTGACTCTCTATTTGAGGTATTGATGCAATATGAGCACGAACATCTTTTTAATTTCATCAGATATTCGGGTTTGATTACCATGTTTCCCCCTTTTGTCTTCAAAATCACCTTCAGCTCTTTTCGATATGACACTCCGAATACAGCGATTGCTGATGCCAAAAGTTGATGTGAAGAATTTCTTGCAAACCCTAAGTTTCTCTTCTCCTTTTTCCAAATGAAACGAATTATTATTAGTTCGTTTTCGTTTGCCATTGATTAGAATGGGATACGTGTATTTTGGTGTGATTTCTTGCATCAGAGTAGCAATAAACACCCTCTGTTTGTTAATATTGGCTAAATTCCAGAACTTGGTGAACAGGAACTTCCTATCCTCTTCAGTGAATTTTGCTCTACATTTTAGCTTGCAAGTGCCGTCACAGGGTTGTGTCATTTGTCTACTAGATACTGGTTTATTCTTGTTTAAGGTGTGGTATTCTTGTCCACTGTTCCTTAATAGCTTTGTTTTATTTCTTTTCCATTCACAGGGCTCTGCTTTTCTCTTCCTACTCTTCTTTTTCTCTGTGCATGATTCCGTCGGGCATTGAGAATGTTGTGATACAACTGGTTCTTCATAGTCAGGATCCATTATTGAATCGTCAGATGAAAAAGGATCTTCTAAGTCCAACTGCTCTTGTCCAGTTCCAATTTCGTCTCTGCTTTCTTCCGCCTCCGAGAGCTCTTGCGTAGTTGTAGCACATGACTCTCCATCTAAAACTGCTTCTCTTTCTTGAATTCTGCAATTATCTGATGGAAAAAGACTTCCTACGCCTAGTTCCTCTACTATTTGGTTTTCAACAAGCTTGCAATCACCATCTTTTTAAAATTTCTTACTCCTAACAGAAGCTTCCGGGACTTGTGGAGATGTGTTTTCTTTGTCCGCTTCACTTTCTGAAGCTCGTTCTATGTTTTTAGGCGTTACGCTGGTTGAGTCTGCATTAGTAGCTTGAGGTACTATCTTCCACTCTTCGCTGGTGGGTCCTTTCTTTAATTTGATCCCTACCATAGAGAGCATTTTTGCGCTCCTCGTTTTTTCCATTGTACCCGACAATAACTGAAACAATGTATACTACTAATACTTGAATGCTATAAATTTCTTTAAAATGGATCAATAAACATCATAAAGACACAAACAATTTTCAAAATTGCGAGAGCAATTTTTGTCATTACTGTTCAGCCACAAACATAAGCTACATCATACAAAACAGATTTCTGTTTGCGTAGGCTTTGGAAAATACTTATCAGTTTTGTAGCATAACATACAATGCAAGAATGGCACATATCGCAATATTACCGTATTCGCTTATATAATTTGACCACAGTTTGGGTGTAATAATGGCATATTTCGAAATATGCCACTAGTGATAGCTTGCATAAATATGCTTTGACCACTATCTAGGTTCAAGAAAGGCACATTTCGAATTATGCTATTATTGCTTACCAGTGTAAATAAAATTTGTCCACTACTTTGATGCAATGAAGGCACATCTTGAAATATGTCGCTATTGCTTACCTGCACAAAATAGGATTCAGGAAAATGACGGTTTTCAGCCTTAAGTGTCACTATTACGTGCGTCCCACACAACTTCCGCAAGGCTACTGGCACGCTACTGGGTAGATGTGTCGGTATTGCCCGTAGATGCAAGGAAGATCAACTAAAATTCGGAAACGGCACAAGTGCCATCTAGCGGTTTCTATCACAATATACGGTTGTGCCAGTATTGCAGGAGATGAAGTGAATACTGATGGATGATTCGCGATTGAAAGTACGATTTTGTTTTTTTTTTGATTTGTGCCGCTATTGCAGCCGGTGAGCGATATGTAACCAAATACAATTTGCACACTAGGTCGCCTGAACGCAGAAGTTTGGACCAACAAGTAGACGAAATCTTGATGCTTGTAGACGTACCACATAATAGAAACTGAATGTACAACATGTTAAAATTGTATCATTTAAAATAAGATAGGCATTTCATAAAGCGTACTTCAGAGGCGTTTAAGCCCCTCAAGGTTCCCCAAAACAAGTTTTTTACTCAAGTTGTCTCGCTTTAATTTTATAACTAGAACTAAAGAGGATGAGCTTTTTGCGTCACGATTGAAAGTGAATGCTGGAAATGTACGAAGCAACTGGCTCAGGAAGCTGACTAGTATATTTGTCTCGAAGAAGTTTTAAATAAAGGACCTAAACAATTTTATTATTCAATGTAACAACTAAGACTCATCCTGTCCTTTACATGTCGATGATCTCCCACACTTGTTTGCCAAATAAAAACCACATGTAGTGACAGAATATTCTATCTTGCTGTAAACGTTTCAATCACAAGGGTATCTTTTCCAGTACAATGAAAATATGTTTTATTTATCAGTCTCCCAGGTGGCAGTTCGTTTGTTTTTTTTTCATCATCACATTCCTATACAGTGTATTACTTCATTAGTCTGAAAGTCGGGTGACATGCTAAGATTGAGCGAAGTAATCATTCTGAATTTTTAGATGGCTACACGCAAACGTGAACATGTGTCTATCTGTCGTTGTGTAATGTACCAGATACGTCATCGTCGAACATCGTCCCAAAACGCCAAAGGCTATAAAAAAAACGCAACAACCCACCCAGAACTGTTGTAACGCAGAATTGCTTTCCCTTGAATGTCGAAGTAGTATTTCTCGCGCTTCAGATTCAAAAAAATCCACTTATAACATTTTAGTCGAAGATGGTATAACAATTAACATATGCGCGCAAACTGGCCTGGGTGGGTATTCACGTTTTTTGGACGGGTTTTGGCGTTTTTGGGACGACCGACGAAGGTGATGTATCTGATACATTAAAAATCGACAGACAGCCTCATGCTTGCTTGTCGTCTTAAAGGGCAATATGTTCTTCTTCGGAAGCAAAAATTCCTACCCCAGGCGGTCCTACCTACGCTGGTTTTACGTGCTGCCATCTTAAAATTCAGAATGATGACTTCGTGCCATCTCAGCATGTTATGGGACTTTCAGAATATTGTCGTGAGACTCTGTGTGGGAATGTGATAATGAAAAGAAAGAACAATCGAACTGTTACCTGGAAGTTATATATATATATATAGAGAGAGAGAGAGAGAGAAAATGATCATGCGGAGAAAGGCATATAACAAAAAGTAGGAAAATATTGGGCAAAATCCGCAAAAAGGAGTAGAGTGGATTCGAGCAGAAAATAGGATAGGTAACCCGAGCGATACGTATTTCTGCTAGTTGACTTCATCAGGCCCACAACAAGAGCCAACCTACACATTGTAGTATAAATATATAATACAATATATTGTCATTGTAATTGCGATTGAAACTTTCAGGCCCGATTTTACTAACAGCGGATCAAAGTTCTTGACCCGGATGATAATGGACCAATGAGAAGGCATCTTTCTAGTAATGGTTCTAATAAACTCAAAACAAACATAAACACCTCAGAAAATGAAAAAAGGATATATCGGTAGGTAGGTATAGACTCAACCCGTATATTTTTTTCTCTAGTTTGACAGGTATTTTAGAAAAAATCGACTATATTCATTTGATCCAAAGACGCTATTAGTTTATTTTGATATGGATCAACATTTTTGATCCTGCAGAAAAATAGTAAGATCGGGTCTTAGGGTAAAGAAGATTCTGTCAATACATTGTGGCTTTATTCGCCAGACAAGCATGGGGGATTAATTTCATTATTATTCTACTTGAATATTTTTATACAAATTATTTCCAGCAATATTGCTTTTACATATGAAGGCAACACCATTTGTTAGGAGTTCAATATGTCTTCAGCATCTGGGAGAGAATGCTACTAGCGCTTTAATTTATGATGGATGCATCACATGTAACATGGCACTCGCATCCACCTATATTGTATGTGTGTGAATACAAGGAAAGCAGTGAAAGCAAAACAATTATATTCCGTACGCATGCTTCCAATTTATTATCGTCTTTCAGCATATGAACAAAAGAATTTTTCCATCTGCAATAGGATTTCAACTAATGGTAAACGTATTTTATATCATATAACGTGTGCATCTACCTTTACTTGACATAATTAGAATCATTTCCGCTCTTTCGGCCTGTGTGTAAACCAAGAAGCAGTAAAATCTGAATCAATAAATTAATTTTCACTAACCCAAGATTGCCATAAAGGTAACTGACAGCAAATTAAATTCTTTCTTTCCCTTAACAATAAATAACTAAACAGGTATAAATAACAATAAATACAGTTCGCTCAGGATATCTGTGTTGATGATAAGAATGTGGAAAAAAAATCGATTTGTTACTTATTGTTGCCACGTCTAATCTTCCGAATTGCTGTTTATGTTGGTAAATTCCGTTTTAAATTATAAACGAACTGTGGATTTGGCAATTCCTAACGGACAACATTTTGAACGCTTATTGATATAAAGTGATATTTTCGTGTGTTTTTGTTTTCTATCTGAACAAATAAGATAAATAATTATTTTTCTGATTTTCTCGATAAAGAATGGACCGATTTTAGAAAATCAAACGTCAAAATAAAGGACCTCGAAAGACCTTTCAAACAAACTGTTACTCGATACCCCTTGCCACTTAAAATTTTTAAGGGAATGACCCTGGTGGGCCGAGGGTGAAAGGGGGTGAAGTAGTTTTTGGTTAAAAAGTTGTCCCCCTTGACAAATATGTTGCCTTGTCTCGGCGTTTTTTCTTTTAATCAGTGGTTTTCGATAAATCCGTGGTGGGAAGTTTTTAAATAAACACTTCCTTCTTCTTCTTCCTCCTACTTTATCAATAGGCTCATGCCTGTTTTACTTCGGTTTTTAGCCTCAATTGATGTTGTCTGACCATCTTTTCCTCGGTCGTCTCATTGATCTTCTTCTATTTGACGATTTGTCTCTTGCTATACGTACTGTTCTATTTCCTATCATTCTTTCTATGTGTTGATTCCATTCTATCTTTCTTCTTTTGGTCCACAGGTTTATTTCCTCTATACCACATCTCGCTTGTATTTCCTCACATCTTACTCTGTCTCTTAGAGTTTGGTTTGTTATTTTTCGTAAGACTTTCATTTCTGCTGTTTCCAGTAATCTTTGTGTTTTCGCCGTATCTGCTCTTGTTTTCGCTGTAAACGTCATTATCGGTCTTATTGTTGATTTATATATCCTAGTTTTCGTTTCCGTTGTGAGGTATTTCTTTCTCCAGATTGTATTGTTGAGACAACCTGCCGCTCTGTTCGCCATGTCCACTTGTTTTTGTACTTCTGCTTCCACTTTTACATAGCTTGACAGTTTGATTCCCAAGTATTCCGTTTCCATCACTTCTGCAGGTATCTATTTTTTATAAAACTTAAGTTTTATGCATGATAAATGATTGTAGAACAGATTATTCTATTCTACGATTATTTACCATTTATAAAGTTTTAACATAAAAGACCGATACTTGTAGATTCAAGCCGGCCGGATTTTAGACTATAGGAAAGTGTTTATATGGCGGATATGTCAAGCCGCAGCATTGCCAGATGAGTCGGACAGAATTGCCCCAGAATAAGCACAAAAATCCCTCAGAATGCTACTCTTTCAAGAAAACAACCACTAATAGAATGTGGTCGGTTTGGTTGAAACAGCTTGGGATGCTTTCGATTCCATCAGATAAATAGTGTATCATCACTTTTGGCAAGACCACTCCACGAGATTATTAAATAATACCAAAAAATACGTTTTAACGACCGTACGACTAATAAACGCTCCCGAAACAAAAAACTCAACAAGAACCAACATCCAATTTTAGCGTGTCACTCAAACATAGGATTACGTAGTAAGCCTGCGACCCTTTGCCAACATTTTTAATGACCGTGGTTTTAATTTCTCAGAAATCTAGGGAATTCTTTTCCTTCCGTTCCATAGCCCTGTCTGCGCTGTATAGTCTAGAAAAAGTAGACAGTATACAGGATGTTTCTTTATGGCGAGGTAACATTTCTGGCACAATTCCTCAAAGCTGTACATGTAATTCGAGTAATATATGTTTGCATAATGATAATAAATTTCACTAATACCAAATGATTTTTCGAATAGTGAATAAGTGTTTTATGATTATAATGCAGTTTCAAGGATACTGTACATGCTTTAATATTTTGTGATATTTTTTATTTACAGTTACCAGATCTTTCATGAAGTCTTGTAAGGACCGTATCATCAGTCGTTCCAACAATTATTGTAGGACGCCTTTATGGCCTCCTTGATTTTCATGATATCTTCTCTCGTTTAGAAGCGCTGGGATATTTCTAGAGTTCTACTGCTCCGTGTCAGCGTCAGTTCTATTGTGAGGCTATGTCGTTTTTGGAACTCCATGAAATTTCAGGCTGATATAACAGACGATATAAATCAGAAGCATCAACAATATTTGTAACATAACCTCAAAATAGAGCACTGAACAGTAGAAAACTTTGAAAATCAAGGAGGCCATACAGGCGTCCTACAGTTGTAGGAACGACTGACGATACGGCCCTAAGGCTTAGGCCGCACTACGGCTAAACCGCCGCGGATTTTAACCGCCTGATTTCGTGAGTAAAGTAAACCAATGGAAGCGGCCGCACTGATGTTTTTTCCGCGACTGATTACAGAATGGCTAGCGGGAAAAAACCGCGCCAAAATTTGTAGTTCATAGAACTTATATTGGTGCGCACTCATTTGACGCGGCAACCGCGCGCGGACTATGATTCTTCGGCACACCGTCATGAAGAACCAGATATGCATAAGTCATCATGGGCATTACCAATATTATGGAAGTCCGCTGCATCACAGAAGGGCTTAATTCCCATGTTTTGCCATGAGAGCGTTTGATCTGGTGGTTCCAGGTTAGTTTGGAGTCTAGTATTATTCCCAGGTATTTGACTTCCCCCGACAGTTGTAACTGGTTTTCCAGAAGGTATAGAGGTCCGAACCCTTCTGATTTCTCCCTTCTGGCGAAAGCAATTATGTATTAGACTTAGAGGGACTTTCTTGCTCTGGAGGGCATTTTTTGATTTTTCCAATGTCATACTTGGTTAATTAACCACAAAAAGGCGTAGGAGTTCATATAAAGGCCTGCACGAACTATTCAATGCAAGTCAAACATATGTATTTAAATTCCGTAGATGATTCCTGGACTTGACTGTAGACGGTCCACTTACCAACTACCGGCTTATCCAAGAGATGTCGAGTTTTACTGACTTTGAGTGGTCGACATGGGGAATACTGAACCGTATTAGAACAGACAAAGCGCCAGTAAAAGTTTGTTAACCAAATAATAAGAATAAACAATTCATTGGAAATGGGGGGCAAGGGTGGGGGGTTGCTAGACACGTGTAATGTGAATGAAAATATAAGTTCATTCACATGAGGCGGATCCAGTGGTATATTTTGAGGTGCTTAAATCTTCGGCTAGTCAATGGATGGACCCCATATTTGCGAAATTTTTGATGTCGTTTTCCTTTCCTGCTTCTTAGTATTAGAGCAACAACACATGCAGCTCTCTTGAAATCCATCTTCAAACTGTGAAAATCGTGTCCAGTTACACGGTTTTTAACCGTAATGTGTGCGACTCGGGCCGTTTTGCGGTTTGGTAGCTTACCGCTTGCGGAAAAAACCGTAGTGCGGCCTAATACCGGGCTTACATGCAGCCACTGCCGCTGCCTCTCGCGCTATATATACCCACTGTCCTGCCGTAAGTACGAGCCCCTTCCCACTTCAGTTGGCCCACTTCAAGATTTGTACCAAAATATGCCTTTATAAACTAAACATGACGAAACTATTTACTTCTAAAACAATTTATTTTCTCAAAAACAATTTAGATACACTCTAGTCGTAAAAAATAAGTATTTGAAATCACTTAGACCTATAACTAATAGAACAAATAGACAATGTGCGAATAGAAGCGCAAAGTTAACAAAGCAACAATTGAAAGATTACCAATGGGTAACATCACCTTTATTTTTTATTACCACTCAAATTCTTTGGGGCATAGTGTTAACCAAGTTTTGGCAAAAATTTGGTGTAAAACGATCCCATATTTCTTGAAGCTTTTGTCTCAGTTCGGTGATTGTACGAGCAGGATGTTGTCATAGGACCTTTTTCATCTCGTGACACAAAGTTTCAATATGTGACAGATCTGGACTGCTAGAAACCCATTTTAAAAGTGGTAAATTATTTTCTTCCATCCATTTTATAGCCTTTTTTGAGGCATGGCACGCTGCACCATCTTGCTGAAACACAAAATCTTGGCCGGATGTCAAACATTCTTCATCACTGGTAAAAGCGATTCTTCTAAAATTGAAAAATATTTGTTTGTATCCACATTTTCATCAATAAAATGAAGTTTTCCTACTCCTTTTGATGAAATACTGCCCCAGACCATAATGGATGCCGGAAATTTCACTTTTCTCTTCAGACAGTCAACATGGAATGCTTCACTCTTTCTGCGAATAACTTTACTGCGACTGTCACCAACACAAACTTCGAATCGGGCCTCATCACTCCATTGTATTGCAGACCTTTGTTGAGGTGTTCATTGTCTATGTTCTTTAGCCCATCTAAGCCAATTTTTCTTTTGCAGTGTAGTTAATAGTAGCGTTTCTTTGGCCTATAAACAAGTTGTGCAACTTTAGGGTTTTACTTCACTTTTTTTATAAGAAAACGTATCTTGCAAGTAAATCCCAGTTTGTGGGCCTCTCTATCAGTTGTGGACCTCGAAATTCTCCTTCCAACAGCGTCACTCCACAGAGCACTTAATTGAAAATAATTGGCACGCCTGCTTTTCGCGATTATTCTTCTTAATGCTCTTCGGTCGGCATTTGTGATATTACTTTTTTTCACATAACGTGGCTTAATATTAACTGAACCAGTTACGTTATATCTTCTAACAATATTTCTCACACTGTACCGCGATAAGTCTAACAAAGTTGCAATTTCTGAGTTTGATTTCCCAGAATTAAAAAATTTAATTATCAGTAACCGAATATTCTCACTAATAACCTTTTCTCTACCCATTTTGAAAACCTTAACTACCCAAAATTGCTTTAAACGTATTCTGATAGCTGTGATTAATAAAAACAATTGTCATGGCTTTTATTTTTCACAGCCACCTATGCGTTATAGACTTATTTTGCATTGAAATGAAACGAGGTTGATATGCTGTAATTGCAACATGTGTTATTTTTATGCTGCAAATTTGATTAGGAAGTGATAAAGTTGGTGTTTTCTACTATATATTATCAAAATATTTATTGTTAATATTTTAAACCTATAAAACCCTGCTACATTTTTATAATTTGTGTTTGATAAGAAAAAAACTAAGATTTCAATAGTTGGGGCAACTGAAGTGGGAAGGGGCTCGTAATTCCACGGCAGCATTTGGAGCAAGTGACTGTTCACATGCAGCCCACCCTACTAACCTACCATAAAGTGCTCCCAGAAGACTTTCCATTTCATCAAATACAAACCAAATAGGCTGACACATCTCTTTTGCACCCGCTCTAGGCCTAATCGAAGCGTTTTTCTTTTTTAATAACGTCCGAAATGTTGCCATTAGCGATTTTTTTCGACTTAAGCTCTTGTAAGGGATATTTTTTATTCAATCCTCAATTAAACTTCTGAGAATGATGATGTCATAATATGCATTAGTATTAGTCGTTATCAGATGTAGGGCATCGAAATTTGGTAAAATTTGGTAAAATGAGGGCTTCTGAGGATGAGGAGTAAAAGTATATTCCAGACAGTATGTAGAGGGTGCTAATTACAGCATATAATTTCTCTATTTCATATCATCACGTTTTGCTAGTAAACTTAAAACATTTTTTAAAGAAGAGTTTGATAGAAAGTCGTTTTCAAAATAAAACTTCCATCAAATGAACTTTGTCGAGATTTTTAAAAAGCTGCTTCAAAAACAATTAATTGAAAGTGGAATATGTTGTGACGATAAATCAACGTAAACATGGATATTTGTCCGTACCCCTGGCTCATTAATGAACATGTTTTTCAGGTAGCTAATTGACTGTGCGATATAATGTTGCAGTGCAAATTAATCAGAAAAACGGTTTGTTTATTGTTTAGTGAGAACAAAGAAAAACAGAAAATTACGATATGAAGCAGCGACATTTAAGGTTAACAGTTTCCTGAAATAATTATGGTCTTACAATGTCAGCTTTGTTCATACAAACCATTGAACTCGTTCTGACCTGAACCGAGCATGCGCAGATTGAAATTACCGTCCCAACAGATAATTGAACTGATTCCGCAACTGGCAGTTCTCTGTTTTAGCAAATTCAACTGATTCCGAATCGGTACTGAACTGGTTCTAACACTTTTTGTTCTAAGAGAGAACTAAAAGTTCAAATTTGACAGCACATGCGCATTTACAGATTAAATGGCGTCGATATTCTCAGCTGGGAATCTGGATTTTGTAGATGCCATTCTGTGCCTTTTATAACTTTTTAGACTTCTCATATCTCAAATCTAATCTAAATATTATCCGATTATTGTTCCGTTTATTACATACACATGATCAAGACATGGGCGACGAGTAAGATTACTTTGGAACAAATTCAAGTGAGGATGATGATCTTGAGATGAATACAGGAGTTCCAAGAACCAGAAATGGAAAATATATAGTGAGGTGTTTTCTCATGTATTCCTCTCATTTCAAGGCAATTAATAGTTTAGTTTTGCGACATTTCACTTGATTTTACTGTAACAGAGCATGCTTTCTCCCAAAAGTCAAAATGATAAATTCTTCCAGCTCTTAAAAAACAATTCTTCGTACTATTTCTTCAGAATATTTCACCAAGCTACTCATTTATTGTTAAGTTTGGCATCTCAGTTTCTCAATTTTTTAAAAAAGATTTACAGTACGACAGAAACAAATAAATTACCTCAAATTCCACGTCTAACACGGAAACTTGATAATTTTAAGTTTTACTTCAATTAAGGAATAGTTCGGAACTAGTTTTGAACTGTATTTACCGCGGGCATGCGCAAAATATAATTAGGAATTAGTTCTGAAGTTATTGAAAAAACTTAAAAGTTAGAATTTTTGCGCATGCGCGTTTACTGAATAAATGGCGTCGATCAGTTGTTCGTAGATGGGAAACTGGGTTCTGTGGTGCCATTTCGTGCCTCTTCTAAATTTCCAGTCTTATCATATATCAACTCTAATTAACTTAATCGCTTATTGTGCCATTCATTGCACTTTCAAAAGATGGGCGAAAATCAAGATTACTTTGGAACAGATTTAAATGAAGATAAAGATGTTGATCTGATCATAGGAGTTCCAAGAATTGGAAATGAAAATTACGTACAGGCAAGTGCCACGACCGGCTTAATAGTTTTTGGCACTCTGGGCGAGTGTATTGCTAGGAAAAATGTTGCCACAAAGCTGTACGAAATTTAAAATATGATAAAAACATTAACGCCCATATCGTCAGTCGTCCCTACAATTGTAGGGCGCGTTTATGGCCTCCTTGATTGTCATACTCCTTTCTTTCCTTCAAAAATTTCTAGATTACACTTGTCCCATGTCAGCGTCAGCGCTCTCCTGTTGTGAAGATATGTTTTCTTTTTAAATTGTAGGAAATTTCAGGCTGATAAAACATAATATAACTCAAAAGCAAGCACAATTTGATGCAAATAGATGTTTGTGACATAACCTCAAAATAGAGTTTTGACACGGAGAAGTAGAAAACTATGACAGTCAAGGAGGCCATAAAGGCGCCCTACAATTGTAGGGACGACTGACGATACGGGCCTAAGTTATGGATTTGCTGTTTACTCTTAGATAATAATAATAACATAACAGAATCTATTAACATTTTCAGAAGGTGATTACAAGAAGGTTTAATTACGTTTGGAATCCAAAATAAAGTCTACTTTGCTAGTATGTTTCTTGTCTGAAAAAATATGTTCATCCTACTTTTGCCTGCCGTCTGTTTGACGGCAAACAGGGTCGCCCGACACCCACTTCTAGGGCTCTCCTGACGCCATAGACGGTCGCCTAATTCGCCCGTATGAGTGAGCCGGCCTGGTAAGTTTTGATAGTTTTAACAAATTTATTTCAATCATGGTATTGGTATTAGTATTATATACTTCATTCACATCAAGTAAATTAATGGCCTAGGATTTTCAAAATTCCACTAAACTTCCTCGTCTGCTACTGTAGCAGAGTTCGCTTCCTCTAAAAAAGACATCAAGCTACTCATCTCTTGTTAAACCTTCAATCTCGTATTTGTATTTAAAAAAAAAGATGTACTGTACGTCAAAAAACAATCCTATTCTCTCAAATTTTAAGTCTCGCACACGAAAACTTGTTGATTTTAAATTTTACTTCAGTTAAGTTAATGTTTACGATAACAAGCCAGGAGAATCGTTTGGTACTTAGGAACTTATCTCGGGCATGTGCAGATAAGTCAATTTGAATTAGTTCTGAAGTAATTCGGACCTGCTTGTTGGAACAAACGAATTAATGCATATCATGTTTTTTCGTACTCGGCCTCTGTAAAAATCCAACATGGCGTCCATAAGCAAGAATAAAGTTGATGATTAAGCATAGGAGATGAACTTATATTTATGCCATCTTGTAGAAAAGCAAAGGTGGGAAAGTCGACGTACAATTTATTTAAAAATCCTTCCTCAAATAAACTGTTTTGGGAAAATTCGTTTTAATTATCAATATTAGTATCATAAATACACAACTTTGCTACCGACCTCGTATCTCTTACCGTTTTCGAACTCCCAATGGAGAGGGTCGAATTTGAGACATCTGGTAGATGGGTAATAGATGGTAAGATGTCCGAACAAATATTTACTGAAATGTAACCAACAAGGCGTTACACTCAATGACGCAATACATCGTCCGCTGAGGTGAGGCGGATAGATATAGTGGTACAAGACCACCGATTTTTTTCGACCAAGACAGTGACGAGTCTTCTCCTGACTAAATAAAAAGGTATTTTTCCTGGTCTAACATACTACTTACAATCCATCTTTGCCTGCACGACAGTAATAAAAAGAGACCCTCTTCAAGAGTTAAAAAACAACCGAGCATTCTCGCACACACAAATCTGTTAGAAGTTGGAAACCGAAGCATTTTTTGGCACGGTTTTTCTTGAGAGGTTATTTGTTAAAGCTAGACGAGCGTCGAGTGGACTTTTATTGGTCGGAATATGAGAGCTGGAATGGGGGAGTTGGGTTCTGTAACTGAGCTTGGAATTGAGCTTAAGTCATATGTACTTTCATTTCATATCGCTGTAATAATACTTACTATACTGGGTGTTAATTAAGTATGTACCGAAAACTTTAACAGACGATTCTTTGAGTTAAGACATAAATTTCATATATACATACGTCCGTTCTCAGGATACAGGGTGTTAAAATGAAAAAAATTTTTTTCGTAAATGTCTTAAATATCCTTTGCCCCATTTGGTTGTAGTTTGGGGGTGGTATTTATAACATTAAGGAGCTAACTCAGACCTAACTTGATTAAATTTATAAGTCCAGTGGCATCTCGAGCAGGATCCGAGCGAATACTTGTGACAAAAAAATGTACGCCACTAACTTTTGTGCATGTTCTTTGGATTAAGTAAATAGAAATACAACTTTTTAGTCTGTTGAATTTTTTTCATATCTTGCTTAGTTTTCGAGAAAAAAGTCCACTTAACTGCATATCCTTGGACCACACGGAAATATGGAGAAAAGTTTCTTTTCGAAACTGATATTTTTTTATAATGTTTTATTACTTATTATGTTAATGTTATTTAGTATTTATTGTTATCACAGATAGGCTTTATGTGCTATTCTTTTGTATTGTATAATGCACATAATGGATGTGGAGCCTCCTGATGGTGTATTGTGGTATTTGAAAATATCCTAGTTTGTTTAAGGTGCTGTCAAATTTATTCATATTCTTTTATTATTAGAAACAAAAGTACAGTTCTTGTACACGGTGGCCTTATTCAGTTTTGGGTATCCCCTGCCCTACTTTCTGAATTTAAAACAAGCAATTGTGTCTAGAGAATAGTGATATATGAGGCTTGTTTTTAAAGTAAGTACCGTTTTTAAATTACGCCGCCGCCACCAAAAGGTGGACTGTAAAGTGAAAGAGAACAGACGATTCACAATTTCGTCCTTAGCTGAACAGTTTCCTGCTATCTCAAGAAGTGTTCAAATTGTGCCCGAACGTTTAAATTATCGGAAATTGTGTTCACGCTGGGTGCCAAAAATGTGAAGCAGTGGTTGTTTACTCAGACGGCAAGCTTTTTTGACGATAGCATACAAAAGCTGGTCCCAAGTAAATGCCTCAATCGTAATGGGAATTACGTAGAAAAGTAGAGTAAAATATGGCCTTTCAAGTGAATAAATTATTTTTGGACAAAATTTACTTGTTGTTTTTTTAGGTCAAAACGGTACTTACTTTAAAAACTCGCCTCGTACCATAACTGTTTCTGGACAGACAGCCAAATAGTTGGTAAAACTTGATCCCATATGTAATAAATTCACAATCATTGGAAATGAAAAATATAAATAATCTTGCTATCTGTCACATAGTTGATTTTCTTTTTATTGACCTAACTAAAATTTTAATTGATGTAATTGTGTTTATTTCAGTGTGAAAATATGAATTTTATGGCAGAACTGGAAAAAAATTAGCTTATGACAAGTGCACTTGTAGTGTGCTGTTTGATACTGACTATAAGAATTTCGAGATAAACAAATCCTTGACTGGCTCCTTCTACCTAGTCTGAATTCATCGATTCGTTCAAATACAACCTGGTCAATCGCTGTTATGGCAACGATTGGTCCCGGTTTCAGGATTTAGAGTTGAAACCACCAAAATCGGAATCGCAATTTATTCTTTCGAGTTGCTATGCGCACCCTGTAGCTCGGGACCTATTGATGCTAGGACCATACGTCCAAATTCAACTGGGACGTTGTCACGTGACAATATCACATAACCCTTTTTTTACTATTTTGATCTCTTACCAGTCATTTGAATTTCTTTTTATTGATTATAGAGTGCCGATTCCTGAGCCAAACCCTTGTTTAATGATTTTCCTTTGGCTGGTTTCATAGTTCATTGATTGTATAATTTCATACGTATACCTTCCTCTCTCAGCGACTCGGTATTGTTTTGAAATCGTTTGGACAAAAATGTTATAGTATTATTAACGATTATCTTAGAAATTTCCTCATAAAATTTTGTTGGTCCCACGTAGCCAGAGTTGGCAACCAGCGCGCCTTGTGACGTACTAGCCGTATATAAATGTTTACCTTCCTATCAAGATACCTTTGATTTACTATCAAGATACCTTCTTTTAATTACATAAAGACGCATGCAGCGCCATTTTGGTTCTGCTTTCCGCTGTGGTTTTGGTTGTGTGTGGGTGTCGATTCATTCACTTTTTGGATATTGGACTCCTGAACACCAGTTTATGGAGTAGTAACCTTTTATTTTTTACCTTACGTTGTGTTGGTTTGGGTACTACTACCTTCCATTTCCTAATGGGATTTTAACCTCCAGAGGTAAGTTCTGTTTTGTATAGCATTGGACTACGTCCATTAATGCTTGTCCTGAAGAAGTTTGTTCAATATCTGCTTCCTTTTAGTGGAGAGGCATTGCGGAGAACCACCATTGACACTCCTCCAGCTTTATTTTGTAGCTGTCTTGTAGCTGTTTCGCAGCCGATTTTGTTGGAAATCACCATTTTATGTATTCAAATATATTGCAGTGTCTACATGTCACCGTCATTTGGGCCTACTGCATTACATTGATCATAATTTTGAATTTTGAGCTTTCATAACTTATGTTAGAACAAGGGATAAATTTCTTAGGGTAGGTATACCACTTTTGTAAATTTTTATCTTTTCTCACCTTTGCTTTATTTTTCTTGTGAAAGAGAATGTACATGGATTTTTCTTAAAGTTTTGAGTGTTTTAAATGTGTAGTTCTGTCTCAGAAATAGAGTAAAGAGCAGACTTTTAAACTGTCTTTCTCTCTCCAGGGTTTCTTTTATACCGTAAATTTTGGAAAACGAGGCAAGGAGTCGCTACCTTGTGCAGTTCGTCACATCACTGCTCACTGCTGGCCACTGGTTTTTGACCTGAGCGTTTGCGAGCTGAGGACATCTCAGCTGCGCCTAGAATTGTAACTGGAAGAGGACCATTGTCCAGATAAGTTTAGAATTAGGCGTTAAAATATTTGTGAAACCTATATTTGTAAAGCCTTCGTACATGTACCATGGTAAATGGTTTGCAGGGTTAATTATCACGATCTAATAATTTTATTGTTAGGCAGTTTTGAATAATATCCTTTCTTTTAACTTGCACTCCAGTGGTGGAGCATATGTGCTGCTTGTTTTGAAAATATATTGTTATTCTTTCCTTTTTAAATATCTTGTTCTATTTGGACCTCTGTGCACAATTAATTAGGCTTTGTCGTTGTTAGATTCTTTTCTTTTGTGTGGTGGTCAAGCAAAACAAGTTCCGACTAACATCTCGGGGATTTGTGGCTTAATTCGTCTTGAGTCACTGGCGCTCTTAACCCCCCTACTCTCTGTTTTATTGAGCTAGGGCCTAAATTTTCGTGCCACTTGACTGTTGTTTTGCATTGACTGACCCTTAGATTTCATTTATGGTGATTTATTAATTCATCAATCAGTTTAAAGAAAAGGAAAGAGGAATCACACCACCATTTCCTCTTGATTATAAAAAAAGACGTGACAAAGTATGGTTTCTACTTTTTTTACTCGCTTAATGCATCTAGCTGAAGCTGGACATTCTTAAAGAGCGCATTTTAAAGTATCCTACAAAGCCAATCGATGCAGAGCTTTCATATTGACATATGCAATAATGAGAGCGAAATACGAGATTCAACGTTTTAAACCTAAAAGCTTTGGGCAAAGCGTCGCGAGTTATTCAATACTGTTTATTATACATTCCACAGGACGCTTTAATATAAACGCCGGGAGCCGGTGAGATTCATAGTCAAGTGTTGTATAATAGATGTTGTGCATTTGCATGTCGCTTTCCGACTGAAGCTCAAAGCTTAACTGAATCTCCGACATCAGTCTCGCGCGATGAAGGAAGTCGGGCAGGATTAGACATGTTGATCCTGGAAGGTTTTGTAAGGCCAGGACCTCCGACATTTGGTATGCTTGATACCAGATAAATTAAAAATACTTTAATTCATAAAAGCATGTTACTTCTTTTGTTGTAAGTTATAGTTGCATAGATTTTACGAATTAGAAGGTTTCTCTACTACTTACTCGCTTCCTAGTCCATAAGATATGATATAGATAGATAAGAATATACGGATCTCATAACCCTGCTAAAATTTATTGTCTATAGGGGTATATACATTGTACATTGCATTTTGTATTTCTGCTTTCACCTGTTGATCCCCTCCCTTCTGGTGGACCTGCCCTAGTGAGCCTGAAACAAAACTCAATAAGTAGCAGATACTGAACTCACACTAGTGTAGTCACATTACTTGTTTCCTTTTTAAATTAGTGCCCCTGAAGCAACACTAGTCATTGTTCATAATTTTATAACCTTTATAGCAATGAAGTTTGTGGACAGGTCGACAGGTGTCAAGACAGCTGTCACTGGTCAAAGGTGAAAATCATAAATCATATTCAAGCGGATAACCAAGTGAAAATGGTAGTTACCATTTTTATTGGTATTTACCGATCCGTTCAAGCGTGTGTGGTTATCAGTTTGGTTATAAGATCCGTGACGTCATGAATCAGCTGTTATATGTCATAGTTATCACCGCAAAATTGTGGTATTTACCCAACTCAGGAGTAGTTTTATATTTCTGGTTATTATTTGACAAGTTAGAATTTTGCCGGGTATTGGATATTTTTATTGTGCTTCATTTTTCGGAAACTAGATACAGGCTGACTTCAGTTTTAGCATTTATTATTTATAATCATTACTGTTGTTTGGGACACTTTAAATCTTGTTGTTATGCTTAACAAAGTATCCTGTGTAGCCATATACCACAAGAATATTAAAATATGGCCATATAAACTCACCGGCTAATGTCCACCTGTATACGGTTTTTCCTATTATTTCTGCTAAATCAATAAATGTTTTCTTTGCATTGCGGCAAAGTTTAGAAAATTAAAGTTATCATAGCTACAAGGCCATGGTTCCATCATTAAAAATTATTTTCTAAAAAAATCTCCCATTAATATTATAAAAAGTTTCTTTTTTAAGCTTTCCGTACACTGTTGTAGACGAAAAAGCACCGATTATTAAGTGATAATAAAAATAATCAGACATTATATACGCGCTTTTCTAAAATAAATAACCTGCAACAAAACCGCAGTTAAAACCAAAACACGTTCAAGCGGTTCGAGTAACTGACGTCATCAACCCGTGTGTTATCTTAAACCATATTTTAACCGCGGTACATAACACAGAAATTTTGGTTATTCGCTTGGATTTGATTATAGTATGCCGACTGGCGTGGAAATGTCAGTCACGAGACGCGCGCAACCAGTAAAAAAAAAGATCGCCATTGCAATTTTTCGGTATCGAACAGAGCGTCTGTTTCGCAAGTGCGGATTTGGTTCCGAAAAATAGCTGAATAAAAGGAAAATCGTCACAATTTCAAGTGCTGTAGGCGTTCGCGCTACTAGTATTGTGGGATCACTAAGATTGGAAGATTTCCCTCCACTTTAAAGGCCACCACCCTACACCCTAGGCTTTTTTTTCGTTTTATTTATTCTCCGTTTTTTCTTCACTTCAACGTCTCCTGCTTCCTGGATGTTCTCTTCTCCATTCTCCGTACATAACTGAGACCAGGATTTGACCAGAACTACATTCTGCCACCTAAGAAGATACGCTGCTACGTTGAACCTAGCATTACCTGAAACCTTAGCGTTGTACCGCTTTGGCTGGCTTTCTGCTACATTCCTACAATTTACCATATGAGGGCTGGTTAATACCACCAAAAGACCTCCAACAGGTGAATCCTGAGATCACAGGTCAGACTAGACTATAAGGTTTGTGTAAGACGAGGTTTCTTGGATAGCTGAAATACAGAGTACCAGATTTGTTTGCTGTAAGATTATCCACTAGGTTAAGATCACTTTGTGCATGTTTCACCTTTCAGTGCGCATACTTACCTAGCAGTAGATCACACCATAGACATATCTGGGGATCCCTTTCTTTCGTAACACATCACTTTGCCCAGTAAATTGTAACATGAGACACAGCATATCTGAATGCAAGTGTTACGACTTCTTGTAGCCATAGGAGGTAGCATATAAGGTAGCCGACTTCTCTTTTCGTGAGATTCTTATACATAGCATACGGCGTTGTCTTTTCAGGAAATATATATCGTATCAATCCGAACTTTGTAATTTCTTCCATTGTTTACAATTTCTACAGACAATTCGACAGGTTGACAATTTGACACCGTGGAACCACGGAATTCCATATAGAACTGGGCTCCCTGACGCCGCTACCTGGGAGTAGTGACGGCGATTGTATAGTAGTAGTATTTTTTACAGCACATAATAGGCATTGCTAAACTAGTTGGCGGCTGATCAACTATCACTCCGTCGCCTCGACCACCCACACCCGTAGCAACTGGCGCCAAACGTAGCAACTGGCGCCAAGCGTAACAAGCAATATATTAGTTTATTTCTCAATAATATATTTTTAGGCCTATAAAAGATTTCTTTTTTATACCTAAACATAAAACTGAAAACGATGAAAAACAATACGTAGTACATGGAATAATTTCCGTCATATGGCAAGTAACCTTTGATCTTTTTTCCGGCCTCCTAGTGCCGATACTGCCATCTAGTCGTAACTGCTTATTGGATAAACCAGTTTCAGCGGTGCTATGTAGAACAACACACAATACAACATCCATAGCCCCGAATCACGAAGAACAGAGATAGGAGATTAAACTGTGTAAGGAATACACGGATTCTTATGAAGCGAATTCCGGCGCCAAGGATGGTGTAGCTCTCGGAAATCTAGTGTGTAGTCTGCGCATTGAAAAATGTCAATAAAGCCTGCCGCAATCTTTAAGTTCATTTCACTCTTTCACTTTTCCGTACTTCGTTTATTAATAATATTATATTTTTCTGCTTGCAAATCGTCCGAACTGTGAAAGTTGTTTACTTTCATGATGTGGTCAACACAGGGAGATTTTTCGTTTTCTGCGCAGTATACACACGAGAAACACTTGATGTATCTAGAAATCTAGATGATTATTAGTCTAAATTATTTGCAGTACTAACAAATGTAAGACCTAGGTCATCGCTGAGCTCGTGGTATTTTCACATCAACAACGCACTGGCACATCGCGCTCGTTGTGGGATTCTATTAAAAAAACCAATGAGAGCGCTGATTTAATATAAGTTTATTCACTGGATCAAAGAAGTTATGTCACAAAGTCAAATAATGACAGTGACGTATATGGTTGCCACATTAATTAAAACTAGTAGATCCTAGGACGTTTAACAAAATCTACTTTATGTCTTCGACGCCTTATCGCAACGAACATTTCGGAGCGTATATTTTGCAAGCGCTAGAGCTAATATAAATTCTATTTACTACCTAAATACGTCTCTTATTTGGACTGTAAAGGCAATAATAGAGCTCCATGATCTCGTTCGGTCTCAAAATACTTCGTCAAAGAAATGACGAATTCGTTTACTTGTCGACCCAGACGTTTCGGCATTTTGGCAAAATGCTTAAAAGAACACCTCAAAGTTTTGAAAAAAACTGTTTTTATAAAATAACAATGCAAATATTGAGGCAAAAAAAAGAAAACAAACCACAGTAAGCAACAGCCGTTGGCGTAATTATCTGACAAGCTTTGCGACAATGTCACAACACAGAAAACTGTTACCAACATAAATGTACCTGGGAAATTCATACTATACGTACCAACTTAGGATCTACTTTTCCTTAAGGTTGGCATTCAAATTTACTAAATATGATGTAACTGCTTTGCTTCAGTGAATAAATAATACATAATATGGTGGAGTGTATTTAATTTAAACTCTTTCTAGCGTGTGTTCATTGATATTTGGAAACGAGTCTTGTATTCTCTGCTATTCTACAACCTAAATCTTCGACTGAGTGTTCAATATCAAGCTCACATTTTTTTGAACATTTTCTATAGTAGTACTAATAGTTTAAATTTTAGTTATGTTTACTTATAGGCGTCATTTTCAGACATCTCAAAACACTAATAATATACAGGGTGTAAACGTTATGATAGTCATTATTTAAATGAGTGATAGAGGGGGTTAAAAGAAGCAAAAAGTTTCATATAACATGGGGGTCCAAACGGCATTGTTTTTAGACAAAAGCGACTTCAAAGTAATTAAAGATGGAGTTTGTTATTTTTGGCTCTTAGATATTATTTCATTATTTGATAATGTACTCGTAAAATGCAAACAATTAAAAAAACGGATTTACCACTAACTGTCTCAGCGCTTCACCTGGTGTGTGAAAGTTTATTGAACGTATTAAAAAAATCCACTTATAAATAGGGAACACAATTTTGATACATACATTGTTTTTATCTTTAAAATCCACACTGCACTTTTTTGTATTCAAAGAAGGTGTTCAAAATGTCGTCCTCCACTTTCCACACAAGCTTCAATACGACGAACCCAGTTTCTTCTTACTCTAGGTCCTCGAAGTTGTCCATTTATTATTTCAGCAGCATTAAATTTTTTTTCGCGAAGTTGTGCTTCAGTTGTTATTGGACCAGCCTCATAAAGAATCCCTTTAAGTTCTCCCCAATACCAGAAATGCATCGGATTGGGATCAGGAGATCTTGCTGGCCATTTTCGAGGATCAGGAGAATTTCGACCGATCCAGCAATTTGGATAATGTTCATTCAAATACTGAATGACGCCTCTAAAAATGTGTCGTGGTGCCCCGTCATGAAGAAACCACAAATTTTGTCTCCGTTGTAATGGCATGTTGTCTAAGGTCTGTTCCAAAAGTTCTGGTAGGTTATTAGCTAAGAAGCTATGGTATCCTTCTCCTGACAACTTTGGGGTTAACTCGAAAGGGCCAATTACCTGAACGTCAAGAATACCCGCCCAAATATTTATTTTAAAACGTTGTTGGAAATGACCTTCACGAATAGTATGAGGATTTTCTTGGTCCCACGTGTGAGTATTATGAAAATTTGATATCCCGTCTCGCGTAAAAGTACATTCGTCCGTCGCTAGAATGTTTTTAAAAAAATCCGGATTTTTAATGTTTTTGTGCAAAAACCACTGACAGAACGTTAGTCTGCGAGGATAGTCTTCTGGTAACAAGGCCTGCACTCGTTGTACATGGCATGGATAAAGCAACTTTTCCCGTAAGATTCTATGGACTATGATATGCGATAGTCCTACGCGGCGGCCTAATTCCCGAGTGCTGACACCTACATTGATTTCACGATATTTAAAATTTGTTCCTCCTGCTCTACAGTAACCTGCCTTTCACACGAATGCGAATATTAGTGGGTTGAACACTTCCTGTATCTCGAAGTCTTTGGTACACTTGCACAAATTTCCTTCTGTCTGGGTGTATCCGTTGGCGAAATCTGTCTTGTTTGAATAGAGAAATATCAAATTTTTTTAGAACTTATAGCTATAACGCAGAAACCGTTTGACCAAACTGGTGGTAGCCTTATATGAAAAAAGCCCAGGAAAATAGGGATATACAGGTTGTTCCATTTATTTATTTTTGCGTAAGTTGGTTTATTTTGCGATTTTGATTAACCTTTATTGACCATTATAAAAAATCAAAAAATGGATGAATTGGGATAAAATTGAATACAATAAAAAAAATTTCACACAAAATTGACCACTCTACCTTCGATGTTTTTTTATATTAAATGCTTATTAATTCATTAACGAATAACTAAAACCGATTAGTATTTTATATCAATCTTGTTTTCTTAAAAGTGCCTATCCGGAGTGCAATTGAAAGTATGGCACTCGAATATAAGTAATTTGGCGCTTCAAAAATATATTTCTAAATATCGCCTGCTTTCTCAAAGATTTTTGGTACCGGACTATATTTCTCTCATTAATGTACGTGAAAACAATAGAATTAGCACCAAAGGCCGTATGTCATGATACGAAATTTTGTGACGAATTTCGTACAAAATTAAGGATAGTTTCAGACAGCATTTAGTACATAATTTTGTATGAAAAAATTTAGTGCTAAATTTTGTAATAAAAAATAATATCATACTAAAAGTGCGCAGACGACTACTGCTCATTTGGAATAGTACGATGGCTGAAATAACCTCAAACACTTTCTTTAGTTGATGTTATCAGTTGTGTTCATCAGCTTCGCAAAACTCTCCTGCGTATGTTCTACTTATAAATTGAAAACTTAAAAGATGTCATGATCTACAGAGCAGTGTTAACATATTACTGAACGAGTATGAGAAACATGATTGCTTATATGTTGTAAACAGCAAGGTCTATAAAAACAGAAAATCCAAATAATCTGCGTTAGATAAAATTAGAATGATTTAAGAAATAATTAGGCTTATAAGAAAGTGGATCCTGCACTAGCAAATCTTTATTCAGCATACGGAGCTCTCACATGCACTGGTCCCTATCCCTGACCCATTTTCGGCACCAAATTATGTTGCGGTTATGTTTACTTCGTTTTCTGTTGAGCTAATATATGCGAATTACGAGATAGCTTCATTTTCTACAATTTTCTGTTCGTTTAAATATAAAGGAATAAAGTAGCAACCGCAAAGCAAAGTGTGGTTAGAATGACTTTGACGTGATAAATGGCAGTTTGCAGTTGTAGTTTTTTTTTCTACCAACTGCGCATGCTTTTGTACGAAATTTAGTGCAAACATTTCTTTACACATCTCAGACAGGATTGTAATTTGTAATAAAATTGAGAACTAAATTCAGTAACGAATTTTCTCACGAAATTTGGTACTAAATCTCGTATCGTGACAGACGGCCTTAAGATATATTGATATTGGTAATCAAGACAAACGAATACGACGAGGCATGACTGAAATTTAAGGACCTTTTGTGGAATAGTGCTGTTTTCAACAGTTGGAGGGGTATAACGTCTGCATTTTTTTGTTTTCGATCTATTTCAAAAAGTAATTCATTCTAAAAAATGTATAATATATCTCGTATATACATATGTAGATATGTGGTCTGCAAAAATATGAAATGATCAGAAATTATGATATGGTACGAAGTTATTATTACTCTAACATCGCTAGTGGATAAATCAGTCTAGTTTGACGTGCGCAGCATAACAGTTCACTTGCAGTTATAGTGTACCTATAACAGCGAATCTTATCAAAATTATCTAAGGCTAGAGAAACCAAAATGGAAAAATCACTTTACTTACTGATAACGACTATGTGTGACAGGTAATCAGGCTGCAGCGTATACATCTCTTGCTTTTTCTTGCAGCTTGCGCCAACGCCGTTGCACTTGATGACTTTGATCTCTTTTGGACGCACAGCTACTGTCACTGGAGTCACTTCGATACGCTGAAACAACCGAACTTAAGCCAATTTCAAACATACAAATGTTTCAACATTGTTCCTAACAACTAAACGCAGCAGCAACTTTCAGAAAAGTTTGTAAAAAATCTAAAACCTGAATAAGTGTTTTTAAAATGTATATCTTTCATATCGCTGATTAGGAATGTGTTATCGAAACAACCATATTTCCAAAACGGCAGGCCAGTATACTGGATCTAGCGCAAACATTATTAAAACATTACTGAAACAAGAGTGTTTTTTCGATGTAGAACAAGGGTATATCTAAGTTTTTCAGCATAAAGAATGGTTTTCGAAATTGATGTCGATATGGGAGATCCTAAACGAGCTCTAAAAATTTCGTTGAATTTCACATTGGCCATGTTTACTCCACCAATCACAAAACAGTGTTCCTATTTAAACTGCCGTAAAAAAAAACACAACCCTACCCTACTGAGCGGGGCCGTCTTAAATGCTTGTTCTGAAAGTTGCATTCATTATACAACTTCTTCCCGTTCAAGTTATTGTACAGGTGTTAAGTAATATCTCAGATTGCCGGGTGGCGGTACGAGTCAGTTAACGGGCCACTTTAGGTTTATCTAACATCATTAACACGCAAAAAGAAGGTGGTAGACCGGTCGACCGTGGTGGTACCACCCGCTAGCTTTTTCCAGCGTGTCTTAAGGATTAGCGCATGTTTCCACACCTAAGCTACGCAGTCGGTCATCTTTCCCCAAAAAGAAATTAATGGTGATGGATCCATCGAGTTCTGAGAATTCCGGATGAAAACTAACTCCACTCTCGGAATGCCTGGATGGAGGGTAGACTCGAGGGAACAACATCGATGATAAAATTTGTTTCACGAACCGAATTAACAGCAACATTGATGCTGTCCATCACTACCTGCAATCTAATCGTCCCGCCATGCTTTTCTTCGTAGAGACAAAAATCTCAGAGTTTGTATCACCTTAGCTTCCCAAATTACGAGGCATGTCTGCAGCAGACTTTTCCGGAATCAGACCAGAAAGACATTCTGTGGCTTAGCTTCAACTCTAAAACATCCCCCAAACTTATTTGCTGCATTTATCGCTCCCCATCGGACCATAACTGGGATGATCTACTCGAATACCTCGCTATCAAGATCGACTTTCTGAACATCAATCACCCCACTTAGGTAGTTCTCCTCGGTGATTTCAATGCGCATAATGAGCTTTAGTTAGGCGCAAACAAAACCGCTGCTGCAGGTCGTGCAGTTGAAGCGTTCGCTATTACCCAAGGATTGACCCAGCTGGTGACGAGCCCTACTTTTTTCTCCGCGTTTCATCACACGCCAGTAGCCTGCTGGATCTCTTTCTGATCATGCATCCTGCCCCTTACAGCACTGCTATCCTGTCTCCCCTGGGTAACTCAGACCACAATGCTGTGGAGGTTAGGTTTTGGTCAGAACCCGCTGTGGCACGTTCCCAGAAAAGTGGAAATTTGCTCATGTCCAACCCATCCCAAAAAATAGATCGGAGACCGACCCTTATAACTACAGGTCTATAGCTTAGCTTTCTAAGTAAAGCCATGGAGACGTGAATAAATCGCCAGCTTATGAAGTACCTCGAACGTCACGGCTTGATTAGCGACCAGCAGTATGGTTTCTGGAGTCAGCGATACACAGGAGACCTCCTAGATTACGTCACGCAATTGTGGAGTAAACGCATCCAGTCTTATGGTGAAGCTCATGTCGTTGTTTTTGATATAACGAAAGCTTTCGATCAGCTGTCGCACGCTGCCCTTTTATGCAAACTTCCATCATATGGCCTACCAGAGAAGCTTCGCAGATGAGTGGTTGACTTTCTTCGTGACCACAAGATATCCGTCGTAATTGACGGGTTCTCCTCTTCATCCCACCACGTCAACGCGGGTATTCCCCAGGGATCGGTCTTGGCTCCGACACTATTCCTCTTTCATTAACGACCTTGTTTCCTGAATGATCAGGTCAATCCACAGCTTTGCTGATGACAGCACTCTATATGCAGAAATTCAGAGCGACAAGCCGATCTCTCGCGGTGAGCTGGAAAAAAAAATACTTGCAGCGACTTCCTCTCCGACGAGAGACCTGAAGTTTATCACTGCTTGGGGACGCAAGAATCTTGTATAGTTTAATGCTTCCAAAAAATAGTGCGCTACCTTGTACGAACAAAAAGCGCCCCAGAGCTCATCCGTTTCGAAAGGTTGGCTGAGTTCAGCTGGTCGGAATTCAGATCACCGAGGACTTGAACTGGCATGAACCCATCATCTCGTCAATAGCGGCAGCTGCTAGGAAATAACTAGGCTTAGGGCTAAGAAGTACTTTTCTCTGCATGACCTCCTCACTCTATTCAAGGCCCAGATAAGACTGCTTATGCTCGCTGCTGTTCAGAGCAGGCCTGTTCTACCGCTACATCAGCGGGCTTTGCTCCTCAGAGCTCTCCTCCATGACGCCGCTGGGTGATGTGCTTGCCAGACAGGCCCGCCTGACATCGTCTTCTCATCCTAACCGTGTCGAACTTCGTACATCCAGAACCGGCCGATACGATCGCTACTTTGTCTTGAGGGAGGATGCTTCTCCCAGTTACACTAACCTTAGGCAGTTCAAAAATTGGATTAATAAAATTTTTTGGGATCCTCGTAGCAGGGATTTAGGATTCTATCTTTCCGATTGCTTCGGTGAAAAAAAAAAACAATGATCATGTTACCGTGATCACAGGTACCAACTATTCCAAGCCTTTGTATAGCGTACAGCGTATGGTGTAAATCAACTACTGTAGTGTCATCTCTTAGCATAGACTGGTGTTAACGCACGGCATAGCACAGTCTGTGGTCAGCTACCCACGGTATAATCATGACCAAAAGTTTTATTTTGGAATTCAATTGTCTATACAGTCTTTGAGATCACGACGTTTTAATTGATGCGGAATATTCAATCATCTTCGGGTGAACTGGCGTTCTTTCCGTGGCTATTTATACTTGAATCGCATACGTGTCATAGATGTCGTGGCCGATTAGTGGTTATGAAGCTCCTTTGTAATTCCTATCACGCATAGTTATTACGAAAATGATCTGTATAATGTCAAAAAACCTACAAAATGTCAACTTGCTGCCTAGTTCGTAGTGTGCAAAAGCGTCATCTATGGAGGAATGACTCGACCACACAACACGACCAATGGCCATACTTCAAACTGAAAGTTGGTTCTCCAACATGCTTTGTTGCTTGCAGAATACTCAGATAGTGCGAGAAGATGTGACAGAAAACTCAAAATTGGTTGAGTAGCAAAATCGCGTCTGGATGATTGTATGGTGATTGTGTGTATTGGTCTGCATGTGTAAAAAATCAGTGATACTTGCTATGTGAGAAAATTATTGATGAATATGCTACCCGTATAGTTAATATATATATATATATATATATATATTAGCTGGACCCGACGAGTTATTTGTGTAGTCCTTTCTGAAGAGAGGTTATGTCCAAAGTTATAAATTACATTTTTCTCCGGTTTTCAAAAACTTTGGGAAGCATTACGGGAAATCACCACCGTGCTCGCGTTGTATGTAACTAATCCTCATCACAGAACAATTAGGAATAGCGTATTACAAACAAATAATTTTCGCAGTGTTTTAGACCTAGGCGCTGATTTGTATTTTCTAGCACTCCATCGTCGAATAAGAGCGCTTGAATTTGAATGTCGTGTGCTAGTGTTTGTTTCGATGAACGTTATTTAAGTAGAAACCAAAAATTTCAGTGGCGAAGAAAGTAGTCTCTGAATTGTCCAAAGGATCATCATGTTTTGGAATCACGCTGTATATAGCCGAGCTATTTGTTCCTCCAATACCATTTTATAATACGTTCTATGCGAAGTTAGAAGCCATGTATGGAAAAGCTCAGGCCCTCGATTACCTTTCCCATCACTTTTTGGTATGTTTCCGAGTTGAGAAAGAATATTTTGAACAGTTTGTTGGCCTAAATCTAACCTTTAGAAGTCGTCATAGGTATAAGGCTGGAGACCACAAAATCTGTTGATCTTTGAGGTCAGACCACATCACCTAATGACAATTCATTCATGTACTCTACAGTGCTCTGAGCGGTTCAAGCATCTACATTCATGAATAGGTTTCAATTGCCGTTGCGTCAAAGTTGGCATGGGCGAACCCCAACGGATGGGGAGCTTGAGACACGGGTCATGATATTGAGCCAAAGCTTCATCGTATTCATTATCTAAACGTTGTGATAGTGATAGCAACCAATTTAATAGTGGGTCATCAAAGTTGCGCATTGAGCGACCGTATAATATCAATAATTGAAGTGTAAAATACAATTTAAAAAACAAGCCTTTATTTAGCTGTTAATAAAATGAAGCAGAAAATTGGACAAACAATAATAAAGCTCCATCATCTTAAGTTTTCAAATAAAAGGATTTTTCCATCCTGCTGTCAAAATGTTACACGCTTTTATTTGAAAACTGGAGATGTAGGAGCTTCATTATCGTTTGATTATTTATTTATTTTTTACTTTCTAGTATTTATGAAGTCAAATAACTAGTTGTGTAGTTTCTATATTATATTAATATATTTGATTAATTGGACCCCATAAAGCCTCTACTCTTACTCTATTTGTATTATAAAATTTCGATATAAATCGTCTAATGACAAATCGATATTTTGTGGCGATCGCCATACGGAATTTAGAACGACGTTTTTTGCTCACTGTATTTCTCTCATTAAATGCTTTATTTGATACCTGTATCATGGCGGTGACTATGGAAAGTATAAATTGTTATCTAGCAGCGGCCGCATGTTGTGTTTAGAATGACATCACTTTGCTTATTACGTTTCCCTCATCTATGATACCCACAATGCAGCGGTGACTATGGGAACTACCAATTGCCATTTTGGGCTTAGAATAACATCACTTTGCATATTGCTTTTTCATTTTCTACCCATATCATACGAGATATTGGACGTCACTTTGATTTTATTTCTCTTATCAAGCCCCATTTGAAACCCATATCGTAGGGGTGACTATGGAAAATGTGAATTGCCATTTTGCACTGGACGCCATAGTCGATTTAGAATGATGTCACATAGCTTATTGTGTCTCCCTCATCAAGCACTTTCATTTGTTGTCCATATTATAGGGGTTACTATGGAAATAAAGTATCGCAATTTTCTAGCATCCGAAATATTGGATTTAAAATAGCGGCATTCATTTGTATTGTCCCGCGCACCAAACGTATGTACAAAATTTCAGCTCAATTGGTTAATGTTGATTGGTTAAAAGTTCAGTTCCACGAGTTGTGACACAGATAAAAAATGGTCAAGTTAAAAGCTTGTAAAAAATATTTTTTTCACGTTTCTAAGGTTAGCTTTCGCATAACACCAAAATGAACAAAAAATCAGTTCATACTCGTAAAGTTTTCTCTAAGAAAATAGAACCACTTCTTGTAACAGTAAAAGCTTGGCAGGGAGAAGAAGCATGTTGAACGTTAATTGACCAACATAATTAATAATCCAAGACTACAGTTTAGAAAAGTCAAGCTGGAATTTCTGGACGATTTATTATGTGATGATTTCGCTAGTGCTGGTTCACTTTTGGAAACTAACAGAAAAAATCTAAAAAACTTTTTTGTCTCATGAAGACCTTAAAAGCCTATAAAAATACAAAGCTATCTCTTGCACCATCATAAGTTTTATCGGGACAAAAAACTTGATGAAAATTTTTCCATACTTTTCTAGCTGTTAAACTACACATATGTAGGATTGACTCTTTACTGGTGTTTGGTCCACGACGTTAGAATTATCAACATGAAAACTACACGACAAACATTGGTGAATCAAAATGAAGAACCTTCCAAAATTAAAGCTCAAAAAATCCACGCTGGAATTTTTACGTGGTCTTCTATTACATGATGGTTTCACGTAGGCGACATACATATTAATAATTCACTGTCACAGGGAGTAAACAACACCCGCCATTCTAAACGCAGCCAGCACCGGTTCAGCTCCCTCGTCGTCGTCTCCGTCGTGCGGATATTCATCGTTATTCACCCGTCTGTGTAGGTGCCAGTGGCGGCTCGTGATTTTACAAATAGGTGACGCAGGATTGACCGACCCCCCCCATACCATGTAGAGCGCATACACAAAAAAAAAACATGAAATAACTTACCTAAATTCAGTAACTCGAAAACAAAGTCAGGATTATCAGGCACTTTTCATTGTTTATATATGAGAGCAATTCGTCGGTCCTTCAAATTAGCAAACTTATTTATAACGTCATCGTAAAACGGCTGTGACACTATCAGTTCATTTAATAATTCTTTTTCGATCGATATTTTTGCCAAGTTCGTCAACCGATCTTCCGACATGGTACTTCGTAGATAACTTTTGATTCGCTTAAGGCATGAAAAACTGCGTTCTGACGAAACACTTGTTGATGGAATGGTCAGTATTAAACACAAAAGCTTATATGGCTCCTTGAAGATACTGCGATTCTCAAATAGCGATTCCTTTAATAAGCGGGGTTCCATATTTTGATATTGATCATCGCTATAGATCAGCTGCAATTCATTTTTCAGTCTCTGAAAATCTGTGAATGTATTTGAATAAAACTCCTTCAAATTACTTAGGGCTTCTGTTGGAAATTTTTCTGAATATGTTTTGAACTTCGAAGTGTCCATTAACGTCACAAAATGAAGCTTTTCCATATCTTGGAAACGGGTCGTGATTTGCAGAGAAATGGTATCCAAAATTTCAAAATATAGCACTCTATATCTTTCAATAATTTGATCTCGAGACAATGTTACTCTTGTCCTGCCGTCGCGGTGTTCCGTTTGTACACTTGTTTTTGATGCAGCCAATTCGAAAATATTCTTAAATGTTTCTTCATTTCTCTTCTTGTTTAATTGTGTTTGAACACTTTTAATTTGCTTAATGCAAAGGTTTATATCAAAAGATTTTTTTTGCAGTGTGTCGAATAGTATATCTGTCATTCCAAAGATCTCGTTAAAAACAACAACCAAAAGCACGAATTCGAAGTCATGGAATTTATTTAGAAATCCGTCGCTCTGTCTAACCGAGGCTTGATCGGAGGTTGGATCATTAATAATTTCAGTAAACACTTGCTTTAAGGAATCCCACTCCTTATTTATAAAACCGATAACTTTAGAATTTGATGTCCATCGCGTAATAACGGAAACAGGTATTCGACGTCCTATTATTGAGTCTGCTACGTTAGTTCGTTTCGGAGAATGGTGAAAAAATGTCGGTAAACCACTTATAGTTGCAAAAAAAATGCGGCATTTTGTAATACTATTGCAACTTTGTTGTAACACTAGATTCATGCGGTGTGCGAGGCAATGAACAAAAACTGCTTGGGGTGCCTGTTCCTTTATTTTAGCCTGAAGACCATTTAACTGTCCGGACATGACGCTTGCACCATCGAAACATTGTCCAACGAGTTTTGTTTTGTAATCAAAATTTTGTAGACACCTTGTCACGAGGTTAAATAATGCTTCAGATGTTCGGCTGCAGCTTACATCATGAAATCCTAAAAATCTCTCCACAAGTTTTCCTTCAAGATTGACATAACGGATTATTATGCTGCACTGCGATTTGTGGGCAATATCGGTGGAATCATCCACCTGAATGGAAAAAAACTGCATTCCTTTATTTCATTTTCCACATATTCATCAATGCATTTGACAATGCAGTCAATAATTTCGTTTTGAATGGTTTTAGAATTGCCCGCAAATATTGAGGCAATTTTTTTGTAGTGCTCCTGAATGTCTACAGGGCTTATAGATACAAATGCTTCTAGGAGCTCTTTGAAATTTCCACGGTTAATAGAAGTCGTCTCTTCGTTGTGGCCACGAAACGCCAGTTCTTGTTTGCCCAAAAAAAGGACAGCGCGTATTGGCAATTCCATGAAACGTCTATTAAGTTGCACGTTTTCGTTAAACTGTTTAATATACAGCCTGGAATTTTCGCGTAAAGCATCCTCAATAGTAGTGAGATTTTTCTTCAATTTTGAAAAACCTAGTGCGCAACGCATATGATCCGATGATCCTTCATGTTTACGAAGAGCACGAGTCACATTCCCGAAATCATTGAAACCGTACTTGCTCCACACGGTTGCTTTAACACTTACAATCAAACACGGCACACAAAAAAGTTTATTTAAATAATAGCTACCACATAACCATGCAAACTCACTATACCACGATTTTTTAAAATTTCGACTGTACACTTTGTCCTTAACTTTAGCGGTTTTATTTACATTTAATATCGGAGAAGGTTTTTCGGAGTTTAAAAAGTCTTTTTTATCATCATTACTCCATTGAGAAAACGATTTTTCCAACATAACACAAACCGTATCATAGACAGGAAACATTGTTCAAAACAATGAAAACTAACCTCGACACAATACGATATCGGTAGTAATGCAGAGCAGACTAGACGCAAATTCATAATTTGCTTCACTTGCCTCGGCCAAAACGGAAGCGCGCGTGCCGTTGTCATGGCAACCGTCGTATTTGCTCGTATCTGTACTGGACGCAGCAATGCGGTGCAAATAAAGCTGCTTCAGGTCTCTGTTTCAACACGCCAAATTAAGCGCAAACGTAGGCGCGTTGTTGGTTGCGGGGTTTCTCAGTATTCTGTTGATCGCAAATACAAATAAAGAATGTCCAAAAAATAATTTTTTAAGATATAAATGAATTTTTTTTATAAATTTCAAAATAAAAAAAATATATTTTTTTTGAAATTGCAGGTGAAGCAGCGCTTCACCTGCGTCATGGGGCGAGCCGCCACTGGTAGGTGCGACACCATTCCCACAGGGAAGGTGCGCTTTATGTTACCGGAAACACTCCGTTTTTAGATAACACATGACGCTGTTTGCAGATGATATCATATGCAACTAGGACATCGATAGATATAGTTCCCTTCTGAACACCTTGGATGATCCATCATTGCATACTGTAAATTATATACATCTTTGGTACATTCCTAAAACAGGGCAATTTTTACTTCCGATGCCAAAACTGGCAAGGAAGTATTGTAATCCCGAAATTGAGATATTATGTTTTTTGGATGTTATATGAGATGCACGTCGCGGAAAACAATGTCACTGATTTTCGTCGTCTGTCTGTCGGTCTGTCCGCTAATTTTATAACCGCCTATAACTTGAGAAGTACCGCTCGGAGTTTGATGAAATTTTAACACATATAGTTACTACTATGCCAAGAATGAAAAAGCTTTGTAGTTTTCGAAAATCGGTATAGTTATAACAGACAAAAAACGAAAAACAAAATAAAAATCGCTCAAACTTCGTTTTTTGACGTTTTAGAGGGTTCGGCACGGGTATTATGGAAAACACGTATAAAACGCCAAAAAAACTTATGAAATGTCATTTTGCAGACTAGTTAGTCTTTAGGGTACAAATAGTTATTCTACGTTCGTTCACTAGGATCGTTGTGAGCGTCCATCTATGGAGGAATGGTTTAACTACAGGCATTGTTGGTTGCATAGTAGTCTGTAGTTTTCATCTCTGAGAAGAAAGTTGGTTGAATAGCAAGATCGCATCTAGATGATTATGTGTATTGGTCTGCATGTGTATGAAATCAGTGACATTTGCTGTGTGAGAAAATCATTACCGAAGTATATCTATTATTAAAAAATTATATTGAAGTTAACTGGATGAATTAAGTTTCTTGGAATGCATGAAATAAGAAGAAAGGATTGTTCTAGCTTCATTAATTATATCTAATGAATTTTTGTATCCTGTACCTGCCACACTACCCCCACATCGACATATTCAAAATTTCTGTCATTTGACAAAACCTAATCCATCTAGAGTAAGAGACATAAAGTTGCATTCTCTATACCGAGATTGATCGCGATTATATTTAATAAGTCATAGGGCATCGCACACCTAGATCCACAAGATAAAATAAGATGATATTTGAGAGAGTTTGCTTGTTCGGGCATAAGAAAAATTCCAACATCAGTGCATATGTCCACCAAATATCCTTGGTATTCAAACCACAATGCCGGCGGAACACAACGTCCAATCGTGCCCTATTTCCAATTGAGAAAAGTGCGATTATGAAAAAGGCATAAAAATGGAGAGAAATCGCGTGCCGCATATACATTTGGATTTGGAATATGTGACATTGCAGACAACACACGTGATGTGGACACAGCACAAAGTCGACCGCAATATCAGAATAGTCTGATGGTTGTCGTTCGCGTGTCACCCCCGGATTTACCATGGCTTTATGGGGAGCCAAGCCATACGACGTGAGCATTAGGTCGACAAAATCGTGATAAAACTGTGTATTACAGATCGACACAATACTTTATTTCATAGTGCAATGGGGGTTGCAGGAACATCGTGGTCTTGCGAATATTTATTCTTGTCTCCAAATTATTCAAAGCAATTGAAAGGCTAGTGGCGTATATAATAAAAAGAGACTTGTTTGCACAGATTTTTTCAAAAGTTACAGATATTTCATATTCTCTAAAATTCTTCCTTAATCGCAAATCGTCTATCTTTTGTTCCATGGGTGATGCGGTTGGTAACTATCTATAACATTATTTCCCGTGCAGGAGCCTTCCGATTAAAGTCCTCAATAGCACTGCAGTCTCTAAGGCTTATTGTTCCTTGTACGTCAAAGCTTACAATGTCCATTCCAGCAGTCTGGTGATCTGTACCAGTTGGTAAAGTTTCCCTGTCGGTGCTGCTCTAATTTCCATCGGTTCTAATTTTGGGTTTCTTTTGTGCTCACATAACACATGAAAGGCTGATTCTGTTTCTTTACCACATTATCTGCAGGTAAAGTCTCTATCATAAAACCCTATTTTGTGCAGGTGTTCTTTCAGGCTGCCGTCTCCTGTTAGATGAATCCTTTCACATCTTTATCTAAAAATTTTAGAAATCACTTCTCTAACATGCGAATTATCACACATGCGTATTTACGTTTGCCTAAGGTAAAACGGGCATTATTTTAGGGAAGGTCGTTTTTTACTGCTTCTTTTTTGTTTGGTTGATGCGATTTTTAACTATTTTCATTAGTATTCAATTTATTGGAAAGCTAATGACTGGGAAAGTATGTATTAAACGTCTCATGCTTCTTATAACAAATGGCGTCAAGTATATTGTCTTTATATTTCCTCGTCGTTTCAAAAGGCGAAATCGAATCGTGATTATATCACTCACACGATGAATCTTCGACTTCCATGTATCAAGCTGAATAAAATGAATCTATCGAATTTCTGTTTTCTTGGCAGATAAAGGGAAATTATTATGTCTAATAGGTGCATAGTATCACCAGGATAAGTAGCTTCTTAATAATAAAAGTAAAAACATGTAACAATTTACAACTATTTACTGCATACAGCTTCAAACCTACAATTTCCAAGTCCTTCAAACGTTGACTGAAATTGATCAGGACTCTTTGAAACAATAATACATTATGTTCTATCAATTTTCTTTGTTCGTAGTTCCGCCGCCACTGAACCAACTTTCAAATTCTACGAGCACCTGAACGATGGAAGTATTGAACTCGTGATAATATTTAAACTTCAGTTAACAAGTCTTCTGTTACATAAAGGTATATGCATCGCACAAGTACATGTTTCTCATTTATGTCGGTTTGTCAGTCCGTGATAAGTACTGAGTCAATCTACTTCACGAAATATTCAGAGAACCATTATAGACTGAGTAATACAAATCAAAGGTTACACGAAACGGAAGGCGCATTTAAGGATTATAAAGTGAGTCACCATTTACTTAAAACGCTAAACTGGTATCAAAGAATACAGAGTTACCAGTAGAAGAACCACTCCCTTGAAAAAATGGATTCTGCCACCCTGTCTGAGATGATACCTCTGGTGGCAGAAATTGCTTCCTACCTTTTGGATACGATCACCACTTCATTACCTGCGGTAATACTCCAGGAAGTATCGATTCTGCTCGGGAAAATATTCTGATTAGTTTTTTGCACAACGTTAATAAAAGTAAAAACAATTTTTGACGCAATTTTAGCTCTGGCAACAGGCAGATTCAATGAAAGGTGTCTTTTTTGAATGAATGAAGTTATGTGAACAAGATAATCGAAATATTTTTCTAATCAGATGCAAAGATACTTCCTGTACTATAACTTCCCAGGTAGCTGATTACCGGCATTCGATCCCCTCGGGGTGGGTCGCGTGGGCTTGGAAGTGTACCTATAGGGCGATTCGCTGATAAGTTGGCGCTGCGTACCTGCATGCAAAATAACGGAGGGAAATGGTGTTCCGAGGTTTCATTGCCTTGCTAATGATTTTAAGCATGTTTTGTTATTCTATCATATAAGGAATCCGCTTTTTCGTACAGAAGCTCTGGTCGAGGTGTAATTGACGAAGGAGATCAATCCAAAATTTATCTAAGATTCATGAGGGTACCAGCGTTAAATACGCGATATCATAATAATGTGATGTGTAGTTTTACTTCTAATTTACAAAATAATCCGTGATCAATTTGGAAGCTTTTCAGAGCTTCGTTGAATATGTTACGGAATTTGAGGAAATATTTACAAAGAACTTGGTTGGGCTGACTTGTGTGGGCAAAATAGGAAAACGACTGAAAGCTGAAGTCTCAGGCGTCTGTTTCATTCATCATTGAGAATGCTTTTCTGCTGATCATTTTCTTTCACCTTATACACAATTGAGCATTTACTTTGAATTCAAGTATGTCAAGCGGGATATAGTCATTTATCGAAATAAGTCAGAACAAACTGCCATCTGTTACCAGAATCGACCATATCCACTATTGACCCAGCATGAATAGAGGAAAAAAAGGAAGGTACGAAGGTGGTCTGAATAGTTTCCGACCTCAACGTGAAGATGGCAGCACTCGTAGATAAAAGCTAGTGATTGTCGTTGTTCATCTGATAACAGTTAATCACCAAAGTTTCAGCTATTTTGGATGCGCAGTTGTTATGTAACACTCGTTTGAGGGAGTTGATGAGAATGTTCTTGTGAAAATGGACAAAATCGAGTATCGAGTTGTCATTATACTCGTATATTTGTTTTTGAAAGGCAATACGCCTACCCAAATCAAGTATGAGTTGGATTCTGTGTATGGGGACTGTGCACCAGCTTTCCAACACTGAAATTTTGGGCAGCTGAATTTAAACTTGGCCATAAGAGATTGGGAGACGATGAACGTTCGGGAGGTCCAAAAATTGAAATACTTACGAAAACATCGTCAAAGTTCACCAAATGGTGCAAGACGTTCGCCGAATTAAAGTGAGAGAAATAGCAGAGGTTATGAACATTTCAAAAGAACGCGTTTGTCACATATTTAATCAACATTTAGGCAGCAGAGAGCTGTCCGCGCTTTGGGTGCCGCGATTGCTCACGTTAGACCAAAAACGTGTTCGAATGAATATTTCCAACGCTGTGTTGGCGCAGTTTAGGCGCAATAAATTTGAGTTTTGGCTCCGATTAATTATCGTAGAAGAAAATTGCATGCACCATTATACACCCAAAACAAAAATACAGTCTAAACAGTGGACTGCAAAGGGGGAACCGGCTCCAAAACAACAAAAAGTGTTTTTTCGGCCGGGAAAGTGATGGCGACTGTTTTTGGGATAGTCATGGAGTTATTTGAATCGATTATCTTCAGAAAGGAGAAACCATCACAGGAGCATACTGCGCATCATTAATGAACAAGCTGAAGAAAGAGCTTGCAGAAAACGGCCATATTTTCAAAAAAAGAAAATCCTGTTTCACCAAGACAACGCACCGTCTCATATCTCAGCGGTCGCCTTGGCAAAAATCCACGAATTACGGTTTGAACCGCTTGCACATCTACCTTACTTACCAGATCTAGCCACAATCGACTTTTTTTGTTCCCTCATCTAAAAATTGCGATCGGAGGGCAGATATTTCAGTCAACTGAAGAGGCAATCACCTTCGTGAACAATTATTTTGAAGAGATAAACGCCGAGTACAATTTGGATGGGTTACAGAGATGGAATCATCGCTGGGAGAAGTGTGTAGAGTTACAATGTCTTATATTTTTGTTAGGTCGGAAACTTTTCAGACTACCCTCGATATAATAGGTAATCAACAAAATGCCGCTTCGACAGTTTCGAAATTCTGGAGAGAGACCGAAAAACTGAATTTTCCCAAATTCGCTTCAATTTTTCCTGACATTATTTGTAGTGGGATCTTAAAATAAATTGCATGCTGACACTGCCACTTTTTTTTCCTCTACAAGATGGCATAATTAGAATTTCAATATGACGTTTCATCTCTTGTCATCCAGCAACAATTTTATTTTTATTTATAGACGCCATCATGGTTATTGCGCAGGTGAATAGGAATAAGCAGCCGAAATCGCAAACTTATCTTCCAAGCACAATGAAAATACGTTGCCTCGTATGCCGCACTGTGATTTTTCACCAGCCTTTTTACGCATTAAGTTGGTAATGGACTTGAGGGTTGCTTTGGACATGACATTTATAATTATAACGAGTACGATCACGCTGTGGCTTGACATCGTGGCAATCGCCACAATGTAGAATGTTTAACCGTATATTCAGTTAACAAGTTTATTAAAAAAATTACAAACAACCCGACTGCAGTTACTGAAAAGAGTGAAGATATAATTGTGCTATAAAGACGAATCTAGAGACACCTCAAATGTCAAACTCCATCAAGCCTTTTGCACTGTAGCTCGTGGAATAGGAACTTCAAGGTAGATTTCTTTAATTAAATTTCACCATTCCGTATTGATAAAATTTCAATAAGCTCAGTGTCACCCGCGCTGCTAAGACGAATCCTACAGCACCTCATACGTCAAAATAGATCAGGTCGTTTCGCTGACAGCCCGTGAAAAATGAATTTCAAGGTTGATTTTAAGAAAAATTGGCGGTCTTGTTTTTACAAACATTTTATATGGTGGGTGGAACTGATACTAGTTCAAAGAGCTCCTTGATGAGGTGCTAATACTCCAGAGTATAATTCTCCAAAGTATTAAAAAAGTCTTTTCCCTTTTGGCAACACGGAAAGACTGGCCGCTTTAGGAAAGAAAATATGTTGCTCACCATCATAGACAATCCATCAATCAGAGGCATCAAGTGTCCATCGTGATATCAGCACTGACGTGCTCTGTTTATTTTACGTTACCTGCTAAGACAAGGTCCATACCGTACTGAAAGGAAGCTGTATATGGTTGGTCATGGTCGCAGGGACTGGCAGCTAATGGATCCAGTTCATCCTGTTTTATGTAATATTTTAGTATAAAAATACATTCTATTGGCCTGTAGTGGAGTCGCTGGAAAATTGCCTTATGATTTGCACGTTACTAATGTTTTTCATGCGAATACTGTTTCTGCTCTTTCAATTTGTTCTTGTTGTTGCTCTTTATAGTCCGAAAGTGTTAGATCAGCTATGGCATGCTGCCCTTTGTGGTGCCCCTTACAGATCAACAACCTCGTTTCCTGTACGATCAATCTGATCCACAGCATTGCTGATGACAGCACTTCACATACTGGAATTCAGGGTAACAAGCCGATCTCTGCCGGTGCGCTGGAGAAAAGAGACTGGCAGCGACTTCCATTCTGACGACAGACGAGGTTATCATTGCCTGGGGACGCAAAATCTGGTACAGTTTAACGCTTCTAAAACACAATACTGTACCTTGACTAACAAGAAGTGCCCTAGCGCTCATCCGGTTGCGATGGATGACAGAGTTCTACTAAAGAGCTGGTTCGAGTCCAGTTCACCAAGTACGAACACACCTCGTCAATAGCGGCAGCTGCTGGAAAAAAGCTGGGCTCAGGGCTAAGAGGTACTGTTTCCTACATGACCTCCCCACCCTGCGCAAGGCTCAGATAAGACCTAGTCTCGAGTACTACTCACATGTTTGAGGTTCTGCCGCCCCGACTACATTATCTATGCTCGATGCTGTCCAGCTGAGGGCTGTCTGACTGATCGATTATTCTTGTCTAACAGGCAGTCTGGAATATTCTATCAAAATGGTCGAGATATTAGGAGGCTATTCCCAGCCCTACTAATCTTAGGCAGATCAAGAATCGGATTAACAGAGTTTGTTTAATCTCCTCATAGCAGTCGCGTTATCCTGGTATTTAGGCTTCTGCCTGCGCGGGTGCTGCGGTGTAAAAAAATTCTACACAAAAACTCTGTTCTGCTCTGCTTTTGATTAAATGGTACTGTAATACATTCAAACGTACACGCATCTGCACACGCACACTGGCGCACACGCACACATACTTGAAGAAAACTATTAGTGGTGAAAATTTCATACCTAGTGGCGTAATAAGGGCCATATCGTCAGTCTTTCTACAATTATTGTAGGACGCCTTTATTGCCTCCTTGATTTCCATAGTATTTGCTCTCCTTCTTAACGGCTGGGGTAATTCTACATTTCTACTCTTCCATGTCAGCGTCAGCGCTCTCCTATTAATTGTGAATTGTAACAAATTTCAGGATGATGTAACAGATGATATAAATCAAAAGCATGAACAATTTGATGCAAATAGATATTTGTAACATAACCTTAAAATAAAGCACTGACACGGAACAGTAGAAAACTATGAAAAACAGGGAGGCCATAAGGGCGTCCTACAATTATTGTAGGATCTACTGACGATGCGGCCCTAAGTAACTTTTAAAATAAAAGATCTTTTATATATTAAAAGATCTCATTATATACAGGGTAATTCACAAGTCGTGACCAAAAATGAAACTCAGGACCGCATTTTGTGGGGGATCTTCTGTGTAACATTTTTCCTCGAGGGCTTCATTAAAAAGATAAGATAGATAAGTTTAAAAATAAAAGACATTTTTTTAATATCTTCAAAACCGTCTTGAATGAACTGAAATTTGGTATGTGGATTAACCGAAATATTGGTCAAGCCATGCAAAAGTCTTTACTTAAAATTAACGAGCACCAGTGGCCGAAATACAGGGGATTAGTAACATTATTTGTCCAAATAAAAATAAATATTACACATCTGTTTTGTTGAAACGCGAAATTTTTCGAATTTCACATTCAATTTGCCACGAATAATAACTCTTATGTTTTTTCGTAGAGTGCATTGTTTTCGTAAAAATGAAAAGCCGAATAAATGTTATGCTGAAAGAACTGCAATGGTTGAATAACAAAAATGTTATAGTTTACTTGGTTTTCACTGTTAAAAAAATATCCTATACCAAATAACTTGGGAAATTTTATTGTATTGAACAATAAGTACCATGGTTATTCTACCAGAGCGAGTCTTGACTTTTATTTACAAAATTGTAGTAGCTATATAACAAGCAAGTCACTACTTTAAAAGGGATTGTACGAATTTAATAAATTAAGTAATGATATCAAGATGTGTACCAGTTTGAAACTTTTCAAGGGAAAATTGAAATAATGTTCCATGGAAAACCAAAATTCATAGTAATGAAATTTTGTAGAAAAATATGTAGTATTGAAGACATTGTGTTATACTGTGTAACATGGATATTGTAGCATTAATGCTGAATGAATCTAAAACAAACATACAAAATTAAAAAGAAATTTTATATTTTTCATACATATTCGGATATACCATTTTAAACGGAGAATAGTAATTAATATAGCATACTTGTCCGTTTTGATTATTAGTTGTTAAGAGATTTAGTAAGTAGTTGTCTTGAAAACAGTGACAGCCTGCACATCTGCTATCTTGACAGGTGGGGTATTGAATTTTTGTCAGTATTAACCTAAATCATCAATTATTGAATTTTTTTATTAATCAGTACAGGGTGGTCAAAAACGTAAAGTAAACTTTTTCTCAAGCATAACATAGCTCTCAATATAAAGACGTACACGCTTGACAGAACTTGTTATCAGACGGGCTAGGAAAATAGGTCAAGAACCGCTAACGAAATTGTAGGAATCGCAACAACTTTTACTACTTGCATTAAGTACGAATCTAATCGTTCTGCAATCTGACAACAACATAAGGAGTTGTATTGGAACAATCAAACGCGTATATCTGTACCCGAGCCATACTAAGAGTTTTACAGTATAGTCTGGCTTCTATATTCCATATATTCGAATATTGCCACGATTACAGTAGTACATTTATGAAATTATTAGACTGGCTGCATTGAGAGAAATCTAAACCTACCCTAATAGGCGGTGGTAGTTGCGAGGCAACCTCCTCCGATGTCGCATCACCTTCTGGCTCATGGTCATCTACCACGCCAGAATCATCCAACGATGACTCTCTGTTATTGCTTGCTCCACTGTTGCTGCTTGCTTGCCGACTTTGCAGACCTAGTCTATTTGGATTTGGACCTGTAAAACAATACATACTATGTTATACCTTGTGTTTCATATTCGACCCTTACCATTGGGATCTCAGAAACGGTAATAGAGATACCAAATGGCTTAAATAGGGCAAAGTTCCCTACTTAGGTAATTAACAAGATGCCGCTTAGATAGTTTTGAAATCCAAAGCACTTATTACGATTTGTTATCATTGATCTGGTCAACACATATCATGATCTGGTCAATAGATAATGACACATTTCATGAAAAGCGACCATTTCACGTTATGACCACGACATATATATGTCAGTATATCTATACTTCGCACTGGCGGGGGTGTGTACGTCGTACTTATAAAGTGAAAAGGACATTACACATTAGACTTTTATTAAACCTGTAGGCTGTAAATAACAGATAGATCAAGTCAGGTGCAAAGAAATTACAAAATAGTATGTGTAAACACAAGGATTGGTCTTAACACCAACCATTGAGGACGCCTATTCCTACGAGCTGTGTTGTTGACAAGGCATTGTTAATTTTGATCAGACACTTTCTTGCTCCTAGAGAGGATTTCTACGGCCCTAATGTGGGACATACGAATCCTCATAGCCAACAAATAAGAAATTGTACTCAGAACACGATGCACTCGGACCAGGGTTTCTAACTAACGTACTACTAAATCAGAGTAGGAGTTTGCACATCAGCTCCAAAAAATGGTACATGTTGAACACAGTACCTGGATAAATACGTACATTGTAGTGGAGGTCACGTTAGTCTTTTTATTCAAATTATATTTTGGATAATTTTCTGTGGCATATGTGGGGTAGCGTTTGAGGTCGGCTTCCCTTACTTTTGTCTGTTACTGCTTCGTTACTGATTAAGTGTAACGTTGGCATCGCACTTCCAACTCATCTTGTTTGAGGCGGAGTCCTAACCTCTTTCTACATCACCTTTACAATTCTATTTGTTTGTTTTACGGTTAGTGATTGTCCATTTTCTTTCCTTGTAGTCTGTACAGAAGCTTTTTTGCTACTTATGTGAAGCTCTTCTAAACGATGATTTTCACTTTTAGTCATATAAGTCATCACTATCAACCACACTGCCCTATTGAAAGTTGCTTTTCTCTCTATGGCAACTAACCATCATGTTTTGAAATATTTTGGAATGAGATTTTGTACTCTCTCCAATTAATGAAGTCTCGGGACCCTTTCGTACTGGCGCGGTGGGCCGTCGGTGATCTAGATCTCTTCCACCGTTGCGCTTTGCTCCTCAGAGCTCTCTTCCATGATGCCGCTGCGCGATGTCCCTGCCAGACTAACCCGTCTGACTTCGCACATCCAGAAGTGGCCGATGCGACCGCTCCTTTGTCCTTTGCCTTGAGGAAGCTCTTCCCAGTTCTACTAACCTTATGCAGTTCACAAATCCGATTAAAAAAGTTTCTTCAAGCTCCTTCTGCCTACGCGGCTGCTTCGGTGTAAATGAAATTAGAGGCATGTGGGGTCCGCCAAGGAGCGTATTTGGTAATAGACGGTCCTACAATCTCGAGAAAATATTTCTGACCAGATCTAAGCAAAGGGGAATGTTTGTAGCGCAGTACGAGTATGTTTGTAACTCCTTTGGTTATTTGCAATATGGCTACAGAGGAATCAAACGATAACTGGAAACAAAAGCATCCCTGGTCGCTTAGCTTTGAGCACATTTATTCACACCTATGAATAATTCAGTTGCTCAAATGACGAAGGATGCTTCGAAAGGTGCTGAAGGGAAATAGTAAAAGGAGAATACCTGAACTGCGTATATTGTACGGTTGAATGTGAATTTCTCAATGCTCCATAATTTGAGGTTATTCGATAATATTTTAGTTCTCCCACTTTGATAATAGAAATTGGCGACTTCACACTTCTACTATACCCATTGAAATTCTTTTTTTTTTGAAATTAGGTAATTCGATGTTTTAAAATGATTTTCAAATAAGTTGGAAAGCTAATTTTTACCTACTTATGTAGGTACCTACTAAGTTAGTGAAAATCCCGTAAATTTACGTTCTCCTTGTATGTGTGAGTGTAATGATATTAATGCCTGTAACCGCTCTAGTTGCACTAAGACCATTATAGACATTGCGCAATACAGGATATCATGGAGTTGCTATTCCCAATTTTCAGAAATGACAAGGGCACCTAAATAAACTGATGTCCGGAAACTTCTCGGTGTTAATCCACCTATGAAAACCAATTATTTTCAATGTTAGATAAATATATTTAATTAGTAAACTAGTTTTTAGTTGGAAATGTATCATTCTACAAATATTGACTTGGCAGGCATCATGTAACCTACGGGGCAGACTATCATTAGCTAACGAGGCAAGGCGAATTTATTCGGAACAGCATCCTCAGCGTGAAATTTCCTGTTATACATCATTTCCATAGTAGTGTCAGCGTATTGGACACACTACCGAAGTTGAAGTAAAGAAATTCTGGACCCAATAGTACGGTCGAAATTTTGCCATTTTTCATTCGATGAATACAAGCCACAAGAAGCATCCGTTTCATATTCAAAAAATGCAATCGTTAATTCCAGCAACAGAGTTCAATTTGCAGAATGGTACTTGGATAGAATTAATGACGAGTCAAGATTTGTCAGGAGCTTATTATTGTCTGGACTTGATTTCTGCCATTATACTGAGGAGATGTACATCGGAGCTTGATCCAGTTTTGTCGCGACCCTTCCAGATATCTCACGAATCAGTTACTTTTCCATAAAAGTGGAACTGGAACTGTCCAACCCATCCCAAAAAGGATCCAAGACCGTCCCTTACATCTATAGACCTATAGCTCTGCCTCCAATTATTATAAGAAAGGAGATGATGAGGTGCATAGGTCGGGAGCTCCTGGAGTACTTTGAACGTCACGGCCTGATCAGCGACATGCAGTATGATTTTCGGCACCAGCGATACACAGGAGACCTCCTAGCTTACGTCACGCAATTATGGAGTAAACTATTACAGTCTTATCGTCAGCCTCATGTCGCTGCTCTTTATGTCACGAATGCGTTCGATCAGCTGTGGCATGCAATTTTCCATTCTATGGCCTCCAAGACAGGCTTTGCAGATGGGTGGGTTGACTTCCTCTATAGTCGCAAGGTTATCCGTCACAGTTAACGGGTTTTCCTCTTCATCCCACAATATCAAAGCAGGTCTTTCTCAGGGATCGGTGTTGGCTCCAAGATTGTTCCTCAATGACCACCTTTTCCATACCATCAGTACGATCTACAGCTTTGCTGACGTCAGCACTCTACATGCAGAAATTCGGAATGACAAGCCGATCTCTGCCGCTGCGTTGGAGAAAAAAAGACTGGCAGCGACTTACTTTATGATAAGAGCTTTGGAGCTTATCACTTCTTTGGGACGCAACAATTTGGTACAGTTCAATGCACCCAAAGCACAGTACTGTACCTTGACTAACAGGAAGCGCCCTAGCGCTGGATGACCGAGTTCTACCAAAAAGCCATTCACAGAGGACTTGATCTGACCCGAACATAATTATTTCGTCAATAGCGGCAGCTGCTGGTAAAAAACTGGGTTATTTGTTTAGGGGTGAGCAACACTTTTCTCTATACGATCTCCTCAGTATCTACAAGGCTCAGATACGACCTAGCCTCGAGAATTGATCACATGTTTGGGGTGCTGCCGCCCCGACTAATATAAATTATCCATGCTGGATGCTGCTCAGAGGAGGAGGATCTGACTGATCGATGACTCTTCTCTAAAGGACAGTCTCGGAACTCTATGGCACCGACGGGCCGTCAGCGATATTCTACCGCTACGGCAACGGGCTTTTCTCCTCAGAGCTCTCCTCCATGATGTCGCCGCGCTACGTACCTGCCAGACAGACTTCGTACATCCAGAACTGGCCGATACGACCGCTCCTTTGTCCCTAGGGTGTTGGTATCTAGATTGGGGAACAATCTAACTGAGGAGTTCTTTTCCGAATACTCTTTACCCTAGGCAGTCCAAAAATCGGATTAGCAAAGTTCCTTTAAGTTACTCACAATAGCTGCGGTGTCCTGGCATTTACGCGCCTGCCTGTGCGGCTGCTTTGGTATAAGAAAATGGTCAGGCGAGTCATGTACAAAGGATGGATATTTTAATACTCACAAGTCACATTTGGAGTGAAGAAAATCGTCACGCCGTCGACAGATTACATCAGCAATCGGAATTTTCTGTTAGAATTTTGATGTACGGTTTGGGTTAAACTGCCGAAGTTATCTAAATGCACAATTTCCAAATGGGTGAAGCGGAAGAGGTAAAGCTGATTTTTATATTTGAGGTCACATTAAACCACTATTTTCCAAGACAACAGTTAATTTGAAAGTGGCCCGACTTGTTTGCCCTTGAAGATATTCGTCGACAATTATTTCGAAGAATTCGGCTGTCGATCAAACATAGTTATAGCTTGTTTGTCGAAAATACACTCCTGTATATGTCTAGGCATCGACAAAATGAGATAATCGATGTCTGGTTGTGTCACCTCATTCCAAGAAACTCGAACTTGGATTAGCTGAGGCAGAATCTGTGGCGGGTGGTGTAGAGTGGATAGTCTCCTTCCCATCATATCCCATACATGTTCGATGGGATTTGAATCTGGTGAACACGACAAAAAATTAACTCCTGCTTCTTAAGGAAAGTCGGTAGTACGACGAGCAATATGGGAATGTGCGTTGTCTTGCTGAAAAAGAACGTGTAGACGGCGCTCTAGATACGACAGTAAAGTGGTTTGTAGGACATCATCAACATAACGCGCATCAGTCATATAGCCTTGAACAAAGAGAAGGGGTGATACGCTACCATAGACAACAGCCCCCTCGAACAGTCCTGTGTATATGCCTCTCAACAGCAAATCCAATGTTACGCCGTTCTCCACGGCGGCGGCGGCGTCTTACCCTTCTACGACTATCGTGCGTCCCTAGACAGAATCGCGATTCTTCACTAAGGATGACATTATGCTATTCTGCCTACCAATGTTGACGTTCTCTGCTCCAGTTCAAACGTTGAAGACAGTGGTCCACAGTCAGAGGAAGTGCTAACCGTGAACAGTATGAAAAAAGTCCAAAGGCGCGATTGCGGTGATAGAGTATACGCAAACCATTGGTCAACGATCTGACGCGTAGCAGGAAAAAGGTCTCGTAAGGCTAGTTGTCTAATGTGCCTATCTTGTTGCTCTGTGGTACAACTCAGTGGACCAGTTGGCCTTCTTCGTGTTCCTGTACCTTCTTCTATCCACACACGAATTACCGTCATCGCAGTACAATTAAAACGAGGGCCACTTTCGCGATAGGACACACCAACATCTCGATAGGCTATAATTCTACCTCTGTCAAAGTCGCTAACTTGGTGACAATTTGGAAGTCTTCGAACTCGGGGCATTTTGTTATGCCTAACACTAGTAAATGAAATGGCAATAATTAAAAATATCTGTACTACTCAGCTCTCGGAAACTGCATTCTTCACAAAAACTAAGAGAACATTTTAACAAAGGTAAACAAAAACTAAGATAAAACCTTAACATTGTTGGCGCAGCATGCTTTAAATATAATTGGATGTAACACCTCATTTCACTGAGTATATTTGCAATTTGAAAACGGTCCATATTCAACAGCTTTGTGCAATAACTCAAACATGTACCGTATTATTTTATTTGCACTAGACAGATAGACACTCACCTAATGTATGAGGGTGAAGTTTATTGCTCTCTTGAAGATGCACATGCTTTGGATGAGGCAGTGCTAGCACCTGAGGTCGAGGGGATTCCTCGCTGCGTTGGCTTTGACTCCTAGGGCTCTGATGAGGACTGGGACTCCTGCTGGGTGTGACTGACCTCTTGCTACCTCGTTTCGGACTTCCCTTTTCTGAACCGCCCTTCTCTTTTTTATCACTTTCTCCCTGAAAGTGACAAATATCAGTTATGGCCCACCCTACTTATGTAACGGTCATTTGATCGAGGATTTGTCCTTTTTTCCAAAAATATTGTGTGTATTTTCTATAATACAGTAAATATAATGTTTTTTTTTTGTTTTTGTTTTTTGGCAAATAAATGTATTTTGAATTTGAATTTGAATTTGAAGTAACTCAAAGAACACGAGGTTTATGCAGATCAACAGCAAACCGATCGAGATATCGTTACCTGTTATTTATACTCGTATATTTTTTTGAAACAGCCTCGCAAGTATCTACCTCGATGTTACTACTGTTATAGAGATATCCGGAGAAAAAATGAAAGAATGATTGAGCTGACTAATGAACTGCTTAATGTTAGTGCGAAAGCTGTGCTCTTGCAAGTTTGTATCACATTCTCGACCCTCTAGGATCAAAGAAGCGGTAGTGCTGTAGAAGCTTTGAGAGGTAAAGTTTGTTGGCATATTGGTAGAAGACAGCCAGGAGTTTATAAAAATGTCATACCTGGGGACTGACGCTCTCGCTGCCTACTCCTCCCTGCTGCCCTTTGCCCGATCCAGCAGCTTGTGACCCCCTGCCCCTTTTCCTTCGTCTTGTCTTCTTCCGACTGTACGAAGATAGCAACACCCCTTTCCTAGCATCGATCTTTTTCATCTTCTGCTTCGACAGCTTTCGCACATTCAAGCTGGAAGGATCGAAGCTGAATGTCGAGTCCTCGCGGTGGTCCACCAGTTCTTTTTTTCTCTCCTGAAATGAAAATGGAATATAAAATAATGTATTTTATTCCAAGCGTTATTCTCAGGAAGGCGAGAGCTGCATCACGCAAAGAAAAAAATTCTATTCTGAGAAAGAATCAAGTGACAATATGAGCTTAGCGAGAAGCAACTGCATAGACCGCAAGAAAGACAGGTCCTATGTTTTCAAATTAGATAGATACATTCTGAACATAGCGAAGGTGGTGTAGTTAGAAGAGCAATCGTTTTGTGTCCAAAGAAGGGGTTGCCTGAAAGGTTTCGAAGACGTCCTAAAACATTTAAAGAAAATGCTCTTTTAAGCTAGTATTTAGAAATCTCCCGCAGAAACGGACAATTCCCCGTTGGCTTATACAAAAGAATGAAAATAAATAAACCTTGATTTATATGAAGCTTTGATATAATTGCTCTCGTTACTATACTTTATCTTACAAGGACCTACTTTTTCACCTTAGTCATTGATTGACATAAGGATCCCAAACCAATGAAAATCAAGTATGTCAATCACTTAGGCTTACTACAACATAATATGTATGTGCTGACCACCGCCTTGGGTATCTAGGTATCAGCGTCTCCATCTCGAAGCGTTGCTGCAGGCTATGGGATGTCGTTCTTCGTGGTTGAGAAATTTAGAAAACATGACATCTTAGGGATAATCACGAGGAGGGTTGAGGGGTGATATTTTCTTGGAAACTTGTCGTGTTTATCAGTAACCAATATTCTTTAAAAGAAAAATCGAGTCACCTATAATTTCCGAAAGAATTACTGCGATGCTACGTGACAACGTGACTGTGGAACTGCCAGTGGAAATTGTACGTGAACGTCCAAATACAGCACAGGGCTCAGCATCTTCTTGGAGAATAAGTTAATCCATGCCTCTGTATCTTAACGGCTACGTTCCCACTTACACAGGGTGTCCGCAAAGTTGGGGTTTTCCTTTACACGGCGTGTAGATCTTGAAAACATAAGCAATTTTTCTTAGTACCATATACACCAATGTCTTAAGGGAACCGAGATAAAGGGCTCTGCAACATCAAAAATATCTGAATACCGTCCTGTAGCCGCCACCCGCCGCGATGTCCCAGACTGGTACCGGCTACTAGCTGAACCCGACGACAGAACTGGGTCGAGGGTCGGAGTCAGTGTGTCAGGTCTGTATGCAACCTTCAACCGACGGTAAAGGGTCACGCGTATAGAGGTAACGAACTCGTATAATCGATTGCGTTTCAAAAAAAAAAATAATAATGGCACACTCATACACCAATAATGAACTCGTTGATATGTTGTTAATTTATGGCGAATGTCTTCAAAATGATACAGAATCGTCGCGAGTGTATGCAGATCGTTTCCCTAGACGACATCATCCAAGGCCCCGCAGATTTGTGTACCGGGTCCAGAGAGTCAGGGATACGGGCCATTTGGAGGAATTTCGAGGTGGGCACAGTGGGAGGCCTAGACAACCACGAATGGTGCAAGTTGAAGAAGAACTACTGAATCGCGTAGACGAGAATCCCTCAACAAGCACTAGAGACGTGGCTAGAGAAGTGCAAGTATCAAAAACTAAAGTGTGGCAAACGTCCAACGTGTACAAGCCCTTCAACCTGACGATTTTCCAGCAAGAGTGCGGTTTTGTGAGTGGTTGTTGCATCAACATGACAATAATCCTGACTTTTTGAAGTGCATATTGGTGACAGACGAATCTACGTTCACGCGTAATGGGGTGAATAACTTTCGATTTCAGGCAGAGACGTACTTAGCCCTTCTTGTCAACTGGAGAGTGAGTACTTCTTCCTTTATTTTTTTTACTTGGTCGCCCTCGTTTCACTACACATTACCTTTGTTATTTCAAGGGTAGTTGTTTCTGAAAAGGAAAACCCCAACTTTGCGGACACCCTGTATATTATTATCAATTTGATTAGCGAATGACTTCTGACATTTTCTAACACTGAATTATTTAAAGGAGAAATGCCATATTTGATATGTATGACATTACATATATAGTAAAATAATAATAATAATAATAATAATAATAATAATAATAATAATAATAATAATAATAATTTATTCACAGTAACTCCAAATTGTAAATGAATTGATATGCCACAAAAGGATAATATATAAAAGCTATTCAATTGAGAGAAATGATGTTTCAAGATAAGAGTTCAAAATTTCCCACGAAAACGGACTTATAGTTATGATGTCGTCTCTCCTCTTATATATAACGACATATAAGAGGAGTCATTGACGTCGAACTAGATGACAGATAAGTCATCCAGTTCAACTATGTTAACGCTTTCAGTTAGTTTACTCATCACTTGAAACTCCTATTTCTGAACTTACCCAGTCAAAGAAATAATAATGCAAGGATAAAATAGTATTGCGTGCCGTCAAAAATAATAACTGTAATAATGTATAAACGATGTTTACTTACCTCTTGAGTAATTTCCGCTTCTTCTTCGTAACTAAGCGCTACCACAGCCAACATTAGGTTGATAAGATAAAACGAACCGAAAAATACTACGACGGTAAAAAATGAAACACTTATAGGTCCGCACGCAGACAGCACCTGGAACAAAAGGCAAATATTAATCTCTAAATAAAGTAGCGCTGTAGAAATTTCACAACTTCCGTGTGCAACATTGATCGAACATCCAAAATACTAGATTATCAAGTATTTTTTAGCCATGAAATGATTTTAGGAAAAATATACAGGTAAACGCAGCGCATACAGAGTTGCTCAAGAAGTTTCCCTCGCCTATTTTTTCAACGGCTCAATTAGCAAGCTGATGAAGCTGATGCACGGATACGGGTGAAAGAGATACAGCTACAAATGTTTTTCTGACCTTATTTTACGGAATATCAAAAAACTAATGAAACTTTTCCATTAGCACTTTTTAGGCACTAGATGATGGAATTTTCAAATTTTGTGCCCGGCGGTTAGTTTTTGAGAAACCGTCATCAACCTTTTTTTTACATGGCCCGAAAAAGTACGCCCTCTATGCCAGGCGGTCATTTTAGTAATGAAGAAAGTTCGACATGTTGACGTGCAACATTTTGGGCTACAAAAATACTAAAAGTACTGCAGAAAGAAGGCAGCTAAGTAAGTCCATTTGCTTAGAGTTGGCTCGAAATTTTTATGAGAATATGGTTCACTCAAAACGCCTGTACTCCTGGAGAAAAGGAATCTTTGGAGGAAACTCAGAACAGTGTTTAACAAGCAGTTGCTGAAAGCTCTGAGTTATCAAATAGGCAAATGGATAAAAATGTAAATGCAGCCAAATCCACAGCCCCATTTAATTTGTGTAAAAATAGATAAGATCCGTATAAATTCGAGATTTGCCAAGGACCAGGGAATAGCGAACGGCGCCAGCATTTTTGTGAGTAGTACATATGCACGTATGAAATGATTTCCCTTCAAAAATAATAAAGTTAGACGAGAGTATGGTCACTAATAATGGTATTCTTAATCGCCGTAATACTCATTACTGGCCTCAAGAAATACTGCGGGATAAAAAAATATCCAGACATCAAGAACGTTTAGGGTTTAATATGTGGTGTGGAATTCTAGGGACCAAAATAATAGGTCCATTTATTTACCACAACTTATTAGCTGCAGAACAATACCTTCAATTGTTGCAATATCATCTAGAAGACTGCCTGGATAATTTACCTTTGCACAAGTTAATAGCTGTTGGTTTCAATAAGACGGTGCTTCTGCTCATAACTCTAGGCAAGTTCGAGAGAGTCTGTCTCAGCAATTTCCCAGAAGGCGAATTGGAACCTACAGTGAAGTGTCCTGGCCAGCGCGTTGCCTGGATTTAACTCCTCTGGATTTTTTTGTATGGGGTTGTATTAAAAGGCAAGTTTATCAGTATACCTTTGAAATTGAGCAGCAGTTATGAAAATGTGTAATGGAAGCATTCAGTACGGTTACACCAGAAATGTTACGTGATGCTTTGAATTCTATTGTTAAAAGATCATATTTATGTTTAGAAAGTAATGGCAACATTTTTGAACACTTATTGTGAATAAAGTAAAAATAGTGTTTAAAATGTATTCGTTATTCTAAATATCACTAGAGTAAGCATCATTTTATAAAACTGTACCCCATCATATCATTATGACATTATGTAATACGCATCTATCAGTAATCACATAAGCTTACATCAAGAATTTGTTTGCAACGCATACTTAAATAAGATAAGAAAATAAAAAAAACATATTTTTCTTTATAACTAAGAAAACAAATGTAACATGTGATACATCGTAGAATTCGTAGGAAGAGATGCTATCAGATCGGACCATATAAAAAATAAAGTTGACGGTTTGTCAAAAAGGAAACGTCGGACAAAACTTTTAAAAAACACCGTCATGTTATGCCTAAAAGGTGCCAATGAAAAAGTTACATTAGTTTTTTGATATTTCTTAAAATAAGGACGATTTGGTAAAATTTATGTTTCAATATCAATATCAATATCTCAATAAGCCATGATATTCTTACAAGTTTCTCAACGGCATGTAAATACGATCCAAAGGACGCAGCTTTTACCCAATTTAACACAAGCTGTATAACCCACAGGTATTGAGATCCCCATGCATAGGATCCTTATCTTGGACACCCTGTATATGTCTTAAGTACTTTTCTTAATACAATAACTCACCATGTTGTACACGTTCTCCCAATAATCAAGGGTGATGAGCTGGAAGGTGGTGAGCATCGACCAGAGGAAGTTGTCGAAGGATGTGTATCCATAGTTAGGATTGGGACCGGTGCAGAGGCAGGTGTGGTAAGGTGGGCACTTTCGGGCCCCGGTCGCATTGCCACAAACCAGCGGCTCACCGGTATTGTTGTGGTACAGCCAGTTCGATGGGTCCTGCGTCCAGCTGAAATAAAAGTTACATTCAAGAAAAAAATGGTTACAGAATATCGTAATACTCAGTCACAGTTAATGAAATCTCCTTCCAGCTGACTACTCATAAACTGGCATGCAGTCGCAGCTTTAGCATGGCTACAAGGAAAACTCTCTGTTCATGTTTGGTGATATCTCGGCACAACGCGGTATAACTATGGTTAGATAACAGAATCTCACAGACAACAATCCATGAAGGTGAGAATGTATGAAGAAGCGATCAGTTTTTGGAGGATTTACATGTGTTCTTGCTGTTCTCATACAATACGCATTTGTGGCCCTTTCAACTAATTGTATCACAAACATAATGTCTAGGTTTTTCTGTGATTACTTCACAATGTTATACAGAATCGATAAAAAGATTGACTAACCGTTCCATGTGCGAGGCTAATATTCGTTCTTGCAGTCATACATAGATTGGGCTATTGAAGACCATTGTCTCCAATCACTTTCTAAAAATACTCTAATAAATTTAATACAGACTGTCGTAGCTAAATCTTCAGATATTGCCATGTTGTATATCAAACATCTGCAAAAGGAAGCTCAAATAGTACGCATATATAGTAACAAGCCAGTTATACGTTGACGAGAAATATTTTGCCGGTGAGACCAAACTAAAAAACGTATGCCCGTGAGCTCACACAAGCAAGCGACTCCGTATGGTAATAGCATAGTAATTAGTTTTGCTACGATTCACCAGAAAATATGAAAAAAACTATACTTATTTCACAGCTTTTGGCGCTTGTGTATCTACGAAATAAGTAACCATATAGACTAACTGTATCATGTGTGAAATTTGACTTCTGTATGACAAATTCCACACTACGTAAACCATTCTCCAATGGTGCTCTTAAACACATGACATGGGTGGTAAAAAACTGTTACTATATTTATCGAAAACCACTGATTAAAAGAAAAAACGCCGAGACACCTCAAAAGATTTGTCTAGGGGGACAACTTTTTAACCAAAAACTACTTCACAAAATTAGAAAAATCTTTATTTATTTTAATTTCTTCATTATTATTTTAATAAGTGTTCAAAATGTTGCTCGTTAGGGTTTGCCAAATCTACAATTCGTGTATAATTTAAAACGGAAACTACCAATATGAATAGCAATTATGAGGATTAGACGTGGCAACAATCAAACAACAGCCCAAATTTCTTTCTCCATCCTTTTCATCATCAGGTTTGAAAAATACTAACTTTCGTTTCACCCACAATAACATCTGTAAAAGATCTTAGAAGGTTGGGCAAATTTATCAGGGAAAAAACTCAACCCAGACCGATCAAAGTGAGTCTAGAAGGCAGTAATCAGGTTCTGGAATTGATAAAGAAGTCAGCCAAGCTGAAAAATTCTGCTTTTAAAAATATTTCGCTATCATTTGATAAGACTCCAAAGCAGAATGAATATTATAAGAAACTGAAAAATGAATTAGAACTTCGTCGAAACAATGGTGAAGCCAACATTCGTATCAAACATATCAATGGATTACCAAAGATTGTGAATTTTTAAGCCCTCCACCCAATAGCTCCTTTGACATCACCTGTTATTACCAAAATGTTAATGGTCTAAACTCAAAAACAACAACATTTTATAATTCAGTCTTGTCTCGGGATGATTTGGACTTGATTCTTCTAAGCGAAACATGGCTGTCCAGTAGTGTGTTTGATGCGGAACTGTTTCCTCCAAATTACACCATTCATGGAAGCGACCGAAAGTTTTCAATCGTGAGTCCAGCAAGAGGTGATAGCAGTGAAAAATAGTTTTTATTTTGAAGTGATATACGTAAGTAGTGTTGCCTCTTTTACTCCCGGTATTGATATTGTCGGTAGAAAGTTGATTCTTGGTTGTAACTCGATATATATATATATGTTGTTTATATTCCTCCTAGCACAAGTACAGTTGATTTCGAATATTTTCTAGACCAGCTACTATTATTGGACCTCTTAGCTGATAATCCTGTAGTACTAATAGGTAATTTTAGCCTTAAGCAGTGCAATACTGTCAGAAATACAGATGATCGGTGATTGGAGTTAGTACTGAGCAAATTACCAGACTCATCGAGATGTTTCTCCGCTGGTTGGGGAGGATCGACACCACCCTTCATTAACGATTCAATATTCTATAATGAATCAACATACATAGCTAATTTTGAACCTAATCGTGATGTTCGTCTGTTTAACTTCCGTAAATCCGATTTTCCTCTCATGTACCAACTTGTTTCACAGATGTGCTGGAATAATATTCTTGCCTGTACTGATGTTAGTGATGCTGCTCAGCAACTTGAAAATAATCTGAAAAGTATTTTTTAAGTGTCGGTTCCTTATAAAACCTCCAATTCTCGTGAGTACCCTCCATGGTTTTCAGAGAAACAATAAAAGAGGTTCGAGAAAAAGAGACAGCACATAAGTTGTACAAAAAACATAGGACAGGTTTTTATTATGACCGATTTGCTAATCTGAGATCTTCTGTAAAGATAAAAATGAATAGAGACTATCGTAATTTTATCAAAAGTGCTGAAAATAATATACATAAATAATGATCCGTCTCAATTTTGGAGTTTCGTTAGAAATAAAAAAGAGAATTGCAGGATTCCTGGCGCTATGAAAATGAGTGACAGTGTTTTTACAAATGCTCAAGATATTGTTGATGCCTTTGGTCAGTACCTCTCTGATGTATATAATATTCCTGATGCTAACCTAGCTGATAATTTGCATCATAAATATTTGAACTTACCTGTTATCGCTATTAGGTCAATTTCAGAGGCTGACGTCGCATAGTCTAAGAAATTGAAGAATAAACTGATCATAGGGCCTGATCAGATACCTAGTTTTCTAGTTAAAGATTGCATTATGCCGTTGTTACAACCCTTAGTTTACATTTATAACCTAATTCTGAAGTCCAACTCGTTTCCAGAGGCTTGGAAAGTAGCTAGAGTTACTCCGATATTGAAAAAAGTGATCCAGCGCAAATTGATAACTATAGGCCCATTTCAGAATCTTGTAATTTTGCAAAATTATTTGAAATAATACCTTACACGTTTATTTTTGCAGCAACGAAAGAGTCATTGTCTATCGATCAGCATGGGTTTGTCGATAAGAAATCATGTATCACTAATCTGGCTTGCTTGTCACAAACCATTTGCGAAACCTTGGATGACAGAAGCCAGGTTGATATCATTTATATGGACATGGAAAAAAGGCATTTGATAGAGTAGATTTAGGTATCCTATTGAAAAAACTGAGTTTTTTTAGGTTCTCTGAACATCTTTTGTCGTTGTTTAACTCGTATCTTTTTAACAGGAGTCAATATGCTGATTATAAAGCCTACTTCAGGAATTCCTCAAGGCTCGAATCTAGGACCCTTACTATTTATCTTATTTAATAACGATCTAACTCTTGACTTGCACTGTTCAAAGTTATTATATGCAGATGACGTTAAAATATACAACTATGTCAATACTATCGATGACTGCGTTGTCTTGCAGCAAGATATTATCACAGTGTCTTCATGGTGCCATGCCAATCATCTTAACTTAAATGCGGACAAGTGCTTTGTTGTATCTTTCACAAGGAAATTAAACATCTTAAATTGTAACTACTACCTTGGACACGTTAGCCTTAAGCATCAAGAGCAAATCGATGACTTAGGAATCATATTTGATCAAAAAAGGTCTTTTTCAACTCATATCGACAAGGGATTTATCATGAGGAACGCTAGAGAATTTTCTATTTCAGTACAAAATATTCTATATATAAGTTATGTACGTAGCAAGGTGGAGTATGGTATCTTGATTTGGTACCCACATTGTGCAACACACATTAGTAAGATAGAACGTGTTCAGAGAAAATTTTTGAAATATATGCATTTTAAGAAAACTGGTTTATTTCCGGAAAGAGGATTTGAATACTCTTTGCTGCTTAATGAAGCAATTTTTATTTCTCTTAACACACGACGTATCTTTCTAACAACGAGTTTCTTGTACAAACTCATTCATGGAGACATAATATGTGAATTTTTGTTAGGTAAAATTCCATTTACCGTGCCCAGAACACCAGAAATTCTAGAGTATTTTATTGTGAATGCACTAGAACCAACATTTTAGTTAAGTCGCCTATTTTGATAATTTGTAACAATTTTAGTTTGATATGTAACAGCTGTGATATCAATTTTTTTCCCCTATCTCGCTAGTTTATAGTTCTATTTTGCAGATCACATTTAATATGTAACTTTTTCGAAATATCTTTTTTATATTATTCAAGTGTTTATTTTTATATAACAGTTATATTTTTTCTTTTACGTAAAACGAAATGTTCATTTGATTTTACGCATTTCCTGTTATTGGCTGCACATGTACCTGTTGGAAATAAATGTCTATCCATCTATCTATCTATCAACACAGATATCCTGGACAAGCTGTATTTCTTATACCTGTTTAGTTATTTGTTGCTCAGGGAAAGAAAGAATTTAATTTGCTGACAGTTACCTTTGTGACAATCTTGGGATATAAAAAATTAATTTATAGATTCAGATTTTACTTCCAAGATGGTTCACATACTAGCCGAAAGACTGGAAATGATTATAATTTATGGTGCCCGAATTCAATGTGCTCGGCAAACTGTGGTCACGTTTGACGCCAGACATCCGGGGAAGATAACTTCGCATAGGTATGTTTTGGACCTTGTTACTAAATTTACTCAAACTGGATCTGTTTCAAATAAAAAACGTGATAGTCCGAGAGTTTTGGATGAAGCTGCGCAAGTTAAAGTTTTGGATCATTTTGGAATAAATCCTAATACTACACTACTCAAAATTGTAGCTGCGACTGGTATTTCATTAGGCTCTGTACACACAGTTACTAAACTCCATAATTTTCATCCATTGAAAATGAAAATATTGCAAGAGTTAACCGAAGATGATTTCGATAGGCGAGTTGAGTTTTGTGAACAAATGACTGCAGCGATTAATGTTAATACTATTCATGCAAAGAATATCTGCTTCAGTAATGAATGTAATAAATTGATTTGTTATTAAGCATAACTGCAGGTATTGGAGCAATGAAAATCCTCATGCTTTTGTATAAGGGCACACTCAGTACCCTCAAACAATTAATGTATGGCAGGCATTTTAGGAGTGATTGGGCCATTGTTTATTAATGGAAATTTGAATGGAGACACTTATTTGAATATGTTCTAAAATACCATCAGTCCGCTTATCACTGAAACCATTGGAAAAAAAATGGTAGAGGAGGGAAACCCTATATTTGACGAGGCTGAAATATATTTCCAGTAAGATCCTTCTCACTATGTTCTTCCGGTTCGGCAATGGCTAGACTACGAATTTCCAGCTAAATGGATAGGGCTAAGAGAGCTCATAGAATGGCCTGCTAGATCTCCCGATTTGACGCCATTAGGCTTCGGAAGCTGCCATGATATCCCACATGTTTTTGAAAATATCCGTCAGGAATTTAAACATCGCCTATATCATTGTTTGGCGAATAACGGGCAACATTTCGATTACTAATTGAAATAAAAAGTGATATTTTCGTGCGTTTCTGTTTTCTATCGGAACAAATTAAGATAAATGAAGATTTCTCTAATTTCCTTGAAAACGCATCCACTGATTATTAAAAATAAAGGACTTAGAAAGATCTTTCAAACAAGCTATTACTTGATACCGCTTGTCTTTTAAAATTTTTAAGGGGATGACCCTGGGGGCAGAAGGTGAAAGAGTGTGAAGCAGTTTTTGATTAAAAAGTTGTCCCCCTTGACAAATCTTTTGACGTGTCTCGGCGTTTTTTCAAATCAACATCCTGTATGCTTACATTGCAATATTTGTCGTCAAAATTGTCTAGCTTAAGTGCATATTTTTGGCTAATTTGACTACCATTACCTACCAAAGTGACAAATCAATTTTCTCTGGAAAGAATATTTAAGTAGCTATTCGTACTGTGTGTACTCACGTAGAGCAGATGGCAGATGTACTATGTGATATGAACTGCTCAATTATTGTTAACCTGAATGACGCAAAGAAACGAAAGTAAACTTTTATTGACGGTGCAGCATTTGAACAATTCTGATTAAATTCGTGATTTTGGAAAGTGAACAATAAGAAACATTATCTCCACCAAACCAATAGTGGGACACCTTGCATAAATATAGTCTACTCGGTTGTTATAAATAGTTATCGTGATCCGAGCAGATTCTTGGTTAAAAGCAAATATCTAGTTAAGCACTGAATTTTGGACTGAAAATTCTATTTAAATGTACAAAATTCCAATATAGAGTCCATACGATAAAACACTGTTGGTGATGATAGTCGAAATAAGATAACTCGAATTGGAAATTTCTTCGTGTAGAGGGAAAAAGGTGGCAATAGCAACATGCAATTTATTTTGAAATTCCATCTCGAAAAATGTCAGGAACAATTAAAAATTAAAAAATAACTAAGGCTTGGCAATGTCACTGCATGATATATCATACATTTTTTCAATCAGAATAAAAAACTCCTGTGGAAAAATCCAATCTTTAAGAAAAAAGAAGAAGTTGATGCTGGAGAAGAGAGATGAAATGTAGTATTGAAATTCCAATTATCCGTTTACCAAGTGTTTCAAATTCGACCCTTACCATTGGGACCTCGAAAACGGTAAGATATACGGAGTTGCTTAAATAGAGGCCAAGCTTGCGTTTTAAGGTAATTAAAAAAATGCCTAAAGTTACGAAGTTCGAAGTACTTCCGGAGAGAGACGGAAAAAACAGAATTTTCTCAAAATCGTTTCAATTATTTCCTGACTTTATTTTTAATAGGATAAAGATGCACGAATAAAATTTCAATATAACGTTTCGTCTTTTGTCTGCTAGAGTCAACTTTATTTTTTCTTATGGATGTTTGCACAGACGAATAGAGTTTCTAATTTGATATTGCCAAACCTTGGTTATTTAAAAAAAATCGACTGCCACCACCAACTTTGTTTTCTCATATGGACGTTATATTGGAATTTTGTACTTTTAAATGGACTTTTCAGTCATAAATTGATAGTTGGCCAGGAGTTTGTTATTTAATGAAAATTATAAGGAAATAAAAAGATATGGTGAAACCTGAACACAGAATAAAAATTTATTGATGCTAATAACAATAATAATCATAAATAAACACAAGTGAATCATAGCAGATGTTCAAATTGTTGTCCGTTATTTTGTAGGCAAAGCCTGAATCTTCTCTATATACCGTAACTGCTCGATTTATTTCTCTTTTTTTCAGTCTTCTAAAATCTGTTTCTAAGCAGGAATTTTGTTGACTCCCTAAATACGCGGCTTTGCCCGATTTGACAGTTTCAGAGATCCTCATGATAAGGGTCGAATTTGAAACACCCTGTATATATAATCGATGTGTGTTACTACAGAGACTTGTAGAGTGGGTTCAACATGCGTGGAAGAGCATCGCTCTTAGACAGAAGTCTGATGAACTATTTGAGATTTTAAAGGTATTTAACCTTATATACGACATACCGTACGTATAGATTAGGTGTTGTGCAATAGATTGCACACTCGAATCGGCCATTTGAAAAAAGAAAATTGATGCAGGGGAGACTACTGAGGCTTGAGACAAGGAAGGATTGAGACACTACATTTATTTCCTAAAATCGGGTATGCAAAGCCATCTGTTGATTACTGGTTAATAACTTTAGTCAAATCTCTCACCGCTTGGCCAGCGAATCGGCGAGAGTAATTAGTAGAACATTGTTGTTAGTGCAGGTGCAAAGTGGTGGCCAAAACTAAATTATAATTTTGTGATATCGTTGTAGTTTGCCGCAAGTTAAAGTGAAAATTTGAGTTGATTGCTTAGACATTGTGACCTTAGGTATGTTGTGAATTATTTATATAATTATACCATGAAATAGAATTTCAACAAGAATTTCAAGTTAGATTATTTCATGAAATGCTATATAGGGAGACATGAGACAGTTCTTTTGGGGAGACATGAGACGTCTCATCTAATCTAAAATTCCGGTTAAAAATCCGATTCACTGGATATTTTTAAACAATTAAGAAATGCTAATCTGATTGAGATATAATTTTAGAAGTACGCGGCTTAACCACTAAACAAACTTTTGTTAGACTAGAAATTTTAAGCCCGCTTCCGAATGCAGGTCCTGGAAGACGGATTACAAAGCGAAAATGTGGTTCCTCAAGAATTCTTACCGACACACCAGAAAAAGAAGCAATAAGAGGCTGAAGCAACTGCTCGGAAGATAAAAAAAAGTTGTTTTGTTGAAGTATGACGATCTTTTATCAAGAACAAACAAACAAAAATATTTATAGAAACCTGCAACTCCACAACAGTCTTCTTCAAGTGATGAAGAGGAACAAAGCGAGCTGAGCGGAAGCAGGGAAGATATTTCAGATGTTGCAAGCTACGAAAGAAAAGTGCTTCAGATGAAAGCTCTTGAGGATGTCAAGGCCTTCCACGTGGGAGACTTCGTTTTGGTTAAGTTTTACACAAAGACTTCAACTATGTATTATGTGGGTCTGGTAATATCAAAGGAAGATGATAAATACTTGCTAAAATTTATACGTCGTCACGGAACCACCTGGAAATTTGTTTATCCACCAGTGGAAAATATTTCTTCAGTTCGAGAACAAGATATTATCTTGAAATTACCATTTCCAAATGTAGGTGGAACCGAAAGAGTCAAATCTACTCTGATATTTGGTCTGGACTTACGTTGCTATGAAAATGTTCGTAGATTTTTTTTATTATTGTCATTATTTTTTTTAATAGACATTTTTCGTTGTTGATTAATAATTAACAAACTCCTTGCGTTGTAGATTTCCTTTATTTTTTGTTTCTTCAACAAAGAATACACGTTTCCCAAAAGCTTACAGTGTATCAGTGCTCCCTATAACGTGTCTCAACGCTCCCTTGCCTAGGGAGCCTTAAGACAATTTACAATTTCAATAATATTTGGGAAGCATGAAACAGTATGGCAAGTTTAGCTAAGTCGCACACAATTCACTTGCCCGATATGAAATTGCAAATTGTATAATGTATAAGAAATAAAATTAATTTTTTGCCTCAAGCCTCCCCAGTCTCCCCTACTCGTAGCCTGGTAACGGTTTTGGACGTTTTCTGAAAAAATAGACTCATCTTAAGGTTGCTGGTTATCATCAATGTTGTTTATTCAGGTTAACACAAAATATACTGAATTGGAAAGTTCTGTTGTAAGATTTTTATTAGAAAAGTTCTCATCTGAGATATCTCAGCTATTAATTTGTTGAGCTCAAAATTGGTTAATGCTTTTTTCACTAGACATTTATTTCATCTGCAATAGGTCGTACATGGGTTAGGATAATGAGATATGCCTGTTTGAACATTCTGGAGCGATAAAGCCATTTAATTTAAAACATAGGGAACCGAAAATACGACTCTTGTTTTTGTATATTCTCTACTTTGTCTTTAAACGGTCATATTTTTCAATACAGTTTCCATACCACAACAAACTTTACAGTTACACTCACTTGAACCACACTTCATATGACGCGTTATGGTCCTCCATATTCAGCACACACTTGTTCCTGAGTTCGCCCTTATAAACTTGTAAGGCGAACAGAGCGAACACCATAAGACAAAAGATGGTCAACGTCATTACTTCCGCCAGTTGTTTGAAGGAGTGCAGCAGTGCGTTGATGATAGTTTTCAGACCTGGAACAAAAGTTTTTAATATTAGTTGACTTAGCAACAGTTTCTATGGTATACCATTATTTTAGAAGCGCTCATTAGAATGTTTCCAGTATATAGAGCAAAAACTCGAGGGGCGACAGGTTGATCATAATTTTTGAAATGTCACTGGCGAGAATCACAAGTCAAAATTATTAATCAACAAAAGCCGGTAAAAGCTAGACTGTAAGACTGCAATCTTCCCCTCGTAGGCAGACGATTTTTTTTTAATAAAGACATTATTTGGGAATTTCTTAACCGGCGTCCATTTTCGCAACGGTGTGATGTTTTGAAAACTGCCGAATAATAAAATAACCTTGAATTTGTATAACATAATTTACTTGCACAGTACATGACAATAACAAATAACAACAAAAACAAAACAAGAAAATAAGCGGATAAATGAGTCCGACAGGAAGGAATACCTCTTGCACATGGGTGGAACTAAGGTACAGTAGTGGAGCATATTCCGTCTATAGTCTTATCGCCTGACTTATTCAAACCAGTTATTGTATAAGCATTTGTTGGACCTTAGTATCAGTTTAGTTTCCTTTAGAAAGGGGTTCCGCGACAGCGGTACATTTTGAGGTTATATTTCCTTTATATAACACTCGATTTTTATCATCTGTTTTATCAGCCAGAAATTTCTTAAGATTCAAAAAGAAAACATAACCTCATAACTGCATAGTGCTGTCGCTGATACGGAATAGTAGAAATCTAGGAATACCCCAGCCTGTCTGAAGAAGAGAAAATACTAAAAATCAAGGAGGCCATAAAGGCGTCCTACAATTATTGTAGGAATAACTGACAAGATGGACCTAAATAAAGACATGCATATATGGTACACTGTACTGTGTATAAATTAATACATATAAGCGGTAAATATTCAAACAGATATTAAACACAGAGTAAACATTATACACAGTCAAATGCTTTGCTCAGATCAGTAAAAACTGCAACGCATGAGTCAGATGGTCGAAAGCATCTGAGATATTATTTAATAAATGCCTTCCCAAATTGAAAGCCGAACTGGCTATTATTAAAGATTTCGTATTTATTTGCATGAGACAACTAGATCTGATCTGATCTAGTAACGCATATTCGGACACAACTTAGACATCAAATCGTAATTAAAAAATTAGGTACAAGTTATTTTTTAAACCAAGAATTTTTTGGTGTATTCTCATTTAGGTAGAGACAGTAGCCGTTTCATCAATTTTTAAATTCCTTAGTCTTTCTTATACCCTTGATTTCAGAAGGAATATCATTCATCATCAGATGAATGTCTAAATAATGACTTTTTGATGTCTGTTTCTTGTTGTCCAATACACCCTGTAATTCATATGTAAAGAAATGGTCAACATCTCTTAAGAGCGACGTTTAAGCTTGTCTAGTTTGCATAGGTAGTCCGAAGTGTTTTTCAGTATTCGCGAGGATTCATTATAAACCTGATATTGACCATCAAGACAAAAGATCAGATCATGTGTTCTCAAAAGATACTTTGACTTTTCAAAGTCAAATTTGAGGTTGTTTGCATTGCTTTTGAGGTGTTTGAGCTGTATAGTATTCGTGGTAGTGCCCCTTACTTACATAAGATGCCGGACTGGAAATTGAGTTTTTTCTCTGTACTGTTCACACGGAGCACTAATAAATATTGCCAAATGAAAAAAAAAGACAACGAAAATGCAGGGCTACCATTTATTCCACATTTTTAAAATAAAATAGATTCAGCTCACGCATTTATACAAGAGCATACATTTGAAAGTATTTCCAACTTGTATTCAATGATTAAAAAATATAGGAGGTAGAAAAATGGTAAAATACCTTCAGAAGACTTCTATTATACTAAAGAAATAGGTAAACATAATATTGCATAGCGATTGAGGGAGGAAATGATCAAATACTCCACGAATATCACAAACTTTACCATTCCTTAGAAGACTAAGAACATGACACGTTCATGTTTAATATGACACTTATTTTATTTATAAAAAATTTCAATAACTTGTTATATGCTTATTATATTTCTTCAAATAAGTTGATCGACTTCATCAGTAGGTTGGAATTACTGAGAGAAGTGTAAATAAGTGTGAGTCACGATACACCAGTGAGTTGCAGTGGGGGGTCGTAATTGACTCACTCACAAAAAACCTAACCTAAAGTTGTTATATACTCACTAGCAAAGCTAATAGAACACCTGTTGTAATGTACAAACTTTATAGGTTGATTTTCGATATTTTGAAATCAAGAATAGTAGTAACTGACGTAGAGCTGTTAATTCTTCTTCCTCAGTACTTTTTATGATTTTTACTTTACATGGCCGTACGAAGCTACTTAATTAATGCATTTTTGCTTGGGAATTTTGTTACTGGGAATATTTTAGAGAAACAAGGTCTAACTGTGTGATACGACATTTTCGCTTCCGAGTAATCATCTATTTAAATTGCTTAGTTTGGAAAAACCGCACGTAACAGCCACTAAAATTGCCTGTTTCCCCATTTAAACCAACATAGTAGCTTCCACCATTTCTGAGATTGATGCGAGATGTCAGATACACTTCAAAGCTTCGTTAGCTGAAAATTTTTGGTTGACCATGATTGGGCATTCAACTTAGAATTATCTAAGGTACCATCTTTATTTACAGCGGGCCAGTACAGTCCATACTTAAAATAGGCCTCCTTTATGCCCTAGGACAGTGGTCGCCGCCAGCCCGTCAATCGCGAGCTACCGGTAGCTCGCAAAGGCAATTCTAGTGGCTCTAAACATATTTTAAAAAGGTGTAAAAATCATAGCTTCCGTAAATTTTGTAAATTATCATAATAAACATAAGCAGCGGTAGCACTGCGGTGAGCGATCTGTTTGAGAACGATCTCGATTATTTGAACGGAATAAATACCCAAGGCGCGGTGGCAGTGCTTTCAGTTTGAAACTGAACGGCACAAAGTCCAGCGGTTGGCTTAGAGTTGGCCTGCAATTAAAAACATTATGAGCAGTAGTAAGAAGTTGAAGACATACCATTTCCATTCGGAATGGGAAGAAAAATGTTTCCTTACAGAAGTTAAAGGTAAAAATGTATGTTTGTTATGTAATACATCTGTTTCCGTTGCTAAAAAGTGAATATCGAGTGCCACTTTAAACTGCTCATTCGAATTTTGAAAAATCATTCCCATTACGTTCTGCAATCAGAATGGAAAATCTGAAACAATTGAAAAATCAGTTAATTGGACAATATACAATGCTTTTAAAAACACTCGACAACAGTAAGGCTGCAAGTGAAGCTTCATACCGGGTATTCCCAGCCCAACTAGCAAAGTAGTGCAATAATAATTTGTTAAAAGAACTGTTCAGCCGTAAGAGCACTCTATTGTTGTTGACTGAACACCAAAATGCTGGCTTAATGTTGTGTGGAATGCAAATTTGCTTTCTGCAGCATATTTGTTCTAAAATGAGGTGTTTAAAATATTCTTATAGCATAGTTATATGACACCTTATAGGACAAATTTTGAACGGTTGCATAAACGTTTATACAACTATTTTATACGGCATATTCGCACAAAATAGTTGTGTTGTGGCATCCATGGTAACGTTTATACAACAAACCCGAGCCTTGTAGTTTTGGTGTGCACATTTACTACTTTAGCCAACAAATTGCTCCCAACGGAAACACTTATATAACTGTCGTTTAGTAACTGTTAAAGGCTGTACATCTGCAACAATATTACAACTTTTATAGTACAAAATTGCTGTGCTCGGCATAAGTATGTTGGTATACAACTTCACCATAACCTAACTTTCTGCTGTCATCTTTTCAGTTAAAATGCCATAACCAATATTTTAAGACATGCATATTGGTTTAAAAGGTTTTATCAACTGTTCAAACAGGAGATATAGATCTGGTACAAATTCTGGGTAAATCGTTCGACTCTATCCGTATTTCATTTGCGAGATTTGTCTAATTGTTGTATAATACTTGCAGACAATACCAAAATATTCTAATAAACCAAAGGCAGCATGGACGATGCCATGATTATGCATAACCACCCGCCATATTGGGCAAAAATATATTCTTCTATTGAAAATTAATTAATTATGTTTCAGTTCGACATTACAGATATAAAGTGATAAACATTAGTGTAATTGTGTCTAAATATAGGATTTGTGGAAGATTTAACGCAGATAAGTTCAGTTTTTCATCTTAAAAATCTAAACATACTTTTGATCATTATTAAAATACGAGTATGAATCCCGTACAAATTGCGTAACTACTTTGCACTATAATCACAATAAAATTTGCTGGGCAAGTAATTCAATAGCCCTATATCACAGTGTAGAAGTTTATCATATACCTGTGTATGAAATTCACAATGGCCGATATGTAAGTAAACCACATGACTGTAATGTGTTAGTTATATATTCTTCACTTCGCCTATACAATATATAAAAAATAGTTTGGTTGCAATAAAGTAGAATCATGTAACAGAATAGTTGTATAGTTGACAAAAACTGAACCTTGCACTGACCCAAATGTTCTATAGTGGCTGCAAGAGGTTTACACCTTTGTTGTATAAGTGTTACCTGCAGCCCTTATACAACCTCTTAAATGACTGTGTCCTATTAGGTGTGCCCATTCCGCTTGTATAGCTGGTCCAAAAGCGTTTTGCCAATGTTCTTACAGCATACAATGCTGTGTAAGGAAGACTGTATAATCGTTCTTGCAACTCTAATAGGAGTGATAATTGTTAGTTGGAAGATAATTATACAAAAGAAGAAATCTTATGAAGACGAAAAAATATAAAATAGTTTTTGGAAGCTGCAGATTCATTATCTGCCAACTTTAGAAATAAAGACGAGATAGTATCTGCTATAATATCTATGCAACTTTCTGCTAATACAGTGATGAGACGAGTAGAAGTAATGAGCAATGACATAGTTTTACAGTTAAGAAATGACTCCGATAACTGTGCTTATTTCTCACTGCCGCTGAATGAATTCACATATGTCGTTGACACTTCTTAGATGACCGCATTGGTCAGGATGGTTTTTAAAGATTCTCCGTTTAAAAAAGGTATTTTGAAGTTTCTTGTACTAAAAGGACAGACTACTGGGCAGCACTTCTTTTCTTCTTTTACAAATATTATTTCTTCTGAGAAAATTCCAATATCGAAAATGGTAGGCTTGACAACCGATGGCACTCTAGCTATGGCGGATCGTTCTAAGGGTCTCGTGGGGTTATGTCGTAAAGATAAAGGTTTTGCGCAATTTCTCTATTACCACTGCATTATCCATCAGCAAGCATCATGTGGACATTTTCTAAGACTAAACAACGTTATGAAATTGGTAGTAGAAATTGTGAACAAGATAAGAGCTCAAGCGTTACAAAGGAGATTATTCAAAACCTGTCAATAGGGGGAACTACTGCTTCACTCTGAAGACCGTTGGTTAAGTAGGGGACGAGTGCTGAAACGTTTTAATGATATCATCTGCTATAATTCAATTTTTCAAACAACGTGATGAACCGGTCCTGGAACTGGAAAATTCAATCTGGCTTAGAGATTTTGGTTTTCTTGTGGATATTACAGAAAAATTAAACCCACTTAATTTGCAGCTTCATGGGAGAGACAAAGAACTAGCAGAAATGGTTTTTAATATAAAAGCGTTTATCTAAAAGCTTGAGCTTCGGGAACAAAGCCTAATCGATGGTGATACCATTCTCCTGTTCTTTCAGAAAAAGTATTTCAAAGTCCATTAGAACCATATGACAGTGAATATCATGTAGAAATGGGCTCTAACTTGAAGGACAACTTCAAAAATCGTTTCAAGGAACTCAACGAAATTCTGTTACGCAGAATTTTAGCGAAGATATTGCTGCGACCGAAACGGAAGTGATTGCGTTTTAAAATGATTCAGCCTTCATTAGTATCAAAATACAAAATATATCTGGACTTCAGTAAGTAAAGATAAATATTCATTATTAAGTCGTGTTACCTTGAAAGTGAAAGCGTCATTGGGTTCAACCTATTTGAGTGAATTTTCTTTTTCAACTAAGAAGTTTGTTAAAAAAATACCGTAATTGACTTACATAAACATTTGGATAATTGTATTTGAATGGCGATATCAAATTATGCTCCAAACGTTAAAAAATTGTCAATGAGTCTGAGTGTCACGCTTCTCATTGAACACACATTTTTTATCTGACATGTTTTTGTTTAAAATAGTGCGTTGCTTTTTTATATTTTTAGTTGCCTTTATAAAATCGTATGTGACATGCCATTGTAACTGACGAAATTTTTTGTTTATTTTTCAAACACATACGATTGATAGGAAAGGATGTAGTCATGTAGTATGTATTAGTTATCAATTTATTTAAGTTTATTAGCATGTATTGGTATTAGAAAAATAAATACATGTATGTCGCATACAACTGTGATTAATTTCATTTAAGTTGGCTTACATTGCTTACGACTAGGTAGTTCACTGGTTATTCCAAAATTATCAAAATAGCTCAATACACTGAAAAGATTGGCGACTACTGCCCTAGGGCATCAAAGTATATGTAGCTTCCGCTACGCGGCCTATTTTGAATATATACGTAATATGATGACTACGAGAACTGTCATTACTTATTCAATACAGCCGATATATTTGTTTTTAATTTCACTGCTTTATTGTTTGACTTTAGCCGGTTGTCTATTAGCACAATTTTTTGTGTAACTCGGGAGTAATAATGGAATAATCGATTGTCTGTTTGCGTCTTAAATCCTGCGGCTCTAGTTTTATGCCCTAAATAGTATTCTCCCTGAACAATAAGTAAAGGGTAAATGCAAGGTGTTTGTATCATCAGACTTGAATCACCTTCACTTATGCATTAGTATTAAAGTGATATTGATTATTAGTAAGCCTTCTTACACCTACAAACACTCAGTTGGATAGTGACTTTAATCAACCACTGTATGCAGAATCAAATTTCTGAAGTAAGAGCATTTTTTCAAAAATGCTCATTTTATCGAAATCAAGTAAAACATTTTCCTGGCTAGCCCTGGGGTTCACAAAAATAGTTAGAGACATAATTAAGGTGTAAACGATATCAGCAATATTGCGTCCTGGCAATCAAAAACGATAAACTCGTTTTTCAAGGACATCAACCGCTGAGGCCTCAACTGATTACTAAGCTGCCAAAATTTGGTTTAATGAAGCAGAGTTCTTCAGGAGTAATTTAAGAAAAACTGATTTCGAGTAGCAGCCTCTTGAGATCCCCGTAGGAACTTTTCATAATATAGGAACTTATGGCGTTACTTGTTCTAAAAACTCACCAGGTAAAATCGAGATGGTTTTGAGTGCCCTGAGTACCCTAAATGTCCTAAGGCCGGCCAGGTTGCCGACGTCCATGCCTATGGTCGCGTAACCGCTGGTGATGACGACAAAGTCCAGCCAGTTCCACGGGTTGCGCAGGTACGTGTACTTGTTTAGGATGAACCCTTTCGCTATCGTCTTGATTACCATTTCGAGGCTATATACCGCTAAAAAAATATATCTGAAACAAAACAGAAAATATGTTGGAATTATAGTGAGTAACACAATAATTAGAGAAAACTTTGCTCAAAACATACAAAAGCAGAAAGTTCTGTTATTTCTGCTACAGAATAATCTGTGATAATAATAGAAATATGACAGTTTTATAGCTAGGTAGCTGTGACAGCACGATTACAATCTACCTAAATCGGCCACTGTGAACAATGAACAACAGCTATAGGTCGGAAGTGTAAAAAGGTCTTTATGATCGCTAGATGCCACCATTGCTTGAGGTAGCAGAAATTCAAAATTTCTTAAATCTCGTGGCTGTTCTTGATTTCAAGCAATGAGTTATATGAGGTATTAACATATTTTTTTCTGTCCAGTAGATTCTATTTTCATTGATCTCGTTAGAATACGTCTTTGTAATGATAAATCCAAATTGGCGTCATGGTAGGGCAAACCCGGGGCTCGCGGGTTCGAATCTCCCATCGGTTAATTCCTCGCCATGGATGTGTCTGTTCATTCTATGTGAAAAGGTAGTAGAAACAACAGTGTGGGAGAATTACACTCGCTATCGTTTTGTTTCTTAAGAATCTTTTCGCATAGTCAACAGTTTACAAGACATTCAAGGATCAAGTGCTACGTATTTTTTACTTCCACTCCTTGCACTTCAAGAACTTCAACCTGCCAAAAAACGTACGAACCCCTTTTTTAAGTTATTTTTATTCTTTACAAAAAAGATATACAGAGTGATTCACAATTCGTGAGCAAAAATGAAACATTACACATAGGACTGTATTATAAGGGGGTATTTTATGTAACACGAGCCTCGAGGGCTTCATTGAAGTTTAAAAATAAGAAGCAATTTTTTTAATATCTTCAAAACCGTCAACTGAAATGAACTAAAATTTGGTATGTCGATTTACCTAAGTACTGTCCACATTTAAAGGTCTTTACTTAAAATTAACGTGCACCAGTGGCGGAGATACAGCGGCTTAGTGGCATAATTTTTCTAAATGAAAATAATACGCCACTGTTTTTCGTCCAAAGGCGTAATTTTACCTTCAATTTGCTACAAATAATTACTCTTATGTTTTTTGCTAGAGTGCACTGTTTTCGTAAAAATAAAAATAGAACAAATTAGATCATTCATGAAGATCCAAAATACAATTAGTTTCAAAATAAAATAGGAAGCCTTGATGCCAACTTGACATTTCTTGGGAGATTTTATTTTTAGAGCTTTTTAAAGTTGTGTTATAAGGTTTTTATCGTTACTGCAATAATTTTTTTTAAAAGTCAAGTCAGTAACTTCTTTTTTCCATTTTCGAGTGTTGTCAAATGGAATTTTGCAATGATGAGTAAGTCGATATTATTTTTGTGTTCGGGTTATGTAATGGAAATACTGTTGCGGCTTCTCGGGAGTATCAACGTAGATTTTCTAACAGACGCCAACGTACCCCAAAGGATTTTGCGCGTTCATTTCTAAGATCTCGGCAATATGGAGTTGCCAAACATCCCGGAGTTAGAGGCCATGGTGTCCGGCATACTGTTCAAGAGCAACTGGAAGTGATTAATCTGGCGTTGGATGATGCTAGTACAAGTACTACTAGTTACGATTCCTTTAATTCTCATAATGAACATATTTGGTCGTTAAGAAATCCCCGTTCTGTAAGAATCCAGATTTTCTAGAAATGTCTGGTGCGGTATTTTTGTTGGCCAACTGTTCATGCACGTATTGCTAAAACGTTTAAATGCAAACTCATACTTAGCTTTTCTAGAGAATTACATAGAAAATGTGTTAGATGATGTTCCGTTAGTAACGAGAGTGTTATGGTGTCAGGATGGTTAAATACTCATTTTAGACAACGATGGATTGGCAGGAACGGACTCGTACATTGGCCTGCGAGGTCTCCTAATTCGAACCCCCTGGATATCTTTTTGTGGGGCGCTTTTAAATAGCTAGTGTATGCTGAACAAATTAATACTCTTGATCAGTTACAAGAAAGAATAGATAATGCATTTCATCAAATTCAAGCTACAACAAGTTTTGAGGAAAAACGTTTTTCCATATAAAAAAGATGCCGCACTTGTGTTCGTCAGAATGGTGGTCTTTTTGAACATTTATTGAAATAAAGCTTTGATTATCTGATTTGTTTTTTCATTTTTATGAAAACAATGCACTCTAGGAAAAAACACAAGTGTAATTATTTGTTGCTACAAGCCATCGAGGAAGACGTGATACATAGGAGACCCCCTTTAAACTGCGATCCTGTGTATGATGTCTTATTTTTGGTCACGACTTGTGAATCACCCTGTATACAGAGGTCTTGATATCATTACATGTAGGATTATCCTTGAATTTTCTGTAGACTGCTGACGATATGGAAAAATGCTACAGAAACAAAGCTATAGAGATTTAATTCTATACAAAATTGTTTCTATTACTTTTTATATAGAATCAATATTTTACGAGATAGTTGATTAGGCGCTTATCTAAATGGCAGCTAATCCACAGCACTATATGACACCAATTTGAGCCATCCTTAGAGGGCAATACTCAAACAATATCACCAAACGTTTTCTGTTGGACTTATTGTAGACTTTTTCTTATTCAAAATCTCCCTATTTACTATGTTTCTTGCAACTCTTCGTTTGTTGTCTGTCGGAATATTCACAATAGTAAGCAGCACTAATGGTTCTACCGTTTGGAGAAAATCGGCCAAGATAATGTTTTCACAATCGTATTGGACCTTTTGGATGTGAGGGTTCAATAATGATCCCAAATGTCGTTATACATTTCGTAGTACATTTATCGAACTAAGAGAGTAATCGGTGCCGAATTTTTGGGAACCACTTACATTTTTATTGGCATGAATACGTTGTCCAATCGCGAGAGTGTTTTTTGGCTCATTTTTAGTTCTAGGCTACTATTACATTCCACATGCCCTGTCCCCATTTCCAATAGTATAAGCCTTGTAGACTACCCATTTCGCTCACCGGCATATAATTTAATAATGGTTCGTTTATATTTAATTCGCCAGTACACTAAAACAATTATAAGTTTATGTGTCTATATGCGTAATTGTCAAAACGATGTAGCTGTCAAGTGGCTGTACATCTTATGACATAGGAGAGTAAGTCGTCGGTGATTTCTGAATTTCTAGTTCATACTTATGATCATTTTAAGACGCCTGCTGGAGGAGTGGCTGATGCTGTGCTTATATACTGAGTGAAAAAAAGAGGTAAACACCTAAGTATGTTTAATAGAATTCAAGAATTTTTTACATATGGATTTATCTTGCCAGGAACAACAAGTGATAAAATGGTCAGGTATTTTCGTCAAGTTTTTGTGATGGCTGCGTGTATTGTTTAGCGATAAAGAAGCATTCAGTTTTCGTACATTTACGGTGTCAGTTAAATGTTAAATTTCGTGAAGCTTATTGAGAAGCCTTTTTGTGATTGCTCAAAACGCCTAGAGTGCGTAGAGTTCCCCGGGTGACCCACCTAAGTGACTTTGAGAGGGGTCGAATTGTAGGGTTGCGTGAAGCCGGTCTATCGATTAGAGAAGTTTCTAGGAGGACCAACAGATCCTTACGCAGGGTTCTGCAGTGTGAACGACTGTGGACTCAGGAAGGTCGAGGACAGAAAGCGAGGGGTTCTGGACGCCCAGAGGGACCACAGAGCGATAAGACCGCCGGTTAAGACTTCTGGCTCTGAGAGACAGATTCAGTAGTACTCGAGCCATCACTAGCCAGTGGTTTGAACAGCATGGAAGAATGCGTAAGGTATATCGCCGAACACGACAGTTTGGCCTTTTTTCTTATCGCCCACATTGGGTGCTACCTCTCATAGCTGAACATCTGCTGCTCTGGTGTAGAGAAATAATTCTATGGGGCCGGGAATGGCATCAGGTGGTCTTTAGTGACGAATCTTGCTTCTGTCTAGGGATGCATGATGGTCGGGCAAGAGTGAGAAGGTAAAGTGGTGAAAGACGTGACCCACAATTTGACAGAGAGCGTTACGTTCACCACACCGTGAGAGTTATGGCATGGGGTGCTATTTCTTATGGTAGCACATCAACACAAATTTTCATTAAAGGCAATATGGCAGCCCGAGGCTATATTCAGGAAGTTGTGGAGCCTCATCTTATTCCATTCCTAAACACCATCCAAAACACAATTTCATAGCAAGACAATGCCAGACCGCATGTTGCCAGAGCATCGTTAGCCTTCATGGATCAACTCCGCATTAACTTTGGCCACCACAATCGCCTGACCTATCTCCAATTGAACATGTCTGGGACATGATAGGTCGCGGGCTCTTGAATTTGCAACACCCTTCACAGACTTTAGCAACCTTTACTCACGAAGCTGCAGTAGCCTGGAATGATACCCCAACAAGATATCGACCACCTTCTCAGCACGATGCCTAGGCGTGTCAATGAGTGTATAAGAAATCCTCAACACATTATTGAACCAGCTTCTGCAGTCAGTTTCCGAATCAAGCTGAAAATTCAATCATTTCACTAGTAAGGGACACTGAACATATATGCCAAAAATTATTAAAGTCGGATAAACATACGTAGGTGTTTACCTTTTTTGGTCATTCAGTGTACATACTGTACGATTCGGTGTTGTTGCTTTTGTACTTTGGATCTTAATAGGTTTATTTGATAAAGGTTTATAGCAAATCGTATACTTATAATCTCCCAGGAAATCGTAACGGATTGACAGCGAACTCTAGTAGACTTTCAGCAATTTATACAGATTTTGGAGGAGAATCTGAAAAATGTTCTTAATCGTACATATTGGGCAAATCTTGGAAATTCATAAATATGTTGCCAAACAAAAACGTGATTAGCAACATATTGCTTCACAGTTAGTATCTCAAAATAGGAATAGTAATAGAAATTAAGATCATAGTACTAGGTAAAAGAGTATTACATCTATCACAATAATTATTGTAATAGTCAACACTGCTAGATACTTCAACGTATCAGAATACATTAATTTGATATTCATTATTGGATGACTTCATCATGATAAAAGTATACCAACTTCATTATCAGAATATATGGGAACACGCTTCCGCGCTCGGTAGATATAAATGATCACCGAATAAACCAGAACTACATAATGAGCTTCCCATGTAACGCACTTACTGGGCGGTCGAAAGACATTCGATTTTTCTGATGGACGCTGTATATAACTACCTATTTTAATTCATTGCAGCGCATTGCCATGATAAGACTGTCCCTTATTAAATATAATAGTGTTCATGCTGAACGTTTTATTAGTGCGAATTTGACCCCTCCGCAAACCTGTTCTGGAATGTAGTCTAACAAACATAGCAAGAGGGTTGGGAAAAACTGTGAGGGAACAAAACATTTGGTAAAAAAGTATACTGCATAAGAATGAATGTGATGCCACGAAAAAGAAGTCTCGCATCCTTTTTTTATTAGTGGTAACCAGAATTCATATTTCATCATGAATCTTGGTACGATCAATTGAATATTTCATCAACTTACCTGAAAGGTAAAAAAATAAAATTGGAAATTGAATATTTGAATTTTGCTGAATCCTGATCAAATTTGCGAAGTACAAAAATAAAACGAACACAATTATTTTAGATGATTTGAATTAGGTTTCTGTTATAGCTGTCTGAATATGGATAGTATACAATAGTTTAGAATAGATATGACCAAGGATTCACAATTTTTTTTGCGTAACTTGAAATAGTAGATGGTTTGCAGTTAGAGTTCGTAGCCTTAGTTAAGTTTTCTGCGAACGACTTTTGACAAGTTCGATGAAACTTATGCTTTGATTACTTATTTGGACATTCAAGGTTGGCGAAAGCATTCCTTTTTTTGTCACATAATAACATTTTAAACCTTTGAGGGTTGACAGCCAGATTACGATCAGACGAATATTGGATTAAATTATTAACATCATTTTGTAGAACATCTATAGTATTTTCGACATTCTGGGGGTTAAAATAATGTAACAATTGTGTATCATTGGCGAAAGATTGGATATGTGAATTATCAAGGGTTGTTTTCAAGTCAAAAGTATCTGTCAGAAATAATAAGGGTCCTAACACAGACCCTTGAGGTACGCCTGAAGGAATCGTAGTCACGTAAGAAAATTTTTGATCAATGCGAACACATTGAGCCTTTTGGTCAAGTAATAAGCTATCAGTATCTGTGTAAATCAATTTAGACAGCAATAATTTATGATTGATGCTATCAAAAGCTTTCTAGAAATCTGTAGATGTTAACGTTAATTGGATTTTCTTATCTAAGGCTCCTAGAATATTATTTTGCAAATCGAGAAGCGTGGAGGTTGTACTATCATTTTGTCTATAGCCTGATTGGGTATTAGGAATTATTGAGTATTTTTCAAGATAAGTAGTTAGATGCAATTTTACCAGTTTCTCAAGTGGCTTAAACTAAGTTGGCAGTGAATTGATAGGTCTTGGGATGCAGGAGTTTTTCTGACACTAGCAGATACTCTTATAACAGATTGCTTGGATATAAATAATCCGTCATGTTAACTCGAGATGGCCGTGCCTAGCAACGGTGACCGTCGTACCAGAAGTCGTTATATGATTTTGCACTCAAACCTATTTGATCTATGTACCGTGACTGAAGCTATCCATACCAGAAAATAGTATTTTTGTCCAATCCATAGGATCTCTCAAAGATATCACAATCTGTGTCTGAAAACAGAACAGCTCAGCTGGATAACATCTTAAATTTAAATGTATGTACATCTGTATCTGAATATACTATTTTTATTTCTCTCGTTGTATTGCATCGATACGGTGAAAGCAAACCAGCTTCCATATCATAAGTTGAGGAGCATCTCAAAATCATCTGCCATGTGAAGCACATGCCTATCGTACTGAAATATATGACAGACAGCTCCTCCACGTGGAAACAATATTGGCGACATTGCCAAACTGATGTCTAAGTAGGTTGCTTTTGTCTACGGATGCTGTTTGTATCTTAACACATTTTTCACTGTCGAGAGCACTGATTATCCTGTGAACCACGGCCGTCTAGATGAGATGATGCACAAGGGGGAGGGAATTGTGTCTTCAGTTCAAGTATTTAAAACCCAGGTATACTTATAGCTGCAGGTGAGGTCGTTGATTTTGCCATTTCGGTACAAAATTCTATTTAATAAAGTAGTAACCACAGCTCAAGGGATGCTCAAAGATCTTCATAATATCATCATGGTAAAGGTAGTTACTGAGATTGTTGATTGGCTCTCAATTTATATTTAACCATTGTTGAGTCGGGTGAAGGGAATTAATGCCAAGCACTATTAACTTCCAGTTTCTTTGTTGGTATCACAACAGCTTTAAAATGTTTTAGATCTATAAATTATGAAAAATATTTGTAAAAATAAATAGAAGAATGGGAATATAATACTACTACTCATATTTGCATGTCTACTCTTAAATAGTACCAAACGTTACGTTTAAGCTACATCACTGAGATTCCACGGTTAAGCTGTACGCCAGTAGATTTACATTTCTTAACAGCCTGCAGTCACGCAAAGATAATTAGAAATGTATACAGGGTGACTTCGAAGTTGAGTCATTTATTTTAACAGTGAGTAGATCTGATCAAAAGAAATGTTTTTTTCCTTTACCATTTTTCTGGTAAAATTAAAGTAACAAAGTTATAGCCCTTTGGAAGTTTGAGTACTGCCCTGTCTCAATAATAATATGTTCGTGTTTGGCGACAACGGATATAATCCGCCTGACCGGTTCATCGCATCGGAAACAAAAAAGCGAAAGAATTTGAAACGTTTATCACGATGTTTTTCGTCAGTCGATAACGCGTTAGTGAATAAATAGTAAGTGTTTGTTGCGTGGCTCAAACGAAATCAAAAATGGCACATGTTTACGAAAATGCTGAACTTGTGGACATGATTCTTATTTACGGGGGGGCAGTCTTTACAAAATGCTCCCGGATGCATCACGGATTTATGCGAATCGGTTTCCCAATCGAGTGCAACCAACCCCTCGTGCCTTTGTTAATGTAGTACAAAGTGCTCGTGAATCAAGTGACTTAAGACCTCACAGGTCAGGGCATGCTGCTCCAATACCGCACGATCAAATACAGGTCCGCACTGAAATACTTGTCGGGACGATACTTTATTAAACAAGGTAACATTTTTTTTTTTTTTATTTTTTTATTTTTACACACATATTTTGGTTTATCTTCCTTCTACAATCATTATCTGAAAATTAATGACTCAACTTCAAAGTCACCCTGTACATACATTCAATACGATGGTTTGGGATATAAATCGAAGAAGTTCCTTTGTTGCAGATACTACGTTCTATTTTCATATAATTTCTGATTTATCTAGAAAAAGAGGCGCACCATGTTCTGTTGCTATTTTTACAGCGAAGTAAAAGAAAATATAATAGATACTTCGATTTAACGACTGTAAATCATGAGAAAGATACTGATTATCCTTTATAAGATATCAATTGATAATTTCAGATATTGAGATTTTTTATTAAAAAAATATTATCCATTCAAATTGAAATGATAAAAAAACCTAGAATATACTCCCAACTGCTTGTTGGTCGGATTTAAGAAGATGGATAAGGTTAAAGGTCGATTTCAAAAAGAACTGACTTTTTAACTGTTTGGTAGTTTTCACCAATGAGGTCGATAGTCACACACTTATCCCTCGCACTGCTAGGACGAATCTAACAGTTCCTTATATGTCAAAATATGTTAAAAAGCCATCAAGTCGCTTGGACTGTAGCTCGTAAAATAGAATTTTTCGTTTACATGAATAGATACCCACCTGCGTCAAACATGCAGATTTTTTAAGGGAGGCACTTATCGTAGCAACCAGAAATTTTCAGGGTTTATTCTACATGGATTAAAATAGTTTTTACAATAAAATGAATAATGAAATACAACCTCAATCTCTTTTACCGCCTTCCAAAGTTGAGGGATGGAAGAGATTTTTCACAAAAAAATGACTAAGATTTTTTGCGTTGATTTCTAATCAGCTCTGTTAAAAAGTGACATAACCATTGCTAAGACTAACCATTTAAGCTCATCTCAGAAAAAAATCACAGCCCTGAGTCTAATGGTTTAGTTGTAATTGCGATTGAAAGTTTATTATCCCGTTTTTTTTTTCGAAATTTCACAAAATTGCAAATATCTACTCCTATTTCGGACTGCACATATAGGGGTTCATATAGGGTTTGAGGCACTCTATCACTTGACTTTTGTTGACTCACTACTAACTTCACACCCTGTATATGTAGATGAATGTTTTTCGGTTTTCATGCGTAGAACACTAAAATTATAAGGTATAACCATCCACACCATTTTTAAAGTAATTGAGACACATCCAAATATTTGTCGTAAAGCAGCGAGCAAGCCAGGGGCTTGATTCTAAATGAGTTTTGACCATTGAAATTGATTTCGATGGCGCCTTGTGACGATATACTGGATTAGCTGTGATATTATAAGTGGCACTTGTGGCCTTTCTAGGTATTGAAGGTGCATTTAATTGCACTACAACCGACTCCATCATACATGCCTTGGTTAGGCACGGGGTTGGATCAATCCTAATAGATTTGGCCCGTTCTACTCTGGAGGGTCGGGTAGTAACAGCTATGCTGAATAAGGTGAGCTGCAGCGTCAGCGTAGCTCGAGGCTGCCCACAGGGAGAAGTTCTGTCACCCTTACTGTAGTGCCTCCTAGTGAATGACCTCCTTGTTAGGCGAAGCAGTGCGGATGTCTACGTGCAAGCATATGCTGATGGCGTCAGCATAGTAGTTAGAGGTCGTTTTTGTGAAACAGTCTCTGAGATTATACCAGGCGCTTTGCGCGCTGTGGATTTAAGCATCCCACAAACCGGTGCGAAATATTCGCTTTGGCTGCGAAAATTTCGCGGCGATGAATTCGCGATCAGATTAAAACGCGGCGGTTTACGGACAGGCTCAGACTTGTGCGAAGCGAATGCGATTGTTCCAGCGTTTTTATCGCGGCGTATTTCAGTTCGCCTTTGACCGCGTTTTTGATGCCGTTCTTCAAAAATTCGCAATGGCAAAAACGGAATTATTGATAGAAATAGTGAAAAAGTATCCTTGTTTGTATGATTTGTCGAACGATGAATACAGGAATGTGAGAAAGAAAGACAAGATTTGGATGGAAATAGGAAAAGAATTAAATACAAATGGTATGTACCTAATATTTTTTATTAACTTGTTAAATAATTTACAGTCTACACAAATGTGAAAACGAACATTCTATATATTGGGCATAGGCATATCAGAATTAAAATAATTTACGAATTTGTCACGAGTAGAAAATGCTAGCCTTGCTGCCCGCCGAGGATCATTTGCTATATCAGTAAAAGCTCCAAGCACGGCTTCTGGGGGATCTAAGAATTGAAAATATTTGTCATCCCCACTTTTACTTCGTAAAAAATTGTGTAAAACACATGTCGTACGTACAATTAGGATAGTAGTATCTACTTTAGTTTCTAATGGCCTGTAAAATATTCGCCATTTTTGAGACAAAATACCAAACGCATTTTCCACGACCCTTCTAGCTCGACAGAGTCTTACATTGTATTTCTCTTTTCTGACGTCTGTTAAAGTCTGCTTATAAGGAAATGGTCTCATAAGGTATGGTTTTAAAGCAAATGCTTCATCACCAATTAAGACGTACGAGCAGATTTCATTTTGCCCAGGGAGAAATCTAGGTGCAGGGACACTCATTAAATTTTGTTCAAATCGTTTTCCCATGTTTGAGGTTTCGAAAATACCCCCATCAATATTTTTTCCGAAACCACCAATATCAACACATATAAATTTATAGTCCGGGCCAACAATGGCCATAAGTACTATTGAATATTTATGTAAATAGCACCAGTAATTGGAGCCACTGTTGTTAGGTCTCTTGATTGTTACATGTTTACCGTCCACGCTGCCAATGCAATTGGGAAATCCCCATCTATTTTCAAATTCTTCAGCACATTTTTTCCATATATTCTCTGTTGGTTCTGGTAAATATATATGCTACATATGTCTGCATATCGCTTCACAGACTTCGGTTACGATTGCACTCACTGTTGTAAAGCCAACTCGAAAGCTATGCCCAATGGTATAGAAGGTGTCACCAGTGGCAAGGAATCTATAACAAAAATCGTTTTTAGGTGATGAAGTAAAAAAAAGGTGGAAGAATATCAGAGACATATTTGCAAAATATATAAAATCTACCAAACCAAAGACCGGCCAAGCAGTGGGCAACATAAAAAAATGGCAGTGGGCTGACTACATGGAATTTTTCCGTCCTTTTTTGGCATTTGCCAAAAAGTCGTCTAATGTGAAAGATATTGACGTCATACATTATGAGACTGCCGAATTTAACTCAAATATATATCAGGAAAGGGCTGGAAATGTAGAAACCGAAAATTTGGAAGACCGCGGCCATGGAGAAGATGAAAATGCTGATGTAGATGCAGAAGATGCACAGAACGCCTCGGCAACACAGACAGCACCACCTTCTTCATTGAACACTACATCAGTGACTACGCCAGGGCACACCTTTCCGCAGACTGCAACTAGACCAAAATATAAAACGAGCAGAAAACGCTATGAACCACCATCTTCGTCTGTACAACAGCTCATTAATTATTTTGAAGGTAAAAAACCTAAAAAAGAGAACGAGGCCATTGATTCACTTTTCTTGGCACATGCACAGACTGTGAAAACACTTCCCTTAAAGCGTCAAGCCCGAATAAAACTAAAAATAGCCGAATTAATAGCGCACGAAGAATTTGAACATATTGAAGAAATGTCTTCAGCGTCTACCCAGAATTCTGCAAGTATGTATGATAGTAGTATGTCGTCCTTCCCAAGCGGCACTGGGTTTACTCCAATAATATACCCAACAGAGAAGGCAAATTCTGCCTCGAACTATTTAGCAACATTTAATCCTAGTGGCAACATGTAGTCCAATTATTACAATAAAATATTTATTTCACGATCCCTGAAGTTTTCGTATTCGATAAGCCTACTAATTTTAATACATATAATTTTTTTACCTTAGTGTAATAGCAAGTCGTTCTTCTGGCGAAATAGCTTCACGATAATTTGTGTCAGATTTTCGTATTTCATCTTTCACCAAGTTCAATATTTCATCGAAACACTCTGGAGTCATTCTAAAATATACGTAAAAGCGCTGTTCATCCAGCCGAAGTTGTGGCATCAAGGTATGATATTCCCCAAATTTATTTCGTTCCAAGTTAATATCATGTACCCACTTCTTTCGTTTCCTAAACAAAATTGAAAATATTTGTTTTATGTACTTCGTTAAACTTAATACATACCCAACTATCAAATGGCGTTAAATAAACATAACTTACCGTGCATTTTGTTCCTCTTCTAAAGCAAGAAATAGAAGTGCCTCCTCTTCTTCTGAAGACGAGCTCATTGCAAAAGGCAAAAATAAAATGTACGCAACCTGTCGAAACCTTCACGTTCGCGGAGTGAATAAGACGCTTTGGTATGAATAAACAGGCGAAACAGATTGCGAATTTCGCTCTGAATTCCGTTGCGAATACTTCGCCGCGATTATTTCGCGCCGGTTTGTGGGATACTTAATGGTGTAGGGAAGTGAATCTTTCTGTCAACGCTGGAAAGACCGAGCTCATCTTATTCACTAGAAGAAGAAGGCTTGACGGACTTGTCTTGCCGACCTTCTTTGGGACTAGATTAGTTCTATCCCAGTTAGTAAAATATCTAGGCATTATCCTGGACTGTAAACTGAACTGGAGAGGGCATGTTGAATTTAAGATTAACAAGGCTCGCAATTCATTGAGGGCTTGTAGATGCGTTGTTGGTGCTAGGTGGGGGCTCACACCCCACGTGGTTCACTGGCTCTACACGACAATAGTGCGTCCGTCTCTCTTGTACGGCTCCTTGGTTTGGTGGCCTAGCATTGGAACTGAGACGATTAAGGCCAAATTCAATAAAATTCAGCGATTGGCTTGTATCAGCATAACAAGCGCAGTGCGGACAGTGCCATTGAGTGCAATGGAAGCTCTGCTGGATCTCCCGCTGTTGGATCTAGTGATCCGCGGAGAGGCGGGAGTAGTCGCACTTCGACTGTGGAGTCAGGGCAGCTGGGCCCTCTTGAATCCCGTCAAGGGTCATACTGCCATCCTGGTCGAACTGCAAAGGGAGGATCCTTTCCTTCTGAGCAGGGGCGATGTGATTACCCCTAAGTATCGCACTGTTCGCTCTGGCACCGGGGTCTCGGGGCCTAGAACTAGGCTATCTCTGCCTCTTGCTGGATACACCACGATTTTCCAAGCGAAAATCGTCGCGATTCTGGCTTGGGTATCCCTGATTTTGGAGAGGGGTGGGCCTAGAAGAAGGATAATAATCTTCTCCGACAGCCAGGCTGCAATGAAGGCACTAAGTGCCTGTAAGATTACTTCGAGCCTTGTGTTGCAATACAGGGAGGGTCTGGATTGTCTAGCAGCGTGGCATCCGGTATTGTTAGTGTGGGTACCGGGGCACGCAGGGATAAAGTACAATGAGACGGCGGACGCTCTGGCGAAGACAGGACAGCCAGCAAGCTCGTTTTTCCTAAGCCAGCTTTAGGGGTGGCCGCGCTACGAGTTAGGAGGAAAACAGAGAAGTGTATTGCAAGCCAACACTCTCCGAAATGGAGAAGCATCTCCAGACATCTACGACAGTCACGGGAACTCATTGCAGGGCCCAACACTAAGTATGGACGTTTACGCTTTTCTTTGGATAGAGCCAACCTAAGGTTGCTGGTGGGACTGTTGTCTGGCCAAGACACATTAAGGCGCCACCTGCACGTGATGGAGGTGGCTGAGAATCCCTTGTGTGAACGCTGCGGGGTAGAAGAAGATACCTCTGCGCACAATCTGTGTCGCTGCGAGGCTCTTAGTTACTACAGGCAGACTATACTGGGGTCCATCACTTTGGACCCCCAGGACATTAAGGAGCTTGGACTCAAGGCCTTACTCAACTTCGCTAGAATGGCGAGGCTTGAGGTCTAAGAAATGTGGAGGTGCACAAGGGCCCGTCTGTGTGACCTATGCGCTGGCTCCTTATGGTGGCCGGTATGCCTCTAATTTCGTATTTTCATTCATACCTCGACTGAAAGAGTGAATAAGATCTGGGGCTTAATTCTAATTGAGTTTCGACCGTTGAAATTGATTTGATAGCGCATTGTGACGATATACTTGATTAGCTTAGATAATGTTGACGCTGCCATGATAATTTGAATATAGAAGATCAATATAATTAGATGTTAAAATTATCAAAGCGAATCAAGTATATCGTCACAAGGCACCATCGAAATCAATTTAAACGGTCGAAACTCATTTAGAACCAAGCTCCTGGTCTATTTCTGTGTGTACGCCACAATAGGTAACAAACAGCATTAGCTTACAGTTAAATAGACCTGAATTACTTTTCGGAACGCGAACCATATTATTTGCAACAATAAAGTAATTACGAACATATTTATCTGTGGGTGTATGCTTAAACAGATTACGCACATATATGGTTTGTTCGTACAGCCTGTTTGCTGACAATCAGCAAACTGATAGTCATGACCTAGTTTACGCAGTTAGCTGTCACTGATTCGTTGCTGACTGTATTGATTGCGTACATGAGAACGTTACGAGTTGGCTGAGGGAGGTAAGCCCGATTACCGACAACAGCAGCTTATTTGTCGGTAAATTGTCAGAGCTCGAAATCAAGTATTTACAATAATTATACGAATGTAAAATTTTTCAGAATGAAGTAGACAATTTTGGAAAAGTTGGGGGTTCATTTGCTGTAAACCAGAATGACCTACGATTTTTCGTCCAACTGCCCACATTTTCCTATAGAGAGGAAAACATGGACACTTTCTAGAAAAAATAACACCACTCAAAAATATCAAGTAGATTTAGTCATTAATTCCCATTCAATTATCATATAAAAAGTATAAACATAAATTCGAAAAAATATGATTCCACACATCGAATGACAAGTTGAAAAAGTAAATACAGGGTAAGAATTCTGAATAAATGTCTGCAGTGATTATGCATGAGAAATGTACAAAGTATTGTGAATTACTTTTAATAAATCTCGGATACCTAGTAGAGTTTTTGTTACCTGTTCCCTTGTCGCCCAGCCTCGAAGTGTATGCTCAAACAGTATTTATACAATATTCTAGCTATGTAAGTCCAACCCAAAGCAGATGAAAAAATAAATAAACTAACGAATTCTGGAGATTTTGTGATACAGTTATTTTTCACGGAGAGGAAGTGATTGTTTCTGCTCAGGTGAAAATAAAATTTCCCTATACAGGGTATTTTAAATTCGACCCTCACCATTGGGATCTCGGAAAATTCAAGGGAAACGGAGTTGCTTAAATAGGGGCAAAGTTGCGTATTTAGATAATCAGCAAAATGTCGCTTAGAACTCTTTGAAATTGAAAATACTTCCGGAAAGAGAGGCAAAAAACGCAATTTCCCAATATGGTCTTAATTTTCTCCTGGCTTTATTTGTGGTGGGATTTCAAAATAAATTGCACATCAACTGTGCCACATTTTCTTGTCTACAAGATGGCACAAGTAGAGTTTCAATATCTCGTTTCATCTCTTGTCCTCCAGCATCAATTTAATTTTTTGTTATACACGCCATATTGGATTCTTCCACACATTAATAGAATTTTTGTTCTGGTTTAAAAATGTATATGTCATACATTGACATTGCAAAACCTTAAGTATTCCAGAAGTGCCTAGGTAGGCCTCGAAATTATCAGATTTCATTTGTTTGCATAGCAACAGAGTTTGGAAGACTGAAGATCTCCGCTTATTTACGGTTATTATTCTTATTACCATCAATAACATTTTCATTTCGTATTCAGGTTTTACCATATCTCTTTATTTCCTTTTAACATTCATCCAATAACAAATTTATGGTCAACTAACGAAATACATCACTGAATTTAGGGCTGAAAATACCATTTAAATGTACAAAATTCCAATGTAGTGTTCGTATGAAAAACAAATTTGATGATGGAAGTCGAAAGAAGAAATATCGAATTGAAGATTTGACTACGCCACCTTGTAGACGAGAATAAGTAACAGCAACAAATATGCCACTTATTTTGAAATTCCATCTCAAATAAAGTTAGGAAAAATAGAGCGATTTTGGGATAAATCTGGTGAGCGAAACATACATATGATAATTTCAAGGCATACTTAAGAAATTCTGTTTTTTTAAGTAACCAAGGTTTGGCAACGTCAATGTATTATGCTTTTTTGCATCAAAATTAAGAACTCTATTCATTTGTGCAAAAATGCAATATAGCGTCCTTAAGAAATAATAAAGTTGATGCTGGAGGACAAGAAACGAACCGCCATATAGAAATTCTGAGTATGCCTTTTTGTAGCAATTTATTTTAAAATCCCCATATAAATAAAGTCAGGAAAAAATCAAAACGATTTTGTGAAAATTTCTTCCCGTGACTCTCCGGAAGTACTTTGAATTTCGAAACATTCTGAGTGTCATTTTGTTGACTACCCCATTTAAGCGACTTCGTATCCCTTACAGTTTCCAAAATCCTAATGGTGAGTTCCAAACACGCTGTATATTCAGACTCTCACGGGAAGAAAGAAGTGAAAATACTACAAGGATTTAATAACGTCTTTGAATAATAAAGGGTGTTATACACTAAAAAGCTAAAACGGCTGAACATAACTACAATAATCAAGATCTACTTACTCAGCTCCCAACATGGACAAAGAGAACTGAGATTACGAACATACATAGACGCTAGACTTAAATGGCGTAATTTCGCATTTTGCAACTGTAACAAACAATTTTAAAAGATTAGTGATTAAAAAAATCGTATGAATTACAGTTCTTGAAGTCTATGTCCTCTATTGTTCGGATTTTTCATACTGTATTCATAATCTTCATTTTGCCATTACCGGGTCAATAAACAAAATATTGGGCACAAAGCACTGGCACTGGCTGATATTTCATAAAAATATTTTATTTTATAGTTCTTCTGCCACTTGCTCACAAAAAAATGTCACAAAAACTTGTTTCTGTTGAATTGTGGCACTGTTTTCTCTACAAAATTAAGGTTTCTCTGTTTTATTCCCTCCTCAGTAGATCTTCAAGGTCTTCATCTTCTTGGTATATCGCTCAGTTTTTTTTACACCGAAGCAGGCGCGCAGGTGAACTCTACATGTCAGGACACCGCGGCTGCTTTGAGGAGTTTAAAGAAAGATTGTTATTCCCATTTTTGAACAGCCTAAAGTTAATAGAACTGGGAACATCTTTTCATGTAGATTGTTACACGATCTCGACACCCTCAGGACAAAGGACCGGTCTTAGCGGCCAGTTCTGGATGTAAGAAGTTCGACATGCTTACGATGGCAGGCGGGCACATCGCGCGGCGACACCATGGAAGACAGCTCTGAGGAGCAAAGCCCGTTGGCGTAGCTAGATCGCCGACGGCCCGTCGGTGCGACGGTGGCCTCAGACCGTCAGTTAGAGAAGTGTAATCGATCATTAAATGCCTCTTGCGAAGCAATTTCAGTCCTCAAAATAGTTCCGACACACTCTGATACCTGTCACTGTCACTGGTTGACTGGTGTCCTCTGATTTGTCAGAAAGTTCTGGACGAACAGCGAATTAGCTGTCGGCAAGCAGTCAGAAACTGTACGAACAGGTAACATTTCTCTGATTCTGATTTTGACAGTCTCCGACACCTTACCGACTACTGTACGAACAAACCATTAATTTTGATCTGATGCACGGGTACACCTCGGTAGGGTGGAAGACAAAACGATTCCGTGAATGACAGCTAAGCCTGTTCGCCTAGACCTGACAACTATGGAGGAGGAAAGAGGAGGGTACACTAGTACGGCGATCTTGAGGTTGCAACTACAACCCAAAACAATTCAAGCCAGACAGAAAGTTTGTATTTCGATCACGTCGTGCTTTTGAAAGTCAGGTTTTACCAAAAATGTAATTAAATGATAATTGAGATCACTTATAATATAATAAAAGGCAAAAACTGTTGAGAACCAACCATGCCTATGATAATAATAATTAATGTTTTTTCTCCGTTTTTGGATTTCTTCTCTCGAAAGACGGCCTTAACGTTGTAAGTAGAGTTTAACGTCTTTATATTTGATGAGATATTGTTATTGATTTCCTTTAAATTGTGGCTATAACTTCATAACCTTAAGATCCTCGTATTAATAGCTATGATGTCAGCGACGGCGCCATTATCAGTAGCGAGTGAAACGAGCGGGTAATCTAAATAGTCTGAAAATCCACAACAATCTGTCCATGCATCTACATCATAAAATACTTTGCACATTTTGTTACCGCTACGGCAGCAAAATTGATGATGAAAAACCAGAACACTTTTTAATTATGGCTGGAGAGATCAAAGACTGTAATTAATTAGAGAAATGGATTCTGTTTGCTCGATGGAGCATACTTCATTACGGGCTCCAATTTGAATGAGAAAATTCAAACGACCTTATAAACTTCGTTACGGGCTGATTGGTGTAGCATCGAAGAAATAAAAGATTAATTCACTTTTCGTCTTTTTATTTTTTTTGTGTTGATAGGTGCATTTCAGTTAATGTTGCTTCGAAATCTTCCGGAAGTATAATTTTTAGCCATTTCACGAGGAAGTATTGTAATCGCGAAAAATTTCGGAAGTGGGGTGTTATGTTTTTTTATTGTTATATGACATGTAAATCACATGTCACGTTTTTCCATCGGTCTGCCTGTCTGTCTTTCTGTCCGCTAATTCTGTAACCGAGCATAACTTGTGAAGCACAGCCCCGATTTGGATAAAATTCTTACACAAGGTTACTACTGTGCCATAGATACAGAAGCTTTTTTATAAATCGACCTAGTGGCGGATTAGCTGTGAGCAAAAACGACTTTCATTTATTTCGATCGAGAATGACATTCTGTACTCAACAACGCCTCACGTGTCAATTCTATTTCCGATCTAGAATGCCACGGATTCTGTAAATCGCTTCATTTGTTATTTAGTAGCACGGGAAAAATACGATTTTCAGGCGAATGACCTTACAGTCGTTATAAAGATTTTCTGACAGAAACAAACAAATTTTTTCAGTTTACTTGATTTTTTCAATTATAAAGGGGGTAGCTCTTCGGCTTCTAAGAGACCATTTTCTTACGGATAATTTGACACTACACACTCTTATTTTATTATCACTATGTTTCTGAATAATTGCAAGAAACGACCATACCTAACAACAAATAATACGCATCTGCATCCGGTGTTCCTATGCTCTAAGTCATATAATCTAGTTATCCGTGACAGGCAATTGAAGGTGTTGCTAGGGTTACTTCAACAAATATCTAATCTAGGTTATTAAAAATACTGTCAGTTTTAAAAATATATTTGTTACGTAGTTAATTTACTATTGAAACTAGAAGCGAGAAAATTGGCATGCTGTTGATTTACGGGGAAGCAAGAAAAAAATGTGACTGAGGCAGCTCGAATTTATTCTCGAAGATTCCCGAATCATCGACATCCCACTCGGCATTATTTTCAAAAACTGCATCAGAAAATGCGAAACGAACCAGAAGTAAATGCCAATAACTTTATCGTCCGTGAAGAAAAGGAAATAGACCTATGTTGGAGTAAATTGTACACCGTCAGTTCGACAAATTGCTTTAGAATGTGATATAAGTTATTCATCCGTTTGGAGAATTCTTCACAAATATGATTATCGATCATTCAAGTACCAATTACAGCAACATCTTCACGTCGATGACCACAACCGAAGATTAACTTATTGCAACTGGGTTCTGACTAAATACCGATATGTACGTTTTTATTCAGACGAATGTCGGTTTTCCAACTTGGGTATGTTCATTCGGAATAACAAAAGGTACTGGTCACAAATAAACATACGTCTAATGCAAGAAGGAAAATTTCAAGAGCTATTTGGTTTTAATTGCTGGATATCTACAGTTCCTAAATAATGAAATAAATGGTTTCATTGAAAAGTTGCCATTGGCTAACCAAGTTGATATCTGTTTTCAACAAGATGGGGCTCCACCTCAAAATTCTCATGCTGTAAGAGAACATATGAATGACACCTTCCCAGAAAAGTGGATTGGCACTAATGGACCTATTCAATGGCCTCCAATCTACATCCTCAAGTTGTCATATTTTTTTAGAACGTATAATTTGTTTTCCATATTTTAGATCACCAGATCGTACTCCGCTAGATTTTTTCTTTGCAGGACAATTAAAAATCAAGGGTATAAAGGTAGCTGAATCGCGAAAAATTAGAGCATAACAGTAAATCAATGTGGTGCAAGCAACAATTGTAAAAATTGAACTTTGCTGTCATCCAGAATGACGACACTCACAACCTTAATCGCAAGTTTTCGAATTTTATTTTTTGTTACAATAAATAATGATAGTATAAAGTTGTTCCCATTTTCTTCCAGTTCGTTGAACATTTTGTATTTCGAAAGCAACACATTCAGTTGTTTATCACGGATTACTAGAATAATAGGACTTCATGCATAGGTATACCGAATGCAGATACGAATTATTTGTTGTTATGCTGGTTATGATCGTTTTTTTATAATTATTCAAAAAAATTGTGAAAATAAGATAAGAGTGTCAAATTATTCGTACGGAAACGGTTTTTCAGAAAAAGCCAACGAGCCACCCCCTTTATATTTAACTAAATCAAGTAACTTAAAAGATTAGTGTTTGTAGGTAACTTAAAGAGAAACTTTAAAACGACTGTAAGGTCATTCGTCTAAAAATCGTATTTTTTCTGTGTTACTTGACCAAAAGTGAAGCGATTTACAGGATCCATGGCATTCTAGGTCGGAAAATAAAAATTAAAATAAAACTGCCTCTGTTTGTCAAATATTGGCAAGTGATGCGCTGTTCAGTTCAGAATATCATTCTCGAACGAAAAAAGTAAAAATATACAGGGTCCCATTTAAAAATCGAAAGTTGGAGTCGTTTCCGGTCAAACCAGAAGTACGTCAAAGCAATTGAATATCTAAAAAAAGTAAATTCATCTATAATACGTAACCCTCGAATTTCGTTTTTCTTCTTCTTTAATAATAAAAAAGTTACAGGGGTGAGTCACATTGGAGAATCACCCGGTATAATGATACCGTGGTGGAGAAACCTCGTCAAAACAGGAAAACTTGACATACATTTTCAAATTCATATATTTTCACAAAATATTCATAAAGAGCTTAAGACCGCGCGGTGTTTCAAAAGTCACACTAGAATTGTAATCTATATGACGAATACACGAGCGTGCTTGTTGAGTAATATTTTTTTTCGTGCAAGATTATCGTAAAGACAAATACCATGTTTTGATGTAACCGATGAGACGTGATAGTCTCGTATGCTACGTTACAATATTGAACTTGATTTTTAGTAGAACAGTAATGATCCTTACCATGATATTACCGTAATTTTTTCAAATATAGGGCAGCAACAATCATACTTAAATCACAGTTTTTCTGAATTCACACTAACAAGACGCTATTTTTGTAAGGCAAGTTAACATGACTATCAAACACAGGGTGTCCTGAAAGTTGGGACTTTCCTTTTCAGAGTCAACTATATTTGTAATAACAAAGCTAATTTGCGGTAAAATGGCGCCGAAAACGTGAAAAAAGGATTTAAGAAAATTAATATTCGTTGTCACATATTTTGTTTGTAAATACTGCTTGATGCTATTGTTGTTTGACACAAAAATACAAGTTTGCTTACCTCTTACTAAATTTGCAAGGTTTAGGGTGGTCTAGGTCTTCTATTGTATTCACCCAGACTTTTGCCCGATATAAAGAAACCTATGCAGCTCTGATGGAAAGAGACATCGAGTATGATGGCGACGTTCTGAGTATAAAAAGAAACTTGAATATGCTCACTTTAAATCGAAGGCTACGTTATTGTATTAAGAATGTGCCAATTTCGGCTTTTCAAATGTGGTTTGTTCATTAACTAGGTTAACCTGCTCACCACGCGGTGCCTGATTTGGATACTGACTCACATAGCCATAGTTCACCAACATCATATACGAGGGGATTGTGGGAGGGAAGGGAGGCAGTGTGCCCATTTATATTTTTTCGGAACTTACACCTTAAAACCGTGGTATATGTGATACTACTATATAACACATATACTATACAGGGTGCTTCACAACTTATCCGACAAATTTTAACCACATATGCACTGTTACAAATGAAGTTGATTCCTCAAAAAAATGTAATAAAAGTCCTACAGAAATCGAGGTAATAAAAAAATTTCGTCTTCGGCATTTAAAACGGATTTTGGGCGAACCCGACTCCCATCCACTCCACGTCTGGGGTGCAAATCTCCACTGGCACGTGCACGTAGAACAATTGAACTAAATGTATCGTGATGTGGTATGTGCCTATTCGGAAATCGGTGTGCATACAAACGAGAAGCCACTTGGGCTCGCGAATCTTGCCCTGCTTCTCCGTAAGCTAAAACAATATCCACTAATTTCTCATTAGTCTGCATATGTGCCATTTTGATTAATAAATAACTAAAAACATAAACTCGCAAAATTCTTTCTTATTTATCTCCAAAAAAAATCGACCGTTCTTCATTCAGGTCACCCAAGATGCAGATTAAACCTTATTTACACGTTCTTAACAGTATGAAAAAACAAAAAATTCCTGGTATTTTGTTCTCGTCAGTTGTTTGGTATAACGTTTGCTACAATAAATTATTAATACGTGTTCTAATATCCCGACGATGAACGCAAAATAAAGATATTTCTGTTTCAATTTATTATTGAAACTCAGGTTTATAACTAACTTCTGTAGGACTTACATTTTTATTTGAGAAATCAACTTCTTTCGTAACAGTGCATGTGTGGTTAAAATTTGTCGGATAAGTTGTGAAAATCCCTGTATATTGCCTGACCTACACGCTGTGTAAAGTCCTAACTTTGGGGAAATTCTGTATAATCTATGTAAGTCGTTCAAAAAGAGAAAACTATCAAAGTATCAGTTACAATGCTATTGGATGCATCTATCAAAATCGTCTACCATATTTTGCTCCCGTACGGCCAGGCCGGCCGCTAAATATTTAAGCAGGGTGTCCTTCAAGCTGAGACTTTCCTTTTTAGGAACAATTGCGTTTGAAATAACAGGGCTAATTGCGGTAAAACTACTGCAAAGATAAAAAACATTGAAGAAAAATACTCACTATTTAATTTATAAGAAATTTCAAGTACTGCTCTGTCACATGCTTTGTTTGCAAATACTGCTTGAAGATGCCTTCGCTTGATTCAGATTACATGTTTGCCCGCTTTTCTCTAAATTTACATTTGGGGCTATCTAGGTCTTCTACTGTCTCCATCCAGATGGATTTCGCACGATATAAACAAACCAACGCAGCTCAGATGGAAGCATTGAGGTCGACAGCGACGCTTTGAGTACACTCGCGGAGTATCAACAGGATTTCGAATAGACTCACTGCAGTCTAACATCTAATCTATAACTACGTTATTGCTGTACGAATGCACCAATTTCGGCTTCTCTAATTACGGTTTATTTATAAGCTAGGTTAACCTACACACCCGCAGCGCCTGATTTGGAGACCGACTCACATAGTCATAGTACCACAAAACATCATACCTTTTTGTAGGAGGGGGGCTGGCCCATTTAGAGTTTTTCAGAACTTACATTTTTGGTTGCCTTTAGGTTTTGGTATATGTGTGACTAAGAAAACTTGCTGATGCAAGTGCAAGTGCACGTAGAAATCGATACGAATATGAACCAAAACTTTTCAGGTAAAGCTGCCAAATAATTGAACTACTCGAAGTATACGACTTTTACATAAAACTCGAGCAAAAACACTGAATTCTATAACGTCTGACTACTGAAGCTCCATTACAAACATCTGACTCATGGGTAAAATAAAAATACTTAATGCTGACAATGACGGCTCCATAAAGGATTCTTAAGGAATCCCTTTCATATTCCGTGTAAGTTGTGACATCGATTCGTAATAACATGTCGTAGTATAAATGACGCCTGTGTTATTATTTTTCTAAGTTCTTAAAAGAATAAATCAGTATCACCCTAAGTTGTCTAACACTCTAAAGAGGAACGTAGTAACTCACTCGGCTTCTTCGATCGTCTCAGCCATGGCAAGGAAGACGCAGTTGAGCAAAATGGTGGCCATGACGATGTAATCGAAGAATTGGTTGGTGCACAAGTATATACATGCCCGTCGGATGGGATTGAACGGGCTGAAGTAGAAGAAGGACTTCGTCGCCGTGAATCGGTGGATGTAGTTCTTGCGAAACCGTTTCGACACCACGCAGAACGTCTGTAAGAAAAAGAAACTTCATGTTAATAAGTAATACTATCAAGTAACAAAAATAGAGATCTTCAGAAATATGCTCATTTGGTAAAGTAGACTATAATTCAAATTGTTTTGCCAATAATGATGTCAAAAAATAGCGTCAAAGAGTAATACATCTTTGCACAGTGTGTCCTGAAAACCTCGTCAACTTTCTGGACATATGTAGAAGTAGAAGACATAAAATAACGTAACAAGTTCTTGAACAATAAATAATAGTTTAAAAAACCAAAAAAAAAAACACGCTTCTATAGCTAACCGAACTAAACAGTACAAAATCATTTTTAATGACAAAGAGCTTATATTACAGTAGTAGATGGTCGAACAATCAATCACTATTAATGACCTCAAAATAAAATTATAACAAAATTTAAGATATTAACAGAATAATTCAATTCAGAGTAAAAAGCGAGGGGTGCTTGATATATTAAATGTTACAATCATTCTATTGGCAACTATCTATGAGAGGAGATTTATGAAAATGTAGTAAAATACACCCCACGCTTTTTACTCTGAATTGAATTATTCTGTTAATAACTTAAATTTTATTATAAGTTTATTTTGAGGCCATTAATTATGATTGATTGTTCGACCATCTACTACTGTAATATAAACTCTTTGTAATTAGATATTATTTTCTACTCTTTAGTTCGGTTAGCTATAAAAGCGTGTTTTTTTAGTTTTGTAAGCTATTATTTATTTTTCATTTTTCAGTTCAGTTCAGTTCAGTGAATATGGCTCTAAATGTTACAATCATTCTGTTGGCAACTATCTATGAGAGGGAAGTTATGAAAATGTAGTAAAATTTATCAATTCGTTGTTTGTGGACATGTGGTATTGAAATAATAATAATTAACGTCTTTTATTTGTAATATTCTTACAGGAGGCGAGATTTAGATTATATATTTATTCTACCATCTAACCCCCTTAACAATACGAGATGTTAAAAAAAATTGTTGAAAATTAATAGGTACAAAAATCTGCAATCGAAGTTGCACATACTTCCTTCATCTTCTGGCCTTCCAAAATACTGAACTGCAACGTCGCATTAGCGCCTAAGGTGGTTAAGCAAGTAGTGGCGAAATGATATGGACTATAGAAGAGTAGCGTCACTCCGTCGTTGAAACAGTTTTTGTGTCTGAAATTACATTGTGGTATACCAAATCCTTCATGCAGTTAAACTGTGATGTCTGTGATATAGCAGCTAGTCAGGAGGTAAGCTAAACATCCAGGAATGAAGGTCACCTGAAGGTAGTTGACCGCAAAACACCGGATTGTTTTACGTGTTGCGAAACTAGCAGTGGGGTGCTAATATTTCGATGCTCCGCTAATGATGTAAAGGCGACTATTGTTATTCTAACATATTTGGAATTTGAGACATCGTCGGTTAAGTTGTAACACCACTAAACACATAGAATAACTTATGTCTTTGCTTAAAAAAGCCACAGTGATTGCCGGAATGTCATCAGTAGGCACTATTAGCTTATGAGGTTTCATTTGCGACTAAACAAACATGGACGATTATAAGATCATTCCGTTCTTTTATGCTCTCCTAGAAAGTTGTTAGTTTTAAATTACATCGTGCTGGAACTCTTTTTATCGAACAACTAAATTTTTGTGATTCATGACTGGGTAGTACCAAAAAGAAGAAAATACGATACACATTTGTTATTTAGTTTTGCATTCTACGTCAATGATTATTGCCAAACATTTCCAAAGTAGATGGTTCAAGTATATTGCGAGAAAATAGATGTGATGTTCCATTTCTTTATTTAATTTTATACTCTTCAGTCTACATTATTCATGTTCGCTGAAAAATAAATACGAACTTTCAAAAAACAAAGTGATTGTTTTTATCTATACTGAAAAAGCTTTTAGGATGTAAGCACACAGTTTGCTTTACTGCATGTAGGATTTGGTATACCACAATGTAATTTCAGATACCTCGCCAAAAACTGTTTTAACGACGGAGTGACGCTACTCATCTATAGTCCATATCATTTCGCCACTACTTGCTTAACCACCTTAGGCGCTAATGCGACGTTGCAGTTCAGTATTTTGGGAGGTCAGAAGATGAAGGAGATATGTACAACTTCGTTTGCTAATTTTTGTATCTGTATACAATAACGATAGAATAAAGTATAATCCAAGTAAAGACATAAGGAAAATATGAGGACACTTATGGGTTACAACAGATTTCGCTGCTGATCAAGTAGAACTTCTTTCACTTTTTTCTTGTCTTTCGAATCGGCCAGATTTGTGGAGCTAATTGGTGAGATCCTTTCATCATCTAACACTATTTTGCGGCCGTAATACCAAATTGACAATTGTTGACAAATTCATTCTGTCAAAGTGAACTTTATGAGAAATTGATATAAGGAGTGTTCATATGCAATATGACCAAAAAGAAGAAAAATAAATGCGAAAACGAAACTCTAGAACCAAATATTCAAATTAGCGTAAGTGAAAAGAGTACCAAAGAAACTATTGTCAAAGAGAATTATTATCTTAAACAGCTTTTGGAAGAAAAGGAAAGATTTATATATCAGTTGGTAAATGAAAACCGTAGACTACAGGAAGCATATGACTTGATTTCTGCCAACATAGTAGAGAAGGAATCCGTTGTATCTACTTTGGCTATTGTAACTGATCAACTAGAACAACTTGAGAAAAGAACGTCAGAGAATACATCATACTCACAAATGTTAAAGCAAAATACTCCTAAAATCAATAGCAACAACAAGAACAACAATGACATGAAATCCATATTAGTTACTCCCGAAAGGACCCAACATTATAATGACACCAGAAAAGACCTAACTAGTAACATTAATCTAGCAAGTATTGAAGTCAAGATAGAGAAAGTAAATAATTATAAAAACGGCGGCGTCGAACTTCAAGTTGAGCAATGTTATTACCAGAAACTCAAAAATGAACTAGAAACTAAGTTGAAGGGAAAATACAATATATCAGGAGCAAGAGAAATGAGACCGAAAATTAAGATCATAATTTTCAGGTTAATGATATCAATACAAATATTGCTCAAGACGCAAATGCTCTTAATAAATGGTTAGAATATTCTAATTTCAATGTTATCTTATATCACATGAATATACGAAGCCTAAACCAAAATGTTGACTGTTTTAATATCTTCCTAACTACAATTAAACACAAATTTGATATAATGATATTAACAGAAGCTTGGAAAATTAATGATGTATCTTTGTTCTGTTTGGAAGGTTATGATACGCTTTACAATAATGGTACGTACAACCAGAATGATGGGGTGGTAGTATATGTAAGAAATGATATCAATTACAGATGTGATTTTGTTAAATTTGATGACGGTATCACAGTGTTGGATTTGATATTGAGAATTAATAACAAAAGTGTAAAAGTCACATCTGTCTACCGACCACCATCATCAAACCCTTATACATTTGTAGAAAATCTTGAAAAATGTTTGTTAGATAACAAAAATGCCATTCAGTCACACCACATCATAATAGGAGATATGAATATTAATATACTCCAACATACCAAATTAGTAAACAAATACCTCACTGTAATGCAGAGCAATGGATTCATATCAAATAGAAATTTACCAACAAGAGTAGTCAATAATAGTTCCAGTTCTTGCATTGATCATTGTTTCGTCAAAAAATGTTCAAATTTCTGTCGGTACATACCGTTAATTGTTGAAAACCATATTACCGATCATTTACCCACTGTAATACTTATATCATCACCAGAAAAACATAAAAGTAGATCCATCTCCAATAATGAAACAGTGAAATTTAGGTGTTTTGTCGATAATAAAAAACTACTTGCAAATCTCAAATTAGAATCGTGGACAGCAGTGTACTGTGCAACGAATGTTAATGATGCTGCAAACACACTCATTGAACGCATAAAATATTTAATTGAATGAAGTACAAACAGAGTTAAAATTAAACCTTTTGACAGAAGCAGGAATCCCTGGATAACTAAAGGTTTGATAAAGTCTGCCAACAAAAAAGAGGAACTATACAAAATAATGAAAGCATCGCCATGTGCAGATACATCCCATAAATATAAAGAATATAAAAATATTTTTATCAATCTAGTTAGAGAAGCAAAACGCCAATTCTATCTAAAAAAATACAAGATGCCAAATCTGATCCAAGAAAACTGTGATCAGTTGTCGATCACTTAACTAACAAAGACGTTCAAGAAAAGCCAAATATTAAACGACAAATATCCGATGCATTCTTAAATTTTTTCACTAATGTTGGAGAAAATTTAGCATCCAGTATTAAAAAAATGGTTTCGAACGAAAAGTTCACAAAAACCCAACTTCCCAATTCATTCTTTTTAGAAAGCGTTAGTCCGATTGATGTACAAGAAGCTGTCCTATCACTTAAAACCAAAAAAAGTCCTGGTGTAGATGGTATCAAAGCTGACCATTTAAAAATAATAGCCTACGACTTAGCCGAACCACTTTCTTACGTCATTAATTGGTGTTTCCAATCTGGAATTTGTCCTGATGCATTTAAAACAACTGTTATTACTCCTGTTTATAAAAGCGGTGACAGAATGGAAACATCAAATTATAGACCCATATCAGTACTATCGAATATAGCCAAAATTTTCGAAAAATTACTACAAAAAAGGATATTACAATTTTTGGACAAAAACAAAATTATATGTTCTGACCAATATGGATTTAGAAAAGGAAAATCTACTACATATGCAATTTTGGCTGCAATGGATGAAATTAATTCTAATGTCAACAAAAAGATACCTACTATTGGTATCTTTGTTGATCTAAAAAATGCCTTTGATACGGTTAACCATGTCGAGCTTCTGAAAGTTATGGAAAGATTTCAAGTCGGGCACAGACTGTCAAAATCACTAACACTTACAGTAAAAAAATGTACATCAAGTGTGGTGTGCCTCGAGGAACAGTACTAGGCCCACTATTATTTAGTCTCTACTTAAATGACTTATTCAAAATTAACAGTTCTGGAAAGATTATATGTTTTGCAGATGACACCCTCATATTATATAAAGCTGATGACTGGAGCACACTGAAGCAAATAGCTGAACAGGATTTTATAAGGATCATTGACTGGTTTGATACTAAAATTTCAACAGTTAACTTCAAAAAAACAAAATTTATTGCATTTACATCCTATTCAAAAATTTTACCTACCTTCGAACAAATTTCCGTTAATTATCATCAAAATCGATAGAGTTAACACTTTGAAATATCTTGGAATATTTATAGACTCACATCTAAGGTGGGAGAACCATATTAAATATGTTATCAAAAAAATTAGAAATGTTGCCTATAAACTCAAAATGCTTGCTAACATTCTTACAGAAAGTTATCTGCGAATCCTATACCATGCCTTAGTTGAAACCCATATAATATACGGCATCACAGCCTGGGGTGCCGCCTGCAAGACATACATATATTTCTGACCTAGATATAGCACAAAAAAACTGTTTTGAAAGCCATTTTCCATAAGTCAAGATTATATCCAACGAACAACTTATATCAAGAAACAGGGATACTTGGTACAAGACAACTTTATTTCTTACATGCCACCACCTTATACCATAAGTATTGTAATAAAAAGAAAAAATCCTATAAACACGAGCATAACACACGATTTCGAATAGGCTCATCTAATATCCAAAGACCACACAAAACATTATTCAAAAAATCATTTAAATTCTTAGCAGCTAAATTATATAATGTAGTACCAAACGAAATAAAGATACTTAATTTTGGAAAAAAAATTTAGAAGAAAATTGAAAGACTGGGTTAGTAATGTGCAGCGAATGATACATAATTATATAGAAAACTAAAACTACAAAATTCCAATTACATCTTTTACTTTTAGATTTAACAATAATTGTTATACACATATATGATTGATTGTTAGTTATTAAGATATAAACCACACACAGGCGATGCCTTCTGTGGTTTTTTCATATTTATTTGCCCATTTTTTGTATTTTGGCGAATAAATATTATTATTATTATTATTATTATTTCGTAATCTAATTATTTCATTTAAAGCTTCACTGTTACATGGGACTTTTCCTGTTAACTTATAACAATCAAGTTCTACAATCCGAATACCGTCTAAAGATCTTATACGACTAAGTGCTGCAAACGCTTGTCCATTGTCCAGCAGCAACCTTGCATCTTGTGGACGGTCGAAGCCCAGCTCAGTATTAATCGCAAGATACGCAATTGGGACCTCGGTTGGCCGCGTGGGTCAGAGTGTCGTGCTTCTGATCAGCCGGTCGGCCGGGCCGCGAGTTCGAATCTCGCCTTGGCCATGGATGTTGTGACGTTGTGTGTTTGTCCATAATTAGAAATGTAAAATATAACAACCTAGTTTCTGGCTGCATGGATGAGGTCCTAAAGCCAAAAAAAAAAAAGATACGCAATGAACAAGGTGAGAATGCACTACGTTGCAAAAGTATCTCCCTCCGTTGTGCTATGCCGAGTACCCGAATCAACAAAGAGTAAGTCCGAAACTGCACGCATGCGCTAGCTCTATCTATCTTACTCCTCTACATAGGATCGATAAAAGAATTTATCCATCCTCGCGGTCCTAATAAGGATAATGGAAAAATGTTATCAAATTATTGCGTTGTCATCCGTCCTTGATACGTGTGCGAAGTTTCAAGTTAATGAAACCTCTGGAAATTCGTGAAAAGTATGCTCGAAGATTTCGTTACATACATACAACCAAGCTAATTAAAAGCGTGTTAAAAATTCGTGAGCACACCTCTCTCAGATTGGCTGGATCGAACTAGCTCTAATACGATTTTTTATACCATGTATTATAATGGCAGTGTGATGATATTTGAAAAAAGTTTTTGACGTCGAAAGATTGAGTCATTTTTAAATATATTTAAATTACACTGCTGTGGATATCCAAAAAGCTGGACAAAAGTCGAAAGCTTGATTCTCTGTGGTGATTTTTTTCAAATAACCTCAGAAAAACACTGTGTAATGTAACAAAATTTTCGCAGCCTAGTAAATAATCAGTCGGGATCTCGCAAAACGGTATCCAAATGGAAAATCGTTAAGTCATTTAATCACCAGGACGAAATAGCACTGACCTTTTTTTAAACCATATATAGGAATCATTCAAAAATGATACTTTGTGGAAGCATAGATAGTAGTTTAATTGAGACATGTATTTTCTAATGACCATATAAGAATGAATGGATACAACTGCTATCGCTGTGATAGAGATGGGCGAGGTGGTGGGGTTGCAGTCTTTGTAAACAACCACTACAACTCTTCCATAATTTCATTTGGGCAAGACCCATGTCTTGAGTATATATGGTTGAAGGTGCAGCTTCCAGAACAAAAAATTGCTATTGGTATATTCTATCGGCCCCCACATAGCTCTGTTACAGAAGCCGGTAATACCTTTGATAACATGTTGCCTGCCATATTAGCTGAATATGATGATATCATCCTTGCAGGGGATATCAATGTTAATTTGCTTTTAGTTTGTAACAACTTGACTAAATGCCTTGATTCTTATAATCTGAAACAGGTGATATCTGAACCGACTAGAATAACTGAATCGACACCCACTCTCTTAGATCCTATTTATTTGAGCAAGCCTGAAAGTTGTCTTAGGAGTGGCACTATTAATGCTGATATGATTACTGATCACTATTTAACCTTCTGTGATATACGTATTGCACTTCCTAAAAATCAACAGAAATTTGTTACATTCAGGGATTTCCATAGTTTAAATGAAATAGCGTTTGAACAAGATCTCAAGAGTTTTCCATGGTGGCATATTATACCGATAGATGACATTGAAGATAAAATTAACTTTTTAACAGATAGTACGTATTTTATGCTTATTTAATGTTCACTGTCCAAAAAAGGTAGTGCGTGTAAACAAAGCTCCAGCTCCTTGGTTGGATGATAATATTAAACTTGTATTCAGGCAGAGGGCTGAAGCTTTGTCAAAGTTCAAACGTGATCGTACAGCCTCCTCTTGGCAACAGTATACATATTTCAGAAATCGTGCATTAACGCTCGTGCGAAGAGGAAAAAGAGATTATTTACAAGCTGTTCAAAATCAGGATATAAAAAAGTTTTATAAGACCCTAAAGACTTTCAAAGTACAATCTCAGAAAGATTCTACAATTCCCGTGAGCTTGTCCGATCCGTATAAAATAAATGAGGCATTCATTTCAATTTTCGAGAATAGTGATTTGGCTGGTGCTGATAAAATTGCATATTACCGAGCTAATAAAAATAACTCAAAATTCAAATTTCAATTTAATAAAGTGACTATTGACACCGTTGTTAAAATTATACATAAAATAAAATCAAATTCTAGTGGTACAGATGAAATAACTTTGCATATGATACTACTATGTATACCTGAAATTGATGTCTACTTAACGCATATTATAAACTGCTGTTTAGAGAGGGGATATTTCCCCAATCAGTGGAAACGCGCTATAGTTATTCCGCTACCTAAGTGTTCTGATCCTACTAACTATGGTCAACTGAGACCGATCAGTCTACTGCCAATTTTCTCTAAAGTATTGGAACGCGTTGTTTACGAGCAGCTGTGCGCCTACTTATATTCTAACAAAATTATTCCATCTAAACAATCTGGATTTCGACAAGGTCATAATACAGCTTCGGCACTCTGTGATTTAACAGACAATATAACAATGGCACTTGATAACCAAAAAGCAGTAGCTCTCATACTTCTTGACTTTACTAAAGCATTTGACATCATTAATCACTCGCTTATTGTATCTAAATGCAGTTACTATGGATTTTCTGAAAAACCTCTTTCGTTTATTCAAACCTACCTTGAAAATCGGTATCAAAAAGTTCGTCTAAATCAACAGTATTCTACGGAACAAAAAATTTGTTCTGGTGTACCACAGGGATCAGTCTTAGGACCGCTATTATTTTCATTATATATCTCAGATTTAGAAACTGAGGTAAAATCATGCAGCATACAATTTTTTGCAGATGATACTCAAATTTTCTATTCATTTAGGAGTAATGACTTAGAAACCGCAAATAATAAAATTAATCAAGATCTTGCCCAAATTGAAAAGTTCAGTAGTAGTCATAATCTTCGTTTGAACCCTTTGAAGACAAATATGTTGGTATACGCAAATAGAACAAAAAAGAATACCTTAAAAAAGGACATAGACATAGATACGTATACATTTAAAAGGTAATAAATTAATTCCTGTGGATCATTCGAAAAACCTAGGTATTATAATGGATGATGACTTAAAATTTGTTGCACACGTGAACTATCTAATTACGCAGTGCTACGCTATTCTCAGAGTTTTATTTGCAAATAAGGCTATATTACATAAATCTGCGAGAAAGCAATTGTGTGAATATTTCGTATTTTCAAAGATATCATATTGCTTAGTGGTTTACTATCCCTATTTAGATATTATAACAAGAAATCGTATTCAAAGTATTATGAATACATGTTGCAGGCTTGTAAATGATTTCAGAAAATACGATCATATATCGAATGCCATTAATGAACTCAAATGGATGAAAATTGATAAAATGTATAAGTACCAGCTCCTAAATCTGACTCATAAGGTTCTTTATTCAAAAACACCGTCATATTTAGTAAACAAATTCATACGTAGAGGGAATATGCATCATATTAATATTAGATATAGAGAGACTTTTTCAATTCCACGCCACAGCACGTCTCTATTTCAGAATTCATACATTTACAATGCGATCAAATCATATAATTCTTTAGACCGCAGTTTAAAAGAAACCAATCCATTATCCAAATTCAAGAAAAAAGTGAAAGAAGTTCTTCTTGATCAGCAGCGAAATCGTTTGTAACCCATAAGTGTCCTCATATTTTCCTTATGTATTTACTTGGATTATTCGTTATTGTATACAGGTGCCTATTAATTTTCAATAAATTCTTTTTTTTTTTTTATCTCGTATTGTTAAGGGGGTTAGATGGTAGAATAGATATATAATCTAAATCTCACCTCCTGTAAGAATATTACAAATAAAAGACGTTAATTATTATTATTATTATTATTTTGATAAAATGATCCGATTTGTGAAAAACTGTCAATTTGCAATGCACAAAACATATTCTGGGACTGCCCGTCACTGATTACAAATTCTTTATAAAAGTTAATATATTTTCAGAATGGTGGAATCAGTTATCGGATCCTATAGCTCAGTTAGTAAGACACAGCTGGTTTTTTAAGAACAGGCCACTATATCGATGTCAAGCGTAAGCACATTTTTCAAAATCAAAGGTCACATTTTTCAAGATTGTCACCGTGTCAAGCCCGAACTGGTTACTATGCTGTTTTATTGAATTATACAGTGTCGTTTAAAACTTATTTAAGAGAAACCGATTTTCAGTAGTGTTCTTAAGGCAATTGTTTCTCGGGAACTCAAAATTCTTAAGGCTGTCGTAACTAATTTGGATTTTTCAAAAATAAGGCGTCGAATGCGAGAATGCCTTTTATCGGCAAAAAATAGCGTATAATAAATACTGTATTCACTCACTGACATCGAGAACTAAGCATGAAGATAGACTGATGCCATATGGACTCTGTGGATCTCCAACATAAATCTCTACAAGACGCCTGGTTATTTCTACAACAACCTTACACGCGACAATATATCTTGTGGGATGAAGACATAGTACGAGTAGAAGCTCAACTTGAACGTAAGTACGCCCATTTCAAGACTAATTAGACGTTTCCTCTAATTCAGGGTCAGCGCTGCTGTAATCAGGGTGCATTACAAGATCCTTATCTATTCTATTTCTGTGATTTCACGTCCGCAAATATAGTTCAGCCATTTGATGACCAAAAAAATCTTGTCTGGTATGTTTTGGGAGCATTTTAAAAAAATATTGTTTTGGATTCCGCAATGGCACCTCGTACCTTTTCCGCTCTCGATACAAGGCTGGAAAAATGTAGAAAATGAGTCCCGTTCTATGGATAAATAGATGTCGCACACCATCATTAAAAGGACGACCTGACAATCAGCAATTGCGTGCTACGCAAAATTGCTTAAATAAATACAGGCTAAACAGAATTGCTTGTCTCCACGCGACCACACCACATGGATGATTGCTGAAAAGCTGTATGCGGTTGGTCAGTGTTACATAGATAGAATACAGATATATTCAGTTCAAAAGCGCGGTTGTTTGACTATAAATGTATTTTTTTGTAGAAAAATGTATTTTTTACAGATTATTGCATGTATGTTTTCATATCGGAATAATTTGCGATCAAGACATTTTCAAAAAAATTTCATTGAAAATAAGGATACTTATGTTGAAATAAATGAGGCGCCTGTTTTATCAAGTATAATTTGTCATGGAGCTATTTCCCTCGAATAACGACTTCTAATAAAGATATGTATTGTTAAGCCGTGGTTAAGACGTAAGTTAACACTTTCAGGTCACGTTCACTATAGCGAAAAGTACCACGGAATCCATAAAGGTAGTGAAATTATACAGTTATTTTCATTGACTGACCTGACTTGGAGAGAACATGGTGTGGTGTGGTTAATATGTGGTAGTGAAAAAATCTGCAAAAATTGTGATATTTTCCTGCCGGAAAATACGCCATATACAGGGTATTCAGCTGATGGTAACGGACGACGAGCGTTACGGATTTATCGTGCTTCTATGGGTTGCTAAGTGAAAAACGTTCGCTTTGGTGAGATCTACTATCCACTACATTTTGGCACAATAGTTTTAAACACGCTGTAAACTGATTTCACTGGCTTCTCTTTTGATGTATAAGCAACACACTAATTTCTCATCGAGTTATGCTGCGAGACTGCCATCTTTTTTGAGTGACTCACAAATATCAAGTTCCTGGATTCCAGTGGCAATAAAATCATGATGGAAGGGAAGATGAAATGGTGCTCCGAAGATAGTACTTGTCAATGTTGCATTGGGTGTTTTGAAATATATCATAAAAGTTGCGCAGCAAAAAGTAAAAAAAAATATCGAAGTTGAACACTATGAAATATTCTGCTCACAGTTATGCGAAAGGAACTATCAGAATAAACACTTGGAGGCCGACATACTGAAGGCAGAAAATGAAAAACTGAAAGTCTTACTCCAGAAGTAGGAAGAAATTATTGAGTTCATAAAGGCAACGACTACACAAGAATCAATAAGGTTGACTAGTGAAATTGAAAACTTGACAAAGGACAACTACGACCAAGTAGTATATATAGAGACATTTAAGAAACGAGTAAAATATTTCAAATACGAGGTTCTAGCTACAGATAAAAATAAATACTCAAGACTAGAAATTGACTGATAAAACTTAATACATCCAGGACCTGGTTGATCTCAACAAAAATATAGTAGATTCGATACGAATATTAGAAGAACAAAACAAAATGCTTCTGACAGCTCCTGACAATTCGCTGAAATCCTGGGGGTACAGCAAGGGTTGATAAGTTTACTTCCAATAACAAGTACAACTAACCTTATAGTTTGTATCTTGGTATAGTGAGACAAGCGACACAAAAATTGGCCATCTGATCAATATGCAAACAAAACGATTTACATGTGAATTTGTCAACACTTCCATTCAGTTGTTTGATAGCCCTAATAACTTGAGAATTCTGACTAGACTTCCTTTAAATGAAGTTCTTCATAAGTTGCCACGACGCAGTCCAAGGATTGAATTAAAAACTTTATTTAGAAGCGAAACATGTGCTACGCCACTGTATGTCAATGCTAATAAATGACAAATATCCTTGACGAAACAACAATTTTTTCAGGGTTGAACAACCGGATCTTCCATACTGCGGGTATGGAATAAGTTACAAAACAAATATTACGCCGGTGGTTACGAATGTAAATTCCAAATTGATAAAATCGGATACGGTTAAATTATTTAGTGCAAATATTCGAAACATAAGAAATAACAGGAATTAACTAAATATATTATATTATTGAATGATATAAATCCAGGTATTATTAGCATTAATGAACATTGTTTGTGTGAACATAAAATTTGCTTTATACGATAGATAATAATTATATATAGGTAACTAGTGGGGGGTGGTGGTATGGCAAATATGCTAACCCTGGTCTGAAAATAAAAAAGGTAAATGCAGATATAGCATCACCCTACAAATATTTTGAATTTTTGTGTGCGGAATTATTGTCCTGTGATCTTAGTGTTGCTATAATAAGTATTTATAGACCTCCAAATGGAGATATTGTCATATTTTTAGACTTATTGAGTTTGCTGCTGGATAAGCTGTATAAGGTAAAGCGACATCTTATTGTAGTGGTGATTTCAATTTAAATTTCTCATATCCAAACGACTCCAGTAATAAACTAATTGTTATATTTAAGTCCTATGGCCTTATTGGTCATATCAACACGATGACAGGGGTAACACCGGTCTCTAGTACATGCATTGATAACGTTTTTTCTGACCTTACCGAGGAACATTGCTCCTATCAACTTATTGAATCAGATATCTCGGATCACTATCCCCTCACCTTTGTTTAGCACCATCACGACCTACGACTAAAATGAGAAGCCGATATGAAGACGACACATTAGATAGCTTTTAAAATAACTTGATGTCGAAATCTTAGCATGAAGTATACCGAGCAGAAGGGGTGAATGCCAAATACGACTGCTTCTTCAATGTGTTATCATAATACTTTGACAGAAACTTTCCATTACAAAGAACTAAAGAGCATCAAAAAGGGATTGATAATTGGAGTTCACCTGAGATTAAACAACAATCACAAAACTTACGAGATTTATATTTTCTTTACGAGCATACTGGATGTGAAGGCATATACAAAAGGTAAAAAGGTAATAGAAAAGGATATAGAAAATACATTGACGATACTAGGAAAGCATATAATAATAATATCACCACAAACTTATACAATAGGATAAAAAGTGCTTGGTCTTTGGTTTACAGAATGAGCGGAAAAACAAAACTGAAACGACAATAGAGTTAAATAATTATAATCACCCCAGTCCACAAGAAACAGCTAACGCATTTGTAAAACAATTCTTTAACATAAGCCATAATACTGACAGGAATAATGAACCTAAGAATATTAAGGTAAAAAATGTTTATATCAAAAGTAGTTTTCTCAAACCTACACAACCACATGAAGCTTGTAACTAATGTAGCTCAATGGCGCAATGACAACTTACTACATTTGAACATCTATAAAACGAATATTGCATGCTTCAATAACGACTCTACCAAATCACTTTATGTGAAATTAAACGGAAAAACCATAGTTCAAACGAACGCTGCACAGTTTCTAGATAGACCATTCATTGAAGTGGACAGAACAGCAGTGCTATCAAAAATGAACTCTGCATGCTATTTAGTACACAGTATTAGAGATAAAGTTAGTACTGGAGTCTTGAAAATGGTTTATTTTGCTTATGTACAATCTATAATACAAAACACCATAGTAATTTGGTTTCACTCTTCGAAATCTGCAGAGGTTTTTATTTATTACCCCAGATAACATCTTGCAGAGAGTACGTCAAACAGTTCTATGTAATATACATACTAAGTATATGTATTGATACAAGTCAAAGTCTCGATAAATACTGGAAAAACAGTTGTTATTACAATAACATGATCACTAGAAATTGTAAAAATCTAAGTGTCCCCCATTCTAAGACCAGATTATATGAGCAAAGCCCATACTATAACTGTGTAAAAATGTTTAGCCTATTTAATAGAAAAGGCCTTTTATTCACTGAATGAATATTTTAATTGTCCAAAGTTTGTTGATGTAATATTTTTATGTGTACCTACGTGTGGCAATGATGCTTTTAAATGTGAAATTGTGTTATCAAAGTGTTTATTCATTCTCATGTTGACATTGTCTATGATTACCACTGTAAATCATATGACAATAAATTATTATTATTATTGTAGAGCGAAACAGAGAGAGAGAGAGTGCAAAGAGAAAAGAGGGATAGAGAGAGGGAATGGAGAAAGTGTGCAAAACTGTGTGGGTGCCATTTATGCACCATGAAAAGGTATGACGTAGCAAAGTAAAAACTCTTCAAGAGCATGCTGGAGTCTACAAGAATACCAACGCCTGAAAACTCAGCTAATACTCTCCAAGTAAAACTATCAACTGATTGGACTATTACCAAGTCCTTATCTATTCTATTTCTGCGTTTCTACTTCCGAAAAGAGCGGAAGTGAAAAGCCCGTCGAAAGTGGGTCGAGAACGTTATCTCCTTTAAGGAGGAGGCATTTTATTCGCTCAACGTCGGCAATCTGTCAAGAAGATTGCTAGGGTTAATACTCCTGTCGATATGGAAGATAATGTCTTATTGATCCAACGGGGGGGAGGGGGGATCTTATTCTATATGTTTAATAAACTACTTAGTAACAGGGTGTTTCTTTAAAGTGGGTAACAACTGGAAATGGTTATAATCTGCAATCTTCTACAGGTTTTTTTTAGAGTTTTGGCGACTCACAGTAAAACTAAAAGGATTAGTTTCGCTTATCACCCTCATACATACATAGGTATACTTGTACAATCGGTCTCTATGCGCGGACTTGTGCATGTGTAAACTCAAACTCCACCTGTATGCTTGCCTCTGCCAGTATATGTTTGTCATGGGTGTACGATTTGTGTTTACCATTGCTCATCTTCAATATGAAACATAGTATTCCTTGATGGTGCAACTACAATGTCAACAGTGTAAGTGACTGGAGTTTTTTCAGAATGTGAGTGAAGATAACTGCGTTGCGGATCGGCTTGCACAGAGTGCAATTCCCCCTTAGGAAAACTAAGCTACGCACATGGTACCGTCATTCAATCTGTTTACTTATTTCGTATGGCACTGTAACGTAATCGCCAAAAACCGTGAAAAAAGTACAGACACCAAGTTATAGTACAGATATAGGGGCCCGCTTTTACTGCTGATTCGCGGGAATCAAAGCATGTGCGTTTGACACAAATTGGTCCAATGAGAAGGCGTTTTGAACCTAATAGTTCTGATGATTTTGATCGATTTCTTCTAAACTGTCTCTGGAACTAGGGAAAAATTAAATATTTGAGTAAGATTGGCCGCTAATCTGTACATATACGAGTATATAGAAATGTACTAAGTGACATATAAATCCGAACACCCAGTTTAAATGGTTTTATTTTAATCAAACTTTGTATAAGTACTTAATGAAGCATAATAAGTAAATGATAAAAATTTCAAAATGATTGCACTGCTTTAAAGCCCTTTGACCTTTAATAATGTGTGGATGCATCCTGATGTGCTACGCATTCTCCAACGCGCCTAGGCATGCTTCTGATCAGGTGGTCAATGTCCTCCTGTGGTATCTCATTCCAGGCAACCGAAAACTCCTCTCGAAGTGCTTCTAGAGTCTGAGGAGGACGTTGCAAATTGAGCAATCTCCTACCCATCATATCCCACACGTGCTCAATTGGGGATAAGTCGGGAGATCTTGGTGGCCATGGTAACAATGTGACATCATTATGTTGAAAGAAGTCTATTGTGACTCTTGCAACATGTGGTCGGGCATTATCTTGTTGGAAAGTTGGATCTGCCAGGGTGTCAAGATAGGGTAAAAGATGGGGTTCTAGAACTCCGTGGATATAACGCTGCGCGTTCATGTTACCTCTGATGAAGATTAAAGGTGACCTGGAACCATAAGCTATAGCACCCCAAACCATAACTCCAACAGTGTGATGAACATGTCTTTCAACAAAAAACTGTGGATTCCTCCTTTCACCACGTCGCCTTCTAACCCTGGCACGACCATCGTGCATGCCTAAACAAAATCGAGACTCGTTACTAAAGACAATACTGTTCCATTCCTGATCCCAGAGTGACCGTTGTCTACACCACTCAAGGCGATTATGTCGGTGTTCTCGAGTTAAAGGGAGGACCCAGTGTGGCCGGTATGAAAACAAGCCAAAACTTCTCATTCGTCGGTAAACACTTCGCATGCCAATAGGTCTTCCGTGTTCTGCAAGCCATTCATTTGCAATGGACCTGGTAGTGGAGAAACGGTCCCTTAAGGCCAATAATCTTAGGCGGCGCTCTTCACGGTCTGTTGTTCTACGGCGGCGTCCAGTGCCCTTTGCTCTTTGCGTACGGCCTTCTCGAAGCCATGCCTGACAACACCTAACCGCTGTGTATACTCTTCTTTGCACTCTAACTGCAATTGCCCGAAAAGAAAGTCCAGCTTCCCGAAGTCCCTCTATACGGCCCCTATCAAACTCACTAAGTTGACGAAATCGTACAGGTCTCCGTACTCTAGGCATCGTAACCGATCGTAAAGGATATCAAGAACCAAAATCCGCCAACGTTGATTCTTTACTGCGGCTGAAATATTCGTTTATAAAGCCTTAGTGAATTAAAAAAAAAGCAGTATAAAAACCGGAATGTCCAACTGATAAGGCTGAAAATTTTTTCACTTGTTATTTACAGCAAGATAAATACATTCACCAACTTTTATTAAAATAAAACCATTTAAACTGAGTGTTCGGATTTATATGTCACTTAGTATACATCCGTTTCGCGTGGTCACGCCATAACTTGAAAACGGCGTTACCGATTTCATTCATCTTTTTTTAAGGTGTCCTAATGCTCACGGAAAGAAAAATCAAGAAAATAGCGCAGAAAATTGGGAAATCATTGAAAACCTAATGATTATTTAAGCTACGCGTGTTTGACAGTGGAGCACGCACAGCAGAAGAAATATCTTAAGTACCAAAAGAGACAGGCAACTTCTCTCTGCCTACTTTATTACAACAGCGATTGACAGTTAGCTATATGAGAGAACATTGCTTATGAAAAGGGTGCTTTCGTTTTTGGACTTACACTTCATTACCATCCGTACTTTGTGACGACCCCTTCCAAGGAAACTTTAGTGTTGCCTAATTGTTATCATTGTCAGTTAACTCTATGAATAAAAATGGCGGATGAAATTACTTTTCTTTTGCTTAACTGCTACTCTATTATTTTGAACTTGGCAGCTCGCACGCCGTAAATGTATATTATCGTTTCAGTGTTTATCGATGAAAAAATATTGTTCTCTTTAATTAGCAGTGCACAGTCCATTCGATTCGAGCTTTTATCCAGTTTTCAGTTTATTCAGTGAATTTTTGAGAAGTATTTGTTCAAAAATAATTAGTAAGGGTGTAAGTAAGTTTACCGCAATTACGCCCTATATTAAAATTGAGATTCTCCAAAATGCCACCAATTAGACGTACCAAGCTATGTCGCAGAACTCGCAGTGCTGTAAGTCAAAGATATACTCGTATTCGAAGAATTCAAACTCACGAGCAACGAAAAGCGAGAAATGAATCCCAATCGAGCTGCATTCAGTTATGACGTGCCAATGGATTAAAGTTCACAACAAATCGTTGTTATTGGACCAATGAACGTTGTGAGCCCACATTGCAAGGCTTTCAAGTTTGAAAATGAAGCCCTTGGATCTTGTTGGAAAGATCAAATTGACTCCACTGGTAACACCAGCAGAGCCACTACATTCAATGGTTCCCAGAAATGGGCCAGATTCTATACATTTGTTGATTCACTTCCAGCAATACAGAATTGCTTACAAATGATGTCATTTGGCACAACAAAATCCATTCCACATAATTTCATGCCTACTTTCAAGGTAAGTTGATCTGGGAACGACAGTGCTGCCAACGTACTTTGCTAGCCACATGGCGGTACAGACACTTCCCTTTACAATTACCTATATTCCATATATTTACCTTTTTATTATTCATTATTCATCCCAGTTCATGGCTAAGACAGGACAACGTCTGTCGGGTCAGCTAGTTGTTATATAAAAACAGGAAATACTTCATTTGTCACCCGATTGAGCTGCAAGAACCTACTTCTAATGACGGTCATGACTCAAACGTTGACGCAAATTCAATCAATCTAAAAGGAGCCCTGTCTCTGTTAATGGGGAGATGTCGCGTACTCTACTGGACGGTAGGGCGACTATGCGATCACGTTGCGGCGCGGTGACGGTGGCAAGGCTACAAGTAGTCGTCGCACTGTCCAGTAGGGAGCACCAGGGCTTCCTGTTAACAGGGCTTGCTTGAGGAACAGGGTTTTTTGTACGACAGAACAGTAAATTGAACATTCACATTTACAGTAAGTCACTGTTATTATTATATTGATTTAATTTCTGCCATATTAGTCTAGATTTGTATCCATGCTACGAGTATGTCGGAAATGCTTTTTTTTTTTTTCGTTGGTGCATTTTGTGACCATGGCCGCTAATTTAGTATTCGGAGGCAAATTGAAAAATACGTTTTCTTAGCTAAACCAAGTAGTTTATGACGTGTTCCTTGATTTAATTTGAGAATTAGGTACCCACCTTAAACAAACCGTTAATTTTTCTCTTGTGTGAGATACATTTTACAATAAATCGGTCATATAGATTAGATCTATGACTTCAGAGACACCTTTTCATTAGTTGACTGTATGATCCACAACGTCTTTTTTGCGCCCCGGTATAGCAAAATCGGGCCAGAGAAACGCAGATGAGGTGAAACAGCGCAGTTATAGCACATTCGAATTAGGAATGAATTTGGACGTTATGGAACGAGTAACTAATTTAAAGTTCAATTAATCTGAAAGGGTATCGGGATAGACACTTCTCTTCAAACATAGTTCTACTGTTCTTCGTACAAATAATTAAATGGGTAATCCAAAGAAAGTTTCAGTTTTAGATTTAGAAAAGTGGCAATGTTAATGTGCAATTTATTTTAATATAACACTACAAATAAAGTCAGGAGAAAATTAAAACGATTTTGATAACATTCTGTTCTTACGGTCTCTCTCCGGAAGTACTTCGAATTTCGAAACTCTCTAAGCGGCATTTTTTTAATACTCAAGTACGCAGCTATGGCCTTATTTAAGCAACTTCAATGATGATGATCGAATTTGAAACATTCTCTATAGATATGTCTCCTATATTAACATGCTCATACTTTTCAGAATAAAATGGAAATAACTAAGGTATGTATGCACTATGATCAAAAAAGACTAAAGAATGTTCGACTTACCAAAGTTAGCTATTTATCTAATCTACATCAAATATAATAATTTTTGATGAAATTTTGTATTCGGTTTCTTTCTTGAATACTATTCCTTCTGTCTTTTTTTTGGCTTGTCCAGTGATATGAATAACCAGGGGTGAAAATCTAACAGACCAAATAATCTTTTCAACCAAGAGCAAAGGTCCAGCGGACCACCCTGGTAGACAACAGTAAAAGTAAAGTGATTACAGCATTTCACAGGCTACAACCGTGACTTGGTGAATTAAATGGTCCAATGAAACACTACCTGTGCCGAATGATCTACGTTCAAAGGGTTATATAGCTTTCCTCATAAAATGAAACGACGTCCTTAAGTTTACAGCTATTACCTATAAACTTGTAGGTATTATGCATTTCCTATATAAAGTATATTTTATTATTCTACATTGTACATTCCTAGTAAAATGTACCCGGTTTTTCCAATGGTAATTCTATTTATTTGTTACGACCATTCGGAATAGTATATTGCATACCTAGTTTGAGAAGTGGACCATTATTTGACGAAATCTTTTATGACCTGGCGCGCACAGCACCGAAGGATAATACTGTGTGCGAGTCCAATAATAATCTTCTCAAACGAGGTACGTATAGAATTTTGTGACACTTGTAACACATCACAAAGTATACGATTTCATACAACGATCGTGACGTATCCAACCTATTTTACAAATATTTAAAAATATCCCGTTGTCTGATGTCGAATTGACAATCTATAATTAATACAAAAGACAGATTATTTGAATTGGCGTGGTTCATTCAAGGGAGTAAGGTACAAATGGTGCCATTCTGAAAACATTAAAGGCCATTTTCCAACATTATGCGGATTATTGGCTTATGGAGTACTACATTCATCATTATGTATTTGTCATTAGTTTTGAAATATACGTAGATATAAAGTTCGTTTGTGACACTGAAATAATTAAATGACATGATACAATTTTAAATGACATCATTACTTATCCGGGTATTTTTCAGTTTCATTATTTATCTGGGGAGATAAATGATACTTCTCGTTAAGGAATTGCGGTCAATGATGATGACTTTTTGGGTAGTTTTATTGCTTCCAGTCAGACAGGCATAGTTGACATTTCGCCAAGGGCTGATCCAAACTGACGGTAAGGACTAGGAAAAAACGCTAGTAACGTATGTCCTAAAAGTTTTGGCACAAAATATTTATCGGATTATTTTTTTTAATGTAGAAATTTATTTAAACACTAACTGGTTATCATTAGTTACTACTCAGTACTTAACTAAGCTATAGCATCAAATTATGTGAAGTGACCCATTCTGCTCTACCAGACGCAACTTTCTTCGAATGTCTCGCATGTTTTCGTAAATTCGCCGTTCAAATTAATCTTCATCTTGGGCATCCCAGCCTCCATGATATACCTAGACAGAAAGCCCAAAAATCCTTTATTGGGCGAGCCTGCAGCAAGTTATAGTTTTGTGTCGTCGAAGACAGTTTTGGGTATCTCTTGATGCTAGGTCTGGCCAAAACATAATAATTATGGTCATTAGCATGATGTTCGTGGATAAATTGAAGCAATTTGGAAAGTCACCTTCAATATAGCTCTGACCATTTAAAGCTTCACCCTTCTCTCTTCCCACAAAAGGTTGGGATACACTCCTGTTAGAAATTACGCACCAGACAAGGATTTTATCTGCAAATTTCGCTTTATGTTTGTTCGCGTTTCTCTACGTTGTCTGTATAAAATCCGTCGTTTCCCTTCATTTCAGAATTACTTCAATCAAAATACTTTTTGTCGTCTAATATAATGATTTTTCTATTCACGAAGGAGTTTCGCTTGAGTGTATTTGGGACACTTAAGTCTCTTTCGATATTTAAGACCATTCCTCTTCAATTCTAACCATACCGTACTCTTAGAAGATCTGTATTGACGAGCCACATTCGAACTTGATTTTCTGCTCTTCTCACCAATGTGTCTGACCACTGTGCAGTAAATGAATGTGGTCTTCCACTTTTTGGGAAATTTAGATATGGTATCCCTTGCTAGCACTCCGCTGTTGTTCGATAAATGGTTCTGCGTGAAATGTTTTCATTCGGGAATATTCGACAGATTTCAGCTTTGGGTACCCACCCGACCAACTTGTAGATATTTTTTCGAATTTCCAATTTATATGCCATCTTAAAACGAAAACTTCAAAATTAATTACAACTAATAGTAAAGTAGGTGAACAAACTTTTGTTTACAAGTGCAACTTGGTATTATTTTGTGTTTGCTAAAATTAAATCCAATGAATTTTGTGTCAAAACTTTTAGGACATACGTTAAAACATTGATATCGTACTCCTTGACTACACGCTGGAGGGATTTCTGGAAAGCTCGTAGGTGTACATGTTTTGAAAGCTGGGTACAGGACCCGATAAGCGAATATACATATGTGGGAGAAATTTTGAAACTGAATTTAGAGGTAGAAGGAGCCAATCAAAGATTTATTTTTCTCTCAATTTTTATAGTATGTACGACGGATCAAAGTTCTCCTGATAGTAAATTTTTTGACAGTTTTGTCATTAAATTTCTATCCTTAGTGCTATTTCTAAAAAATGGGAATGTTTGCAGATAATTGCGGCTTTAGATGATTTCAAGACATGACACTTCTTATATAATTTGTAAAGAGCAGCACAAACATAATAAAGGTAAATACCTCCACCTATAAGGATTATTATACAGATTCTACCCTGTCACTTTGATAGGCATTGGTAGACAAATGAGTCAAAGGTATGCATTAAAAATACCTAATTTTGGCGACAAACAACGTAATGTAAACATATAGGCTTGGCCCCTTCTATCCTATTTGAATTAACTGATGCAGCCATTTCAAATAGAAAATGGTGGACAACACAAAATGGCATTCTATCATTTCTATAGTAACTACGGCTGTATAGTTCAAAAGCTGAGAACTGCTTTCTAGCAATTGGGGCTTTGCTTTATGCAGCGGCTCTTGCTAGCAGCTTTAAAAAACGCGCTGCAGAAAGTCCCTTGAAGCGTATTTCGTTGAAACAGCATTAGACACACGCATAGCGATGGCACATCTATAACAAGATAATAATAAATGTCTTCATTACTATCTCCGAATTGAGGCGAAGGTCAGCCACACTCTGCCACTCAATCTCAAAATGAAGTGGAACGGGACAATGAAAAATGCATACCTATTTATGTAAACAATTTAAATGTGCACAAGGCATGCAAGAATAATTAAGCATTACAAGTAAACTTAAAACATGCGTATTAACAATATATCTGAGACAATCATTTTAAAGAGACGACTCTAAAGGAGTGGATTTGTAAGTCATTTTGAAGGTGAACAAGCCTTTTGACCGAGTGTCTGGTTAATAGATCTGTATGTCCTGATTGCACTGTAAGTGAGACATTTGCGGAGTGAACATGTTTTATGAGATAAGCATATTGAAGACACGGTTGTGTCGAGGTATATTAAATATGTATAAATAGACCTAAAAAATAAGTATAGCGTTTGACGACATCCAGGCACTTTAACTCCTTGATCTTAGATAAAATGTTATCAAACTCCTTGAGACAGTATGTGAGTCGTCAACAATTATTTTGGATGTTCTCTAATCGGTATTAAGTTCTGTAGATAAGATAATGGTTAATAAAGTATCGAAGAATAAAATATCTTTGAAAAACAAGACTCTCAGCAAGTTTCCTTCGTGTTTTAATGTTCGGATACATTAATTTTTTAAACTTTGTCTGTAATGACGCCCAGATTTTTTGCCTCTGAAACCAAAGATATCAAAGTATCATCCACATACAGCTAGATCAAATTAGCAACATTCACTGGAATTTTATTAGGAGAGAATACAATGGTATTAGACCTGCTAGGATTGATCCTGCATATTAACTAAATTTACGTTAATCTGATAAGACGTTTCTCTGAAGTTACTTGAGTTCCAATTAAATGATTGTGTACCATCGCATAGCACAATTCTCAACACAACTATGCAAATCAAAAGTACAAATTAAGTAGACCTAAGTACTTAACATTGAGCCCTGAGGTACTTCGGCTGGAACGTCTTTGTGCTCTGGAACACCTCTGCTAGTTTCCAACTTTGAGTTCGATTGACCAAATAAGATTTAAAGAACACAACATCATTATCACACACGCCAAGATATGTACTTTAGCTTACTAAGTCTACGGTGGTTGACTGTATACGCTTTAGACAATTCGATCATCTAGATTCCTGATTATATTATTCATATGAATAGCAAAGTTCTTGTAGTACTATGACAGAGAGGCCAGATTAATGGACCGGAAACATATTAGCTACTCAAGTAGCTGAATCGTCGTATAAGCGATGTAGTCGAGTATCCTAGAGAGAAAACAAGTAACTAGTAGGTCCGACGTTACTGTAGCCAACAGGGTCATTATTTCAGCTATTTCGCTAGTTATGAAACTGCGCTCTTCGAGACATTTATGTTAACTATATGGGTTATAATTATGATCTAGAGCCTCAGGCAAACCAAGTCGTATCATTATTGAATCTAAACCAGCACTTTCTGGAGCTGCCGATTTAATAGATATAATGGAATCAAGAACAGTGGAGAATTGTGTCAAATTATTACTGCAGCGACTGCTGAAGTAGATATTGGCAGTCTTATAGATTACCCGAATGGAAAGATTGTCACATATAAAATTGGAGAGGAGATGACTATTGATTTCTTGTATATAAGTTATGAGCTATATCTATTCGCTTGTGTTGACAGACATTTATACTTCTTAAATTATTCCAAAGTTCTATAGAGTCAGTGAAACCAAGCTGAGCTAGAAAAGCCTTGACTTCTCTGCGAATTGAAGATAGCACAAAATTTCGTAAATCTGTGTACAACCACCAATTCAAATCAGATTTATTTTCCTGGAATACTCCTTGAGACAGTATGTGAGTCGTCAACAATTATTTTGGATGTTCTCTAATCGGTATTAAGTTCTGTAGATAAGATAATGGTTAATAAAGTATCGAAGAATAAAATATCCTTGAAAAACAAGACTCTCAGCAAGTTTCCTTCGTGTTTTAATGTTCGGATACATTAATTTTTTAAACTTTGTCTGTAATGACGCCCAGATTTGTTGCCTCTGAAACCAAAGATATCAAAGTATCATCCACATACAGCTAGATCAAATTAGCAACATTCACTGGAATTTTATTAGGAGAGAATACAATGGTATTAGACCTGCTAGGATTGATCCTGCATATTAACTAAATTTACGTTAATCTGATAAGACGTTTCTCTGAAGTTACTTGAGTTCCAATTGAATGATTGTGTACCATCGCATAGCACAATTCTCAACACAACTATGCAAATCAAAAGTACAAATTAAGTAGACCTAAGTACTTAACATTGAACCCTGAGGTACTTCGGCTGGAACGTCTTTGTGCTCTGGAACACCTCTGCTGGTTTCCAACTTTGAGTTCGATTGACCAAATAAGATTTAAAGAACACAACATCATTATCACACACGCCAAGATATGTACTTTAGCTTACTAAGTCTACGGTGGTTGACTGTATACGCTTTAGACAATTCGATCATCTAGATTCCTGATTATATTATTCATATGAATAGCAAAGTTCTTGTAGTACTATGACAGAGAGGCCAGATTAATGGACCGGAAACATATTAGCTACTCAAGTAGCTGAATCGTCGTATAAGCGATGTAGTCGAGTATCCTAGAGAGAAAACAAGTAACTAGTAGGTCCGACGTTACTGTAGCCAACAGGGTCATTATTTCAGCTATTTCGCTAGTTATGAAACTGCGCTCTTCGAGACATTTATGTTAACTATATGGGTTATAATTATGATCTAGAGCCTCAGGCAAACCAAGTCGTATCATTATTGAATCTAAACCAGCACTTTCTGGAGCTGCCGATTTAATAGATATAATGGAATCAAGAACAGTGGAGAATTGTGTCAAATTATTACTGCAGCGACTGCTGAAGAAGATATTGGCAGTCTTATAGATTACCCGAATGGAAAGATTGTCACATATAAAATTGGAGAGGAGATGACTATTGATTTCTTGTATATAAGTTATGAGCTATATCTATTCGCTTGTGTTGACAGACATTTATACTTCTTAAATTATTCCAAAGTTCTATAGAGTCAGTGAAACCAAGCTGAGCTAGAAAAGCCTTGACTTCTCTGCGAATTGAAGATAGCACAAAATTTCGTAAATCTGTGTACAACCACCAATTCAAATCAGATTTATTTTCCTGGAATAAATGAAAGCGACCTTACTGGAGCTAGTTCATCAAATAACCGTATTAAACGTTCCATAATTTTCATGACAATAGGACTCCATTGCCTGGCTACTAAATCAAACCACATAGGATATGCTTGAAATACTTTTCAATGGCGACGTTTCTGCCACCAGGTTGCTTTTTTCATGTGCTCATACAATGACAACGAAATATATATGTAATCGTCATTGTACTTGAAAAAGGCCACAATGTGAAGGAAACGTCAGCATTAATAAGTATTTGAAGCATATGTGGTCTGATTTATCGGTCAGGCAATGGAGTCCTGCACAGAAAATGGCGGTATCGTATTTCTGTATTAACCCCCCGAACGGGATGTAAAAAGTAAAGTAACGCGATTCTAAGTTCAATATTGCGGATGCTGCAGAATTTGTCCTTTTCATAGTAACCACTACGATTAGGTGCCAAATAAATATGTTTAGTTGAAAAACTGAGGGAAATACTTTGTTCGGCGAAAAACGAGATGCAAACCCTTGTAGTAGACATAACATTAACTATACCAATAAAATATAAACAGGTGACATCTAAGAGTTGCTTTAGATAAGAAAGTAACTTGGAAACCATTCGTAGAAAATATAAAGGGTATGTGTCAAAAAGGTATCAATCTTCTTCGAATAATTTTATAAGGCTTACGTTTTGTCTATTCTAGGTTACGGTTGTTTTTTATGGCTCGGGGAGTAAGTCATTACTCTAGCAGTTCGTCATGTTACAAAACAAATCAGTAAGACTTTACTTGGGCGCAATGTCATCTAGTACAATATTTTCATTGCATGTGGAAGCTAGAATTCTATTAATTAATGACTATTAGTAAGGGAATTCATGGTAAAATCACAGGCTCTGTTAAACAAAATTATCAAATTAGCTACTTTAAACCTTCTTAATAAATAATGGCACAAGAACAATAGACCTCTATGCGAAGCCTACAGAGAGACAACCTATATGTCTTCCCCTCTTACAGGGTGCCACAATAAAGTTCTAGTAGCTGACATATAGATTTGAACCGCATCGTAATAACGTTATTCCGACTTATGGAGAAAATTACACATATAGTGAATGAGTGTACACTGTCTGATATGCTGGATCGATATGACATCTACTTTGTCGTTCTGTCGTATTACGTAACTTGAAAAGTTACTATAGTTGTAGACACCTTTCTTGGCGGGTCAAAGTAAGACTACCAGCATCCCTTTATACATCTCCATCTCCCTAATAACATACATACACATGCAACCTACCCCTGTGTGTGAACGTTTGTTCGGTAAGCTCAAAGATATACGCTTTTTAGTTGTGAGTCTCGAACACTACAATGCCCGGAAATACGATCAATGGAGAAGGCCGGCAGCTCGTGCTAAATTTATTAGAGTATTTACAGAAAGAGAAAGAAATCAGCGGTCCCCTGTTACCCATTTCATGCGTACTGAAGAACTCCTGTACTTATATCATATGGCGTTGATGACGTAACCGCCAAGAACGGTGACTTCAACACTACGTAGTCGTGCCATAAGTTCTGTCCCATGATAATCTCATGATAAAAATGAAACAAGATAAGATATATTTATATGAAAGATATTATTTATTCGACAACATTTTTAGAATTCATAATCAAACAGTTTTATTCAAAATGTCCCCCCTTGGCCTTCACACACTGCTTCAATCTCGCGGGCCACTCATCTATCACTGCACGCACAGCTTCCAAAGGAATAGCTGCCGCTGATCGGATCAAATCCGCTTTCAGGGACTCGATATTACGGTGGGCTTTGGAGCAGGCCAACTGCTCTAGCAGGTCCCACAACTTGTAGTCTAAAGGATTGAGGTCCGGACTCCCTGAGGGCCAATCTTCCGCAGCAATGAACTCTGGCACATTGCTTTCCAGCCAGCGCTGCGTACTCTTAGCCTTGTGAGCGGGGGCGGAATCCTGCTGGTAGACCCAGTGTTGGTTGGCAAACAATGTACCACTTAAAGGCTTGACGATAGGATCCAGTATGTCGCTCTGATAGTTTGCCGCTTTTGTTTTCACGCCCTGTTTACAGAAATGGAGCTAAGTGACCCCTTCGTAGGACACCCCCCACCAAACCATGACTGACGCAGGGTGGTGGCCTCTCTCAACTCTCGGAATGATCTCCGAAGCTTCCTGTGAACTCCTTGCATACACTTTGTCATTTTGTCGGTTGAATTTTTCTTCTATGGTGAAGATTTTCTCATCCGTGAACAAAATCTTTCGGAATCCCCCAGCTGCGTACCTCTCCAAGAGCTTCTTGGATCTTGTCGCCCTGATGTGTCGCAAGGTGGCCGTAAGTCGCTGGCCCGTACGTCTCCGGTAAGCCCCTAGCCCTAGGTCTTGTTTAATGATGCGCGACATCGTCCGGACAGGAATCTTCATTTCCCTGGATAGGATCTTCTGCTTCCGGAGTGGATTCCTTTGAATCCTGGCTTTTACGGCTTTGATGGCTGCTGGAGTCCTTACTTGACGAGGTCTTCCGCTTCTTGGCCTGTCATCAACAGAGGACGTCTTATTGTACCGCTGAATGGTCCTAGACACAAATTTACGCGATATTTGAAGGCCGCGTAAGAGTTCAAAAATCTGACTAGCACTGTGATTACACTTATGTAAAGCTATCACTGCAATACGGTTCTCTGCCTTGCCCCATTCCATCGTTATGCTTCGAGAGATCAATACAAACTGAGGTATATGTAATTACCCGAAAAGCGCTTAATCAACTGACACCACAATGTAAACAATCGGACAAGTATTAACAGGTCTACACTTGTTTGAAAACGAGGGACAGAACTTATGGCATGACTACGTATATGTGGGTTTCTTTTTTCAGATCATGTCATTTTTTTTACATTATGTAGGTTTTCCTACAAGACGTCGACTTGGAACTAGCTGTCGTTCACTTCATGTTCACTTGTAGCAAACAAGAAATTAACTATTTGCATACTACGAGTCCCTTCCCACTTCAGTTGGCCCACTTCAAGATTTGTACCAAAACATGCCTTTATAAACTAAACATGATGAAACTATTTACTTATAAAACAATTTATTTTCTCAAAAACATTTTAGATACACTCTAGTCGTAAAAAATAAGTATTTGAAATCAATTAGACCTATAACTAATAGAACAAATAAACAATGTGCGAATAAAAGCGCAAAGTTAACAACGCAACAATTGAAAGATTACCATTGAGTAACATCACCTTTATTCTTTATTACGGCTGAAATTCTTTGGGGCATAGTGTTAACCAAATTTTGGCAAAAATTTGATGTAAAACAATCAAAACAATATTTCTTGAAGCTTTTGTCTCAGTTCGGTGATTGTACGAACAGGATGTTGAACCTTTTTCATTTCGTGCCACAAAGTTTCAATAGGTGACAGATCTGGACTGCTAGAAACCCATTTCAAAAGGGATACATTATTTTCTTCTATCCATTTTATAGCCTTTTTTGAGCCATCTTGCTGAAACACAAAATCTTGGCCGGATGTCAAACATTCTTCCATCACTGGTAAAAGCGATTCTTTTAAAATTGCTAAATATTAGTTTGTATCCACATTTCCATCAATAGAATGAAGTTCTCCTACTCCTTTTGATGACATACTGTCCCAGACCATAATGGATGCTGGAAATTTCACTTTTCTCTTCAGACAGTCAACATGGAATGCTTCATTTTTTGCGAATAACTCTACTGCGACTGTCACCAACACAAACTTCGAATCGGGCCTCATCACTCCATTGCGTTGCACACCATTGTTGAGGTGTCCATTGTCTATGTTCTTTAGCCCATCTACGCCGATTTTTCTTTTGCAGTGGAGTTAATAGTGGCTTTTGTTTGGCCTATAAACAAGTTGTGCAACTTTAGGGTTTTTACTTCAATAGGTTGATATGTTGTAATTGCAACATGTGTTATTTTTATGCTGCAAATTTGATTAGGGAGTGATAAAGTTGGTGTTTTCTACTATATATTATCAAAATATTCATTGTTAACATTTTAAACCTATAACACCCTGCTACATTTTTATTATTCGTGTTTGATAAGAAAAAAACTAAGATTTCAATAGTTGGGCCAACTGAAGTGGGAAGGGGCTCGTAGTCTGCCAAGACAACAAGTTGACATTTTATCGGTTTATTTCTGTTGAGGCATTTGCTATGTTACAAAGTCTAGAATCTAGATCTTCCACAAAATAACAATATGGTTATTGTGTCCGACTCATTAACTGTTCTTAAATCGTTGCAGTCTAGCTTGTCACCATTATCTGATATAAACCCAATATTAGGTAGTGAAACAAAAGCTTCGAGTACTGAGAAGCCAAGGTAGAGAAGCTGTTTTCATCTGGGACAAGGCACATACTGGCATTAAATATAACAAAGCTGTAGATACTTTGGCAAAACAAGTAGCTGCTAACCAACATTTTCGGCACAATCCATGTGTGTCGACGATTGTATCACCAGCACCAAAAAGGATATCCGGAAGAAGGGGCGTGATTCTTACAAAGAGTATGTTTCAAATAGCAGTACCGTCAAGTGCAAGAAACAATGCCGCTCAAGATAATATTGGTCATTTCTTATGGTCTTGTCTAATCAATGTTGGGAGGTATGTAAATAGCAAACATAGACGGTATCCATGTTATTACCTTAATTAGTCACATCAGGACGTAGAAACTTTCAACACTCTTTATCTTGATAATGGGATATTTTAGGGCTTATATTTATAGAAGTTTCTGGTTACTTTTGGATATACCTTTTTCTCTAGAAATACTGTCATTGCTTACTGAACAGGGGACGTGTCTTAGTCAAACTTACTGATAAATCATGTTTCACACAAAGTCGTACCTTGCACGGTCTGGCTCCATCATTTTACTAATAACGAAATGAGTTCCAACTTCATGTTCTGCGTTTGACACCGGTTGGAGTTGGAGCAGTCAACTTTGTGCCAGAACTGCGCGCAAATGATGTGTTATAAATCCTAGATAATATATATTATATGGGCTGTGCGATTCAGAGCTCAGATGTCCGACGCATACAATGAGCCCTGAAATTTATGTCACATTTATGATATACGATGCTAGGATAACGGATTGCTATACAGGATGATTGCAAGGTCTATGCAAGCCTTTTGGAATATGATCGATGTAAAAATATTTATGAAAAGTGTGTCAATCGAATATTGGAAGAAGTGTCATCGGAACGCTAAGAGACTCAGTGATGTTTGACATGATGCATAAGGGAATAGTGATCAAATGTTGAAGAGAAAACATTTACTGTATCGCTAAATTCCTCTAATGATGTGCTGAGCCACCCCAATGCCAATACATTTGTCTAGTCATCAGGACCTGCTTCTGACGAGGTGATTTATGTGTTCTTAAGACAAGCTAGCTGTACTTGGTTCCGAAAAGCTGCTAGCGCTTGTAGAGGATGAGGTAGAAATGACATTTTTCTTCTCTCATATCCCTCATATGTTCAACGGTCGGAAGGTCGCGACATCTAGGAGGCCCAGGAAGCTGACTTGAATGTTAATTTAGACCTAGCAATACCTTGTTAGAAAATAGGGTTTTCAAGCGTTTGAAGATATGGCAAACAATGCAATTCTAGTATTTCCTGGGTAAAGCGTCGCGAGTCTTATATCTTCTTATGAAGGTAAAAGTGATTTTGAACCATATTTCAGGTGTCCTAAGCTATAACGGCTGCAGTATGGTGCAAGTGACATTAAAGTGAAAACTTTACATTACGATTTACAGCGCAACATCTCCTGACTAGTGTTGTTCCGAGAGTTTTTTGTGTCGTAATGAATTCCTTTCCTAATGGGTAATAGATTTACAGCTATTGGTAATAATAATAATAATAATATATTTCCATTCGACTTGTACAAACAAGTATGGGAAAGTGTCATAAATAAATAAACATTACACTGAATGGGTTGAATATACATATAGATATGTATATCTATATATATACTTCCGCATCTTAAATTTACAGAAATAAATCACGACACATTATTAAAAACATATAGTATATCTAATAATACTAGAGTACATAAACAGCACGACAAGAGCACGATAAAATGTAAATTAAAATTGATGGTTGAGGTACTCGTCAACTGAGTAAAATAGATATAGCAACAAATCTCGTACTTTGCGTTTGAAGACTGAAATAGATACCATGCCCTTAATCGACACGGGTAAGTGATTAAACAATCTCACAGGCATGACCGAAGCCCCTTTGGAAATAGAGGCAAGCCTGTGAGTAGGTATAACTACATTGTGGTTTGTACGGAGGTTATAACCAGAGCTGATAGCCACATCATTTCTGGAGACATAGCTTTCATAATTTTCTTTAACATAAACGACACACTTATAAACATACAAGGACTATACTGTCATGATCTTCAGGTAACTGCATAATTATCTGCATGAATGCCTGGAGTTTTTAAGCAACATGGTTCTGATAATCCTTTTTTGTACTATAAATAATTCACCAACCCTGTTACTACCACCCCAAGCAACAATGCAATAGCTTAGTGCGGAATGGACGTGAGCGAAGTAGTAAAGCTTTAATATTTCAGTACTTAAATGACATCGAAGCTGCCATATAATGAATGATTGGGTTGACAATCGCTTGATCAAACACTCAATATGTTTACCAAATATTAGCTTAGTATCTAAATAAACACCAAGGAATTTTGTGTAGTTGTTTCTGTCTTAAGTTATATCCCACCATAAACACGTAGGCTGAAATCTAAATCTATATTTCTGAATAGAACTACATCAGTTTTTTGAGAGTTTAAGATAAGGCCATTGGAGTTACAATAATTTCTCATTTGACAGAAAGCATTATTTGTAAGTGTACCCAATGAGTGAGGATAGGAAGCATGAGTACTGAATGTAGTATCATCTGCAAAAAGTGTTTTAAATACGCCAGCACAAGAAGTCGAAATATCGTTGACAAACCAAATGAATAACAAAGGTCCTAAAGTGCTCCCTTGAGGCACCCCTGTTGATACTATCTTGGCATCAGAATTATATGATTGAACGTTAGTAGTGATTTTTACTGATTGCATCCTATCCTATAGGTACGTTTTAATCCAATTATACGCGCACCCCCTTATTCCATACTGTTCCAACTTATTCAACAACAAAGAGTGATTAACTGTATCGAATGCACGACTGAGATCAAAAAATATGCATGCTGTTGTTTCTTTATTTTCAGAATTTTGTGAAATTTCGTTACATAATGATAAAACAGCATTTTGAGTGCGCCGTCCTTTGATAAATCCAAACTACACTGAATTAAGTAAGTTTTGTTGACAATTAAATTGAACAAGTCTGGAACAGTAGGCTTTCTCATATACCTTAGAAAACGCAGAGGATGATTTTTTTGGAATCTCACTGATAATGTTTATGGTTTCGCTGTGACTCAATGGATGAAGAAAAAATGAAAAAGGATTTTTAGCGACATGCTTGGTACTAGTATCAATATTGAGATTTTGCGTTAAGGATTGCACAGATTCCAAGAAATAATTATTAAAGGAGTCAGCTAATTATTTGCCAACGAGCTGCGATCCATCTCTAAGTAAATTAACGTTTGGATTCTTAATCCTAGACCCACTGTGTAGTTTTATTAAATTCCATGCAGTTTTAGGCATGTTTGAGGAATTTTGGATTTTTTCAGCATGGTATTTGCTTTTAGCTTCCTGAATTTTACGTCTGTTTATAAATTTTAGAGTTTTGTATCGTTCGTGTAAGTCTGCACTCCCTGTATATTTATAAGCAGCATGGATATATCGCAGAAGTATACCCTCCTCGATAATTTTATCATTCACCCAAGGTTTTCTTATGGGCTTATTACTTAACTTGAAGCTAGTTAAGGGAAATGCCTTATCCATTATAAAGGGTGTCTCAGAAATATTTTCGTTTTTAGATCAGTCCTCTGGCGGAATACGCATGCTCCGGAGAAACGAGACAGTTGACAAACGTTTGGCAACATTGTTAAATTTTAGTTGCAATGGAGCGTTTTACAGGGCCGCAACGTGCTTTTTGTGTTCGCGAGTTCTATAAAAACAAGGATTCTTATGTGCTTGTACGTCTTTTGTACAGAAATCATTATAACATAGCAGGAATGAGAGATGTCCCAAGCGCAAATTTAATTAAATATTGGGTAAGAAAGTTCGAGAGCACTGGAAACACGTGTATTAGTAAACCGCCTGGACGGCCAAGGTCAGCAAGATCGAACGAAAATATTGAACGTGTGCGCCAGTCCGTTAACGAGGATCCCCGGCAATCATTAAGACTGCGTGGAGCGTCTCTAACTTTGCATAAGTCAACTGTTCATCGCATTATTCGCAAGGATTTGCATTTTCACCCATACAAGATTGTTGTTACACAACAATTAAAACCACAAGATCCCGCTAATCGATTAGAGTTCTGTAGAACAATGGGAGAGCATTTTAACGGTTACAACAACATATGGTTTTCTGATGAATCGAATTTTCACATTAACGGGCATGTTAATAAACAAAACTGCCGATATTGGGCCGAGCAGAACCCGCAAAATCTTCATGAGACGCCATTACACTCGCCTAAAGTTATCGTCTGGGCTGCTATGTCAGGGCAAGGAATCATTGGCCCGTATTTTTTTGAAGACAATCGTGGCCAAGCTCAAACTGTAACATCTGAGCGCTACTGCCACATGATTAGGACTTTTTTAACTCCAGCTATACAGAACCATGGTGGCTACAATAGAAACACGTTTTTCCAGCAAGATGGAGCGACTTCTCATGTCACGAATGAATCCTTGGATGCTCTTCATCAGTTATTCCCAGAGAGGGTCATCAGTCGCAGAGGAGACATTAACTGGCCACCGAGAAGTCCCGATTTGACACCAGCAGATTTTTTCTTATGGGGATACCTGAAGAGTAAGGTATACACCCCACCGCCACAAGATTTGAGAGAGTTGAAGCAAAAAATAACAGATGAAATAAACGCCATTCCTCGAGCAATGCTTTGGAGAGTGATCGAAAACTTCAGTTCGAGATTAAGAGAGTGTGAAAACATGAACGGTGCTCATTTATCCGATACTCTTTTCCATAAATAAAATTAATGTTTAGGCTTTCGTTTGGTAATAAATTTATCTTTGTAAAAATATTCTAAGTATTTTTATTTATGGCATAAAATAAGAAAATATTTATGAGACACCCTTTACCTATGAAAATATCATGGAATAAAGAAAATTTAATATCACAACATGCCAGGTAATAAAGGTCTTCCAAGAAATCGTAATATATTTACATGGAACTGTAATTAATATATTACCAACTTCAAATTTGTAGCACGGTGTCCTGTGATTTGAGGAATATTTTTAAAGTAGTTAACATAAAAGATGTCGCCGCGGATTGTGCTCACGTATTCCAAATTTTGTTATACTGATTAAATGCTTCTCATTTAGATGTTGATCAATTACGATTTGGAATTGGATGAGAATCAAAAGCATTTGGTGAGCTTTTTTCGAGCCTATCACTGTTTACAGTGAAAAAGTACCATAAGTGAGATGAGGTCTGGAAAACCCTCTACAAACCACAAATGCTTTTGTATACTTTGAGCGGAATACAAAAAAAAGGCCAGTGCCACCTCGGAACAGAAAATCAACGTGATAACGCTAGTGAGAAAACCGAACTTAAGCTAATTTATTGATGGACTGAGGATGTCGGTCTCAATGTTACCTGGTAATACTTCGACATTCTCAGTTTTTAGATGGCACTGCAGGCTCGATCAATAAAAACTCCATCCAATTCCAGCAAAATTTACGGGATCAATTAATGAAGCAATTTTCTTAGCTGATTGGATTCTTATTTAGCTGGAAACGGTTTTTGGGCCAGTCTCTCGCGTGTCGTGTTTTAAATTTTGCGTAGGTATTAAATAAGTGAGTAGTTTTTAAACACAATGCCAAGACTAAGGTATATTACGGCCTTTGGTCACTCTACGTGACCACATTGGGATCAAAATAGGTTACAATACATGGTGTTTCATTAGCAGGGGGAAAAAGTTTTACCGTTGATAGGGGACATGGAGGGTATTACAGATGATTGTTGGGTCTTTAGCCTTTATTAACCGAGATGGTGTTTTATCGGTTTTGGATATTTCTTTATAGCCTCACGACTATTCGAGCACTATGTATATTTTCTAAACTTTCTATGCATACTCAGATTTGCTCACTGAAATCTTTCTGATACTGTTGTTGACGTAAATTTTGAGTTTATGCTATAATTGATGGGAGCAATTTGGCTGAAATATTTTCACGTCCAGACAAGTAGATACGAGTTTGCTTATTTGAAATAGATTATCCCATATACATATTACTCAAATTTTTGGATTTTACGCGACATTCTAAATACATATATGAGAAAAATGGTTATATTTGATTGATCCGCATTTGTCATTTCTTACGAAAGATTTAAGATGTCACAAAAACGTTTAGATCTGATATGATAATTTACATGAAATTTACTTAGAACCCCGCATACAAACTAAAAATTTAAGATATACATTATTTAAGGTAATCCCATTTTGTGTAATTAATCGCTGTAGGTCTTCGTGGGACACCCTGTATGTTGTTTCAATGTGTAGGTGCTTTCATTTGGCAAACAACAATGGAGTTCTATCAAGTACTTTATTGAGTCAGAATAATTATCGTATAATTCGAAGAAATCGCACGCTTGCGACAAGTTGTACATCGAACTCGTCTCTGTACTGTTATAGGTAGTAAGGCTCATTTGAAGCCTTGCTGACGACAATACATTTCTTTTATGATTACAATTATAAAATAAATTTACTGATCACGCTATTTAAAAAAGATAGATATTTTTTTACTCTGTTAAATATTTCCTATTAATTACACTTCCTTAGCATAAAAGCGGTAAATCAATTTATCAAAATAAAAAGCAATAGTTTTCAACCTATACCGCTTTTATTCTCTGTATGATAATAGTGCTGCCTATTTATCCTTTAAAACCAATTCTGTTGTATGTTAATAAGTACTTATCGTTCTAAACAATTACTTATGCTCCAAAATAATAATTACGGAAAATATTTTGCTTAAACATAACATATAAGAACGCAGGCTGTTTTTAGTTTATTTATGTAATTATTTATTTATTTGCCACTTTAGGTCTATTGAATATCAATAACACGCAAAAAGGAGGTGGAAGACATTAACCAGTCGACCGAGGCGGTACCTCCCGCTAGCTTCTCCGTCTTATAAATGTCCGCATGTTTCCACTACCTAAGCCACGCAGTCGGTTATCTTCCAAAACAAAGAAATTAATGATGATGGATCCCTCGAGTACTAAAAATTCCGGACGTAAACTCACTCCACTCTTGGAATGTCCGGGTGGAGGATGGACTCGAGGGAACAACATCGAACATAAAATTTGCTTCACGAATATCTGCGAGATTAACAGCAACATTGATGCTGTTCATCACTACTTGAAATCCAATCGTCTCACCATGCTTTTCTTGGCGGAGACAAAAATCTCAGACTCTGCACCGATTAAACATCTTAGCTTCCCAAATTACGAGGTGCACTTCAATCTGAGAAAGAACGGGGGAGTTGTGGCTTTTGTCCGCAGCAGTCTTTCCTGCTCCAGGGATCTTTCTTTGGAATCAGACCGGAAGGACATTCTGTGGCTTCGCCTCAACTCCAAAACATCCCTCAAATTTATTTGGTGCTTTTATCGCTCTTGCTCGGTCCATAACTGGCATGATCTACTTGAATACCTCACCATCAAGTTTGACTTTCTGAACATCAATTACCTCACTTCAGAGGTAGTTCTTCTCGGTGATTTCAATGCCCATAATGAGCTTTAGTTGGGCTCAAACAACATCGATGCAGCAGGTCGTACAGTCGAAGCGTTCGCCCTTATTCAAGGGCTGACCCAGCTGGTGACGAGCCCTACTTTTTCCCCCGTCTCGAGACGTGCCAGTAGCCTGCTGGATCCCTTTCTGACCACGCATCCTATCTCTTACAGTACTGCTGTCCTGTCCCCCTGGATAACTCAGACCACAGTGTTGTTGAGTTTAGGTTTCGGTCAAAACTCGCTGTGGCAGCAGAAACTGGTACAGGCCGCAAAATTTAGCATTACGGACATGCCGACTGGGAGGGGCGCAGAGACTTCTTCTCTACTTTTTTTTGGAGAGATGTCTGTTTCACTGACGCAGATCCGTCGGCTGTCTGTTCTTCGATAACCGAAATTATCCACATCGGAGTGGAGGAATACATCCCTCATACATTGAAAGTGCCTAAACTTCTCATACAGTAGCCTTCCACCACTTTCGTGTCAGGATGAGATGATTGTATCCGACTCAAAGGCCAAGTCGGAATTGCTTGCCAAGATCTTTGCTGCCAACTCCACCATGGACGTTCCCCCAATGCCCAAGTGCCGTCAATTCAAAGGGTTCCCTACACTATGCAGGAGGTAATATTCAGTCATGAGACCGTAAGACGAGTGCTCTTGTCGCTCGACATCAAACAAGGTTCTGGTCCGGATTTGATTCCTGCCATTGTACTGAAGAAGTGTACAGCGGAGCTTGCTCCAGTTCTTTCGCGTTGCTTCCAGATATCTTATGAATCCGGCACCTTCTCAGAATACTGGAAATTTGCTCATGTTCATCCCATCCCAAAAAACAGGATCTAAGAATAACCCTTACAACTACAGGACTATAGCTCTGCTCTCTGTTTTAAGTAAGGTGATGGAGAGGTGCATACATCGCGAGTTTCTGGACTACCTCGAACGTCACAGCTTGATTAGTGACAGGAAGTATAGTTTTCGGCACCAACGATCTACAGGGGATCTCCTAGCTTACGTCCCGCAATTGTGGAGCAAGCTCTTCGTGGTGAGGCTCATGTCGTTGCTCTTAACGTCACAAAAGCGTTTGATCAGCTGTGGCATGCTGCCCTCTTAAGCAAACTTTCATCCTATGGCCATCCAGAAAAGCTTTGCACATGGGTGGCTAACATTAGAATAGAAAATATATATATATATATATATATATAATAGAGCTATTTCAAAAATAAATTAAGCTCTGAATATATTTTTTCATTGAATAAGATTAGTTCAAATGACGTATTACAGGCAATAGGGAGCCTAAAATCTGATGCGAAGGGAATTGATGGTATATCCCTGTCAATGATCCAGCTTTGCCTGCCAGTTATTCTCCGTCACATCGTCCACATCTTTAATGACTGTTTGGAAAAAGGCTACTTTCCAAACACATGGAAACAAGCTCTAATTATTCCAATTCCTAAAAAAATTAAGCCCACTGGGTATAATGATCTTAGACCTATCAGTTTATTACCAATTTTATCCAAAATTTTAGAAAAAATTATAAAGTTCCAATGGACCGCTTACCTAGAAAAATGCTTTATACTTCCCGACACTCAATCCGGTTTTAGAAAAAATTATAGTACAACATCTGCCCTACTTAATCTGCAAGACAATATTTTAAGCGCCTTAGATAAAACAATGGCACTAGCCTTAATCTCTATAGACTATTCGAAAGCCTTTGACAGCATCAATCATAAATTATTACTTGCTAAATTAAATTACATAGGTCTTGACAGTGTATCACTTCCATTTTTCGACAGTTTTTTTTTATACTCCAACTACCACGAAGGCCTAAGGCCTAAGCACCCATTGGGTACCGTGGGGCTATAGGAGGATACATGAGAAAGGGGGGGACGCCTCACGGACTCTGGCGAGGGAACACGTGTGCATTCAACATGCACACATTCTGGTTCCGCCTACGAGAACCACAGGGTGGTACCTCCGCGTTCGACAGTCAGAGACCCTCTACCACCTATGGACAATCACAACATCCATAGCCAAGAGAAAAATTTCTCCTGGGACGGGACTCGAACCCGCACAGCGCAAGGGGACTGATCAGGAGACCGAAGAGTCTACAACTGCGGCCACCGCTGCTGCCTGCTGCCAGTTACCTTCATCAAAGAACTCAGTGTGTTTTTCTCAATCAAGAAATGTCTCAAGTGATAATAATTCCCTCAGGCGTACCTCAGGGCTCTGTATTGGGGCCGCTTCTGTTCCTCATATATACGTTCGACTTAAGCAAAAGTATTAATAATTCTCATGTCTAGTCATTTGCAGACGATACGAAATTGCTCCATTATTTTAACCCAGATAATGTCAATAATACTACTCAAATTTTACAAAACGATATTAGTAAATTAATTAAATACTCTTTAGATCAAAATCTACTTATTAATCCACAAAAATCCAAAATGTTATTATTTTGCGCACAAAGAAAAACATACAATGAACACAGCTCTTGAACATTCAGATAAATAACCAAATCTTGCAATTTTCTGATTCTGCAAAAATTCTTTTTGTTGTTTTTGATACAAAATTAAGGTTTATTGAACATGTTAAAAGTCTATTCCAGAAAACCTACCTAAGGCTGCGTACTCTTATAGCAAACAGGTATTTACTAAATTTTAAGTTGCGTAAAAAACTATGTGAAGCTTTGGTCATATCTATACTAAATTATTGTAATATCGTATACTATACTTGTTTAGACAATTTCACTAAAAACGTTATTCAAGTTATTTAAAACAATTGTATACGTTTCATCATTGACTTACGTAAATTTGATCATGTATCAGCGAAATATCCCGTTCTAAACTGGTTAAAAATTAATGACATGGTCAAGTATCACTATTCAGTTTTTGTTCACAAATTGCTGCACACGTCTAAACCTTATTACTTGAGGGAAAAAATTTCATTCAATAATGATGTTAACTGTAGAACTCTCAGAGAAAATATTATTAGAATACCCCTGCATACGTCTACACTTTTTAAACGCAGTTTTTCTTACAATGTTGCTATTATTTATAATGGCCTTCCTAAAGTACCGGGTGCGCCAGAGAAACTTACTTATTTGAAAAAATTCCCGCGCGGTGAGCTGGGCGGGTAGAGGGGCGAGAGGCGGCGCATCTGGAGGGGGAAGTTCCCAAGTTTATTTCTCGCTCCAGTCAGTTGCCATCATGCTCTGGTCTAGAGAACAGCGGGCCTTCGCAGTCGAGAGCTTCTTTTCTAACGGTCGCTCAGTTGTTGCTACGCAACGTGCCTTCCGCGCTCGCTTTGAAATTCCTCCTCACAGACTCGTTCCTGGCCGTAATTCGATTCTGTCGTGGGTTGACTCATTTCGGGAGTGTGGAAGTGTCGCTAAACCCAGAAATGGACTTCAACGGACCATCAGAACTCCGGAAAATGTCGAAAGAGTGAGGCAGTCAGTTGTGCGTTCTCCCCGGCGTTCGGCTCGCAAACACGCAGCTGCTATGGGAATTTCTGACACTACTGTTCGACGAATTCTCCATGAAGACCTCCATTTTCATCCCTATAAATTGGCTGTTGTTCAAGAATTAACTGAAAGCGATTTTGTTGCCCGTCAAAATGCATGTGAAATGCTGGTTGACAACCTGCCTGAAGACGCGGTCGTTTTTTTCAGTGACGAGGCTCACTTCCACATTTCCGGCTGCGTCAACAAGCAAAACATGCGTTATTGGTCTGGTGTGAATCCACGTGAGCTTCACCAGAAGCCACTTAACTGTGAGCGAGTTACAGTCTGGTGTGCGATGTCGGTAATGGGAATAATTGGTCCTTATTTTTTTGAAGAAAACGGACGCGCAGTTACCGTGAATGGAGCTCGTTACAGGAACATGATCGAGGAATTTTTTCTTCCGAGACTCGAAGAAATGAACGTTAGGAACGTGTGGTTTCAGCACGATGGAGCCACAGCACACACCGCACGAGACTCGATGAATTTGTTGCGACAACATTTCCCCGACCGCCTCATCTCTCTCAGAGGCGATCTCCAATGGCCGGCACGATCTCCAGATTTGACTCCCTGCGATTTCTTTTTATGGGGTTATTTGAAATCTCTGGTTTATGTCGATCGACCACGGACCATAGCACACCTCAAGAACAACATTCGCGACGCCATTGCCAACATACCGATTGATATGCTGCAAAGAGTGGATACGAATTTCAAAAATCGACTTCATCAGTGTATGCGCAATGGAGGTCGCCATTTATCCGATGTCATTTTCAAGACTACATGAAAAAAAAAATGGGATATTGTATTCTCGAATAAAAAAAAAAATAAAACAATAATTGAAGTAATTTTGTTTTTATTGACCTTTCAAATAAGTAAGTTTCTCTGGTATATAAAGAATTTTCATTACCTGTCTTTCGACAAAAAGTTAAAACATTATTGGTCAACCCTCCAAACAAATAATTTACGTAATCATTCATTTCTTTTTTATTCCATCTTCAATTCCGATTAATAATTTTTTGGTGTACTTGGGTTTGGAAAGTATGCCTTTTTCCTTTTTTAAATTTTACTTATTTATATAGTGTATTCTTTTGAACATCTGCTAGATACTATATGGTTAAGTGTAAGAGTAGCAGCATGCTAAACTTCACCATGTAAGTCTGACATTTGACTATACTACAATGTAATTGTGGATAAATAAAGACATCTATTATTATTATTATCTCTCGCCGCAAGACATCGGTCGTAGTTGACGGGTTCTCGTCTTCATCTCACAACGTCAAAGTGGGTGTTTCCCAGGGATCGGTCTTGGCTCCGATACTGTTCCCCTTTATATATCAACGACCTCAGGAATTCAGAATGACAAGCCGACCTCTGCCGCTGAGCTGGAAAAAAGAAGACCAGCGACGACTTCCCCTCTGATGAGAAACCTGGAGGTTATCACTGCTTGGGGACGCGATAATCTTGTACAGTTTAATGCTTCCAAAACACAGTACTGTAACTTGACGAACAAAAAGCGTCCTTGCGCTCATCCGGTTTCGATGGATGACCGAGTTCTGCCAAAGAGCCATTCATTTCGGCTGGTCGGAGTCCAGATCACTGGCACATGCGGCAGCTACTGGGGAAAAGCTAGACTATTTGTTTTGGGCTAAGAAGTACTTTTCTCCGTATGACCTTCTCACTCTATACAAGGCCCAGATAAAGCCGTTTGAGGTGCTGCCGCCCCGACTAAACTATTTATGCTCGATGCTGTCCAGGAGAGAGCTATCCGACTGATCGATGACTCTTCTCTAACAGACAGTCTCGGGACTCTTTCGGACCTGCGGGCCGTCGGCGACCTAGCTCTTTTCTATCGCCACACCAACGGGCTTTGCTCCTCAGAGCTCTCTTCCATGATGCCACCGCACGATGTGCCTGTCAGACAGACCCGCTGGACTTTGGCCTCCCATCCTAATCGTGTCGAACTTCGTACATCCAGAACTGGCCGATACGACCTTTGTCCTTTGTCCCGAGGGTGTCGAGATTCTGGAACAATCTACAAGAGGAAGCTTTTTGGATTGACAAAATTTCTTTGGAATCATCATAGTAGCTGCGGCTGCTTCGGCATAAAAAATTCAATATAGTTATAAAATTGAATTATTAGGTGTTGAAAAAGATTTACTTCTGTGCTGTTTACCTGTTTCAATATGAATAAATTATATTAAAATAAAATTCTCCCTTATTGAGTTTTGCGTTTGAAAGATTTTACACAAATAGATTACGAAAATTACGAAAAAGGTAGTAAATTTGTTTTTTAATTCCCACGTTTACTGGCTAGAAAGTATTGTAATCGCGAAAAAAATCGAAAATGAGATATTGTGTTTTTGTATGTTACCGAGTATATCACGAAAAACCTGTCGGATGTCCGCTAATCTCATAACCGCCTACAGCTTATCGCTCGGATTCCGATGAAATTTTTAGACAATGTTGCTACTATGCCAAGGACGTAAAAGCATAGTTTTTGCAAATCGGTTCAGTGGCGACAGAGAAAAGGCCAAGAACGAAAAAGGATAAAAATCGCCCAAACTTCGTTTCTTGACGTTTCAGAGAATCCTGACCATTTATTGAACAAACTTTTTGGTGCAAAAAACCTTGGGAGTGGGGATTGTGTGGGCTTATCTCAAATTTTTTATGTTAGTACATTTATACACTATATATCTGTGTAAGCCTTCACACTAATTAGACATATTTCACACATGATAGATTTCTCCGTACATTAGCCCTTTAAAGGGTCGTCCAATAGGGACGCAGGAAAGTAAACGTCAATTTGACATAGACGCCATCTTTGTTTTCTGTCACCGACAAGTCATTTTGTTAGTTGGGCATTTCGAGAACCAGTTTGCTCCGCATTCTCCACAAGGATTTGAATGTACACGCCTACAAGATCCAATTGACGCAAGAGCTGCGTCGGGCCGACCATTTTTCGCGCTGAACGTTCTGAGATTGGCTCCTTGAACACCGCCAAATTGATGCCAATTTTTAAATTTAATACAAAACACTCTCACCAGAAGGTCATAATGTTTCCTAAGCTCTGAGTGGGTTATGTATTGGGGAGAGGCGACGTTTCCAGATGCACGACCGGTAGAGCAGGGAAGGAATGTCTATGGACTGATTGATTTACTTTATTCTCAGGGGGTCTACTTTATGCTGAACATAATCCTTTATGACCTGATAACGGTGTTGAGCGGGAAGTGCAGAGTCAACTTATTTGACGCCATTTTTCAGAGTATAAAAGTAGTAAATCATATGTTACTGCTTTTGGACTTTCGACAATTTAAGACGAAATGTCAGTTGTTATAAGCCTCAGTAACAATTATGTTCCGAAATCACATTAAAATGACACTCTGTTCATTTCATTCCCCCAGACTTCGATTTCTCCACCTTACTGCCTCTTAGCTAAGTATGGCAGTGTTGCCCCCCTGCAGTACAAATGCACACGCGCCTCCTCTATATAGATATAGCGATTGATAAAGCAACATGTTGAGATGTTATGTTGCTCATTTCTGTCTGTCTGTCCCGGATAATTGCCAATATACTAAAAAACGAGGAATAAAATTCAGACATTCATCAAGAGATATGCCTAGATTTTTTACAGTTCCACATACTTTTATTATTTCGCCATTTAATGATATAATCGAATATTTCTTAATTTGATTTCTAAATTTTTAGAAAAAAATATTTTTCTCGATTACTATTATTTCTAAGATTTTTGCGTACTTGTCAATAGATCTCAAATCTTCATCTATTTGAACCTCAGAAATTATTATATTGTCAGTATCAAGATTATTGTATAACTGCGAGTCATCCGCAAAGAACTGAATATTGCAATGCCTAACAACTTTATCAAGATCCGAGATATACAAAATAAAAGGCTAACTAAAGCCTTAGGAGAAGTGGTCATATCGATGATAACTCTTTGTGATCTATTTCTTAAAAAGCTATTGATTAGAGCAACTGTTGATTCAGATAAACCATAAAATTAAATATTAATATAATATAATACTAAAAGTGAATGGTTGATGGCGTCAAACGCTTGAGAAAAATCTAGAAGAATTAAGGAAGTTACTCTCTAGATGGTATTCCAAAACATATTCATTTATTTGTATATACATCTTTTTCCAATAATTTTGAAAGTATAGGTAAGATGCTAATAGGTTTCAGGTCAGTATACGGGCTAGGATTACTTATTTGGGCAAAGATAAAACAAGAGGGCTTTTCTATGATTTAGGAAATATACTTTGTTCTAAGTATTTATTTATGATATGTAATATAATGTATCTTACTACTGTGCTAAGAACGAGCTTTGTCGTTTTTAAAAATCGGACCATGAAGGAGGGACAAAAGACAAAAAAATTAAATCTCACTCACATTTTCGGAAAAAGTTGTAGGTTTCAAAAATTGGGGGTTGCAGGGACTGGAAGAGGGTATATCTTAATTTGTTGACATTGGTATATTTATACGCCTCCAGCCCCAGTAATTCTACGTACCTATTTGTCAGAGTTCACTCATCATACATGTCCTCGTACATTAATACTTAAAAATATCTTCAACATTCGCATGTCAATGAATGCGACGTGGTCCCTCGATGAACGGGCGTTGTACGTCACAGTCGACAATTACTTCCTCACTGCTGTGGGCCTTGTGTACTGTGCATCGTGAAGCGCCTGCATGAATTTCTCTCAAGTGGAGTTATATATGTTCGTAGCTCACTTTTTTCTCAGAATGGCGAATTTGTGTCATACATAATCCTTTACGGATTGATGACTGTGTTACGTGGTCACCTTACTTGACGTCATTTTTTACTTTCAGGTCAATGAAATTTTATCGTGGTACCCGACGAATTGAACTGCATATTTTTGATTATTGAATAATTATTTATACCGCAACAATGAACCTGGCAAGTTTGCTGTTTAGCATCAAAATACATAAGATTTGACTAGTTCTTGACTCATCATATCAGTACGCGATTGTAACCAAACATTCGCACTCGGCTCTTGGACGAAGTCGTTAAAAATGATCTTATTTTGATGACAATTGAAAATTAATTTCCTAGTTTATGTCGCTTTTTTCATATTTTCATGACGACGAAGAACGAGCCAAAATGAACTTCAACGCGGTAGAGAATCTGGAGTTCTACAAGTGAATAGAAACCTATAATAATGTAGGTCGTATTTACTCTGAATGAATCAGGAAGCTCTAAAATAGTCATACATAAATCTGCATAAATGCGTTTGAAGCAAAACCCACTGAAAAATAGAATAATCGATGAAAAGGGAATTAACGATGATTGAATACTCCCCAAACTGTCGTAAATTGTGGACATTTAACGAGATATAGCGGTAATCAGAAGGCCATTTGATATACTCACTGGGTCTGACATACGTCATTATGATATACGTATGCTTTTCAATAGAGTAAATGTGAATGCTATGCGGTGTTTGTCGTTTGTAATTAATATCGAAGTTTTTCCATTTTACTTCCCATGCTAATTCGCGGGGAAGTATAGTAGTAAATGCGAAAATGTTTGAAAATGAAATATGGTATATTTCATGACCATAAATGTCTATCTCCTTGACCCCTATATAACTCGAAAAGTACCACTTGAGTTTTAATGAAATTTTGACAAAAAGTTAGCGCTACCCAAGGTCGAAAATTTGTATAATTTTTGGAACTCGACCCAGTGGTGGCTGAGCTACAAAGAAAAAGAGTGAAAACAAAAATCGAGCATAGACTTTTTTGGTATTTCAAAGACTTCTCATTTTTAGAAAATTAGTTGTGGTGGTCGAAAGTTGGAAGTAGGGTTTGGAGAGGATGAGGGAGGGTATGTCACATTTTTTGGCGTTAATATATTCATACGTTTCTAAGCCCTGTAATTATACGCATATACTTATTAAGCATATTTCACACATACATTTCGCGTAAACTTGACTCAACAAAATTGCTATCGCAACGTTGCGGTTGTGTGACAAATTGGCGAAGTCTAGGGATTAGTTGTATGGGTCTATTAGAATGACTTGATCTATTCAAGTTTTATGCCATACATGTTTGTAGTTAACTTTAAAAAGGAGCTAACTTGCATCGAACATGATCATTTATAATTTAATGACCGTGTAAGTGTCTTAGGCAATCTACTGGGCGCCATTTTCCATTTTGAATGCTGGTTTAGACATGATTTTAGTAATACTTGTGGCTTATTTTTCCAAGCTCTACCCATTGACGACCAAACGTACCTTACCGTTTGTGCAGTACCGTTTTAGTAGGTAGCCACAAACTTTACTCTGTTGTCTGTTACAGTCGATACCAGAGTCATATGTATAGTGGATGGCACACACTTTTTTATGATTGTTTCATTATTATTTTAGAAGTAACCATGAACATACAAATAAATTATTTCCATTTTAGGGAACACTGGAGCAACCTTCCTCTACGACTAAATTGATTTACATCTGGCCAGCCGTCCAGATGCCTGATAAGTCACGCATGTCGAGCAAATATAGTTTGCATGTATGCAAGTAGCGCAGTTTTGGTTACAAGTTGCCCACAAAAATTTGAATTTACGATTTTTTTCAACAATGTATTTCTGACATTTCTCAACGGTCATCTACACTTGAGCAGACTAGTTCAGTCTGGAGCTGGACAACACCCGATAGTCAAAAATTCCTTGTTGAAAGACCAATAGCGCAATTTTCTACCAGCATACGAGTATTTAATTGTCTTAGTAACCTCTCAGCTCTAATGAAACTCCTTATTGAACACGTAGCTCCTAAGGCTACGACAAGTATGGCTGCGATTTCTGACGAAATTCAATTCTGACGAGTACGTCCGAGATCTTCGTCAGAACAACGCGGTTACACTGTGCGCGTTGTCTAACATTTTGGTAGGCAGTATGTTTCTGCCAACCAGCAAATATGGACGTAGTTGGCGATTTTTATTTTCTTGAAAGACCTTTACTGAAGTTACTGTCAGTACTTTATTTTCTAGTAGATGTGACAAAGATGAGATTGAAACATTATTACTAAAAAGTTTGTCTCTCATATCCCATATTAAACTGTTCTGGTGCGCAATAGTTATTCATTTATCATTGTCCATGGTGAAATAACCAAATGTTAATAAAAAATCAAATCTCTTTGAACGCTCAAGTGGTTCTGACAACCTCAGTCTAAGCACACTCAATGGAAAACAAGGGATTGTTTATTAGGAGGAATAGTCAGAACTCGTCAGAACAAAATTTAATCAGAATTCTCATCCATAGTAACCGTAGCGTGTTATACACTCCTTCAGACTCTATGGCGCTCAAAAGATCATGAACTTTGAAAAATGAGTGTTATAGTTACTGACTCCTAATATAATATTAGCAATATAGTTTACCTACATATATAATTATGTCCACGCAGCCTGTTGTGAACAATCATACGCACAGCAATAAAGGCGAGGAAAACGATAAAATTAGTACAACACCTTTGAAGTAAGTACTCGTTTGTAAGAGCCAGCAGGTGGATCTTCCTTAAATATGATTTTCAAATATAAACTTTCATCTACCTCCCTGCTTCCTTCATCAATAGTGACATTTCTCGACGTGGATAAAAAGGGAAGCATTGTGATAGTGAAATTAACGGGTAGCCTTTATGCTGAAATCTATGCGTTTTGGTGTATTAAAGCAAATAGAATCAGAAGTGCTTCACGATAACTGACGCGGTTTGAAACAGTAATATTGCAAGTTCTATAGATTGCCATCAGCTGAAATTGGAGCAATTCAAAAAGTGGACAGCTGCTATAATGAAAAAACGTAAATTTTCATTTCAAATAAAAGATTCGTGACATTGGATCGGAGGTAGAGGAAAATTTTTGAATTCAGGTTCAGATGTGTGTGCAGAATACCTTGACTCTACGGCATTGACTTATTTTGCAGTTACTCAAGTCCTCGGAACCAAAGCGTCACTCTACATAAAAACAGATATGAGATAACGTAAATAACAACAGGAGTTCCACAAGGTGCTGTTTTAGGAGCGTTGTTATTCATCATGTACACAGCTGATACCTTGAAGTCTGTACAGTTTTCACACATATGTACAATCATAAACGAATGATAATTGTGAACAAAAATAATTTGAAACTAAATGCTAACACAACGAAACTTCTCCTTTTCTATTCTGATAACAAACGAAAAAACTTGAACAATGGTGTGACACTCTTTTTAAATGAACAACTTTCTCAACTAGCTGTAAGATACTTGGCTTCATCATTGATGAAATGTTACGTTACCAAAAATACATTAAAAAGGAATCTCAGAGGAGTTATTTGAAACTGCGAGTTCTGTGTGTTAATAACATCATTAACTCCAAGGCGAGGAAGACTGGCAGAAAATGTAATGCTATCGATTACATAGGCCTGCAAAATGTAACTTGTTTTCCCCTTCCAATCGTTGTATTATTTTTTCAAATACCTATGTACGTGAGGTCAAAATACTGTTTCAATTCTAGCTCGTCGAGATACATTTTTATTGAAGACATGCATATTTTGGAACTTCTTAACAATTTTCATGAAAAAACAAGAATTATGAAATATAAAACTAAATTTTTATTTAAAAGACCAACAGTAGTAAGCCAAAATAATCCATAAATCAAGAAGACATCGTATATTTTCTACTTCCTCCAAAATAACCGCCCATTCTGTTTCTCGAACGTACTTTCACCGGTTCACATCTCTTCAATATTCAGCAGTGATCTGCAGTCATATTTGCGCCCCACTTCCATTTTATCTGCTCTCTACAACATTAATACTTTGGTAGAAGCGTTCACGTTGTTCTTTTCATAAGGTACCAAGGCTCCCAAGAAAAAAAGTCGATACGGGAATGCTTTTTACGAAAATGCTGAGCATATTATTCACTATATTTCCACAATTTGTTAGCGCCTTGCATTAACTCCTTATGACAGGACCACCAAAAATGTCCTCTTTGATCTCTGCATCCGAAGTACTATTTGAGCGGTTTTCGGTTCAACTAATTTTTGCTTAAAAAACAATACATTTTTAACATCCATCCAGAATTTAAAGTCGGCTTTACTCCAACCGGACCAACTTCCAGCCCCCATTCCGCTTGTTTCGCTGTTTCAAGTAACAACACACAGTATATAGGGATCTCGGCGCCTGTTATTCCTACAGCAAAGGTTAAATTAGAAAAGTTTCAGACGAAATTTAGTACTTTCGATAGCTGACTTCAGATTTACGATTGGTCGATTGGTTTTGAAAATATCAGCAAAAAACCGAAAATGGTGGAATTTGTTCTTTGTCAGTAAATCCAAAACAGGCGACATTATTCGGACCTTTTTTAAAAAAAAGATAGCTCATTTTCAATATTATATCTGCTTCTAGGTTGTTCGAAGGCCCTATGGTTTATTAAATTAACTTCTATTTTTCTGAATGAGGCTGCCGTCGTTCGGTGTACATCTCCAAGTACCTTGCTGAGGTAATGTCGGCGTTTCTGTGTGACTGCAAGTACTGGGCTAACATGTCAAACTTTTCTTCATTTGGGTAGGAAATACCGGCCATTTTCAACAGGTTTTGACAAATCTTCTGTTAGATTTTTTATTTTAATGAGAGATAACGTACCTACTACTTATTAAAACACAATTTTAATACTTTGAATTGTTTAACGTCAAAGTCAGAGCCTCCTTAGATGAAAAAATTACTTATTAATATTACTTTCTGACAAATAAATCATGGCCTCCTTAGACAAAAAATAATACATAACATTACGTGTGATGATATTTCGATGATACTCCAATATTTTACGCACTTGTGAGACATCACTAGGTTGGAAATTTTACGCTCTTTTCAAAGATAAAAAAATTCAAAATGGCGGCCATAAGAAAAATGAAAGATGAGGCAGATTTTGCCTTAAAAAATGTCCGATAAATGTCACATTTTGACAGCTATCAAGGTAACCGTTTCGGATTTACTGGCAAGAAACAAAATTCGACATTTTCGGTTTTTCAGCGATATTTCCAAAACTAATTGACCGATCATAAATCTGAAGCCAGATATCGAATGCATTAAGTTTTATCTAAAACCTTCCCTATTCAATCTTTGCTGTAGGTATAACAGGAGCCGAGATCCCTTTTTAGAGAGGAGAATCTGGGACACACTGTATACCCGATGGAAAATATATATAGAAGCAAAATTGTGATTAGGGCACATTGTATAGGCAAAAACTCAAGTAGGTATGTCATTCCTTGGCCTGGATAGGTAAAAAGTTACACTATTTCGTGACACAAGTTTCCAAATAATAGGGCATTCTTCTTATTTAAATCCTACCATATTATGAAATATGTATTTCATAACATCATAAAATTGCATGGGAGAAATTTTTACCATTTAGACGTTTGGTTCTATTAGGACACTTCTCCTAAATGGTACTGACATACCAAGTACATATAATATTAACCAAACCGTGCCAAGTATGAATTTTCAAGATTGCTGCTTCAATTGAATCGCTTCTAAGGACACAAAAACGTGATGGAGAAGTATGCTTATTGGAACTATCAATGATTTCTGTGGAAGAATCGGAACGTTAACTGGTGTCAGGATGACTTCCACAGTCGAAATCTTTCGTTATCTGGTGGGCAACTCCAAGCCGTGCGAAGTACTGAATCATTACACTTGATTATATTTTGTTCCATTATTTGACTTAAAGATACCTACGAATTTTTACACGCTTGTCATACTTTTTGTATCAACTGTAGCTCTGCTTGAAGATTTTCAAGACTGCTGCTTCAACTAAATCACTTCAAAGGACACAAAAGCGTGATGGAGAAGTACGTTTATTGAAATAATCAATGATTTTTTCAGAAGACGATCAGTACGTTAGCTGATGTCAGAATAACATCCACAGAAGACATCTTCTAACTCCAAACTGACTAGGGACGGCAGTACCAGCAACCATTGAGCAACTGGTCAAGTAACCGTCGCATTGGTGAGATCACTTTTTTTATTATATGTGCCGAGACGGCTGCTGTCGTATTGCGGTCTCAAGTCAGTTTCGGTGAAAATGGTCTCTAAGCACACCACTAATAATAAAAATTTCGACGGCCGATACACACTGCGTTAAAACGTAAAAAATCATAAAGGTATTCATTTTTACTGTCTCGTGTGATTACTGCACGGTCGTGATACAATTGGTACACTGTAGCTCGTGTTGCAAAACCTAGCAGGTATGAATCAGGGGTGTATTTTATCTGTTTCAATTGGGATTGGACATATTGCACAAATATCTAATTTGCCATGAGTAACATTGAATTTAAGATATTCGGTTTGCGATATAAATCAAATTTCAAGTCATCTTGTTAGGGGGCAACTTGGAAATTGTCTTTCCTTAGCCTACTCTGTACTTGAACACCGTGTTATCTCTATTTTAGCACCTGCAGTGAGCATAAATCTTAGTTTAAATTTAATGGAAGCAGTTGAGGCGATCCTTGAATTCAAGCTATATCTGGGAAATCAATGTCTTACCGTTTTGCGCTTCGGAATACATTCGGAATTTATCAGGATCCTTGTAGAGTAAAAAATTAAACTGGGAAAGGTATAAGCTCTTGCTTAGTTGTGACTAGAATCTATCTCATAAATTACATGTTCTTACCTTCCCTTTTCATTATCAAGATTGAATTTCATGACAGTAGCGCTAGATTAGGCGCAATTCTCCTTATACACCTGGCGATGTTTCTAGAGGGCAAACCTTGTATGAAAATACGGAAAATCTGGGTAAACACACATGCTACGGTACATGCTATTCTGGTATTTCAGGGTTTCAATCTTTGGCCTTTTGCCTTCAGAATTTATCTGTACTTTGGGAGACTTCGTAAATAAACTGGACATCCTATTAAAGCTTGATTATTTGTGACTAAAATATATCTTTCTCTTTCATTAAGGTAGAATTTAATTATGGCAGCTCTAGAACAGGCGCAATGGTCCTATACAATTCATGGCATTTATTGTCATAGAACCACGTCAAATTTGTATAAACATATGTGCTAGAATATTCTATACCGAGATAAAACGTGTAACAGCTGTTGCGAACCATGTTGATTCAGAATCTGACCGAAAAATGACATGGCCTCACTTCTCTCCTCATTGCCATGGTGGAATTTTATTTAAGAACTTTGGCTTAGACCCACATTATCGTCATGAATTTAGGTGCGAAAATATTGGTTGTCAGATGATACTTTTATTATTACCGTCATTTAATCTCACGATGGTTTTCCTAATATCAATGTTTTCGAATATTTTTCCTTGCAAATCGCACCCTTTGCTCTACTTACTGATAAAAGGCGTAGACAAAACATGTAGCAGGTTAAAAAACGTATAAAGGCATATTCCGTATTACAGTTCAGGACTATATTATAATTGAAACTTCAAACTAACCAGCTGATAATCATATACACAGTATTTCGGAAAATAATAGAAATATTACTATGACATAAATTACATCAAAGAATAGCACGAAAATGACATGATCAAACGAACTTACCTGTAAGTGATGTTCGACCTTAATTATGTAAAGTCCTCGTCGAAGTAAACATTTAGAATACATATCGTAGTACCCTCGTAGTAGTACCCAACCGCCACGATTTCAAAGCCCACTCGCGGAGAATGAAAGCGGCACCGCGCCCCTTCCCCCTACACTTCTCCCCTCTGGCCGCCTATAAACCTTCATTTACTTCAAAGCCAAGTTGTTGCAACAATTGGGTGATACATAGGGAGAGAGGGAGCTATTTACTTCGACGAGGACTTCACATAATTAAGATCGAACATCACTTACAGGTAAGTTCGTTTGATCATGTAATTATGTTCCGTCCTCGTCGAAGTACATATTTAGGATACATATCATAGATGTTCAAACCTAGTTACAACAACATACTACTCCCGCTCAGCAATAGTAAACGATCAGTTGTACACAACTACACAAATTGTACACAATGTATGTGTCAACTAAATGTACACTTCCATTGTAACAATTCAAGTTAAGGCTTTTAGCAGCAGGTAATATGACGTTCCTTGTTAAAAAATTACACAGTTCATAGGGTGTAAAAAGCCTAGTGCTCTGACCCCAAACATCGTGTTTTTTGAAGAAGCTAAAACAAGTTATTCATCATGAATAATAGATGTCATCATCATGTCCAGCAAGTGACGTATTATTGACGTCTACCATATGACGTCATCGGTATGAGACATTAGGAGGTCATTTTCACGTTACCTATATGTCATTTCATGACCCGTTTGTAACGTCATTTTCACGTGCTTGTGACACCTACGATAGTATTTAAGGATACTGAAAGTACTTGCTGCTGACGGTACATGACACATTTAGACGTCACTCTTGATACGTGGGAAACACCGAAAATGTCAATCAACAGTGTTTAACAATGAGGTCAGGAAGAGACAGCCGTATGTCAATTATTGTCAAGTGACAATTTCGCGCGACACGAATCGCTTCCCTTCTGCACAAAGCGATCAGTGTTCCTCAAAAATGTCGGTCAATACTCGACAATTATCGAGTGACATGGTTGCGCGCCTAAGTCGATTCTCTTCGCATCAATGAACGTGTATCTTAAATATACTTCTCTAAATTTTAACAATCTCGTAAATGTGTAATGAAGACAATCAAAGGAGTTTACCAGAAATCCTCCACGGATGGCAGTAGGTTTGTATTGACCTTAATTACACTCTTTTAATCCACTTTAGACTTCTGGTATCTAATTAAGCGTGCTTCGTTCCTGCAAAATTCGATGAAATCTTCCCTAATTTTTGTTCATTCTTGAATAATAAATGATTTCGTTGAAAGCCTGCGTTGAGACGGACTGCGATTAATCTCATTATTAAGTCTGTTCAGTCTTTATCCATTATTCTTCCTTTTGGCTGTGGCTGACCGAATTTTTGATTTCGGGTAGCAGTAAGGGTAAGTTAGGGGAAAGGGGAAATTGATATTATGGGATGGACGTCTTTCAAAATTCAATCCATGTGGAAGTGTGCTAACAGTTCTAGGTATATTAGTTTTTTCAACAAAAATACCAGAAAAAAAGCAAAACAAATACACCCAAGATGCGATTCCTTCTTGAAAAATTCATAAATTATTAAAGCGAAGTAAACATACATCATGTATACCCTGCGCCTCGTTAATGTATTCGGTAGTGAAAACCTTGTATGATGCAGGATTTGATAAAACACTCATAACCGTATGAGAAGTTACCTCTTTTACAGAAAACAGTATGTACAGGTGAATCATTACTTAACTACAGAATGAACTGAGACTTATGGTGTGCTACAAGGAACAATTTTTGGCCCGTTACTATTTGCTGTGTACAGTCGGAGGGCACATGCTTCGCAGATGATACAGCATTCTTTATTCTAATAACGATTCCTAAGAATGCCTTTAAGAAACAGCTGGAAATGTCCTTATGTTAATTTTAGATTGGAATAGACACAAATCTTCAACAATCAAGCCTCAGAAAACAATATATAACCCTTTCACAAGCTTGAAAAGTAGATTACTATATCAGCGATTTAGTTTCTTATGAGTTAAATGTGATACCATAAATACTTTCATATATTCAGCTGATAGGACAAAATATTATGTTTATTTGCACTATAATTTATAATGGCTGACTTGATACGATTATTATTTGAATTGAGGTACCATGTAGAAATGAAGATTTTGTCATGGACTTATTGAATGTTGGATCACTGATCCCATGTTAGAATGAAATGGGGATCTTTCCACGGACACACCATACTATCTTTGTAATCAAAATAAAAGTACTGTCATTTTTTAAGCTTGCTAACATTTTGTCAATGCTCTACAGAAATTGATAAAATCAACTTACAGAATAACAAATGAAAAAATATTCTAGTCATTACTAATAAAATTATACTGTTATCTTTTCAAGGTAATCTGGTAACAAAAATAAGTAGGAACACTTCTCTTTTCGGCATTATATATTCAGTGACATTAGAAGTGTTATACCCAGAAAAAATAATTTGTTTAACTTGATTTTTTGACATCGAGGTAGTCTTACATCAAGAATGAAACGATAACATTCTCAAGAAATTTCATTGACAAGTAATAAGAAAAGAATTAATAATGTATTGGGCGACCTCTCAGCTGAATACACTCCTGTATACGTCTAGGCATCGACAAAATGAGATGATCGATATCTGGTTCTGCACCTCATTCCAAGCAACTCGATAGTAGTCGATTGGCTGTGGCAGAGTCCGTCGCGGATGGTGCAAAATGAATAGTCTCCTCGCCATTATATCCCACACATGTTCGATGGGATTTAAATCTGGTGAACGGGGTGGCCCCGGCAAGATATGATCGCCTGCTTCTTGAAGGAAGTCCGTGATAGTCCAGCAATACGAGGACATGCTTTGTCTTGCTGAAAAAGGACGTGTGGACGTCCCTCTAGCTACGGCAGTAAAGTGGTTTGTAGGAAATCATCAACATAACGCGCAGGCATTTTGCCTTGAACAAAGAGAAGGGGTAATCGGCTACCATAGGCAATAGCCCCTCAAACAATTACTAGAAAAGTCCTGTGTACATGCCTCTCAATAGCAAATCTAATATCACGCCGCTCTCCACGGCGGCGATGAGAGGTCATTTGCATTCACGTGAGGTCGAAATGGCAAAATTCGAAGAAGAAGAAACAAGAAGAAAACGGTAGTCCATGTATTTTGAATTTGACTGGTTCTACAGCACAAGATGTGCGCGCACAAATTCACTTAGTTTTTCATCATTCATGTTTTTGACCAAATATCTCAAAACATTCACGAAATTACATAAAAACACGGCCGTGAAAAGCGAAAAATATCGTTCCAAAACAATGCGATGATCACGGTACGGCGTCGTCGAGGGCACTGAGAACACAGCCACTTCCACGTGCCGGTCTAGTGTGAATCAGTTCATCCAAATTCCAGGAAGAATCTTTTTAGTTACGTCGGGCGGATCACGTGCCGGTCAAAGCACTGTCACGTCACGGCTGAGTATGAATAGACCTTTACCCTTCTACGACCATCGTGCGTGCCTAGACAGAATCGCGATTCGTCCCTGAAGATTACATTATGCCATTCTGCCTCCCAATATTGCCGTTCTCTGCTCCAGTTGGCGACAGTGGTGCGCAGTGAGAGGAAGCACTAATCGTGGACGGTATGGAAAAAGTCCAAGGGCTCAAATGAGGCGATAGAGTGTACGCATAGTAACAGGTCTGCCTTCTTCTCCAAACCATTGGTCAGCGATCTGAGACGTACTAGCAAAACGGTCTCGTAGGGCTAGTTGTCTGAAGCGCCTATCCTGTCCCTCCATGGTACGCCTCGGTAGTTGGCCTTCTCCGTGTTCCTCTACCTTCTCCTATCCACACATGACACACACACGCATTACCGTCATTGCAGTACAATGAACACGGCGGCCAATTTCGCGATAAGACAAACCAATAGGCAATAATTCTACCCCTGTCAAAGTCGCTAACATGGTGATAATTTGGACGTATTCGAACTCGAGGGATTTTTAATGCTTAATACTAATAAATGAAACAGCAATAGCACACAAAATTAGAAATAACATTTTAACGAAGGTAATAAAAAACAAAGATAAAACGTTGACACTGTTGCCATACCATGCTTCAAATATAGTATTACGTCTCCCAAATTCGACGATGTTCAGGAGTTATTAAAGGAAACGACCAGCTCCGTAACAACGTTCAATTTATTCCGCTCTATTTACATGTTTTTTTTGTCCGGTACAATTTATATGTCTTGTCTTCTGTCCTTGGGCTCGCTGTATTATTTTTCGTAACAATCGGCCTTCCTGATCCTCTGGTGTCCTCGCCAGTGGTATAGTATCCATAGTTGTTATTCGTAGCCCTAAGAAAGAAACAAAATAGAGTACCATTTTACTATAAAATATATTACAGGGTGAATGGATTGTAGCATTGCTTACTCACAGTCAGTGTGACCTCAGTTACCACACTTACATACTTTCTTCCACTGTGTGATCTTGGTTACCACATTTATATACCTGTACTAATGTGTGAGCTCAGTTACCACACTCTTTGAATCTATTAGATTGGTGTGAACTTTGTTACCACACACATATTATTTTTAGTAGTGTGAACTTTGTTACCACACGTATATTTACGCATACTACCCTTCATCTAGTGTGACCTCAGTTACCACACCACCACTGATTTATAATGAAACTGCAACTACAAGAACGAGTTTTATTAACATGATAATTAGAGGACATAGAATCAATACTATCTTATACCTTACAGCCTAACCTTCTAACAAATCAATTAGTTCATCAGTAGAATTGATCTCGCTTTCACTTTCTGTAATATCAACGACACCACCTTTCCATTCTCTCAAGCTATCAGCAGCCACTATGGCTCTAAATCTCTTATACCCCTTTAAGCCGTCCAAAGATTTTATTTCATATATATCAGTCCCCAAAACCGTCTTGATTTTATAAGGTCCACCAAAATTTTGATAACCAACTTTCCTACTCCTTTCTGATTTGTATTCGCCCCTGACCATAATACAGGATCACCCTTATTATATGGCTTTGTAGGTGTGTGCTTTTAATCGAAACGTTTTTTCATCTTAGTCGCCAGTACGTCCATCCTCTCCTTTGCCTTCTTCTTAGCATCGGGGAAGACCTCGAACTCATTATCTCCCATATCAGCATGACGGTTTTTTTCATAACCAAACATTAAAAGGTGTGGTGCATACCCGGTAGTATCGTTTACTGTATTATTAATACCCCATAAAACTCTGGGAAGAGCTTTCTGCCAATCACTTTCATTTTCTATGGACGTATTTATCCCATTTAATATTGTTCGATTGTATCGTTCAATTTGCCCATTTGCTCTTGGACATGCTGTAGCGTTTAAAGCATGTTTAACTTGATATTGATTTAAAAATAATTTGAATGCTTTACTAATGAAAGCTTCTCCCCGATCCGAAATTATTATTTTGGGAGTCCCGAACATACTAAATAAATCGTCTAAATGTTCATTAACCTCCTTAGCCCTTGTAGTTTTAGTCTGTCTAGTAAATACAAGTTTAGCGAATGAATCAATTATCATAAGAATATTTGAATTTCCCCTATCACTTTTAACAAATGGGCCCAGATGGTCAATATACCATGTATGAAGGGGTTCGCTTGGCTTACATATGGGAAAAAGTAGTCCTTGTTGTTTCCCATATTGTCCCCTTTTATAATGGCAATCTAGGTACGCAGTTACATATTACGTATTGTATTCCAATGCTAGTTTCGGATTAAGAAACAGAATTGCTCTTCTAGCCCGTTTGATGCCGAGAAGCTTGGTGGGATACGTTAATCCTTTCTGCCCGTGACGGCAGTACGTGTTCACTAGAACCCGCGTTTTTCGCATTTCGCCATGGTGGAAAGCCTTGTTTTAAGGCTAATACCATTGGTTTTTCTGTTCTCCTCACTTTTCACCTTACATATTTATCATTTTTTCATGTATGTCTATTTTGCTTGCTTAAATTGTTATCGTTGATATTTGTTGTTTATGCAATGAATGTATTATTCACAGTGTTCTCCTAATTTAATGAGAATGGTTCCAGACGTAATTCAAATTATGCAGGCACACCACTTCCGAAAAACTTGACCTGCGATTCGCAAACTTTCACAACTGGAATAGATTTTCCATTTTTGCGTGGCAAGCAGAAGAGACAATACTTCAGACTACGAGTAACAAGAATGCACCAATCGGACGAGGGGCGAAACTTGGTTAAAGAAAAAGGACACGACTTATTCTATTGCCCTAACTCACTTGATTTTATATTCTGGAAAGTAATGAATTCTGAGCAAAATCAAAAAAGTCTTACTTGTTTGAAGGTAGATACATATCATTGACGCATTGTCTTATAATTTTGTTTGAAGCTGACATAATAAATCCACTGGGAACAAAGATGGCTCAAAAATTGAGTTTTATATTTTTTCATGCAGATGTAATCCTTGTAGCTTATTGAAAATCCGGTTCTTGTATATCTAATGAATCTTGAAAATATTATCAAGATCCGACTGATTCTTTGAAATATTTCTTTTACTTAATGGATCCTCGAAATTATGCGTCTTTTATCATATCCAGTTAGCATCCTAAGATTGATTTTAATTACAAAAACACGTAAATTCGTTGTGGTGGTTATACACGGTGGACCCACCGTGTATGAACTCCAAACCAAGACTTCCGATTTACCGATTGTTGTACATAGTATGAAGGGAAGGCTCTTATACAGTGATCTGAGTAACTCATTTTATTGAGCAACACATCATAGTTTCGTTTTTTATATGGATTCCGAGATTGTATGCCTTATATTTGATCAAAATATGTGATACAGGTTTAGCAAACTATACATACAACTGTGTTCATTCAAATAAGGTGACAGATTTGCCTAGATGTAGGTCCATAATTATTTTACTTCTTTGATGTTAACAGTACATATGCTACAATTTTCATAATCAAGCCAAAACAGATGGAATGTCTGAATTTATGGAAAATATCAGCAATTGTATACTCCAATGTTACACATACCTGTACTCTTATATAAAGCACCATACTACATAGATCCACATCCAATAAGCTTATCAATTCAGGTGTAACTTAGGTCCCGCCTATAGCTTTTGTACCCTGCAGATTTATCAATTGCAAATGCATGTATGTGTAGTAAAATTTGCGAATAATATGATTATTTTGGTATCTATGAGAATATAGACATAGCATCACAAAATATCCAGAGAAACTTGCTCTTGCCTACATGAAGAAAAAACTGTATGCTAGTCACTATCAGTAGTTTATAATTTCCACAATCAAAGCAAAACTTATACGAAGTATCTTAAAATCAATATAGACAGAAGGCTTACATGGCAAAAGAAGACAAGTGGGCATCAAAATTAGAAGCATAATATTGGATTATTGGTACGAAATCTAAACTGTCATTGGATAACAAACTGTGACTGTATAATGCTTTGTTGAAGTTATTTTCGACAATTGACGTCCAGTTACGGTACATCACAGCAAGCAACCGCAATACCCATATCCTTCAACGGCTCCGGAATAACGTCCTGAGAATGCTCTTCGATGCAATATACTACGTTCTCAATGAAGTGATTCAGCGTGTCACCTCATTCTCTCTACCATCAATTTAGTGATTCACGAGTTCAGAGTTAGATACAAGTGAGAGAGCTAATGTGTTAGCAATTCCATTATATAAAACTAAATTTCCTTTAAATTCTGACAGTCCACTTTCAAGATCTTGGAATTTGACCATTGAAGGTGTACGATACAATATGAGTTGTTCAACATCTAGATGTAGATGTACTTGTCCCTTATTTGATTAAAAGTTCTACTTTACAAACTGGCGAATTTGTACCCATTAAAAAACGATGAACGTTGTGCTCGAATACTTGACTACAAACAATGCATGAAAACTCCCGGTCCATTACGTTGTTTTTCAGCTATGAACGGTGAACGACCTAGAGCTACGTGTGGGGATACAAAAGGTCTCTTCACACACAAAGTACAATACAGCAGACCATTTTTCAAAACCTGGAAGGTACAGTAAAAGGGTCATTATTCTCTTCATTATATATAGAGTATCGGATCGAAAAATGGACCCGTGGCCTGTCGATGAAGCATCAATAATAACAAATGATTTATTATAGATAACATGGACGTACAAAGGAATTGCAATAACCGGTGGTGAAAATATAATTTGCGAAAAGTTAAGGTGTCATTATAAACTCAGTGTTAAACCTATAAAAAATAATTTCTTCAACTTATTTTTTGTCAACATAATGACTATATTCAAAGCATTCTGTGACAACAATGTCAACGTCTTATCCTTGTTTTTGTTTACCTTTGTTGAAGTGTTATCTCTTAGTTTTGTGAAGAAAGCAGTTTCTGAGAGCTGAGTACTACAGGTATTCGTAGTTATTGCCCTTTCATTTACTAGTAAGTGTTGGTTTGTCCTATAGCGAAATTGGCCGCCGTGTTAATTGTACCGGAATGACGGTAATGCGTGTGTCGTGTGTGGATAGAAGAAGCAGAGGAGCATGAAGAAGGCCAACTGGTCCACCGAGACGTACCACAGAGCGAGAACGACAACATAGGCAGGCAGAATGGCATAATGTCATCTTAAGCGACGAATCGCATGATGGTCGTTGAAAGGTAAGACGCCGCCGTGAAAAACGGCGTGATATTGGATTTACTGATGAGAGGCATGTATAGAGAACTGTTGGAGTAATGGCTTGGGGGCTATTGCGTATGGCAGCCGATCACCACTTATCTTTGTTCGAGGCAATATGACTGCTGCGCATTATGTTGATGATGTCCTACAAACAAGACAACGCACATGCCGATATTGCTCGTCGTAATACGCACTCGTCTTCAAGAAGCAGGCGTTAATGTTTTGCCGTGGCCACCGCGTTCACCGGATTTAAATCCCGTGGAACTGTGGTCTGTGAAGGGGAGGAGATTTTTCACTGTGCACCATCTGCCACGGTCTCTGCCACAGCTAACCTGCGAAGTTCGGGTTGCTTGGAATGAGGTGCCACAACCAGACATCGATCATTGCATTTTGTCGATGCCTAGACATATACCTAAGTGTATTCAGCTGCGGAGTCGCCATTATTAAATTTTTTCCTTATTACTTGTCAATAAAATTTCGTGAGAATGTTATCGTGTCATTCTTGATGTAAGACTACCTGATTCCCAAATAACCAAGTTGAAAAAATTATATTTCTAATGTATTTCTTATTCCTAGCGTTTTACATTTATCAACAATGCAGATGTACACACGTGGTTGTAGACATCAATCATTGATGTCAATCTAGTCTTAAGTTTTAGAATGGTGGGAATTTAATATTAATTTTCACATTTGTGGAGTACCTATTATAGTCAAAACGCCAATATATGCTTTTAACCAATGGATTGGAGGATGGATCAGATAGTTGACGATATGTTATTCTCTAAAATGTACATGCTTAATGTGAGCCCTATACAAATATACTGTATAGCAATTAAGATACAAGTATCTGCAATATAGATATAAGATAGAAAATACGTATTTTCATCTTGTATTTGAGATACTGTTGAAAAAAATGACACTTATGGTTTGTTCTTTGACTTTAGCCGTGGTTCCCAAACAGTTAAACATGGTATACCAATACTTAAACTGGAAAGTGGATCAGTTCATGTTTGTCGAATCGCACACATATAACAACTCTAAATGACCATGTTAGTACCTCCAAACTTCCAAATTACGTAGGGGTACCACAGAGGAGCTTACCAGCCACTATCCACTATTTTGTTTTTACTCATGAATAACGTTTTACCATCAATTGGTATGATACGAATTCTTCAGTTTATCGGCATACTTTTGAAATAAATTAAGCATAAGTTACGAGAATGTGTTGGAATATTTGAAAGCTTGCATTAGATCTATCGACAAACATTGGGTTCCAATATTCCAACACAGCAATCTAACTCTGGATTATTTCATTAATATCTTAGAGTACCTTTTCCAGAACAATTTTTTCACTTTTAATAACAAAGTGTTCTCACAAACACATGGTTGCCCCATGGGCTCTGTGTTATCTAAAATTTTGGCAGAATATGTGATGGATGACCTGCCTGATATTGTTATTCAGGTATTGCCATATAATCTAAGCTTCATAAAAAAATATGTGGACGATATCGCTTGTCTTCCTTATGAAGGGGTGGATGATATTGCTGAAGTTTTTAACTGCTACGATCCCTACATTCGGTTTACCATCGAAAAAGGAGATGATAATCAATCAGTTCGGTTTTTGGACTCAAGATTGATTCGCACCTACGATAATATATTAGTGGTATACTGGTACGGGAAACCAATTTCCTCTGGAAGGTTTCTGAACTTCAGGTCTTACCACGAACTTAAAATAAAGATAAACCTGGTGAAACAGATGAAGCACATGGTAATAAAAATCACTGACAATACTTTCCATCTTTCCAATTTAAGGAAGCTTTCAGTCTTATTTATCAATAATGGTGATCCGAAGTATTTGGTAAACGGAATCCTGTTCAGTTCTCCACCTAATATTTTGCCAATTGCGAATAACAATATTGACAATGACAACACTGTCCTGTCCAACCCGACGCCCATTAATTCTTCAACTAATGGGAATGACAGCCCTATGGTTGATGCTTCTACTTCCAGAGTTAATTATGTTGTCTTGCCATACATCAAAAAATTAACTCCAAAATTGATCAGGCTGTATAATTCATCATATTGTCGTTTTTCTTGTAAATGAGTTCTCACAGTCATCAGTGTGTTTTCCAAAATGAAGGATAGGGTTCAATTGCTAGATTCAACCAACACTGTCTATCGCATTAATTGTAACAACTGTAATTTAGTTTACATAGGCCAAACATCGAGATCACTGAAAGGCAGGATAACCTCACACAAAAGTGACGCCAGATTACATCCAGAGAGATGTTGTGCTTTGGCATCACATACTAACACCACAGGTCATTCTATGAGTTATGGCAGTATTAGGGTTCTTGACAAGAAACAACAACTCTCAAAACGTCTATTTTTAGAAATTTCTCACATTTTCATGACAGACCATTGCATGAATAAATAGGTTGACGCTAAGCAGCTTAGTATCATTTATTCTTACTTGCTGAAGTGAGAAAAGTTAGAACGTCTACATATCCCAGTTGATCTAACGTCCTCCCAAAATTAAAGCACAATTCCAATTATTTATATAATATAATAATACAACCCATCTTTTCAAGCGTGTATCACCATCTTACAGTCGTACACTCATATGAATTACACTATTTCCAGAACAAATTTAATCCAGCATTTTGGGAAATAGGATGAGTTTTTACCGAGCGCCCCTAGTATGCAATGTACCTGATGGCAATGATGTTTACATTTCCACATTCCTTCGCGACAATTACCTGTCGACGCATCACTCTTCCGGTTTGCTCATTTTCTCCAGATGTAGGAGGTTAGAAGGGACTTTGCCGGTTTTTCCCCCAAAATTGCTATTCGATAATTTTTAATTTTTCCGGGTGTATTGATATATAGTTTTACCACCTAACGATGGTTTCCGTCGTTATCAATAAACCCAATGTGTCCGTCCTTTTGGTTTTATATTTGTAACAGGTGCTCTCGTCTACGCTTTCGTTTTGAAACACCATTTGGCTGCAACCTCAGCGACGAGTAAGTTGTCTGATAATTTAAATCCTTCTCGTATTGGTTACTAGCATCATATTTGCGTTTTCAGCTCCTAAAGATGGCTCCATAGAGAATGCCGAAAGCTCGAGATTACCGTTAAAAGAGTTTACTAAAGCCTAAAAAATTTTTTGTCAATTTCCCAATTAACAATTGATTGTATTTTTTGCCAAACTGGTCGTTGGTAATGGCAATAACTACTGCTCGCGTATATATATACATATAACAAAAAATAGGAAAATAATGAGCAAAATCCCCAAAAAGCAGGAAAGTGAATTCGAGCAGAAAATGGGATAGGTAACCCGAGCGATACGTATTTCTGCTGGTTGACTTCATCAGGCCCGAAATGAATGCACATATGCAACTACAAAAGTAGAAACACATGCCCATACATCCGGATACGGGTGTAACCTGAGGAAACGAAGATGGAGAGGGAAAAAGACGACACACGAAGTCCACAAGGGCCAACCTACACATTGTAGTATAAAATGGTTAAAAGACCTCGAATTTTCAAGGCGACATCTAACCACAACCACGCGGCCGGTTATAGCCACATGCTGTAGTACTTCAAGCCCAAAGGATCTACAAAGAGAAAATGATCGTGCGGAGAAAGGTATATAACAAATATCATTTTCTCTTTGTAGATCCTTTGGGCTTGAAGTACCACAGCATGTGGGTATTAACCGGCCGCGTGGTTGTGGTTAGATGTCACCTTGAAAATTCGAGGTCTTCTAACCATTTTATCCTACAATGTGTAGGTTGGCTGTTGTTGTGGACTTCGTGTGTCATTTTTACCCTCTACATCTTTGTTTCCTCAGGTTACACCCGTATCCGGATGTATGGGCATGTGTTTCAAATTTTGCAGTTGCATATGTGCATTCATTTTGGGCCTGATGAAGCCAACCAGCAGAAATACGTATCGCTCGGGTTACCTATCCTATTTTCTGCTTGGAACCCACTTTCCTGCTTTTTGCGGATTTTGCCCATTATTTTCCTATTGTTTGTTATATACCTTTCTCCGCATGATCATTTTATCTTTGTAGATCCTTTCGGCTTGAGGTACTACAGCGCCGCGTGGTTGTCGTTAGATGTCGCCTTGAAAATTCGAGGTCTTCTAACCATTTTATCCTACCATGTGTAGGTTGGCTGTTGTTGTGGACTTCGTGTGTCATTTTTACTCTCCCCATCTTTGTTTCCTCAGGTTACACCCGTATCCGGATGTATGGGCATGTGTTTCTACTTTTGTAGTTGCATATGTGCATTCATTTCGGGCCTGATGATGCCAACTAGCAGAAATACATATCGCTCGGGTTACCTATCCTATTTTCTGCTCGAATCCGCTTTCCTGCTTTTTGCGGATTTTGCCCATTATTTTTCTATTTTTTGTTATATACCTTTCTCCGCATGATCATTTTCTCTCTCTCTCTCTATATATATATATATGTATAAAGTTTCTTTGGGATCTTCATAGCAGCCGCGGTGTCCTGGTATTTACAGTTCTAGCTGCGCGCCTGCTTCGGTGTAAAAAAGCTGCGTAACGTAAGCAAAGCCGTTAAGGCGCAATTAATCTTATATGAATATAGTGTTCGGACTTCTAGCGATAGCTCATAGCTGTCAGTCAAAATATACATCTACAACAGCGTCGTACCAGAATTGAGCCCTATGTTTACTATCCGCAATTTGGCACAAGGGGGAGTAATTTACTCGCGTAAATGTACAGCTCATGCTGATGATGGACATCGCAACAGGGATGGAGCGTCAATCAGCTTTTAGAACGTTCCGGTATACATGCACATTAGAAGGAGCCGGTTATGCAAATTGGAGCCAATCAGCAAGACGAGGAAAATGAGATTTCAACTTGTGAACTGTTTTTATATAGCGATAGGCAAAACATCAGTTGTATATATTGTTGAGGGAAAACGTTCTGGTTTATGTTCATATAACGTGGTTCGTTGTGTGAATGTTTGTTTTGTCAAAATCACCCTGCTGTCGGTTGGTCTCTTGTGGCGCAACGGGGTCCAAGTGTTCGTGTGCCGTCGCCACTCGCCGGATGAAAATGACACTACGTCTCATACTTGCGACATCGCAAGACATCGTCATTCATTAGGATCCTACCGAAGGTAAATTTAATAATCGGAGCGTATAACACAATGTTTGGCCGAAGTCGAATGTTTAGTTAGCCAAAAGTGTAAGCTGTGTTATAAGAATAGGGTGGTGGGACGACGAACGTTTCTGATCTTGCCCCACTTCTTTAAGTTGTGACCTTGATTCTAACGCAATATTGCATAGACACTTGTTATAATTAGGTAAAGCATGATAATAGTTCGATGATTATGAATGAGTAACCCCAATAAAGTTATATTGCATTCTGACTATATTCGAGTATATCAGAAAGCCCCACCTTGGAAATTTTAAAATGTACTTTCAGAAATAAACCGTAAGTTCCTAAAACCGTCATATTTTCCTGACGCATCTACGGTTCCGGGAATGAGAAAATGAAATCTTTATCGACTTGTTTAAGTAGGACATTTGCAATAAAAAAACAAGTTCATTTGAAATAGGGATTTTAAACCAGCTAAATATGATTCATAGGGCTACTTATTAAACATCCAATTTCATTAAAGCATTTCATTCAAATTCAAAATTGACAAATTGATAAATTTAAACTTAAAAAAATAAAGTAGCCATATATAGCCTTTTGATTTTGACATGGATTAAATTAAATAAAGTCGATGTCATTATATAATTATTATATTGGTAATGGTCTCCTCTCCCCACGGCATCTTATATTAATAAGGTAGGATCCATTCAATAACAATAAACTGCAATAAAAATAAGCACCTGGGATATTTTTACTTGGAATTTGGAGTACTTTCATAACACGTCACATCACATACTTATTACAGGGTTAGATTTCAGAGCTCAATAAATACTACTTTAAAAAAACTAAAAAAAACACGCTTTTATAGCAAACCGAACTAAAAAGTAGAAAATAATTTTTAATTACAAAGAGTTTATAATGAGTGATTTTTTTGCTAGTATCTTTTTGGCAACACTGTTTTTGACAGATGAGGCGTGAATCGTGTCTTGTGTCATTGTCAAAATTGTTCAGGTTGGTCTGTAATTTAACCATGAATCGACTTACGAACGAACAACGCTTGCAAATTATTGAATTTTACTATCAAAATTCATGCTCGGTTAAGAGAGTGCATCGAGCACTGCTTCCAATTTATGGGCAATTTGGTCGGCCTACTGAGGGAGCTATTCGGAAGCTTGTGACTAAATTTCAAACCCAGTTTACATTATTGGACATTAAACCACCAACACGCAGACGTAGAGTGAGGACTGAAGAAAATATTGCGGCTGTATCCGCGAGTGTTAGTGATGACCATGAAATGTCGTTTCGCCGCCGTTCGCAGTAATTGGGCCTCTGTTACTCCACTACGTGGGTGTAAAACCTTATAAGATACAGCTGGTGCAAGAATTGAAGCCACACAACCTCCCACAACGTTTCCAATTTGGTGAAAGGGTGCTGGCAAAGTTGGAGGAAAATCCACATTTTTATCGAAAAATTGTGTTCAGCGACGAAGCTCATTTCTGGTTGAATGGGTACGTTAACAAGCAAAATTGCCGCATCTGGAGTGAAGACCAGCCAGAAGCATTGCAAGAGCTACCAATGCATCCCGAAAAAATCACTGTTTGGTGTGGATTATGGGGCGGTGGCATCATCGGGCCCTACTTCTTCAAAGACGACAATGGCCGGAACGTAACTGTGAATGGCGAGCGCTACCGTGCGATGATAACAAACTTCTTTTTGCCCAAAATGGAAGAGCTAGACTTGGCTGACATGTGGTTTCAACAAGACGGTGCCACATGCCACACCGCACACGAAACAATGGCCCTATTGAGAGGCGAGTTCGGTGAACAGTTTATCTCACGTTTGGGACCCGTCAATTGACCGCCTAGATCGTGTGATTTAACGCCGTTGGACTATTTCTTATGGGGCCATGTTAGTCTACAGGGATAAACCAGCAACGATTGGCGCACTGGAAGCCAATATTGAAGCATTTATTCGTGAGATACCGGCCGATATGTTGGAGAGAGTGTGCCAAAATTGGACCTTGCGCGTGGGCCATCTAAAGCAGAGCCGCGGCCAACATTTACATGAAATAATCTTTAAACATTAAATTATATCGACCGTTCTATCGACACAAATAAAGATTTAATCGTTTTTTCAAATCTTTTGTGTTTTTTTTTAAAATCAAATCCTATATCTCTTAAAAATCCACCTTATATTAAGAGTAGTAGATGGTTGAGCAATCGATCATAATTAATGACCTCAAAATAAAATTATAATACAATTTAAGTTATTAACAGAATAATGCAGTTCACAGTAAAAAGCGTGTGTTGCTTGATATATTAAATGTTACAATCATTCTATAGTCAACTATATATGAGAGGAGAGTTATGAAAATGAAGTAAAACACACACTTTTTACTCTGAATTGAATTATTCTGTTAATAACTTTTATTATAATCTTATTTTAAGGTCATTAATTATGATTGATTGTTCGACCATCTACTATTGTACTATAAACTCTTTATAATTAAAAATTATTTTCTACTTCTTAGTTCGGTTAGCTACAGAGGCGTGTTTCTTTTTAGTTTTTTTAAACAATCCTTTATTTTTTATTTTTTAGTACGATTCATCAATTAGTTCTTTGTGTACATGTGGTATTGAAATGTCTTACGAATGATTTCGTAATCTAATCATTTCATTTAGAGCTTCACTGTTGCATGGGGTTTTTCTTGTTAACTTAGAGCAATCAAGTTCTTCAATCCGAATACCGTCTAAAGATCTTACACGACTAAGTGCTACATAAGCTTGTCCAGCAGCAAGCAGACGCGAGCCTATATAAATGACTGCATGATCGACTGTACAACCTTGAATCTTGTGAACGCTCGCAGCCCAGCTCAGGATTAGTTGCAACATTCGCAATCAATAAGGAGTGCTGTGCCGGGTGCCCGAACTAACAAAGAGTAAGTGCAAAACTGCAGATCGCGCGCTAGCTCTATCTCTCATCGGTCCTTGATACTACGCCACTGGGCGAGGAAGTATTGTAACCGCGAAGAATTTCGAAAAACAAATACTTCATTTTTTGGATGTTATATGACGTATACATCACGAAAAATCACGTCACTCATTTCCGTTGGTCTGTCTGTCCGCTCTCCCCTGGACCGTTTATAACTTGGGAAGTACTGATCGGATTTTGGTTAGTGCTACGCCAGGGACGAAAAAGTTTCGGTCCAGTAGTGACAGAGAAAAGGGCCAAAAACGAAAAAATAAAAATCGCTCAAACTTTGTTCGGTGACGTTTCAAGGTATCCTGACCTTTCTTGAAAACATTTTTGAGCTTGAAAAATTAGGGGATGGGGAGCGTTAGGGGGTGTAAAAGTATATCTCTAAATTTTTTATATAACGATATAAATCAAGCGTACCGTAAGGCTCCATATTAGATGCACTCCTGTTTGCAGTGTATACTTAATATCTGGGCGAAGGCTTAACAGTTGCAAAATCCACTGCTATGCCGATGACACTCAACTGTATATTTTCTTACCCAACGATGTTGACGTTCTGAGAGCGGCCATCAATAGAGATTTAGGGAGAAGAAACATACTCATCAGGCTGTGGCCAATTCAATGAATCTGGCTATCAATTCTAAACAACTCGAAATTGTCAACTTAGGTGTAATAGAGGATGTCATATTAACATATGAAAAACATGTAAATTCTCTCATTCGTAAAGTATATTCCTCTTTAAAATTGTTGTATGGCAATAGGCACAACCTTCCTCTAAAAATCTAAACACATATTTGTGAAACGATGATCTTTTCACAGCTATCAAATTAATAACTCCATCTCGGTGGAATATAAAATTCGGAGGATCTGAAATTTCAAAACCGGACTGAGCAACAGTAATCTAGTTTTCGGGTGCATATTGAGGTTTCTTTATTTTTTAAATATACTCGTATATTATATAATGTATTTGTATAATTAATGTGTTTGTATGAAATGTAAAATAGGTACTTCTCACTAATTTTTTTTGCACAGATTTTTTTTGTCCGACAAGTGGAAGAGCAGATACAGCTGAACTTTGCCTGTATATGGTAAATTGTATTTGATGTAAATCTATGTAGAATTAAAGACGATGATTAGAACTATTATTAACAATACTATGTCCTCCTAGTCCAGGTAATTCTACGCACCTATTGGCCATTTCTCACAGTTCATAAGCTTCCCCATACATTTGTCGCTAACACTTTGAATAAACATGTTTTCGATATGCGTCTCCTTCTGTTATCTGAGCTCAGCGCCCGCCGTAACGGTCCGCTTGATTGTTCTGCTCATACTGCGGCGTTGGGCACTGCCGCGTCTGACGTTATGGGAAGGGGCAACGTTGGGTCCTGTTTGGCACATTATGCAGTCGAAAAATCAAACACTATTTTGGCTTACCGTTTTAGCAAAAATTGTGGTTCATGAAAAACGCATGAGGTGGGGGTCCTACTATATTTCCCCACCTTTTTTGATCCCTAATAGAAAACACTCACCAGAACTCCATATACAGGGTGGCCCATCCATGTGTAGACGGTATATTACTCATAAACAAATACATTTTAGATAAATCTATTTATGGGATGTACTCATGAGATTTCAGGGGAAACTTCTAAAATAATGGCCATTATACAGGGTGTCCCAATTTCGACCTATCAAAGTTGTGATTTTTCAAATAGAATGCCTCAAATTTTATTGCATAATTGAATAAACCATTTCAAAGGAAAGACGAAAATTGATATACCATGTACTATGAGGTTTTGGCAATTAGCTACTGAGATATAAGGTGTTTTGTCTAGAAGAACCCCCACTACGGCAACCCCTAAGTCCGCCATTTTGAAATTTGAAGTGCTGAATTTTGTAGTAAAAACACACATACCTTAGCTTTTGTCTTATTTGTACTTATTCGAATTTTAATTTTTGCGCATACAGGGTGGTCAAAAACGCAAATTGTAGTTCCAAAAGCATCACCCTGTATATTTGTGCAAGTTTGGATACAATTTTTTATAAGCTTTTTTTTGATACTAGACACATAAGGGTTTTCACAGCTATTTTTTCGGTTATTAGCTTTTTATAGAACGGCTTAGTTCCCTAAAATATCACATCATCAAATAAATTGTTGATTAGTTACAAACTGTCAAAATTAACTTTGTGAACGTTATAATAAAAACGTGTTTGAAAATGAATTTTTGTAAAGAAGAAATGGTGAATATAACGTAGTGTTCGTTTTGGGCGAAGCGCAAAGAAATAGTTTTGCTAGCATCTCGCATTTATAAGCAGCGGACATCCAAGACCGGAAACATTTTCCACACTACGAGAACATTTTGAATCAAGTGGAGCAGTGGAATATAGTAAAAAATGTATAAATAATCCAAGTGTCACCATTGAGGCGAAGCAGTTGGAAGTTCTATTAAAGTTGCAGAAAAATCCCCATTTAAGTGCACGACAAATTGGAGGAGAAACTGATACATGCAGAACTTCTGTCCAAAGGATTATTCACAAGTATAGATACGTACCATCCATATCACCTATGCTTGCACCAAGGGCTTCGTCCTCAGGATTTCGCAGCTTGAATGGAGTATAGTAGAACAATGCTAAATAAAGTAAGTGAAGACACTACTTTCCTGGAAAGGTTCTTTTTAGCGATGAGGCAACTTTCGACAGCATAGGTGTTGTCAACAGGCATAACATGCACTATTATGCGACGGAAAACCCTTACTGGGTTTAATAAATTTCCGAAATAAATAGAGCTTGAATGTTAACAGGTACAGAATACATAATTTTTTGATCGAGCATTTGCCTTTGCTTTTGGGGGATGTCAACCTGCAAACTCGGAAACATATGTACTTCCAACATGACGGCGCACCTGCGCATTATCATAATCGTGTGCCTAAATATTTGGACACCTGGAGTAACAATCGTTGGATCGGTCGTGATGGGACTATATCTTGGCCTCCTAGATCACCAGGTATGACACCGATGGACTTCTTTCTATGGGGCCACGTTAAGCAAGAGGATTATAGATATCCATCATCTACCCTGGAAAATATGACGGAAAGGATTAATAATGCTTTTCTGAACATAAGGGAACACATGCTGACGGATGTGCAACAGTCATTTATCCAAAGACTTTGGCTTGAGTAGGGACAGTTGCTTGTTTATGTTGTTGTTATAGTTGTTTTTCTCTATTACACTTGAAGCTGGTTTATACTGCTCTGACTGTTATTAGTTTTTACGTCAAATCTGTACTCTTAGTGGCAATATGGAACTAGCCAACTGTTTGTCTTCTGTTTCCATGGATGATGTGATTTTTTTCCTTAATTTTGGTGTGTTGTTCCATTAAGAGCCTAATAAGTCAAAATCTAGTGATTTTATCTGAATCAAACCCTATACCAAAAAAAGCGTGTAAAAAATTGAATCCAAACTTGTACAAATATACAGGGTAGTGCGTTTGAAATTTTTGAGAAACACTACAATTCGCGTTTTTGACCACCCTGTATGAGCCAAAATGGAAATTCGAAAAAGTAACAAATAAGATAAAAGCTGAGGAGTGTAAGTTTTTTTTGATACAAAATTCAGCACTCCAAATTTAAAAATGGAGGATTGAGGGGTTGCCGAAGTGGACGGTTTTTCTGAACAAAACACCTTACACCTCAGTAGCTAATTACCAAAATACCATAGCGTGTTATATCAATGTGCTTCTTTTGAATTGGTTTATCCAAATATGTAAATAAATTTGAATCATTCCATTTAAAAAATGAGAGGTTTGATACGTATGTCAAAATTGGGACACCCTGTATAATTGGTAATATTTTAGCAATGTGCCCTCAAATGTCATGTATAACATGCCTTAAATAGATTTACCCAAAAAGGAATATTCCGTCCACACATGGATGGGCCACCCTGTATAGCCGATATAGCCTGACGTGTGTGTTTAAAATAAGTGTGTCTAAGTTACAGTATGATTAAGCCAGTGCTTTTCTGCCATTCGCAGCGCACCAGATCGCTCTTTCACATATTTTTACTATAGGTGAGTTTATTTTATATACTGTTGATGTTAAAGGCAACTGATTTTTTTTTTGATATACCGTAATCAAATAAGATCGAGCTACAAAGCGGTCATTCCGATACGTGAGAACAGCTCCCTTCAACAAGTGTCATGTTTATATAAATCAAGAGCAGCTTGTATCGCGTACGTGCTCCTGCTCCTCAAATCTCCTATAACCGCATCCTTCCATCTTCTTCTTGGTCTCCCTCTTTTGTTCTTAGTACCTGGAACTCTCCATGCTATAAGCTTCACTGATCTTTCTTGAGGCATTCTTTCCAGGTGCTCGAGCTATTGCTACTTTACTATATTTGGTGCATTGACTTCCGCATTAGACCTCCTAACATACCCTCCCTCCACCTTGATCCCTCCGTAATTTTCCTCTCCAACCTAAGTAATGTTCGTTAAAGTTTTTTTAGTAATTAAACAGGGTTGGCTTGGAGACTCTAGATACATTTCTTGACTTAATATTCCTGTTCAGCATTTACGAACATTTATTGGCATTGCCGATTCTGCAATTTACTTCTGTTTCCTCATTTATTTTATTACTAATCAGTGATCCTAAATACACAAACTCATTTACCTCCTCAAATCTTCTTTTCTGTGCTTAAAATTATTTCTATTCTGACAGGTCCCTATTCCAATAAATTTACTATTTTCTCGTTTACATTCCATCCCATTTTTGCTGCAACTTGTATAAACTGCTCTATCACTTATTCCATTTCCAAAATGAGATTGTCTATGGACTAATTGTATGGACCTGTTTAGCTGACTTTTTTTTTAGAGGGTCTAGTTTGAGCTGAATACAATGCTTTATGAACTGATAACGGCGTTACGTGGAAAATGCAATGTGAGTCAACCTACTTGACGCCATTTTTTATTTTAATATCCTTATATGATATGTACACTACGAAAAACCATGTCACTCATTCCCGTCCTTCTGACTGTCTGTTCGCTAATTCTCGTCGCGTCTATAACTTAGAAAGTACAGCTTGGATTGGGCCGAAATTTCCAAACAAGGTCACTACTACGCCAAGGATGATAAAGCTTTGTAGTTTTTCAAAATCGCTCTAGTGGCAGCGGAGAAAAAGGCCAATAACTAAAAAAAACAAGAACCTCAAACTTTATTTTTCACGTTTCAGATGCTCATAATTATTTTCTGAATTTTTTTTGTAGTTGCTAAAAGTTGGATGTTGGAGTTTGTAGGTGGAGAGAAGGGAATATAACAATGTTTTAAAGCTAGTGTATTTATACGCCTCCAGCCCAGTAATTCTACGCACATATTAGACATATTTCACTCATCATAGATATCCCCGTACATTTACCCTTTAAACTTTCAAATATATTCAAGAGTCGAGGGTCGATATATGCGACGTGTTTTCGCTGATTGTCGTGCATCACAGTCGGCAGTCGCTTCCGTGGTGCTTTGGGCTATATGCAGTAAAAGCCAATTTCGTCATCCTCGCGGGATTAGTCAACGCAATGATCATGTGCGCCCGCAGGAGTTGCTCTCCGAGGAAGGAAGAATGTCATTTAATTTTTTGTTGTATATGCTCGTAGCTGAATTTTTTCTCAGATGGTCTAACTTGTACTCGTTCACGATGGCACTGTTGTATGGAGAGTCAACTGACGCTGTTTTTCGTTTTCTCTTTGTAACATTTTGCAGACGATTGCTTCAGTATAAAACATAAATGGTGGATGTGCATTGTACGTTATATCAGAGATTCACCTCCCCCAGTATACCAAAATATATGCAAGTTACTTTCATATTAATTTGTTCATGGACATGGACCCTCAATTCTGACGACTTCAAATTCGTGTTCAGCGAGAAAAAATAGAACACCATGCACAAATTTTTTGTAGACCTGTGTTATTGATTTTTTTATTCTAAAATTATAAGGTTTTCACTTGTTTTGGTCAATGCTCAATATTCTTATTTTTTGACTTGCTAATATCTCAGCCACAGATATTATATACCTAAACTTGAACGGAACAAAATTTATGGACAAGTAAATGGTATTTTTATTTTTCCAAAAATGCCAGTGGCATACAAAATATTTCCTACTAGGGGCCAGGTACCACAGGTTGTCTCTGTTTTAGTTTGGGTCAGGAAAGTCTGTGTATCGATCGCTTATGATGTGCTTACTGAACGCCTACAATCTTAACTCAGTATCTTTACTTTCTCCGTAAATACACTTTTTTTCAATTCGTAAATAAAACTCCATCATCCTTTATCTCGGTAGGGGAGCATCTTTACACCCATTTTTATTGGCATTTTTTTGTTATTTTTGGATGCACTTTCTACCCTAGACATATAAGCACGTCTTTCTGAAACACACTTTATGAGCTTTCATGCATTTTTGACTCTGGTTCCAGTCTTTCTACTGTTTATTTGAAATTCTCATCCACTACACCAGCTAAACCAATCACTAAATTACCATATGATCAATTTTCGGGTGCGCACTACACTACTCTCAATGTAACTTCTAAGACATATCCTGTACTGTATCTGGCTTAATTCTGAGTAACCCTGCAGGGTATTTGTGTGTCAAGGGGCCGTAGTTTCTCTTTCTCACTCGTAGTGTGTACCTTTGTTTTTGAACAAAGCAAGTCGCAGCAAATCCAACCACTAACTTGTGTTTGCAGGGTTGTAGCCAAATTAAATGAACCACGCTGCATGTTCATCGAGATTCCTTTTAAGCTTCAAGTTCGTATACGAGTAAAATCAACATCTCTGCGCGCAGTGCCTTAGACCGGATACTATTTGCCTTGTATAATTATACAAATAGAGTTATGTACGTATGTTCTTGCAATGATGTAATAAAATGGGCCACATCGCAAGTACACACACGTAGGTAACTGAATTTTTCTGCAGCTGCTACTTCAATATATCGCCTAATCATATTAGCAAATTTCCTCGAAATAATTGTAAAGTCAGCTTTTATTGATACAAGTTGTTCAATGGTGTATTTAAAACCTGGTCGCATAAAATGGGTACTCGGATTTCTGAGGGGAAGACTTTTTATTTGACAACAAAGAATGAGAAAACGCGTTTTTTAGGATTCAATTGGGAGTGTTCACAGGAACGAAAAACCTTTTCATATAAGATTTTTAGGTATTTATGAGACCTATAAGATGAGACCACACGTAAAAAGGTCCGACTAATAGCAAAAATGTTATAGCCAAAAAACGAGGCAAAATGCAGGCTTTGGCACTTGTTGATAATACGACGATAATTTCACGCAACCACTTGAAATTATTCAAATCTGTAGGATTCATACTTCTAAATAACAACAACAAAATTGGATTATATCGGTCAAGTAGTCATTGAGAATTTCTGTCATCACTACTAGTTTATTGAGCAATATACAGGGTTCGTTCAAAGGGAATTTAATAGCAAAATACACATATTCACCTTGCCGATATGTATCACAAACCATTCCGGAAGATAAATGTTATTTTTATGCGAAAAACAAAGCTTACGTTTTATTCTTCTAAACAAATTCAAACATTTCGTATTTGTGAGTAATTTAACAAATGCGCTAGGATATTCGAAGAACATACGTTACTATACACATTTTAAAATGAAGCGGATGGGTCTATCATCTTTTGTTGCGAATTACTCACAAATACGAAATGTTGGAATTTGTTTAGAAGAAAAAACGCAACCCATCCTTTTTGCATAAAAATAACATTTATCTTTCTGAATGGTTTGCGATTCATATTGGCAAGGTAAACTAGTGTATTTTGCTATGAAAGACCCTTCGAACTAACCGTTGGGATAAAGAATTATAAATTCTAAAAAACTAACATACTTGTAGAAATACGAATCCTACCAACCAGCAGTTTGCCTCGGTTTTCGGCAATAACTTTTTTGCTATAAGTCGGATCTTTTTACGCGCAGTCTCATTTTCTAGGCCTCATAAATAAGTAAAGGATGTTATATGAGTTTTTTCGTTCCTGCAAACAGTTTCGATTGAATCCCAAGAAACACGTTTTCTCATTCTTTTTTGTCGAATAAAAATACCCACAAAAATTGGTGTACCCATTTTTTTGTGTGTTTTGAATACCTCCTTGAACATGTTGCAGCAATAAAACCAGACTTTACAATTATTTCGCAAACCAGGAGTATCTTCGTCTAATGATTAAACTAATACGAGTATGATATCCGATGTAACTATGTAACTTTTATAGTCAGTATTGATTCGTATTATGTAACTATTAAACATCCAAACACCCGAAATACTACGTAATTATGCCTTCTTTTGTAAATTAGTTCTATAAAAAGTCTGCAATTTGTAGATGATCTCAAATATGACGTAAATCATGACTTTAGAAGTTATTTGTAGGTCAAGTTTGAAAATTGAAATAGTAACCATCAGACTCGTGTAGGGTTTGGAATTACACATTAGAATGCTCTTCCATACATGAGGCCAAGTGGTCATAAGTGGTACGCTTAGTCTGCCCTACAGTTAAGGGCTGAAAGGTACACCAACAAGAATTGAAGTACACGCAATTTTTGGAAAAAAAACAACCTAATAAAAGTTTCAGATTATCCAAACGGCAATTTATATTTAAACTCAAATTTGACCTAGATAATTTCCTCAGAGGTATTATAAGTCTGTAAATTCAAAGAGCAACTATTATTTTTAACAGCAGTCAGGTGTGAAATTCGGAGGTCTGCAAAAATCTGCTGTCAAAAATGGTAAGTTTAGAAACTTGACCTCCAAATGACTCTTGAAGTCATTATTTATTTCACATTTCAGGTAATGGATGAGTCGCTTTCTCGATAACTTGAAATCATTAGTATATCATTCTTCTAACCGCTAAGATTGCTTGATCTGATCATGAAAATACAATCTCGCGTGAACTCTCAGGTTCTATGTAATTCTGCTGTTAGACATGGTGTAGCTATCTGAATTTTCAAATTTGAGCTCCTAATGACTTGTAAGGTCAAAATCAAGGTCATGTTTGTGTTTATCGACAAAATACTTTTTACATATCCAGAAACCTTAATTAAAACCCTCATTCGAAAAATGCGTGGTTGTTGGGTATTCAGGGTGTACCTACAACATTGGGGAAATTAAATGGCTGGTATTTGGTCCCCTATGTGGTCGGAACATTCGTATTTAAAGCAAAACACTTTGGAAGGGAAACTTCGTGACGTCATACCTTCCCACAGGTTTGGCATCAAGGCGAGGGAATGCGGAGCATGACTTCATCAGAGGAGCAATTTCTTTGTTGATCCATCATTTCAATTTAGCTATTTCATGTGTTATTACTGATTCACGTAAACTATGATCAGAAATATGGCTCATCAGTGATTCATGGCTTCAGTTTCCGGTGGCCTTGGTAGAATACAAAAGAAAAAGAGACCGTAGTCCGCACTGTCATTAAAGTTAATTCGGAAATTCACTCGGACTGCAAATGCGTGTTCATGTTTTCAATACGAGCGATCAGCGATACCGCCGAATAACAGTTAGTAGCCAGTGAGCTTGTCAGCTCGGCAGCAGCCTTCACGTTATTGTCAGATTTGGTTATTTGAATAATCAGTACTGCGATCTGTCAACCCTATTTAACGGATATAATACTACTACGCAGCATGCACCGATAAACCGCTTTACGTTGGCAGAATGCTCGTAGATACGTTGCAAAAACCTGGTATAATCACCCGATCAAATTTGATCAACGCAGTAGCTTCCAATGGAATTGAGTTTGGAATATAATAATAAAAATGTCGGTGACAGGGTGAAATACGAACAGGTGCAGGGTGCATTCTATATTGATGAATATCCACCCGAACCTATCGCTGGACCAATTCAGAATCCATTTTTAGGGATTAATTACAGCAGAACAGCGCAATAAATTTTAGGCTTCCATATTATAAACGGATAAAATCCTTTTCTCTTTCATTTTGTCGGTGTTTTACTTTTCATTAGATGTATGAAAACAAGCGGAAAAAATTAAGCTTATTTAGAGACTTTTTATTGGTAGGGTAAATAGGATCATGTTTTCCATCTCTGTGACTGTGAGGAACCATATACGATTTTGTTTCATGCGTTTTACCAATCGTCAGTACGGTATAGGGCTTAGTCATTGGGGAGAGACAATTGAAAGCAAACATGCGAATATAGGTCAACTGACAATCTGCGGTAACTAGTGCGGTAGATAGTGACAATAGCAGCGAGGGAACGTCAAGAATATTGTCATACTTTTAAAAGAAAATGCAAACTGAGTTGACTAATATTCCATATACCTAGTACAATAGCTAATGTTATTCAAATTGGTTTAAAACCAAGGAGAAGCAGATCTGTTCAGGGGACCTCTAGACCTTTAGGTGCAGTAACGACTGCCAAAATAAGAAACGTGGTATGAGACCATACATTATAAAAAGTAGGCGTATAGTGGACTGGCGACAGACTTTCTTGGAAAAAATAATGGAATATAGAGTCGGAAGTAGGCTGCTATATTATCTTGACGGAACTTGGTATAGCACAAACGAATCGGCAAAAAAGGGTGGACTGACTCATCGATTTAAAATATCACCTTATACACATATAGTATTTTTGTTTTCTCGATGCTTTTATTGTTATTGTATTAACTTTTTACTAATCTAAATTCATAGCGACTACCTCGATCATTTATATTTTTTATAATTTAAGACGTCTATTATTAATAACTGAGTTAACCCTGCACTTCCTACGCAATTCATGAAGGATTACATTCGGCAAATGTTAGTCCCTCTTGGCTAGTAACATGTATAACAAATAAATAAGCACAGAGATTTCAAAACACTACCATCTAGCGTAACGTTTTACCGACAGTACCTAGCTACGAGCAACGTGGCAACTCTGAATGCCTCGGGACTGGCGAATCCAGCACGGCCTTGAATACACGGAAGCACCCATTAACGTTCAGCTGACTATTAGCATTTGAAGCACACAGAAATACGCTCAGTGGTTGCACAGCACGGTATTTTGGAAATATCTCCATCATTCAAGTTTTAAGAGCAAATCTGATAGGTGCTTAGAATTACTGGGGTTGCAAATTTTTAAAAACTACAATGCTTTTTCGTTCTTTGCAAATTAGCGACCTTGTGTAAAAAAATCATCAAAATCGGAGTTCAACTGTCCAACGTATAGACGACCCAAGGATTAGCGGACAGACCGATAGGGAAAGTTCGGTTCTTCTCGGAAAATTCTCGGAATTGCAAAACTTATTAAGTGCCATTTTCCTAGTTACCTGAATGCACAACCTTGCCCTCCATGTGGCCAACTTCGTATCTCCTACAGTGTTATTTAAAACACCTCGATCCAAAGTAAAAAAATTGATAACACTGTAAACGGGGGATGATTGGATTCAAAAAATAAGCGTACATGTAATTAATGAAGCTATCCTTAAGTAGAATACCTACATACGAGTGTACATGTTATACAGACAGTGCTTATATAGACGGCTTTCCATTCAAGCTCGCCTGAAGGTAATGCACAACACAGCATGATTCTAGACGTTTCAGAAATAAAAACTGCTTCTTAACTTGAATAGTCTAGATCAGCGGTTCTCAACCTTTTTCTTTCTGCGAACCCCTTATAAAAATTGGAATGTATCGGCGAACCCCTTGAGCAGTCGTTAGTGAGAGTAAAAAGCAGTACTATTTGGCTGTTATCAAAATTTATTAATCATATGAATAATAGTTATAATGAACACAGTAAACTAAAACATAACTGTAACGTAAAGCATTTAGAGAAACGCTATTTATACTAACTAAGCCTTACAAAAAAAGGATTAATGTAATATGAATACAAGTAATTCGATACTAGCAAAAATCCTCAATTTGATATTTGTGCCTGTGCCAAAATCAAAATTTGGTTCAATGTCTGAAAGCTTAAGGTTTAGATTGGGTTCTTCATTAAATCTATTTCTGTACTTGTCTTTTAGGTAAGTGTATGCTGAAAATCCTTTCTCACGCAGATACGTTGTGCAGAACAGTAACAAAATTTTAATGGCTTTTTCTGCTAAGATAGGGTATTCATTTTTTACATTGAGCCAGAAGTCTATTAAAGAATGCTCCGCAAAAACAGTTTTTAGATAATTGTTTTTAACCAACTATCCATCTAAAATTTACAGAATATTATTGTATTTATTTAATTTCACGCTCGACATGCGTACGGCTCACGAAGCGCGTTCGATTGTACTCGTACTTCTGTGACTGCGACCTTTTTATATCTGGACGTTATTCCCGTTCTTTCCAGAGCATTCTCAGAAAGGTCTCAGTGCGCTCGATTCGCCGAACTAGAACTCTTGCCGGATTGTTGAAGCGGGTGTGTTGCCATATTGACGACAAATTCCGCCATTACCATAATTTTTTCGCAAACCCCCTTCATATAGCTCGCGAGCCCCTAGGGGTTCGCGAACCACCGCTCGAGAATCCCTGGTTTAGACACTAGTATTCGGCCGTCGTTCAAATGTCCTAAGAAAGGCACGTTAGAAAAGATTGAGGAAACTTTGCCCCTAATAGGTCGGAGATCAGTGAAATGATTTCATACACGATTCGCTTGATTTGAGGTCTGCTAATAATCGCATATTTAATTAATGTTTTGATTGGGTCGGCCTCCAAGGTGTTTTAAAATTTTCCACAAGAGTTCATCCTCCACATTAAATTAGTAAAAGGCGATAAAGAACGGTTAACAGTTACTTCTCCTTTCCAACCATGTATCTTAACTTGTAATTCATATCCCAACGTGTCACCTCCGTTTGAATATGATGCTTAAATTTCACGTGCCAGTTACAGGGACCAAGTCTGCACAACTCAAATTAGCAGCAGATATACCATCTGTTATATAATACACACCATTATCGAACAAAACGAACAGGTTCTGAACTAAGTGTCATTTAGCACAACGTCCGAGTCTAATTGCATCTGGCGGCTTCAATTACATATTAAAACGGATTACGGAAGCAGCCAGCAGACTTTGTTGATTAACTTTGAGTTTGAATAACTCCTGGTTCCTGGGTATGAGGAACAGACTGCGCCATTCACCTGCAGTAATGTTCCTTAAACTTGGCATCACCAACTCTTAATCGCCAGACAGTGAAAAGGCGAGATGCAGATGGAATGTTTCAAAGAACTCCGGAAAAGCGAGCTTCCATCATTTTAAAACAATTCCATCATTTTGAAGCAATTTCGTAACATAACATGATTTTTTTCGTTCGAGCACTTAATCTTGTGGAGCGGATAACCAATGGATTTACTCAACTAGGGTAATGGGCTCTTGCTCATGGAAATTTTGAAGCTATATTTGGCAGGATGTGTTACTATGAAGTGCTGCTTTCATAAGATCAGTCCAAAGGATCATAGGATCATAGGGTTTTCCAAAATCAATAATTTAAAAAGCTGAGTATTTTTTGTTGAAAATCCTAGTGATGCGGCGCCTCATATGACGGCCGTCTTTCGCCATACAAAATTTCTCGGGTCTAGAAGAAAGTAGGGTCCAATAAGCATGCCATTTACCACGCCAGCCCAAAAATTTATCAAAATCTATGTTGAAAATGAGTTCTTTATACAGCATGCGGATTTTCTACTGCCCAAACATGATTGCTGTGGAAATTGTACACTCCATTTCATGTAAATGTGTGTTCGTCTGTACACAAAGTTAATTTCGTAAAATCTTCATTTCTGTCTAACTGTTCTAAAAGCCACTGTCAAAATGCAACTCTTCTAGGATGATCTTCAGGTTGTAGCACTTGTACCAGTTGTTAATGAATAAGAATAATACCTTTCCGGTCGTATTGTCTTCCACACTTCACTATGAGAAACTTCAACTTGAGCTGATATGGCTCTAGTACTCATTGTTGGGTCGTCTTCGACCATTTCTAAAATGTATTCCTCAATTTGTAACAGTTCACGTTCAGCAGGTCTTCCAGCGTGACCTTCTCGTCCTCTTAGTCTAATAACTAAATTTTTTTAGGCAGTAGCGGTGGCCGCAGTAGTAGACTCTTCGGTCTCCTGATCAGTCGCCGCGCGCTGTGCGGATTCGAGTCCCGTCCCAGGAGAAATGTTTTTCTTGGCTATGGATGTTGTGATTATCCGTAGGTGGTAGACGGTCTCTGACTGTCCAACGTGGAGGTACCACCCGGCGGATCTCGTAGGCGGAGCCAGAATGTGTGCATGTTGCATGCACACGTGTTCCCTCGCCAGAGTCCGTGTGGCGTTCCCTCTTTCCACTGTATCCCCCTATAGCCCCACGGTACAGAATGGGTGTTTAGGCCTTCGTGGTAGTTGGAGTATAAAAAAAATTTACAAACATCCGTGGCGCCGGATGATTTCTTAAAGGAAACCTTTCGCCATACAACCTGCATGCTGCGGCTGCATTTTGTTGGCACTCTCTGTAGGTTAGAATTATGTGCACTAGTTCATTGTTTTCGTAAGCATGGGCTATTTTTTCGCACAAAATAATGAAAGTGTACTATATTAAAATACCTATGCAACTGATCGAACCAAAGGCTCGTACTGAAAACCACATAATAACGCAAACAATTTGCCGAGTTTAGATAAGCGCTAAGAGTAGTTAACAAGAAACGCTAAGATTTTACACGGCAGTGGTGGAGAATTTGAAAAAATCTCTGCAATAGCATTTTTTTTTTAATTTTGAATATTTTACTATTTCTTTTATTATGCAACTTTTATATAGGTGATTTTTGGTGCATCAACTCCTTTTGTTGAGTCCTACAGGGAGTTAAAATATAATGACTCAAATCTGAAAACACCCTGTGTAGGTTTTTCCCTGCCGGAATCCAACTCACAGTGCGTCATGTGCGTTCCGCTCCTTGTTTCACCTATTTTTCTAATTTCTACTTTTTTATTTCTGTGTATTAGTCGATTAACCATGGAAAATTAATTCTTTGTGCTAAGGTACAATTTACACATCAGGTGCTACAACGCATAGGTTTGATACATTGGATCGAGTTATTCATAACTTGTCCAAGCGCCATTTGATAAATTTTGCTGCCGTCTGGTGCGCATTTTCTCATAAAAAGCAGGCATCATAGAGACCTAGTGTTCTAGAGCAAAAATATTCCAAGTTAAGTGCCAATTGAAATATCTGTCGTTATACATTTTGCAACACTTCACCAAACGACCAGGTTTTTGTAGTGTCAGTAAACGCACTTCCAACGTCTTGCATAAAGTGACCAACCTTTATATAATTGGGTGTTAGTCACTTAATCCAAATTGTACCATAAACGAAATAATGTGAGGATATGTCTAAGTTAACGGTGTGCGACAGCAGCAGCTTCCTTCCTGTATTTAAAGGAAACGATACACAGCGGTCTTTACAATTCAATATAACAACTGCCTCGTGAACTATCTTGAGGATCTATGAAGTAAGATTGCGGTTAACGCGAAAAATGAATCAATAATTCTAGGAGCAAGCTGTTAGTTTTACGTGCAAATGTGTCAATCTTATCATCTCGAATTTGAGCTTGCTCACTTGACCCTTTCAAAAAATAAGTTGGTGGGCACCTTTCTTGATACCGCTGAATTCTGTTAAGAATGAATTTGAAACTGACTCTAAAGAGATCAATTTTGGGGAAAAACGTATCAGACCATCAAAAACTCCTATTCAAGGATTACTTTGTGAATACCTGCCTGTAACCCAATGGTAGATCGAAAAAGAAGCTAGACGAGTCGAAATCATTACCGAGCCTTATATCCAAGGATGCCTATAAGTTCTATAGAGATCTAGTTCGCGATGCAAGTATTGACGAAGATGGGTTTAACGATCAACCAGACTTTTACCTGCAGCATGAATAATACAAACTTTTCAATCTAGGTTCTTGGTTCCTTTCTGCGGCTATTTTACGTTTGGTTTCATTTAATTTTTAAATGAGTATACAATTGAGTTTAAAAATACAAATTTTGACATTCAAGCTATATATATATATATATATATAATAAAATATGAAAAGTAATCTCCATCTGTAATGTATTCCTAATTTTGCATAACATGACCAAGTAACATTAATGTGTGGTGGTCATTGAATAAAAGAAAAAATAAGCATTACATTTGAAAGCAATATTTGACCAAGCGCCATTTTATTTCGTTAGGTTTCAAGTATAAAAGCTTTCGAAAAAATATTCTCATACATAAATTTGTAATGTCAGTTTATGTCCAAAGAAAAAAAAATAGTTAACATAATCATGTCACTGATTTTTTAGCGAATGGAGAAGTTTCGTGATATTCAGAGTCGCATAAGTAATGACATACCAGCAAAATGTAGACTAAATATAATCAGCCAGTGAAAAAATCATGGAAATCGGCCAATAAACGACAGAGAAATTGATTCTTAAATTTGGCGCATTATAGCGCGAAATCCTAGCTGCCGTTCGTTCGCGTCTGACGTCACACTTCTCTAGTACGCAGCGTCTCGTCGCGTAAAATTGTATGTATTCAACCCACGAATTCGTAACAATACATACAATTCACAGACAATAAGTAATAAAGTTGTTTCATTGCCTGACTATTTTTGTCCTGACCGTACGCTTAGTAGTCCAGACACGACAAGAGACTACTGCTTCGTCCGGCAAATTGAGCCGCTAGCTACTGCGCACCTAGAAGGCGTGACATTATTCAATATTTCGCATCTCTTCCTACACTTGACGAGCTGTACGTAGCGTTACTGCCGGTATACAATGTAAATATACTATGTATACATTGTCTCGTACATTTACATTTAAAACTTAAAAATGTCTCAAACAGTCGGGGGTCGATACCTGCGACGCGTTGCTGATAGTCGTGCGATAAAAGCCGGAGTCGACTCGGTGCTCCTCTGAGCTGTATCCTGTGAAAGTCAATATCGTCATCCACGCGGGATTAGCAAAGATCATGTCCGCCCGCATGAACTTCTCTCAGGGGGAGGAGGAAGGCCATATAATTTTTTGATATGCATGTTCGTAGATAACATCTTGTTCAGCCGGGCTAACTTATGTCGAACATAATCGTCCACGAAATGACAGCGTTACGGCAGAAGTACACAGTAAACTTACTTGGCGCCACTTTGCTTCTGAGTCAACTTGTTCACAGATAATCGCTTCAGGCACCTCAGCTTGTCACTCTGAGTGTTACTGTTACGGCAACTCCAATCACTAAGCACTGGTGTGGAGCTCTCAAAACAAATATATTGTTTTAAGGCTCTTAGAAAGTAGATCACTTAAACAATTCTACATAATAGACTCCGAATGCCTATTGAAAGTAAAAATACAGAATGGCGTGCAAGCCTCTTATTTAGGTATTGCAGTGTTTTCATTATATGACTGCGGTTTGATTTATGATCATCATTCATTGTTTCACGAACCATTTATTATTACTTAAAACCCCATGAATACGTGAAAAATAAGACCTCTCTTTTATTGCAAATAACAGGTCGAAGTCGTTTGGGGAAGACGTCAAACAACATAACTGTTCTGACTTATCCGGATTCAACAAGAAGTATTTAACTAGTTCCTAAAGGCGATTATATATTTCGAAGTTATTAAAGTTTCTCTTATAGTTTGAGAGCTGATTTTAGCTAGAAAGATATCTGGATTTTCTTGACTGAATCTAATTAAGTACTTTTGTACTTGGCAGGTTCATAGCCGAGGGGTTCGTTTCTCAGAAACATCGAAGCACAAAAGAAGGGACTAAATATCTGTGATTTTTTGCGGGAAATTATAATAATATTATTGAGATATACCATACATATTATTTCACATCAAAAGTAATGAGAAAACAGGGTGTTGCTATTTAAAAAGGATCTGATATTCTAACGTTCGAATATGTACAACTTTGACGGCTGCCGATTATGATCTGAGGAAAAGAATAGATGTTCATTTATTGCACAAAACCAAAATTTGCCAACGTTACTATTTTCCAAGAAGTCTAAATCTTTCGTAGGTAGTGTCAGCAAGAAAACATCTAGACGATTAACTTGAAAAACCGTTAAAGTTAGACTTTTCATGTATTTGAAAAACTTGTACTCAAATGAAACATAGAACTTGAAAAGTGTAATATTATATATATATATATATATATATATATATATATATACAGGGTGTTTCAGTTTATTGTTGCATAACTTTAAGATTCGATAGAACTTCTAAAATTAATGCATAAAGTCTATATAAACATGGGTCGAAAAATGCGTGCCTTCCGAAATACAGTGTGTTTAAATTTACTTTCTAAAATAGTTTTTTTTAAATATTTCGAACAATATTTGATGTATAACAGTGAAAATTGGTACACAAGGGTTTTTTGGTACGACAAAACGAACTATGGGCATAGTTTTACTATAGCCACTAGAGGGTGCTCTCTACTGTACCTGTAGTGTATTAAAATGACCGAAAATTTTTTCTTTGTGCAATTTTTTGCTTTTTGAACAAAAAAAACTGGTTCTTCGCACTTTTCAACATAAAAAAGCTCTCCTGTGAGTTTTCGTTATAGTTAGCCGTTTTTGAGATATTTCGATTTTTAAGGTTCGATGCATTTTTAATTATTCATGGGAAAATAATATTTTTTTACATTTTCGATTTGGGCATTACAAGTAATTAAGATGATCGTTTAGATTGTGTTTTTAAACACAGCAATAGTTCCTAACTCCAAATAAACACAAAAAACAGAATATTAATTTGTTTAATTTTCCAATATTATTTTTAACAAATTAAATTGATTATTTACAACCAAAATGCTATTGGATAGTTAGGACAAACATACAAAATATAAGGTAGTTGCTCGAAATTTAAACCCAATTCCTGATTCTGTCTATTAGCATACTATATCTCTTGTGGTTAGGGGAGTCTGGTACACTTTTTCTTTTAGAAATCTAATGGATTTAGGTCAGGGGACCGTGGAGGCCAGGCGACTGGTCCTCCACGGCCGGTCCATCTTTCTGGATAATTTTCGTCCAGCCACTTTCTAACTATTCTCGAATAATGAGTTGGACAATCATCAAGCTGGAACCAGACCAATCTTCTTAAATCTAACATAACATCATACCACATATTTGCATGTTCAGTCTTTAAAAATTCCAAGAAGGTCGCAGCATTTAACCTTGCAGGCAAAAGGTAGGGTCCAAATAGTCGATTACGATAGATACCAATCCACACGTTCACACTAAATTCATGCTGAAAATTTCTTTCCCGAACTGCACGCGGATTTTCATGCGACCAAATATGTTGATTATGAAAATTTACCACTCTACGTCTAGTGAAGCATGACTCATCGGTCCATAAAACGTTACTTAAAAACTCCCTATTATTATCAGTTCTATCAAGAATTCACTGACAAAATGTGTTTCTTCGTTCTCCGTCCCCTGGCTGTAGTCCTTGCACAGGTTGCAAATGGTAAGGACGTTTATGGTCATTTCTAAGAACACGGTGAACATGGCTCGCTGGAATTCCCAAGGCACCAGAAACTCTCCTAACACTTGTGGTCGGATCTCTATCAAACTCACGCATAATCATACGGGTAAATCTGCGCCGACGAACATTTATGTTTTGATCCCTTTGGAGATTTCCAAAACCATTTTCAATTATTTGGCGATGCACTCTTACAAATACTGAGCGAGTTGGATATCGTCTGTTTGGAAATCTGCGTGCGTATTCTCTGGCTGCTTCTGCTGTGTTTCCATGTACAAAGCCATACGCAAAATGAATATCCGCTAACTCTTGATTGGAGAATAAAAATGGCATTTTTATAAAACTTACAAAAAAAAACAGGTAAAAGAAACTAAATTTCGTGCATTCACAATTGCAAAAAAAACGTTTCAGGTTTCAACAGACAACAAAACTAACTGTCAACTAATTGACGTTTAACCTTATTCTGCTTTCGATTTCAAAAATATTTGCAGGCACAGCCTACTTCTAAAAATTATCGAGATACTGGCTTTTTAACGTATTTTATCATAAATAATTAAAAAAGCATCGAACCTCAAAAATCGAAATATCTCAAAAACGGCTAACTATAACGAAAATTCATAAGAGAGCTTATTTATGTTGAAAAGTGCGAAGAATCAGTTTTTTTATTCAAAAAGCAAAAAATAGCACTAAGGAAAAATTTTCCCTCATTTTAATTTACTACAGGTACAGTAGAGAGCGCCCTCTAGCGGCTACAGTAAAACTATGCCCATGGTTCGTTTTGTCGTACCAAAAAACCCTTGTATACCAATTTTCACTGTTATACATCAAATATTGTTCGAAATATTTAAAAAAAACTATTTTAGAAAGTAAACTTAAACACCCTGTATTTCGGAAGCCACGCATTTTTCGACCCATGTTTATATAGACTTTATGCATTAATTTTGAAAGTTATATCGAATCTTAAAGTTATGCAACAATATACCCTGTATATATATTCTATTTAAAATAACAAATTTTTGTTACACTCAGTCTGAATAGTTGAAACTATTTTGTGTCATTGAGCGCATTATTCTCGACAAATCTCTAGCTAGAACTATTTTCTAATCATACGCTTCTGCACGAGTATTCCATATCTTGAAATCTGACATTATATCGATTTTTTGACATTATATTGGTTTTTTGTGATATTATGTAGGTTTTTCTACAAGATATTAACCTAGAACTAGCTGATGGACACGTTGTGAACTCGTTTTGTAGTTGTATGTTTTGTCTAAACGTCATGAGGCTCCAGTTATCAATATTTGGCTCTGACGTGACGTAAAATCATCTTCAGAGATGGCATGACTGGAGGTAACAGCAGTGCATGGGTGCATAGTGAGAATTTGTGTGCTAATAATGTGTTATGATAATTCCATTGGATTCGTGTCTCAAATGTAATTACTTGATATTCAAAGCTAGAAATTAGTGCGCATCCAGCTTTTTTTATCCATGCTGGAAATTACATATGCAAATTTGCAGAATTTCAAGCATGAGAGAGATAAGAAATAATCATATTCACTATATACTGTCGAATTACAAGTCATATACATGCTAACAGTAATAACACACAACGCTGTGGTGATTTACCTTAATTCTCCTCAAACTTTTTGAAAACATAAAAACACGTACAAAATTGTAATTTATAACTTTGAACATAACCTGTCTTCAGAAAGAACAACATATAAATAATCCAAGAGCATTGCTAATAGGTATAGATAATAATTGGCAGCATATTCAATAATGATTTTCTCACACAGCAAATATCACTGATTTTATACACAGGCAGACCAATACACACAATCATCCAGACGCAATCTTGCTATTCCACCAACTTTTTTCTCAGAGATGAAAACTATAGACTACTCGGCTTCACAAAACATATGCAACTAGCAATGCGTGTAGTTGAGCCATTCCTCAATAGATGGACGCACCTAACGATCCTAGTGAGCAAACCTGGAATGACTGTTTACACTCAAAAAACTACCTAGTCTGCAAGATGACATTTTTGGGCATTTTTTGACGCTTTATAGGTTTTTTTATATAATACCCGAGCGGCAGTTCTTAGGGTGCAATCATTCCACGTTTGCTCACTAGGATCATTGTGAGCGTCCGTCTATCGAGGAATAGCTCAACTACACGCGTTATTGGTTGCATATGTTTTGTGAAGCCGAGTAATCTGTACACTTTAGTTTTCATCTCTGAGAAGAAAGCTGGTTGAATAGCAAGATCGCATATGGATAATTCTGTGTATTGGTCTGCATGTGTATAAAATCAGTGATATTTGCTGTGTGAGAAAATCATTATTAAATATGCTGCCAATGAAGTATGTTTATCTATTAGCTGTGCCCGACGGGTTATTTGTGGTGTGCTTTCTGAAGAAAGGTTATGGTCAAGGTTATAAATTACGAAAAAGTTTGAGGAGAATTACGGGAAGTCACCACCTCGCCTGCGTTGTGTGTAATTACTTAGCATGTATATGACTTAATTCGACAGTGTACAGTGAATATAATTATTTCTTATCTCTCTGATTTTTAAATTCAGCGAATATGCGTATGTAATTTCCAGAATGGATAAGAAAAAGTGGATTCGCAACTAATTTCTAGCTTTGAATCTCAAGAATAATGGAATTACCATCAACACATACAACTTACAGCTTAGCCTTCCAGTAATGCTATCTCTGAAGCAGATTTTACATCAAATCAGAGCGAAACATTGATAACTAAAACCTCATGACGTTCAGGCAACACGTACAACTACAAAACGAGTTCAAAACGTATCCATCAGCTCGTGATAAGTTAATATCTTGTCGAAAAACCTACAGAATGTCAAAAAAAAACAGTACAGTGTCAAAGAAAATCATTACAACGTCACTTTTCACGATACGTAATACCCGTGCGGGCATTTTTAACATGAATCATAGTACTTGGTCATACAAGTTATTTAACCTTGAACCGAAATCCAGTTTTATATCAGAGAAGTATTATGGAAGTAGCTTAAATGCAACTTAATACTACCAAACTTGTTCGAATGCACATGCAAAATAAAATGATAAGATTTTAGTGTAGAGGTATTGAAATACTAATTATGTATACTGAAGTAGTAAATTACTTCAATAAGAAGGATTTTCACAAAACTAAACTTGAATTACAAAAATGGAAACTTGACAGCCTAATAACTTGTTCAATAAGTTTCTGAGATGCTGCCTCCATGGTTTGAATTACCGGAATTTTTTTAGTTTTCAAAACTATTTTCTGAAATCATTGTCAAGTTTTCACTTATCTGGATATAGTTTATCTAAACAATTCCATTTTAGGTTCAAAACACTAATTGAAAGATAAATATGCTTACCTTATGAACTACTCAGGCATGTCACAAGAAGAAAAAGAAGTGTGCTAAAAACTACTTAAGTGTTTCATTGTATGTACAATTTTTGTGCCCAAAATTATGTACCATATGGTTATAATTTCTTGTGCCCGCGTTGTCTCCAATTTGATTTTTTCTAAGCGCCAATTGTCATTAGTGTTCATATCCCATCCGGCTTGCTGATAGTATTATAAAGCTAAGTACTAGAAGGGGTTTGTAGCCTTTTGTTCTATCAGGTACTTCTATAAAGAAAATTCCCCATGCATCGAATGCATCTTTTACTCACCAACGACCATGGGTATACTTACTGGAACCTGACAAAAAATATGTTGATTAAAGTAATATACTTAACTCGTAATAAATATAATTGCATCAAGCGCAAGAAAACATTCAATTTTAAGTATACAGTGTGTCCCAGATTCGCTTCTCTGTACAGGGTCTCGGCTCCTGTTATACTTACAGCAAAGGGAGATGTTTTATAGGAAACTTAGTGCTTTCGATAGCCGGCTTCAGATTTACAATCGGGTAATTGGTTACAAAAATATAAGCGAAAAACCGAAAATGGTGCAATTCATTTTTTGCCAGTAAATTTAAAAAATAAGATAGCCTGTATGACATGTCCCAATCGTCTTTTGTTTTCCAGCAACCCGCCTCAACTTTCATTTCTTATGGCCGCCATATGGAATTTTCTGATTTCTGAAAGAGTTTAAAATTCCCAGTCTAGTGATGTCTCACAAGTGCATAAAAGATAGGAGTATCACCGAAACATCATCATACGTAATTTTATGTATTAGTTTCTTTGTAAGGAGGCCATGATTTATTTGTCAGAAAATAACATTAATGAGTAAGGCATAAAAAACATATACACGCCTTGAATTTTCAATAGAATATTAACGTTAATATCGACTTCTCAACAAGTCCAATGTTCTGGGACAAATTCCCAACTATAAGTGTGTTGAAAAAACAAGTCAGAAAAATCGTTGTAAATTTATTTTACACTTGAACAAACAAACATTTTACAAAATTGTCATGTAATGTAAAATCTAATTATGTAAGTGGGTATTAATTTACCAATTTGAAAAATAGCGTCCACTTGTATCCAGACATTTTTGACACCCTTAGCTAGTGTGTTTCTGTTAATGTTTCTACCTGTGCACATAATTCTTTGACTTAGGATTTCTATGGTTGCAGGAGGACCTCATTTGTGACCCCAGAGGTAGTAATCCAAGGGTGAAAGGTCAGGGGATCTAGGAGGCCAAGATATTGAACCATTTAATGAAATTATTCTTTCATCAAACTGCTCTCTTAAGAAGTTCCTGACTTGAATGATGTTATGAGCCGGACATCCATCCTGCTGAAAGCAGGTTCTTCTAAACTCATCTTCAGTTAAATTAGCGCGTGAAGCCGGCACAACCTGGTTTCGCAAACGCTCTAGGTAACTCTGTCCAATTAGGTTGTAGTCAAACAAAAATCTAACTATAAGTCAATTTTCTGAAATGATTAATACCTAATTTCAAATAGGTGCCCAATAAAGAAAGGTAAGTTAGATTAAATTACCAATGATCCCACACCAAACGTTAGTCTCAAATCTGGTCTGTAGACGTCCTTATGCCACTTCGTGAGGGTTTTCCACAGACCTATGATGAGTGTTGTAATTATTAAAAACTTCTCAATTTGTAAACCTACTCTTATCGGACCAAAAGACATGATTTACAAAATCGGGATTTCCATTAGACTTTCTATTATGCAGTAAATCAGTTTCCTTAAGTTCTTCAACTATCTATATTATGTTATATATATTCATAAGGTTTGTATGGATGGTACTTATTCTTATTTAACACTCTCTGTACTGTCGATTTTGACATACCAATTTCTCGTTCTCACTGATGCACTAGGGATTTCGTTGACAGCTCGTAAAATGTTTCTGTCGCGGTATTCATTTTCAGTATTGTATCCGCTTCTAGGTTGTTTGAAGGTCCCATCCCCCGGTTTATTAAATTAACTAATACTTTTCTAAATTGGGTTTTATGAGGCTGCTGTCGTTCGGGGTACATCTCCAAGTACCTTGCTGAGGTAATGTCGGCGTTTCAGTGTGACTGCAATACAGCATGTAACATGTCAAACATTTTTCATTTGACTAGGGAATACCGGCCATTTTAAACAGGTTTTGACAATTTTTTTGTCAGATTTATGATTTTAAGGAGAGAAAACGTACACCTATTTTTTATCGAAATACAATTTTAATACTTTACTGGTAAAAAACAAAATATTCCCAAAACCAATTGACCGATCGTAAATCTGAAACCGACTATCGAATGCACTAAGTTTCCACTGAAACTTTCCCCATTTAACCTTTGCTGTAGGTATAGCAGGAGCCGAGATCCTTGTATAGAGAAGCGAATCTGGGACACAATGTATTGCATAAAAGGTTGAACTGTAAGCTGTCTGATGAAAACTGGTCAGAGATATATAATCAGGATGATCCGGAAAAAGCATTTGATATTTTTACCTTACACCCTCAGCCATATATAAATTCATGTAGACTAAAATTAAAAATAAATAAAAATTCCTCGGATATCGAATGGAATTATAACATCAATTTACAAAAAAATTAAACTGTATAGAGAAACTAAAAGATTTCCACCAAGTTAAAACTTATAAATAAATGAATTTAAATTATATAGAAATAAATTAACAACATTTAAAGAGCCTAAACTATAATTTTTCAAAAATGAAGTGAACACACTTCTTCGACCAAAATGTGGCATTTAATAGAAAAAGATGCAACATTGTAATGAGCGGCTGGATTGTGGCAACGACGTGACTGTTTTGTTATGTTAGCTTACGGTACTTATAGTTCAAGAACCTGCTAAAAAAAGGTAAGAAACCCGTTTTACATAAAATTCTATTCCCTATAAAGAGATAATAGTCTGTATATGCTTAGATTGTTAGTTTAGCCGTTATAAACAAAATATCATAGATGTAGACTTATCCTTAAATTTCTCGTAAGCTGTTGGCTATGCGGAAAAATTCTGTAAAAGCAAGGTGATAGAGAACTTAATTTCCTACAAAATTATTTGCTATTACTTATTTACATAGTATCGCTGGTATACAAGATGTTTGATGGAACGCATTTATCGACATGACTGCTAATGTCCTCTATCACGTCGCCAATTTGGACACAGAGCGGAATTCTAAAAGAATTTAAAAAAAAATCTGTTGCTCCTCTTTTTGAGAAAAAATTACCTATTCTCTGGAGTAAAGTAAGAAAAATAACATTTGGTAATGCACTAGGCTTACCAAACTGCAGTGGAGCAACATCCATACGCGGTTTAATTGAACGCAGTATTTCAGCAGCAACAAACTGCTTACTACACTATCTGTATCCCCTCCGAGCATAGGTTTCTTCTATTTTGAAAATGTTCAGTGTGTTGCAGACTCTCGCTGAACAGTTACCGTATCGTCGCGATGCAGGAAATGCGGGAAATTTTGCGGAAAATTGTTGCAGGAAAGCAAGGAGCTTCCGCTAGGTTCGTTGGCGTATGGAGCGTATGGGGAGGGAGAACACGTATCTCGCTTCTTACTGCCTATTAAGACACATAAAATGCTGTAAAGAGCTTTTGCTGGGGTTATTTTCACAAATTTGTTAAACTATTAATCAATGTGATAAATCAATCAGAATTTCTAATCAATACAATCCATCACGCCTCGTCTTGTCAATACTTGAAATGATGTGTTGAGTAGGAAAACTACTTGCATTCCCGCTGTTTTGACAAAATCTTTACCGCATTGTAACCCCTGTTTTTACTATACCTGAGCAGCCGCTAAGGCACAAGCCTAAATACCAGGGCATAGCAACCAAGGATGTTTTTGGTTCCAGTTATCGTTTGATTCCTCTGTAGCCATATTGCAAATAACTTAAAGAGTTACGAAAGTGCCCATACTGCGCTACAAATATTCCCCTTTGCTTAGAGGTTGTCTGAAATGTTTTCTCACGGTCGTAAGACCATTTATTACTAAATGCGCTCGTTGAAGGACCCTACATCCCTTTAATTATTCTTGCACCGAATCAGCCGCACAAGCAGAAGCCTAAATACCAGGGCACTGCTGCTGCAATGAGGAGCTTAAAGAAACTGTGTTAATCCGATTCTTGAACTGCCTAAGGTCAGTCGAACTGGAAAAATCCTCCTATGTTAGATTTTTCCAAAATCTCGATACCCTGAGAATACATGAGCGACCAGTTCTGAATGAACAAAGTTTGACACCGTTAGGATGGGAGGCCGAAGTCAGGCGGATCCGTATGTCAGGCACATCATGGAGCAGAGGTCTTCGGAGCAGAGTCCAGTAACATAGCAGTAGAAGAGAGCTAGATCGCCGACGGCACGTCGGTGCCAAAAGGTCCCGAAACTGTCTTTTAGAGAAAAGTCATCGATCAGCCGGACAGCTCTCCCCTGAACAGCATCGAGCATGGATGATGTAGACGGGGCGATAGCACCCCACACATTTGAGCAGTACTCGATGCTAGGCCTTATCTGGGCCTTGTACAGAAAAAGATGTTAATATTATTATTTTATTGACGATAATGCCCAAGAAGGACTAAACAATATCGATAGGACGAACGGTTGAAAAATATTCGCAGTAACGAAAAAACTTAAAAAGCAACCAGGACAAAACTTAATCATAGCAACACGTTTACTATATCCTTCAACGTTTAAAAACGATTTATTGTTATTGCGTTTAGTTACCACATAAACTTGTATGGATGAAATATTGCTCCTAGACACAAGCTATTTGAAAGTGTTCAGTATTTTTCTACATCGCCTCTGTGGGAGCATTGTGTCCCACTAAGTGGGAAAGATGCCTAAATTGTGTTTTTTAGATATCCATATTTTCATTCCATTTTTGGATAGACCTAAACGCGTCTGCTTTTTGACGAGTATTTTGTCTGAAAGATAGTCCTGAGCATTTTATTAAGAAGTTTATGTCTTGGAACAAACTCCATCTTGTGCATATGGTAGAATTGTTATGCTGGTGAACTGGCTAATAGGGATGATGAAAAAAATGTGAATAAATATCAAACAACTATTACAAATCTAGCAACGAACCCAGAATAGACTGTAATTGGTACGGATTGCACAACCTGGAGGCCATGTATCTTGGAAACTACTCGTGAACATTTAGCGCATAGATATTTTTGTTCTACGTGTTGACATCTACAAAATATTTAATTTTCAAAACATTTAGGTGAAGGGCATAATGTTTCCGCGGGGATATTTCACAAAGAGAAAAATTTGTTCGAGTAAAAGGGAAAAATTATGTAGATTAGGTAAAAATATAGTACTGATGAGTGTTTCAGCTTCATGCGCGAAAACAAAAACATTGTAAAGCACCCACCAAATTAACGTGTGAAAACATTTTAGCACAATTTGGAAGTAGAAAGATTCGCTAAAGGGAAAAAAAATGTAGATAAAAGAATTGCTTGAAGTTATGATAAATGTAATTCGGACTACATGTATGTATGTCGAAGAAAAATGTGAACCGACAGATCAGTTGAAATGTATCAGATTTTAGAAGGAAAATAATAAATGCCTACGATATCCTCCCAAATTTTGCTGCCAATATTCTCGACATAAACCTGCTTCCGAGGTGAGTGGGAGCATCGGGAGCCTGTTTGCTCAATTGACGCAGTGATGCGACCTTTGTAGAACAAACAACAGCTATTAGCAGACCCCAATCGATACTTTGACCAGCAGCTCGAATAATTCATAAGCTAGATAGTAAAATTAACAACGAGCTCTGCCATACAGATTAATTTAAATCCAAAGCGAAAAGTAATTAAAACTTTAATCAACTTTATTGTTATGCCGCTGTGGTTTGTTTTAAAAACATTGACGTACGCTGTTTGCGGCTGAAACGTGGAGTAGAGTCGCGTATGGGACTAATGGGGATAAAAACTGGGTCACAACAGACGCATTTATCTGTTTCAAATTGAATACTCGTATAAATTCCAAATATCATTTCACATAAAACTGTCATAGAACAATGTTTACATATTTTTTTCGCCAAATAAAAAATTGTATCAAATAGATTGCCTGCGCTCTTAATAGATTCAGGAGCATGAAAAGCGACTGCGAAAGTCTTAGATCTGTGAAAAATTTATCTGATCACGTCAAAAACTATCAGGAAGTTGTGGCGGAAACATAGACGCTGCTACTAAATTATCAATTCTCGGTACAGCCGTTTTTAGAATTATGCAAGCGGGTAGAAAAACGCAGAAAAGAGGAGAACCACAAACAAACAAATCAACGGTAGAGAGCGACAAGAATTTTCGTGATTAAACGGCACAAAACATTTGTTGTTATCAAAAATTCGATAATTTTCATGATCAGAATACTTTTCTGGCTGGTGCGTGGGAAGTAAAAGAGGGACAAGTAAATTGACTCAGTGCTTACTATATGCTGATATAAGATGCCTGTTCCCCGTTATGCAGACAGACAAATCCAAACTACCCAGGGCTTAGTCTACACCAAAATTATTAGTGAGTTCAAGAAAATTTCACATTTTTCTAAAGATCATAAGTTTTCTACAACCTGTCTGCATGATTTCAGAATTTTCTGTTTGCCTATAGATTGTTCACTATGCCTTAAAAAGATAGTAAAATAGCAAACCAACAAAAAATACAAATTTGGATTCCATCCCTTCAAAATTTTGGCGCTTCAAAATCACCAGTAACAAAAATGAGATGATACGCTATAATGTCTTGTTATTCGCTTTCGTTGGTCCTTGTGAAATTGTCTCAAGACTCCATTCAAATTTATTACTAGACTCTTCAGTTGTTCACTGCATTAAAAATAATGGATACATCAAAATCTCTCGAAATATGCGTTTCTAGGGAAAAATGTCTTGCAAGACAGTTGTAAGATTTGAAAAGAGTATCTAATGGTAACCTTGATAATGACCCTCCCATCCTTGACACCAGAAAAACAAAGGCAACAATTAACAGACGGGTGAAAGGAAGGCCGATGGAAATGAGCGACATAGTTCTTAGCAACATTGCATACATAAGTCCCGCAGGTTTGCCTGTCCTAAAGAAACCACATATACTTAAACTTCCTCTGGGTGGTAGTTCGCGTTTTCGGAGGACTTTTGGTGTTTTCGGTATGATGTAGGAGTGCGACGTATCTGGTACATTAAAAAAAGACAGATAACCTCAAGTTCAATTATCACTTTGAAAGGCTAAACATCTTATTGAAACACGACTGCCTACCTCAGGCGATCTCATGCTTTGGTGATTTTGCGCGTTGTCGTCTCAAAGTTGGAATGATGGCTTCGTGCAATCTGAGCATATACTACTCGTCGTTGATTCTCAAGGCGGTCCAGAGGACCTTAGCCTTTAGGTCATAGTCACTGTAATGTCAGTGTCTGTCGTCAGTCTGTCATGTCTGGTGGCCCAGAAACCAGACAAGTTGTAGGGGAAAGGGGAGAGGGAGAAAGAAAGGAAGGAAGTAGGAGCGAGAAGAGAAAGAAAAGGAATTGTTTTATGTAAATATTTGATGTGTGATAGATCTAAGAACTGTTACATTGTACTATATAAATTTTTGACTTGTCCCGAACTGAATTTTGGGTCTTTGGTTTTTAAAAACTATAATTTTTAAACGACTTAACATGACTTTGATTTCGTTCACAGTGCGAGTTGCGGCCTGGAATCTGAGCATGTCACATGACCTTCCATACTGTTGTAGTAACACACTGTATGGGAATGTGAAAATGAAAGAAAAAAATTATCGAAGCGTCACCTGAAAGACAGATAAATTAAATCTATTATGAAAAAGTTTCAATATTCTTCAAGAAGTCACCGTTGGAGCCAAATCGTCGAATATCAAAGAGGAATTTCAACATGAAAGTCACAGGATAAGTTTAAAATAATGTTACATGACATAAAACGTTGTGAAAGTCAAAGAAGAAACCTTTTAAAGACATGATATCGCATCGGGTACATATCTGGATACAAATGTTATACAAATCAGGCAGCAGCGATGGCCGCAGTGGTAGACGCTTCGTCTCCTGATCAGTCGCCGTGCGCTGCGAGGGTTCGAATCGCGTCCCAAGAAAATGTTTCTCTTGGCTATGGATTTTGTGATTATCCATAGGTGATAGATGGTCTCTGAGTATCGTACGCGGAGGTACCACCTGGTGGACGTCATAGGTGGGGCCAGAATGTGTTCATGCTGCATGCACACGTGTTTCCTCGCTTGAGTCCGTGTGACGTCCCAAACTTTTCCCCCTGTATTCCCCTATAGCCCCACGGTACCCATGGGTGTTTAGGCCTTAGGCCATCGTGGTAGCTGGAGTATATAAAAAAAATAAAACGTTGTGAAAATTAAAGAAGAAACCTCTTAAACACGTGGTATCCCATCGGGTAGATATCTGAATACAAATATTATACAAATGCAGTGAATATATCACATTAAGGGCGCATCGATTTTTCTATTTCCACTTAATCTTTTTCTCCCATCTAAAACGGCAGGAACTTTGTACGTTAGCTAATGAATTCATGTTATTTGTAGGATACTTGCTCGGAATAGAGTGGGATGCACAATCCAACGGAGTCTAACGAAACATTAACATGTGCGAGAAGTGTAAGTGATATGTGATAATTCAAAATTCCAGATTATTTGAGTCAACTCAAAACGTGAAATGACTGCTTAAAAATTGTCGAAAAACATTGGTCTTCATGAACAACGGATACCATTTTACTGCTTCTCTTTAAAGTGTTTTATCTGTAATAGCACAAGCGTATATTCAAGATCAAAAACAAGGACATGGAAATTAAGCCCCCATTCTTTGTTTACATACATTAATGTGCTAAGTTATAAGCACAAAAAATCGACTATGGAATTGCATTCGGTCATATTCAAAAATTATCTTGATCGGCTGTTGCGTACCTCAAAATAATTGTAAACATGCCTCCCACTACTGGTTTGTTCGTACAGTAGTCGGTAACTTGTCGGTGGCTGCAAAATCAGAATCAGAGAGATGTTACTTGTCCGTACAGTTTCTGACTGTTTGCCGACAGCTGGACCGCTGTTCGTACCGAACCTTCAGACAGGTCAGAGAACGCCTTGTAGTATTATTACTTCTTTCTTCCAGTAAGAATCTGCACATATGTATAGGGAAATATTATTTTCACCTCAGCCAGGATCATTGTTATATAGCCGGACCCGACTGTAGGTTAAGAAAATATCTTTGCATTTAGTACAATATACGAGAATGATCTAGTTTGACACCCTGACAGTCCGCCATTTCCAAAGATGGTCCGTCGTCCTACTTGAAAATAGCTATATCTCAGAATCTTCAAAATTATTCATGTTCATAATGGTAAATTCTCCAATCTCGCATGCCACACTGGAATTTTATTTTTGTGATTTTTGTCATCGTTTGTCACCCTACTGTCACTTTGTTAATCTATATGATTCTAAGGCAGGTCGAATAGGTAGGTAGGAATAGCACGATTGAGCTAAGAAGTTATAAAAAGTATTCCCGAACGTAAATTGAATCTGAATTATGACTGAATTTTATTTTAGTAATTCAACATTTTTTTTAGAATCACGGAGCACCAGGCTATCTAGAGCTAGTTTCTAAATTACGCTTAGAAATTTCAACAGATTAGGAGCTAATCGCAGCATTACCCTGTGCAAGAACAATGAGGAAGAAAACAGACGGTTCTACTAGAATATGCGGATAATGGAAAAAAGATACTGAGGTCGATGGAACCCCTTATGATGACAGATTACAGTTAAACCTTATTGAGGGATTGTCCTGAGCAAGGCCGTGGTAGATTAGCCTACAAAAACAGTTTGTTGTATTTGTTGTAATTATACATGTATGACCATATGTATTTATTATTCTCGTATCATTCTGATTAAGATATATTTTTACAATACATATATTTGGAATTTTTCTTTAGCTTTTCAGTGAAATAGCTAATCATCTTTATTTCAAATATTTCCGATATTTTTATGGTATTGTGGAAAAGAATTTTCTCAAAATCATTTTAATTTTTTCCTGACTTTATTAGTATTGGAATTCCAGAATAAATAGCACATTAATTGCTACTTTTTATCCTTTACAAGATGGCGTACTTAGAATTTTAATATGACGTTTTGTCTCTTATTCTCCAGCATTGACTTTATTTTTTCTCTAAGACACCATATTGGATTTTTACACAGGTAAGTAGAGTTTACAATTGTGGTTCCAAAATTGTATAATATGTCTACAATAACGTTGGCAAACCTTAGTTATTTTAGAAAAACAGAATTCCCTAGGTTTGCCTTGAAATTATCAGAAAGTCATTTGTTTCGTATACCCGACCAGACCTCAAATTTAACATCGTAACAGAGTTTGAAAGACCGAGAAGATAAACCGAACAATGAACAATGTATAGAGAAGTCACGCTTGCCCACAGAGCAAGGTTTTGAACATCTACTATGATTTACCTCTGCTTACTTGTGATTATTATTGCTATTACCATCAACAATTTCTCCATTTCGCGTTGAGGTTTCATTGTACCTTTATTATTTACTTATAATTCTCGTGATAACAGTGGGCCAACTAAAGAAAGATATTCTGAATTTATGACGATAAGCTCCATTTAAATGTACGAAATTCGAATTTAGCGTCCATATGAAAAATCAACGTGATGGATGTCGAAAGAAGAAACCTCGAATTGAAAATCAGACTACACCATCTTATAGAGGAGGAAAAGTGACAATGACAACATGTGATTTACTCTAAAATCCCATCTCAAGCAAAGTCAAAAAAATAAATAATGATTTTTCCATAAATCTGATATAAGACACAACTATCTGATAATTTCAATGCCTACCCAGTAACTTCTGTCTTTGTTTATTAGACCCGTATCGTCAGTCGACCCTACAATTGTAGGGCGCGTTTATGGCCTCCTTGACTGTCATACTCCTTTCCCTCCTTCAAAAATTTCTAGATTACACTTGTCCCGTGTTAGCGTCAGCGCTCTCCTATTGTGAAGATTTGTTTTCCTTTTAAATTGTAGGAAATTTCAGACTGATAAAACATGATATAACTCAAAACCAAGCACAATTTGATGCAAATTGATGTTTGTGACATAACCTCAAAATAGAGCGTTGACACGGAGAAGTAGAAAACTATGACAATCAAGGAGGCCATAAAGAGGCCCTAAAATTGTAGGAACGACTGACGATACGGGCATTAACTAAGGTTGGACAATGTCAATGTATGACGTGCTATACACTCTTTGAATTAGAATTAAAAACTAGATACCCTTGCAAAAATCCGATATGGCGTCTATAAGAAGAAATAAAGTTGATGCTGAGACGAAACGACATAGTGAGATCCTAAATGCGCCATCTTGTAAAGGAGAAAAAGTGGCAATGTTAATGTGCAAATTATTTTGAAATCCCACTACAAATAGATACAGAAAAAAATTAAAACGATTTTGGGACAGTTCTGGTTCCGTCTCTCTTTGAATTTTGAAACTTTATACACACAACTTTGTGCCCTTCAAGCGACTTCGTGTCTCTTACGGTTTCCGAAATTGTAATGGTGAGTATCAAACTTTAAACGCCTGGTACATAGCACAAGTGTTTCTAAAATCCATGATCAAAATCAGTGCTGCAGATTTGTTTGCTCCGGAGTGTAATTGGTGTATGAAGCTCAGTAAGAGACGATCCTTGTGGTAGCAAAGGACAGAAAAGCCTAACAAGAAGGTGTCGGTAGGATCAAAGCACGGATTTCGTCCAAAAAAATCCAGTAAGCAGGTTTTTTCCCCCTAACCCACTTTAGCACTTTAGGTCATGAAAAATTCATCAATGAAGAATGCCAGTTTGCTAGTTAAATAAGTATAAAATTAATGGTTTCTCAAGGTTATGCTATTTTGTCAATGAATTCTGAACTTACTGAGGATAGATATTGTCTTTCATATAATTTTACATTTTTTACATTTCTTTCCTATGCAAGTTCTAAAAATAAAGTACCTGCTTTTTAACCAGTCAACTGAAAACTTGTTAGACGTATTTACATAACTTTGGACTAATGTTTCATAAAGAAGCAAAATAGATTACACCACATAGGTACATCTTACTGAAGTTCTTGATGTGGCCATTGTTGTTTAGAAATAGTGTACGAGTCTCACTTGCGTTAAAATAAATAACTTTGACGCAAATCCCATTTATGTATTATTTGCAAGATTACTGTAACGCTTGATTAATAGCGAGATACAGAAGGTGATATTACTCTCCTAATAAACTATCCTACCCTATTATTTTTAACTTGACAACAAAATCATATACAGCATGACACGGTACATTTTCCAAGAATCGCCGTATACTGGAAATTGCTTCTCTATCTCTTTTTTGACATTATGTAGGTTTTCCTATGAAGTGCCACCTTTCAACTAGCTGAAACTTACTTCACGCTCACTTTTTTTACGTAAAAATGAACGATATTCATGTTAGACCAGCCTAGGGAATCACCCCTCGGATTTTAACCCGTGTTTTGGAAACAACTTGTATTATCAGAGAAATTATTCTACACTTCCCCGCCACTGTACAATAACGTTTAAGCATGTATCTCGGAGACTCCATACTATTAGAGCGTCTAAGTACACGTTTAATAAACGACCGCTTACTGTGTCTTAGACTGTAGCAAACTTTGTTGATGCTGTTAGACTTGCCAGAACTTCCCGAGGGATACAATCACATTCAACAACATTGTTTTCTCAATTATATCAACGTGAGTGTGCTGTAATTGTGTTAAGAATGTAGCTTGTGGAGTGCAGGCAAACCATAGTCAACATTGGAAAATGTATTGATTTGCCTAGCAAAGTTTGTGTACACATATTAGAGTAGTTTCCATTCCTCATGCGCTTGAGTAAGGAACTTTTGATCAGATAATGATATACGAGTATACTGATTATGGGTACCCTAATTCATGGGCACTTGGTAGGTAAAATTTCAAAAACGATGCTATAGAAAGAGGATTGCATAGTTTCTCCATTTTAGATATATGGTTGAGTAGGGTAGGTGTTCCTGCAGAATTGCAGGTTCTATACACAAAGTGTTCGAAAGGTGGATACAAACGGCTGAGAATAACAAATATGTATTTGTAGAAATATGTTACTATGTTTGAAAATGTTCGACGCGAAAATACGGACTGGCTGTTATTGTGTCAAGAAGCTCAAGGTAACCATTTCCAGCATCTTCTAAGTGGAACTCAACGTATTTATTCGAATTATCAAGTTAAATGTCAATGTATTCAAGTATTTATTAAATGTACCACCATTTTGTAGTAGGTAAAGGTATTGACTTTATATTCTAGGGTTATAAAGTACTCGTCAGGAGCTTCACAATGATGTGCCACAAGACCCCCGTTTTCATACAATTTTTTTCCAAGATAGCGCGCAGCGGCCATCTTGACAGTTTCATCTGTCAATTTTACTCTAAAATGTGGTATGCACGCATCAATTTCATTACCTCAAGTTTTAATTTTTTGAATTGATCCGTTCAAAAAATCAAAAGGGAGGGGAGGAAGCATTAAGGAAAAGCAATGTATCACACAATTTGCACTCTCAAAAGGTCTAAATAAGACAAATGGATAACAGTCAGAGTATTTCCTCAATTATTCTCATTTCAAAGTCAACTGAGGGACAATATGAGGTATAATTGAACTTACGACCCCTATCGGTCGTAAGCGTAAGCGTAAAAATAAATTTCCAATTAAAATATCCTGGAATCGTATCATATTGATACATACTTTTTACATGATAATTCATTGCTTGAATTTTTCTTTTTATTCAGTAGTACTTGAAAACGGTAGTTTAAACAAGTTTTCCATTATATCTCCACAACCAATGAAGATGTGGATCTGCGGTTCTCGTCATTTAATAGGAATTTTTATGTTCTTTTCGAGCAATATTAAAAAAGTATACCATTGTATTAAACATTTTCATGATATTTCAAAAATAGTGACATTTCTATTAAAGGCTATCCAGTTGCAACAAAGTGAACAACTTTTACAAGATCTATCTTTGAGTAGGAGCGCAAATGCAAGATGTTTTGAATAAAACCAAGATCGTGAAAATTAGTGCAGCTACAGAGAAGCTACTTTCTCTGAAATGACATCCAACCCTTCCCCCACCTTCGATGAAACAAAATGTGGAAAAATGACATTGAATAATTAAAAAATTGAGCAGTTGACATGATGAATTAAATCAGTACGTTAATTAGTCATTTTTGCAAAATAATGGCGTTTGAATTTTCTTTTTAAGAAGCTGAAAATAATTTTCAGCATTTCCATGGTTGCTTGTGTTATGAAATGTTTTATCGAAAGGCTATTATAGGCGTAAGAAGTAAAATAGATAATCACAAAATATGTTTACGTTTGAAAAAAAAATAAAATGAGCTCAACAGATTGAAATTGGTCCACTAGTTTAGGAATTTTTAAATATGACTGCCAAAGGACCACGGATCACGCGACCGCACTTTTTTATATATTCCTATAGGCGCTTAATTCTCCGCATTCAAACTAAGAGCATATGTAGGTTCACACGTGACCTTAATGGTTCATCATTGACTTTGAGAGATTCGCAATGTTATATCAGTTTCATGGCAAGCTTAGTGAACACCGTCTTTAGTACTTGTGAATACAGTTCTTTCAAATGTCCGAAATTGGCTCTCATTCTGCCAAAAAGGGAGCATTATAAGTAGTATCAATTTGTATGACTGCACAAATTGGTGAAGACTGAAAAGGTTGGTATATCTCAACAACTACTGGACTAATTAAAAAATGTATAATCGTAATGCTCCGCATACTGAGGGTACACGTGACCTTAATAACCGTTCCTAGACCAACACTAGGAAAGAGAAGCCAGGAGGGACTTCTAAATCAGTGAGGCGCTAACTTTGGCGTAAAATAAACTCGGCTGTTTTGTGTTTAGTAGAAATACACGCCCAAGTACATCTGTTAAAAACCTATCTAAATGCATCGTGAGATATCAATAAGTTATCGTATTCTGTGAATTACCTTGGAGAATGAGTATAGAGAAAGTATAGAGAGGCGGATAGTCACAATATCGACGTCTTACCGAATGTCAAAGTAGCGGAAGATTCAAAACCTCTTGCCACAGTGTGGTATTTTCCCCTAATATCAATAAGTTTCAATTAACTTTAGCAATTTCTAATGGGTTATACATTGCTTTATGAGCTTATTTTGGACTTGCTATAACAGATGTGCTACGCTATGGCTTATAATGGAATAACAGTATCAATGACTAGTAAATGGTACTGCTTTCATCATTTTAACCAACCGAGGGCCAACCATACCCAGTGTTTTCATTAATTTGTATTGGAAATCATCAGCACCGTCCAGGTAGGCCAACGAACCAAAAGCAGAACAAAAGCATCTCCTATCAGGGGTACAAAAACTATCGAAAGCACAAGTGCCATATGTCATCAGAATCGGCCACTGCGAAAGTGAATAGAAGCTATACATTGGAACTGTAAAGATATTTCACGTCGTATTTCGGTAGGCTGATGACTGCCAATAAGTACGAAACAGCGCTGTAAATGGTTGGCTCTCGGTTGGTTGGATGAACGATAGTAGTACTATTAGTTTTAAATGGCGAGTAGACCATTGACTACTCTATCGCCAGAATCGGCGACATCAAGGGTTCAGAGTATTGACTGTCGACTGTCGACGTTGAGATGCCCTTGCAATTTTAATAGATTGGGGATTTTCACTTTCGCTGTGGTCGATTCTGGTATTAGATAGACTATCAATGACTGTCGAGATATTCACAGAAAATTATTGTTTGCTGGATTCTCGACGGTACACGAAAAATTACTAAAATAATGTTACCGTTTCGTAGACAAGTGACAATAACCTCTGGAGTGGTCCAGTGATACATACCTGAAACAAAAATATCTATGATTAACCACTTACGGAGTGAATCCCAGAGTTCATACTTGAAATACTAAATACTGGGTTGAACTTTGAAATATTTTTTTTGTTCGCTGGGTTTTAACGATCGTGCTCTCCCAAAATTAAGAAACAAACTCCTATGAATCAAGAATGAAAATTTCCCCTCCCCTCATTTTCTTATTACTGTAATTTCAGTCTAAACCATGCGAAATCTGCAATTGCTAAAAACTTGATACAGCTAAAGTTGATTTAAAAAGAAAAGATCCCCTATCTGAATTATAGGAAATTTTAATATGGTGGCTGTTGAAGCCTTGCACCTTTTTAGCTTCGCTACATTATAGCAAACGTGAAAAGTAATGCAAAGGTAAGAAAAGATAAAAATGTACTAAACTGATATACCCCCCGAAGGTTATTACTTATTCGAAAATAAGCTATGGCAGCTCAAGAATCAAAATCATGATCAATGTAATTCAGTAAGTAAAAAAAACGGTGACATGTAGGCACTGCCACATATTTGAATATGAAAAATGCCAGACAGAATCAAGAACACTCTAAGAATTTCAGTCAGCAAGAATCAATATATCGATATCTATAAAATACCCAATTAGAATGATATTTTGTCTGATCACATCAGAGTTTTTCGTCAAGGGGCAAAATCGACTGTAAACAGCTACAAGGCAGCTGCAAAGCACAGCTGGAGGAGTCTGAATGGGGGCTCTCCGCAATGCCTTTCCACGCTGAAGGTTATAATCCTACTAGAAAATGGATGGAGTAGCACCCAGACCAAAACAACTAAATGTAACGTACAAAACAAAAGGGCACTGCTCCACAATTTGGTGTTTGGGGCGTTAATATTCCAGATTCTGGAAATAATTACCAACGAAACGACCCACGCACAACTAAAACCACAACGGAAGGCAAAGAAAAATGGCACTGGACGCGTCTGTACACGCAATTAAAAGAAGGTATCTTGACAGGAAAGCAAATATTATACAGGGTAGTACGTGTAGAAATCACAAAGTCGCGCTGGTCGCCAATGGGCAGAACCAACTCTCTTCGACGGACCAATAATATTTTATGAGGAAATTTCTGAGATAAGCGTTAATAATACTATAAACATTAAAGTGCAAAAGATTTCAACACAATACTGAGTCGTCTAGAAAGAAAGATAAAATACGTGTGTAATTATACAATCTTTAAACTATGAAATTTGCCAAAAGAAAATCATTAAAAATACCTAAGAATCGGCACTCTATCATTAATAAGGAGAAATTCAAATTACTGGCAAGTAATCAAAATAGTAAAAAAAAGGTTACGTGATTTCGGTACGTGACAACTACCTGCAATCCAATCGTCCCGTCATGCTTTCCTTGGCGGAGACAAAAATCTCGGTTAATCACGCAAGCTTCCCAAATTACGAGGTGCATTCCAACTTGAGAGAGAATGGGGGAGTTATGGATTTTGTCCGCAGCAGTCTTTCCTGCTTTATAGGTGTTTCTTTGGAATCAGATCGGAATTGCATTCTGTGGCTTAGCTTCAACTCCAAACCATCCCCCAAATGTATTTGCTGCTTTTATCGCTCTCCCTCGGACCATAACTGGGACGACCTACTTGAATACCTCGCTATCAAGATCGACTTCCTGAACATCAGTCATCCCGTTTCCGAGGTAGTTCTTCTAGGTGATTCCAATGTCCATAATGAGCTATGCCTGGGCTCAATCAGGAACGATGCAACAAGATGTGCAGTTGAACCTTTCGCTAGGACTAACCCAGCTGGTGACGAGCCGTACTTTTTTCTCCCGCCTTTCGTCACACGCCAGTAACCTGCTGGATCTGTTTCTGACCACGCATCCTGTCCCTTACAGCACAGCTGCCCTGTCTCCTTTGGGTAAATCAGACCACGGTGTCGTGGAGGTTAAGTTTTGGTCAGAACCCACTGTGGCAGCAGAAACTCACCCAGGCCGCAATATTTGGCATTACGGACATGCCGACTTGGAGGGGCTCAGAGACTTCTTCTTCAGCTTTACTTGGAGAGATACTTGTTTCGCTCAAGCGGATGCCTCGGCTGTCTGATCATCGATAACCGAAATTATCCACGCTGGGATGAAGGACTACATCCCTGATGCAAAGAATCTGACTGAAACTTTGTACAACGGCTGGCTCAACAAATCATATGGCACTGCTCTACAGCAGAAGATCAAGGCACACATGACCTTATTACAAAACTCCACTGTAGACAACCTACAAGGTGACTTCGAGTCTAGAAACAAATATAACGGAGCGGTTCGCAATGCCAAAGAGCAGCACGATGTTAACGTTAGGCAAGGGTAATGTCGCAGCGCAGTGGTAGTCGGTCTTTCTGGACGCTGGCCAAGTATATTGAAGGAAACTTCCCACAGAGTTGACGAAATATTTTATTATAAGATGAGACTAATATTGGTAGAAGAGCTCTGGCCAACTTCTCCAGTAAAGACATTTTATTATTATCACATTAATAATATTATTAATGTTACACTGAGGAAGAAATTTTACTAAACCAATTATAATTTGGGGGTTTGCCTAGATTTAATGAATAAAAGGATATTTGGATAATATTTGGAGTTAAAAATAAACAACTTGCAATTTACTGAATGGTGTATTATTATAACCGCTCTCTGATCTTAGATATCAAAACATTTGGGAACTTGACATTGATAGTTGATGTTCTCAAATCAAAATGACAACTTCCCAATTTTATAACCCTAACAAAATACCGTATTGAGATCTTGGAAGCTGTAAGAGATACGAAGTCGCTCAATAGAGGCAAAGGTAATCAGCAAAATGCCGCTTAGAAAGTTTCGAAGCTCAAGGTACTTCCGGAGAGAGACTTGAAAAACCGAATTCTCCCAAAATCGTTTTTAATTTTACTGATTTAATTGTCGTAGGATTTCAAAATGAATTGCACCCTTAACCGGCACCTTCTCTGCTCTATAAGATGGTATAATTAGAATTACAATAAGACGTTTTGTCCCTTGTCGTCCAGCATCAACTATATTTTTGCTTATGCACGGCGCATTGGATTTTTGTTCAGGTGGATAGTGTTTTTAATTCTGATTTTAAACAAGTATAGTATGTCATACATTGGCATTGCTAACCCTTCATCATTCCTGAAAAACAGAATTTCTTAGGTAGGCCTTGAAATTATCTGATTTCATTTGTTTTGTCTACCAGACCAGTCCTCAAATTGAAAGCATTGGAGGCATTCCGGCCACCATAAGGATCCAGTGCATAGGCAGGCTGTAGTGAAGCCACTAAGTGCTTGTAAGATTAGGAATAAGGAGTCTTGTATTGCCTTGCAGCGAAGCATCCGGTATCGTTAATCTGGGTACCGGGGCACGCTGGGATAAGGAGCAATAAGACAGCGGACGCTCCGGCAAAGACAGGATGAACTAGCAAGCTCTTTGGTCGTGAGCCACCTTTAGGAGTGCCCGCGCATAGAGTTAGGAGGAAAATGGTGACACGGATTGCAAGACAACACTCTCAGAATTGGACGTTTCTGCTTATCTCTGGATAGACCCAACCTAAGATTGCTGATGGGACTGTTGTCTGGCCATAACACGTTCAGACGCCACCTGCACGTCAAGGGGGTGGCTGAGGATCCCTTGTTTGAGCGCTGCGGGGTATAGGAAGAGACCTCGGCGCACGTTCTGTGTCGCTGTGACGCTCTGAGTTACTATAGGCAATGTGGTCCATTACTTTGGACCGTCAGGACGTCAAGGAGCTTGGATTCAAGGCCATACTCAACTTCACTAAAAACGCGAGGCTTGTGATCTGAGGGTGTAGAGGTACATAAGGGCCCGTTTAAGCGGCCTATGCACTGGCTCCTTATGGTGGCCGGAATGCCTCTAATTTCACGATTGATTTATTAATTCAGAGGAGAAAAAGTCGAAGTGTTAATGACCAAGTTTTAAGTTCGATCTCAAATAAAGTCAACAAAAAATAAAATTGAGTTTGGGATAAATCTGGCATGCAAAACTAGGGTAGATTACTATATATACTAAGTGAATATAAATCCGAACACCCAGTTTAAATGGTTTTATTTTAATAAAATTTTGTATAAGTACTTAATGAAGCATAATAAGTAAATGATAAATGATTGCACTGCTTTAAAGCCCTTTGACCTTTAATAATGGGTGGATGCACCCTGATGTGCTACGCATTCTCCAACGCGCCTAGGCATGCTTCCGATCAGGTGGTCAATGTCCTCCTGTGGTATCTCATTCCAGGCAACCACCAACTCCTCTCGACGTGCTTCTAACCCTGGCACGACCATCGTGCATGCCTAAACAAAATCGAGACTCGTCACTAAAGACAATACTGTTCCATTCCTGATCCCAGAGTGACCGTTGTCTGCACCACTCAAGGGGATTACGTCGGTGTTCTCGAGTTAAAGGGAGGACCCAGTGTGGCCGGTATGAAAACAAGCCAAAACTTCTCATTCGTCGGTAAACACTTCGCATGCTAATAGGTCTTCCGCGTTCTGCAAACCATTTATTTGCAATGGACCTGGTAGTGGAGAAACGGTCCCTTAAGGCCAATAATCTTAGGCGGCGATCTTCACGGTCTGTTGTTCTACGGCGGCGTCCAGTGCCCCTTGCTCTTTGCGTACGGCCTTCTCGAAGCTATGCCTGACAACACCTAACCACAGTGTCTACACTTCTTTGCACTCTAACTGCAATTGCCCGAAAAGAAAGTCCAGCTTCCCGAAGTCCCACTATACGGCCCCTATCATACTCACTAAGTTGACGAAATCGTCCACGTCTCCGTACTCTAGGCATCGTAACCGATCGTAAAGGATGTCAACAACCAAAATCCGCCAACGTTGATTCTTTACTGCGGCTGAAATATTCATTTTTAGAGCGTTAGTGAATTAAAAAAAAGCAGTATAAAAACCGGAATGTCCAACTGATAAGGCTGAAAATTTTTTCACTTGTTATTTACAGTAAGATAAATACATTCACCAACTTTTATTAAAACAAAACCATTTAAACTGGGTGTTCGGATTTATATGTCACTTAGTATATATGAGGCCCACCTAGAAAATTCTGCTTTTTCTGAAATAGCTAACGTTTGACAATGTCAATGTATGACGTATGAAATCATAATTACAAACGCTATTCATATGTGTAAAAATCGTACATGGCATCTATACGAAAACATAAAGTTGATGCTGGAGGACAAGAGTTGAAACGTCATATTGAAATTCTAATTATGTCATCCTGTAGAGGAGGAAAAGTGGCAATGTTAATGAGCAAGTTATTTTGAAATCCCCCCGCAAATAAAGTTAGGAAAAAATTAAAACGATTTTCCAAAAATTTTCTGTCTCACTTCAGAAGTACTTTGAATTTCGAAACTTTCTAAGCGGAATGTTGTTGATTATCAACATACGCAACTGTTCAAGTGACTTCGTATATCTTACAGTTTCCGAAATCTCAATTGTCAGGGTCGAATTTGAAACACTGTACATGGAATCAAGTTTTACTATTCGTCTGTTTGTCCAGAAACAGGTTATAATACAGGGTGTAAATGTAATGGTAGTCATTATTGAAATCGGTAATAGGTGGGTCAAAACAAGTCAAAAAGTTCATATGACCCATGGTCCAAAAGTCAATAGATTTTTGTCTAAATGGCTTTATAGTTTACAACTTTAAGTGCTTTATATCTACCACAATCTTACTAATCTTTATAATCCAATCTAAAACGTTTTTAAATTGGGTAATTAGCAAATAAATGGCATTAAGTTTTTCTATGTTAAGCCAAAATTTGTAGTCAGTAAGAAAGTAAGTTTCATTAAATTGAATATTTAAAACACATATGTCAATAGCGCGTCGGTCGTCGGTTATCATCATTCTTATCGAACCAGCAATCGATCCCAAACGGTAACAGTGGTTACTATGTTGTTTTGTTTTTGTTCGCGCACGTCATCGTCTTAATTTACAGAATTCAAATCTTGCAGCTCAAATTTATCGCGACAGATTTCGCCAACGGGTACACCCAGACAGAAGGACATTTGTGCAAGTGTACCAAAGACTTCGAGATACAGGAAGCGTTCAGCCCACTAATATTCACACTCGTGAAATACAGGTTACTGTAGAGCAGGAGGAACAAATTATAAATATCGTGGAAATATATGCAGATATCAGCACTCGGGAATTAGGTCGCCGCGTAGCACTATCGCATACCATAGTCCATAGAATCGTACGGGAAAATTTGCTTTATCCCTACCAACGAGTGCAGGCCTTGTTACCAGAGCACTATCCTCGCAGACGAACATTCTGTCAGTGGTTTTTGCACAAAAACATTGAAAATCCGGATTTTTTAAAAACATTCTAGCGACGGACGAATGTACTTTTACGCGAGACGGGATATTAAATTTCCATAATACTCACAGGTGGGCCCAAAAAAATCCTCATACCATTCGTTAAGGTCGTAATGAAGCTTGTGTGGAAAGTGGAGGTCGACATTTTGAACACCTTCTCTAAATACAAAAAAGTGCAGTGTGGGATTTAAAAAGAAAAACAATGTATGTATCAAAATTGTGTTCCCTATTTATAAGTGGATTTTTTTTAATACGTTCATTAAACTTCCACACACCAGGTGAAACGCTGAGACAGTTAGTGGTAAGTCCGTTTTTTTTTTAGTTGATTGCATTTTCGAGTACATTATCAAATAATGAAATAATACCTAAGAGCCAAAAATAACAAACTCAACCTTTATTTACACTGCGTTCCGTCGTAATTTGCGTCTGGCTTTGCGGCGTTGTCAGAATTTATTTTACCTTAAAGTCATGTGTACAAAAATTGTGCATTTATTTCTAGTAATGAAACAATGGCTTCGTTCCAACAAAGCCGTGTACCGTACAGTGAATCGTAATGAGCATGTGTAGTACGTTTTAAGTGACACTAAAAACGTACTGCGCATGCTCATGATGGTTCACTGTACGGTACACGGGTTTGTTGGAACGAAGCCAAAATGATGCACCAAAAAATTAAATAGGCAACTATGGCTGTATATATATATATGTGTATATATGTATATGTATGTGTGTCTATATATATGTATGTGTATATATGTATATACGTATATATGTATTATGTATGTGTATATATGTGTGTATATATTTACTCGTATATGCGTACCTATTATTTTTTTTCTATTTTTATTGTACTTACTTCTTTTACACCTTAATCTGTTTATTATTATTGTATCTGTTGTTTTCTCGACTAAACTGTGTTTTTTTCCATTTTTAACCGACAAATTTATGTATTTATACTTAACTATATTTTTAATTTTTGTAGATAATAATGTACTCATAGAGATATGCCTGACGAGTCTTATATCATTTTTATGATCCGAAGACAATAAAGCATCTATCTATCTCTCTATCTATTGCACCCACCCACATTTAACATCAATAAATTCGACAGTACTTTAAGTTAACTAGGATATTTTCAAATACTACCAAAGAAAAGCACATCATGCCTATGTTAAGCATATGTTTAGCATAAATGCCCTCAATTCATCTAAATATGTGTGCATTTTTTTACACCGAAGCAGCCGCATAGGCAGAAGTCTAAATGCCAGTGCAACGCGGCTGCTATGAGGATCCCAAAGAAACTTTTTTAATCCGATTGTTTAAACGGCGTAAGGTTAGTAGAACTGGAAAAAGCATCCTCTTAAAGATTGTTCTACAATCTCCACACCCTAGGGACAAAGGAGCGGACATATCGGCCAGTCTCACATGTATGAAGTTTGACACGGTTACCATGCGAGGCCGAAGTCAGGCACGTCTGTCTGGCATGCATATCGCTCTTAAATGAAATTTCTTCTTCTTTCTAATCTGGGTATAATTTATTTGAATGGATTTCAAAAATGAAACTATATATTTCATCATGGAGGGCACTTATAATTCATGTTTAGAAGAATGTACAAAAACATACACTATATTTTTTAAATCACCCTGTACATGTACCGACTACA